>JAPWIX010000012.1:1500000-3000000 GCA_028751805.1 Podosphaera xanthii | reverse complement strand
TCAATATGCTTTGAACGCTCATGAAGATGAGGATTTTTTACAAGCGCTATTTCACCCTGGTTGTTCCAAACATTTGAATAGTTCTCTTGTTCTGGTTTATGTACTCTGGGAACATCATGTCTTTGAGTATTTGCGCTACCCATTGTCCTTGTTTGGCATACATTGATTGTAAGATGTATTCAGATTCTGCACTAGAAGTTGCGACTGAAGATTGTTTCTTGGATGCCCATGAGAATGGTCCTCCGTAAAACATTCCTACCCCCCCTGATATACTTTTACGGTCAACCTTATCACTTGCCCAGTCAGCATCCGTATATATGCTGAAATTTTCATCCTGAGCTCCCCCCAGACCAAAGCGCAGTTTCTGCTTGACAGTTGATCTTAAATATCGCATAAGATTCTTTAGGGCATAGCCGTGATGTTTAACAGGCTCTTTCATGAACTATGACAACCTTCCCAAGACAAATGCGATATCTGGCCTTGTGAATATCATGGCATACATCAGGCTTCCAATCACCTGCGAGTATTCGTTATTATTAATTTGTTCGTCACCTTCTATTCCTGGCCGTAAATGCTTATAGTCTGCCACAGGGATCTTCTTGGCCTTATGTTTCTCCTTGGTGATACCAAATCTATCGAGAACCCCCGAAATGTACTGTTCTTGATCAAGATATATTGCTTTATCGTTTCTATCTCGAGTTATTCGAACTCCAAGTATCTTATTAATCTCCCCCAGATTCTTGGCGTTAAAACGATCGGACAATACTTTGTAGAACCATTCAAGGGATGAGACTTGACGAGAAGCTGCGACAATATCATCCACATATACTAGGAGCCAGATTTCCATTTCCTTATTAGTATAAAGACACGGATCAGCTTGGCTCTGCTTCAATTTAGATTTCAACAAAAATTGTTTAAGTAACAGATTCCAATCACGACTAGCTTGCTTTAGCCCGTACAAGCTACGAAGTGCTTTAAGGACTTTTCCATCTCCTACTTTGACACCCTTTGGAGGTGCTAGATAGATTTGTTCTTTCAGATGTGATTCTGTGAACGCATTTTTGACGTCGAATTGCCAGCATTCTAGGTCTCTTTTTGCTACTATGGCAAGAAAAATTCTCATAGTGTCCATTCGCACAGTAGGGGCAAATGTATCAGTGTAATCAGTTCCGTATATTTGGCTGAATCCACGAGCAACAAGCCGTGCTTTGAACCTCTCCAGGCTTCCATTGGAATGGGTCTTTATAGTGAACACCCATTTTGTTGACACCAAATTAGCTCCACTAGGAAGCACACATTCTTCCCACGTACTATTTGAAACTAGAGCCGTTATTTCCTCATTTATAGCTGCAGCCCAATCGCTTGCATATGTTGGATCATTAATTGCTTCATTATATGTCCGCGGAATTTTAATAATAACAATCTCAGAAACGGAGTATGCATGTGCTATAGTCTCATCTGCTTCTGCGGTGGCTGTATAAGATGACGCAAGGAGGTAAGCAATCATTGCTCTTATCTTTTTGGTTTCTCGCTTGTTTTCATCATGGTTTTCGGCGGCCTTCCTTTTCCGGAAGAAATACCTTCCACAATCTTGGACATTAGTTGTTCTTTCATCATCAAACGTTTTGATATTCTGTGAAATTTCAGGAAACATATCAATTTCAGGTATTTCTTGTGGGATTATCATATTATCTGCTTCCACAATATCCTTCTCTTCTTCGATGGGGGATAAATTTTGAACGGCAAGATCATTCAGGCCGATTACAGGATCTGTCATTTTTTGACTAGTTCGTGATTTACTTCTCGATCTCTTCTTCCTTTTCGATCCCTTCTTATTTTTCTCCGTAACAATCTTATGTGAATTGATACTTGAGACTGATTTTCCAGAATCATTGTCTGCACTAGCAGATGGCGAGTCTATTTTACCAAATAGTTCAATATCTGACTCTATTTGCATAAACTGATCATTCTGGGGAATTTTTGTATCTTCATTAGACTCAACTACAGGATCGACCTCGTTATTTTGCACGGGTTCCGCCATTTGCAAATTTTCATTTTCTCTTATTCGGCATACTTGTAAGTCGGGTTGTACTCCTATTATGTTGTTAGGCGCATCTATTAATTTGTTTTGGTGTTTTTGAAATTTTGTAGATTCATGAGGAACGCAATTCTTACGAGGTCTTCCTCGATTTTTTCTCTCCATGAACGCGTTGCTTGTCCCTTGAGTGCCATTTTGGTTATCTCTAAATCGGAGGTTAACTGTACCACCTTTGGTTAATTCATCTATATACAGTGCACTTGTTTGTCGAGTGTACCCAAGGTCTGGTGCGTAAACCTTGCATTGTTTTGTTGTTCCTTCAACGGGACCCATGAAAACGCCTTCGCGTCCTCGTAAAACTAATTTATCATGTCTAGCATGCGCCGGTAATGTTTTGGGGTTCACATAGTCATAGCACTTACTCCCCCAAACTCGGATGCTTCTTACATCTGGTTTCTTGCCAGTATAAACTTGTTCTGGACATGTTATTTCTCCATTTATTTTGGGACCAAAAGGTAACCTATTCCGTATGTATGCATCAAACTCGATAGCCTCATCCCAGAATTCAAGAGGAAGATCTTGATTATCTAATATTACTCTCATTGCATTCTCAGCGGTTTGTATGCTTCTTTCGGCAGTCCCATTTTGATGTGAAGATGCGATGGTTGTAAATTCTGCACAGATTCCTTCTTCTTTTTCCCATTGCGACAGGATATTCTTTAATTCTGGTGCATTATCTGATCGAACAGCTTTTAATTTCCTTCCAGTTTCAAGTTCTACCTTAGCACGCCAACTTTTTAGGGCTGGGATTGCCGCGCCTTTAGATGGCAAGGGAATCGACCAATTCTTTCGAGTAAAGCTGTCTTTGATTTGCAAAAACACACGATTTCCTCGTAGTGATTGCGGAAATGGACCAGCTATATCAAGTGAGACCAGCTCGAGCACTTCTGTTTTGTGCACTGCCAGACATTTATTGATAGAGTTCCTCATTTTACCAACTTTACAAGATTTACATATTCTTCGCTCAGGAGGTGGAATCGGAATCTTTTCTTCAAGGGTAGAGACTCTATGAAGTTTTCTGATAAGATTTGGCCCATAATGTCCAAACCGACGATGCATTAGTCGATATAGATGTCGATCAGCTTTGGTTTTGGCTTCTTCAGGTTCGGAGTCATCAGGATCAGGCTCTGATGTACTTTCATGTGCATCGTTATCATGTGATTCTAACAAACCTTCCACCGCAGAATGGTTATTAGTAGCTTGCGTCGCGATTAGTGCCTTTCCATGATATCTACGAGAAATATGGGTCACAATGTAAAGTCCATTAGTCTGCTTCGCAGTAATTACTATCTTGTCTTTATGTAACACATGCATTTGTTTGTTATCAAAATAACCCATCATCCCATGTTTACATAATTGTTTCGCCGAAATCAGATTTACGCCTAGTCTTGGAACATATAATGTATCCTGAAGGACATTTGACCCGTCCTTGCATAGAACCAACGCCGTCTCACGTTGACGGGATGATAATTCTCCGCCACCAACTTGTATAGTGACCCTTTTTGTATTCAGTAAAGGTCCTCTAAATAAGTGAAGTTGGTCAGTCATTGGCGAGGTGGCTCCAGTGTCAAAAACCCAATCGGCAGGGGTAGTCTTACAGATCACTTCTTTTTTCAGATAGACTCTCTCATTTGTCTTTGATGAACCATCGCTGTCAGATTCTTCTTCGGATGTGTCTCCGGAGTCAACAGAAAGGGAGCTTTCGGACTGACTTTCTGGTGGATTCATTGCCGAGTAGCCATGACTCTTCTTCTGAAGTTTCTTGTTGTACTTAACGTTACTCCGGGAATATTTGCTGAGATTTTTAGATTTAGGAGCTTTTCTTTTCAACTTCCGTCGTTCATGCTTCTTCCGCAGCTCTTCTCCAAATTTTTGGACCTGAACGACGAATGGACAGTGTCGTTGAAAGTGATCCCCTTTGCAAAGGTAACACATTTTAGAAGGGGAGATCGATCTGTCAGAGGCGTCCCTCATAGACACGTCGGAATCACGTATTTGGGGAGTTTTCTTTGATCGGTGATGACGAGAGGCGACATCGGCACTTTCACTTTTGCTCCGTTCTTCTTTCTCAACAAGTCTCTGAATTTTCTCTTCAGCTGATAGCTCATCATGAAGATGAAGCCCATCAATAGTCATTTGAAAAGATTTGGGGAGCTTCTTCATCAGCAGCATTAGCAGCCCCTCGTCAGGATACGTATGCCGCATATTTGAATTGGCTGCAATCAGCTTTCGTCGATACATCCTGAGTCTTTCCCAAGCGGCATCGACGCCCTCAAGTTCATCAAATTGGAAATTTTGAATTCTGTCGAGATACGTATTGGCGGCATTAACACTAGTCTTGGCGTACTTTTTTTTTAAGTGGGCCCAGACTTCGGCTGCAGTTCCAAACTCGTCGATTGAATTTTGATCATCTTCGGATAAATGATCGGTCAATATGGATAAAAGTTTGGCCTGGTCCTTTTTATATTGAGCGACCTTTTCCATGTCCCAACCTCCACTCATCTTTTGTATTTGCGGCGCATCTTTAGAGCCCTCGAGGGCTATTTTACTCTCTACCAATTTCCCATTCCAAGCAAAAGCTTCTTTGGAAATTTCAGTGGTGTAAAAAATGTCTTTCCCTTCAAGACGGAGTTTCATCCATCGAAACCATTGTTCATGGTTATCGCGGTTGAGGATAGGTATCCTGGAAGCTTTGTCAGCGATTTCTCTATCCATCTGGATCGGATTTCTTGAAGGTCTTGCTGAATCAGCGGCACACTCTTCCTTTCAGTGAACTTAGATTTGTTCCCGCTCTTCGTTTCAGCGGTGAAAAGAAGCTACAGTCTTAGATGATAAGACTACAATAATAAATCGCAAACCAGGGTCATAACCTATTAAAAATATGCGTAGTGGATCGATTATTTAACAGTAGCTTATCTAAAACAAATGGTAGCGACATCAATACAAATCTCCAATTTATTGCAATGCTCGCTTAAGACATCCTTCGCTCGCATGTGACTGATGCTCTCTTCATAACTGAACTTGACCTGATTATTCTAACAAGATATGTATTTTTCGCAGAATGACTCAGTTTGACGTTTGGAATACTCATACTCAGATTTCATTTGCAGATACCACTACGAGAATAACGTCTTACGACATGTACCCTCTTCCGTGAATACCCACCATAGGGAAAAGCAAGAAATACCCATGGTTATCTGAGCATGCTTTCGTCATCCTACGAATACATTGTCACCGCGAGAGAAGTGGTGTGCGAGTCTTGCTGGATTCGAACCAGCTTTCTCCTGTCCCAAGTGGGGCATGTGTCCAAGCTACCCAGCCTCTACTTGGGAGAACAGCTCGGATAGTTTACCACTGCACCATCCGACCTGGTTCAGACACATTGCTGCGACATAGTTTTGTTAGCTTGATTAATTATTTTTAGCATGGAGATAACATCGATAATATTCTCCCCATTACTAGTATGAGCAGTATTAATAGAGCTATCGTGTAACAAATTGAGTTTATGAACATCATGTTAAGCTTCGAGTGATTTAGAATCAGACGCTTTGCGTTTGATTGGTTTTGGTTGCGAGGCTTTGAGAGCGACATTCTTAACGTCGTTTGGTTCTATCGACGATTTGTGGCGTTCGAAGGGCACAAAGTGACTTAGATCGATGCTGTCCAAGGAGTTATTGGGTCCAGCAAGCATTTTGAGGAAGCAAACGAGGAACAAAAACCGGAGTTGTCAAAAAGAATAGATCTTGGTGATATATCGATATAGGGGAGCGAGTTCTTAGGTGTCGATGTCTTGAGCTTTATTATCGTGACGCTTGAAGTCGACACGCAATAACACAATATCTGAAGTCTAATACTGCTAAGGGGAAAGTAGAAGTGAGTACACTGCTTTCCCCTAAAGTTCGTCCTCGCAGTACAGGGTATCGGGGGTAAAAAGTCCAAGTTGCAGCCCTAAAGATTGTTAGTAGCAAACGCTAATTTTGAACGTCGTGATCGGATCATGTATGTTGTTGACGTGCAATATTAACTTCGGTGGGTAACGATCTTTAGGGCTGAGGTACTGTACAGACGGTCCTCGCAGTTGGCATAGGAGTCACGATATAATCGCTGTTGTGATTATTAACGTTAGACAATTGATATTTGCCATACTTACAATTACATAATATTTTGTACATGGGGATAACTTTTGCAAATAGAACTTGAAAATCTCAAGCAATATTAAACAACAATTACACCGGAACCCTCTATACTTTTAACGAGGATTAACTGTATTGTCCATTCTCGTTATTATAATGTGGGGCAAGACTTAAATAAGGCTCCTCATTGGAGGATTTGATTTGATTGGCCAATGAGAGCCGTTTTTAAGTCCTGCCCCCCATTCTTATAATGAGAGTGTAGTGCAATACTCTGATTCCAGAGCCGGTCGCAGGCCCTTCACTCAGGAGTCGTGACACGAGGTATCAGTAGAGGCAAAAATCACCCTGGTAACAAAGTCGCGCGCTAGGGGCTACTCGGATCTATCCGCGCATAAGAATCAAAACAAATAAGATTTCTTAACACGTTCGGCGCCTTTCTCTTCGCTTTAACACCTCGAGCTCACAACTCGTCTATCTTGTCTAAATATTGAAAATTTCCCAAAGCTCCTAACGGTCCATCGTTTAAATATCACAAAACCCGATCAAATGTCGGTAGTATCACTCCTAGGCGTTAATGTCCTTAAAAACCCTGC
Organism: Podosphaera xanthii; assembly: GCA_028751805.1. NCBI lineage: Eukaryota > Fungi > Ascomycota > Leotiomycetes > Helotiales > Erysiphaceae > Podosphaera > Podosphaera xanthii. The sequence continues at coordinate 2,993,176 of JAPWIX010000012.1, read as the reverse complement.
TAGATTCAGCGATCCTTATGAATTTGAAATCACATTCGAGTGCCTCGAAACCCTCCAAAAAGGTACAGAACAATGCATTCAATTGTCTCCAATCTCGACTTGTCAATTTGCTCACACCTCTAGATCTCGAATGGAAACTGATATACGTTGGATCTGCGACATCGTGCGTGGAAACTCGTTCGACATATTTTTGGTCACGTATTTGCTAACATTCTACAGAAATGATCACGATCAAGAACTAGATAGCCTTCTCGTTGGGCCTATTCCCGTTGGAGTTAACAAGTTCATCTTCGTAGCCGATCCCCCAGATACAAACAAAATACCAGATGCCGAAATTTTAGGTGTAACTGTGATCCTCCTTACATGTGCCTACGACGGCCGGGAGTTTGTTCGGGTTGGATACTACGTGAACAATGAATATGACTCCGATGAGCTCAACACTGATCCTCCTGCAAAACCAATACTCGAAAAGGTTCGTCGGAATGTATTGGCCGAGAAGCCTAGAGTTACTCGATTCGCAATCAAATGGTATGTTACCCTAGTTCAATTTGACATGTCTCTTATTGATTTCGTATGTAGGGACTCAGATGACTCAGCTCCTCCACTCTATCCTCCTGAGCAACCAGAAGCTGATCTTGTCGCCGACGGTGAAGAGTACGGCGCTGATGAGGAAGAGGAAGAAGCGGACGGCGAACTCGCTGAAAGTACCGAAGGTGCAGTCGATCCAGACGCCATGGTCGACGATTCTGAAGTCCCAACTGGTGAAACAGACGCCTCCAAAGCTGCCGAGGAAGAGTCTGATGCAGGAAGCGAAGACCTTGAGGCCGAAAGTAGTGGCAGCGAGGACGACGACGTAGAAGAAGAAGAAGAGGCCGATGGCGATGAGGCCATGGAAATAGACAGCGAAAAGAAACAGCCTAGCGCTGCTACTGCCGCTCAGCCTGTAGACTCTGTTATGGAGTAACCATCCTATCAAGTCATTCCCAAAGTACCTTTGATACCCGCAGACAATGTGTATGCCGCGTCCAAGGTGCTCTAACTCATACGAAAAACGCATTTACGCAGTCTATGAATGCAATGACTACACGCCTTGATCCCTCGCGCTAATTACACGGGAGACTATGGTTGCTATCTGCAGGCCTAGTTTGCGTGGCCGTCTTCGTGATGCGAAATAACGAATCTGGAATAAAATTGCGACAAACCTAAGCCATCTGGTGAATCGGCTGGCCATTATGTGACACTGATAAGAAATTTGTAGTAGTTTTAGAAACGCTGCACTCTGCGAGAATAAGTAATAACTAAGTCTGACAAAATTTTATGTTAAACGTGATCCGTTTATACTCGTGCTGAGTTGTTCTTTGAAGTATTTCTAATAGATCAAAATGACGATGTAGATTTGATGAAGGGGCTAACTACAGAAATAATAGCCAGGGGGCACTAGTCCATTAAAATTAGACAATTCGCCTCCAATTCACTCTTACTGGGACGAGTTCCGAAAGTTAGTCGACGTTCAAGGTGATTAAAGGGGAAATGTTTTACGAAGGTTAGGTATATTATTGCTGTGCATTTTTACGGAATCAAAGAGACATTCAACGGAGGGTTTCCTGCTATTTAAGGGTTTCGAAACCATTCTGTGAGAACGTCTTAATGGGCTATCAGATGACCATGAGAGGACTACCGGCCAATTTTTTTGGCATTTGCACCTGTTGCTTTCCCAGCTGCCCTCCCTGTGCTGCCAGCTCGTGCGACTTTCGCAGCAGCAAACTTTGCCCTTGCAATTTCAATAGCCGACTTACCACCGACCTTGGTCCGATCATCTTTGGCAAGCTTGATTTTTTTCCTCTTACTTTTTGACGTCGAGATAGCTGCATGCATCTCGGCATCATCGTCCGGAGAAGAAGTAGAGGGTACGCTCGGCATCATAAATTGGGGGATGGGGGTGCTCTTTACCTTCTTGACCCAGTCACTGCGTGCGCGCTTAAAAAGGTCCAGAGACCAGTTACGCCAGACAAAGCGACCGGAGAAGGAGTTCCGGGCGATATTTTCGTTCGAGGTTAAGGTCAATGCTATTCGCTCAGCGCATGAAAACAGAGGCGTTGAGCCTCCTATGTGGGAATTTGTGGTCGAGATGGGTAAAGATGCCGTGGAGACAAGAAGGGCGTCAAGCACATGTGATCCAATTGGAGAAAGCGCTAGAGTGATGACTATAGGATACTCCTCTGTGGCATTAGTTGGGGGAAAGATTAGGTTATTAATAAATTTTTTTCGAAATGGTACTGGGAGTAGTGGTGAGAGCGCAGTCTGTATAATATGAGTCGTAGTTGTGTGCATAGATAATGCTTGCAAGATTCGTGGAGGTAGAGAGAGGAGAGCGTTCTGAATCAACTCGGTTGGCGGGCCGGGAAGCAGCAGAAGTGATTGTGCAAGAAGAGAGCCATGTAATTGAGCTGGTGTTGATTTTGGTTGATTAAGTGAAGGAGCATCTTGCTCGCTCTCTCGAGGTAATGAGGCAGTAGATAATATTAAGGCGATATCCAAAGAGGTCATCTTTGGAATCAGAGTCTCTGGACATTTGCCGAAAGCCGAAAAAATCGCACCGATTAGTTCCGTAGTATCTGCACCTCTAGCATGGCAACGTTCCACCAGCGTCTTAATGATTAGAGTTCGACTTCTCTCAACCAATCCTGATATTTGAGGTGTGATGACCTTCAGGGCCCCTTCAAGATCTTGCTTACTGACTCGTGACAACACACGTATCGCAATGTAAGAAGAAATTTCATTTCGAACGATTGCAGCAATTCGATCTTTAAAAACTATTTGGTAAATCTGCTTGAACAGCTTCCCCGGTACATACTGACAAATTGTTTCAAGTAAACGGGATCCAATGGGATCATATAGAAGACCATTTATTAATGTCAATGATTCACTATTTTCTGAATCAAGGGCATCCGGCAGCAACGAGTTAAGAATAGTCTTCTCACTCGAGTCAGCTCGCTTGGATTTTGAATTTGTAAGTTCAATTTCTAATAGAAGTTGTAGCGTAGGGTTACCAGTTGGATGGGTAGCTAGAATACGGAGAAATGATGTATCCATAGTTAAAACAATATCGGATATGATCTTTTCTACAGCAAAAGTAAATGATGGTGGTGTGGAACGTTTCTCTAATAAGAGGGGCGTTGCTGAAAGAACATTAGATACAGTGATCTGTTCTTTGCGTTTACTTTGGAGAAGGGTTTTGGTGGAAGGTTCAGACAGAGGGCGGCCATCGAGAACTATTAGAAGAACTCGGAGAGTATGAGATGCAAATTTATCGGTGAGAAGTGAGCTCATCTTTCCTTCTAATTCGTCAAGAGTTTGAAGGAAGAGGCTCTCCATACTGTCAAGTGTGTCTTCTGAGTCTTTATTCTTCGAGTTTTTGACAAACTCTTCTGTCACGACAGGCGCCGACTGAATGAAAAGCGTCTCGCAGCAATGACTGGCGAATCGATGCTGGATCAGATGTGTGAAGTGGCCTCCGAATTTTTCAAAGAGCTTCTTTTTCTGCTCAACTGTGCTCAGCAGGATGAGTCTTTCCATCAACCGCGAACATGATTGACTGCATGCAATCTTCAACTCTTTGTTTTCAGCTTCTCGATAAACACTGGCGAGGAACAGAGATCGTTGTTCTTCATCTGGAAAATTATTTAATTCCAATAACTCATCTGCGTGTCGAAAATATTCCTGCTCTTCATCTTCCAATATACCATAGAATGGCCTCTCACTTGCGCTTTCACCCTCATCAATCCCGATATCAAGGCTAATAAAGTCCTGTTCTTTTCCACCATCATCTTTTTCGCCGTCGTCTTGGTGCCTTTTCCGCTTCAAAGATTTTTCATCCCGTCGTCCTCGAGCGCGTTTTAGTTCTTTGGGCATGATAAAAAGTAACAGACACCTGACTTTATTTTAGCTATTTGCCTGCTAGATTGAAGCTTACCTGTAGAGCCAACTTCGTGTTTTGCTCACTAGGTTGTTAGGTTTTTTTGTTACCCTTGTCCTTTTCGCTTCAATGGTTACAAATTTTTTTTACGGCGCTTTTATTTTTCCAAACAGTCAATCACTAAGGAGATGTACAATGTATTAGACAAATATCACCTTAATATTGGTCTTTCTCTGCTTTTTCATTAGTTTTCAGACTATTATGGGATGTAACCCGTACTGTATTTTTCGATCATCTTGTATTTAGCCTAATACCCATGACAAAATTCCCCCCGCGCTATTAGCTTTGATCAACGTAGCGTTAGCTTTGGGTTAGTTGGCTTTAGATTTTTTGAGCCATTGGCACTTGGGCCTAATCCATGGAGTCTTGACCCTATGTTTTTCAAAACTCTAACTATTTGCTCTCTTTGATTCGGTGAAAACCTTGTAACGTTTTGGCGTGTTTAAATCCTAATTTGTTTGGCGTCGTCTTTCATCTCTTTGAAAACAGCTTTGTACACACAGATTGGGGCTATGACGCGTATAATTACGGAAAGTATGTATTTTTCAAAAAATGATATAGTGTGGCGTTTGTAACACTATACTCTGATTTCATTTCAAGATACCACTCGAAGTTAAAATGCCATGCGATAACTACGAACTCTACCATGAATACCCATCAGAAGGAGCATCAACATGTAAATGTGTCAGTAGATGTCTACACATGAATTCTTCAATTTTCGAAAACGATATCATCGCCCGAAATGTGGTCCCAAATATCTTCCATATTCAGACTAGGTATCTCCGGTCTCTTGACAAGTACGTTTGCAAGATACCCACGTTATACATGAGCCAACAACCAAGATGGGTCGGATGGTGCAGTGGTACACTGTCCGAGTCGTTCTCCCAGGTAGAGTCTGGGCAGCTTGGACACATGCCCCGCTTGAGACAGGAGAAAGCTGGTTCGAATCCAGCGAGACCCGCACACCACTCCTCTCGCGGTGATACCGTAATCGTCGAATGATGAAAGCATGCTCGGATAACCATGGGTTTTTCTCATTTTTCCCTATGGTGGGTGTTTACGGAAGAGGGTACATGTCGTAAGGCGTTATTCTCGTAGTGGTATCTGCAAATGAAATCTGAGTATGAGTGTCCCTATCGTCAAAATGAGTCGTCCTATAACAAAGAATACGTATCTTCCGAAAATACCTGTGTGGGCCTTCAGGCGCCGAAATGGGATGATTGAATTACACGTGTGCTGAAGGATTTTTGTACATTTTTGTTGAAAAACACCTCAAAATTTTACTGCCTATTTGATACTTTTTGGTTTATAGACAATGTACGAACTGATTTTCATTTGGATGAAATTAAGTCAGATACTCTATCAGCTTGGTAAATCTACTGCTCATACGAACTGCTTGAGTATTTGGTATCAATGAAAACTATTTCATAGTCAAAATTTGATTCAATTACACAAAACAATTTCGCTTCGTAGTATCGTTTCAATTTAATGTGAGGAATTTCCCTAATTATCAGGCCATTATCTACGAGTATGGCCAGTTGCCCTACTCCTTGATATCTGGTTCTACCGTATCCGAGCTCAACACAAGTTGTGCAATATCGTAAAACTTTTGGCATGGTCTTGTGTTGAGACAGGCTCAACCGGCTGCCAATCATGCGCCCTAATACGTCTGTAGTTGTGTTTCTTCGTGCTATCTTGATTCTAAGACTATCATAAGACTAGGGCTCCTCTCTGGCATTAAATCTGAAAGGACAGTTGGTATTTAACGTTAATCTACATCATTCCCTGCATGTCTCGTCCAATTCGCTGTGAAACATTCTACTTTTCTTGTAGGCTGGAGGTTTCTTTCTTCGCCCTTTTCTTTATTCTGAGTTGTTGGTGGCGATGACATGTCCAGTAGACGTAGCGTGATTTTGGACCGCCTCATACAGTTTTTCAATAGAAACGTAAGATCCGGGCAGATTCTATTTCGACGAAGTAATTCTGCCAATGTTAGTTTAAGAGCTGGACGTCGATTGCGCTCAAATTGATAACAACGTACATGGAAACAGTTAGAAAATGAATTAGTAATGTAGGTTTACTAGATAGAACCTTTCAAATAGAGAGACTGTTGAATAAATAAATGGCCTGAAGTACATGTGTTTTGTGGGTTTTTTATATTTCTTATTTCTTGATTCATCTTGCATTCAGCCTGTTAGTTACGACAAATGTTTATCATGTTGACTTCGGATATAGGTGGCTTTGCTCGAGACAAACTCCTGGAGTAACCTCTATCTTTGAGCGCACTTCTGATCGCATAAACCCCAGCGCCCCAGCAACTAAACTCCATGGCAAGCTCTATATACGTCATCTGGCGATTCCTTCGAGAGAGTCGCACAAAAGTTTCTTGCTCATCAGCTTGGGCCTGATCCAGTTTTCGTTTTCCACCCGGATTTCTTTTGGGAGAGGTAGTGCCTCTATTGATGATGTGAATAACTTGTTTGTAGCTCAGGTCGAGGATAGATGCAATTTCGCCTCATTCGTGGCCAGCATTGTGTAAAGTGATTACCTGGAGTTATTTAGCTGAGATCTTTCCAAATCCAGTAAAGAATGACCTGAAGGCACTTATCTGCTGAGGCTTTTCTCGAATAGCTACGCCTCGCAGGAGATGTTTCCTCGCTGTTCATCTATCGCTACAATTGGTACGATATATAGCGTTAGGGTCATTTAAAGCATGCCTCACTTTCAACAACGATTCAGTGTGAGTCGCTCGGATTTTTGACTGGTGTAAAACTAGACGTTGGCGATATATTCTTGTTGGGTGACTGGATGAGGAACAGGCGTTATGTCAGATGAATGGATAATTACTGTAAATTAGCCCGTAGATATTACTAGGGGTAGACCCTGTACAAAGCCCAATGGACAGGGAATACCCTTTTGACATTCCGGACCCATGTATGAGAGTATGGATAATCGAAGGTCCCTGTAGATCCTTTCGGTTATTATTTTGGTCCCTAGAATCATACCGATTTTCGTTGAACTAGGGCCAAAAATGATAACAGAAGGGGGCTACAGAGACCTTCGAGTAATCATACTATAGTGTACCTAAAAACTCTTCTGCTTTATCCAAGTTTGCAGAATTAGGTTAATGTAATGCACTCAGCGTCTGGTGAGAAGTAATCAACAACTTCCACCCTAAGACACAGAAATACAGCCGACCCTGAAGGAAGGAGAGCTACCAACTCCAACACTCACCAAATCACAGACAGAAAAAAAATGATTCATAGGACTCCATCAAACTTGCATCGAAAGCTTACAAGGACCCAAAGTAGCATTGCAATGTAGGTAAGAAGCAAGCATATCGGGCTCAAATCTTATCTTTATCGAAGCAAAGTTCCTGGAGCCGATAATCTAAGATACCCTTGTTGATACCCTTCGGAAAAAAGCAAACATGCGGTAATAGCCTGCCCTCTCAGAGTTAAGGGTAGGGCTGAAGTGTAGAGAAAAGCCAAAAATCGGTCATTTGAAGCCATGATGAACGAACCAAAAGATTGAAGAAGAATCACGCAGTAGACCTAGACCAAGGATGGTTTGAATAGTTTTTACTGGTTGGGGAAGTAGAGAGGCTGATGCTGGAGATAGAGGAAAAGAGAAGAAAGCGGGGGTTTGACGAAAAGAGTTCTACACTGGTCATAACAGTTTGAGCGCACTTCCAATAGGTAAACATTTTGAACAACAGGATTTTATCAGGTAGGTTCGGGGGGTTTCCAACGAAAGCTTTCCTCCTATGTACATGTGATGGTTGATGGTCACTAGCAGGGACCTATTGGGTGTCTAATTGGGTTAATTCAATTCAATTCAACAACTTCTTTTTATTCCACGATTTCCGACACTTTTCTTACCCTTCGCCATCCTCTGTGTATAAAGCGAGAGCAACCATGACGATTTGCCATTCAACCCTCAATTTTAACGGGGGGAGCTAAAGAGACGGTGACGGAGATACATAGAATATCCCAAGTGAGATGGAGAATTGTGGAAGCGGGTGAGGAAAGGATGGGCAGAAAAAGCAGCATTGGATCAGATGATGCAGTGGTGTTATAAAGTTAAATGGGGATGTGGAGTGGTTGGCGACTTGTCTAGTGATTGAGCTGTCCTTCGATGGAATAGTCAATGGTGTGAATGAATGGTAAGTACGATATAAATGATTATACTGAATGCGTATAGTGGATGGAATATCGCCTTGATGGTCACGATGGAGACTATTGTTCTTGCTGCTCTGACTATGGCAGTATCTATATACATCTTTCCTCCAATATCAAATATCCGATGCCTACTATGAAACTACAATGCGAGTTCTATTATTGTATAAAAAAAGATGTTATACATGACTCATTAGTTTCAGCAACTCTGTCACTTGGCACGTTATCCATAAGCTTCAAACTCCAGATATCCTTGAGTCATAACCGAGTCAGCACAACAAGTGGTACACCGTCCGGGCCGTTTTCCCAACTCGAGTCTGGGTAGCTTGGACACATGCCCCACTTGAGACAAGAGAACATTAGTTCCACTACCCTCACACCACATCTCTTGCGGTGATATTATATTCGGAGGATGACAAAAGCATACTCAGATAATCACAGGTTTTTCTCGCTTTTCCCTGTGGTGGGTATTCACGAAAGAGGGTAGATATCGTAAGGCGTTATCCCTATAGTGATATCTGGGAATGAAATCTGAATACATATCTTCCGTCATCATTCGCCTCATAGCCTCACGCTGCATACGCAAGATTGATTTTTGGTAAAGAAAATACCAAAATTCATCTCCCACAGTCCTATAGAGGTAATGAAGCGATAAATTATGGCTTTTCTGGCTGCGAAGGGGGTAACACTGGACTTTAAGATAGTCTGCACAAAAGTGTCCAGGAAATTAACCTTCATCGCCCAATCATCATTTCTATTAAAGTAATCCCTAAAACCCAATAATTCACATAAATAATTATCGTGTATTTAATTACAGTAGTACTAGTTTTGAAGTCATCCAATTATATGCTCTGCTGTCGCAATTTACTTTATAGTCTTTCCCTTAAGCCGTGAGCACTTCTGTCACATAGTGTACATGTATTTGACACAATCGCGATAAAAATGGACATGAATTATTCGGCTTAGGGAGAGAAATCATAGAGGAGAATGTAAACTGGGCGTAAATTGGGATAAAGTCGATGTCTTGCCTGATTTGGTACAGATTGAATGCAAAATTGCCTCAATCTACTCTAGAATTAATCAACCAGAGACCCCAATTCTAACTTCACAGGTTCGTGAATTTTGGCCTGTCTAGCTCTGTTTACTACAGTATCACATATTCGGTGCAGGACAGATCGGCTCTTCATCATCACCGGATAATTTATCAGCTTGTTGTTTCCCTCCCTTCTCTTTCCGTTCAACGAGGGCTCGGGAACCTTCGAAACTTAGTGCCTCTCCGCATAGTAGTTGTGTTTTTTAGCTCTACTTTGTAGGAAAAGCACCACGCTGTCGTCTTCAATACACGGACGCCCTCGCTTGAGCAAGTAACCTGATTTGCGGATTCTCGCGTGGACTCTGAGCGAATAGGTCAACATCTTCTTGCATGGGTGTCTAAGAGATGCGTTGGTGGTTGAAGATTTGATTCTTTACTTTATCGCTCCATTGAGTTATTTTTCAAGCATTCTATGGCGTTTTTGTTTCCCGGTCACGAGGAGGGCAAGGAGTGTAGTAAGGCGTTCCTCAGTGATATCTAGCTTAAAAATGAAAAAATCTAGGTGTCAAGGAGAAGTAATAGCTCCTCTGAATGCCGACTTGGTGCTGCCCTTTGTGACTTTGAACATCATCTCAATTAGATTATGAATCTTTCAGGCGTCTTATTTGGAAGAGAGAAATGGTAAAGTATTGGATTGTGAAATTTTAGGTCGAGAAACACCCTTTACTGGATCTATCGATATATTTTGACCATTTCTAATTAGCCAAAAACTAGCCTAGCGCGATGACCGAGCAAAATGCAAACTCCGTTTACCAAACTCAACCTGTATAACTTGGCACAACTCGACCAATAATAAATCAAGTTTAACAATCTCGATGATCCCTGGGTCATCAGAGAGGACCCTCTGGTAATCATAGGGCCCATTCATCTCAGTCTTCAGTGAAGGCTGTAAGTTCACAGAGCAGATCGTATGGTATCTACTAACGAGATTACCATTGTAAGAAGCGAGTAGAAAATTGGCTACATACTCCAAGCTAGAGAATCGCAAAAAAGACTCCCATTCACCTTGGTAAATGTTATATCCATCTAGTTTATTATCTCTAATTGCATTAAGCCTATGAACTTCAGGGCATGAATCTTCCGATGAGGTTTCTTCTATAAGTAGCAATATTTGAGTGGTACAGTGTATGTACTAGTATAAGAGAAGGTAGGAGCGAGCGTACACCTTTTTCCTTACACAAATTGGTGAGAAGATGGAGCAGTCGAGGATATCGAGTCATCTAAATCGCGTTATACTGACTAATTTACAGAGACCGTGTCAGATGGAAAATGTCAAAAAGAACATGTCAAATAGAGCGAATCATGAGGACCGAGTCTTTTTTTTATGACGTTTATTAGGCCTACGGATAACGTGCAGCCACGCACCCTGAGGTTCCCTATTAGGACGCAAGGCCTCAGAAAGCGTACGCTATCCTTAGTCGCTAGAATTAAGAAAATACATTTTTGACGCTGAACACTCATACTAAGAAGACATTCGCCGGCACCACCACAGAGTTACACTTGGTGAGACTTACGCCCCGCTTCGCCCCTCAACCGTGAATACCTGCCCAAGGGAAAAACCAAAAAACCTCGGACTCCTCAGTATGCTTCAGTATCCCGTTCTTCGCAAACGCGCGAGATGTGATCTCACAACGTCCTCGTATCTTGTCGTAGCAGGTGTTCAAGCCACAGGACTTTCAGCTTGGACATGACCCAGATAGCGGATCACAACACTATCTTTTGTTGATAGGGCCTTGGCGCGCACAAAGCTCTCGAAGTCGAAGCATCCCCTCAAAATTCCCCTTTCAAAAACTCTATCCCCCCCCCACATCTTGCTCACTTGTCCTTCCGTCTCTCATAAATTCCCCACTAGAACCGTATCCTTCCTTAATTGTCACGAGCAATCTGCGTTCCCAAATTTGTGCCCTGCAACTTTCATCCTCAGTCGGGTATCCATATCATCGAGGGCGTATATTTGGTGATCTTAACAAGGTAAGAGCTGCGTCAATTTCATCGGGGATGGTCTAAAGGAGGAAGATAATCGATAGGTTGTAAAGTTGGCAGAGATGTATGTAAGGTTGAAGTCAAGTTATGGCCGAGAGAACGCTTGACGTGATGAGAGGGCTCCGACTGAGAATGCTAGTGGACCTCTGACCTTGATCGTATGCGACTCCTCTTGGCTATCTCAAATAGGCAGCGAACATAATGAGCGTTTACAGCCGGCACCGCGTGAAGGTGAAGAGTTCGACTTTGCCAGCTATAAGGACCGAGTCGCGCATACAAAATCGTATGTGCCAAGGGCTGAGTCATGTGATATAATTTGTATGAGACGAGAGAACCCTCTATGACAGGCACACAAAGAGTCTTCCATTTTATAAATAGATAGCAGTAGACTTGACTCAGGATATGGAAGATACTGAGTGCGAGGATAGAATTAAAGTATTAGGACGATGACCGCTCCTAATCAAACTGAGCAGAGTGCATCATCCTTTTCGAGGTGATGACTGACGCGAAATTAACGCAAAACCCCGAGACCCATTTGGTTCTAAAAAAACGCGTTTCCCAACAAGCGCCTTCCAATTCAGCTCGAATTTTCAGGTATACCAACTCCTCTTAATTAGTTTAATTGGTCCACTCAATTGAAGAGCTGAACTCACCGACTATTTCATGAAAATATAAATGATCTTTTGTGGTGTCATCGTGAAAAATGCGAGTTCCGAATGGGCGTTAAGCTTACGATACTAGACTTGATGATGAATCATGCAAATTGTTCTTTTTTTTTAATCATTTATGCATATGCAGCCTAAGGCTATGACGCGCATGATTACGGAAAATATGTATGCGACGCAGTATGACTCAGTTTGACATTTGGAACACTCATACTCAGATTTCATTCGCAGATACCACTACGAGAATAACGCCTTACGGCATGTACCCTCTTCCGTAAATACCCACCATAGGGAAAAGCGAGAAAAACCTGTGGTTATCTGAGCATGCTTTCGTCATCCCACGAATACATTATCACCGCGAGAGAAGTGGTGTGCGGGTCTTGCTGGATTCGAACCAGCTTTCTCCTGTCTCGAATGGGGCATGTGTTCAAGCTACCCAGACTCTACTCAGGAGAACGGCCTGGACAGTGTACCACTGCACCATCCGACCGTTCAAATTGTTTTGTCTTGGTTAGTTATGTAGTATGATGTCCTGTTGACTCACAACCATTTGGTCACCAACACCAGGCTGATGAAATTTTTTGACTTAGTTGCATTCATGCAAGGGTTGTGAATGAGCAAATTACAATTAATTTTGTACCCCTCTGCTGATGTATAACCGTAGACCTCTGTACAAAATTAATTATAATTTATACATTCATTATTATTGTATGGGCGTACATAAAGCTTGGGTCAGCTCCTTTAATCGCTAAGGGTCATGCTAATAATTGTTCCCCTCTCAATCCGGTATAGATTAGCACTCTAACTGTCACAACCTTCCTTCCAGAGGGCGCAATGATTTACCAACTCGGTATTACAAGATAATGACGGTTAATTTGCGCAAATTATTACCATGACGAAGTTCCGTATGTCATTGCTGGTTTAGTTTCTTTACTATCAAAGAGTTCTGGTTCACGTCGCTTGTTTGATATGATATGCACAGTTAAGCATAAACATCTCATCGTTTACTAAATCGATGACGATAACGCCAGGCACCAGAGTGATTGAAATCTCACTATTTCTTCATGAAGTCTTTTGTTCACCGCCATGATGAAAGGGAAACACCCACAATTTAACAGTTCGTGTAGCCGACTCCAAACAACAACATATTGATAAAGAAAGAATACGATAATTAGATCTCGAATTCAACGAAAAGAGATGGGTCATTACAAGAGCAAGTATTTCCAAATATAAGCCTTAAAACAGTATGGCAGAAAAAAATGAAAACTTGTCGGAGCATATGTGGATATTTTCGGCGGATTCCGTCTCGAACATCACTCGAAAGTGGGTTCTATCGTCCTTCGAAATTATACTTAACGCTAAATGCACCGTCTCAATGTTTCTATGACCATTAAACAATAAGGCATCCTCCTGATTTAGGGTAATTTGTTGGCTTCCGTTCAACGAGATCTTCAGATATGATCATACATGTCGATATTTTCACTTAGATATACCTTCTCAACTATCTTCTACTGACTCTACAAAATAAGCTCATTTAAGCACAGATAATTTTTCATCAAATATTAGGTCTGAGTGGATTTTGATAACTTTATCAGCTGTTTAGAGCTTTCTTGACAAGAAGATACATCTATCTCCAGTCGCTCATACCGGCTACACCCTGCCAAGTTCAAACTGGTGGTTAGTCAACTGGAACCATCAGATACTGTATTCTCCTTGACGCTCATACTACAAAACTGGTTAGAAGACATGTATAAAGTTCATCAATTACGTTATTAACTGTAAAATTATTATTGAGTACAGTAGTAATTCATCGGTAAACAATCAATATAACAGGGGTTGCATTTTTCGCCATTTACACCGTTCCTTATACATCAAACTCGTCAAGAGCTGGGCATATTTAAACTTGAGATCAACTTTAGATCAACATCACTCGCCCGCTAGATTTTAAATTACCAGCAAATCTTTAGGGATAAACAATAAGGTTACGCGACATAGGATTTGAAAGCATAGAGCATAGTAGGAAGAAGCTACGACGTGAATTAAGTCATCTCGTTTAGATTCTTTCATTGTTTCATACAATTGGCTCCGAAATAATCCAGATCATCACGACGTGCACGAATACTCCTACCAGTAGCTCGGTTAATTGATTTACATCTGTGAAATCCTTGAGACTTATCGTAAGATGCGTATTATTTGTTTAGGGGACAGATGTTTCATGTAGAATATTTACGCATCTTCCATACCAGTCGCTAACCTGTCTGAGTATGATAGAACCATACGTAAATCTATAGACGTACCAATGTGGGGCTATAACCATCAAATTTCTACGCAGCACAAAGTCTACTTCAATTCTACACGAATGAAAGGATTCAAAGTAAAAAAGACTCATAGATCTTAGGATATTTAATGTGTAAAGGAAGTCATATCTGCTGCAACTTGTGAATCGCTTTTGTATGTTTTTTCCTTCTGATAAAAAATATTTGGTGTTTTACCAACTTCAAGATGACGTCACCTCCAAATCTTCCAACGAAAGAGCTCAGTTCCAGTGACCAGAAAGGTCCCTGTGCCGAACTAGACGACGTGAGTAAAATTTCTTCATAATCACATATATTTTGATTATTGGCGAAATAGAGAGTAACTGTATCTTAGTTGCTCAAAGCAGTTCACTCCTTGATCATTCCTTTCGTCAAATCAGCAGATCATGAACCAACTTCGACGTCGACTGGTCTCTTCAACGCAGATGGGGCTTCTCGAATTTCACTCGTTGAACCGTACAGTCCCGAGGAGCTTCTTAATATCATGAATTTTATGCTCCCTAACAGAGGACAAGGAAAGAATGGCTTGCTTTCCATCATAGAACAAGTTCTTAAGTACAGTGTCAACTCTTGGAGTCAAGGATTTATGGATAAGCTGTATGCGGGAACAAACTCTGTATGTACCCCTTCAAATGTTATAGAGTAATTAGTTTCTGAGAATTGGTAGGTTGGCGTCATTTCAGAACTCATCTTGGGGGTACTAAATGCAAACGTAATACCTCTTTCTCCTTAGGTTTCTCGATTAGCCCTGCTTATCTCCTAGGTTCACGTATACCACGTTTCTCCAGCTCTCACGATTATAGAGAAAATCACGGCAAGAACTTTGGCTAATTTATTTGGCTTTGATGGTCCTCATGCTGGTGGTATATCTACTCAAGGTGGAAGCGCCTCAAACACAACTTCGATTATCATTGCCAGAAATTTCCTCCATCCTTCCAGCAAAAAAATTGGCAATATGTCGTACAACTTTGTCATGTTTACTTCAGTTGACGGTCACTATTCTCTTGAGAAAGCTGCTCAAATCTGTGGTCTCGGCACCGACAACGTCTGGGCGGTGCCTGTTGATGAGAGAGGACAAATGATACCCTCGGAATTGGAAAGTCTGATCCTAAAAGCCAAAACTGAGGGACGTGTCCCTTTCTACGTTAACGCGACAGCCGGCACCACTGTCCTTGGATCCTACGATCCTATCGAAGAAATTTCATCGGTCTGTAAGAGATATAACCTCTGGCTACATGTAGATGCCTCCTGGGGTGGTCCTGTGGTGTTCTCCACAAAACATAAATACAAGCTTTCTGGCTCTCACCTAGCTGATTCGCTAGCCGTCAACCCACATAAAATGATGGGCGTACCCATCACGTGTTCTTTTCTCCTCGGCCCTGATCTCCAAAAGTTTCATGCTTCGAATACACTCCCAGCTGGCTATCTTTTTCACTCAGATATTCTAAGTCCGGAAGTTTGGGACTTGGCTGACTTGACCTTACAATGTGGTCGTCGCCCCGACAGTCTCAAACTGGCTCTCGCATGGATTTATTACGGTAAATGTGGATTTGAGCAGCAAATCGATCATGCGTTCTCTATTGCCTCGTACTTTGCATCAAAGATTCAAGAAAATCCAGCATTTCATCTCGTTTCTGAAAATCCGCCACCTTGTTTGCAAGTCTGTTTCTATTACAAGGGAGCCAGCGAACTTAAAACTGAGAAGAGGCACAACGAAAAGATAACAAGCCACATTTCACAAGCACTTGTTCCTAAAGGCTTCATGGTGGATTATGCCCCAGGTGCGATAGGTCCTTCCTTGAGAGTTGTAGTGAATAGGAACATACAAAAAAGCACTATCGATGCTCTAATCCATGCAATCGAAGAAGTGGGGAGTCAATTCGAAATAATTGATCCATGAAACAAAATTCAATCTTCACCAACATTAAGAAGGTTCGAAAAACTCAAACTATGTTCGCTCACATTCACTATTCGTCATCACAGTCGGAATAACATCTTATCGACTAGACTAAAAATGACATTTTTAAGCCAGCTCAACGCTACAATAATTGCGAAGGATGATTTGGTTCAACACGTTTGGTCATGCCCCACATTTTGTGTTCAGTTCCTATTTACCAGCCTCCTTTTG
The DNA here is from genome assembly GCA_028751805.1 of Podosphaera xanthii. Lineage (NCBI taxonomy): Eukaryota > Fungi > Ascomycota > Leotiomycetes > Helotiales > Erysiphaceae > Podosphaera > Podosphaera xanthii. Next base: position 2,976,838 of record JAPWIX010000012.1, on the reverse strand, counting down.
CATGTCGCTAAACTTTGCAAAGAGCATGGTGGAAACTTCTAAAATTTTGCATCATCGACTACTGAAATGAAGCGTCATTTTCATTCGTGTTCATGTTAATATAAATTTATATGGGATATTTAGATATAAAGTCTGGATTATTATCATACTGGCAGATTTAGGTCGGTTGTCGGGGGAACAGCGGAGTGTTTCTCTTTTCACTTAGTCATATTGAATAAAAGACTGATTATTGATTTAAATAGGTATAACTTTAATTTTGTGATGTTTGCAGCAGAAATATGTGTGTGCAAACAACAGGAACGTCCCCCTTTCCATTGTCTATGACGCGAGAGAATTTATGTACAAACTAGAGTGCCAGGTTACTAGAGCAACTGTCAGAGTGCTCCTTATAATTCAGGCCATTATCTGCAGCTAATGCTTTTACTAGTTTATACTCTTCTTCCAGTCAACTGATCTACAGTCGCCTCTCGCTATAACAATGTGGGGCATGACTTAAATAGGGCTCCTCATTGGAGGATTTAACTAGATTGGCCAATGAGAGCCCTTGTTAAATTCTTGCCCCACATCGTTACGAGAGGCGAGTGTAGTCTTAGAGAGATGCGTAGAGTCCAACCTCATCTGTAGCGATAGTGGGTCCCGGTATAAATGTTGAAAAGATTCATTGAAATTTAACCATTCACATTTTCAATACTTACCGCTGCCCGATATTTTGGGAGCAAGGGTAAGTATTGCAATTGTAAGTTGTTTAATTCCGATAAATATTTTCAACATTTATACCGGGACCCACTATCGCTATAGATGAGGTTGTACTGTACTTGAATCGGTAGAACATCAACAGGTAAATTGATTGGAGAACTACGCAGAAAGTTGTATTGAAAATTTAAATACTACTACACGAACAACCAACCAATCAATTCATTCAATTTCTCGACACGCGACAGTCAAAACGTAACAATTTGGCTAATTATGGGCTATATATGGTGTAGTTTCTGTGACATAGGAGCAATTTATTCTCTCCTACTAAACGTATGAACGCAGAATCCAAAATTCCACGTTACATCATTGACATTTCGATCCAGCCAATTGTTAGGCATCCCATTTTGGGCAGGAAAGAACTCGTATTTGTAAGGTTTAATTAGGCCTACGGGTAAGATATATGATACAAGAAAGTATTTTAAATATACAAATTAAGCGAACTCTACACTAAACTCCAAGCAATCATGACTAACACCGTTCCGAGGTATCTGTCACATGACACCAATCTCTGAACGGAGATTGGTAATAACAGTCGTCCCTCTCTAACTCGATAGTGGGTCCCGGTATAAGTGTTGAAAATATTCATTGTAACTTGGAATTTTATATTTGCAACACCTACCCTTACAGGTCATTTTACCTACCGGGGTAAGTATTGCAAATGTAAATGGTTGATTTTCAATGAATATTTTCAACACTTATACCGGGACCCACTATCGAGTTAAAGAGGGACGACTGTATGTAGAAATGACAAAAAAGGTAAAGAATGCCAAGAACGACTACAACGTTATACAGAAATTTGCATAAATAATCTGAAACACGCCATTCTCAACATCAAATCAAGTTACTCCGATAGATGAAGCTTCTAGAAACCCCCGATGATGTAAGCATGCCATCAGTAGACTAGTGCACTACATAGAAACTTCTGGAATTGTATGCTCTCTATCATGGAAGACCTGCACTAAGGTCCCAGGATAGGAAGAATCTTCCAGAACTATCTACACACACGATACGCGTAGTGTTTCTAGTAAGTGATGGAAGACTGGAAGATAGTATAAATTCAAAGCCTGGGACCCTCTGGAAGTCATATATATCAAGATCATTTCGAAGAAACAACAAATCGAGAAGCTATTCTATCCTCAAACGGCCTTTTAAATACCACACATTCCGATCATATCTAAAATGTCTTCCTCACTCTTCACACGATCATTCCCTACCAACAATCAAACCGCCTTCTCACCCATCGTTAGATTCCTCGATGAGATCGATCTATATTCGCGTGGCTCAGAACATGCACTACGCTCGAGTCTCAAATCATTCACACCTAAGTTTGACGTCAAAGAATTAAAAGACTCGTACGAGCTTCACGGCGAGCTGCCCGGCATCGAGCAAAAAGACATTGACATCGAGTTCAGTGATGCATCTACGATCACCATCAAAGGTCATGTCGAGCGCACCTACACACACGGCACACCTCCGGCTGGGTTAATCGAAGGACAAGAAAAAGGAAGTGACATCAGCCAAGTAAAGAAGATCGAAAACGACAAGACAGAGAGTAAGAATACCGAAGAGAAGATCTGGGTCAGCGAACGCAGTGTAGGGGAATTTTCCCGATCATTTAGCTTCCCAGCACCAGTTGATCAGGATAATGTGAAAGCATCACTCAAACATGGAATTTTGAGCGTGCTGGTTCCTAAGCAGAAGAAACACGAGGCTCGCAAGATAACGATCCAGTAGAGGATAGGCTTGCTCAAGAAATTATTGCTTCACCAATAACTTACGAATAATGTAAGGCGTAAGTCGAAAGCCTTTACGAAAAGGAACTCGTTGAATGTTTTGCTGGCATGCCATGTATAACACGAATCCGCGGACGGATAAGGAACAAAATTCGCAAAGAATTATCATTATTCGCCACATTTAGTGATAAATTTTTTTCGGGGGAAACGGGAATACAAAAAACGGCGTCTGGCTCTATTGGGAATTGGCAATTGCGTGTATCTAGTGAGAATAGGTTTCAAATTTCATGAACTCAAATTATCCTAATCTCTCAAAGAATCACAAATTTCCATGAAAGAGTTTATATCCTACAGTTATACAATCAGAATGTTGTGACTTGTTACTTGTGATCAGTGTTGAACTTTTCCTAATCCTCGTCGAATTCTTAAGCTCGATTCGGATTTACTAGAGCAGTCTACCTGTTATGATATCGTTTTCCGATGTCAATTAATGTCCGTGCACCATGAGGTACATATACTAGTTTAGAGCATAAGCTCCGACTTGCATAATGTGCATAAATAAATAAGTACACGAGTGCATAAGTGCATATAGCTGGAATAGAACTGAAATGAAGGACTACTCTAGAATGTTCTGGAAGGAGGGAAGAAGATTCCAGTATATGTGAACACATGTATTTAAAGATCTATCTATGCCGGGTAATTAGGTAACTTAAGTGTATGTTATCAATCATTCTCATATTTACCGTGAATTCTATTACTCACTTCGTCATCATGTCAACGTCCTCCATCCCTGGTAATAGACATCCTGCTCATCCTCATAACCTACTTTTAAAAGACTACCTAGTAAAGATTTTGTGATTGGCAGATATTGCATAGTGAAGAAGCCAACTATTGATGAAATTGGTGCTATTTGGTAGTAAAGATCATCATTATTATGGATATGCTTAAAGGTCCAAACCCTTGCTATCCATGATCACGATTATTCACACATTGACCAGCCACCCATTATCTACAAAGAGTAATAAGTCGTGTTAATCACGTAGTTGTAATAATTATTTAAATAGCATTCTGTTTTTGAGTGGGAGTAATTAACAGCTCTCCACTATAGTTTACAGACTCTTCATCTTCCCAATCGCTTCCCAATGTGATATTAATTAGATGCCTAATCGCTTACGCTTTAACAAACTGTTCTATTATCAACATCTCCTCTCACTCGTGAATAACTGTCCAAGGAAAAATACAAGTCAAACCCCCAGACTACTCAGTATGCTTCATTATTTTGTCCGTCGCAACCGCGTGAAGTGTAATCTCACAATGTTCAAAAATCTTATCAATGTAGGCGCTCAGGCTGCAAGCACTTCCGATTAAACTTGCCCCAGATAGCGGATCACAACACCATCTTTCTCTCATGTCTTAGTGAACAAGCCCCGGAGTCGTACACCTCAGCGACAGTCCTACGTAACTTCCCTCTTCAGACACATCTCTTTTCCCTCATTGACGTTTTTCTGTCCATATTCCTATCACTCGTATACCCCTCCGGTAAATTGACCGCCTAAGCAAAGAAGAAAGCCCTCTTTAACCTTGTGCCGCAGGCCTTTAATCCTCCGTCGGGTGTCCACAGCTACTAGGGCGTATAGTTTGAGCCAATAAGCGCAGATACTCTTTGAAGAGATGAGTTGATTTTCCCAGGTGAGAACAATGACCGTAAGGATAGCAGTCGGGTGATTCGTTCAAAGAGTTGTGTCATCAATGACAAAAATCGACTCGACGGCAACTTGGTCCTGACAATGTGTGATGCTTGTCACACTGCGAACTGGATACGTTTCTCTTCTTCGCTATCTCAAATGTGCAGCGAAAATATCGAGCGTTTACAGCAGGCACCACGTGGGGGTTAAGAGTTCCTCTAAGTTCGCAGGCTTAGACAGGCTTTATTATCATAACAGATATGTTAGGAAAAAGTCATGTGAATGTGTTGTATCAATAAATGGGATTATCGACTGACTAGTAGGCAATTTAGCTGCCATAGTTCGAACGAGAGTCATGGAATAATAGCGTAAGATGGGCCACAAGCCCGCTCATTCATCTTCCAACTAATACCCCTTTTAGTGACCCAGTTGTCTACACAGACGGCGCTCGATGCAAGCTAGCATGCCCACCCAGAATAGGCGGAGGCTCTATAATTTTCTAGGCCAGTCAGTTGATATATCGCGAAAGACAATCGTTGAAATCGTCGCTGCTTCCTTTCGACACGGAGGTAGCCGCCGTGAGAGAAGCGCTCAAAGCTGCGCTGTCTTTCCCAACAGCTCGCTTCTCCAAAAACTTTTGGATACTCACAGATAATTTAGACGTAGCCCGTCTCCTATTCCGGTCCCCTATATGCTCATCCCAGGACGTCTTTCAACAAATTCAGACCCTTGCCGACAACCGGCCTCACCACAACCGGCTCCTACACGTCCCTCCTGGGAAGGTCCAAGCCTTCTCGATCGCAAGCCACTCGGGCATCTTAGTTCATGAATTAGCAGATATCCCTGCTCATTATTGACTCTCGAAACCACCTCTCACTCCTCACAGCTTTGTCTCTTTTGACGCAGTAAAAATCGAATTGAAGCAGAAGCGGCGACAGCTATGAAAGTTTACTGGGAACAACATATCCCGGAATCCTACCCAGGCCTTGAAATCGACTCTGACTCCCGTCACCCAAAGGAGCTCTCCGTGGCCAGACCGCTTTTTTCCAGACTGTTAGGAATCTCATCGTAGGGCAGACAAGAACTCGAGTGTGCAAGGTTTATTAAAGCTAGAAAGTAAGATCTAGTTACAGGGGGACAAGAGTAAGTTAACGAAGGTTAGGCAGTAAATTCTGTTTATTCCGATAGTATAAACATATAAATATAGTGCACATAACTTATTCTCTAACCTTTGTTAATTTACCATTGTCTCCCTGTACAAGAAAGCATTTAAATACACAAATTAAGCGGACGCCACGCTAAACTCCAAGCAATCATAACTAATACCGTTCCGAGATATCTGTCACATGACATAGACTATACGCTGCTCGCTCGGGCCTTGGAGACTTGTTATGTGGTTGATTGGGGATGTGGAGGTGATTGGCGACTTGTCTAGTGATGGTGCTGTCTTTCGATGGAATAGTCAATCGTGTGAATGGATGGTAAGTACGATATAAATGGTTATACTGAATGCGTATAGTGGATGGAATATCGCCTTAATGGTCACGATGGAGACTGTTATTCTTGCTGCTCTGACTATGGCAGTATCTGTATACATTTTCCCTTCAATATCAATATCCGATGCCAACGATGAAATTAAAATGCGAGTTCTATTATTGTACAAAGAAGATGTTATACATGACTCATTAGTTTCAGCAACTCTGTCACTTAGCTCAGCATCCAAAAGCTTCAAACTCCAGATATCCATGAGTCATAACCGAGTCAGCACAACAAGACTTCGCAGAGTACCATTGCAATATCAACCATGAAGATGCTCACTTACTCTGCAGCTACGGACAGCTCAAAGCCCTAACGCACTTTCTAGAGTGTACTAATCTTATCCAACGACCTCCCCACGTCCCACGAATAACAAGGAACCCTAGAAAATTCTCATAACGCAACTGGGAGGGGGCCATACGAGTTGTCCAGTGGTTTGCGCTCTCCAAATTCTATATAAGGACCTGCTCAAGACGACCCATAGAAATAAAGGGTTTGCTCTAGAACTCTGCTTCGTTTGCGTGCTTAACACAGCCGTCAGTTATGAGACAATTGACATTGTAGTGGATTCGCGCATCAATTGATTAGTTTTAAATCGGGAATAGGTTTCTTAGTCATAAAAGGTCTAGAATCCTCTGTAGGTAGCAGTATAGATGTAGGTGCCTCGCCACATTCTATCGCGTACATACTTCTAGTAAAAGCTCTGCACACAGGGTTAGGTGGCAGTAGATGTGAAGCCACCAGGATAGTAAGCGCTACACCCATGCCTCTGGTTAATTTACTAGGTAGTAGGGTCCCAAGCCAAGGCTTGGCGCCCCGAGGGATGAAAAATGATAAACAAACAAACACATTAGGCAATTTATGTTTCTTTTATGTAGACATGAAAAAAACTCCCAAATCGACGTTTTTATCTTGCTTCCGAGGCGAACAACGCTTTCATGGCAGTGTACATAGATGTATAGTGTATATGCGGGAATTCGGTTGGTACGTAGTTTGCTACTTTTAACTTTAAACTCCTAAAAACGTTACTTAAGTGACGCTAACGTGATCGCAAATCTTTGATCTCAGTTTGCCCCTGAGTCAATCAAGTACCAGTCACGTTCTCTTATCGACACTAGTGCAGGAGAGTAACCCGAAAGTCTAGACAAGTATTTTATAAGATTTACGTTGATTCTGGCACATTTCGAAAATTGAGCTTATATATTTCTAATGAGAATAATGAAACGAATAGATAAAAATTGAGAATTGAGATTTCGTTTTTATGAACGATTTATATTTCGTCACTTTCTAAAATACGAGTAAAACTTTCAGCAACTAAAATTTCTGCAAAAAAAAGAGAATATATTTGACAAAATTGTTAAGCATGTTGAGGATATAAAATATATATCTCTATAATGTCCTTGTCGGAATTTGATTTGAAAACTGATGCCATGCATTATAATAAACCCGAATAAAACCCTCTTAGTTTCTCCCACCTAAGAGCAAGAGCTCTGCCAGAAACTGGTTCTCTTGACGGGAAAGACGAGTTAGTAACCCAAAACGCTTTGTTACTCGCGTTTTTCCATATTTAAATCATGATTTTTTTCAATGCAGAAATTCGTCATAATTATTTTTAGCACCAATGAAAAGACGCACTACAACTCAATTAAATTTTTGTATCAGTAGCTTAGCTTTTCATCAATTTTAGATGTAGTTCGAAATAATTAGGCCTTCACGGAACGAATTTTCTATAACCTTAAGATAGAGATAAGAACTTCGCAGTAGAAATTACTCGAAGTACAACTCAATTATCCATAGTAGCTAAGGGAAACTTAAATATACCACATGCTAGTTCGAATCTTGACCATCGCTGCCATATTTTCTGTTGAGCCTAACGGAGCAAGAGGTCTAACTTCCTCGTTATTAGAGAAATCAGTAATCGATGATGGGGCTTCATTCGCGGCATCTTGCCGGAGCTCTTCAAATTTTTGGCCCCCACGAGGTCCCTCAGATGCAAATGCATCCTCATGAGCCCGGGCTCGATTTGACGCGAGATGGGCATAGTATACAGCGGGAACTTCATTTTTGTAAGCTTAGTTAAAGTCTCAAAATGGCGCAGAAGACTTACTCAGAGAAACTGGAGTCGTAGAACGCATATACTGATAAGACATACTGTAGATCATCTTTTGAAATTCGTTTGGAGAGCAACGTGCTTCATCAAGAATTACGTGATAATGAACTGGCCGAGCCGTACCTTGTATGGCTGCGTGGGACGATAAATAAAAATCGTATTCAAAGGGGTGAGTTATGTCGCGCTCAACCAGCGTGCCAGGAAGAGAGTTATTGTTTCGATCGGCGGACTGTTTATCACCTTCCTTCGGAAAAAAACGAAGATGATGACGTTTAGTACAGATTGTGACGGTCCATTTGATCTAAGAGAAAATTAGTATATTCGAGGCGATAGAAATTTTGTGTTATTACCTCTGCTGCATCAGGTCCCCATTTGCTTATGAATAGATCTTTCATGGATTGTACCTCTTGACTTAGTACATGACTGTATTGACCTTCTGATACCCCATCGCGGAAGTAGTATATATGCATGGGCAGCTTACCATTCCCGACGGTCTTCATCCAATGGCCAACGAGGGGAAGTAGTTGGGCCTGCATGGTATTTTTTTCTATCATTTCTACGCGACGGCCGTTGGTTTGAACAGCTGCTGCAAATCTACAGGCGTTTGCGTCCATTGAGACCGTAATAGCAGCCATCGAGGCCTGCGGGCTTCCGGGACTTGGGTGTGATATGTCGGCACCTATAGCATTTTAGTGACTATTCTCCTACTCGTATGAACATCTAGTACCAATGACCATAGTTGGGCGGGGAAACAAGCTTTTATTCCCAGGGACAGCCACTTTCGAGGTCGTTCCACCAAGTTTGGCGTTCACTTTCATGGCCACATTGCTACAATATTGCGCCTGGGCTTTCTGTACGTGAGCTACATTCACAACTAATATTACTCAGCAAAATAACCCCAAAAATTAGATGAGTGAACTTTACATTGAGAGACCATTGAGAATCTAATTTCATTGTTTTTCTTTAGACGCTCATACTGGAAAGAATCTCGACTTGGCATTATATAAAGTAATATTTGCGGAATGAGTTTAGCCTGGTTACCTGCCATTTGTCGAACCCTGGCAACAGCTTCTGGAAGCGGTTCATTTCGATTTTGTCGGTAAATAATAGGTTGTCTATTTTCAATTTTTCCGCCGTGCCCCATATAAGTCTGGACGAAAACGTTGATGAAGTTACGAACAGTGGCATCCGGACAACAATTGCCAAGAACACAAACACCCCAAGACTTGAGTGCTTCAGGATTCGGCAGCAAGAATTTCTTTCCTCGAAGGTCCCAGCGACCTGTAGTACCAGGATTAATTTTACCGTTATCTCCGAAGGAAATTTCTGGTGCCGGGAGAAGTCTAGCTTGTGTCTTGAAGAATATTAGAGCGGAGATCAGTTTAGTCCAGATTAAGACTAACCTGAGTTAAATTCGCATCAACTTTAACCCCAAAGTGAAGGAGATATGGATCTTGTGCCCACTTTAACATCTCGATTCCGTGCTGAATAGACTTTATTCTTTCCCTAGGACGAGTAACTGCAAATTTTATCATAGCAGCGGTCTAAACTGTGAGCGTGGGGATTATTCTACAAAAATGTTTCTTACCTGATCAGGGCTCATTTTAAAGTTGTATCTTTGACTAGGAGCAACGACGCACAACTCCATGGGAAACATACCATCACGATTAGTGATAACCAGAGGAAAGTCCCAGTACTGAATTGTAATATTGTAGGTTTTTTTGAAATAATCATAAACCGATACTTTCTCACTTGTGGGTGGATCGTTATTCCTATTCAACAGGTCGAAGTAAGTATTCTTTGAATGTGCACCGCCTTGAACGGCCGAAAATGTAAAACCTTTGATGTGATACATTTTTTGATCTTCAAAAATATTAGCATAATTTCGGAAGAAACTAGATAATTTGCTTCCCGTCATTCTTTCCCCTATGTTTGACTGTAAACTGTAATTTACTCATTTTTTGGAGAGTCTTCCAGTCTTCGGATTTCTTCCACCTTCCATCTTTAGGATCTCGAATAGGTTGAATTAAATCCCGGAAGACGTTCCACTGCAATTGAGGGTTACGCTGCTTGCAAAGATTACGAGCAGCTTGGTGAAGGTCTTGTGATATCCAAAAGGTGCCATTCGCAACATCAACATTAACTGCAAGTCCAGTACTTGGCAGTCCAATAGATGACTTCGGATTACAGAGGCGCATGGATGCGTAAACTCCCTTCATAGCATATATCACATCGTCTATTTTTTGCGACACGTTACCCTGGCTGAAGTAAGAACGTTTAATCTGCGTGTAATGTTCAGATGGCCCTTGGCGCATGAGATGATCAAGAAAGCCTATTGGAGGAAGATTAGATGTCTAAAAAATAGATCCTGACTACCAAAGTAATATCACTCACTTATTGCTTCGAGAACGGCGTTATCAAAGGGAATTTTTTTCTCCAAGTATCCTTGAATAACAGCCATACGAATTGCTTTTGCTGGCCGAATTATAACGTAAGTCAAATCCGAAGGCATCCCTGGACGGGGGGCCCGTCCCTTTTCCTGATCTAAATCCACTTGAATCCGTTGCTCAGGAAAACTCTTTGAAGACCTTTATTTTCAGTGGTATGTGGCCGAAATGTAAATTTTGACTTACCATGCTATTTTATTTCCATCCCATAAAAGAGGAGCTCCCTGATTTACTTGGCGGAGACGCTGCTGAATTGCTTTCGACTTCCAGACAGCTTTAACTTTGCCACGTTTTTCAGCAGCGGTGCCGAAATTAATCTATTCTTGTAAGTCTTAAGCCGAATATGATTGAGTTATTTACACTCACATCATACTGATGAACATCGTTTTGAGGCCATTGCATTACCTTGAATTGGTTAACGCGAATGGTAATTTGCTTTCCCGTTGTATTAAAGCCAGGACGAGCTGTCAATTCTTGTGGCCAATTGTACTAGATTTCACGTTAACCTCATTGATCTGAGTACACTAGTATCACAATTTAAAGTTCTTTGTGGTGATAAAGAAAATAGAGGCCAATCAGAAGACATGATATCGAGTCATATCGGTCATGGATAGCAGTTGCCTCAAATTTCCCAAAACTTTATGACAATAAGATAAAATTTGGCCATATATTCAACCCGTTCCACTCTAGTGTCTCTCAGACGTTTAGTGGCCTTTTATTGAAAGACAAGATTTAAGTAGATTTTAAGAATATCTTTATAGCATTGAGTGTAAAGCCAGAGATGCTTCACTGTCAAAAAAACTTACATCGGATTCTAAACGGTATGCGTCAGGAGGTAGCTATAAGATTCAGCTCTGTAAATTCGTCCGAGACAGACTAGTGTTACCTCCATACGACTATTCGTAATCACTTTTTCGGATGTTGGAGCTGTAGGCTTTGCAGGGTCAAACCCCATACCCGGAGGAAAGGGACTTGATCTAATTGGAATGGTTGCTTGGCTAGCGCCGTCAAGAGAACCATCATGACTATCATTTTGAGCTTTCGATGGCGTTGAGCCGGAAGCTTGACCTCTGTTTTTTGGATGAGCTGAGACACCTTGATGACGGCTAAGCCCAGCACCACCAGCCATGACGAGTGGATATTATGGTAAGTTTTCTAATTTTTAGGATTTTTTAGCGAAAAACAGATAAATGAATCATGTGAACGCGACAGATGATATTCAAGGTCAGATCTTCGAGGTACCAATCTCATACAGCGGATTAGGTTTGTGACAAATTTAGAAAAACGAAGTCCTCGAGGAAGCTTGCCATTGGATCAGGGTTAAAGGAGAAATACTAACAAGCTTTGATCCACAGAGATTAAATTTATTTCCGCAATTACTGACAAGCGTCTTTCAGGAATACTTTAAAATGAAAAAAGTGGGAGAGGCTTACTGTTGTTGTAAGAACAGAAAAAGTGTAGTTTGTCTGCAGAAAGTGAACAGTGTAGATCAAATGTATTTGATAAGTTAGAGAAGGGATATTTCAAGTTTATTTGAATACTGAGAAAAGTGGAATTAGGCTTAGCTCGATTATTTTAATAACAACGTATCATGAAATGATTCACTACCAATTAATAAGAGGAATTTATAAGAGAGAAGGCACAATGAATGAATTATGACAAAAAATAACAAAGAACTTGCGCCAGAATCTTTTTCTTAGAACGGAAAAAATTGCAGCTGTCCCGAAGGAATTAAGAAATAAAGCGCTTGCTTGCATAAACTTATAACTGATAGTAAATGTGAAAAGGGCTGTGTATAATGATTATCATAGATTTAGGAGACTAATAATTATTTCTGTGACCACCGTCCCATGACGTTTTCAGCAAGGCCTCTCTGGCCCGAGTTCCCGACTCAACATATGATGAATGATATTCACATAGATCGAGAATGCAGTCCATAGTAACAGAAAATTCACCAAAAATACTTTACTTGAATTTTAAAGTGTCGTATGACTTGTTCGAGTCAAAATTTGAAGGATTAAGAGATGAGTAATTTGCTTTCTTCAAGTCGAAAAGTAAGTCAGCTCAAATACCCAGGTTATAAAGTAAAACAAGTAGAGGCTTTGGGAGCCTTACTATTTAGAAAGATAACACATAACTGTATCGTAAAATATGATTGGAAAATCACGTACACATTATCTTAAAGAATAGATCCCTGAAATTCTATTATTGTAATACAGCTGAGTCCCTTAGTTTTCACTCCCTGGGCAACCCTTGCGAACATTTTTGTATGTTACCTCAATTTAACTGATTCCATTTTATTTCGATGTCAAGCAAGAGTCGTAATTGGTCATGCTTGCTCTACTCCGAACATTTAATATGGTCATATTGCGTATTGAGAAAGAGGAATTAAATACTAGCAATAGAACAAATGACCTAGAGACATTAAGTTACAAATAATTATTGAATTCCCCACGAATATATATTTTTGAAGGAACGTATTTTTGTTCGACAGCCTTTGTGATTCCTAAGACAGATGAAAAATCCATCAAAAGCTTGGGAGAGACGGGATCTGGAATGGACAGTGCCGATTTTGAGTCCAGTTTATCGCGCATAATAGCCTGCTGAATTATTATTAGCAATATGATCATAACTGTGGGCTATAATTTTTTTCGAGAATTTGGTTTTTCTAATTGAGGTGATGGAAAGCATTGACTAATTTTTTTTACAAAAGACTAAACAGAGACTTTATGACAAAGAGGGATAAATATACGAACAATAATCAGTAAGCGGAGGCTGTCCAGGATAAATTGGGACAGTAGGTGGCTGGGGTTGAGACCATGTGCCTGTTGAGACGTGGGCTGGCGAATACGATGGGTAAGTAGCACTAAGGGGGGATTGGTTCGGCGGTTGGGTATGTAATTGTCGATTGGCAAGAAAGCGCTGGATTGGTAGTGGGGGGAGAGATTCTTCTCGGGCTGTCTTCCATGTGTTGTAGTCTGGCACAATAGTCTCCCGGAGTAGACGAACCATGGCTGAAGGGTTGAATTTTGTAGAGGTATAATATTCTGCGCGTGGAATTAGACTCAGGAGAATATTAACATCACGAGGAATAATCGAAGTGGTAGAATTAGACTGCCAGGTTGGGGCGCCTTGGGTTTGCTGCATTCTTCTTTGCTGATCCAATCTTCTTCCAGCAGCACCTTTCAAGGGGGATTCGCCACGGGCGAGTTTCCGGGGTCGGACAGGATCACTTTCAATGTCTTCGGTTGGGAATGGTCGCTTCGGTGAATTAGTAGCCCGCACATACTGAGGTCTTGGGCTGACTTCCTTAGTAAATTGAGGAACGGGACTATCCTGAACTGGATTGGGTTGCTCGATTGACTGCATAAGCACTTTTGGTTTCATCTGTGTAGAGGGCGACACAATTAGGCGAACTGCTGTAGGCTCAAAAGTTTCTCCGCTATATCTTGATGCAAATCTACAGAGCTTAGGGTCTTCAGGGAAAAGTTCCGCCATCCGTTGTTCTAATTTACTGATCTGAGAAAGCTCACCGTACTGAGATTCATACTTGTGAAAGTAGGCGTACAATGGCTTTGCTTTGGGAATCAACTCTGGGCGCTGAGTCAATCGAGAGACAACCGTTTCAAATGTTACTCTAGCGTTGGTAGTATCTCCTATAGAGAGTAAGTGTTTCAGGTATTCAAGAGTAAAATCCGCATCTTCCGGAAAAAGTTTAGCACCTCTTTCGAAGATTTTCGTGCCTGCGGGGTCTTTGTAAACATGGTGCTCAATTAACGCAGCAGCAACATAAACATCGCTCGTTAATTTTCCTCGCTGACGGGCATCAGAGAATATTTTTCTTGATCCTCCATTTGAATCTTTGTTATTCCCTTTCCCTTGGACGCGTCGCATTGCCCGCATGAGAGCAATCCAGGCACATGAAATTATCCGTGAAAGAAGGTCAGCTTGTATAGAATATCCATGTTGTATTGCTTTGGCCTGAGTATTTTTGGCCGCTTCTCTGGCTTGTTTTTCAGTATCTGGTTCCTCGTCATCTTCTTCGGCCTTGCTAGTTATAGCACTGATAGAAGCGTCTATCGCACTAGACTCTTCAAGTTTTGCAAGATCACGAGCCTCTCGAGCCTTAAGTTGCTTAATCATATCATACAGGGTATCAAATAGTTGATCATAAGGAGCACGAACGATTGCACCCCTTTCTGCAGGGGTTTTATCAGCTTCATCAATGATTAGTGTTGATTCAAGTCGATCCGCTTTTTTGAATACAATTAGACAACTTTCAGGGTTTGCTGCTAAGCCGTTGTTCAGAAAATTATCACCTTCCTTTTCAAGGTTGTTCGCAAAGCACCAGTCAGCAGCATTAACCCACATCTCTGGCCAGAAACGTAGAGCCATAACTGACTGCTTGTACACGTGTAGTACCCGCCGCTTGTAATTCTCAGGTTCATCGTCTTTTAAAACTAGAGGATCCTCCTGTTCCCATGCAATCCACTTCTGCCACAAATCTACTTGAGAAAGGTATTCTTGGTCACCTTCAAATCCGGGCGCTGGAGGTAGCTGGGGCAGAGTAGTTCTGATAAGACCTCGAGTAAGATTCTCCAAAGCGATATTGGCACTTCTGGCAGATATGTAACTGGGTGACTTTTCCTGAAGGAATTTACGACCCTGATACTTACTTAGACCAAGAATGTAAGTTAGGAGCATGACTCACAGTAATCTTATTCAGTCCCATCTCGAATTGATCATACTCTTTCCATAAACCATTCAATGTAGACATGGGGACTTCAATAGCTCTTTGATATGCCTTTCTTAACTGATCCATTTTCTGCTGATCCTGCCAAGTGCTTCCCCCAATTATTCCAGGGGCACGTCGAATAAACTGTATATACTCGTGCCATATCTTACCAGAGTCTTTGTCAACACCAATATTGGAAAGGACAAAGTCATACGATTGAGTTATAGTTGACCTAGCGTTTCCAGAAGCGTCATTCGACAAATCATTGCGCCGATGAATATAGTTTAAGTACACAGACCATAAAGCAACATTAGGAACCATAAGGAGCGATCTTCCAAAAATACTTTCAGCAGCAGTAAAGTTGTCATTTTCGAGTTCCATTTCAATGTAAGCAACCCATATCTCAGCCTATGCAAGATTAGTTAGGGGTCTGTTCAGAGTAGCCAGAGACTCACGGATTGCGGGAAAACTTTGAAAAACCTTTCGTATACTGCTCTAGCGTCATCTAGCTTATTCCGACTTCGATGCTCCTTGATTAAAGAAAGCCAAGCATCTAAGTCTCCTCGTGGATCATCTTTTATTCTATCTTCGAGAATTCCAATTCTGTCATTAGGAAGACGAGCTTTAGGGAGAGATAGCCCCGGTGAGGGAGCTGTGGAAATAGGCGTGGCCATTTTTGGCACAGGCACTTTTCCGGTAGGGGTTGGGTTCACTTGAATAGGCAACTTTTCCACAATAGATTCACCTTTGTTTTCGAGAGAGGTCTTCACGTCTTGCTGAGAAACGGAATTCTGGAGTGGGGAGGGGGATATTGCTTGATTGAGTTTTTGAGCTGTTGGAGGCTGGAGGCCAGCAGATATAACTGATTGATTAGCATCATATTCTTCATCAGAGTCATCTGCGATGAAGCCGCCAATGGTCTTTGGTTTCCGAGCTGATGCTCGAGAACTAGACCTAGATTCTTCTTGATCTGCTACCACAACTGGTGGAAGGGAAGGGATGAAAGATGGGTCATAATCGGCACCATCATCGTAAACAGTAGCGCCAGGGAGAGATAAAGCACAAAGAACTTGATCATCAGGAATAGTTTCTCTTTTGACATGTTCGTTGTTAAGCTCAGTATTTGAAGACCCGACCTGGGTAGCTCCATCTCCACCATCGCCTCCCCAACATCCATTCTCTTGTCCTTCCTGTAACTGATGTAAGAGAGCAATCTCAGCCTCTTCCTCCGCCATATTGTATCAAATAAGTATTTTTCCGTTCAATGCGACGCGTGGCAGCACAATGCTATTTTTAAGAAATATCAGTATGGTACCTAAAAATAGAGATCAGGAAGGGATTCAACTCCTCAGTCGGACATGTGTGGGGTTGCGCGCAAGAGACAATGATAAGAGCGCAGAACTATCGCGTGGAATATGGTGCCTCTTTGATACGGACTTGCAAATTCAGCAGATTTGGCCAGTCGACTTCAGCATAGCAGCCTAGTCTCAGAGGAAATTAGCGCAGCAAGCACGTGCCTGCCAATTCTGATGGGTAAACCTCATTGCCCCACTCACGTTGCAACTGAGAAGAGGTTAAAATTTTATTTCTGCTAATCGTATCCCTAAGTGCCAGGACATGTGCTTGGAGCGGGCTTGTAAATTTTACTCGAAGTACCAAGTTACTTAACCCACAATTGTTACAACACTAACCATCAGATTATTCTAAATAGCTGAATACAGGCTTACGGCCGGCAAGACCGTCACAAAATATTATTACCGACAAGTTTCCCAAAAAATATATTTTACCGAGCCTTTAGCGTTCTTTTTGGATATGGATACAGAACGGCCCGTTTACCATTGATACCACCATGGACTAATGAAGTACAAACAAATATTTAATCCGGTCCGGAAGTCGAGCCTAAACCCAAGTTCAAGATGCCTTAACGTAACACGCGGAATTCCACAAGGGAAATATGTATGACCAGACCGCCAAATTCCATCAATCCTCTATGTTCACTGGAAGACGTCGCTCAGTACAACAGATTCGGCATCCAGACCAATCGTCTTGAACTGTGGTTGGCACCAAAATAGACTTGTCTTGCTACTTTGCACAATACATGAAATCACTTGAGTGATTGAATAAGCAGCCTCCTTGACCTGTACGATGAAGGAGGGAACAGTAAATCTGCAACGTAAACTAAAAATAATCTCATTAGTCACAATAATTCCTTTGCAACATGCGTCTACGATCCTGCATATTCTATACGCGCTAGTCTGTGCTTTCCACCTATTCACCCCTGTCTGCGAAGTCCCGTCACATGATGTAATCCCTCCCTTGCTAAATGATAAGCACGTGACATATGGACCTCTAAAACGTCCCTTAATTAACACTCATTTCTTACTCAGGGCCATCCGAGGTTTGACAACATTTGTTACCTAGCGACACGCACATACAAATTCAGCATCCCAAAGCTCATACGATAACCCTATTTAAAAATCCGTGCCTATTCTCTTGCAAGAGGATATGGCACCTCCGGCCCGCGACAAGAAACGCGGTGCGTCCGAGACTGTGGACTCCAGCAACCGGATCCACAAACACGTCAACAACACGGGGCGAGGGCAGTCATCCACTGCTATATTAACACGCTCCGCCTCGAACATTAACGCAGCGATTTCAAGTATCGCGGCGCATCAGGGTCCGCAGGCTGTGCTGCCCCATCCGAACACTGCCGACGCCGATATGGTCGTGGACAGCCCCTCAAGCTCCATCGAGCGACATGAAGAATTCCCTCAGCCAAGCTCCCACCACCCTAATGAAAAACTTTTTTGGGAAGGAACAGCTACGGATCAATTTGAACCACCCAGACCCGACCTAGTGTCAGACGATGAGGATGAGAACGAGGATATGGAGTCTGTAGAAAACAAACAGAAATCGAACCTTATGTCAATGGCCAGAGGTCTCCTAAACCTAGTTGGCCCCTATCTAGAAGAGATGGAAGACATTTGCCCCAGTGCGGGAGCTGACTTTCTTGCTCTTATTTCGGATGGGGTGTCTCGAGCTATCCGTGGCGAAAACATTTACACAAGCGTCAAGGCCAGTACAATGGACAAGGTCGCCGAGGACAAACGTCAGAACAAAACCTGGGCAGCGAAAGCTGCGGCCGGGAATAAAGACAACAAAAATGTGGATCTCCGCCGAGCTCCGAGAAGGCCCTCACCGCCACAACACCAGAGCAAAGAAGACAAACGGATAATGATCCGCTTAGACAGCAAGCACGAGGCTCGTAATGCAGAGCCATTTCTGCTTCGACAACAAGTCCAACGGCTTGTTCCCGACCCAACGCTAGTGGTAGATGCCTGGCAGGTTCCCTCCGGAATTGCAGTTCTCGCACCTACCGCCGCAAAAGCTGCAAGTATTCTTCAGCATAAGGACACCATTGCTGCACGGTTCGGAAATGCGAAGGTGGAAAGACAGGAAAAGTGGACCACGTTTGTCATTGGACCCGTACCAAAGAATGTCACCACTTTGGATGGAGCAGTTGACCCACTCGAGGGCCTACTGCAATCAGAACCGTCCATAGTAGACATTAAAGACGCTATGCCAATTCGGCATATAGCATGGACCCAAAGATCGAAAGATTCTGCCCACTCGTTTGGGTACATCCCGATACATGTCCCTGAGGCTAAGGCAAACAAGTTCCCGTCACGTATCCAGCTGTTTGGACAAGCCACAAGTGTCCAACGTATCCGACAAAGAAGCCA
This sequence comes from Podosphaera xanthii, assembly GCA_028751805.1. Lineage (NCBI taxonomy): Eukaryota > Fungi > Ascomycota > Leotiomycetes > Helotiales > Erysiphaceae > Podosphaera > Podosphaera xanthii. The sequence continues at coordinate 2,958,093 of JAPWIX010000012.1, read as the reverse complement.
ACTAATAACCTGTACCAAATGCTTCGGCTTCCACTCCACCAGGACTTGTGCTCGCCAGCAGAAATGCGGGTCCTGCGGTAAAGACTCTCATGAGGGCTCCTGTACTCACCCTATTCAATGTCTGAATTGTCGCGGACCTCACAAGACCACTGACGTATCCTGCCCGGCCCGCCCACGAAAAGATCATGGCGTATTTGTCCGCCCAACAGGGGCCCAATTGCGCCACATCCGCGCGGCGGGACGCAAAGAGCATTCTAAGTCCCTAAGAAGCTCTCAAGAACCCTCAGCTGCAACCCAAAGCACGACCGTCTCTCCCCCATCCTCTAATTAAGCATGGTCAGAAGGCACAAATCAACAAAGAAACAAAACATCCGGATTATGCAAGCAAACGTGGGAAGAGGCGCAAACGCGCACAGTATTGCACTTCAACATGCACACGACAATGACATCGACATTCTTTTAGTCCAAGAACCTTGGATCCTAAGAGATCTTTCTGCGAGGCGGTCAATGTCTCACCCTAATTTCATGACTTTTGCACCCCTCTCTGAATGGCATACGCGGCCCAGGGCCATAACTTACGTACGAAAATCTCAAGGGCTTCGCCCTTATCAGTCTGCCATAGACCTTTCCTCAGATTGTGTAAAAATCACCATCTCTAGCGGTCGCGGACGAATGATAGGAGTCTGGAATGTATATAATGCTCCTACTAACTGCGTAGGTGCTGACGATGGTCTAAAAGTACTAGTAGAATCTCTGGACTCACCCGGATTTGTGGGGGGAGATTTCAATCTCCGGCACCCAGCGTGGGACTCAATTGCTACCTCTAACCCCACACAGGCAACCACCCTAATCGACTGGGCTAGGGAAAAAGACCTGTGCCTCCTCAACCCGACAGACCTCCCGACCCACAACAGAGGTGGCACCTTGGACCTTGCTTTCTGTTCTATAGAGGGAGCGAAGTGTGAAATCTCGTGTAAACTCCACACAACCTCCGATCACGAAACCTTGGTCACAACGATTCCTCTCCATGGATACCTGAGCGAGTGCTCAACAAGGCGTCTACGGTACGAATCTCTTAATGAAACACTCTTTACAAGCCTGTTAGGAGGCAGACAGGACCCCCCAAGTATAGAAACCTCAGCAGACATTGAGGCGGAAGCCGAGAACATCATGCAAACCATTCACACAGCACTACTAGGCTCGTGCCCCCGAAAAATTGGCAACTCCAAAGGAACCGCTTGGTGGAACGAAGACTGTAGGAGGGCTATCCGCAGGTATCAGACTGCCAAACGCTCAGGAGGATGTGAATATGAAAGACAAGAATTCCGGAAAACTGTCAGACGAGCCAAAAAATCCTATTGGGAGGCTCGGATTGAGAAATCAGAGTCCCTAACAGACGTCTACAAAATAGCGAACTGGCATAATACAGCCCCGAATCTACAGACCCCACCCCTTAAGGGAGATAACGGTGTGGCCGATGTCTACTGCCCTGAACAAAAGGCATCACTTCTCCATAGAACGCTTCTCTCTCGGCACACAGAAACCTCAGACACGCATCAAGAAATACCCACTGTCGCCAGAAGAAATATACCTTGGCAAAAGTTCTCCGAGGAAGAGACCTTCCGAGCGACCTGCCAGGTTCCCTCATCTTCACCCGGAAAAGATGAAATAACAGCCCCAATCCTCCGACTAGCATGGCCGTCCATGGGAAGCCGTATCACAAGCTTATTCAACAAGTGTGCGTCACTCGGCGTACACCCGCGAACCTTCAAGGGAGCTGAAGTCGTCATTTTGCCAAAAACAGGGAAACGTGACCGGACATTACCGAAATCCTATCGCCCGATATCCCTTCTGAGCTGCTTAGGAAAGGGTCTAGAACGCCTTATCGCAAGACGACTCTCGTACTGGGCTCTAAAATGTGACATTCTAGCCAGAGATCAATGTAGTGCTATTGGAAAACGCTGCGCAACAGATCTAATGACGGCGCTACTATGCGATGTAAAAGAAGCACTCGCAAGGGGCAAAGTCGCCGGCATGGTGACTGTGGATGTAAAGGGAGCGTTTGACGGAGTACTACGAAATCGCCTTTTAAACCGACTAAGGTCACAGGGATGGCCAGAAAATATTATTGCTTGGGTTGGCTCCTTCTTTATAGACCGCACGGCAAGAATCCGACTTGATCAGACAACCTCGAAACCATTCCAAATCTTATGTGGTCTTCCTCAAGGCTCCCCAGCCTCTCCAATTCTATTCCTGCTCTATGTAGAACCAGTGTTAAGATTATCCAGGCGACGTTACGGATACGCGGACAACATCACAACCATGGTGACAGCCAGAAGTCTCGAAGAATGTGGACGTAAGTTACAGGCGAGCCTAGATCAGACGTTACTCTGGGGACGCGAAAATGGCGTACAATTTGATAATGCAAAGACAGAAGTACAGTACTTTCACAACAAGAGGAAGTTCACAGAACCTCCTCTCCTGGTGGAGGAAAGTGTCATCGAACCGAACGAGCACACGAGATGGCTAGGCGTACTCTTCGACAGGAAACTAACGTTCAAAGAACATGTCCGCAGATCCTGTCAGCGGTGCCGAGTGGTGACGGACCATGTTAGGCGACTAAACAACACGATCAAAGGGGCTCGGCCGGCCCTCCTCCGACAGGCGATTCAAGGCGTGGGCTTTGCAACGCTCTTCTATGGGGCCGAGACATGGTTTGGCCCAAAAACCTCCTCTTGGATCATTAACCAAGTTCAGGGAGCAATCAATCGCGCGGCACGAGCCGTCCTACCAGTTTACAAGACCACCCCGATTCCGGCGCTCCTACGCGAAACGGGGTGGGGCCCCGCTGTTTCGTGGCTGGAACGAATTCACGATCGACTAGCAGTGCGAGTCGCTGCGGCGGACCCTAAGCATCCACTACGTAAAAGATGGAACTCCTCTCACTTTCAGTGGATCAGACGCCGACAAGAGCTGGAACTTTCACTCGACACAGCTACCCCACCGTGGCACAAGTTTGACAGAAGCAAAGCTAGGGAAGAAATTGGCGCTGTTGGTCGCAGAGAGGGGATACTTGAACACCAAAGATGGGCGGCATCAGGAAAAATAGGGATCCTGGACCTCATAGTCTATTCGGACGGTTCCATGGATGATGAAGAAAACGTGGGAGCAGGGTACTGCGTCTACCGCGGGCCAAATACTGAAATTGCGTGCGGAATAGTCCCCCTAGGAAGAACTGTGGAAGTTTACGACGCGGAAATAATCGGCGCTACTGAAGGTCTCAAAGTGGCAGTCGCGCATGTCATGGGAAAATTTGCCACCAATGTCACAGTTTGTCTGGACAATGAAGAAGCTGCATTGCGCTTACACTCCGGGCACACAACACCGACAAGCTCGACAAGGATCGACGAGTTCCAGGCACTTCGAGAAGGATGGTACAAGAGAAACAGAGTGCAAGGCATATTGCCTGGAACAGCAAGCGTCCGGTGGATACCAGGCCACGCAGGTATTCCAGGGAATGAAAGGGCCGATGCGCTAGCAAAAATTGCCTGCCACGAACCCAGCATTCGCACCGAGGCATCGGTCGCAAGAGCCACAAGGCTCCTTAATGAAAGATATGAGGCAAGCATAAGGACCTACTGGCAGAGTAATGCTCCCGAGCGCTATAAGTATCTCGGGATCCAGATGACGGGTAGAATACCCGACGAACTTCGATTCCTCTCTCGAAGAATTCTCGGCTCACTTCTTGCGGCCCGATCAGGACATGGCGACTTTGCTGCGTACCACAGAAGATTTAAGCACGAAGAGGCGGCCCTGCTATGCGACTGCGGCGAGGAAAAATCTCCCGATCATCCCTTCGTCTGCTGCAGACTTAGCGGTATTCAAAGACCCCGTCCCAAAAAATCGCGAGGTCAAGAAGGCAACATCAAGTGGACTCTTGGGTCAGTCGCCGGGGCTCGAGCATTTGGAAATTGGTGTAAAAAGGCACAATCTGAGGGTTAAGCAAGGGGACGCGGGTTTAGGTGGTACTGTAGTTTGGGAGTATATAAATTTAATATATTTAAAAAAAAAAAAAAAAAAAAAGACACTAATAACAAAATAAAGAAGGAGGAGCAAGGTGCGACCAGGCACTTGGAGTAAAATAGGCTTTGGCTACAGCAGACTCTGGGTAAAATTCCGAGCTGCTGATGTAGATATAATAGGCGTCCATAGGACGACGGAGACGCCTGGTAGCCTTAGGCTACGCAGGCGCGCCAAGCGCCCTCCCGAGGGCTCAGAGGCCGGGTTTATCCTGTGAGCCTACTTGGCGTTAAATGCTTACTACTACTACTACTCATTTCTTACTGGCGATGTGGTCACCGCAAAGCACCGCTGCATTTCTTTTTCTGCAACATAGCCAAGAGGCGAGCCAGGCGCCTTCCGGGTCCCCCATCTAAACTACTGCCGTACCTACTTGGCACTCTTTTTTTTTTTTTTTTTAAATCATTTTTGCGTATGCAGCCTGAGGCTATGACGCGAATGATTACGGAAGATATGTATGTGACGCAGAATAACTCTGTTTGACGTTTGGAACACTCATACTCAGATTTCATTTGCAGATACCACTTCGAGAATAACGCCTTACGACATGTACCCTCTTCCGTGAATACCCACCACAGGGAAAAGCGAGAAAAACCTGTGGCTATCTGAGCATGCTTTCGTCATTCTACGAATACAGTATCACCGCGAGAGAAGTGGTGTGAGGGTCTTGCTGGATTCGAACCAGCTTTCTCCTGTCTCAAGTGGGGCATGTGTCCAAGCTACCCAGACTCTACTTGGAAGAACGGCCCGGATAGTGTACCACTGCACCATCCGACCCTACTTGGCACTCACAACGGTGGCATTAAGCTAGACGGCTGGCTGAAGCAGACCCGTTTCTACTCAGATGTCTGCACCCGAGATGCTCCTTCTTCGGTCGACTAAACTAATTGCACAGTCTCATTTTCGGTCATTTATTTTCATTTTTGCATTTCATCTCTTTCAAGTCTTGGTTGTTGGAAAAAAAAAAAGCCATATGGGGATTGACGGAGTTGTGAGTTGGGTCCGGCGCGCCGGGGGGGGGCGCGAGGAAGCTGTTTCAACCCCTATACGGGAGTTAATCCTTACTTACGAGGAGCAGCTATGTGAATGCGCTTTCTCTGATATGTATAATTTTAGACTTTATTGAAGCCCAGGTCTCACGTCCTGGCGTCTCTTGTCCCGTCAGGGAATAGTAAGAGCTCGTGCTACGCACGTGACTCGATAGACCTAAAATAAAGTCAATCAATCAATCAATCATTTCTGACTGCCAAACTTCCTCACCATCCTCAAAGCTCCCCACCGTTTACTTCTGCTGCAGAAACGCACTCTCTGATAGCAAATACGTCTCACTCATGTCGAATCTCCCTCCCCGCCCCCCTTCCTATCCCCCTCCACCCCTACACGCTTCCGCCCCGAATGGTGGAGAGGGGTCGCTGACAGAGATGCTACTGTCAACCACCTCCGCCGCTGACACCATGAACCATGAAGCTATGCTAATGTTCCAGAATATTGCATCCGTGCTGGATGACGCGCTAGATGAATCTACAGTCGTCCCTCTCTAACTCGATAGTGGGTCCCGGTATAAGTGTTGAAAATATTAATTGAAATTCAGCCATTTATATTTGCAATACTTACCCCTGCACGCAATATGACCTGTAAGGGTAAGTGTTGCAAATATAAAAGTCCAAGTTACAATGAATATTTTCAACACTTATACCGGGACCTACTATCGAGTCAGAGAGGGACGACTGTAGCTTCCTTCCCCAACATCTTCAAAAATCTTTTCGAAATTTTGTTGCCGATCTCAGTTCCGTTGTCCGTCGACATTTCGAATGTCATGTCAGAGGCTCACAAAGACCTCCTATTCCCTACTCTGCCACTAGTACTGTGCAAGCTTCATTCGTGCATCCTGTAAAGCAAAAATGTGCCAATGACAGCCATCCCAAACACCCTAAAGTTTATGCCATTGTAGCCATGATCCCTGTCACAAAGCAGCACTCTCAAGCAACCCCAAGACCAGTAGTAGCTCAAGCTCATACTAGACCTAATGCGCAGGCAAAAAGTAAGCCTGAAGATAATCGTCTTCTAGTTCGTGTCGGCCAAGGCCATCCGGTTCTAAGTTCTTCGCCATATGCCATAATGCTACAACTTAATACCTTTTTACAGGAGAAGCTGGTTCGGGAGATACAAATCATAAAAACCGGATTTGCCATCTGTCCAGTTTCTGTAGAAGCTCAAGAAAAATTGATGGCTCGAATGGGCAAAATTGAATCCACTCTATCACGTCAAGGCCAATGCAAGGTCGAAAAACCTGGACAACACGTAGCATACCGGCTCTCCGGTGTACCTCGCTCTTTTACCGTCTTTAACGGAAGTACAGTAGAGAGGAAAGAAATTACTGCTTCTATTGTAGCAGATGCTCTGACAGATCTGACGAATGTTCCCCCCATAAATGTCCTCGAGTCCCGAGGCTCTGACAGCTCTGATTTCTCCCCTTTGAAGAATTGGATTGTTCTTTACCCTAAAGGCCCAACCTTGTCTAAGATCCATTATTTGGGGCTCGCATTCCAGCAAAAATGCTGCCTCCAAGACTAAGGACACCGTAATGTGAAAATTTTTTTGGTTGGCATAACGAGCGAGCTTGTTCACGTTTCCCCCGCTGCTGAATCTGCTCATCAACAAAGCACTTAGAAAGTGGTCATATGTCATGCGATCCCAGCAGAAACCACTTATGTCCACCCAAATGTGTAAATTGTCATGGTCCGCATCCGGCTGATTCTCTTGAATGTCTGGTCCGACCTAGAAAAGATAACACACTGCCTACAAGGTCACAACTTTCCGAAATTAGAAAAGCTGCAGCCGCGGCTAGGCTTCGCTTGAAAGCAGCTCACTGTGGAATCATGAAGGTTCAAGCCGAGACAGCTGCTCCAGCCAACAATGAAGCAATTCAGTCTCGTCCTCAAACCCCACCCACTATAAGAGGTCTTTTTGCAGATACATCCTCATCATTAGGTGGAAAATATGCGGTTTTGGCTCAAGAGAGCTGTCAAGATAACTCGACTCCAATGAATGAGGATTGAAAATTCTACGATAAAAATAATCTCTATTAAAGTTGGCCGCTCTTCAAACTGCGTTTACTTCTCACATAGATATCTTGCTGGTTCAAGAACCCTATATCTCCAGAAATACAGACCGGAGAATTACTTGGAAACACCCTTCTTTCGAATGCTTCACTCTAGTCGATAACTGGACCATCCGACCCCGTGTACTAACCTACACAAGGAAAGATACTAATTTCACGTTCGCCCAAGATCGCCCTAACTCTGCTTCAGAGCAGGGGAAAGAGGACGTTTTATTTCTTACTGTCAAAGGCCCCAATAGGCTCTGCATACAGATAATAAATGTTTACAATGCCCACCCTGGAGCTATTAATTTGGGCGCTGGTGTTTCTTTTCTCCTTTTTACTTGCAGACACTCATTTTCCTTCGAAGAGAATTCTGGCAAGAGATCTCAATCTTCACCATCCAAATTGGAATCTGTTATATCAAGGCTCTCCTTCACCAAAGGCATCGGATTTAATTCGCTGGCTCGAAGATAGTAACCTTTTCTTCTTTCTGAGGTTGATGTGCCGACTTATGATCACGGGAATGTGTTAGACCTCTGTTTCGCTTCCAGCTCAGTACTCGCAGGAGATGCTACTGCCACAGTTCAACGGGATCTTGATGTTAGCTCACACCACCTACCTCTACTTATCAAAATTCCTTGTCAAGTACGAAGTAAACCTACTGCCTCTAGACTCCGCTTCGCGACGATTCATGATGAAACTTTCCTTTCACTGCTTCACGATAATTTGGCTCATTTAACTTTGCTGACTGCCAAATCTAGCGCCAATCTGGATAAGAGAGCAGACGAACTCAGTCAGATCCTTTTTAGTTGTTATTCAGGCTCGGCTAAACGATCTCTTCCTCATAATAAAGGGCAGCCTTGGTGGAACCAGAGCTGTAGAGAAGCGAAAAAGATATACAAAGAAAAATCTCGTGCCGGCAGTGTTTCGAAAAATGGTAGAAAAGCTTTCTGCAAAGTTATCAGCCAAGCTAAATCTCAGTTTATACAAGAAATAACGGACCAAGCAGCTGACACAAAGGATGTCTTCAACATAGCAAAGTGGCACAAGTCAAAAGGAGACTTTCGAACCCCCCCACTTATAGATCCCCATTCCCCAGACTCACCACCGGCCCAAAGTGTTGAGGAAAAGAGAGACCTACTTGCAAGAAATCTTCTATGCAATCAATCAGAGGCAGAAGATATACCTTTATCTGCTCCTTCGGTACTAAGGGCTGCCTTCCCCTTTCCTGAGCTTACTTTATCTGAAATTTCAAGAGCCATCCTCGGAGCTGGTAATACTACGCCTGGAAAAGATCAAATTCCAACAGCAGTCCTACGTCTAGCTTGGCCTTTTATCTCAGAATTAGTTCTAGACCTATTTTAATCCTGTATTGACACTGGATATCATCCTAAATGCTTTCGGGCTGCAATTATAGCCATAATTGAGAAACCTAACAAACTAGGTATGACTTCCCTAGATCATACAGACCTATCGTGCTCCTATCTGTACTGGGCAAGGGTGTTGAGAGGCTAGTGGCGAAACGAATGTCCTGGGTAGCCATTAAATATAAAGTGCTTGCCCGACAACAGTTCGGAGCTTTACATCTTCGTTCCAGTGTTGATCTCACAACCTCACTCACCCATAATATTGAGACCGCACTAGTAAAATGTATGATAGCCACAATGGTAACGCTTGATATTAAGGGGGCCTTTGATTCGGTCCTTCCAGGTAGGCTTGTCAGACGTCTCAGAGAATAAGGCTGGCTTGCAGAGCTTTGTGATTGGGTTTCTTCATCTGCGACTGAACGTGAAGCGTGCCTTCGAATTGAAGGGGAGATCGGTGAACCAAGACCGATAAATTGTGGACTTTCCCAAGGCTCACCAGTCTCCCTGTCAGAGTAGTGACTAGCACGTGACTCGACGGCGAAAGGCTGAAGACTGAAGGCTGAAGATCGGAAGCGCGGAAGCGCAAGGCTGAGATATGGAGACTTAAGGGGCCGAGAGGGTAACTATAAGCTAACTGAAGACTAATGCTGAATATCGAATAAAGGAGTAAGGGAGCGGAGATAAAGACAAGAGATTAGAAACTGGAGAAGTCCGAGAGCTGAAAGTTACTGAAGACTGAGAAATACTGTAGGCTAAGAGACACCAAAGGCTGAAAAAACACTGAAGACTGAAGGTGACTAACCTGAATTCTATAGTCTCGAGATGACGGAAAACTAAGCGTAAAGAGTTCACCGAATAACGAGTGCCCTAATATATACATCCAAAATAACATCCCAAAACAATCCAAGGTAGTTTGTTACAATTCATAAGATTAACCAGAGAACTTCCAAAACGTCAGTTTCGTCCAATACATGATACAATGCCGGAATAAAAGGAATAAAATAACAGAGACAACTCCAAACCAAAACGCCGACCTAAAACACAACTAAACCTGGGCTAAAGGACATGTGTTCTCTAACACTCCCCAATAGTATTTATGTTATACATTTCCCCTTTCTTCAAGTTAGAAGGCTTCAGAAAAGCTTTTGGATATGCAGACGACTTTGCAATCCTTAATATATCCACAACTTTGAATGATAATGTGGAAGGAATAAGAGTTGCTATTAATCAGGCGCTAACCTGGGGTTACACTGAAGGCGTAACCTTCGATCCAGGAAAATCAGAACTACTACATTTTTCCAGGAAACATAGGGACAGGGATATAAGCCCTTCAGTTTACATAAACGGCTCTGCCATTTCAGAGAATAACCAAAGGGCATATCTGAGATGGTTAGGAGTGCACTTCGATAGAAAGCTCACCTTTAAATACCATGTGCAAATACAGGCCGCTAAAGCCTCAAAAGTAGCTCAAGCTCTTCGATTTCTGGGCAATACTTTACGAGGAGTGTCTCCTAAACTCTCTAGTCAGGCTGCTATTGCTTGTGTCCTACTAATCGTTCACTACGGAGCTGTCAGGAATGCCTCTGTTATATAATATATATATATATATATATATATATATATATATAAATGGAGATAGCCAGAGCATAGTGTTCTATGATTTCTGGTCTGGTCTTTTAGCCAATTGGCAATGCATCTATCTCGAGTATTATGTAGGGCAGCATCCATATCCTGGCATCACGGGTCTTGTCTTGTTCTTGTCCGCTGTCTACACGCCGCTCATGACAGGAGCTGAGACTTGGTGGCCAGGTAAATCTAGAACCCAAAAAGGTAAAACAGTGTGCAATTGAGTAGGCACAAACCTCAAGGTAATAGAGAAACTACACCTAGCTATCGCAAGGGCAATTCTCCAAGTATTTCGCACCTCCCCTTCCACATCTCTTTTGAGAGAGACTAGACTCTCACTCGCCGAGGTCACCCTCGAAAATATAGCTCGAAGAGCAGCCGTACGCACACGACGACTTGATCCTCGTCAACCTCTGACTCAACGGGGGATAGTCTCACTATCACAGCCTGTATTATCTCGATTTTATAGGGCATGCAGTAGTATTCCAGAATCGGAGTACTTTGACCCTTTGATCAATCCTCGGGTAACTGAGGAGACCAAGCAAGATTCACTCATTCGAATCGGGGGTCCAATAGAAACAAGAGCTTAAAGGTTTAACAAATATCTAAGCAGCCTCCCTAGAAATGATATCCAAATATACTCAGATGGTTCAAAGCTCTGCGACGGTAATTCCGGAGGTGGGTATGTTATCTTTCAATTTGGGATTCGAGTATGTTCAGAAGCCTTCCCTCTCGGAAAATTTAGGGATTCATATGATGTAGAAGCTCATGCAGCACTCAGAGGGATTCGTGCAGCCATTTCACTACCCTCAGCTCGCTTTGCAAGTTGTGCATGGTTATTCATAAATAATACATATGTCGCAAGAAAATTGTCGACAAAATCACCCCCAAAGTCTTCGCAATCAGTATTTTTAGACTTTATGGAAACCGCAAAATCCTGGAAAACTAGAACGCGGCTCTCTCATACCCAAGAGGGTCAAATAAGTATACGCTGGGTTCCTGGCCATGCAGGAATTGAAGGTAATGAAATGGCGGATTTTGAGGCAAGACGAGGAGCAGCCATGCCATTCATAGATTCAGCCAAACATTCTTTCACATCATTATTACAATGGCATGCTGAACAGCTAAAACAAGCACGAAATACTCGGTGAAATAATAATATTCCGAATTCATACGCACGACTGGGAATTAAAACTGCCCCTTAATTTCCCAATGAACTTCTCTTAGGACGAAAAGCTCTGAGCCAACGGATTGCAGCCAGAACTGGCCATGAAGACTTTGCAGCCTACCACATTCGTTTTGGTCACGAAGAAGCTAGATTTAACTGCCTCTGCGGGTCGCCTAAAACCCCCACGAACTTCCTATTTTGTCGGATTCTCCGCCGTCGAAGAGGTCGCCCAGTGTAAGGGTCGTTACTATGGACGATAATTGAACCCTCGGACGTGGGCTTGGCTGATGACTCTGACTGTAAACTGTGGCTATGGACTGAGGGCGTGGACTGTGAAATCGATGGACAAGACAATGATGATGACAATAACTATGAATCAAGATAAGATTATATTTAAATAATGATCAGATAACAAGACTCAGGTCTGAAGAACCTCTAGGTACAGAGGGAAAGCCACTATTTATACACAAGCCTAACTCCATCTCTACAAGGGCCATCTGGCCAACAACCAGGCCATCTTAGAAATACACAGAATATTAAAGAATGCTGTTGAAGCCCATAGACCATTACAAGAGAGAGAATAGTATGGAAACCTATAGAACCTTAACCCAAAATCCCTAGTGTTCAGACGAAAGTACAGAAGATTCTAGAAGAGTGACAGCATTAAGTATGCGCTAATCCTGACACATGATGTCGTCTGATAATACCTAATATCAGTGCCGCAATGAATCATGGCCTATTCCTGACACCCAGTAGGACCTATAAGCCATCTCTTTCCGAGCCTACTTAGTACACCTAAGGTGCCAAAATTTTAACTGAATGGCTGGACCAGTCTCGATTTTTCGAGGGAATTTGCCCTCGATGAGGTATTTTCTTTTGTCTTGATTTGTTTTATGTTGTTTTGCTTACCGCGTGATCGGGGGATTCTGGAAGAAAAGACAGAGTGGAAGAGGAAGTTGGATTGATCACCAGCTACGAGTAATGGGGAGGACTCACACATAACTTTTGCTTTCGAGCATAAATCTCTTCTATCTGCAGTTTCAGATAACGCGGCACAGCAATGTATTTACTCTTAGACTTAGATAAGTCCCAAACTCTAGGGCTCCGCCTCTAGCGTCCTTTGTCCCGAATGGGATAGATATCACGTGCTCTGGGGCACATGATTATCACTCCAGACGTTAAATAAAATCATCATCATCATCATCAAGCTGGCGTCACACATATCATCATCATCTTAACCCTACCCTATGTGGACGCTCTGCAACTCCACGACTGAGGAAGACGCCATAATGGATCATAATGACTCTTACGCGTCATCATACACCAACTTTCATCCTGACCACTTCAACCCAAACAAGTACCCGCCCCCCCCCTCTGTATCTCCGAATACAAGCCCTCCGACCGGTGCAATGGGTTCTTCCAACGCGCCGTCATCATCGTCGCCTGTCGCTCCAAGCGACAATCTACATCCAAGCCTTCAGGTTATTGCCGCTGCAATTGAACAAGCTGAACGCCAGAGAAAGCAGAGAATGGGCCTGGCTCAAGAATTTCTGCAAAACATCGACGCCTGGGCTAAAACCAAGGCAGGAACTGAAGATGCACTACTACTGGCGCCATTCATCGAAAAGATTGCTCCAATCGTGACTGCGTTTGCGATTAGTAATGCTCAAGCATCCGATTCACCCTGTAAGAATCTAAATCCTAGAATGAACACGATAACAACAGCTATTTCTAGGGTGAGAAAACCGGTCGAGAAGCCTAATTTTGCTCTCCCGGAAAAACCAAAGGAGACTGAAACTCCCTGGGCTACAGTAGCCAGGAAAGCTGCCAGGCTTCCCAACCCCCCTGCAGCACCAGCACCAGCGTCACGAAAACCTGCCCCTCACGCCAACTCGGCAGTACCAGAATCTCCAAAAGAAGACAGACGCCTTTTTCTTCGACTTGGACAAGAACACAAGTGGCGCAAACTGTCACTAGTCACCATCAAAAAGTTACTCACTGAGCGAGCTGGAGTTGCACCCTCAGCAATTTTGGCGATGTCACAAGTCAGGTCAGGACTCGCAATTGAATGTGCGTCAGATGCAATGAGGGATTCAATCCTGAGAGTAGGGTCATCCCTTGAGAAAGACAATGCCACAATCGAACCAGCGTCAGAATGGACCTCGATTATAGTACCTCACGTACCACTCTACATCAACACACTAGACAGTAGAATTTTGATCACGAACGAAATGGTGAAAGCCGAATGCCAGTCAGTCTGTGGCGTCACACCGGTGCAGGTCCGCCCAAACAAAGTGAAACTTGGCCAATACTTCACAAGCTGGATCATTCATTTCAAGCAAGTACCTGCAAATCTCAAATTCAGACTTTTTGATGAGAGTGGTCCAGCCATACCATTCTCACGTCGACGCCCTATCGAGCAATGCCAACGCTGCTGGGGCTTCCACTCAACTCGAGCCTGCGTCAAAGGACAGCGCTGTGAACGATGTTCTGGTGCACATGAGAAGACAGAATGTACAGTCTCCATACCTAAATGCACTAATTGTGCAGGACCTCACGAGTCAACTAACCCTGACTGTATGGCCCGACCCAGACGTCAAAATGGACAATTAACGCCTCGCACGCCAGCGGAGTTAAGAATAATCAGAGAGCGAGGGCACCGAGATTTTAAGGCCGCCCTAACAGAGTTGGAAAAGAAAGGGAAAGCCCCTGAGGTCATCAATGTCCCGGAAGAAAAAATGCAGGACCAATGAGTCGGACACCTAACTCTAACCATTTTAACCAGAAATACAACGCCCTTCTATTTCACCAAGTGAACGTTGGAAAGGGTGGACCAAACATGGACATTGCACTGCAACAAGCTTGGGATGCAGAAGTTCATATAGTCATGGTACAAGAGCCTTGGACAATGCTCAAAGACGGAGAGTACACCACCAAAAGCCATCCTGGTTTCAATAGTTTTATCCCTTCCGGGACTACGGAGCCGAAAACGCGCCCACGTGCTGTCACTTTTGTACGAAGAGGACTCCACGCGGTTCAAACTTTTCCTTCCTCATCAGGCCAGACAACTGATTACTGTTTCATGCAGGTAGCTGGACTGACTTTTGTTAACGTCTATCGTGCCCCGGGACCCAGTGGATCTTTGGAGCCGCTATTGAGGTGGCAGCCAGAAGGTCCTTCAGTAGTCGGGGGCGACTTCAACTCCGTCTCACAACACTGGCAGCCACTAGTGGAACGACAATATGGAAACGGTGACCTTATCATGGAATGGGCATTAGCGCACAACATGCAATTGGCAAGTATCATCGGACAAAGCACCCACTGGGAAGGAAATGTGTTGGACCTCACCTGGAGTAACACAACAGCCTTTGCAGCTGTATCAACACGATTCCATTGTACGTCTGATCATTCTACCATCGAAGGATCAGTTGATACCCCTGGAAACTCGGACCTATCTGGGATTACGAGACAAATTCGCGTAAAAGACTCAGATTTAGATGAGTTTGCTCGATGCGTGAAGCAATGGTCTAGGCCTGGCCCCCTGAATAGCCCAATCGAGATCGAGAGCTACACAAGAGGCTTAATGCAAGCTCTACAAGACGCGGTCAAGGTTGTTGGACGAGTCCCTGCTGTGGGCAGAGGTAAAACGGCACCTTGGTGGAACCAGGAGTGCAAGTTAAGGCAGATCGACTTCCGGAGTGCCAAAAATTCAGCAGGAAACACAGAAGTGACGCGCAAAGCTTTCAGAGCCGCTGTTAAATCAGCAAAACGCGAGTACTGGAAAAAACAAGTCGAAGCAACGGAGACAGAAGCACAAGTCTTCAAGCTAATGCGATGGGCGAGGCCCAGACCTACGACAGAGCCTCCTCCTTTACAAGTCTCACCAACTCAGTGGCTCTCAGATCCACTTCAAAGGACAATTGCGCTCCGGGACTCCCTTCTAGCAAGATTTAACAATAGAAATGACATAGCCACGTGGGAAGATGGCCAACCAGAGCATATTCCTTGGGATGAAGAAGTATCATTGGAAGACGTCACAGCGGTGACCATTGGAATTAAAGAGACTGCTCCGGGGAACGATAAAATTACTGTACGACTACTTAAGGCATGCTGGGGCACGATAGGACTGTATGTTAAGGATCTATATCAGGCATGTTTGAAGCTAGAATACTTCCCGATTCCCTTCAAGGTAGCTGAAGTTGTTCTACTACCAAAACCAGGACGTGATCTATCCAGCCCAAAAGGATGGCGGCCCATATCACTACTCTCTAGTCTTAGTAAAGGATTAGAACGATTGGTTGCCAAGCGGATGTCCTGGTTGGCAATTAAACACGAAGCTGTACCCTCACAATTGTTTGGTGCACTACCAGGACGCTCTGCAGTCGACTTAGTCTCGTGCGTTATACATGACGCCGAAGCTGCCATGAGAAGCAACAAAGTCACAGCTATGGTTACCCTTGATGTTCAGGGAGCTTTCGATGCGGTGTTACATAAACGGCTTCTCAGACGAATGCGAGAACAGGGCTGGCCATTATCACTTTGCCGCTGGGTAGAATCTTTTTTGACACAGCGAAGGGTGCGTGTGAGATATAAAGACGGAGTCACAGATGAGAAACTGGTTGAGTGTGGAGTCCCACAAGGCTCACCACTTTCTCCTTTACTTTTCATGTTATACATCTCAACTCTCATACGAGACGGCACACCAAACTCCAGATTTGGATATGCGGACGACATTGCCATAGTCAGAATCGGTAATAATCCCCGTGAAGCAGTCGCTGCAGTTCAGGAGGAAGTCGATAAACTCATCGAACTTGCCTCAGCACATATGATTGGATTCGACCCTTCTAAGTCCGAACTTCTTGTTATTGGAGGGGGACCCAAGAAGAAACTAGACGCATCGGATCTCTCCGTAAGGATTGGAGATCAGCATATCACACCCTCTCCGCACATTCGATGGCTTGGTATTTGGCTTGACTCTCAACTAATCTTTCGGCAGCATGTCCAGGAGTGGTGTAGCAAGGCGCAAAGGATATCACAGTTCCTGCGCGCGATTAACACTGTGCAGCGGGGTGCCGCTCCCGGGCCTTTAATCCACGCGGTGAACGCATGTGTGGTGAGTACAGCAACTTACGGCGCCGAAGCCTGGTGGCCAGGCCTTACCCGGGTCACAACGCAAAAAGACAAGAATGTAGGTACAGGTGTCGGTTGGCATCTCAAGCTACTAGATAGGACAATTCTTACGGCAATTCGAGCGGCTCTCCCTGTTTTGCGCACAACACCAAGTTTGGTCCTCCACCGAGAATCAGGGATCCTACCTGCGGAAATACTGCTACAACAAAGGCAGCTACAAAGTGCAGCCAGGGTCCGCCGACTTGATGGCCGTCATCCTCTGGCGACAAGGGCTGTAGAGACACCTAAAGAGGCTATTAACCGTCTTAAATTACGCGAGAGTAGAAAACAACGCGTCTTCAAAGTCCCCGAGCGATATCTAACGCGCCTTCAGAATAGCTACCTCAGTTTACCAGCGTCCGAAGGACCTGGATTGCTCTACCGACCGTCCAACGTGAAAGTGAACGTTCGGGAGGGTAGCAGCAAGAAAGATAAGGCAGATGAAATCAAATCTTGGCTCAAAGATCTTCCCGCAGGAACCTTAATTGTTTACTCCGATGGCTCATCGACTGATCCAGGGCATTCGGCTTACGGTTTCGCCGTATACAAAGATGGAGAATTGATAGCAACTGGTGGAAATCTCCTCCCAGGAACAGAAATTTACGACGCAGAAATAGCCGGGGCTCTAAGAGGCTTAGAGGCAGCGTCAGAAATTGGTGCAAATACAGGAATCAAGGTGCTTCTTGACAACCAGGAAGCAGTGAGAGCCCTAATTAGCAGCAGAACAACATCTTCTCAGTCGAACGTGAAAAGATTTTCGGAATTGGGCAAGAGTTTATCAGGAGTAGAAGTTCGATGGATTCCAGGACACAGTGGTATTCAAGGGAACCACAAGTCCGACGAGTTAGCAAAAGCAGCACTTGCAGCAAGTCCCAGTCATCATAGCCCGGGCGAAATTCAACACGTCTTAACTTTTGCAGCTCTCAAACGAAAAGTCGCTACGATCACACAGGAACTGGTGGAAAAATGGTGGCATAAAAATAGACCTTTCAGATACGATGATCTGGACTTACTTATGCGACGTAAACGGCCACCAGAGTTAGCTCTTCCCAGATGGGCGTATCACCGCCTAATCGCGGCAAGGACCGGGCACGGGGACTTTGCTAGTTATCATAGACGTTTTAAACATCAAGATGAGGAAATGTTATGCAAATGTGGTCGAGAGAAACGACCGTGGCATTTCGCAGAGTGTCGCCCGGCAATCCAAAAATGGAGGACGGAAACACAGGAACCACGACCTATGATAAGGGATATGATAGGACAAGGAGGATGGCAGATTTTCTGGCGCTTTTTAACTGTAACACACTGCTACAGTCGGGATGAGTCTTAAACAGGGGTGCTGTGTTCCGCTGTAACTTTCCTTTGTCTGGGTTTGTCTCTGGCGCAGGAGTAAGGCATAGTGCAGGGCACTGGAGTCTTAGATGATATTTCTTTGTTTTCCTTTGTTCTTCTGTATTTTATCTGGCTTCGTTAGAGCTGGTCATGTCGGTAGTTAAGAGTCTATATACATAGAACTTAACGACCCGTGCCATGCCTCCTAGGTGCAGGGCTTGTGCCCGGTCACGTTAAAAATATCAAATCAAATCAATCATCATTTGTGCTCTTAGGAGCGGTATATCAAACTCCTCGCAAACTAAAGTAAAACAATTCTCAGAACTATGTAGGACTCGACTCGCGGTCGAGGTCCGCTGAATCCCGGGACATAGCGGTATTATAGGGAACGAGAAGTCTGATGTGCTAGCTAAAACATCATTAGCATCAACATGATACATAGCAGATCGAATTTTGCGCCGGTAAGTAGCGAACATCATGATCTACTAATAATAGCGGCACTCAAACGACAAGTCACAATACGTCTACAGGACTTGGCGGAAAAATGGTGGCTTAAAAATAGAGCATTTAGATACGAAGACCTGGATCTAACAATGCGACGAAAACGGCCTCCAGAGTTAGCACTTCCACGATGGGCTTATCACCGCCTAATAGCAGCACGGACTGGACATGGTGACTTTGCAAGCTATCACAGACGTTTCAAACACGAAAATGAAGAAATGTTGTGCAAGTACGGCCGAGAGAAACGGCTATGGCATTTTGCCGAATGTTGCCTGGCTGTCCAGAAATGGCGGTCGAGTGCCTAGGAAAATAAACCTATGATCAGAGATATGATAGTAGAAGACGGATGGGATACCTTTTGGCGCTCCCTAACTGTAACAAAGTGTTACAGCAAGAGTGATATTTAAGCAGGAATATGGAGTTACGACTGAAGCCCCTTTGTGCTATATTTTATTTTTATTTTCAAAATTGTATAGCACGGGGAATAAGGTGTAGTGCAGGGCACTAGCTCCTTAGACATGGTTTTTTATTTGTTTCCATGGTTCATAAAAATTATTTATATAGGTAGCGGAGTTAGATCTGGACTATCCGTGCCATGCCTCCTGGGTGCTGGGCTTGCGCCTGACCACGCTAAAAATATCAAATCAAATCATCATCATTTGGATGGCAAAGACGAACTCTTCACCTCCTCGCGGTGCCGGCTGTAAACGCCCAGTATGTCCGCACATCTGAGATAGCCAAGAAAAGTCGCAATCGGATTCCGACCTAACGTACCCGCTTCATGACCCTCAGTCAAATTTCACCAAAGCGTCATTAAATCCAATCCGAAGAAGCCACTTTCACCAATCCGCCGTCTTCCACCTCCCGAAGTATCGAACTACGAACCCCGCCAATTACTTCGACGACCGGACTGTCACGATCTTCTGTGTTGCTTCGGCGCGCCTCCATCTACAGACCCACGATGATACGAATACCCGACGGAGGAAGAAAGTCGGAGGGCACAAAGATGAAGAGGCTGTAATGGCTCTGGAAAGCCAGCTAATGGTGGTAATCTACGAGAAAGGAAGAGTCAGGGAATTTGGCAAGGAAAGGATAAGATGGTTCTCGGGTGGATTCATGATTTTGCGGTGGAATTTTTGACTTTGGCAGTGTTGTATGTGCCAAGGTTTTTTGGTTCGGTTAAGTGCTGCCACCACTGTTAAAACTGGCTGCACTTCCTTTTTGGAGGCGAGACATGCGGCTTTGGTCGTGACGACGGCACTTGGCGCGAGCTGGTGTACTGTTGGGAAATCTTTTTGTTGCGTGGACGTTCGCGGAAGGAAAGGGAAGATGCAGGGCGTCAATCCTTTGGCACTTTGTGTCTTTTTGGCTTTTTTTTCTTTTTTTTTAGCATATAAAGTAGCGTCTAAAAGTGCGCAATGAAACCACCATGTTGACTAAATTTTACTATACCTCTGCAACAACTTCTTCAAATTTAAAAATTCTGCGTTCAAATAAAATCTTAGCCATTTCTTGAATATGTCTGACTTTGTTTTTGTAAAAATAATGATTAACTGTAAGGTTGACGCTGGTCTTGGCACTTAATGTCCATTGCGCACTTTTTGACGTATCATTTCACCACGTGGTAGAACCTGCGTTAACAGACAACTATGCTGTAAACTTTAATTTTTTGATCTAGATAACTATTCGACATGCTTTTGTATCATTCCTAATTTTTTTGATTTCAATATTCCCTGTTTTTTTTACCATGAGAAAACTTTCACAGCACCAGATATCATCTATCACTACATTACTCGATGAAGGTAAAAAAGAACTAGGAATACCAAAAATTATGGGCTGTCATAGGTCTACGGTAGCCAGATATCGGAAAAAGATATCTCATGATACATCAAAACCTGTGAAGGGACAACCACGGAAGTTGACGTGTCAAGACAAACGAGCCCTGGCTCGTTTGGTGGCTAATGGCGGGACCAAAACTGCGGTAGAAGCGACGAAGATTATCAATCTTGAACGAGAAGACAAAGTTTCTCTTGGTACCGTCAGGCTGGCTCTGAGGGAACAGGGTCTCCGGGCTATTAAGAGGGTGAAGAAACCGATGCTGTCAAAGGCGCATAAGAGAGCTCGGTTGCATTGGGCTTTAGAACATGAAAGTTGGACTATTGAAGATTGGAAAAGAGTTATTTGGTCAGATGAGACGAAGATAAATAGACTCAATAGCGACGGAATCAAATATGCCTGGTCCAGGAATCCAATTAGCTATTCGGCAGAAGTGGTCGAAGAGACACTGAAGTTCGGGGGCGGTTGCGTAATGATATGGGGTGGTATGTCTTGATTTGGCGCGGGTGGAATGAGTCGTATGGTTGGAAGGATGAACTCGGAACAGCTAATAGGCATTCTGAATACTTGTTTGGTCCCAACAGTCGACGAAATAGCAAGCAAGCTCTTTTCCCAATGCCAGAAACAACGTTATTTTTCAACAAGACAACGATCCTAAGCATACTTCTTGGGCCACAAAGAATTGGCTAGCTACCACAGGTATAAATACCATGAAATGGCCCTCTCAATCGACCGACCTGAACTCAATTGAGCACCTATGATGTCTGGTAAAACGCCGACTTGGAGAGTACCTGAAACGCCAAAAAGTATGCACGAATTGATGAAAAGAGTAGACGACGTCTGGCAAAATATTCCTGAAGATTCATGTCGTACAATAATTGAAAGTATGTCGTCAAGGGTTCTGGCCGTAAAGAAGGCAAAGGGGGGTCATACCAAGTATTAGAATAACGCGTCTAAAAATGCGCAATAGACATTAAGTGCCAAGACCAGCGTCAACCTTACAGTTAATCATTATTTTTACAAAAACAAAGTTGAACTTATTCAAGAAATGGCTTAGATTTTATTTGAACCTAGAATTTTTAAATTTGAAGAAGTTGTTGCAGAGTTATAGTAAAATTTAGTCAACGTGGTGGTTTCATTGCGCACTTTTAGACGCTACTGTATATAAATTCAAAAAAACGCATTGAAAGTTTGTGGAGTAATGTGACTAATAGAATAGTAATTATCTTAGGTATAAGCTTCAATTTGTGGAGATTTATGTTTTAAAATGCACCGATTAGATTGTAAGAATTTCAGAAGGGAGAGTCTACCAACTTTGGTATTAGAAAGTATGACTGAATTGAATCGTTCAAGTCCACCAAATTCCTTTTTTCTTTCTCCATTAGAATAGGTTCAATAAAGTATCAGATATGGCATAGTTTGTTTCTCCTTGTTAGAGTAGTTATAGATGTCACTATTTACTTTCCTAATCCCAGTTCTTGCCTGAAAATATGATGGCTAAGTGTCTCTGCTAAGGCCGTTCGGATAAATAGTCTTAGACTTGAAGATAGATATAGATATCTTAGCAGATGTCTTGTAAAATCTGTCAAGTCTAATGAATTTTCTGCCTACTCCTTCAAGCGCTAGCTTAGTCTATTCAGATTGCCAAGTTAGAAGTATTTGTTTTCTTATATTTTCATTTGAAAAAGAATAAGAAGTAAATTTATCTTTGGTTATCATAGGTTGATCCATACTTTTCCTTGAAAGATTGTCAGCAAGTTCATTGCCTTCAATTCCTTGATGAACAGGACACCAGTGTAACTGTGAATTGATCTTCTTACTTTCGGATCTAACCTTATATGAAAAATTAGGGATGCCTCAGAAATTCTAAGCAGAGCAGTTTGACTATGAGAGAATAAATAACAACTTTGTCTGGGAAAATCTGAGGAGATATGCATCAAAGCCTTGTTTATAGCACTAATTTCTGCATCAGTAATACCAATACTAGAGCTTAGATTAATGGTGAAACGTTTGAGTTGCCTGGTATAAGGTTGATAAATGGCTGCACCTATAGCAGTGCCTTTATCCTTGACTAAGGAGCCATCTGTGTAAATTTTGAACGAATGAGGAGGAATAGTATCTAATTGCTCCGGATGCTGATCTTTTGCTTTTGATTTATCAAATTTACCAATATTTATATTTGAAGAGCTTCTGACCCATGATGAGGACTACTCGACATTCAGAGACTCCAGATTAGATGATTTAGAATGATCCTTGAGTATGAGTGCTATTCTATGGCGCTGGCTGCTAGGCTTGTTGTCCAAGTGAGCAAAGATACCCAGATCAGTTATTTGAGAAGGAAAATTTAGATCATCCTGCAACTTGCTAGTAAGAGAAATGTATAGCGGATGATGAGCTTGAAATACTAAATGACAAAGAGCATAGAAGCTGGCTTGCTTGAAGTGTCTTACCATAGTTGGAAGAAGAGCTGTTTCAACGTTCAGAGCCTAGCTGAGGCTACTTCTGTAGGCACCCGTAATGGTTATAGGGTCTTGCTTTTGTGTCTTATTACACATAGCAGTCAGCTTTGCTGTACCATATTTGTTACATCATAGCACTCGGTCATAGTCTAACATGGAGATGATACATGCGAGGTAAATTTCTCTTGGTGCATCGAGACTCAAGCCCTTGAATTTAGAGGAAAATCAGAATAATCTCTGCATAGCTCCTTGAGCCAGCTATAGTATTTTTTCAAGACGATTTTTAAAAGATAAGTTATGTTGAAGCCAGATCTCAAGCCACTCCACTGAAGTTTGGGTTCCAGTAAGAAATCTTCTAATTGGACTGACTCTACAAAAGCCTGTCTCTTTTTGGATAAATGAATTAATTCAGATTTAGACTTTTCAAAAATAATTGATAATGATTCAGCCTTAACAAAAAATGATTGAAGGTGAGTTTTAATTTTTCCAACATTCTTTTTCACCCAAGCAGAGGTAAATGAAATACAAATGCCATCAACGTAGAAAATTTCTAGAGATTCTTTTAAAGGATTGGTGTAGAAAAGCTCACAAATAGAGAGCAGGAAGAGTAGTAGAGAAATTGGACTATCCTGGGGGGCTCTAGTGACACGGATGGATGAGCTTAGTTGTGCATTTTATTAAAGAGATATTTTTCTATTAAAATAGTAAGAAAAAAACCCATAAATTAGAGCTAGAAGGGAGATTCTTTCTCCTCAAGATTTGTACAAGTTGATTTAGCTTTGGTCTTTTAAAGGCTTCCATTATGCCCATGAATACACTTGTTGCAACTCTGATTCTGGACGAGTACTCTTCAGTAAAGTTCTGATGTAACATGACTGGATCTACAGCAGATCTTTGTTATCTTCCTCCCATCTGACTAGGATGTAAGAGATTGGGTAAAATGTGAGCAAGATAAGGCATTCTTCGAGAAAAAGCTCCTTCCAATTGTTTAGATGAGTAAGGAATAAAAGAATAGAGTCTGTATACCTTGGGAATTGAATAATTAGGCTTTGTTTTTGATGAAATAATAATTCCAATCAATTCCTTCCATACTGGAAAATGTTCCCTGTTGTCAAATAAAGATTTATATGCTATTTGAAAAAGATTTCGGATACGTTCTAGTGCTTTCCCAGTCAAAGACCAATCAATGCTATCTTTCCCAGGAGCTGTTTCTTTATCAGGTACTGCATGAAGAAGTTCATTGAGAGAGATTTCAGGCCAGTCCTGTAGAGAGATAGATAGCGTGGTAGTGGCTGGTCTACATACAGAGATAGCAGAAACAGGGTTTGGAATAAAATCAACATTGGTACTGAGTGCTAGTAAAGTGAATAATATGCTGACTTTGGCAGTAAACTTTTCTGAAAAAGTTGATGCCACACTATTATTCCCCTCAGGGCCCTTATGTTTTAATGTTGAGATGAGCGAAGGTTGAAATGGCCTAGGGTTAGAGTAACTTTAAGCTCTGAATATACTTTTACCCATGGCTTTAGATAGCAACTCCTCCCAATGAGACTTTTAAGCGATGCTAATTGTTCTGAAATAGTGGTTCCTATAGGTCCTAGTATCTTCAATATCAGCAGCACACCAAATTTTTTAGCTCGTCATTTTTTGGAGTGGAAGTCTTTGCTAGGTTGGTGAGTTCATCTGTTCACTAAGTTTTTGAGTAACCAGATGGCTTAGACTTAGGAATAGTATTCTGAGATGCCTGAATGATTAATTCTTGGAGGAGACAGGCTACTTGGTCTGACTCCTTGGCGCAGGTTGCAAACCTTAGCTGGGATGAAAAATGAGGTTCAATGAATCGTAAGCTTTTAGTGTAGTTTTCCTAGTTAGCCCTTTTAATATTAAATCTCGGAGATAAGAAGGGACCCGGACTCATTTGTGATGGAAGGGATGCTTCAAACAAAATCGTCTCATGATCTGAGCCAGATCTTTGTCCATAATGCCATTTAGTCCACGTTAGCCTCTGCAAGCTAGCAACAAAGGCTGGGTCTAGGATAGATGTGTTTTTGGTGATTGATCTATGGAATATCCCTCCGCACTCTTCTATTACTTCGGAATCCTCAAGGAGACTTGCCCTGTAACCCTTAAAGAAATTACTAAGCTCAGGAGAAGCTAATGAAGGGTTGGTGATCAAGAGATTTCACCATGTGTGGTGAAGGCTCAGATCACCTAAGAACAGAAGGGGTTTTGGTATATTGAGATTCGATTGAAAGAGCCTTTCTAAGGTCATAGTTTGTACGTCTGCCATTGGAGATGACTTTTCGTTATAAACATGGATAATGAGGAAATTTTTAGAGCAAGTAGACACTTCCAAAGCCTCCATATCAATGTCATTTAAGAGATCAGTCCTTGCTGATATATCGAATTAACTGTTTCATTAATACAAGTAGCCACCCTTGGTTTGGTCCCTGTACATGAGCTAGGTAAGATCAAATGGTAGGCTGGATGAGAGAGAGAGAGAGAGTGGTGAAATTTTTGATGGAAGTATTGAAAAATATGTATGTATGATTGTTAAATAAAAATGACATTAGATTTGATTGAGAGAGAAACTTCAAATAGTGATCATATAATTAGTTTTCCTTTAGCAAAATTTTATTGGCATTGTCATGTGATAGATACCTCGGAACGGTATTAGTTATGATTGCTTGGAGTTTGGCGTGGCGTCTGCTAATTTGTGTATTTAAATACTTCCTCGTAGCTAGATCTTACTCTGTAGCTTTATTAAACCTTACAAACACGAGTTCTTGCCTGCCCTACAATGGCATTCCCAACAGGCATACTTTGAATTGTTCAATCATGACAGTGCCTTTAAATTCACAATCCTTTTTATGAAGAGCACTATGAGGAATAAAATTGCAATTATGACATAGAGTAGCATGGTAGGAGCAGTTGCCAGCGACCTTACATGTTGAGCAGCTATGCTCTGAGATTTTGTGTTCCTTAATGTAGATAGCACAAACTGGTTTTCTCTCACGGAGAAGATTATCATGTCCATACTTGAGGTATGAACTACAAAGAGTTTTCTCATTGTTAGTTTCATAATTCATTACTCTTAGTATTGGACCACCAATCAGTACTCCTTATTGCAGAATTTTAGATTTCTTGGCTTCTGGGCTGATTTTCGTAACTGAAGAGCCATGTACAGTTTTAGGTGGGTCACTGAGCCTTCTTGGCTTGCCTTGAGCAGAAATTTGGAGTTTGAATGAAGAAATATTATGTGGAATATCACAAGTTGACAGGTAAGGAGCCCCATGAATGACCGCAATAGGCCAGGTCTCAACTTTCTGTGCCTTACTTATAGGCCAGTCAGCAAAAACTTTTTCCCACTCGTGTTGGTGCTCCAGGAGTTCTGTGGGCAGAATGAAAACAAGTTAGAGCAATGTTACTTGTAAAGGTGTGAGCTCGAGAAATAGCTATCTTGCCCATAGGTTTGTTATCCTTATCCCTTAATTGGTAGACTGATATGCTAGAGTAGAATAACCCTTGATCAGGACCAAGGTGATAGCCTTTTTGTCTTTTTTTGGTGATTGATTTTCACGCTAGGTTTTAAAAACTGATAGGCCATGGGTCGAGGCTGGAGTGGATTGGTAGTTGTGACTTGGTGTGTAGATCTAGTATCTAATGCTGGAGTCTTTTGAATGGCTTGAGCATAGCTTGGCTTGGGAAGAGTACCATTGTCAGAAATTTTTATAGAGGAGCAAAGGGGAAGACGATGTGGAAAGAAGGCTGTATGAATATTTTGCCTGGAATAGGTTTCTTGGCCAGAATAGGTAAATTTAGGGGGATCAATATCCTTATTGTTATTAACAACAGTTTTTATAGCTTCATCCAAGTATGGGGGGATCTAGTTGTGTAAGTAGGCCTTGGGGGAGCTCTTGAAAGAACTGCTAAGTAATTAAGATGAATAAGTCCTTGAATGGCATTGTAGCCCTTATCTGTGTAAGCTCTAAATGGATAGAGGAAGTCTAGAATATGCTTTTGGCTGTCCCTCTCAGATGTTAGCCTATATGCCTCTAAGATATTATCCCTCGCAGAGTGGAGGGGTTCCTCTGCATAGGTGAACTTAGGCCTAGTGGATAACGGCACAGGAGTTACCCTTGGAATTTTTGGGATGGAAATTGTTTTTTAAAGGATTCTTATTTCTCTTTTATATGTGTGAATATAGAATTATTAAGTTCCAAGGCGTGACTGTGTCCTGTCATTGTTTTTAACTTGTGGAAGAATGTAGTTTAGGAGTGTTGAAATTGCTGGAACTATCTTCATTTACACCATTGTGGATAAAGCAGATAAATTTGCACTGGATCAAAGGGTCAGAGAGTAGGGCGACTCTGATGTTCTTGCTTGGAGGTAAAGAACTATCCTGGCTTGGTCTACCTCTCTTCCTTTTGTATTTGATGGACTTGGAGCCTGCTTGGAGAGTAGTATTTGAAGAAAATTAAATAGATGGTATAGGGTCACTGTTAAGATTGAAGGTGTTAACTGTATTATTTATTGTTTTATTTTGGATAATGTGAGGATTAGACTCGTGAAAGTTTTTATCATCCAATCTAGATGAGTCCAGTCTAGGTAGGGTTGAAAGATCTATCTCAGGAGAAGCTGTAATGGTGCTTAGCTCCTAATGAGTAGGACTAGAATCAATTTCCATTGAGTTGTTTTCTGGTTGAGATTCTCAGGGTGGTAAGTCAGCCTTTGAGGGCATTGTGCCGCCTTTTAGGATATTGTGGGCTGAATGTTTAAGTGGACCTTATGTTATCCTGCTATTTATGTGGATTTTAAGAAATTAGATAGAATAGAAGAATATGAATTTCCATAATGATATTTGAAGTAATTTTGGGGCTAATTAGCTTGAACGAGTCTTTGAAATGCTTGCTCGGATATTACACATAGACTAGCGGGGATTTGACGGAACGGAATAATGAAGTGACCGAGACAACAATCATTATTGTCGATCACCATATTCCATAAAGGAATATCATAGAAACATCTAGTTGTAATGTTGGAATGGTAACGGAATAAGATGGAATGAGGTAGAAGAGGGTAGAATGATCTAGAGATATTCACCATAATGTATATAGTACTATCTTTCACCTGTCAGTAATAGGTCAGACGATTCATCAGGGATATACGCATATTCAGTATATACAATCAATCTATTCGTTCTCATCATATATTCAATTGCGTGAAAGAAAGGCAATATCATCATCTTAAGTTCAGTAGCGACATCCTTCATACCATATTTACAACAGTCTTTGATCGGTACCGAGACAAACAGGACCTTTGACACTGTGTTTCTAATTTGACTCTTGATGACATCAATTCGACCGTCACTGTATGATCTCAAAACCAGCTACTCTAACTTCGTCACCTCAAAGTACTTTTATTTATATAATAAACCTTTTCGAGGCCAATTCAGCGTCTTTAGCACAAGGATTTTGATTTCCCATGAGATAGCGCGACTTCAACGAAGGTTTAAATGTAAAATATTTGCGGATAAAGAAATCACCTCGATTTTGTGAATTTTTACATGCGATATGACTTCGTTACTGTGACGCTGTTGATCAAGTAATAACCACTTGAAGCTGTGAGGCCTTCGCGTCGAATTAGTACTCTCACTGGAAATTGGATTCCTTGGACTCGAGTGATTTGATTTCCTACGAATAAAGATTAAAACTTCATTGAAACGTCCAGGAATGAGGATGGTAAAGATTCTTATATTTTGAACTGCAAAGTCATGGAGTAGTTGAGGTATAGACCCACTAGCACTGCGTCAAGGGCGCTGATTGACACTGATTATAAAGCTGACTCATCTTAGCTCTGCTCATAAAGCTCGAGCCACCTAAGGCTAGGACGGTTAACTCCTCATCCTAGTCAGGCTTCTGATTCAATTATAGATGACTAAGCCACTAGTGGAGTAATCGAATAAGATTTGACGAATCAGAATCCAATTCGAAGATTGACTGGGATACACATATAAATGGCTTTGTCTTACCAGTTCAGAACACAAACAATTTCAATAAGTAGTATGTATACTGCTAGGAAGCAGAATTATTTATTTTGGTGGTCGAATTTGATTTATTACGTAGTGGTAAGCAAACGCGCAGCGACGACGTACAAAATTAATTTCAGTTCCTGACAAGTATTACTGCTGCTACCTAGTAAATATGCCGGCATGTCTATCCCAAAATCATCTGAAGTCATCCCTTTAGCTCATCCGACGAGATAAGACTCGGCTACGTAAGCTCAGCTTGTGTAATCGCATGCGACGCGCTTAAACCGCTACAGTAGAACCCCTCTTAGCTAATAGTGGGTCCCGGTATAATTACTGAAGTGATTCATGGAAATTTTACCGTTTATATTTGCAATACTTACCCCTGCACGCAAAATGACCTGTAAGGGTAGGTGTTGCAAATATAAAAGTCCAAGTTACAATGAATCTTTTCAGCATTTATACCGGGACCCACTATTAGCTAAGAGGGGTTCTACGGTATTACGATTGTCAAAACTACCCATGCTCTACCTGAGGAAATCCTTCCACCCAAAGCCCCCGACTAAATCAATGGTTTAAGATTAAGTGCTACGATCCATGTTATCATGGACAAGATGTCATCCGGTACAGAAACATGTGAATTTACCCTTCTCCAGCATGGCCATCGTGATATGGTATCTGCGACAGCTTTCAACAGTTATGGTGATCGATTCGGAACTGGTTCAGTCGATGGGAGCATTAAGATTCACAACAAACACAAAGACGGTTCTTGGCATCACTGCGATACCTGGAGTGCACATAGCTCTGAGATTATTCAAGTACTGAGGCCGTTCTTTATCATCTTACCAATGGATTGGATTGCTTATACCCAACATAGATTCAATGGCTTCCGACAAGCATATACCCAAACCTCATTGCCAGTTTAGCTGCCGATGGAAAATTTAGAATCTGGGCGGAAGATCCTACGATTCCACCTGGTACAGGTAGACGCTTCAACTCTCGAAACAACAAGACGGTGTTTGAGCTTCGCTCTATTTCACGATCGCCCTATCTCTCCTTTACCATCTCCCACAATCCCTCAAGTCGACACACTTTTCTTGCACTTATAAATAGATCAGCTTCTGTCATAGTGTACGAAAATGAAGAGCCTGATAACCTCGAATCATGGAATGAAATTGATAGCTTCGTTGTCTGCGAGAAACCGGCGCGAGGGGAGGAGATAAGTTTCCGAGTTGTCTTTGATCCCAACCTCCAGCCAACCTACACTGCAATCTTACAAGGCGTCCCAAAGAATACACTAGGCCTCGTAGTTGCGAGTATGTACACGGCTAGCGTGTGGCGTACGAGAGAAATCTCACATACGGTAAGTCTTGGGAGTACTAGCTCAAAGGAATTCTATCGCGTCGCAGAGCTTAAGGGACACAAAGGATTGGTGAGGGATGTGGCATGGTCGCCAGGAAATATTCGTGGGCATGACGTCATCGCAACCGCCTGTAAAGATGGATTCATACGAGTTTACCATGTTTGGACACCATCTCACACTTCCGAGGCAGATCTTATGAACAATAGCATCATAATATCTCAGCCGATTGAACCTGGCGAGGTCATTAAAAAAAATAACCCATCTGGTATCGGTGCCGGCCTAGGTGGAATTCGCCAAAGTAATGACGAAAAGCAAAAATCTGGCAAAATCCCTCACTTGGTAGAAGAGGTCGGACTTCTAGCTGTAGATGAAGGCAGCCTTCCTCCGTGGAAAGTCGAATTTGATGCCGATGGACATCTCCTTGGCTCAACTAGCGATGATGGAAAAGTCACCTTATGGAAACGTGACCCGAGTGGCCAGTGGGCCAAGTATTCCGAGCTATCGATGGATAGAGATGCATTTGCCTAATTATAGAAGCGTGTTACGTTCACGCTCATCAAAAACAATTTCTTACAGCATCAAACTGCTGTAGTAGACTAGTCCTCCATATCCTGCATTCGTCGGCTGTAATTTAAGTGCTGCATACCCTCAAAGTGTGTACGTTCAGGGAAAATGAATTGTGTATACTATATTTTCCAGCAAAATCAGTAATTATCCTGCAAAATCAGTAATTATCCTGCAAAATCAGTAATTATCCTGCAAAATCAGTAATTATCCTGCAAAAGATGATCATCCCCCGCCTGCCTCCCGTACAGATCCCCAGCTTCATAGAATTCTTTGACGTCTATTCCCGTGACAATAGATCTGAATCAGTATGTCACCAACAGAACTAAAAAAACTTGTATGGGAGATACTTTATTACGGCGTAAATAGAAGCTGGGTATAAAGTGCCGTCTTCGGAGGCAAGGTCAAGGAACGAGTCAAAGAAACAGAGTACGAATTAACGAGTAGAAATGATATAAATTGGAAAGCTGAGGAACTAGTTACAGACCACGACCTTCTTCTTATCCATTACGATCGTCCTACCATCTTGGCTTGATCTCCCAACAACAGGCAACGTGGCAAGCGTGAAATCTAATATTATAGTCAAACACATGTTCATCAGATGTGCCGCGAGTATATTGATTTGAGCTTGATCTCAAGTGGCAGACTCATCCTATCCCTAGCCCATGTACTAATGGGGCAACAACCAAGATCCGGATAACCCTATGCGGCAAATCTATATATGCCACAGGCCACAAAGAATGTGCCGTAACATACTTGCTCTGCGTCAGTCTTTCAAGGCAGGCCTACGGATACTCGAGTGACAAGGTAGATGGAAGTTTCTCCGTTTGAAATACGTTCTTACGATTTACATACAACCAACATGTCAAGTTTCATCAACCCTACACCATGTTGATCATTAACTCGATAGATAAGCTCGATTCGGATCCTCCCCATGAACTGTGCATGCTAGTGTACTGGGAAGCATCAAACTCGCCACTTCAGAGGGGAAAAAGTTCTGTCTCATCTGTCCTACATATCAAAAAGGTGATATATGTACAGTGGTTGTAAGGAAACACAGATGTGAGAGTGAGGGAAGGTCCACGATTCATCAAAGGGCGATTGGGACCGTAAGCAAGACGTGTCTCGAAGCATGAAATAGATTTACTTCCATCTTTAGATGACGGATGACGTGTATTTCGAATGGTTTCGAACCAAATAATTCGCATACCATATCCTTCTCGCGACCACAAACGTCAGGGGCTTGGTCTTGACTAGAGTACCTAGACTACATCATGTATATTGTGAGCTCACGAGAGTAAAAGCGCGATGACTAATAAGAAGAAGAGAAGATTGAATTTCCACTAGCTCGGTCTGAGAGCCTCAATATATACTTTGGTAGCCCTGCCCACAAGCCTCATACGCCATGTTTCCTTGGTCGCAGTTTACAAGTACGGAAGGCCGGTGGAATGCCCACACTCCATGTATCATCTCCCTTCAATTTCTACATGACAATCTAACCTCGAGAAACGACTTTGAACTAATAACTATGTTTAACATGAAGCTATTACCAATAGCATATATATCTCCCAAAGAGTGTCCCTAGTCATACGTTTTCTTCAATGTTTTAGTTCTGTACAAATCCTCTGCGACACCTTGCGATACATAATAAAATACTCGTGATTATCGTTACTCTTGCAAATTCCCTTTCCGTTCAACAATTTATTTTCGAAATCAATCCGGTTTAAAGTCTGCCGACTCCCAGAGAATTCCCATAAACTCGTATGAGTGTCCGATAACTCCAGGTCGACGACGTACCGTTTTGGGAAGGCCGTGTTTGGATTTTCTTAGGCGAATATTTTGATACACAGGCAGAGATTCTTCTTCACTTGACCTAAGATATGCTTCCCGAAGACGGAAAGCTTTAAGATGATCACTGTGGTAGGTAAAACGAATAGGAGTGCCATCTATTTGTCTAAACTGGTAAGACTTGCCATAATCTAGTTCTGTACGAAGGACGATAGGCTTTTTGTTAATATGAGTAGGCTTGGGATTCTTGGGGAAAGGAACTAATCCATGTCTCTTAGAATGCACGAACACTGGCCCGCGAATAATTGTGGTGTTTTCCCCAGTGGCACAATCTCCTATTTCAATACAGCTCTTTCGCATGTGTATCCTTGCGTCAACATCATCAAGCCAAGATAGACCAAGGAGGAGATGAAAACCGTTATCATTACGTACTTCCGGACGAACAAAGCACCAGAATTTTCGCCAAATTCCTTGCGTACAAATTTCTAGCTTCCAAAACTTCGTAAGCCTACTCGAATTACTGTCAGCGGTCATCATTTGCAAGCCAGAGTCGAATCCATGGCTACACAACTTGTAAATCTTCGTAGAAAGAGCGGATAACAATACTGGGGAACAAACATTAATGTCCGAAGCTTGATCGGCTTGAGAAACGCCAAAAGGTAAAGTTATACGTCTCTTAGTATCACTGCTTTTTGTACGAACTATTGTCGGAACTCTGAGTGCCTTGATATCAGCGCCTACCACGGGAAAGTGATTAGGACAGGGTAATATTTCAATATTTGTGTCAACTTTTCCACCGTTTGTATTAGAATTTGTATCAAATGCATCTATGCTTACGGTATCCACCCTGGCGTTAGTTTCCCATTCCTTCTCTTTTCTCTTCTGGTTAGTTCTTGTACATAGCTTTTTAAAATTCTTCGCAAAGTCCGGAGAAATTTGAAATAAGTCGAGAAGATTTATGGGTACCTTTATTTCAGCAGCAAGTTTCCGATAATCAATTGGACCTAAGTCTCTTCGACCAATTATCTCCCGCAGCTCCCGGATTTTTGCTTCACCTTTTAATGCCCTAGAGGTTCTCTTAGGTCGGCTTGAAAACTCATGATTATCCTCAATGATCTCGTCTATTCGCATCCGTTTCCGTGAATTTTCTTTCAACTCAGCGATGAACGACATTAGATCGATGATGGGCTCTTCCTTATATCGCTTAGATCGCTTGGCATAAGCTGGATTGGAAGGGGTTTCCTCAAATGAACTTTCCTTGATCGGGTAGATATCTTCTGGGGGGGGGGCTGAGGGTTACTATCAACTAGATCAATACTGTAGCTAGAGGGATAGAAAGAATTGCGTTGTTTTTGAATATGAGGTTCGGCGTAACCCTCCTCATCAGAATAAGTCGACTGATCTTCGCGTACCATCTGATTAAAGTAGCACTGAGCTGACTGTACTGAAACGCCCCCAAAAACAATCGATTTAAGATAGGACTGCTCCCAATATGGTAACGAAGCCCCCTTACACTGATTCCATCTATGTCTGAAATCGCCACGATTTACACGCAGAGGTCCATCTTAATTAGGGTTGTATTTCCTGGATCCATTAATGATGTGGTGCAGGGAATCACTCGCAGAAGGCATGGTACGTTGATCTCTAGCTGATTGGGGAGGGTTTCCTGAGCTACAAGGTTGACTTGGTTTCTGATCACCCCAGTTGACATAACGATTATTATTAACATCTGTTGAAGCTTGAAAGGGTCCACTTGAGCTGGCTGTATTTGAATTTTTAGAGATATTTAGAGAAGTGTAGTTTTGAGGAAAAGAGGGTTTGAAAGAAGACGCTATCTTACCAGCGTCAACGTCGGCGAGAATAGATACTGCGGAGCGTC
Organism: Podosphaera xanthii; assembly: GCA_028751805.1. NCBI lineage: Eukaryota > Fungi > Ascomycota > Leotiomycetes > Helotiales > Erysiphaceae > Podosphaera > Podosphaera xanthii. The sequence goes on along the minus strand of JAPWIX010000012.1, from coordinate 2,923,830 downwards.
CGTATTGTGATGAAACAAATTCTTCAAGTTTTGTTAAGCGTGATCGATCACCAAGTTCTTTCTCAACTTGGTCCAGGAGTTCGATTGATCTTTGTGACGATTGAACAATTTCATAAACTCTCCACAACGAGCCACATGTTGCTCCGTCTCTTTCTAAAACTTTTTGACGTATTCGACTGTCACTCAAACCTTTCACATATGCAATAATAATTGTATTTAGCATAAATTCTTCCAAACCAGTCAAAGGAGAGACGGGAGACTCTTGACGCGGTCTGTCCCTACCATGGGATCGATGCAAAAAGTTGGAAGCTCTTTGATAATTTGAAACGAGAATTTCGGGCTTCCTATGATTTGTCTCATCATTCTGCTTCTGCGAGAAGTTCTCAATCTCAGATTGCAAGTTTCGTTCAGTTTCTTCTTCCAAGTTGTCCGAAAATTCTTCCAGGAGCCATTCATCTACCCCTAAAAGTTGCTGAGCAGTGGCTATTTCCCGATTCTTCATTATTTGACGAATACGAGGTGTGTAGGTGAGTCGGTCCACCGCAAGGCCATCCAATGATATTTCTACGACTTTCAGATATAGTTCTCGGGATGGGGGGTTGTGACCGGCACGGCGAAAATCATATTTGAGGCGTAAAGTCATCTTGCAGCAGGTATTCTACCATCGTACCTTCCAGAGAGTTTGAAAGTTGATAGACTGGGCTCAAGAATACTATTTAGGTTCGGCATATTTGCAGAAATGATGATGGATTGTAAGAAGTCAATATCTGTTTTCAGAGAGCAGTCCGCTGAGTTATGGGGTGTTACGTAACCTTCTAGGCGAGAGAAAAGGTCGTGAATATTAAGCTGTCTTATTGACTGCTCTAATTCTTTTTAACTGAGTATATGATTCGGATGACGTAATTGAGGATGATGATAAATCCAGCTTTGCCGAGTTGTTAACGATTTTTTCAACTTTTTTATTTTGACGCAGTTACAGGAAACCCATACGATCCACTTGTGCACCTTCTTCTGGGGGTGAAACTGGGTTTAATTTCCCTGGCACTTCTGATCGACAGTACAAGGGTGAGTATTAACGCGAAAGTAAGTGACGAAACGTTAGCCAATTTGATTTCAGTTTAAAGCAGAATGAGGACAAGATACGTAGAGAAACCGGGCTCAAGATGACTCCGCTCGTGGAAAGCTCTTGAAAACTTCTGTACTGCCGGTACTTCCGATTCACGATGGAAAGATTACAGAAAAAAAATTGAACCTGATCATAGACGTGATCGGTGGTTTGTTTGTTTGTATTTTAAGGTCCTAGACCGAAGCCCTAAGTCTAAATGTGCAGGACCGATGGAGCCGGCAGGGATCACACCTCAAGGCGTGCCCAACTCGTTCGCACCTGATATGTAAATAAATAAACAAATGAATAGATATTAATACAAGTAGCTGAGTTACTGAAAAATAAAGAAAGAGTAAGCCGCAACACCGTAGTAAAAGGATCAGACTAGTGCTTCCCACACTATGTCTAACCCGCCGCTCTTACGACCTAGCAGTCTAAAATTAACTGTTCTCGCGTTCAGCAGAGAACAAGTCTGCAGGTATGTTCCCGAAACAACCTGTAGTCTTTGCAAATTCCGTAAACTTCTCATGACCGTCTGGTCCAAGAAGATGACAAATAAAATCATTGATGGTTCTACCTTTTCTGAGCTTACGCGTGTGACTGGCGTGTATTCGGCAATGAACAAAATGTGTGGGAGATTTTTCCAGCCCACAGGCGCAGTCAAGAACTGCATTTTCGTAATGGAACCTGCGATGGTATTCCGCAAAATCGCCATACCCTGATCTTACTGCAATTAGCCTCTGGAGAAGCAACCGAGGGAGATTTAACTCTGGGGGCTAGCGGCGATGCATTTGAAGGTCTAGATCTTTATATCGAGCTGGACAAACAGATGACCACCAACAATCTATCAGATTCTGCCGATACTGCTGCATAAGCCTACGAAGGTATGCTAGGGTAATGTAGCCAGGCTGTGTATGGCGAGGGGGAAGTTCCTGGAGTGCTGCTCTGGCTGCTGCATCCGCTTCCTCATTCCCACTTATCCCCGAGTGTCCTGGCACCCACCTAATGTGAGCATTAGCTTTCTTGACGACTTCGTGAAAAACACGCCTGAGACGAAGGCTAGAAGAGGTTCTCCCAGTTTCTAAGGCTAGGACTGCCGCCTGATTATCTAGCAAAACGTAAATCTTTTCGTTATTTTGCCTTACGGATAGTGCTGCTTCTAGAGCGGCAGTCGCCCCGTAGAGTTCGGCATCATAGACTTCTCCACCATGTAGGGTACCATGTCCCGTCTTGAATGAATGCCCCCACGCTGTAAGAGAAAGCCCCAGGAGGAGCGACCATGGCCTTCTGATGAGCCATCCGAGTAGGCGCAAATATCTGATAATGATATTGACGCGGCCCAGATGCGATGTTCAGCTAATCCTTACACCTTCGTCCCTAACTTTGGAGGATATGCTGGAAACGCCAGTGGCTCTACATCTTCGCATGGAGGAAGTTGCCGAATGGCTCGTTGGATCCGCGTCATTAAAATCTCAGGCTGTTGCGACGGCCTAGGCCTCTTCTTGTATTTGTGCTTTGTTGAGTTGGGGCAAGTACTTGCTCTACTGCGCAGCGGGTGAGCACTGTCCAGGGAATTTAGTCGTGCTGCTAGTCGGAGTCGATTTCCTTCCAGGAGAAATTTTGCTTCAGGTATCCCTGCTTCCCTGTGAAGCACTGCGTTGGGTGTTGTCCTCCATACTGGAAGTGCGGCTCTCAGTGCTAAATGTAATGACTTATCGATTAAGCCACACAGAAAAGAAGTAGGAGGGGTTACATTTCCATGTCTCGATAGTCGAGATGTCCCTGGCCACCACACCTCCGCTCCAAATGTGGCAACTGGAATGACGTATGTATTGACAGCGGTTACTAAAGCCCCAGGGGTTGCTCCTCGCTTTACTGGGTTCAGTCTTCTCATGTGCTGAGCCATTTTAAGTGCTTTGCTGCACCACGTGGCAACGTGGTGTTTAAAAGATAGTTTTGAATCAAGATGGACTCCAAGCCAACGTATATATTCAGCGGGTTCAATTCTAGAGTCGTTGACGAGGATACTTATCGGCCCATCTTGGCGACGACACTTAAAATGAATTGCTTCCGATTTCCCAGTATCAAATGAGACGGCATTCTCCTTTGCCCATCCCACCAAGCTGTCCACTCCCCGTTGAGCAGCTAAAGCGAATTCCACACTAGTAGGTCCAATTCCCAGAATCCCTGTATCATTGGCGTACCCAAACCTTGCTCGAGGATTACCACTGCGCAATGGTTTTGCCATATAAAGAAGAAATAAAAGGGGGGAGATGGGAGATCCTTGCGGTACTCCACACTCTAGCTTCTTTGGGCTTGTGACCCCGCCTTGGTAGCGTACCTGCACTCTCCGGTTGCTGAGAAATGACGAAGTCCAGCGGAGAATAGAAGCAGGCCAGCCTTGTGCTTGCATTCGTTGTAACAACCTGTTATGTAAGACAGCGTGGAAAGCGCCCTGCACATCCAGTGTTACAAATGTCACGGCCCATCCCTGTGAGCGAGCCTCCTCTATGTCGTGCGCCACGCAAGAGACAAGGTCAGCTGCCGATCGCTTAGGCAGTGCGCCAAATTGTTGGCGACCTACTACATCCGATGTGATGGCATGATAGGACATTCGCTTGGGGATAATTCTTTCAAGACCCTTCGCGAGGCAAGAAAGAAGCGCAATTGGTCTCCATCCTCTAGTCGTTGATGGATCCCGACCAGGCTTTGGAAGAAATACTATCCCTGGTAGCTGGAAGCAGGACGGATGGTATCCAAGTGTAACAGCTGGTAAACCATACCATTCCTGTAGCCTATGTTGTGCATAGGCTTTCATATAATATTATGCAATGTAGATCTTTATGAGTGGACAGGGGTCCCTTGATACAACTTGATGACCCTGAAATTACCCGTTTAGCTGGAATCTCCCAGAAGTTGGAAACTTGGAGAATCTTGGATGGGAGTAAGCCTGGGTAGAATCTTCTAGATGGAAGCAACTGTCACGGTTCTGAGGAAATTAGCTTGGGCGTAATTTGCGGGAACAATATTTATTATTTCTTTCTGTGAGGAGGTAATCTAGATACTGGAATTTACGTTCGACTTATACTACACATTGCTCTACTTCCTGCCTCAACATATCACTCCCCATCCCGTGCTATCGCGTCATTATAGTTGAGAAAAATGCCATCTCTACAATTCTGCCTTACACCTGTTGAATGGGGATTATTGCTTATGTTATAGAGCACATTACCACCAATAGCGGTATTGCCCGCACGGTATTTGACGCTCTCCCTAGATCCCGATCGGCCCGGGAACGTTCCGTCAATTGTGGGTCCATCAATTGTGGATACCTTGATTGCAGGCTCCTCACGCGCTCCTCTTATCTCTGCAGGTCTGATTTGAGGGGTAGAAGTTCCGGGTATGATCAACCCCACGTGGACCTTTGAGTTCATCAGAGAGGCTCGCGTTGAATAACGCGAGCTACAGGCTACATCCGGACTATCGGCTGTTACAGCAACAATGTATATAGTATTTTCAGATGTCGCACTACACGACTTCGATATAGATTCGAATATTAATTTACCTCTATTCATTTAGTTGCACAAGCGCTCTTGATTAAACTGTCACACCAAGCCGGAGACATGCACGATATAGCTGGGTGACATGTAATCCCATACTGTCCCAGCAAGTAGCAAGAAGTTCCACTGAGATCCCATCTGCCCCTAGGCAGATATTTCCGCTTCCAATTGTGCATGTCCGTACTTCCGACTCTGTCAGATCATATGTCCACGGGATATGGCCTTCATTTGATATTGTAAAATTGGATAAGTCGTCTGACGCTTGGTGGCGAGCCAGGAGACTATCTCGTAAGACTGTCGCACGCTCAGCTTGGTTTGAGATAAAATTCCCGTTGTGCAAGAGTGGAGGTGGAATTATTTCCTGTCTTGGGGTCAGCCAGCCCATGAGGTTGAATACATCAGAGGGAGTGTGCATCGATTCGATGCGTTTCTTCCAGTACTCGTGTTTGGTCTTGGTGACCACCTCTCTAAAAGCCTTTCCAAGCACAGTGCGCTCGAATTCTAACACTGCAGCTCGATATTCTAGGTGGGCTTCCTTGCATTCTGGGGTCCACCAAGGCGCGGACCTACCGCTTTTCCGATTCGGATACTTACCAACTGCTCTCAGTGCGTCGGTCAATGTTTTGGTAAGGTCACGGGCGAAATCCTCCACTTCCTCAATTGTGTTTAGGGAACGAACAGGCGGAATCCATTGCGCAACCACCTTGGCAAATTGAGGCAGGTTATTCTTTGAAACCCTGAGCGGACCTGTCGGACTGACTGTTACCCGGTCACAGTCAGGGTTTAGACCACGGATGGGTAGATGATCACTAGTAACACATTCCTCACGATCAACCCATGCACTGGTGCCGCTAATATTTGTCCAGGCTAAGTCTAGAGTATTTCCAGCGCGGTGGGTGGGTTCACTAACTATTAAGCAGGTCAGATTATGGTCCTCAGCCCACTTTTCGATTGCTTCGCCCTGGCCATGGGGGTTAGAAGCACCGGGTTGCCAAGTCCTATGTACTGCATTGAAGTCGCCGATCGCAATAGACTTTGATGGTGGGGTCCATTCTAGCAAGGGTTTGGCGGCTAAAGGATCCTGTTGTCACAGATTAACTATATGAGGCAATGAGCACTTGTATGAGTAATGGTTGTTAATAATTCACTATGAAGAAGAAAAGCTAACCTAGGTTCCGAACAATCTTCTATATACAAGTTCTGTGTTTCCTTCCCATTGTTCAGCTTCGAAAATCACCCGTGAGTAATTCTTATTGAAAATCAAGGATAAAACTTATAATTAGTATCAGTCAGTTCAAGCCAAACCCTGATTACCTAATCATGCTGTAGCCCTGATTATAGACCCTTGTACAATCTAGGACCCTTGCATAATGCAATCGCTAATCTCTATTATTAGTGATCTTGCATTATGTACCCATGATCTGCATGATAGTACATGCCTACGATAACCATCGTTGGCTACAGGTTTACAATCGGCTGAACAGCCGTCACACCTGTGGCGATTTGTACACGTTTAGAAACGTGACGCCATTCACTATCACCCAACAGTAATCGCCAGTGGGATGAAGGGGAAATTTCTGAACTGCTATCATTTGTTTGGAATTCTTTCGGGTATAAGTTATGGCCCGCGGTCTGACGTGAGCACCTCCGAAAGGAATATGGCGGTCAAAATAAGGATGCAACTTGGTACGCCCTGACCACAATGGTTCTTGAATCAATAGAACATCAAGTTTTAGGTCGCATGCGCGGGCTAGCGCGATATCATGTGCAGATCCTCCTCTTCCTACATTCATGAACATGAACTTAAGAAAATAAAGAGGTGGTTGACGGGCTTGTGAGGGGCCCTTCATAAACGCATTTGATCACCCGACAAATCCTCGTCGGGTGGTGTTGGAGTGTTATCAGCTTCAATGTCTGGGGTTTGGTCAGTAACAGCGATAGCTCTTTCTTCTGCTGCCCTAGCTCTGGCAAATGCTTGGTATTCACGTTCACCTGCCTGGCGGTAGACTTTAAGTTGTTCTTTTGATGGTGGCCCAGCACGAGTGGGTCCAGCAAGGCATCAATGACTATCTGAGCGGTGAGGACCACCACAATTTCTGCATTTGGTTGGTGCTCGGCAAGACTCCTGTCAGTGCATGGTTTAGCCGCAATTACCACACGAGGGAGCTCGTGAACAGTATTTGGCGGAGTGGTGTCCCTTGCACCGTTTGCAGAAGTCCAAGGGGCGTTGCTTCTTGAACGGCCTGACGAGTCCTGATTCCTCGAATACTCGGAAACCCGGCCGTGGAGCCTCTGTGAAAAGGGCTAGCCATGTGCAGTGAGGAGCCTCCGGATTATTCATACCGTATGGTTTGACGGCGGCGGGACGTATAGATGATACCCGTTCAATTTCGTCCACAATCAAAGCGCCCGTGACTTCCAACCGTTCCTTTAAAGTGTAGATGACCCTGGGAACTGTGGGCACAAGAAGACCGACCCAATTGGTAGCTGGCTCCAAGGTAGCTTCTGATAGGAGAAGTCCACCAGAGGCCTTGAGAAGTTCTTCGCGTGCCTGTGTACTACTTGGGCTGAGAGCAAAGCCAGATCGTACCGGTTTTATCAGCCCAATGGTGGTGGTTGAGACCGACATCCGTTCGATGATTGCATTGCGGAGGCCAGTCGGAGATGGTTTTCGCCAATCATGGTTTAATGGGACACGAATAAAAAGTCTGTTGTCAATTTTCTCACTAAGTTTGCTGCGGCTAGCTTTGGCATTTGTGGGGAGCATAGACGATGCAGGTTGACATCTAGCCCGTGAAGATGGAGAAGAAGATGGAAGTGTTTGTAAGACAGTCGTTGCTTTAGCTCTCTAGTAACCATTATGGGCTACTTTTGCCCCAGTATTTTCTGTTGGAGGAATACTTATTGGCTGTTTATCAGGTCCTGGTTTTGGAGTTGTGTAATTTGGGCCGCGAAACGGGCTTATTATAGGTGTGGCCACTGGTACCGGATTCCGTGTTACTTTTTCCTTGCTACCTGTATTTTTCGTAGCTCGGGGGGGTTTCGATTGTGTTGGAATAGGAGGGGGCAACGGGGCCTTCTCCGAGGCAACGAGACGAGCGATAGCTTGATGCAAATAGCTGCGGATAGTCTCAGCTTCCTCTTTTTCTAACTCTCCTTTGTAGGATGAGAGCGTGCTATCAATGTTGCAAATTAAGCCTGAACAAATCGAAAGTTGTATGTGCCAGGCTCTCTCCTGACGTTGACGGGACCTGATTATTTCAACAAGTTCCTTGGGTAGGTACGCGGGAGCTAGGTCAGGCTCGCTTTCTAATATATCGGTGGCCGATAATGTACTCTGCGGCCCTGCACATTTTGAGGGAGGAACTGGTTGTAAGATTGGCCGGTTCGCCTGAACAGAGCTGGTGACTTGAGAAGTGGAAGGGTGAGGTGATGTCGGAAGGAGAATTGTGGATGACGACGGTGCTGGCTGTGCTGGCTGTGCTGATGGGGGATGAGGTGCTGGAGCCTCTTCCACCAGGAGCGCTTGGGAAGCCTGGATAAAATCCATCATGTAGACGTCGATGTGAGTTAATTGTGTACTGGTATATGTGACGTTGACGTGATCAATGGTGCTCGCGCCTGAGGTACCAGTAAAAGCGCGATGACTAATAAGAAGAGAAGATTGATTGTCCACTACAGTACAATCTCGATACAACAATGTGGGGCAAAACTTAACCAAGGCTCCCGATTGGAGGATTCAATCGAATTGGCCAATCGAGAGCCTTGGTTAAGTTTTGCCCCACATTTTTATAGCGAGATTGTACTGTAGCTCGGTCTGAGAGCCTCAAGATATACTTTGGTAGTCCTGCCCACAAGCCTCATGCGCCATGTTTCCTCGGTCGCAGGTTATAACGAGTACCGACTCAAAAAGTAGTGCCATGATTTGCCGTTGAAATTTATGAGTGAAACTACGGAAAAGAATACCCACACGTTGACTACTGTGGAGTGAGAGCTGGCCTGCCGGTACATGCTATAATAGTAGTGCGTTTAGTGCAATATTTGAAGAGAATGTTTAAAATTTTACTGTCTATATTTGCAATACCTACCCCTGCGCGCAAATTAGCACACAGGGGTAAGTGCTGCAAAAGTAAGTACCAACAATTCAATATATGTTAGCAATACAGTCCAGCCTCATCTATAGCAATACACTGGTGAGGCTCAATCCAATCGTTATAGATGTGATATCACTATATAAGAGTGTCACGTGCTAGAATCAGAAGAAGTCAGAAATCCTCCTCTGCTACAGGCTGCGCTGCTGTCTACTATGCACAATCCTCTAATAACTATTAAGGCTTTGCAGCCAGTCTTGATTGCAGTCTTCTGATTGCAATTCATGGAGTTGGAGTTGTTGTAGTAGCTGAAGAGGAGAAGAAGCGATAATTTGGTGAGGTCCTGACGGTGAGGGGAAATATATCGCTATAAAGGAGATATCGTTACTCGGGGGATCGCTACAGATAAGGTTGGACTGTAATTAGAAACTCGGGACCCGCTATATTATTATTATTATTATTATCAACGGTTAACGCCAAGTAGGCTCGCGGGATTGACCCGGCCTCTTGTCTCCCATGGGACGATTGGCGTGCTTGCGCGGCTGTAAGCCACCAAGCGTGTCAAGTTGTCTAATAACATCGAAATTATCTACACAAGCAACCCAAGTGGGTCTAGAGCTGCTGGGGAATGTTTAATTCCCGGCCAAGTGTGCGCAGATGCACAATACAAAGTATATCTGGCCGCGGCTACAAAATGTACGACCGCATTATGTTCGCCCCCCAACCACCAATAAAAACTTAATCTTTTTTTTTTTTTTTTCCCCCAAGAATATACTAAGTATCTCGAATTTTATAAGAATCATAAGGGTCATAGTTCATAAGGCCTGACTGCTAGCATCCAATTATGAAAGGCTTGAGCACCGTCCTTCGTGCTGAGAGTCCATTTTACGTGATCTTCTAAGCAGCGCCCAGTCGGATTTTTTGGTCGGCTGCCCTCTCGCCTTGAAAGCGGACAGGAGAATGGGTGTTCTGGAGACTTTTCACGGCCGCAGGAGCAGTACAAATTAGCCTCGCTATGGTTGAATCGACGATGGTACTCTGCAAAATCGCCATGTCCAGAGCGAGCAGAGAGAAGTGACCCTAAACTGCGCCTTGGGATTATGAATAATTCTGCCGGGATACGCGAGCTCATCCCGATTTGGAGGTCCTTGTATCGCTTAGGCGCGTTCAGGTCCCAGTATGAGGCTAAGGCTTCATTGTATCTTTCTTCTAGTAGCCTATATGCACTTGCGATTGAAGCCTCGGACCTAGTTGTCTCCGAGTTGCAGGCCTGCTTAGCTAGGGTATCCGCACGTGTATTCCCAGCAATTCCTTTGTGGCCTGGGATCCACCTTATTTGAACATTTCCGATGTTGGCGGCCGCAGCTCTTTCTCTGCGTGCCCAGGTTTCACGGAGATTCTGAAATTCCGTAATTTGATGGGAGCTTGAGGGGGTGAGCCAACCGCTGTGAAGGCGAATAGCGGCTTCTTCATTATCTAGACACACCGCTACGTTAGTCGCGAAGCGGGCCATGAAGTGAGAGCAGGCAGCCCGGAGGCCAGCGACTGCCCCAATAATCTCTGCGTCGTAGATTTGTGCGGTATGTCCAAGCGGCACTTTTCCATAGAGAATTTCTTGCGAGCCCCGGTAGACACAGTACCCAGCTCCTGCTTTGCCAGCCTTGTTTACTGAGCCGTCTGAGAAGACCGTCAGGTCGAGTGGGTTACGTTCCCGTGCCCACCTTTCGTAAGATTCAAGGCCGTTAAGGCGTCCTGATGCACCAACTTGTAGTGCCAGAGATTCGCGATCGAATTGCATCCATGGTGGTTTGTAAGTGTCAGTAGATAACTCTAACTTCTGGCGTCGACGAATCCAGGCGAAGTGGGAAGAGTTCCACCTATGACGAAGGGGATGCCCAGGGTCAGATGCGGCAATTCTTACGGCTATACGATCATGAATGCGATCTAGCCAAGCATTCACTGGCCCCCAACCTGTTTCGCGTAGGAGCGCCGGAATAGGAAATGTCTTATAGACCGGGAGTACTGCCCGGGCGGCCCGGTTAATGGCGGTTTGCACTTGGTTTAGAGCCCACTGCGAGGTTTGGGGACTGTACCAAGTTTCCGCTCCGTACAATAGAGTTGCAAACGCACAGCCTTGAACAGCCTGCCGAAGCAGGCCGGGAGACGCACCACGGTTGGTGTTGCTTATTCGACGCACATGATCTGTTACTACTCGGGATCGTTGACAGGCGAGTCGTATGTGTTCCCGGAACGAAAGCTTTCTGTCAAAATAAATCCCGAGCCACTTAACAAGTTCCTTCGCAGTGATTTCAATGTTTCCTGCCTGTAATGGAGGCTCTACGAATTTCCGTTTTTTATGGAAGTATATCAGATCAGTCTTTTGCATATCAAATAGAACCCCATTCTCTCTTGCCCAGACCAGCGAGAGATCCAACTGTTTCTGCAGCTTTGTCTGGCATTCTTTTAATGTTCTACCTGATGAGAGGAATGCAGCATCATCGGCGTAGCCAAAGCGTCCACGCGACAGTCTTAGAAGTGGTTCCATATAGAGAAGAAATAAGATCGGTGAAGCAGGAGATCCTTGTGGGAGTCCGCACAGGATAGATAACGGTTCAGTTGTAATGTGGTCCAAGCGGATACGTACCTGCCGCTCGGATAAAAAAGAGAAGACCCATTGGATGAGACTGTTGGGCCAGCCTTGGGAGCGTAGTCTGGATATCAGACGGTTGCGAAGAACTCCATCAAATGCTCCCTTAACATCGACTGTGAGCAAGCCAGCCACCCTATTTTTCCCCACGCTTCACGCACATCACAGAGAAGTGCAGTGGTAAGGTCAACGGCTGAACGTTTCCTGACTGCACTACATTGATCGCGGGCAAGAATCTTATGTTTAAGTGCCAAGTAGGAAACACGGCGGGCGACAAGTCGCTCAAGGCCTTTTCCTAGACAAGATAGCAGAGCTATTGGTCGATACGACTTCGGAAGAGTTCGATCTCTTTTCCCGGATTTGGGGAGAATAATCACCGTGGCTGTTTTGAACGCACGTGGATGGGTCCCAAGGTTGATACAGTGATTAAATAAATTGGTGATACGATCACCTAAGACCGGCCAGGTTAGACGCAGTACAGAAGTGGTTAGTTCATCTTCACCGGGGGTTGTTTGAGTGACTTGGCATGTTGCTTTAAACGCCTCCAGATTAGAAATTGCTACCCAATGGATGCTACGGCATGGGACCGTAGGGGTATCCGGCGGTATATCTTCGGCCTCGAGGTGCCTACATAGTAAGGCCTCGTGTAGTAGTCGAGCTTTGGCATATGGGTCGAATACCGGATTTCTCAAGCTATCGCTACGGAGAGGTGGGGACTGATATCTAGGGGCGGCATTATGCCAACGGACCACCTTGTAGACATCAGTAAGTGTCTTTGAGTCTTCAATGCGTGATTTCCAGTAATTTTTCTTTGCCTGACGAACGACCCTCTGGAGTTCAAACTTTTCAAAAGATGCAGGGCCTACTCGACGAGCTCTATGGTAGTCGTGAGCCGCCCGTCGGCATTCATCATTCCACCACGGAGTACCAAAGTTTCTCGCTTTTTTCCTAGGACAGGCACCATGTAGTGCAGTATGAATCAAATTTATAACATTATTGGCTTCCGTTTCTAGTTCCTCCAGGGACGTGATCGCAGTAAAACTTTGGTTGTTGCCCAAAAGTTTTAGAAAAAGCTCACTATCCAACGCCTTGTACTGCAACTTGGAGTCAGAAGTAGTTCGTCGGTCCCAACATAAGGTCGAAACCAGGGTCTCGTGATCGGATGTGGTGTGTAGATCTGTTCGAATTTCGCATGTTGCGCTCTCATCTGTATAGAAGGCCAGGTCGAGCGTGCCCCCGCGGTTATGTGTGGGTGTGTTGGTCGGATTGAGGAGTCTGAGGCCTTTGCAACCATACCAATCAATGAGTTTTGTGCAGGAGGATCGTGATTCAGTGACTTTTGAATCCCAAAGTGGGTGTCTGAGGTTGAAGTCACCACCTGCAAAGTAGGGGGAATCTGTGCCACTGAGAAGTACGGACAGACCCTCTCCTGCTCCCTCTGACCCCGTAGGGGCATTGTAGATATTCCATATTGGTAATTTTGCGTTATTTCCGAGAGTCACTAAGATCTGCACTATGTCTCGGGATGAGTCCGCAGCAACCTGAAATGGTCTTAGTTTGGCTCCCTTTCGGACATAGGTGAATGCCCTGGGTCGGGAGTGCCAGGTCGAAAGTGGGGAGAACGATTCGAATGCTTTGTGGGCCTTGGATCGGGACCCGCTATAGGTTTTGACAGGTTCTGTAGTTGTAGTGTTGGAATCAGGCATATCACGTGATGTACTGTAACAGTACATAATAATTAGCTAGTCATAACACAATGAAATCTTCATGCTTCCTCATTACAGGTTATGGCCCTCGTCACTTCCACTGTTAACACAGCGTCCGTGAATTAATCGCACGACATCGATTTCTTGCTTCCCTCTTCACGATAATCTTCGATTATCGCAGCGATTCCCGCACATCATGTCGGACTCATCGTCAAAGCCCTCTACGGAGGCAACCACAGACGCCTACTATGCGTCAAAATGCACAGAGGAGGACATCACTGTTGGCAAAATACAATTTGCCACGGCTCCAGATGTCCATGATTCAATAAAGTTATCCGCCAAGAAAACTGAATTGTACACGCTCACAACACATCTAGAAAGCATTGACAATATGACTCCAATTCCAACCCTGAAGCAATCGAATTGGAACCAATGGCTGAGAGCGATTCGAGATCTAATTTCTTTCACACAAACGTCGGCGGCATTTCTCGAATACCCTCCCCAGACAAAATCAGTTCGTCTGTGGTCAAATTGGTGGGCAGCTAAGCTAAGAGAAACCGCCCCACAAATACACTCTGCTCCCAGTGACTCTCCTAGAATAATTCTAAGTCACATTGTGCGGAATTGCCGCGCCAAGATACACACCAACGTGGTCAAGATTGTCGCACGGTTCTGGGATTACAAGCCAGAAAAGGGATGTTCTATCCAAAGTTTCATAAAAGAATATGAGAAACGATACCAGGATCTCCGGGAACATTCTAACATAACAACAGAAGTAGAATTTCAAATTAGATACGTACTTCTAGATCGAATCTCCAACATCCACCCAGAACTCTCTCACCGCTGTCGCAATTTTTCCTTCGACGAGATTCTTTCAGAATGCCTTGAGTGGGCACCACCGAGTGACCACAAATCACATGCAAAGAAGCCTCACAATACCTTTAAATGCAACTATTGTGATATTGCTGGCCATAAAGAAGAAGATTGCCGGAAGAAAAAGAAAGCGTATAAGGAACAAAAAGGGGGGATAAGAAAACAAATTCTATCGTTAGATAAATTAGAAGATAAACCTGTATATCAGCTAGATACAGCAGCAGACTTTCACGTGTCTGGTAATAAAAATGATTTCTCCTCCTATATCAATTCCCCACAAACTGTACGCGTAGCTGGAGGGGGGAAAGTAAACATCACCGGCAGTGGTGATATCCTACTCCCCGCTATAGATAACAAAACCGATAGACTTGAAGGTGCAATTTACATGCCAGGTCAAAGGACTAGAATTCTTTCCACAGCACAGCTTGAGCGGCAAGGCTACTCCATATGCTGGCCACGTAATTATCGAGATGTGCAATTACTCCGTCCAAATGGATCAATCTGTGCAAACTTTAGTCGTGTCTCAGGTCGCTTGATATGGAAACCTGCTGATAACACCAACAATTCGCCTCAAATTTATTCAATACAACGTGACTGGCATACAATTCTTGGTCATCCTGGACTCAAAGCACAAGAGGCTACGTTAAAAATGGCTGGAATCAAGGGTTACAAAGCTCCTATCAATTGCGAAACATGCTCCAAAACTAAGATTACAACCTCTAAAGGTCACGGGATAATACGTAGTGCATCTACGTTTGCTGATGTCATACATATGGACTTAGTTGGTGGTCAAAAAGCCCTCTCTCCTACAACTACTGAAAAATCAGTGCCCACCGCTACTTGGTTTCTTCTCGCCGTGGATGAGTACACATCGTATAAATGGGCATGGCCAGTCTACACTAAGAAAACTGTTCCTACTCAAATACGTTACTTTCTGGAGCACCTGAAAACTAAGTTTAATAAGACTCAGGTTAAAATCCATACAGATTGTGGTACAGAATTCTCCAATTCACACCTTCAAGAAGAGCTTCTCAGTCGTGGAATTGAATGGCATAGATCGTCATCACACGCTCCAGAACAAAATGGAATTGCGGAAAGAAACGTTCGAACAGTCATAGAGAAAATGCGTGCTCTACATTTACAGTCGGGGCTACCGCTACGCTTATGGCCAGTTATTCTAACAGCATCAATCAATATTTTAAATATGACGCCTAATAAAATATCCCCTCATAGCCCTTACTTCTCTGTCTTTCAACAAAAACCAAAGATTCAGAGTCTCCACTCTTTCGGCTGTAGAGTATTCTGGCTAGATCCCGATCAAAATAAGCTGAACTCCAAAGCCAAAGAAGGTATATATGCTGGGACAGAATTCACCGGAGGCCACATCATACTCAATCCTGAAACAGGAAGAACAATAATTCGAAGGGATATTCGCGCTCACGAGAAAATATTTCCTCTGAAAACAGAACAAGTTCTTTCCGTGAGGATTGACAATCGTCTTATCATCGACAACGCATTGTCAGGTCCTAAAGCTGAAGCTTGGATTAATGCTATGGATGCAGAAATTGATAATATGATGCGAAATAATGTGTGGAATTTAGTTCCCCGAGCCGAAGCCAAAGGAAAATTAATGACTGGTATCTGGTCATTGAAAGAAAAGTCAGATGGAAAACTAAAAGCCAGATGGTGCGCCCGAGGGTTCTCTGAACCTCACGCAGATGACACATACGCCGATGTTCTTCCGCCGACCACTATGCGTATGTTACTTGCACTTGCTGCCTCAAAAGATCTACGTATCAATCATGTAGACATTACTGCAGCCTTTCTCCATGCTGATCTCGATTATCCTATCTATATCGAACAACCACATAAAAGGGAAAAGCCAGGAAATCTTGTTTGCAAATTGAACAAAGCCATCTACGGACTAAGAACAGCCCCTAGACGATGGCAACAAAAACTAAGGAAAGTCTTACATGACGCAGACTTCAAATCCTTAAAATACGACAATAACGTTTTCCGCCGAAACAACACAATAATTTCGACATATGTGGACGATTTTATGATTTTAGCAAAACTAATGAACAAATAAACGATGCTATTAACATGCTATCACAGGCATTTCAAATCAAAAACCTGGGAGAGATGACAAAATTCCTCGGAATAAATATTCGTCAAACGTCAGACGGCATCCGAATTGATCAAATGGACAAAATAGAAGCGCTATGCAATGACATGGGCATGGATATGTGCAGAGGCGCCAGTACGCCAGTCGCTGATGATAATCTAATCGACTGCGACACAGATTTGCTTTGTACCAATGATGAAGCTAACAAATATCGCTCGGTTGTCGGTTCGCTCTTACACATAGCAAAAATGACCCGACCAGATATTCAATACGCTGTAAATAGACTCTCTCGTCGAGTACATCATCCATCAAACAACGCAATTCTAGCCTTAAAGCACTTAATCCGATACATCTCACGTACCAAAGTAGCCGCCCTATTTTATCCTAAATCAGGAGATATAACCCTCACGGCCTCATCAGATAGTAGCTGGGGTAGCGCGACATCCTCCAAAGGCACAACTGGGAATATCTTTCTCGTTGGTGGCTCTCCAATTGCGTGGTGGTCAAAGAAGCAAACAGTTACAGCACAAAGCACCTGCGAAGCAGAATATGCTGCTTTAACATCGCTAGCTGTCGCTGCACAATGGATACGACCTCTATACGAAGAAATTTTCAGCATCAGTTCCTCACCTATCGTCACACAAGTAGATAACACAGCAGCTATGATCACGGCTAACTCCAATAAGGTCTCAGCGCGAAATCGGCACTTCCTGATGCGAGAATCTACTGTGCGTGAAGCTATTAGAGACGGTATCTTAGAACTTAAATATACACCCACAGATCAATGTAAAGCTGACGGACTAACCAAGTCCCTGCAGCGTATAAAACACACAGCGTTCTGCGCTCAAATAAACATAGATTTAAAGCATTCGATTTCTGGGGGGGTGTAGTGTTGGAATCAGGCATATCACGTGATGTACTGTAACAGTACATAATAATTAGCTAGTCATAACACAATGAAATCTTCATGCTTCCTCATTACAGTAGTACATATGCTGAATAATCATCTTCTCGCCAGTTTTTTTTTTAGTTTTATTTTTCTCAAGTCATTTTTGCGTATGCAGCCTGAGGCTATGACGCGCATGATTACGGAAAATATGTATGCGATGCAGTATGACTCAGTTTGACGTTTGGAACACTCATACTCAGATTTCATTCGCAGATACCACTACGAGAATAACGCCTTACGACATGTACCCTCTTCCGTAAATACCCACCAGAGGGAAAAGCGAGAAAAACCTGTGGCTATCTGAGCATGCTTTCGTCATCCCACGAATACAGTATCACCGCGAGAGAAGTGGTGTGAGGGTCTTGCTGGATTCGAACCAGCTTTCTCCTGTCTCAAGTGGGGCATGTGTCCAAGCTACCCAGACTCTACTTGGGAGAACGGCCCGGATAGTGTACCACTGCACTATCCGACCCTACAGTGACCATGTATCCTTATGCCGCAGCAGCGCGTGCCAAGCAAAGAAACTGCGACGATCTACAGGTCGAGTTGTTACCTACGAGGTAGAATGGCGTAGTACAGGGCAAGATTGAGCGAAGAAAGTTCGTTTTGTTTATTCGTTCTATGTTTACTTCAAGACTATTATAACACTGGGACTCCTCTCTGACCCAGGCTACACCTTCTACAGTGCTTCTGTCCTCTCTTACATCGGACCTGTGATCATTGATACATTGACCCATGAGGGGTAGCTATTTAGCCCAGTAATTACCCGTGGAATTCAACCGGCTTCTCCACGGAACCTTCAGCACAAAAAAAAAAGGTAAAAGTCACAAAAAACCTGCAACCCCAGCCAGGCGAGGCCTAGACACCAGAGCCACACGAGTCCAGGAGGTGCGTATCCCTATCTATATCCTTAATATCCCATCGTCCAGATATACTCATTAGACCGACACCACCAGCGCTCAGGAAGCGGTGCTCTTTCCTCGGGAGACAGTGTAATGCCAGAATATCTGCAAACAATTAGAATTCATCTTCGTAAAAGGTGCCAACTTAGTCTGATTCATCACCACCATAACGGAAGCTGTGTACACCCCGGAAACTCATCTGAGTCACTTTTCCTCCGTAACCAAGTAATGCGTGTTTCTGTTGGCGTTGAAGATAAACTCAAGGCTCGTAGAGGATACCATGTACAGGATGAAACGACGTCTTCGTCACCCAATGGAGAAGAGTCGAATGATCTGGGCCACAGAAATGTGACATTCATAGCTTATTCTCGTATGGTAGATATTTGGCAGTTCCTGGAAGGAAAGTGCATGTAGAAGATCGTTGTAATTTGTAGGCAAAAATGTAGCTCCACTTACACATTATTGAATTCCGTCCACAAATCGTCCCACACTCTACTTCCGCTTCACTTATACTGCTCATCATTATCTTCATCATTCTCTTCTTGTAAATAACCTTATCATAACAGTATCACATAGATTAATTGCATCAGTCATGCGAAGGTGGGACAGTGACATACGGGCGACCTACTATAGTTCTGAGAATACTCGAAGTTCCTATGATATCAGCATTTGCTAGCATATATGTAGTTCTCTACCTAGGAGTCCGATGCTCCAATACGGCGTATTATACTGCGTACATTCGATCACGATAATACCTTGAAACAATTCCCCGCTGTAAGCTCATGCCTGTAACTTATTACTGAGCAAAATCATATCAGGTTGGTCAAATCATGGTTAGAAGATTTGTGTTAGAGTCACAGGCAAGTACACACAGCGGATTTGACTTAGGTTCTCGGTTGACATGATTTTTTCTTCACTGTGATATCCCTTGAGTAGCGGTGATGGATTCCTGAAGGTCTGAAAGTAGAGCAGTGAGAACGTTGGTGACAAGTATCGTCCGTTCGAGAACGATAATTCCGACGGGTACTCATAGTTCGACATTCACAGAAGGGTAGGCGAACCAACGTTGCAGGAACTAATAATTGCTTGGCTCTTGGATTGATCTCATCTTTGTCAGACGACTATACGTAATCGCGTCCAATTCTATCTAGAACACACACGTAAAGAAAAATTTTGCGGTGAAGTTGATACTGATGTGTACCCTTCGTACCGGAAGAAGCAACAACTGATATAGATGAGAGCACTCATGTGTTTATGTATAAGGAATGTTAACTCCAAAAACTCGTCTTTGTTGTTCCAGGCATGCTTGAGGTTGCTCATCAGTGAGTCTCAAAGCCCTTCGAATAGAACCAGAAGACAGGGATTCACTGAAATTGAATGATACCAAGAGGTTTTTGGTTATGAGTACAAATGCTTTGGTATAACTATATCTTGACTTGTGATAGCTTTACGTGAAGCCTTTGCTATTTCTTTGTCACTCTTACTCATCTCCCGGCTCATGAAGGTGGAAACCGCAAGTCAGAGTTTGGGTGAAACTTTACTCTTACCCCCACTTTCCCCTCCAGATCTTATCATTGAATGAAGAAGTCAGAGTGAATATGGAGGATGAAGTTTTATGTGAGGAAGAAATCTGCGATACGTGGCCTGGAGGTATTTATAGAAAATTCTAGTGTTAAATCACGTGATTACAATCAGATACATCCAAGAGCTGAGAGCCCCTACACTCTGTGAAGACCGTGCACATCACAACAGCCAGTTTCTTTGCCTATTGCCCGACCAAGTACCTATTCTTTTGGACAATTTAATGGCACCAGGGTTGGTCTATCAACCCATGAATCCCGATTTGCCCAAAGATATAAGGATGGGAGACTAACTAAATTGTCGCGCAGAGGGCCTCCAGGTGCAGGCCGCGGACGTGGGAGCAAGTATAAAAAGTATACGCGCGGCGGTAAGACAGATTTATCTCACCTGTTGTCACGAAAACTTGACTGAATCTCTTCAGGAGGCAAAAACTTTTCAAAAAATCTACGACCTCTCGATGAGGACGGAAATGATATTCCAATACGCAACAAAAATATCTCTTCGGAAGAAGAGAAGGATGACTCGTCAGGAGAAGAATCCTCAGAAGAGGAACCATCTACAGCTAATATGACCCGTGAGGAGCGCCGTGCCGCGGCTAAAGCGAAAAAAGAAGCGGCTAGAGCCAGGAAAAATCAGGCACAAGTAGAGGCTGGTGATTTACCGACCAGTTCTGAAGAAGAAAGCGATATGGAAAATATGCCTGCAAATCCTAATCATTCGAAAGCGGCGCGAAATCAGACTAAAGCTCCTACTGAGACAGTGGAGGATGTAACTGAGAAAGCTAAAGGCCTGAGTATCGGCGCCCAGCGCAAACCAAAGCCAGTTGCAGAACTAAGTCGACGAGAACGAGAGGCACTGCAGGCTCAGCAAGCCAAGGAGAGATATCAAAAACTGCACGAAGCTGGGAAAACTGATGAAGCTAAGGCTGACTTGGCGAGACTGAAGTTGATTCGGGAAAAAAGAGATGCTGAGGCGGCTCGAAAAAAGGTAAGTCATTTGGTCATTTTGTTTTAGTTGAGTTTACTAAGCATCATTATTGTAGGCTGAAAAGGAAGAACGTGAAGAAGCTGAAAAGGCTAAGAAAGCATTGACTGAAGCCCGTGAAGCTAAAAGAAGAGAAGCTGCTTTAGGCTCAGCAAAGGGCAAGGGAAAGTCTAAGAAATAGACTACCAATTATCGCACTGAACTCTAGTCAAGTAGATAACTCAATTTACTCGTCCAATAATAAAGGAAAATTTATCAACGAAGCTCGTTTGATAATAAATGAGCGTAAAAAAGAATCTGCATTGCTGATCCAGGGAATATTCTGTCTCGTTAACTCCAACTTATCTAGGCACGGATGGATTACACAGATGTACTTGTAATTTATCCATGTATGTATCTTGCAACATGACTTGGATATTATTGTTAATGTGTATTTCACGGAATCAATCAGTGACACGTTGGTTATGCATACGTCGTAAATAATCTAAAAATATCATATCCCTTCACAAACACTCGTCTAAATGAGATCTGTTAAGAAGTACTATGGATCTAGTTCGTTCCTTCATCTGCCGCAGTTAAGGATTCAGATCTACAGCTGGTACATCAATTCAAGGCACTCAATTTAATTATGCTGATAGTTTCACATAACAGTACTGCTATTTTAAGCCGAAAATTTCGTCTCGATTTAAGGTGGATGTGCGTCTTAGCATTACGTGGCCTCAAAATCTCAAGAACCTAAGATAGGCTCCAGATTTGCATCCACAAGGCGGAAGATTTGAGGCACTTGAAGGTCTCTCTTCGCCACTATTTATTGTGGTAGAGCCACGGAGAAGACTCCTAATTGTTCTAAGCATTTAATTGTGCAAAGGTAGATACCTGTGGATCACCTAAGATTTCTGCGAGACTTGGCAAAGCCGTTCGAAGTAGCCGAAATCTCTGTGACAACCAATGTCAATTCAGCACACCACAACAGTGACTCGGCGAAGCACACAAACTTGGATGCGATTCGCAGATCCCACACGTAGACCGGGAGCGTCATGATCAAGTCACGCGATGATGTGCTACACTGGAGTTCGTCAGCCAGGCGGCGTCGGCTGGAAAACACTTTTCAACATGTCTCTCCAATATGTTCGAGCCGTTCCCCTAAGTAGAGTCTAGGTAGCTTGGAAACATGCCCCACTTGAGACAAGAGAAAGCTGGTGCGAATCCAGCAAGACTTGTCTGGTCATGTATGTGACGATGACGTGAGTATACTGGATGGTCGTGGGTAGCTGGAATACGTTCCTGCGGCAGACGTAAATGGTTGATGGCTGAGGCGCTATCAGGCGCCTGACTTCGAGTTCTATCGTCAAGTGATATTTGGGTGTGGGTGCCTTCCGTGTCAAGTTGAGTCATCGCTCCATCTATCGTACCAGTGTCATTTATGTCATAGTCTCCAGACTGCATACACGAGAATGACTTACGAAAAAAAAGATACAAAGACCCCAGCAAGTTGTAAAATTCACCAGCATCTTGGTAGTAAAAATCGTTAGACTGCTCGTCAAAGGTCTAGTAACGTAGAATCATTCATTTTCGTGAAGGTGTTTTCAAGCGACAGTAAGATCTATTCATTGCGTGGAAACATGTCGAATTTTTAGACGTATGCGTATCTACATATAGAAGTACATGAACATGACTGTCTCGTCGGAACATGCATTCAGCAGCTTTCGCACCCGCACGATCCTGACAAATATGCACACGACCCGCCAACTGCTCGGCGCTCTCTCAGTTTATGGATAACTAGTTCTTTGAAGAGCCCTCCCTACTACCCTCCAGACGAGGTCCTTTCATCCTATCATTCCCACTACATTTGATCCTTTAATATCTATGACCCAACTTTTTTCTCAGTCTACCTAAGGGTGTTTTTTCATCATTGAGCATCGGCTATAGTTGGCGAAGTAAAGTGCACTAGGGAAGTTCCGATGTTGCAGTGGAGAAAAGAGAGAGTGGGGAGTCGTGTTTTAACTGAGGGGATGTTTTTTTTTATATCATTCCTGCGTATGCAGCCTGAGGCTATGACGCGCATGATTACGGAAGATATGTATGCGACGCAGAATAACTCAGTTTGACGTTTGGAACACTCATACTCAGATTTCATTCGCAGATGCCACTACGAGAATAACGCCTTACGACATGTACCCTCTTCCGTAAATACCCACCAGAGGGAAAAGCGAGAAAAACCTGTGGTTATCTGAGCATGCTTTCGTCATCCCACGAATACATTATCACCGCGAGAGAAGTGGTGTACGGGTCTTGCTGGATTCGAACCAGCTTTCTCCTGTCTCAAGTGGGGCATGTGTCCAAGCTACCCAGACTCTACTTAGAAGAACGGCCCGGATAGTGTACCACTGCACCATCCGACCAGGTGAAGAGTGTTGATGTTGTGATGAAGCATGATTGATTGACTGAATTCAAGACTTATCAGGCACAAGCCCTGCACCCAAGAGGCGTGATACGGGTAGCTGATCCCTAGGGACTCTAAACTACCTAATTCCCTGACTATTGCTAGCCAGTAAATACTAAAAAAAAAGACACAAAGTGCCGAAGGTTTGACGCCCTGCATCTCCCCTTTCCTTTCCGTCGCGAACGTCCACGCAACAAAAAGATTTCCCAACTGTACACCAGCTCGCGCCAAGTACCGTCGTCACGACCGAAGCCGCATGTCTCGCCTCCAAATAGGAAGCGTAGCCAGTTTTGAAAGTGGTGGCAGCACTTATCCGAACCGAAATCTTGGCACGAACAACCATCCCAAAGTCGAAAACCCCACACAAAAATTAGAATTGCCCCCCTGTGCGAAACAAAGTCCATTAACGGGGCAATAAAAATTTCGATCACGTGTCGCAGCCTTGTCATCAACCAATCAGCGATCATTCTATTGAAGTGCCATCACGTGTCCCAACCTGTTCATCAACCAATCAGCAATCATTTCATTCTATCTTTTTTAACACTCCTGAAATTAAGAACTACTTCGTATGTGCAAGCAGAAATTTCGAGAAAAAAGTTTTTATGGTATAATTTGTTGCATATGTGAACAGGACACTAGTTAAAATTAATTTGGAATTTCTATTTAGCTACAGGTGTATGATACATGGACGAAGGATGCTTGTATGGACCCCAGGTTTTTGGCATAGTGTGTCGGTTGTTGATATATCGGATCTCTTCCACTAAAGTTTGATTGCTTGCATTTTTCATGCTAAAATGCCTTAGAAACTTTGTGTTACCGAGGGAATTCTGCTGTTCACAAAGTTCAATTGCTTCCAACATCATGGCTTTAGTATTAGCGAAATTTATAGCTTCTGATTCATCATCATCATTCTCGGCAATTAAATATGCGTCCTCAGAATCCTCCACAGTCTCGGTCTCATCAGAATCAAATTCAAAGGCAAAAACCTCGCCATTGTCTTGAGAGAATTTACTGAAGGAAGCCTGAAGTTCCGGACGTAATACGAGCTGTCTATCAACCCAAAATGGCATTGTCCGCTGGCGCCGAACATAACCAAAGAACTTGATGAAGTCCTCAAAATCTTCGAAGCAGTGAACAATGTGCTTACAAAGAAGGAATCGACTCAGGAGAAACGATTGACATCCACACGTCCACTTTACCGCATCCGTGAGGTAAGTTTGGAGACTTTCTGGTCCAATCTCTTGGCCTTTGTATTGCTTCCACTGCTTTTTAAATATCTTACACCAACTAGCAAACCCCTTTCTGAAATTACCAAGTTGAATGGCTCTAATTCGATCAAGTCCTTGGGGAATCGCTCGAAACGTCAAAACCCAAATTACTATGTGGATTCTTGGTCGGTTGAACCGATACAAGAAGTCGCGCTTGATTCTACGCCAATGTGACTCCACGATCATTGTCGTCTTTAACACAGGAATTTCCACTGAATTGTACGACCGAGCCCACAATTCCCACTGCCCAGGCCTATACCAATTATTGTATAAGTATGACCAGAGCCTGAAGTAATTGCGGGCTCGACACCAGACGTAAAACTCAGTGGCACATTCTCTGTGTATGACTTCTGGTGAACGAAATGTACCATTCCGGTCTGGAATGAGCGTGTGAGAGTTAAAATGACGGCTGAAGATGTCTAGTACCTTTATTTTCTCCTCACAACTCGAAACCTCAAGTCTACCTTTGCCTCCAAATTCGACTTTTCTAGTCTCGCAGTTGCAAGCGCCAAACCTGTTATATTCGAGCTTGATTTAGTTCTTGTCAGATAAAAATATAGCTATGAGAACAGACCTGTGTTCCCGATCAAATCGATTTGTTGGATGGGAACCCCAACAAATTTCAAGACTGGGGACTAATTTTTTTGCCTCATTTGGAAAGTAATGCTTCTGGCATTCTGTTTTCGTGGAATCGTGTAACTCCGTCCGAATGGCACGTTTGGCATGCCAGAAACAAAGTTGGACTTTCGCTGACGGCCAGACCTTTTGAATAGCATTAATTTCGGATTTATCTTTATCACATCCAGCGAAAGAAGGGCCTAATCCCGAAAAACGAATTTTCTCCATAAATCTCACGAGTACTTGCGTCATTGCTCCAGCTTCAGTCGGGGCAAGTTTCTGGACGAACAGATATGCCAACGGAGTGCCTGTACTGTCAAACTCAGCAAGCACAGCAAATAAGTCCATTCCTGCATTGTTAGTTCCAAATGTTGCATCAATAGCAATTTCTTTGGTGTTCTGGGCAAGATTTGAGATAGAGGCGTGAATGTATATTGCCAAGGCTCGAAGATTGGCTGTAGTAAAAACTTCATAGCTATATTTATCGCCCAGTTCTTCGAGTAGACGTATTGCTGAGACAACCTGATCATCGTCGCGTCGCCAGTTCTTTCTGCTTGCCTGCTGCCATTGATAGTAGGCCTGGTGCTGAACAGTACTCTGAGCACCTGGAATATTTGAATCTTGTAGACTTTGATATATCTCATCTGGAGTGCGGGTGGCGACAAGTTCATTAATAAAGCCAAGGATTTCGTCTGATAACTCAATATCTATGTAAGGAGTGTGATACGTATAGTATAGCTCTACTTTCATGTTACGTTCCTGCAATGACGGCTGCAAGATAAGCTTGCCATTGCAGTGGAATCGCTCCATCTGGCTGCTATCTCGAACTTTGCCTGAACAAGACTTTCCGTATTTTAAATCTTGAGAGCAATAGAAATAGTAAGCTGGCCTTGAAGAGTAACTGCAACTCTTATACCGAAATCGAAAACCACCACATTTCCAGATACATTTCGTAAGATCTGACATAGCTGCTCTAAGAGCCAGTTGGTCTGGAGTAGATTCTTCTACCTTGGTTAAGAAAGGGCTGAAAAAGATGGGCAATCGGTCTAGGTTAAAGGTATATTTGAGATCGAGCGGCTCATCTTGAGACTGTATCTTCAATCAGTATATGAAAGTAAACATGTCTGGTTTTAAATTATATTGAATGAACTCATCGACTGATTCCAAAGTTTTATCTTGTTTTCAAATTCATCCCATTGATCAAGAAGTGAAGAATCTATAGATAAGAATTTGCTCTTCTTCGAATGTCGCAAGCAGGTGCAATTAAATTTTCCGTGCTTATTGACGCCAAATTCTTCAATCAGACGTGTAGAACAGCATTTTGAGCAAAATTTTGTAGACATTTTTAGTTCAGGCAGACTAGGGACTTAAAATCTGGCTAACAAGAAAATACCGTTAAGCAAAGGAATAATCTGTCGTGAAGATGATGAAAACGATGTAATCGTGCATTAAGCAATTGTCTTCGGGCGTGGCGCCAATAACCCATAAAAAATAATTTCGGCTATTGTAAACACGTGATCATAAATTCTATGGGCGCATTACGGTTCAATGTGCGAAACCCTAACCTCCCTCATCGATGCCAACCTACCCTCCCTTCCCTATCTCGCGAATTCTTACTCAATCCCAGCTTCCCAGAAAAGTGACGACCTATCCAACTTTGTGCCCTACGACTTTTATCCTCCGTCGGGTATCCATAACATCATGAGCTTGTAGCTGGAGGCCAAGAAAGACAAGGCAAAATGTTGCGTATTCGAAGTCGGCGTGGTCACTTGTAGAGAATTTGATTTTATGGGTCGCAGATTTTAGAAGACGGTGGTTTGATCGGAACAGGACCTCGCTCAGTTGGACGGACTGAGATTGCGACGGCGTTGGCTGAGAGACTGGAAGCTTCTACGTCGATAAGGTTCGAATGCAACTCTTCTTGGCTATCCTAGATGTGCGAACATACTAGGCGTTTACAGCCGGCACCACGTGAGGGTGAAGAGTTCGTCTTTGCCAGCCTGATGAAGCATGATGTTTTCATTAAATTTATCTAGCTGTAAATACTGTAGATCATGTGATCATGTCGCTAGTAATTATAGCGTCTCATTACAACCCCCAAGAAAAAGAATGCTTTAGATCAAGTTTAATTTGCTCGCAGAATTTTACATGTTTTAAGCGTTGTAATGCCTTAGTAAGCCCGTCAGCTTTGCAAAGATCAGCGGGTGTATAATTTAGTTTAAGAAGTTCGCTCTTTATTGCTCCCCTAACTGTTGCTTGTCGCAAAAGAAAATGTCGATTTCTGGCGCTTATTTTGTCTGAGTTAGCAATTGAAATTGTAGAAGTGTTATCGATATCCGTTAAAATTGGTTTACTTCTATGCTGAATGAATTCCGCAGTGACGGGTTTAGAATCTGGGTGAAAAATTTCATCGTACAAGGGTCGAATCCATTGTGCAGCGTCAGCGAGCGTGGTAAGAGCGGCGTATTCGGCTTCACATGTACTTTGAGTTGTAACCGTTTGTTTCTTTTACCACCATGAAATGGAAGAGCCATTGATGAAGAAGATAATTCCAGATGTGCCTTTAGATGATACAATATTGCCTCAACTACCATCTGACGAAGCTGTAAGGTCAGACTTACCTATGGAAGAAAATGAAAGCGATGCAGATTTGGTTCGCGAGACATAGCGAGCAAGGTGCTTGAGAGATAATAGAGCATTTGTTGATGGGTTTCGTACATAGCGACAGAGTCGGTTTACAGCATACTGAATATCTGGCCGTATCATATTAGCTATGTGAAGTAATGACCCAACAGCTGAACGGTATAGAGCAGCATCATTTTTAGAGCAAGAGTTCTCTGTATCGCTATCAATGAGATCGTCATCCGCAACTGGAGTGTTCGCTCCTTTGCAATTAACCATATTCATATCTTCACAAAGGATCTCGATTTTGTCCTGTTGGTCAATTCGAATACCGTCAGAGTTCTGCTCAATATTAATACCAAGAAATTTGGTCATAGTACCTAGATCCTTGACTCGGAAAGCGTTGGCTAAAGAAGTCGCGGTTTGTTGTGTCCGGACTTCAGACTTAGAGATAATCATGAAATCATCAACGTATGTGAAGATAATAGTGTCATCACGACGAAAAACGTTGGTGTCATACTTGAGTGATTGAAATCCAATTTGATTAAGAACTTGTCGAAGCTTTAACTGCCGTCGTCTCGGCGCTGTTTTTAAGCCATAGATGGTTTTGTGTAGCTTATAAACCAAGTCTCCTGATTTTTCTCTGCCATGAGGTTGTTCAATGTAGATTGGACGGTTGATATTTGCATGAAGAAAAGCTGCTGTTATGTCCACATGCCGGATATGGAAGTTATTGAGCGCTGCAAAAGCTAATAACATGCGCATTGTGGTCGGAGGGAGGACGTTGGCATATGTATCGTCTACATATGGTTCAGAAAAACCACGAGCACACTACCTAGCTTTAAGATCTCCAATAGGTTTTTCTTTTAATGCCCATTTGCCGGTCATTACTTTACCCATTGCTTTAGATCGGGGAACAAAAGTCCAGACTTTGTTTCTTTCCATGTTTGCCATCTCTGTATCCATTGCTTTGCTCCAATCACTTGACCTGGGTCCTGAGAGAGCAGTTTCAATGATCCTCCGATTGCTTGATTGGAGGGAGAGGATATGGGTCCTAAGGGGAAAAGATGTTTCATGAAAACGTACATCGCACCTAGTAATAGTTCTATTAGTTTCGGGATCTAAGATGATGTGACCACCAGAAAATTCAGTGACGACATAGATACCTTCCTTAGCCTTAGAATGCAATTTATTTTGATTAGGCTCAAGCCAAAAAGCGCAACATCCAAATGGATGAAGATTTCGAATGCTTGCCAAATTATGAAAAACTGCATGAAATGGCGACTTGGGCGCTATAGTGTTTGGGGTCACATTAAGAATGTTAATGGCAGCTGTTAAAATGAGCGACCATAAGCGTAGTGGTAAACCTGATTGAAGGTGAAGTGGACGCATCTTTTCAGTTACTGTACGGACATTCGTTCAACAACACCATTTTGTTCAGATGCATGAGATGAAGACTATTGCCATTCAATGCTACGAGAGATTAGTATTTCTTGGAGGTCAGAATTGGAAAATCAGTTCCACATTCGGTGTGTATGCACTTGGGAGTTATACCAAACTTGGTCTTTAAATTTTCAAGCAAATATTTAATTTGGTTGGGGACAGTTTTCATGGAGTAAATTGGCCAGGCCCATTTCCATGAAGTAAATTCGTCAACTGCAAGAAGAAACCAGGTTGCATTAGGAGTTGACTTGTCTGAAGTTGTTGGAGATAGGGATTTCTGGCCACCAACTAGATCCATATGTACAACTGCACCAAATGAGGACGGAGTGCGGAGAGATCCATGTCCCTTGCATTTAGTAATTCTGACTTTGGTACAAATTTCACAATCAGGGGGGGATTTATATTTGCTAATACCAATATTTTTCATAGCCATGTCTTGGGCTTTCTCTCCAGGATGGCCAAGTATGGTGTGCCAATTACGATTTATTGAACAGATACTTGATTGACGCTGTATTAAATCAGACGGGATTGCAATTAATCTACCAGATATTCGGCCAAATATAGCACATACGGAACCATTAGGGCGGATAAGTTCTAGGTCACGATAATGTGAAGGCCATCGTATGGAAAAGCCTTGTTTTTCCAGTTGCGCTGTTAATAGGATACGATTCATTTGTCCTGGTATATGTATAGCACCTGGAAGAAGTTCTATATTACCGTCGATGGTTGGGAAGAGCAGATCACCGCAGCCCTTGGCTGTAGTCCGATGACCGCCTGCTAAACGTACAGTTGGGGAATATTAGAATAGGAGGACAAATCAAATTCATTATCAGATACATGAAAGTCTGCTGCTGGATCTAGCTGATATCCTGTTTCATCAGAAACACTCTTTAGAGAGAGAACATTATTATTCCTAGCACTTTTATTTTGGTTAGACGCCTCCTTTTCCTTCCTAGCCTTCTTTCTGCATACATCCTCTCTATGACCTTTGATCCTACAAAAATTACATGCCGTTGATGCCTTACCTTTTGGTTAAGTGATAGTATTGTAAGCATAACACTCTGTTATTATCGCATCATGAGCAAGGTTTCGACACCGGTTTGCAACTTCTGGCTGGATCATCTGAATCTGATAAAGAAGAGAGAACCCCATTATATGGAGGCAGGAATGAGTGACAGAAATTTTCTGTGGGAGCTATGAACCGTATGTTATATTCTTTAATGAAAATTTGGAGTGGCATGCCTTTTGTTGGCTGAAAAGAGAAAAATCGATTTGCTATTGAAGCTTTGTTTGAATGTGCCGCTGATTGAGACATATTGACTATGTTGGTCAGTATGGTCAACGGAGAGTCTCTCGGTGCGGTGCGGATGTGAGGGGCTGTTTCCCTCAATTTGGTAGCCCACCAAGAGAACCACAAAGTGGTGGCTTTATTGGAGGGTGAATTATTTATGAATGCGGCAGATGTGTCCGAAAGACGCAATAATCGCTGTATGGATTCATACTAATGAGTCCAATTGGATGATGAGAGCGCTGGAATTGAAGCTATCTTTTCAATGTTACTTAACCGTTCGGAAAGTGTCCAGACTTCGGTTTTCCTCGCGGAATCTCTGACTGAAACCTTAACTTCATCTTAGGTCGCAAAATTTATATTTCCGATAACAATACTTTCGTAAGCATTATCCTTGAGTGCCTCAGTAGAGGGCTTTTCTGAGTCTGACATCGTAAAGGTGTGCGGGATTTGCTACACGTTCAACAATGGGTGTGAAGAAGAGAGCACTTCAATTGATGTCATAGATTGAGAAACGAGAGCTTATGTCGAAGTGGAAACAACTAAAAGGGACATAACCTGTTGTGATGAAGCATAACGTTTTCATTAAATTTATCTAGCTGTAAATACTGTAGATCATGTGATCATGTCGCTAGTAATTATAGCGTCTCATTACAGTTGAAATTAGTTCTTATTGGTCGGGTAGGCTATGAATGTTATCGGTTGAGCTTTTATAGCTCGGTTAACATTCTGCGCTATACCTATTGTACGTCCTATTGTACGCTAGTCCGTATCGACACACAATTATCAAATAGCTTTACTAAATAATATTTTGTGTGTAGAAAAGGTGCTATAGTTTGGGGTGGGAATAATTAACAACTCCTACTTGATCCCATCAACAGCCTCTTTGTTTTGTTGTTTCTTGTTTGAAGTGGTGTTCGTGCTATGTAGAGTCCAAGACTATTATAACACTAGGGCTCCTCTCTGACCCAGGCCACACCTTCTACAGTGCTCCTATCCCCTTTTACCTCGAACCTAAGATCGTTGATACATTGACCCATGACGGGTAGCCATTCAGCTCAGTAATTACCCGTAGAATTCAACTACCTTTTCTACGGTACCTTCTGTTCCAAAAAAAATATATAAAAAGAGCTACCATGGAAACCGGAACGCGGGAAAAAGTCTCAAAATATCTGTAACCCTAGTCAGGCGAGGCCTAGACACTAGAGCCACACGAGGTGCAGATCCCCATCTGTATCTCCCTAATATCCCATAGTCCAGATATCCTCCTTATACCGACACCACCAACGCCCAGGCAGCGGTGCTCTTTCCTCGGGAGACAGTGTAATGCCAGAATATCTGTAAACAGTGAGATTTCATCTTGGTAAAAAGGGCCAACTTAGTCTGATCTATCACCACCATAACGGGAGCTTGGTACGCCCCGGAAACTCATTTGGGTGACTTTTCCTTCGTAACCAAGTGTTGCGTATTTCTGTTGGCTCTGAAGATAAACTCCAGGTTCGTAGGGGACACCACGTACAGGTAGAAACGCCGTCTTCGTCCCCCTCTATAGCCTCTAATTGTCCCATAAGTCTGATTATCTGTGAACACAAGCATACCAAGCTTTAAGAACAATTCATTGGAGCGCATGCCATTCTAACAAAGAGTTCGACTTTGTCAGGCAAAATAGGTAATGATACTTGGAACATCGAGATGTGTCAGAACTGTCGGGATATGCTGAGTCATCTAGTAAAAGCTCGGCACACAAATAGTATTACTGTCCTCAATACTTGTATAATAATCATCTACCCTTCTGACAGTATCGTTATATAGACTATCGTATTCTCTCAGCTACCTCTACTTTATCCTTTTACTCTTGTGACTTACTCTCATCTCCCCATATATTCTTAACAAGAACGTATGTTACCTGAAGTCACGAGGTTACCTAGTAACCTGATATAAGGGAGGATAGATGTAAAGAGAGAGGATGATAATGGTGTTTGACAAGTAGGGATGAGAAGAGATAGATATAAATGAATCTAGACAGTAGAATGCGATAATAGTGATAGAAGGTGATAGAAG
Source organism: Podosphaera xanthii (assembly GCA_028751805.1). NCBI lineage: Eukaryota > Fungi > Ascomycota > Leotiomycetes > Helotiales > Erysiphaceae > Podosphaera > Podosphaera xanthii. The sequence goes on along the minus strand of JAPWIX010000012.1, from coordinate 2,891,564 downwards.
ATGATAGAAAGATCAATGATGATGATCAAGTAAAGATGGAGTTCTGTATTTCCTTTCCTTCAGATGCGTGGTCATATATATACATAATAAAGATTCACTAATTACAACTATCAACCTAATTCAATTCTTACACTTGTACCGTGTTGTACTCTGCTGCTTCGTGCCGTGATGTTTGTATGGTAATATCAGAGTTGTTCGTTGTTACCCGTGCCGAGGCTGGTCTGAAACATGATATATTTACTTTAGATAAACAGCGGGAACTAGGCCGAAATTAGATGATCAACATATGTCACATTGACAATGATGAACGTACTGTGTTACCACCCTAAAGATTGTTAGTTTGCATAAACGACAGGCATTAAAGTGGGTTTTTCTTGAAAATCTTCAGCTTATTAGGAAACAATCATACCTCTTTGCCGAGACATCCTGGAAACACTTAACCGCATGAGGGAAAATATACCTTGCAAAAGCTCTATAGATACAAAATTTTTCTTGGCGCCCAAATTTTGTTAAACCCTAAGTTACTTAGAAATATTCTCATTACAGTCGTCCCTCTCTAACTCGATAGTGGGTCCCGGTATAAGTGTTAAAAATATTCATTGTAACTTGGACTTTTATATTTGCAACACTTACCCTTACAGGTCATTTATGGTGCAGGGGTAAGTGTTGCAAATATAAAAGTCCAAGTTACAATGAATATTTTCAACACTTATACCAGGACCCACTATCGAGTTAGAGAGGGACGACTATATATCTTATCTACAATTAAAAATTAAACAGAGCTACCATACATTTGAAGTTAGGACAAAGTTCATCGCTAATTATACATCAAAACGAAGTAGGACCTCTTTCTATAACAGTTTGACATCTTGCAGGCATGCCGACATGCTGGCGATAAGTCGACCGAGTTCGTCAGATGATATTGAGTCCCAGGCTTTTCTGATGGCCCTTTTAAGCGTCCGCTAGGATATTTGCCTTCCATTATCAAGATCCGCATATCGAGCTTGAATGTCATCATTACTCAATTTCCATACAGCCTCAATTAGGCTTAAGTCGAGAGAAAAGGGAGGCGACATGATGGGTTCTGCCTCAGCTTGGAGCAAGGCTTCCATATTATTCCATGCAGAATGGCAGGGAGCGCCATTTTACATCAGTAAAAGGGATGGATTAGCTTTTCGTGCCGTTGTTATCTTAGGTAAAATCCACTGGCAGTAAGTCTCCGAGCTCACTTTCCCCCAAATTTTTTCCCATATTAGAAAACTACTTTTTAGGTTCCCAGGGAAAGATCCTCAAAACGTCCGGCAATTTCTTCGAACAAACGTAGAAGATAAGCACATCTCGTCAAACTCCTCACCAGTCTAGACTTCGTTCGTGGAAATTCTAAATTATCAACAAGCGAGTTGACTTTTCTAGTGACCCACAAACGTGTGTGTTGACCGTCAGAAATACAAGATTCGTCGATCCATAGGACTTGATTCCACTGCTCAATGGTCCAACTTAAGTGAGACCGAGCGAAAAGTAACTGTCACCTTTTTTTTCTTGACTGAGCGGGGGCTTATTCTGGGAGACACAACGCTCGTATCCCCTTATTTCTGGAGCATTCCGAATAGCTTTCTTACCGACGTTACAGTGAGAAAACTGCACCGTGGCAAGTTTTAAGAAGGTCACAAACTGACCGACTCGTGAACTGCAAACAAAATATTCTAGCTCATCAGCTTGAACCTCACTCAGGACTGGAGGTCGACCAAGACTCCTAGCTTCTGAAAGGAGTCGTGATACACCCCCCCCCTTGAAATTTTGTCGCAACAGTTTTTTGATGCTGAATCCGTCGAGCGGTGAACGCAAATTGAATTACTAATTAAATAGAGTTTGATATTCGCGTCACCATAGCAATAGACCTAATCACGTCTAGTAACATAATGTGCAAATTACAGTAAACAATCGCGTCCTCGCAATCCACATCACCCTCACTCAACATTCAAAATACAAGCACTTCAGGTCGTTCCATTTTCCACAGTCCCCTAATTTTAAAGGCTTTACTAAGTAATTCTCCAATACCAATTCTTCTTCTAACTGTCACGAAGTATGTTGTTATCGATCTGAGCGTAACCGACGTCTAGTTGTATAACTAACATTGGCAGAATTACGTCGTTGAAATGGAATCCACCCCGATCACAGCTCTTTCCGCTCGTCCACCCGAATCTTACGTTTCTTTTCAAGAATTGTACGACGCGGTTCAAAGTCACGCTAGGTCTACAGGATACGCCATCATCACCAGCAATTCCGAAAAGAGAAAAGAGAAAAGGGCGAAGAATGAAACTTCTAGCCTGTAAGAAAAGTGGTACTTTTCACAGCAGAGTCGATGAGCCATGCAGGAAACGACGTAGACTAACGCAGAAATCTAACTGTCCTTTCAAATTTAAGGCCAGAGAGAGGACCGACGGCACATGGGAAGTCTGCTTCCTACAGGCCGCAAATGGGGACATCAACTCAGAAAGTCTCACTCATAACCATGGGCCCTCCGATCCATCAGCATATCCAGAGCATCGCCGCCTTAACAACGATGAGATCACAATAGTCCGCAGTAATTTCAAAATGGGCATACCAGCTAGTAGGACTGTCGCTACTCTGAAGAACCGCAACCCTTGCTCTGAGCTAAACCATCGTGATATCTACAATTTAAATGAGCTGATATCACGCGCAGTTCGGCTCGGAAGATCTTCCCCCGAGGGTTTTCTCAATTACCTCACACATGAAAAGACTAATGGAACTATCTTTTTCGAGTATGATCAGGATACTAACGGTCATAAAAACTAACTCTTCATAGCAGATGTTCGGTCTGTGAGCTACTCAACCAAAGTCTGGATGTCTTACTCATGGACTGTACTTATAATACAAATAAATTTGGCATTCCCTTGCTGGATATCCTCGGTGTTGACAACTTGAACCAGTCTTTCACTGTTGGGTATTGCTTCTTGGATCGCGAGAATGAGACAAATTACGACACAGCGATGACTCACCTACTTTCTTTGTACCAGCATGACTGACAATCCTTGTTGATAGGTACGGATTGTGAATTAGCCCTGTTGAACGCAATTGACTGTCACATTCCAGCTACGCAAACTACTCGAATAATCTGCTTTTTGCACATTTGCAAGAACCTGTTAGTCAATTTCAAGGCAAGGTTCCAATCTGAAGATCGGTAGGAAGAGTTCGAAAAGTTCTTTTCAGATATCGTACACTCAACGACTCCTGAAGAATACTTAGATCGGGTCGAGGAGTTCCAAGCTGAATTCCACTATAACGAAGGCTTGCCGCATGAATTACAGCCAAATTCTTTACCTGAAGGTATTGAAATAAGTACCTGTTTCAGTCTCGAGCAAGACGCCGTCAAGCATGTGCTTCAACAATGGTTGCAGGCCCATCAGCGCAACATCATGCATGCTTGGACAAATCAATTCTTCAACAGGAACACAACGACAGCTTCGAGACTTGAAGGTGCACATGCCATGCTGAAGAGATGGATTGGATCGCCCTCCAAAAATCTATCATCTTTATGGATCTCGATCTCATTAGCATTGTCGGATCAGATCAATGAAATAAAGATCAGACGTGCAAGAGCACTTAATGGGCTACCCGCAGGTATCTCAGGTGAATACTTCTATGGAGTTCTGGGCAGAATTTCTCACTTTGCCCTGTACGAGGTCTGTAAGCAGCTCAAGTTTGCCCGGAACGAAGAACAGAGAGCTCGCGATGGTTTTAGTGTTGTGATACGACTGTCAGAGCCACTATGGGGATATCCATGTCTATCTACAGGGATATGGCATATCCATGAACTAGTGCAGTATGCAGGGACCATTTACTCTATTACAGGGGTAAGAAGTGTAGCCCCACATTTTGTGAAATTTACATGGGCTATCCCTGACATTCCGACTTCAGCGCTACAAAAATGGCTAGACTAAGGCAATAAGGCAACCGAGGCATTCCTTCTTCCTTGAACCTTCTCTCTTATGTTCGATAGTTGCACAGCATCCTCGTACCACACTAAATCGGTTGACACGACATATCGAATAACCTATATCCTCACGATAAACTGCGAAGAAAAATGAGCACCCCAGCATCTCCCACTACTCCAAGATCACGGAGCCAGCTTTCTAGGGATCAGCGCGTCCAGATAAACACGTTATGTGGCCTTGGTTTTACTCATCTCGCCATCGGTAATTGTTATAAAGTTAAATGGGGATGTGGAGTGGTTGACGACTTGTCTAGTGATTGAGCTGTCCTTCGATGGAATAGTCAATGGTGTGAATGAATGGTAATTACGATATAAATGATTATACTGAATGCGTATAGTGGATGGAATATCGCCTTGATGGTCACGATGGAGACTATTATTCTTGCTGCTCTGACTATGGCAGTATCTATATACATCTTTCCTCCAATATCAAATATCCGATGCCTACTATGAAACTACAATGCGAGTTCTATTATTGTATAAAAAAAGATGTTATACATGACTCATTAGTTTCAGCAACTCTGTCACTTGGCACGTTATCCATAAGCTTCAAACTCCAGATATCCTTGAGTCATAACCGAGTCAGCACAACAGTAATCAACTCGGTATCACCGAAAGAAGGGTACAATATGCCCTTGCAAGGCAATGTCTGACGCCCAAAAAGCGAAATGGCCGACCCCACGCCTTGAACGCTCAGCAGGAAGTTGAGCTTGAAGAGTTTGTCACGTCTTCAAGTGAGGCCCGCCAGATGAGCCACCTGGAGCTTGCTGCTAAGTTTTCCCACTGGAATTGTGGCCAAATCGCAATCAAAAGTGCTCTTGAGAGAAGAGGGTTCAAGCGTTGCATTGCTCAAGCGAAGCCTACTCTAACGCCTGCACATATGAGGAAAAGATTAGAGTGGGCGGAAGAACACTCTTCTTGGACACCTGAACAGTGGTCCCAAATTCTTTGGTCTGATGAGACTTGGGTCACTGGTGAACGTCACACAAGAGTATGGGTTTCGAGGAAGGTGAGTCCAGATCTCAGCCATGTATCAACTGCATTAATCTAATTTTTTAGCCCGAGGAGACATATTATCACACTTGCCTGGTTCGAAAAGGTCCTCGAAAGCGTGGTTGGATGTTCTGGGGCTCCTTTTATGGGAACCAGAAGGGCCCTGCCCTCTTCTGGAGTAGGGATTGGGGGACTATAAAAGCGGAGAGTTACTGCCAGAGGATTGTTCCTTTAATCGACGCGGCAACACAACCAATTGACTCTCACGGCCCTCTTCTCTTTATGCAGGATGGTGCTCCTGCCCATTCTGCTCAACGTACGAAAAGAGAGCTGTCATCAAGGGGGTTAGATTTCATAGTCTGGCCGTCATATTCCCCAGACCTGAATCCAATTGAGTCAGTGTGGGATATGATGAAATCCCATATTGAAGAGCACCACCCAGAATTTGATTCTGGTAATCCATCTGAGGAAGTGCTCCGTAATGCAGTCCTAGAGGCGTGGGAGTCAATTTCTCAGGAGCAACTGGCTACGCTTGTAGAGAGCATGCCAGAAAGGTGCCAGGCAGTCATCAGAGCAAGAGGAGGTTCGATTCCTTATTAATGATGCTTAATTATTGGTAAAAATGTATTTAATACTTGATAAAAGCTAGCACTTTTGAATAGAATATCATCATTTCAACGAGTTACAGGGATCTCCTGCACTTCTTTTATCACGCAAAATTTCCCATATAAATAAGGTTCAGCTATTGTCGGATTTGGTATGGTCAAAATATTGCAGCCAATGGCATATTGTATAATCCCTGTCAGATCTTGGCATTCAGGGGTTTCCCTCACTATTTACCCCTGCAATAGAGTATAGATGGCCCCTGCACGACCGTTATTACGATCAACACTAAGAGCTTAATGACACTAGTACAACATGGTAGAGAATGGTATAGAATGGAATTGAATGGATTGTGGCTATGGAACATTCTGGTTATATGATTATGGACTGTATCATGGGTATACAATATGTATATATATATATATTAGTCCTGTCTACATCGGTAGCCTTATTGACTGTATCAATTAAGTTATTCATATCTTCAGTCTCTGATAATCATCCTCTGCTCTTTTCTGTTATCCCTAGCTTATTCATAATTCCATATCTGCTCATAACCTAAGTATAACACTTAGTACTATATGTACGGGGACCTTCAACAAGTCAATGGGTATGCCCTGCTGGCACATCATTCAGGAAATGATGTTTCAAAGTCGAAGTATTTCAACTGCAGTCTTTCAACTTTGACAATTCTAACTAAAGTTACACACTTAGGCCTACGGATTAATGATTTTCATCCGCACTGGCACTTTGTTCGTCCGCAGGCTGGATTTGAACAGCAGATCCCCGATCCTCCTATTCTCGATCATGACATTAGGCGACGGCGCCGTAATGCTGAGGCTGAACGCAGAGCTCATAATAGGGCGTATCATAGGCAGTGGGTCGCGCAAACTGGCCGTGTCCTGTCTCAACACGAGACTACGCAAACAGTTTTCCGACATTGCACAGCTTGTGTTGAGCTCGGACACGATAGAACAAGATGTCAAGGATGTAGGGCAACTGGCCATACTCGTAGCAATTGTCCTAATACCTAAGGATACACCTTTCATCAAATTGAAACGTTAAAAGCGAAATTATTTTGTGTACTTAAATCAAACTTTGACTAGGAAATAATGTTAATTAATACCAAACACTTAAACAGCTCAAATGTGCAGCAGATTTACCAAGATAATAGAGAATATGATTTAATTCCATCCAAATGAAAATTAGCTCACAATGTCTTGAAACCTTGGATACAATAAAATGGCTGTAAATTTTTGAGGTTTTTTTAACAAAAATACTTACAAATAACTATGCACAGTTGTAATTGTACAGGCGTTTAGTAGTTATTTACAGTTTATAATTAGACAGTTCTTTCGTAAATGTTGTGGGGCTAATCGATAAATCCATATTTCCAGGCAGAAGAGGGTTTTCAAGGGGGGGAGTATATCTCAAAGGGGGAGGGGGTTTGTATTACGACTCTCTGAAAGGTCACCACTTTCGCATGCGTAGTGAACTTGTTTCTGACTTAGCCCCAATTCATGAGCAATGTCAAGATATGAAAGCCCGTGCCCTCGAAATATCTTGATTGCGACCAGCTTATCCCGATTGAATTCTGGCGACGGGGTCGCTTCGAAGACTGATAGGTGTGAAAATTCACTTTTGATTTTTCAGTGATAGCATCTGATTTGGAGTAAGAGGTGGGAAATGTAGCGGGAAAGGTGTTTGTGGCTGAAAGGTAAAACTTTAATTGATCTCGAGGACAAGATTGTAGGCTCAGGAAATGTATTGAAAGTGCACCAAGTGTGCGATTTAGTCTGAATCTGCTAGCCATTTTTGGAATGATGAGCAGAATAATGTAAGGATAATGCCTGTAATTTCGAGATTTAAGGTTTAACAATCTTTAGGGTTGAGACACTACTAGTAGTAGTAGTATTTATTTTACGTCTAGCGGAACAAATGCGAAGCACTTGCCCTAACATTCCCTGACGGGACAAATGACGCCGAGGGGTAAGCCCCGGGCCTCTGCGAAAAATAAATAGATACAAGACTAGGGCGCGTTGACGTAGCTGCCTCTAGGTGAAAATGAAGAAAAGGTAATGACTCCAGAAAACTGAAGATGTAAAAAGATGATAGACGGTCCGACCCCAGATCTCCTTGACCGTGACGCAACTCCTCAACTACCCCACGTAGAAAAGAATAAAAATAAAATAAAAATAATTAAAGAACTCTAGAGTAATTTGTCTCTTATGGTCCAGAACCCGCACTCCTCGTCCGTTTCCTTTCCTGCCACAACTTCCAGATGACGATACTTTTTCATCTCCGCAAACCGCGAAAGATGGACCAACAGATAATCTTCGTAGACAGCTAGTTTTCTGCATCTTTTTCTTGAGCCACTTGTCAAGTGCTTATCTGAGTTTGCTGCGCTAGTTAAATTTTCTTTTCGGAGTCTAGAGCTCCTAAGCCCGTTCCCTGCGCCATCGGAATGTCCTTCGAAGTGGAGTCGGCTGCCACTTCTGCTCTTTTTCCAGCAGCCTTCGCTCGGGCTACTGCAGCGTGCTCGCGTTGTCCATACTTTCGGATCATGTCAAGCTGTTCTATTATTACAGAGCCGGTCCTCATGGGTCGAGCTAGACATGTCCGACTATCTGATCGGTGTGGACCGCCACAATTTCGGCATCTTGTGGAGGCCTCGCACTCTCTTTCGGAGTGCATCTTAGAGTCGCAGTTCCAGCATGCTGGGGCGCGAGAGCAACCACGTGTAGCGTGGAATTCTAGGCAGCGTTTACACTGCTCAATCGGTCAGCGGGGTCGGAATATTATTGCCCTTCCGGATTCGAAGAAAAGCTTAAATCCGGGCCGTGGGGCGGATTCCCGTGGGAAGAGGGCTATCCAGTTCTGGTGTGGCGCCCCAAGTTTCCGAACCCCATGGGGCCGAACTAGGGACGGAACGGCGTCGGTAACTCGGTTAATTTCCTGAGTGACCGTTTCAACTGCCAGAAGGATGCTCGTAGTTGGTGAGTAGCACTCCACCGGTACGGTAGGAATCAGATAGGCTACTAAGTTTGAGGCAGGATCAATTCTGCGACCCTCCCGGAGAACAAGATCCAGTATCTTTTGTCTGGTGGTCTCGTCGGTTGCTGTGATGGCAAATCCGGTTTTAACCCTTTGTACCAGGGAGATATTTTCCAAGGGGATAGTGGCCATGGTGGAAATCTTTTGATGTACAAACGACGGAGAAGCATTTCGCCATAGGTCTTCCTCAGCTAGGCGAAGGAATAGTCGCTTATCAACTTTCGACTTGTGGTCATCATTTTTCTTTTTCTGATCAGGCAATGCTCTTTGGGGTATTGATGGTCTGGCACTATGGCATAGGCCGTTGCGAGCTACCGTAGCCCATGTGCTTTTCGTAGCCTTATTTTGAGGCAACGCTGGGGTTGGTGACATTTTTTCAGGAGCCCTCACTGGGGTAGGAAAAAAGGGACGGGCGGGTAGACTTGGGGATATTGACCCTGGACCGGAGTGCATGAACTGCGCAATGGCCGCTCGTAAGTAGACTTTAATGCCGTCTACGAATGATTTGTTCTCACCAGTTGAAAGCGGCAAGAGGGCTGCCTTAACACTATTTATCGCAGTGGAGCAGATAGAAATGTGAGCTGTTATTTGAGCTACTCGTCGCTTTTCAGCTTCAAGTATTGCATGTAGCTCCGGAGGGTAAACCTTTGCTTCTGCGGCGGATGTCCGTTTCGAAATTGGCACGGCAATTTTTCTGGTAAAGGGGTCTGCAGACTAGGTGGTCTTGTCACGGCCGACTTCTTGTTCTTTTCTTGAGCTCGTGGTCTCTGTGGTCTGCTGAGGAATTGATGTGGTCTCGGGACCATGGTTGATCGTACTGAATGGTTCAGCATCAATCATCTCGTCATCGGGAGGGATTGGGGACATCCCTAGGAGACAGGCCTCTAACGCATCTAAGCTTTTTAAATTTTGTGCGAGGCCCGTAGTTTTTTGACGCGGATGCAACCGTTCTTTGCCAATGACAGTGGTCGTCGGTAGACGATTTTTTCTCACCGGGAGCATTTTAAGGACTGCCGATAACAAAAAACGAGAAAATTGTAGCGCAGCAGTGATTATGAAGGAGAAACAGGGAAAAATTAGGTATTCAGGGAATTTTTTCTCGTTGATCGTTGTGATGGTATATTTTAGGATTGAGACACTGTATATTCTCATAAGATGGGATGCGGAGCCTGAGCACGTGCACGTGTAGAAAGGGTCGAGAAGTTTTCAGCCTGATTTGTGCGGTTGTGATATCCCAGTCGTCCGGGATCGTCGACCACATGCAATTCAGTATTCTTCCTGCGGACGGGCGCCTCAGACAGGAGAGTTCAGTCTGCACACATTGGGAATGACGGAAGATGGCCAGGGCAGCATATGACATTTTCAGTTTCGTCAGGGACCCCACGTACACGTGCCTAGTTTCGTCAGCCCCAAGAGCGTGTTGCGGCTGATCGAGTATCAGGATCTCGCTGGTCCAGGGCACGCGGCTAACCAGCACGTCCTGACTCGTGCCGCGCCAGGTGTTAAATCAAGCTGGTCTCATTCCACGTTTCATGATTATGGATGTGGTTGCCCTCTTGTACTCCCGGATGTCGTGACTCTACGTCGGCGCTTCGCGTGAAGTCGAATTTCATCTTCTGGGGTGTTTGGGCTCGATGCATGAAGACGTGACCTCTGACTTCCGCGGCTGGCCCGGGATTTGATGAACACCGTTCAGCCGCTTCGGCACCCGCCACATTTTAATCACAATTTCGTCGGAGGGGTTGATATTGGGCGGAGTGTCAAACGGGTCGGCACGGCCATGACTCGCGGGATGATCCGATTCGCGACTATTGCCGTCTCTTCTCAGCCTCTATTGGATGTATCCCTGCTCGACTAGGGCGAAAGGAACGAACTGATACATAAGATGTTTGCTAGCACGCTTGATCCATTGATTAAAATTCCACCGGCACAGATATACTTGTTTACAAGTTGTTAACGTTATTCTATATATAGCTTCAACTACGTGTTAATAGTTCAAGAATATTTGTCTCGGAAGCGACTTGACAATTAACATGCGGACGTTACACCCGATGGACACCGTGTTCACACGGTGTGTAGCGAAAGAGTGATGTAACCTAAATCAGATTCGAATCTCAGGGCAATAGAAGTAATAACAAGATAGAGTACTGTTTCATCGTCTGCGGAATCCCTACAGAGCAAAAGACAGAGAAGAGTACTCCTGTACTGACGAAAGTACATCTGAGTGGATCATCCAGCGTCACATCGGTAAACAGACGCCATGAGTGCATTTAATGATAGCTCTCGAGATTGGTTCTGAGACTTTCACCCTCCTCTGCCGTTTAAATCCGCTCAAGGAAAATTGCTTAAACTACTTAGTCTTCTCCAGCATGTCTTCATCATCCCGCTAGAAGTCATCGCGAGAAACATGATCTCATGGTTTCCATTTCCAAAGGGGCAGGTTTTCAAGTTACTTAAACCAAATTTGGAATAGCCCGAATCTAGAAAGTTGACCTATATTTTGTTCATGATTGCGGACAGCTATGCTGTACACAAACCCCAAATTTGTGTAATATGGCACACATCCAACGTCTTCCCCCCTCACCATCTCCTTCTTCAAGAGAATTCTTTCAGTCAAACTTGATTCCCAAATATTCAAGGATCACTTCAACTTTGTGCCCCAAGTCTTATACTCTCCGCTGGATATCCATAACGATGCGGGAATGTAGTTGGTGCCTCTTTGTGTTGATTGCTTCAGTAGGTAAGTCACTGAGATTATTAGGAGGTAAGATAGAATAATAAAATCGGCCCGAGAATCATTTAATCAAATGGAGGATGTTAGTTAGGTTGCAAGACGATTAAAACAGAGGGTAACGTTTTAATGCCACCACAGCCTGAATGCGCCACTCTCTTTGTTCTTTCAATTATACACACACACACTGGGCGTTTATAGCAAGTGCCACGAGAAAGTAAAGAATTCGACTTTGCTGGCCAAAAGCAGCAATAAAACATAACTTTATTTTTCAATCAACTAATGTTTAGTCCTAGTATAAACCACTGAGAGAACTCCCTTAATCATTGCCCATTACCATACCGGCCAGCCGATTCCATAAAATTTGATTCTTAAAGCTATCGAAATTTTCATTATTCTGAACGAGTAAAAAGGTCAAGTTAGTTTTTATGTTGAAACATGTGACTCTAGGAGACAAAAGGAGATCAGATACGAGATTGAACTTACTCGTTACAACATCAGCTTCCTTAAATGGAACTACAGTACCGTCTGGAGCGGTCATAGCTGCAGCTTGCAGATCGACCTCACGAGCTGAAATGGTGAAGAAATTATTAGTTTGGAGCCTCATTAGGGTGGCAAGATAAGGCTCGGAGTTGGTACATACTTTTTAGGACTGGTGATGCAACGGTAAGAGATGCTAGCGACATGAGAGCGATGATGATGAATCGCATTTTCAAAGATTGTTTGTGTTAATGGAAAAGACTTCAAAAATAATTTTGTATTGGAAAGAATGAACGATGACACTAAAATACCATGAGAATGATAGTTGGGAAGTCAATTTCTAGTTTAACTTACATTTAAAAATGATCTGCTTACAATTAAGTGCGCCGAAATCTTTCTATTTAAGTGCATGGCATTGAGTTACTTGAGAAGCTAACGCGTGCATGACTACATCCAAGTATCTCAAACAAGCAACAGTCATGTCACGGATTGTGACAGAAGTATCAAAATCAGTTTCAGCTGAAAATATAGTTGGTCGAGTATTCTTTCCCAGGCAATCTTTCAAACATCACATTGACTAGGGACGGGTGACATGTGATCATAGAATGAAAGTAAAGTTTTGGATTAGTTCGACTGCTGTCTGGCCTCATTGATTAGAGTGGTACTCTCGGAGATATTTCTATCATCGTAACCATATTTCGGTATCAAGCGATGTTCGTCATTCATGATGAAACATTCCCAGGAAAATAAGGCAATTTTCTCTTGCTGGGCCTCAATTTGAAACAACATTTTTAGAGAGTGATGTAGAGGAGATGAACCATAGTAATTTTCTCGGGAATGACTAAAAACAGATTACGCTGACCACGACGGAGTAAGTTTGAAGTCAAATGTAATGAGAGATGACAGTTGAGTATGATTTAATAACGTGAGAGAGAAGCTTAAATGTACTTCTCATGTCACCGTCAGAATGGTGAAAAACAATGTAAATATCAGTCAAGATTGGAAGTTACACCCGGTTGATTTGCTTCCTTGCGGTTGGTACAGAAATTTCATGTGTTCGATTCGCCACAAACATTCTGCCCGGCCAAAGACTATCGTTTCGTTTATCTGGTGACATTCAAGAGATGACGTGAATGCGACCTAATTTCGCCCAGCTAGTCATGTCTTTTGGTCAAGCTCTTACGTTGAGCTGCTCAAAACTTGATTCATACTGTGTATCATGAATTATAAAGGCAATCACGACCTTGACTATATTGGACGATCCCGAATTAAACACATGTGTTGATAGGTATAACGTCTTCCAACTCTCAGTTCAATGCGTCCCGTGTCAGAAAGATTAAGACACAGGTTTAAACAGGCTTCTCGAAATTACGTGTTAGTGGCGACGAATTCATCAACGGTATCAAGACAGATGCCAGAAGAAACTGTAACGAGCATATCCCAATCATATTAGACTAGTAGTGCGAGAATTATTCCCGAGCTTCAGTATCGATATCTTGTCGAGTAATCTTTAGGGCTTACGACCAAACCACGTCCTTTTTTCGCTCCCTTGTAAATTGTTTCCAAAATATCAATTAACTCTTGTTTGTCTTCGAGAACCCAGTTCAACTTGTTGTTATTCCCTGTCCCGAAATCACACATCATATGTTTATTGCGGTAGAAAAACATTATCGTCATCGGATCGTACAATTCGTACATTTGCATAAAGTCGGGGACTTCATCCAAGTCACAGACATAGATAACAGCAAAATTCCTGACAACGTCGGCAATCTTATACAGGACTTCGTCTTGTCGCATACAGTCTTCAACGTGATCGCGCCCGAAGCGAATTACAACAAGGCGCTCTTCTTCGGACATGATAGCTTGATCTACATGCCAGCCAGTGCGTAGATGAGGAAGCACAACAGAGCCCATACTGAATGAAAGATCTGATGATGTGAGCAGGATGTTGTCAAAAAGATCGAGTACGTATAGTATATCACACATCCGAGGAATCATTCAAATTTATTTGAATTTTTACGCTAGTACTAAATTAGCTGCTTGCGTAATGCCGTCTACGCTATGTGATTTTAGGGCTGGATAGCCTAGCAGTGTGGGTCCCATGGTGCAGTGGTACACCAACCGGGCTGTTCTCCCAAGTACAGTAGAACCTGTCATAACCCATAACCCATAACTTTTTTGGGAGCTATGGGTTTTTTTCCCGTGACTTTTACGTAATACCAGCACCATTGCTATGGCAACCAATGTGTATTTGATTGCCAACCTATCGTAGTGAGGTTTAATATGTAGCCAGAGACTGAAAAACGCTTTGTTCCCAGTCCCATACTAAATTACATGGGACTGGTGACAAAACCCATCCTAATGTACAGTCGTCCCTCTCTAACTCTATAGCGGGTCCCGGTATAAGTGTTGAAAATATTCATTGTAACTTGGACTTTTATATTTGCAACACTTACCCTTACAGGTTATTTTGCATGTAGGGGTAAGTATTGCAAATGTACATGGTTAAATTTCAATGAATATTTTCAACACTTATACCGGGACCCACTATCGAGTTAGAGAGGGACGACTGTACTACTGTTTCCCCGCACTGTAAAACTCTTATACTTGGAATATCCAACTATCTTCTCCCCACGTACAAATAATTACATTTTACCACCAACTTCAATCAAAAAAAAATGAGTACCACTAATTTATTATCGCAGCGCCGTCGAAATTATATTTCATCGGAAGGCTGTATTCGCGTTAAAACATTGCGAAAACATACGAACAAAACAATCAAACAAATTGCCAAAGATCTAGGGCTATCCTGGCACCAAGTTCAACACGCTTGTGCCCGACACAGTGAGAGTCCAAGTGTTCGGACCGGGCGCCCGTCTGTACTCTCAAGTCAACAGATAGATCAATTGGTGGCTTTAGTAAGGTCTTCATATGAGGCTCGACGGATCAGTTACCTGGATCTGTTGCTAGATCCATTTAGGGAATGGAACTTTGGTCAAAGATGCATTCAAGGGGCTCTCAACAGTAGGGGATATTCTCGACGCCGGGCTCGCTCAAAGCCGGTACTGAGTGACCTTAACAAAACAAAGAGGATTGAGGTTGCCCAAACTCACATAAACTGGTCTTTGGATGATTGGAGTCGAGTTCTCTGGACCGATGAGACATGGGCTACCGGTAACCCTCACAAAAACACTTGGGTGACTAGATTAGTAAATACTGAAGCTATCTAAATTATGTCTAGCTCTAATGCGCTATTTGGGTCGATGAACAGGTTGGAGACTGTTGTGTAGATATAAGGTGTTTGAAGGGGAATGGCTGGATGTTCTGGGGATCTTATATGGGATCTCAAAAAAGTCCACATGTAATATGGGACAAAAGATGGGCAAAAATTAACCAAGCTAGCTTCAGTGAAAGGAATGTGCCATCAATTATCATCTATCATAGAGAGCACCCGGGCTTGATACTCATGCAAGACTCGGCACCTGCTTATCGAGGCCGGGTGTTAGATGAACTTGCTGGAGCGGGCATCGAGTTGATGGAATGGCCTCCCATCTCCCCAGATTTAAATCCAATTGAAAATGTCTGGAATATCATGAAAGATAAAATGCAGTTTTATTTCCCCTTAATTAAACGGGCAACGGCTACCAGTTTCAAGGATTCGTGCAATAGTCCAAGCTAGCTGGGACTTGATCGCTGAATAATATCTTACGCCACTTCTCGCGAGTTTGCATTCGAGATGCCGGGCAGTTTTGAATGTAAATGGGGGGCACACTCGTTTCTAAATTTCGGATTGTTTTTCTGTGTTTTGTCTAAAGTCGTGTGAATAATGATAGAATTCGTAGCATAAACAGGCGTATCACAGTAAAGGTTTGAAAAAATAATTAAATGAATCCAAATTTGAAATAAAAAAATAAGAATTTCAGAATCTTGGAACATCGTTCACTATGGTTCGATAAAATAAAAAGCAATTTTCACATACAAATCAGAGTTTTATTTGAAGATAGCTGCCTATTTGAGATAGAATATTTTAACTCTCTCACCAAAAACCCCTGTCACGCTAATGCAATATCGTTGACTTAGGCCTGTTTGATTGATTGACTTTATTTTACGTCTACCGAGGCCCATGCTTCGTATGGGCTCTGTTTATTCCCTAACGGGACAAAAGACGCCAGGGAATTACTCCTGGGCTTCAATAAAGTCTACAAATTTACAGGTGTGAAAGAGTGCGTTCCTATAGCTGCTCCTCGCAAATAAATTACAGATCCCGAATAAGGATGAAAATAGATTAATCGCGCCAACCACATACATCCTCCGTGCGCCGAACCAGACTCCCATCACCGTAACCTCCTCTGAGTGGACTTTTTTTTTTTTTTTTTATATTTTATATTATAAGAAACTGTTGAACGAATGACTTAGGCCTGTATTTTTTATTTTTATTTTATTTGTTTTTAATGTCTACCGAGCGCTAGTTATAACTAAAGCCCCATCCCTAGGGGGATATGGTGACTGCAAAATGTCATACAAAGAATATAGTGTGGTGGCAGAAGCGCTATTAAGATACATGCAGATACTGCAAGCGCTATGCAGCGGATTCCTCACATCGATGGCTTAACTGGGACGGATGGGGCAGATTTCTGATAGAAACCTAACCTTCTCCAATATGGTGGCGAAACGCTTAGCTCCATGGGAGGTGCCGAGAAGAAAATCAAGTGAGCCCAGACTTCGACGGTGGCCAGCCGAAGCCAGTCTTTCTCGCACGAGGGGGCAAAATACTAAGTGGGTGATTGACTTATTAGCCCCGCAGCAACAAGTCAGAAGGGCATCATTATGGTGAAACCTTTCGTGATAAGCACGAAAGTCACCATGTCCAGTACGACATTGGATTAAATACCCAAGATAACGGCGAGGTAGTCGTAGTTCCTTTGGAGGTTTTTTGGGAAATGGCATACCAAACTCACAATAAGTAGGGGGAGCATGAGATTGCCACCATGCTGTGGTCATATCCCATATCTGCCTTTGTATCTTTGCGCGGATTCCGGCAAGGGATGCGCCAGGGGGAGCTGGTTGACGGGCAGCCTCTCCTGCCAACTTGTCGGCCAACTCGTTACCAGGAATGCCCATGTGACCGGGGGACCACATTACTTGAACCTTGCCAGGAGATGCAATAGGAAGAATTCTCCTCGTAGGCCAGCGAGAAGCGAGATCCCGAAATTCCAAAATCTCCATTTGCGAAGACTTAGAGGGTGAGGCTTCGAGAAGGCGGTGTGCAGCCTCTTGGTTGTCAAGAATTACATTAATGTTGGTTGCAAAATGTGTCGAAGGTGCTGCTATGGCAGCCTTAAGGCCTGCTAGAGCGCCGATGATCTCGGAGTCGTAGACCTCAAAGTCGGGACCTAGGGGCACTTTCACTTCAGTTATAGTGATATCTCTGTGCAGAACTACGGCACCTGCCCCAGCAGAATCGTTCGCCAGCTTTGAGCCGTCCGAAAAGACGAGAATATCCCATGGTGGCAGCTCTCTAATGCGCTCAGCAAATTCTTGGGCAGAGAAATCAGCTCGAGACTGATTGAGAGGGGATTTATAGGAAGGAGGAAAAAGCTGGGGTCGAGAGATGGGAGGAACGAGCTTTAATTTTTCTGTAAGGCGAGTTTGTGGGCGGGAGACGGTGGATCTTCTAACCAAAGGATGAAAACAGTCCACGGCGGCCAGTCTAACAGCAGAGCGGAGGCGAATCTCCTCAAGTAAAATATGAGCAGGCTTGAGCCACACTTCCCTTAGGAGTGCCGAAGTAGGCGTGGTCTTGTATACCGGTAAAATCGCTCAGGCCAGGGTGACTAGAGCTCGAGAGATCATGTTTACCAGGTGCTGAGATCGGGTAGATGTTGGACGTCCTCGACGGAGGAAAGTGTGACCGCGCCACCAAACCCCGACACCTTATAATAGAACGGGTAGCGCCGCAGCTAGGGCTGCAGTGCGTAGAAAAGTTGTTGGTACACCACGATTGGTATTACCAAGCTGTCGTATGTGGCCACTGATTCGTTGCGTTTTAGCACTCCATTCTTGTACATGTTGTTTGGAAGAGAGCTTAGTGTCGAGGAAGACGTCAAGCCACCTCAGAGTAGAACTGGTAGTTCTTAGGACGTCATTAACACTTACCGGTGGAGAGGGTTGACGGTATCTGTGAAGATGTATGATTTCTGTTTTGTTTTCCGCCAAATAGAGTCTGTTCTAACTGCACCAATGGGTGATGCTTCCAACATTGTTAGTGGTCAGACAAGAAGTGTCGATTAGCGTTTTAGCGACCGAGAGGATTGCTACGTCGTCTACGTATCCAAATGTGGGAAACCCGAGTTTGAATAAAGGCTCGAGAAAGAGGAGGAAAAGTATTGGGGGAGCAGGGGACCCTTGGGGCAAGCCGTGCGGAATTTCCAAGAAATCACCTACAAAATCATCCACTCTGAGGCGAGCCTTCCTGCAAGAGGCAAAGGAAGCAGCCTAATTCACGTATGGTAAAGGCCATCCCTGCTCACGCAAACGAACACGAAGACGGCCGGGCTGTATACTATCGAAAGCACTTTGGATATCAAGGGTGGCGAGAGCGCAAACTTGCTTTGTCTCCCACGCCTTTTCGACATCGTGAACCAGACATTCCACAAGATCCATGGCAGACCTTCCAGGTAGCGCTCCAAATTGCGTCGGGGAGATGATACGATTTGACAAGGCCCAGAAGGCAAAGCGTTTTGCAAAGAGACGTTCCAGCCCCTTCCCAATAACTGGGAGAAGCGAAATCGGACGCCAATTGGCGGGGTCAGTAAGATCGTTCTTGTGTGGTTTAGGAATAACTACCACTTCAGCGCGACGGAAGATGCTGGGATGGTGACCATGTTCCAAACATATGCTGTAAAGCTGAACAATCCACGAGCGCCACCTATCCACTCCCCATACAAGGCGGATGGCTGAGACAGAGAGGTGGTCGTGTCCCGGAGTAGTTGACGAAACTTCCAGAAGACAGTGGCGTACTTCATCTTCGTCTACGGATAGAGGAGCAGGGATCGCACGCAGTGGGCAGGTAGGGGTATTCCTGGGTATATCCGGCTGACCCATAGAGCGGGCCAGCTTAGTTCGAAAGAATATGTCTGCACGCTTGGTCGGGGTGCTGAAGGTGACACCTTGATGAATAATTGGGGGGGGACCAAAGCGACTTGATAGCTTCCGCCATCAAACAACTTTATGGGCTTCCAGGATCGAAGCCATATTATCCAACATGGAGCGCTTATGTTCGCGTTTGGCTCGTCTAACAGACTTCCGAAAATTATTGTGTGCCTCGCTAATGAGATCTTGGTCACTGCTATGGCGAGCTTTGAGATACTGACGACATTGGTCCGAGCTTTCGCGATTCCAAAAGTCTTTGCATGGGACACAGGCAGGCCTCGGCGGGTTAGCTGCAAGCAGCATTGCCGAGAGAGAGGCAATTCCCAATGAAGTCACCGCGTCCAGGCGCTGAGAGGTTGGGTCTCCAATAGGAAGGCTAGGAGGTGCGGTAGCGGAGAGGGCAAGACGAAATACCTCAGCGTTCTCGTCGTTGAATTTGGGCAGCTTCAGCGTTGGGTGACGTCAAGATGACGAGAGTTGGACGAAGCCGGATATCGTCTCGTGATCGGAAGTGGAATGTGTCTCCGGGTCCACTCGGGCTGAAAGTCCTTCCATGTTCGTGAGTACTAGGTCGAGGACATGGCCAGCACGGTGTGTAGGAGCTCCGTAAGGCAATGCCGACCTCAGAGAATATTTGTCAATCCATTCAACAAAGCTGCTGACGCCAGACGAACGGGAGACATTGGGCTCCCATAGTTCGTGATGAAGATTAAAATCTCCCACGACTATGGTATGCGGTTGAACCGGCCAGCTTAAAAGTGCCTCGAGACTCTCTTGCATTTGAGCTTGAGGTTGTCGGTATACGTTTATGATCTCTAATGAAGGAGAGCTCTGGAGACGGAGGGCGATGATATCAGGTGAAAGACCACAGTCCAGCTGGATAGGTCGGAGGTTAGATTTCTTTCGGACATAGGTTAAAACGCGCGGGCGCGAATTTTTCCAGTCACGATTAGGAGGAGTGAAAATGACATAAGCCGGATGGGCCTTGGTTACGTTCTTAGAGTTTATTGTTTTAGTCCAGGGTTCTTGGACAAAGATCACATCATACTTGCCGTGAAATGCAGCTTGAAGAAGAATGAGGTGAGAAGATCCACCACGCCCAACGTTTGCTTGAAGGAAACGAAGGCGAGGCGGGGGGGTGCTCCTTAAAAAGACTCTATTGCTCATGGGAAGTACTAGTGGAGGAGTTGGGAGCTTGCTCGTCTAGGTCTACTTCCATAGACCCGTCCGAAGCAGAAGCAAGAGGCGTGAAGCTGTTCTGGCTAGCAGAAGGCATAGTTTGAGAAGGGACAGAGGGGACTTCCGTCGATAGAGTCGGTGCGTTGGACCTGTTGGGAGAGGAAGTTGCGACGGCAGCAGCTGCGCGACGTTGTTTCCGGAGCTTATTACGGTTCTGTGAACGGAGGTCTGTAACCGCTTTTTCTGAAGGGTGAATAAGTTTGCCCTTGAAAGGGCGAGGGCGGAGAGGGCAACTTGAGTCGTCTGCAGAATGTGGCCCTAGGCAGTTAATGCAACGACAGAGTTGGCGGCATTCTCCGTCCTGGCGAAGGGTACCGCAACGAACGCACAACGCTTGAGTGCGGCAGCGAGAGGACTGGTGAAACCCAAAGCAAGCATCGCATTGGACTACCTTTGGGTTAGGGATGTACCGTCGAGAAGGGGCGCTGTCAACAATTCGAAACGTGGACACCTCTTTAGGAAAGAAAATAACAGCCGTGTGCAGAGGATCTCGTCGATCTTCATGTATAGACCATTGGGCGCCCGATGGAGCGACGCCTGTCTGTGACTGGGCAATGCTCTTGACATCATCAAGCGTGGTTGGAACCAGATTTGAGGCCGGATTCCAGATAGTGCGTGGGATACGCTTGACAACGTACCCAATGCGATCCTCAATTTGGATTAGAGAGCCCGAGAGAGACGCTCTTATAGAGTCAGCATTGTCCAACGCAATTTTCAGCGATGCATTTGACGAGAAGGCGACGGTGAAACCGCTGGAGCAGCGAGAAACGGAGGCGATTCCATCCTTGAGACCAGGAACGATGTGGATGAAAGCAGACTTGACTGCAGTTACGTCTGCTCTGAGAAGTGGAGCTTCTTCAGAGAGACGGAAGATGGCTTTGGGACCCTTGGTGATAGCAGTTTGTTTAGAAACAGGCGTGCTAGAGGGGCGAGACGTTGTGTTGGGTCGGTCCGAAGACGGCACCGGCGGGCCAGTGGCAGGATGGCCTGCGGCGGTCGCTGCCCAACTCTGCGGTTGCTTAGCTGTAGGGATAGGAGGTCGAGCTGGTACGCTTTGGCTGGGCTTGGGTAAGGAGCCCGATGATTTAGGTTGTCTTTGGTTGTCGTGTCGCATAGGATGCCCGGAAGCAACCGCAAGGAGAAACGCGTCCATTTGCTCGCGCACGAAGGACTGGATAAGGGGATCGGCCTCTTCGACGGCTGACCAAAACTTGATATGGAAGGATTGAACCCAAGTAGCTCGACCCTTCGCAACGCGCTGAACAAGCTCGAGCTCTTCAGCGACGCGCTGGGCCAAAGGGGGTGGTTGTTGTGATTTGGCCATCACGAGCGCGATGCCCAAACGAAAATGCACTTGATAGGTATCGAATGAGAAATCGAGTTAGAGTGAACAGCAGGAGAGGAATAAGGAGACGTGATGGATGTCTGTTGTATGTGACTTAGGCCTGTATTATTATTATTATTATTATTATTATTTTATTTAACGTCTATCTAATAAACATTTGCTTACGGCAAATGTTTATCCATCCCATTTGGGACATAGGACGCTAGGGCCGAAGCCCTAGAGTTTGGAAGCTAATATAGTCTAAAATACATGGCTGTATCGCGTTGTCTTAAACTGCGAACAGAGAGTTATTGTGCAATATGCAAGTTTGTTTGTCATCAGACATATACAAATATAAAAAACTCATGCCTCACCGAGGACAGATTTCTTCAAAGAATCGAGATCTTTCTAGCCATTCAGTTAATTCCTTGGCCCCTTCTGGTGTGCCCAACAATTTAGAAAGGAGTTGATTGATAGACCCTGCAGGGCGGCCGCCACGTCGATGTAATATACGGCAAAAGAGGAAGTGCTTTGGGGCTTTAGGTGATCCGCAACGACAATTCATTTTTGCCTCTTCGTGTTTGAAGCGAGTGTGGTAAAATGCAAAGTCTCCATGGCCAGTCCTGGCAGCAATTAATCGTCCTAAAGCCTTTCGGCTCAGCAAGAGCTCTTTTGGGAACCTCGGGGCAGTTTTAATTTCTAATTGTGCGTATCTACCTGGAATATTATTGTTCCACCAATTAATCCTTATTTGTTTCTGTTGTGAAGATTGCCATTGTTCCAATGTCGCAATCGAGTACTGGGGAGACTCTGAATAAGGCATAGCTGCTCCTCTCTTTGCTTCTAGGTCGGCAAGTTCGTTACCTTCTATCCTGGCATGTCCAGGGACCCAACGTATTCTGACCTG
Organism: Podosphaera xanthii; assembly: GCA_028751805.1. Lineage (NCBI taxonomy): Eukaryota > Fungi > Ascomycota > Leotiomycetes > Helotiales > Erysiphaceae > Podosphaera > Podosphaera xanthii. Next base: position 2,869,069 of record JAPWIX010000012.1, on the reverse strand, counting down.
CCCTTCTTCGGTATGAGGGAGGCGTGATCTTATTTTCCAGCTCTTTGCTGCTTTCAAGAAATCTAGAAAGATTGGTTGAGATGATTTTGGAGTTGATGTAGTCATTAGTTTACTTGCGACATCTAAGTTATCAAGAAAAATCCAGGCATCGTTTGAGAAGCGTGCTGAAGGAAGTGAGATAGCTGCTTGCAGACCTTGGAGGGCTGCATGGGCCTCAGCATCATATGGTTCTTTATATTTTCCAAGAGGAAAAGACCCCTGAACGTACTCTGATTCCAAATTGAAAGATTACAAACCCGCTACCTGAGTGTCCATCTGCAAGTTTTGAACCATCTGTATATATTATGATGTCATTTCTGGGAATTGTTCTAAGAAAATTTTGAAAATTTGTTACCCTCATGTTTGATGGACCTATAGGGCCGCTAATACGATTCAAGGATTCTTGCTTAGTCTCTTCTATCTCCCATGGGGGGTTAACTATAGGGTCGAAGTATTCTGAGATGGGAATATTTCTGTATTGCCTTGCAAATCGTGATAAGGCAGGTTGTGAAAGTGACTTTTCCCCACGCAAACGTAACGGGTGTCGAGGGTCAAGTCTTCGTATACGTATAGCCGCATTTCGCGTAATAGTATCAAGAGTGAGCTCTGCAGGCAAGAGTCCGGACTCTCTTAGAAGTGCCACGGAAGGTGTGGTCCGATATACTGGGAGAATTACACTTGCTGTAGCTAAATGTACTTTTTCTATGCTTGAGATGTGTGTGCCCACCCTATTACTGACAATTTTATTATTTTTCCTTCTAACTTTACCAGGCCACCAGGTTTCGGCTCCAAAATGAGCAATTGGTAATATACATGCAGTTGCTGCTTGTCTAGACAGTCTAGGAGAGATCCCTCTGATTGTATTACCTAAACATCGAAGGGCGTTAGCTACTTTGAATGCTTTTGCTGATAGGATTTGCACATGGTGTTTAAACGTGAGCTTTTTGTCAAAATGCACTCCGAGCCATTTTAAGTATGGCTTCTGAGTACTTTCGGAGAAAGTAAATCTGTTTGTTCGTACTGATGGGCTATTTAACTTGTCTCTACGTTTGCGGGAAAAATGTAGTAGCTCTGATTTAGCAGGGTCGAAGGTTATACCTTCTGTATCTCCCCAAGATAGCGCATGGTTTACTGCAACTCTTATCTTTTCTGCATTTTCATCCAAACTAGGAGAAATTTTAAGGATTGCGAAGTCATCCGCATATCCAAAAGCTGAGTTCAAGCCTTCTAACCTAAACAAAGGAGCAATATACAACATAAACAATATTGGTGATACTGGGGATCCCTGTGGGAGTCCGCAAGTAATTGACCTTGGTTCTCCAATTTCTCCGTCGATTCGAATACACACTTTACGTTCAGTTACGAAAGAAGAGACCCAATCACATAGATTTGCTGGCCAGCCTTGTTCCCTGAGACGTCTGATAAGCCTACCAGGTAGAACAGCATCAAAGGCGCCTTTTATATCTAGGGTTGCAATTGTGGCAGTCATACCTTTGGCTAGCGCAGTCTCAATGTCATGAGTAAGTGAAGTTGTGAGATCTACACTAGACCGTAGACTTAGGCCTGTAGTATTGTAGCTTGTGTCATTTACAGTAACTGTAACACGTGACATGTAAATTTTAGCGAAGCCAAACGACGCTCAAATTTAAAATTAAAATAATCCCGTAATCCATAACCTGTCACAACCCATAGCAAATTTGTCCATCAAAGAGTATGGGTTATGACAGGTTCTACTGTAGAGTCTGATTAGAGTCTGGGTAGCTGGACACATTCCCCACTTGAGACAGGAGAAAGCTGGTTCGATTCCAGCAAAACCCTCACACCACATCTCTCGCGGTGATAATGTATTCGTGTGATGACGAAAGCATGCTCAGATAGCCACAGGTTTTTCTCACTTTTCCTTGTGGTGGGTATTCACGGAAGAGGGTACATGTCGTAAGACGTTATTCTCGTAGTGGTATCTGCAAATGAAATCTGAATATGAGTGTTCCAAACGTCAAACTGAATCATCCTACGAAATACACGTATCATCCGTAATCGTTCGCGTCATAGCCTCAAGCCGCATACGCAAAAATGGGGATTTTAAAAAAAAAGCATGGGGTTTTCTCGCTTTTCTCCGTGGTGAGTATTTACAGATGAAGTTACATGCCGCAAGAGTCATCTTCGCATTGTCATCTGCAAATGAAATATGAATTTGAGTTTTCCAGATTGTCAAATACTGAGTTACTGTTCCGAAATTGCTTGCGTAGGCCATCTGGGCACCAAGCCGTAATGTAAGATAAAGGAAATACTCCATGTTGAAGATTAGAGGTATGGAACCGTAATTAATACTCATTTTCATGTGATTTTTATTGTGGTCATAATTATTGTCGTGTATTAGAGAAGCTAAGTTACCGCTTCGATTGCAACCTACAAGTAACCAACGCGCTTTTCGCATTTCTGACATCAAACATCCTTTTTATCTACTTGACTTGTTCCACTTAATTTTTCAATTTATTATGAAATGTTCAAAGATTTTCCGCTCTGTCTGCATGTGCTACCGTCCAACCAGCGATTTATCGGTGAACAAACAGAGCAATACACTCAAATATGCTCTAAGCATTCTAATAAACATACCTAATCCTTATTGGATCAATGGGAAGAATTTTTATTTGAAACCAGGACTTGGAGTATGCCTGTAAGTTTTTACCCTTTTACATATCGCTCTCGGAGATGTTCTAACAAGAGCCTCTATAGCAACTAACCAAATTACTGGATATAAAATACGAGTTTGATCTTAACCACTTACTCGTTAACTTTAGGGATTCTATTGAGAGCGATGATGATAATAATCACGACTTCTGCCCACTGGATCAGGCCATTGGCTCACTTGTTGGACTTATTCGAGAAGATGGTGGCCACAAATTCCAGCAGATAAGGACTGCAAGAACAAGCGAAAACAAACATTATTACTAATGCTGTTCGCAAGATAGTTCAAACGCTCAGAAATCAAAGAAAACAGGCAAACGCGATCCTGACCCGACATTGAGATCGAGAGTGATACTGAACCCCAGGATAAAGAAGATGAGCTTATCGATACCGGTGATAGTACATCTTCTAATGATTCATATGATACTGTATCGTCGACGTCTGCCTATCTTGATATTCTTAAGGAACGGAAAGAAATCGGGAATAAAAAGTTTCTCAAGGTATGTAAGGCTGATGACAACAAAAACTTGCAGTTTTTAGCTGAAGTAAGACGGCGGAAAAGACAAAGAACCATGTCCAGAACATGGGATCAAAATAAGCACCCCGCAACAATGTATTATAGATAAAGGTTTCAAAAGAAAAATCCAATTAACTTCAAACTTCAAGAAAATATTTAGCTCCAATCTCTGTGATTATAAACATATTTTTGAATCATTCTAGTATTAAATTTGTGATTTTAGGAATCCTACTGGGTAATAAATAAACTAAGTCGAACTCTTATTACATGAGCTTTTTTTTTCAACTTAAATTCCATGATAATTCACGTGACCAACAAGAAATGATGATGATTGATTGATTGAATGATTGAATTCATTACGTATCATGCACAAGCCCTGCACCCAAGAGGCGTGATACGGGTAGATGATCCCTAAAGACACTGAACTACCTAATTCCCTGACTATTACAGTAGAACCTCTCATAGCTAATAGTGGGTCCCAGTATAAATGTTGAAAAGATTCATTGTAACTTAAAATTTTATATTTGCAACACTTACCCTTACAGGTCATTTTTCGTGCAGGGGTAAGTATTGCAGATATAAGCGGTAAAATTTCTATGAATCTCTTCAGTAATTATACCGGGACCCACTATTAACTATGAGGGGTTCTGCTGTACAAGCCAGTACAGTAGCGTCTAAAAGTGCTCAATGAAATCACAACGTTGACCAAATTTTACTGTAACTCTGCAACAACTTCTTCAAATTTAAAAATTCTAGGTTCAAATAAAATCTGAGCCATTTCTTGAATAAGTCCAACTTTGTTTTTGTAAAAATAATGATTAACTGTAAGGTTGACGCTGGTCTTGGCACTTAATGTCTATTGCGCATTTTTAGACGCGTTATTCTAATACTTGGTATGACCCCCCTTTGCCTTCTTTACGGCCAGAACCCTTGACGACATACTTTCAATTATTGTACGACATGAATCTTCAGGAATATTTTGCCAGACGTCGTCTACTCTTTTCATCAATTCGTGCATACTTTTTGGCGTTTCCGGGTACTCTCCAAGTCGGCGTTTTTCCAGACACCATAGGTGCTCAATTGGGTTCAGGTCGGGCGATTGAGAGGGCCATTTCATGGTATTTATACCTGTTGTAGCTAGCCAATTCTTTGTGGCCCTAAAAGTATGCTTAGGATCGTTGTCTTGTTGAAGAATAACGTTGTTTCTGGCATTGGAAAAGAGCTTGCTTGATATTTCGTCGACTGTTGGGACCAAACAAGTATTCAGAATGCCTATTAGCTGTTCCGAGTTCATTCTTCCAACCACACAACTCATTCCACCGGCGCCAAACCAAGACATACCACCCCATATCATTACGCAACCGCCCCCGAACTTCAGTGTCTCTTCGACCACTTCTGCCGAATAGCTACTTGGATTCCTGGACCAGGCATATTTTATTCCGTCGCTATTGAGTCTATTTATCTTCGTCTCATCTGACCAAATAACTCTTTTCCAATCTTCAATAGTCCAACTTTCATGTTCTAAAGCCCAATGCAACCGAGCTCTCTTATGCGCCTTTGACAGCATCGGTTTCTTCACCCTCTTCATAGCCCAGGGACCCTGTTCCCTCAGAGCCAGCCCTACGGTACCAGGAGAAACTTTGTCTTCTCGTTCAAGATTGATAATCTTCGTCGCTTCTACCGCAGTTTTGGTCCCGCCATTAGCCACCAAACGAGCCAGGACTCGCTTGTCTCGACACGTTAACTTCCGTGGTCGTCCCTGCATAGGTTTTGATGAATCATGAGATATCTTTTTCCGATACCTGGCTACCGTAGACCTATGACAGCCCATAATTTTTGGTATTCCTAGTCCATTTTTACCTTCATCGAGTAATGTAGTGATGGATGATATCTGGTGCTGTGAAAGTTTTCTCATGGTAAAAAAACAGGGAATATTGGAATCAAAAAAATTTAGGAATGATACAAAGGCATGTCGAATACTTATATAGATCAAAAAAAAGTTTACAGCATAGTTGTCGGTTAACGCAGGTTCTACCACGTGGTGAAATGATACGTCAAAAAGTGCGCAATGGACATTAAGTGCCAAGACCAGCGTCAACCTTACAGTTAATCATTATTTTACAAAAAAAAGTCGGACTTATTCAAGAAATGGCTTAGATTTTATTTGAACCTAGAATTTTTAAATTTGAAGAAGTTGTTGCAGAGGTATAGTAAAATTTAGTCAACGTTGTGGTTTCATTGCGCACTTTTAAACGCTACTGTACATGCATATCATTTCTTCATTCATCTCGATATTTTTTGTTTTATTTACTGATTTAATACTTCTCTTTAAAAAAACCAAAAAAATTAAAATAACCACCATCTTACTGCAAAATATTAAAAAAATAAAAAACTGGATACTTTTCGCAAATGTTTGCCTGGGAACGGAAGCACTGGTAGAAATTAATGTTGTATATTCTTCATTAAGTTATGAGCAAAGACTAATGCCAAAAGGGCATGGATTTGCTGGACTGTAAGATATTTGGAATAACTTCTAAAATATGTAACGTGTTTTCTCACGGAACCGATCACTTTTCCTTGGCATAGGACTTTGAGTACTAATAAATTAATCATAACAAAAAGAAATTGACTTTTACTACCAAGAATCTAGTTGAGCGATACTTCTATGGTCTCTTGACGAGTTCGTGCGTTATGGCCAGTTTCTCCGCAGGCTCTGCAGTGATATGTAGACTGCTGGCCCTCCCTTTGATTACTAACCGCTTCACGTATTTCGCGTCTTACTTGCTCGTCTGCATCCCTCTGTGCAATAATATCCTGTGCGTCCTTCACTGTAAGTGAACCTCCTTGACGTATACGAGTCTTTTTCGCCCTACAGCGCTTGCTAAGTGTTTCATTTGCGGCTCGAAGGGAGCGTACCCTAGCTGACAGAAGGGTCATTTCATGTGCCATTCGCTCTGTGCCTTTCACTAGTGCAGCAACTGTTTCGAATAGTGGAGTTGGAGAGCTTCCTTGGTGACGGGCAATTCAGTTCCGGACAAGTGTCGACTGTGAAAGAGCTTCTGTAGGGCTTGAAGGGGTCTGGGAGACCCAAGGGTCAGCGTCGGCGGAGGGAGCCCTAGGGGGAGTTGGAGTCCGTAATTTCACGTCAAGCTTCGAAAGCACTGCTTGCGGGTTGAATGGCACTAGGCCAACTCCACGGAACCCAGCCCGACAATTTTGAGCAGTTATTGACTTCTTGTATACTGCCGTAAAGGCTAGAAAGAACTCGAACTTTGTGATATGGTTGATATGAGCTTTGTTAAACGTCTCGATTTGCCGGCCGTATGCCCGCTTTAGCACACTAAAGCACCCGACGTCAAGTAGCTAGATAAGATGGGACGAATGGGGTGGTACTCCAAGAGATTTGATATTGTGTGCCTTGTAGTACTCCTGGAATTTGGCTGACTCGTGGCCCTCATGCCCATCAAGGACTAGCATTCGGTAGGAACCCTTTGCTCGAGTAGCAGTATAGTTATCAAAGTACTTTATCTATTCCAGCCCTGTCTCATTCTTTGTCCATCCATTCTCTGTCGGTTTGATCACCCAGTCGTGTGGGAGGCCCTCATCCGTATACCAGTTCGCGTGGTGGTTCTTCCCTTGGACGACCAGAAATGGAGGTACGCTATCGCCTTCACTATTGATACAGGCAATAGCCGTGGCCCATTCCCGATTCCCTGGCTGAACTGCCTTGCCTCTACCACGTCGATCTGCCCTAGTAACAACCATTCCAGGGCAGATGACACCAATGTTGAAATGATTGCTATCATGAAACAAGTAACGTCCAACTTTGGATGTGATAGTCGTTTGCACTCACGTAGATCTGCACGTACTAATCTTTCCATAAAGTTGTGAGGCTGGTAAATACGCTAAACCGTATTAACACAAATCACTAGATTTCTGTTTCTGTTAATAGATATTATATATATAGCGATCTGTTTTCTAAGCTGGAGTAATAAAGAACTCCACAGCTTACGATTAACAGCCTCTTACATTCCAAAATCTGCAAGATCGTGATAAGTGCCTAATCAGTCTTAACAAACTGTTGCTAATCCCTTCCAAATTGCTACAACCCATCATGAAGCCCGTCTCATCAAAGTTATAGAAGTCGGAATCCGGAACCCCGTATTTTGCCCTCATGTTCTCTACCAGCCGGAACCACGCGCCTGGCACGACAGGATCTTCGCATAAGGCCCTCTGAAAGTTGTAAACGCATGTAAAACGCGTCTTCAGGCCTGGTTAGCGTTGTATAAATCGATGCGCCCAGAGCTTGCCAACGCGTTTCCTCCTCCTTGATTCCAGGATATAATTCGCCATATCTTCCACACCAGCAAGCCGGGGGGCAAATCCTCTGGAATCAAGGTCAAGTATATGCCGTATAATCACCTCCTCTTCTAGCTTTGATAGTTTCAAGCAATTAGGTTGGGTTTCGTTGCCAGGCGCAATGCCGGCCATTCTTTCGGAGAGTGTCGCGTAAGGCACCTGGTATATCTTTGCAGCAGAGTGACCACTGATTTTTTTAGCGGATCGAATAGCCTCGATGGCTAGGAGTATTCGAGCTTCTTCCGTGTGAGTATCCATGTGTAGTTGTAGAGAAAACGCGTGTTGAAATTATGGGAGTAGTATGGTGGGGAAAGTGATCGCTTCGGTGATAAAACACCTTAATGTATTTAAATATTTTGTCATAGCTAATGGGCCGAATATAATATGATTTAAAAAAGCTAATTAGCTCTAAAACTCAAGATACATTTACTTCTTAACAAGTTGCTTCGATAATCTACAAGACCTCTCCCAATGGTAAGACCCGTTCATTTCTCTAAGCGGCACATCATTCTTTTAACTCGGTTGTGTGGAAGTAAAACTCTCACCTAAATTACTTAAACTTCTACTCATGGTTAACAAAGGGCAGCGGAAAAAAAACCACACAACATAGAAAAAGGGCCAACGAAAGTGACAGTTTCCAAGACCTTCCACCATAATTACTGGACAAGAGAGTGTCCGACAGCAAGAACTCATCATGTAAGCCTGGAATCTGAGAAATAACATTCAAGATGACGATTATCTCTGATTCGATAAAAATCCCCAAAGCAGGAAACATTCACTCCTGGAGAGAAGACAGACGGTGGAAAATTCCTGGCTTGTAGTTTTATCTGTAAACGAAACCTGAGTAAGAGCTTGTTTATATCAATTTAGGCCCTCTTACATGTGTATGTGCGTAATTTTTATCATCTACATGGGCCAGGCCATTTTCCCATGGAGACATAACACATACATGTAGGAAGGATATCTGGAGTACACAATCCTCCAAGCTACAGCAGTGTTCATCTGATGCCTGTCTTTATTCCATACCCGCGTTTGAGCTACCGAGTTACATTGGATCGAATAGATAGAAATGTATTCACTATGACCTGAAGGCCACGGGTCAAGGGAAAACATCTTTCATTCCTCATGTACTCATCTTCGGCGAGCAGTCGCGGTCATCTTTATAGAAGTCAGGTTGGCGATGAACCTGCCGTCCCCGGAAAACCTAACCAGCTCTTAAACACTTGTGTCAATAGCCAATTGCAAGTGATATAAGAACCACTTAGATAATTATGATCAGTGTTGTCCTTCGCTTTGTCTCGGAGGACTATCTTGAGAGTTCTCCGCTCCAAAGGCGGAGGAGATGCTGACTGAGACCCGTGTGAATAAATAGGGATCCTGAAGGGATGGGCAGCGACTCTTCTTGACTATCCCAGATATGCGATTATAGTGGGCTTTCACAGCGGGCACTGTTGTGCTGACTCGGTTATAACTCAAGGATATTTGGAGTTTGAAGCTTATGGATAACGTGCCAAGTGACAGAGTTGCTGAAACTACTGAGTCATGCATAACATTTTCTTTTATACAATAATAGAACTCGCATTGTAGTTCCATAGTAGGCATCGGATATTAATATTGGAGGAAAGATGTATATAGATGCTGCCATAGTCAGAGCAGTAAGAAAAATAGACTCCATCGTGACCATCAGGGCGATATTCCATCCACTGTACGCATTCAGATAACCATTTATATCTTACTTATAATTCATTCACACCATTGACTATTCCATCGAGGGACAGCACCATCACCAGACTAGTCGCCAATCACCTCCACATCCCCATTCAATCTATAACAGGCACCGCTTGAAGGCGCAGAGTTCGTGTTGGGCAAGCACGTGTTCATATACGCATCCAAACCAATGCCATTCATGCCGTCACAAGAGGTTAAGTATACATGGCGTGGTAAGAGGTGCATCTCTTATTTCCTCCCGGGATAGATCCTTGAAGTCAGTAATGGGTGCGCCAGAACATTGTCGATTGTCACGATTTATTGCTAGGCTGGATCTGTGTGACCATAACGACGGCACACTGGATAGTCGGGGGTGGCTGAAATGCGTTCCTGCGGCGGACGTTAACGGTGGAGAGTGTAACGGGAGGGGTCGCGAGAAGGAGAGCAAATAAGAATATGGGGGTAGAAGCGGATTGACAAGTAAGGCTTCTTAGAGATAGATAAACACGGTGTAGAACAAGACATAACGCGTCTTTCTAATAGCGTGAACTACCGGGTATTTATATACAAGTCCGTGACCCGGTGATAGCTTGATCCGTTAACCCCTAACCGAAGAGCCCTGTAAATTTCCCCACACCGGACTCCGAAACAAATCACAATGCCAATATAATTTCTTTCTCCCAATCATGTGCTACGGGCTCCGGATCGCACCAGATCCATGACAGAGAGTTGAGGGGCTGTCAGGTGCATGACTTGTAATTTTTTTCCTCAAATGATATTCAGGTCTGAGTGCACCTCATATCGAGTTGAACCATCTCTGCATACACAAGAGTCATTTATAAAGAAATCGACAAGATAGTTACAGCCTCAAGATTTTCACGTGACTTGGGCAAGTTTTATGAATCATGGCTTGGTAGTTTCCTAACGCAGCTACTTGATCTTGCTCCAATTCCATTAAAACCCTACTTCTATGCCTCCGTATTTATGTATCTAGAGGGACATGTTACACAGACTTTATAGCCTCGCTATATAGATACCAGTTAGACGCAGTAACTGTGAGGATATAGGTCGGAATCTAACGGGACTGATCTAATAACCGCCCCAAGAAAAATGCATACGCTACTAGCTATTGACCACGAAATGGAGGATCCATAGAACAATTGCATGGCTTCATCTCATGAGTATCTTAACCTCATGGCGTCACCCACAATCTGACTACAGAGTATTTGATGATGGTGTGAGATCGATTCTCGATTACAGTAAACCTCATATTTCAAATCCTGCACGCAGAGCGAAAGTTGGCCAAGATACTTAGAGCACCGGACAAGGCCTTTCAGTGCCTACCATCACCGGAAAGTCCCCGAGACCGCCAAGAGCAACCATAAAAACTCCTGACAAGATATCGTCGGTAGTCCTAACTCTGAAAAAACTTGCGGGATCGTATGCACAATAAAATTACAGTAGCGTCTAAACGTGCGCAATGAAACCACCACGTTGACTAAATTTTACTATAACTCTGCAACAACTTCTTCAAATTTAAAAATTCTAGGATCAAATAAAATCTAAGCCATTTCTTGAATAAGTCCAACTTTTTTTTGTAAAATAATGATTAACTGTAATGAGGCCTTAAGGCAAAGACCCACAGCCGATCCCGAAGTCTGGAATGCAGCCAGAATTTACACAGATAAATCAGGAAAGGAAAAACTAAGCCTCAAGGGAACCCCATTTCACATTCACCAAAGCCTGAAGAGGGCCCAGAGCAGCATTGCCATGCAGATAAGAAGTGAGCACATCGGGCTCAAATCTTATCTGCACCGAAGAAAAGTCCCTGGAGTTGATAGTCCAAACTGCCCGTGCGGATATCATTCGCAAAACGTCAAACATGCGATCATAGCATGCCCCCAACGGGCCAAAGGAAGAGCAGAGGTGTGGAGAAAGTCCAAGAGCCGATCATTCGAAGAAATGATGAATAACCCGGAAGATATTGGAAGAGTAACGCAGTGGATCTTAGACCAGGGATGTTTAGAGCAGTTTCGATTTACTGAGGAAGTGGAAAGAGAGGTGAAGGAGCGAGAAGAGAAAAAGACAAGGCCAGGGGTAGGATTTTGACGTAAGGATATCTGTACTGGATAGAACAGTACATCGCACTTCCTGAAGGTTAACTTCGAAATCCGTAGAATCTTACCAGGTAGGTCTAGGGGGTTTTCACCGAAAGGTTTCCTCCTGTGTAAATAAAAAGTTAGAAATACCTGCGTGGGCCTTTGAGGGTGCCGAACCAGGGTAATGAAATCAAATCAAAATGATTAACTGTAAGGTTGACACTGGTCTAGGCACTAAATGTCTATTGCGCACTTTTTGACGTATCATTTCACCATGTAGTAGAACCTGCGTTAACAGACAACTATGCTGTAAACTTTAATTTTTTGATCGATTTAACTATTCGACATGCTTTTGTATCATTCCTAAATTTTTTTTTACCAAGAGAAAACTTTCACAGCACTAGATATCGTCTATCACTACATTACTCGAAGGTAAAAAAGAACTAGGAATACCAAAAATTATGGGCTGTCATAGGTCTACGGTAGCCAGGTATCGGAAAAAGAAATCTCATGATACATCAAAACCTGTGCGGGGACGACCACGGAAGTTGACGTGTCGAAACAAGCGAGTCCTGGCTCGTTTGGTGGCTAATGGCGGGACTAAAACTGCGGTAGAAGCGACGAAGATTATCAATCTTGAACGAGAAGACAAAGTTTCTCCTCGTACCGTAAGGCTGGCTCTGAGGGAACAGGATCTCCGGGCTATGAAGAGAGTGAAGAAACCAATGCTGTTAAAGGCGCATAAGAGAGCTCGGTTGCTGTTAGACTTAGATAAATTTCTAATAGAGGGAAAGAATTGATTGCCTCCTTCCTGAAGGGTCTGACGTATCATTAAATACAAGTTCGCCCGACCTCCCATTGATGTCTACAATATATCCCGACTAATCTCGCTGTCCCCTCGTCGAGTAAAGTGCGTTACCTAAATTTAATAATAATCAGACAAACAGGAATACAGGAATACAATCAGTCTCAAGATGAATGCAGGGAAATAATATTATATGTACATAGCCCTCGCTTGATCCCATGTGAGTCCCTTGAATAGTTAGACCGCATAGGTTGCATATTCTGGTCAGCCTTATACAGCCTTACATGCAGGTCCCTAATAGGTTGACAGTTGCATTGGGCTTTAGAACATGAAAGTTGGACTATTGAAGATTGGAAAAGAGTTATTTGGTCAGATGAGACGAAGATAGACTCAATAGCGACGGAATCAAATATGCCTGGTCCAGGAATCCAAGTAGCTATTCGGCAGAAGTGGTCGAAGAGACACTGAAGTTCGGGGGCGGTTGCGTATTGATATGGGGTCGTATGTCTTGGTTTGGCGCCGGTGGAATGAGTTGTGTGGTTGGAAGAATGAACTCGGAACAGCTAATAGGCATTCTGAATACTTGTTTGGTCCCAACAGTCGACGAAATAGCAAGCAAGCTCTTTTCCCAATGCCAGAAACAACAATATTTTTCAACAAGACAACGATCCTAAGCATACTTTTAGGGCCACAAAGAATTGGCTAGCTACAACAGGTATAGATACCATGAAATGGCCCTCTCAATCGCCCGACCTGAACCCAATTGAGCACCTATGGTGTCTGGAAAAACGCCGACTTGGAGAGTACCCGGAAACGCCAAAAAGTATGCACGAATTAATGAAAAGAGTAGACGGCTTCTGGCAAAATATACCTGGAGATTCATGTCGTACATTAATGGAGAGTATGCCGTCAAGAGTTCTGGCCGTAAAGAAGGCAAGGGGGGGTCATACCAAGTATTAGAATAACGCGTCTAAAAATGCGCAATAGACATTAAGTGCCAAGACCAGCGTCAACCTTACAGTTAATCATTATTTTTACAAAAACAAAGTTGGACTTATTCAAGAAATGGCTCAGATTTTATTTGAACCTAGAATTTTTAAATTTGAAGAAGTTGTTGCAGAGTTATAGTAAAATTTAGTCAACGTGGTGGTTTCATTGCGCACTTTTAGACGCTACTGTAACTGAGAGTAAAGCTCTCTCTGCTTGACCCACGAAGAGTTGGTCGAATGCAGATTTAATAGAAGTTCATGTATTGACGTGAGTGATGAGAATTCGGACTGTGACAGCTGGTAAAATCAAAAAGGAATTCGCACCGTTACACCAGCTATAAGAACGCTCCTAGCAGTAGGCGTGAGTACACTAGCATATTGATTAATTGATTGGTTTATTCTTTCACTTTCCTGGTGAGGAGCCTAAAGCCTATGAAGGTGTCTATGAGTCTGCTATTGTACAAAGAGGGAAAACCTTTCGGTGAAAAACCCTCCAATCTTCACTTGGATACTATTATGTAATGATTTTCACGCTTTAGAAAGTGCAAACACTGTTCTGCCCAATGCGGGATCTGTCCTATCCTTCTCCCCTCCTCCTCTCCTCCATCACCGCCTCCACCGCTCACATCAGCCGAAACTGTTCTATCCATCCTTCCCATTATATCCACTTCGTTATGCGTCCAACATCTTCTGGGTTGTCCATCATGGCTTCGAACGACCGGTTTCTGGCTTTCTGCAATACTCCCCCTCTTCCCTGCGCCCACTAAGGACACACCATGACCATATGCTTGGCGTTTTGAGACGAATACCCACATTGGCATCTCGGGTCTTCAACTCCGAGGACGTTTCTTCGGTGCAGATAAGCGTTGAGCCCGATGTGCTTGCTTCTTATCTGTGTGGCAATACCCCTTTAGGCCCTCATCAGGTTCTTGTGGATGGCAGATGGAGTTCCCTTCAAGTTTATTCGTAGTCTACCCGTCTTTTGGTCAATTGTTATGTTGGCTGCTTTCCAAGTTTCTGGATCCGCAGGTGCACGGTGGCGTAAGTGCTGCTTTGGCGTGTGATTCCTCCATATGATTTCCCACTGCTGAAATGATGCTATGTTAAGCATCTCTTTCTGTCTTCTTTTGTCCGTTTAGACTAGCATATTATTAATCGTATAATAATAAACTAAACTATTTCAGGGGCCTACAGGGTCGCGGGGTAATACTTTGCCCGCATAAAGTGGCAGAGCTCACTTTATGCGGGCAAAGTATTACCCCCGCGACCCTTTATGTTGGCGCATAGGCTTGCATACAAGATTATGCAATGCAGATCATAATGGGCTGACAGGGGATCTTTGAAAAACCTTGATGAATCTAAAATCACCTGACCTATCCACGAGATGGCAAACCTCGAAAAAAAACTGGAAAGGCAATAAGCATGACTAAAATCTTCGAGATGGAAGCGACAACAGAGATACTCGTTTCGCACGCCGCAACGTATCATTATCATACAGATTCGAATATTAGTTTACCTCTAATTATCTAATTGCACAAGCGTCTTTGATTAGACGGTGACATGGTCAGAAACTTCTACCATAGCTCAGAGCGAAAACAAAAGATGCATTAGTTTTAAGTCTCTCTACCTGTTAGGAGCACTTACACTCACATTCGTGATCGATATCTGGTAAATTATTCCTCTATCCTTTTCGTTTGATGTAGCTCAGGGTGCTGTCACTTTGCTCAAAGGGAAGAAGATTTTGACTCAGAAAGGTAATAGAGTTGTTACAGGCTATGCCTCATAATCTTAACAAATAAGGGGATGAATAAACATCCAGGGAATACCCCTGTATAGAGAAAGGCCCTAAGGCGTATTGCTTAATCAGCCGGTATATAGTTCAATTGTCCCCTAGCTATCCTAGATTCTTTCTGTATATAGAAAATAGACAGCATTTTGACCATCATCCTTTGTTATATCGTTTTTGGTGTTTGTCCTTTCACAAGAGTTGCCTTAATGTCACAGATAGAGAACCTATTTTCCTAGAGTACTTTGGTAAACGCTCATTCTGCAGTCAGATAAAGTGAGATGTCAAAATAATTCAAGTCCTTTGGTAGATATTCCGCTAGCCAGATCAAATCAAAAAATGAGCCCCTTTTGCAGAACCTTAAAATACAAATCTGTCACATATTCTTGATTTTTCGCAACTTCCAAGTAACGCTCATGTTGTCCAATAATTTCAGTTCCTAGAAATTATTATAAAACGCCACAGTAACCTATACGCCTTGATAATTCATCATACATTTTCGAAAGCCGAAAATAACCAACTAGCATTATTGAATTTACAATCCATGAAAAAACACTTGACCGACGAAATAACTTCCAACTTACAAAACTTATTCCACCTTATCGCTTAACGACTGAAACGAAGGGCTCATAGTCACCTTCGTATTCATAATTTTCTCTGTAATCGTCTTCAAAATCCCAGTGAATAGTCTCACCATAGCTTGAAAAAACGCCTCGCCATTCACCAGCAGTAATCCTGGATGCTATGCGGAGCATTGAATGTAAAATATTGCTAGGTGGACTGAGGAGAACCTCAATAGTTTTCAGAACAATCGAAGTTGGAATTTGATGCGCAATGCGCAACATCTGTTGGCTGATGATTGAGGGTACGGGCGGGAATTTTCTTCGCCGAAATTCGTCCACTGGGATTTTTCGGTGCAAGTGAAGTAATTTTGAGCTTGGCGGTGTAGATATCTCAGGGCATTCTTCATCTGACTTGTCACTTCGATCGTCAGAAAGTGCCGGAGTTTTTGGTAAAGATGAAGAACCCCTTAAGTTTGCACGCATTTGATTCTTCTCCCACATTTCAGGAGTCACTGGTTCAATATTTTGTTCAGATGTACAGCGCGTATGATTAGAATAATTTGAGAAGATTAATTTGCCTTTCAAACAAGAATAAGGCGATATTCCAAGTTGAGAAGCACTTTTTGAGAGGGACGATGGGGGTTCGATTAGCGAGTAGCAAGACTGAAAACTATGAAAGGACTCGGAACTTGAGATTTCAGACCCGGAATCGTCCTCAGATGAAATTCTTAGGGGAGAATTTACAGTCACAGTCAAATTAGATCTAGTATCTGATTCCCCACATGTTCGCGAGGTACTGTCGTGTAGCTCCCCCTGATTCTCGAGATTCTTTGTAGAAACATATTCAGGCAGTACGGAAGAATTGTGATTAATTTTATCGATTAGATTCTCATCAAAACGATCTAGGTAGAGAGCTGATACAGGATCGAAGTGTTTTATTGCATCCTCTGCAGGATTTAATTTCTCATGAATTCGTAGGTTGTGTACAGAGAGTTGACTTGGATTATTTATAGATTGTGAAATAGAGATCCAACTATCTGAATCGGAGGTTTCGTGTCCTCTATGTAATTGTGAAATAGAGATCCAACTATCGGAATCAGAGGTTTTGCATCCTCCATGTGATTGTGCTGTAGATACACACGAAGTTTCTGACTTTAGATGTGACCTTGAGACTTTGCTGGGCAACTTTCGTATGACTATCTCACTCTGTAAATTCTCGAGAATTTCAGTCTTAGCCGAGTTTTTGCTTAGTTCTGGTTTCACTAGTTGAACAGATATCTTTTTTTTCTTAGTAGGGGATAATTGTTGTGACCCGGATGATTCAACAGATACATCTTTTTTGAAAGGACATGGAGTTTTATCAAAACGCAATATTTGGCTAAGAACTTGCTTAAGCTCTTGTGCCCTCTGGACCTCGATAAGGCTTGTACTAGGGATCTCTATACGCCAGAAGAGTGGTGGGGATCGTAACACAATTTTCGAGATTCCATCCACACACCAGGCTTGCGATTTAGGCAAAATTGGTCGAATTGAATTCTGGCAATTCAAAAAAGCTACTGAGCCAGGAGCTCGATAGATATGCAATAAACCTGTTATAAAAATAATCAGTCAAAATTTGACTAAGCTTGAAGGCGTCCAAGTTATTAACTTACCGACAGCAATAGTTCTTTCAAACCGAGAAGCCCAAGGCAGAGTACCGGGCTCTACTTGAGCTGCTATATTTTCATTTATTGATAGATGATAGCTATTAATATTTGAGGGCTTGAACTCGACAATTCGAGCATCCGGAAGACTGTACAAAATTTCGATTTGAGAATCTTGCTTCGACGCAAAGTTTGTAGCCGAAAACTGGGATGCACATCTTGAACCTGAATGGAAATATCCCGGCGGAGCCATAGTTAACCTCTAGAATTTGGCATTCGTGTAACGTCCAGTGGTCAAAGCGAAAGGGCACCGCCAGATTACGTTTCGGTAGTTGATGCAGAGTTTCGTCGATAAGGCATTGTTGAGTATTCGTGATGCCACATTTTGGTAAACGCCAGCGCTGTCACGATTTGCCTAAATCATCTTATGCAAATATTCGTCCCTGAACGTACTGAAACCCTTACAATATTGGTGCCTTGTTGCCTTAGATTCATTTTGCGAAAGACACAATCGACGCTATGATTCACATTGGGAAATCCGGAGAACCTTGAACGGTAGATTATTTACAGTCGTCCCTCTCTAACTCGATAGTGGGTCCCGGTATAAGTGTTGAAAATATTCATCGAAATTCAACCATTTACATTTGCAATACTTACCCCTGCACCCAAAATCACCTGTAAGGGTAAGTATTGCAAATATAAAAGTCCAAGTTACAATGAATATTTTTAACACATATGCCGAGACCCACTATCAAGTTAGAGAGGGACGACTGTATTAGGAGTCACCCGTCATCTTGCTCTTTTTTCAATTCAAGGATCAGCCTTTGAGATTTTTTATGTGACGACACACCGCACCAAAATTTTCTCAATGTCTCATTTTGACCCCAACGCCATTCTACGCGGGGCACAATTGACCGCTGTAGGAGGCAAATCACCACTATCCTCAAGTTTCATCAGGTATTTGCTGACATCATGTAGCCTTGCGAGCATTACAGAATCCATCTCTCCTGACCTCTCAGCATTACAAGCAAGCTGCCATTGCTATTGGGGCTGGAATTATTATACGTCTCCTAATCTCGATTCCGGTAAATCACTTCTGTATCTGAAATTTGTGCTGTACTCGTTGAGATACGTTTCAATCCAGTTTCATCATCACATGAATAGAAAGATTCAAATCTTCTACCGCAGTAATTTAACACTGATAATGATCTCATATTATGATTTTTAGTCCATTGAATACTTGGATTTTCTGATAAATTACAGGTTTTTGTGATAAAGGCCCTTCTGTGGTTCATTTCGTTTCTCTTTGAATTCGAATATGTTACATGGGGTGATAGTTTGACAAACAGTCTAAACTTTATACAAAATTATGTATTACAAGTACCATTCTTGTTGATGACGTTGATGAGATACATTACTCCTACCTTAGATAATGTGTAAGTTATCTGATTCCGCCTTTTTTCACGACTAACGTGTTCAGGTTTATGGACTCGTGCGTAAATCACAATTATTTAAAGCTCCAATAACTAAAAATTTAGACTTGCGTGGGTTGATTGCACATATCTCAAAAAGCATGAGGGAGAAGATCGATCCACTCTTCGAGGCCCATACTACGAAAACCTTAAGCTATATAAAATAAAAAATGGTAGTACGAAGAAAAAAAACCACTCAAATGTTATTGTTAAGTTACTCAAACGATTTGCCAAGAAGTCCGGAATTTCAATCCTGATATTTGCACTCTCTTACGTTCCTATCATAGGACGATTTGTTCTCCCGGCGGCTTCTTTCTACACCTTTCAAAAGATTATAGGTTTAGGACCCGCTGCTCTTATCTTTAGTACTGGGATATTCTTACCTCGGACATACCTTGTTATATTTCTACAAAGTTATTTTGCCTCACGAAGTTTAATGAGAGAATTGGTCAGTCCAGGAGCCCAAATCCAGTACTCAACGCATCACTGACAGGATTTGTTTATTAGCTGGAGCCTTACTTCAGCCGAATACACTTTACGAAAGAGCAAAAAGTCAACTGGTTTCATGACCGAGAAGGGCTTCTTTTTGGATTTGGTGTTGGATTCTACCTTCTCCTTCGAATACCATTGGTAGGCGTTTTAATATACGGGATCGCTGAAGCATCCACAGCGTATCTCATCACTAAAATTACTGACCCGCCTCCTTTACCTTCCGAAAGCAAGGATTTTCCCGCTAGTCAGCAAAAATGGACAAATAAGCATGAATTTTTGAAGCTTGATCTTGGAGAGATTGACAACCAGCTGAGATTCCCTGAAAAATCTCTAAATTCGCTGAGTATCAGTAATAAATCTGACACGGTTCCTTATAAGCTACAATCATCGGATACAAATGATCGATGATCTGAGCTCCAGCTACGTAAGGGAATTGGTATGATACCCATAGACTCTTTGTTATAAAACCAAAATTATCTACATGAGATAATTGAGTCTAAGCCCAGCTCGAATATCAATATATGATAAAAATTTAAAGAGAATAGGCTTAATTAGTCAAAGAAATTTAATTGATTATCGAAGTTGAACCTTTGTCTTTTTCAACTATCTAATATACAATTTAACACCCTATTCGCCCCTGCCACTGTGAAAAACACTAGCATGCCTTTTATTCGACCTTCATCCAGCACATCATGAAATTTCAGGGTTGCCTAATGACTACTTCAGAATAAGAAGTCAATCATTTCGAATTACTTGATTCAGAAATACAGAAGCATCTTTACCTCATACGGCCGACTACGATTCTATAGTAGACACTAGTAAATTGACTTCATTACCGTTCACCTATTAGTACGTAGTCTCTTTTATATCCAAGAAATGAGCAGTAACCTCTTGTAGGGAAATCATTGTGATTATACTAGTAATATCATTCATAAAGGTTGAAATCCCGCTGACCATGTCTCTGCGTATGCATAGGTCGATTATCTACATGTATTTATACCTACCTCTCAATCATGTGGGTGCACAATTTATAGGTGTGGATTAATGACCTGTTTATGGCCCATCAGTTACGCTTACTGCTCCTTTTTCCGTCAACCTATCAATTCGAGCATCAATTTTTTTTTATCTTGATTTTCTCCCCCAAATTTTATCAATCTGAAACCCTCTCCAACCATGGATGAACTTGCTACTCGGGATTATTATGATGGTGTTGTTAATGGTCTAAATTCGGCCGCCAAGACATTGGCTGTCCCTTAAAGCATACTAAGCTCCAGATTGAATGAATCGAAGAGTCAGGCAATATTTCACTAGTATTGTCAAAAGTTAAGCTCAGACTGGGAATCTCTTTTATCTTGGTGGATACTTGATAGAGATGCACAAGGAAGCCCACCTGGCCATGCTAGAACTCGTAAAATCACTCGCTAAATTCTGAATGCAAATGGAGATCATAAACCTCCAGGCAGAGCTTTTAGATGATATTCATCAAATTTTTATAACACAATTGGCTTCTTTTATTCGTTCAACCGGATTTGTAAGGATTTTAATTTTAAATACTCCAATTAATGGAAGATGGCTGAAACAGGAGTTGCACTTGGACTGTAACATCTCACAAGTACCGGCAAACACCAGCCCCAGAGAGAAGAAGGCATCTGTTGAAATTCGAAAATTTCGCGGTTGAGTTTCTGTATTTGAAGCTGTATCCGTCGATGGCCGAAAATCCAAATGCCTCGTAGTTTCCAGTGGGAAGCATCTCCAAGCCACTTACGAGAATCGACAGACCTCAAAAGAGATTGGAAATAAACGGCTAAAGTCTATTTTCATACCGACGGCTTGCTCAAACGATCGAACACGACTCCTAATCCTCGACAGCCATGGCAGCTACACCGATCCCGAGATAACGCAACTTAATAGGAAACATTGAGTTCATCTTCTGTACCTTTCATCTCATATATCTTATACCCTTTAACCTCTAGATTTGGCACCATTTCGGTTTTCAAATACAAATATCGTCATCGAATTTCCAATCTCTGCCTTGGATGATGCCGCACCAGTGAAGAAAGAAAAATTCGCAAGATACCACCATGAAGCTCACAAGCGGGCTTATTGCAGAGGGATTTTCGAGCAGGATGGAGGTCACTTGTCTAGTTCCATTCATCTTAAGCTGGTGCTGTAGTTGGCTCAGATTATGGGAGAACCATGTATCACTAGAAGAAGTGAAAAAGCACAATATTAAATGGATTCGCCACTGCAGACTTCCTGTAACCCCTTGAGTATGTTTCGAGCCCAGCAATCGGGTTCAAAGTCGGAAAATATTGCCAAATTGAATCGAGTCTTCCTTGCTGTATGTAGCATGGCAAGTACTAGACCGAGACCCGCGTTGCAGCACTACTATCATAAAATTAAAGGTTGCAACTTTTACTGGGGAGACAAGTAGGTTCGAGCAAAATAACAAGTAAAACCGGACCAAAATCAAAAACTTAGTCCGGCAGATAAAATGATTGTCAATTTTGGGTACCTTTTTCTCAGGCGTCTATTCAGCAGTTTTATTTGAGTCATTCTTATGTATGTAGCCCTTGGGCTACGACACGAATGACACTGGTACGGTACATGGAACGATGACTCAACTTGATATGAGGGGCACTCACACCTGAATATCATCTAAAGACATCACTCGATGTCAGGCGCCTTACAGCCCTTTTAAGCCTTAACCGTCTGTCTGCCGCAGAAACGCATCTCAATCACCCACGGCTATTCAGTATGCCTTCGTCATCGTTACATACATTATCAGGCGAGAAATGTGGCTTGAGGGTCTTGGCGGGTTTGAACCAGCTTTCTCCTGTCTCAAGTGGCGTATATGTCCCGGCTAGCCAGACTCTATTTGGGAGAACGGCCCGGACAGTGTATCACAGCAACATCTGGCCCGCCCATACAGCCTTATAGGCAGGGTCAATTTTTAAACAGAGGTTCTTTTAGATCAAAGAACTCACTTTTGTTCACCCTGCTTGCCCAACTTTAAAATAAAGTTTTAGTTGAGATAACCAAAGTTCAAAAATTTCATGCTTGAATTGACGGGTTGATAAAATAGTGTTATTATCCTACTGGAACTCTTCGTAGGGCCATCTCAAGTGTACGTGCGTATACATGCATCAGTATGTGAGATTTTCACTAGCTTTATCGGTAGTTGTATTTTAGAGGCTGCTTTTCGATCATCTACCGATACCGATGCATGTAATGAGCTTTGTAGCTGTTGATCAGCTCAGACGTTAACGAATTTGTCATGGAAAAAATTTGTCTGATATTAGCAGCCAGCGAATTGTTAGATACAGGCTCACAGGCACTCTTAAATGCTTCAAGGGTCGAGTATATAATTCTCGGACTGAGACTCTGCTTCATGGTAATCTTGGCGAAACCACACGATTTTAGGAAAAGGTACCGTCGTCTCTTCGCCGCCCTAAAGTTTGCAGCAATGTAACCTCGACCCACTTAGGTGGAGAACCCATGAAGCTTTTCGGAATTAGATTTACTAGTACATGTCCTACTTGGACTACAGTGTAAGCCGATACAGTAGAGCCTCTCATAGCTAATAGTGGGTCCCGGTATAAATATTGAAAAGATTCATTATAACTTGGAATTTTATATTTACAATACTTACCCTTACAGATGATTTTGGGTGCAGGGGTAAGTATTGCAGATATAAGCGGTAAAATTTCTATGAATCTCTTCAGTAATTAAAGCGGGACCCACTATCGGCTTACACTTGTTTCACTGTTCCCTTACAGAATTTATAGTGTGCCTAGCCCCAATCAAAACTATCTTAGGCACGGAACTTCGTCATTTCCAGACGGTTTGCATCCTGTCGTTGATGTACATTCATGCACGGACTACAACTAGAAGCCAATCACAAGGAATGGTCCCTTTTGACATTTGCACCGTGCAACGGTCTGGATCGATCGACCCGAGTCGGAAAATTGGTTGCGTCTGTGAGATTCTCGTGTGAGGTCGATCTCTGCAGAGAATACACTGTATATGTGCATATGTACGTAAATCTACCTGCAAATCATCTTGGCCTCGCACAGGTCTCCGCTCGGTACCGATCATCACTTACCATGTGGCGATCCTTCTCTTTGCTGGCGGTGGACTCCGATTTAGGGGTAACACTATGACGTGCTCTGGCACAAGCATGAACTGCATTAATACTACAGAGTATCAGGGTCGATTAGTTTTACTTGCATGTAGTATTGCAGCTCTAAATATTGTTACTAAATATCGCTAATATAGTCTAAGTTGTAACAACACTTAGGGCTGCAATACTACACGCAAGTAAAGCTAATTGACCCTGATACTCTGTACAGTCGAATCTCTCAAAACTAATAGTGGGTCTTGGTTTAATTATCGTCAAGATTTATGTAATTATCGGTACTTACTTTTGCAACACTTATCCCCACTTGTTATTTTGCGTGCATGGATAAGGATTACAAATATAAATGGTAAAATTGCTTTAAAATCTCTTTAATAATAAAACCGGAATCTCTACCGGCTTATTCAAGTTTGACTGTCGATGTACAGCGTCTCAGCCCTTATGATTGTCAGTAGTTGGCGCTAATTTTGTATGTCGCAATCAGATTGAGTATCTTGATGGTGCACAAAACTAACGTCAATAAGTAACAATCTTTAGGGCTGAGATACTGTACACAATCATAAGTATTAGTTTATAGCTTGTCGTATACAACTTTGAATAGGACGAGGTATAGGGGGACAAGGGTAAGTTAGCGAAGGCTAGGCAGTAAATTCTGTTTATTCCGATAGTATAAACATATGAATATAGTGCACATAACTTATTCTCTAACCTTCGCTAACTTTCCCTTGTCCCCTGTGTAAATCATATAATTGTGCCATGATAAGAGTTGAAAAACGGTAAGGACGTTGAATGACGTAGTGGACCACCGCTCGGCCGTTCGCCGAAGTTGCGACCAGGCATTTTAGACATATGCCCCACTCACGACTTTTTTTTTTTTTTTTAAAAAAACAAAATTATATTCAGCCTAAAAGCTATGATAATACACTTGCGTCATTGGAAAGCTTCTTTGAATCCAGCAAGATCTACACTCTACTTCTTGCGGCAATACCGTAAGTCGCTCCGGTGATAATTACACTCGTGGATGCTGCTGAGTATTTCATACCCCCAATTGTAGTGGAAAGACAGAGAAGAAGCTACACCACTTTCCCCTGCATTACATCCTCGAAGTACATGTTATTAGGAGTCAAAAGTCATCGGTGCTAGCCCTAGATATTGTTTCAAATGGGCATTTATTCTGTAGATTGAGCTGGTAATTAGAGCAGCAATGATATACAGAATTAACGCTCATTACTAACAATCTCTAGAGTTGCAACTTGGACTTTTAACCCCTGATACCCTGTAGTGCGAGGACAAACTTCAAGGGAAGGTAGTGTAAAGCCGGAGTAATTCGCTCGGTAATAGCGCATGTAAACGAAATCTCGGCAGGAGAGTTCCACACGGTAAATCTGTGATACCCTGTTGAAGATACTTATCTTTCGAATATGCCGGCATGGGCCCTCTGGGCGTCAGACCAGGCTATTCAAAAATTAAGGCAAATGCATTAGACCGCAAATACAACGATCAATCAGCAAACAGGACGAAATACAATACAGTCGTCCCTCTCTAACTCGATAGTGGGTCCCGGTATAAGTGTTGAAAATATTCATTGAAATTCGACCATTTACATTTGCAATACTTACCCCTGCACGCAAAATGACCTGTAAGGGTAAGTGTTGCAAATATAAAAGTCCAAGTTACAATGAATATTTTTAACACATATGCCGGGACCCACTATCGAGTTAGAGAGGGACGACTGTATTTTGCAGAATGACTTAATTTGACGTGCGGAACACTCCTCAGAGTTCATTTGCAGATACCACTACGAGAAAAACGCCTTACGCCATAGGGAAAAGCGGGAAACCCCTACGGTTATCTGAATATACTTTCATCATCCCACAGATACGATATCACCGCAAGAGAACTGGTATGGAGGTCTTGCTGGATTCGAGCCAGCTTTCTCCGGTCTCAAGTGGTGCATGTGTCCAAGCTAGCCAGACTCTACTTGGGAGAACGGCCCGGACAGTGTACCACTGCACCATCCGACCTGTGCGTAAAGAATGTAACTAGAACATTCTCTTACTGCTCCTTACTGCGAGAAGATTCCTCCGATGACTAA
Source organism: Podosphaera xanthii (assembly GCA_028751805.1). NCBI lineage: Eukaryota > Fungi > Ascomycota > Leotiomycetes > Helotiales > Erysiphaceae > Podosphaera > Podosphaera xanthii. Next base: position 2,843,677 of record JAPWIX010000012.1, on the reverse strand, counting down.
CTGGAATATTCCAGAAGCTTCTGGATAAAATGCAAAATTACCGTGCATAAGCTTTCGCTAATGTCTATCGTAGTTTGAGTGTCAGTGTAGCTAAGTATACTAAAGACTGGTGAGACATCATAGACTTGATACCGCAACGAATGCCCCCCTTCAGATAGGAGAAAGCTAGTTCGAACCCACTAAGGCCCTCACTCCACATCTCTCGCAGTGATATTGTATTCATAGGATAATGAAAGCATACTTCGATAACCATTGGGTTTTCTCGCTTTTCCCTGTGGTAGGTGTTCACGGAAGAGGGTACAAGCGGTAAGGCGTTATCCTCGTAGCGGTATCTGCAATTGAAATCTGAGTATGAGTGTTCCAAACGTCAAACAGAGTAATTCTGCGAAATGTACATATTTTCTGTAATCACTCGTGTCACAGCCTTAAGCTGCATACGCAAGATTGGTTTAAAAAAAACTCGAAGCTGTACACAAGGCAAGCCTAGCAAATGCATTTACACGTGATCTAGTGAGCCAGGTATTAGTGTGTAAAGAAGCCAGCAGATCTTTAATGGTAATTCACACGATAACAGTTATCATGTCGTAGTAAGTCAATTCAGTATGTAAGATCTCCAGATGATTTTCCAATTTACTACATCGACGTGTTATATACTTATCGCGTTAAGCGAATGTAAATAGACAGTATTTGATCTACATTAGTGTCTACGATGGCCAAACTAACCCACAGGCTGGCGAATTCGAACGCTTCACTTTCATGCGGTGCCGGCTGTAAACGTCCAGTATGTCCGCATATCTGGTATAACCAAGAAGAGTCGCTACTCATTCAAAGCTGAAGGCCCGCAACGTACTCTCGGTCGATGGCTCCCCAGCTTGTCAATAATTCTCTTCGACAAGACCCGGACCTCACAACCCCTAAGTCTCTCACGCCCAGGTATCTATTCAACTGGAGCCTCATTCCTCTGGAAATCACCTGGAGAACCCAGTATCATCGTCTACCTGAATAACCACCCACATATACGCTTCCGATGTTATGGACACCCGACGGAGGATTTAAATCGAGGAGCACATATTTGGGAAGGCAGATGGGACATACTGTTCACTTTTGGGAAGAGGCCTAGAGGAATCTCTACAAGAAAAAGATGGACGGGTATTGAGATGCGGGAGAAGAAGAAAAGGGTTTTGGAGAGGGAATCATGAGGAATCTTGACTGTGGTGCGTTGTGCGTGTGCCAGAGCAACGTTTGGAAAAGTGCCGCTGACACTGTAAATGCTGGCATAAATCAGATGTTTCTAACTTGCCCTGTGCTCTAGACTGCTGGCGCTCCTTCAGCTGGCAAAGCACATTCGTGGAACGGCACCACCTCAGCCGGTCGGTTTTTAGTTTCAGGGATTTCCGGTCGAAGAGTCACATCTGGATTGGCTGTCAAGGAGGGCAGTTGGTGATTGAGAAACCGTGGGATCAGTGACCCGGGACAGATGGTTGAAAGATGAAATTGGCTCGGGGGGAACCTCATAGGGTGTGGGTGGGGAAGGAACATCTTCGTGGTTGGAATCTGCCGGGAGACTGACCTGTCAGGTAGCCATAGATAGGCTGAGCTAACCAGTAGATGATCCTTAGGGTTGTGTGATGTGCGCCGGCCATACGTAACAAGTAATTAAAATAAAGTAACCCCACAGGCAACCCCCCTGAGCCTTTGGTCCTCGTGCTGGAAGCGGCGTCGCAATCCTCCAAGCAGGCCATATGAAATGTCAGAAACAAATATCTCTTAGCCTATTATTCGTGGCCTTTGATGCTGAAATAGCAGCTGCTTTAGATGCTCTAGAGATAGCCATAGATCTACCTATTAGGCGTTTTGTAAGCAACGTATGGGTCCTTCTCGATAAGTTCGGCGTCGCCTGGCAACTCATACCCAATCCCACCAACTCTTTTCAAGGGGCATTCACCAGTTTTGCGTCCAGATCACGAGAATGGCCATACCGTACACGTCTACCTCACACGCAGGCCGGAGAAGTTCGCGCCCATTAAATCCCAGGCTATTCTGAAATTCTAAATAACATCCTAGCAGAAAGAGCCCGGAGGGAAGCCATGGCAACACTGCCGCCCCCCCCCCCCGCTCAAATTTGTCTCTGCAAAATTCTGGGTCAATAATGTAACAGCAACAGCCCACAAAGATTAATGGACATAGTACGCCCCCAAACTATTCCAAGACTTGCAAATCGAACTCTGTATAGAGTGCCTCACCGAGCTGTCACCACTCGGCACTATGCCGCTCGCATACATGCAGCGCGCTCTGGACACGGAGATTTCAGATCCTACCATATCCGCTTCGAACACGCCTCTGCCCATACAAAATGCATCTGTGGTGAGTTCAAGTTTCTGTCACATTTTCTGCACTGCCGGCTTTGCAAATACCGACCTCCAAAACCACCCAGGAGATTATCATATAAGTTCAAGTTCCTTCTTGGAACCTCGATAGGAGCGTCCAAACTTGCACAATATTTGGATGAATTTTTTTTCACCGAGATATGCTCATGAATCCCTCCGGAATCAATATCAACCAATAATTAGCAGCGGTTAAATATGGATTCGCAAACGGGACCTAATTCCACTTCTCTTCATTTTGATGGTGCAAAATGGAGCTCATAGGTCCGACAAACTTCCCTTTCCTTTTCTTTTCTTATGTTATTGGCTCGACGGAAGAAATATTCTTCTCAGTATAACTGGGCCTAATTTCAAGAGGCCGCATTCTTCTATTGCCAAGGTGACAGTTAAATCATCATACCCCGTAATCTAACTCAAGCCTCTACTTTGGCTTAGGGAACATGGGTGCCTCGGGCTTCCAGAGCAGTAAGCTTTGGCGTCTTTTCCAATTTTGGACTAGTGTATAATTTAGACGTAACATAGAAAACAAACAAAACAAATAAACAGACAATACCCCCGTTAACCAAGTACGACTTCTAAGGTCTTAAGCTTACCGGAAGAAGAGATACATGATAATGAGCAGGATACCAAATTCTCTCAATCACCACCAGAAACTCGACACCCTTCTATTTCACCAAGTGAGCGTTGGAAAGGGTGGATCAATCATGGATATAGCACTCCAACAGACGTGGGATGCAGAAGTACTAGTAGTCGTGATACAAGAGCCTTGGAACATGCGGGAAAACGAAGAATTCATTACGAAAAGTCACACAGGCTTCGATAGCTTCATGCCCCAGACCATAGCGGGACCTTGGAACCTTTACTAAATTGGAAGCCCCCAGGCCCCTCAGTAGTGGGAGGCGACTTTAACTTCGTTTCCCAGCACTAGCAACCACTTACCGAGCGTCAATACGGGAATGGTGATCTCATCATGGAATGGGCCGGTAATAATCGTATGAAGTTAGTGAGTATTATCGAAGATAGCACCCACCGGGACGGGAATTTACAGGATCTCACCTGGAGCACTACAACGGCACAAGAATCAGTGTCATCCCGCTTCCACTGCACATCAGATCATTCGATAATCGAGGGATTAGTAGACACATCTGGAACATCGAAACTAGTTGGGATCCCGAGACTAACAAGGGTGAAAGACTGTGATTTCGACAAGTTCGCTCGATGCGTGAAGAAATGGGTAAGGCATGGCCCCCTCAGTAGCCCGATCGACATTGGAATATGTTAGAAATGCATGATAAATTACTTGCATTGTCTTAGAAGTTCCCGACGAGACCAACGATATGAACCCGGGTGTTTCATATCATGGTATCGGATTACATGACTAAGAACAACAATGACATTGTGTTTCAGAATAGATGCGACTCCCGGAGTTAGTAAGTTGTAACAGATGTATCAGGGTATGCTTGGATTACTTAGTTGTAAGAAAGTGTGGTACTTGGAATTACTCTGTATATAGTCATTGTGCTTCCGTTATATTCTGTATGATTTTATCGTGATACTTTTAGATATACAAAAAGATATTATTACAACAGAATACACATGAAGGAATTAATACAAGTATTTCGGGACGCGGTCACAATCGCAGGTCGAGCCTTCGCAGTCGGCAGGGGAAAAACAGCGCCTTGATGGAACGAGAACTGGAAGAGACGACAACTCGACTACAGGATTGCTAAAAACTCTTTAGGAAATGTAGAATTAACACGCAAGGCATTCCGAACCGCGGTGAAGGCGGCAAACGTGACTACTGGAGTAAGCAAGTTGATGCAGCGGATATCGAATCGCAAGTGCTCAAGCTAATGCGATGGGCCAAACCGAACCCGGCAAAAGAGTCCCCTTTTCTCCAGGCCTTTCCGAAACAGTGGCTTTTAGATCCTCTCCATCCAACGGCCACACTTTGAGACTCCCTTCTGGCGCGTTTCAATTCGAATAATGACACCGATACGTGGGAAGACGGACAACCCGACTCGATTCCATAGGACGGTGTAGTCTCATTGGAAGACGTCACAGCAACCACGATCGAGAGCAAAGAAATAGCCCCAGAACACGGTAAAAATACCGTACGACTCTTGAATGCGTGCTAGAGTACGACTGGAACGCGCGTCAGGGACCTCTTTCAGGCATGTTTGGACTTGGAATACTTTTCGAAATCCTTCAAGGTGGCCGAGATTGTGCTACTACCAAAGACAGGACGCGACATTACCAGCCCAAACGGATGGCGACCTATATCGCTGCTTTCCAGTCTAGGCAAGAGACTGGAACGACTGGTGGCAAAGCAGATGTCTTGGTTGGCAATAAAGTACAAAGTAGTACACTTACAACTGTTCGGCGCACTTCCAGGACGCTCATTAGTCGACTTGGTATTTTACGTTATACATGACGCGGAAGCGGCTATGAGATCTAACAAAGTTATGGCAATATTAAAGCTTGAAATCCAAGGAGCCTTCGATGCAGCTCTACAAAACCGACTGCTTTCATGAATGCGAGGTCAAAGCTGGCTGCTATCACTCTGTCGCTGGGTATAATCATTTTTGGCACAGCGGAGGGTCATGGTAAGATTCAAGAAAGGCGTTACTGACGAGAAAGTAGTCGAATGCGGAGTCCCACAAGGGTGACCACTTTCGCTACTCTTACTCATGCTGTACATCTCAGCACTATTCGAGGATGACGCATTCAACTGCAGATTTGGGTATGCTGATAAAATTTCTGTGGTCAAAGTAGGTAAGAATCCACGTGAAGCTGTCGAGGCGGCTCAGGAAGAGGTGGATAGTGTCACGGTCTTGTCAAGACCGCTTATGCAACTAAATGAGAAGAGGTAAATTTATATTCAAATCTATGGAGAACCACTAATACGCGACATGCTACGAATTAATAAACATTTTGGGTTTTATCTAGAAGATTCTTCTTAGCCCTATTGCCTTCTGAGATTCCCGAGGTTTCTATCTTCCAGAGGGTTCCAGTTCGCAGATAATTCAAGAGTAAACACGGACCCCTTGTCGACCCCACAATGATCTGCATTGAATAATTCTCTATGCAAGCCTATGCATAAAATAGGCTACAGGCATAACTCAGCTCACCAGCTGTTACAGATAGAACAACCCAACTTGCTCTCACACACAAGATCCAATTCGATGCATCTATTTCCGAACTGCTCATCATCGGGGGTGGACCTAGGAAAATTTTAGACAAATCGAACCTCGCAGTAACAATCGGCAAACAGCACATTACACCTTTTCCGTAGATACGATGGTCTGGAGTCTAGCTGGACTTACAGCTAAAATTCAGGCAGCACGTCCAGGAGTGGAGTAGCAAGGCATAACGAATATCAAACTTTCTGCGCAGCATCAACAAGGTGCAGAGAGGGGCGGCGCCTGGACCACTTGTTCGTGCGGTGAATGCGTGTGTGGTCAGCACGGCACTCTACGGCGCTGAGGTTTGGTGGCCTGGACTTACTCGCATCACGACGAAGCGGGACAAGGAGGTGAGTACAGGCGTAGGATCACATACTAAACTTCTAGAACGAACGATTTTGACAGCAATCCGAGCCGCACTAATCCGCCAACTCGACAGCTATCACCCGTTGGCGTCAAGGGCTAACGAGATACCAAATGATGCAATCAAACGATTCAAGTTTCGCGAGGGCCAGAAAGAACGTCTCTTACGAGTCCCAGAGCGCTATCAAACACGCTTCCAGAACGCGAATCTCACCTTCCCCGCATCAGAAGCTCCTGGAGAACTACGACAATCGAGAAACACAAGATTTACCGCCAGGGCCAAGTGTAACCAAAAGGAAAAATCAAAGCAGTTTAAAAATTGGCTTCAAAACTTACTCGCAGAAACGCTGTGTGTCTACTCTGATGGGTCATCGACGGGTCCAGGATTCTCAGCTTGTGGCTATGCCGTACAGAATGACGGGGAACTTAAAGCAAGTGGTAGAAAACTACTTCCAGGAACAGAAGTTTACGACGCTGAAACTGCCGAGGCTTTTCGAGGTCTAGAGGCTGCGTTGGAAATCGGAGATAATACTGGGATTAAGGTACTTCTGGACAATCAAGAGGCAGCTGAAGCATTGAGAAGCGATCGAAAAATCTCCTCACTACAAGCAGTCTGTCAGGATTTTCCGAGATCTGGATTTGGATTCTTAGGATTGGGATTGGGATTAGGATTGCGAGAACATTAGACAAATCTCGCTTGAGGATTCACGGATCTGTTTACTTTGGGTTATTTTTCAATGCATCCATAGGAAACATTTGTTGATATTCTTTACTTGGATTACTCTGCTTGTTGGTCATAGGGCAAGACATGTGTATTGTTATGGGCTATGCCCTGCATTGATTAATGGCTAGGTCAGGGACTAGCCGGTCACGGTCGGTAAGGGACGCAGATCGCAATGACATTCATACCTTTCAGGACGCGCGCTCATAAATAGGGGCACGCGTTCATGTAACTGTATATTAACCTCACTTCCCTAGTTAGTAGACAGTTATAGGAGAAATAAACGGTATTTCGTGACATATGTTCGTCGTGCTTTATTCCGATCGCTTATAGTCCATCACATGTATATATAGCTAATAAGAACCGCAGAGTTCTTGTTCTTTACGTTTAGTTTTTTGTCTAATTATTCATACCATACCTTCAGCCTTCGTGCCTTAGAGCCCACCAGTCCTATTGTTTTCGAGCCCTTCAGCCCTCCCTTAGCTCATCTACCCAGTCATCATCGCCTCCGTACCTTCAGCATACTGACACAGTCGATAACTTTAAGGAAATATGCAGCTCTCATGCTACGGCCGAGGTACGCTAGATCCCAGGACACAGCGGCATTTACGGGAACGAAAAGGCTGACATATTAGCAAAAAGGGCACTGGCATCAAACACCAGGGATCGAAATCTACCCACATCCGAAAGTGCGCGCAGAGGATATCAACACATTCAGACATTTGCGGCACTCAAGCGACAAATCACAATTAGCGTACAAAAACTAGCAGAAGAATGGTGATGTTTCGGGCTGTGCCCGACACGGTTTGGCTGAGCTATCTTTCGGGCCCATCCTCGGTTAATAAGTATAAGCACGTGATCGAACCCGAAGATGTTGATCGAACTCAAACCCTCGGCTAACTATCATAAGAGGCTAGAAGAGAGATCATTGATAGAAGCAAAGCCAGATCATGGAACAAGAAGAGGACAGATCACTAAGAGTGCAAAAGGCTATCACAGAGATCACTACTAGGAACAGAGGATGTATTTAATCAAGCCTAACTCCTGATGTAAAACTCCATAGAAGAATATAAACTTCTTTGCGGTATTGTTGACGAGCGTTGTCCGTTTCACTCTTGACGCTTAGCAGGTGGCTTAAAAACAGAACAGACAGGTACGAAGACCTCGAAATCCTAATGTAACGAAAGCCACCACCAGAAGTAGACCTTCGATGGGCGTATTCCCTACTTATCGCAACACGGACAGGACATGGTGATTTTGCTAGCCATCACTAACATTTCCAACACGAAACCGCAGAAATGTTGAGCGAACACGGACGAGAAAAACGACCGTGACATTTTGCGGAATGTAGACCGGCTACGCAGAAATGGCGGTTAGAGACAAAGGAATCACCACCACCTAGGATAAAAGACATGACGGGGCAAGTAGGATGGCAAGTTTGCTTGGGTGTGTTGACTGTCACGAAGTGTGTTGATCATGCTTTCCTTTGTCTAATTTGTTTATGCAAGATCTCTAAAAGTCTACATACTTTTATGCACATGTCCTATATGTAGTTCCTTTCCGAGGTGTCGGTTAAGCGGCATTCGCGTATGCTAGATATCGGGATCGCCGAACTATAAGGACAAGAGGGCGGAGTAACCGAAACTCAAGCCATCTTCGGGAACACCTTAGTTACAAGCTTGACGCCGAAGGCTCATCAGATGTATTCGGCTTCACCAAAGTCCTGAGAGCAGAATCGTTCGAGACTGAGGGAAAGAAGAAGAGAGAAAAAGGGACTTACAATTTTAATGTCTACATAAAGAGTGTCTAGATAGCAGAAATAAGAAGACAATCACTTCTCAAAAATCTTGACTGATAATCTTTCCGGTGGACAAAGTGTTACAGTAAAACTGAAATGTGAATATAGATTTTGAACAGGGGTGCGAATCAACGGTAAAGTTTCTTTTGTGTTTATATATGCAAAGCTCAGGGATTAAGGAGCAGTGCAGGGCACCAACTCCTTATTTTTTTTAAATCATTTATAGGGTGTCAGCAATAAAACTTGTTGAGTCGCATTAGTGGATGGGTTTAAAGTGGGGTTTTATGTAAATCTCTGCCTACTCTAGATAAGATCGACCTGGCTTGCATTGATACCCTTGATGCGCCTTACCAGATGTGGGCATGACCTACATTAAAATTGCTTTTTCAATGGTGAAAGACCCTTGGTGACAAAACTTTGTTAAACTCCAAAGGACTCCATAGTTTCTACTTTTCATTGTCCTGATGATTACCCTAAAATCTATTATTTACAAGATCTAGTAATGAAATGCTCGATTAAGATCTAATTGATTCACCATTTACTTCGATTACTGCCTGAAAACTTGATGACTTATTTGCGATAAGCCTCACAGGTTCTGCCGATGAGATTGATTCCCATGCTTCTAAAATCGCCTCATTTAGCCTGGCTTGGGAAATTTGCCTTCCTACTTTCACATCTGGATGATGAGATTGTATGTAATCATTCATCGTATTCCACAAACACCCAATAGGATTAAGATCAGGAGAGTATGGTGGCCAGACAATCGGACGTATACCTACCTCATGCAATTTTTCCATGGTATTCAGTACGGCATGACACGCTGCACCGTCCGGCATCAACGACATATTTAGGTGTGCTTCCCTTGTCGATGCTATGAGAGGCAGTATCCGTTCACAGTATGATTTCGTTGTGAGTGAGCCCCATCTCTTATTCCATACAAGAGAGGGACATTTTTCTGAGCCAATGAAGGAACCCCAAAACATCCGCCAATTCCTGCGCGCAAATTGGGAAGATACACAAGTTTCATCAAGCTGTTCTCCAGGCTGATATCCTCCACTAGTACAACAAAATAGTAGGATTTAGTAATAAAATCTTGTCTTCCTCGTTACAAACGCAGGTGTGTGCTGACCACCAGTCATCCAAGACTCGTCCGTGCAGAGAATCTGGTTCCACTGCTTGGTAGTCCATTCTAGATGTTCTCGGGCAAACTGTAATCGTTTCATCTTATTTTCTTCTGTGAGTGGAGGCTTCAAACGGGAGATACAACGTCTGTATCCTCTCTTATGGAGGGCTCTCCTGATTAAATGTTCTCCATTGTTCCAGTGAGAGAATGGGTACATAGATAATTCTAAGTAGGTCATGAATCGACCATTTAGAGAGCTACGAACACAATGCTCAAGCTCATCCACTTGACCAACACTCAATTTAGATTGACGGCCTGGTCTTTGGGGATCCAAGATATCAGCACGTTCGGAGGCAAATTGGGCCTGCCAGTGAGAGATTCCTAATTGGGTTGGGGTTGCTTGAAGAGAAAGACCGTACCTCCAAAGTGATTGAACAGCGACCCGTTGGTCTCGCGATAGTTGGGGTCAATAGGTTTTAGCAGTTGAATTTTCTGGAGTTCATGGTTATTGTTCCTATTATATTTATAATCAATAGTATTTAATATGTTTGTTTTTGTCGTTGAGGTTTCGCGATTGCTAGAGAGTGCGTGGGAAATCAGGAAAAGACGACGGCGCTGAACAGAATTCAAACTAGAGCGACACTTGAAAAGCGGAGAAATTTGAGTTTGGTTCTAGCCTATTTAGTAGTACTAAGCGACATGTTGCAGGGTATATCCTTGTACTTTTGGGAATTCGGGTTTAACAAGTTTTATGGCTGACACCTTGTAAGCGTGTGGAGCCTGAGGGTATGACGCGAATCATTACGGAAGACATGTATGTTTCACAGAATGACACAGTTTGACGTTAGGGACACTCATACTCAGATTTCATTTGCAGATACCACTACGAGAATAACGCCTTACGACATGTACCCTCTTCCGAGAATACCCACCAAAGGGTAAAGCGGAAAACCCCCATGGTTATATGAATAAAATATCGTCATCCCACAGACACGATATCACCACAAGAGAACTGGTATGGGGGTCTTGCTGGATTCGAGCCAGCTTTCTCCTGTCTCAAATGGTGCATGTGTCCAAGCTACCCAGACTCTACCTGGAAGAACGGCCCAGACGGTGTACCACTGCACCATCCGACCCACCAACTCCTTAGAAACGGTGTTTTATTGCTTTCAATCTGTTTCCTTGGTTCTTTTTGAACCAGTCGTGATGGTAGCAAAACATCTATCTATTTAGATCTGGCCTACCCGTGCCCTGCTGCCTGGGTGCTAGGCCTATACCCGGTCACGTTAATAATATCATCATCATCCCTGTTAACCAATCGTCACATTCAAATGCTATTCGATACGGGCGTCCCTCATACCATGTTGAGTCATCGCCCAATATACCGTACCAACGTTATTTGTGTCATAGCCTCAGGACTGCATACACTAAAATGACTTTAAAAAACGGATTCCCAGGGACAGGCGACAAATTGTTGATAACGTGACTAACGGGATGGCAAAAATTTCCAGACCAGCTACGCCGGCTATGAAAGATCCATGTGATATTACAGAAACCTCTCCACGGTGTGAACCGGCCTACAGTAGGCTGTTTGAAAGGTAAAACAAAGTTCAAGAGCCATTATTCATCATCATACCGAAAAGGGCGGCGACAACTCGCATTGAAGTGCCAGAAATGGATGGTCGAAGATTGGAAGAAAGCTCGGTGGTCCGACAAGATATAGAAAAAATGTTTTGCAGGGACGGGATTCAGTAGACATGGTTCACAGTAGATCAAGCTGCAATGGAGAAAGATGTTGTCTCATCACTTAAGCTTGATGGGGGTAACAAATTGATTTGACGATGCGTGGCCAGGTCTGGACCGAGTGCGATGATCTTGATGATACGGAAAATGTATGCGAGCATTTCATCAGCACTCCGCAGGAAAATCTCACTCACAGCAGTGAGGTATTTACTTTTGAGAGATGCGCCTCTTATCGATCAGCTGATCTTCCAGCAGGATAACAATCTTAAGGACACTGCCACGGCTATAAAAAATTCATATGGTCAAGATATATTAGATACTTCATTGGCCAGCTCAATCCCCGGATCCCAATCCAGTAGAGCTCTTTAGGAACGAGTTGAAAAAAAGGTTTGGACGTTATACGGAACCCCAAAGTAAGGTAGAGGAATCTTAAGAGTGAGCGGAGAAAGTGTGGAGTCACGTCAACGACGGGTATGTGGTGCTGGTAGCAAGTATAGTTCAGATTAAGAGTGACGGTTTGGAATTTGGTTACGGTAATGATAAAGACTACAATAACAGTAGTGGTGGTGTTGAGGATGAACATGGTGGAGGAAGGGAAATTGGAAGACACTGATTCACGTCGAAAAATCCATCCGTGATGTAATAAGTGAAGGAAGCTTGGGGGTTAGATGATGCAGTAGTACACTGTTCGGACCGTTCCCCAAAGTAGAGTCTAGGTAACTTGAACACATACCTCACTTGAGACAGGAGAAGGCAATTTCAAATTTAACTAGACCCTTAAGCCAAAATCTCTCGCGGCGATACTAAAGTCTTAGAATGATTAAAGCATACTCAGAAAACCATGTGGGTTTCTCACTTTTTCCTGTGGTGAGCGTCCCGGTAGAGAATACATGTCGTACGGCGGTATCTTTGAGTGAGATCTGTAAAGGAAGTCTGAGTGTGAGTATTTCAGGCGTTAAACTGAGTCATTCTGAGATAAATATGCATCTTCCGTAATCATCATTCATGTCATAGTTCCAGGCTGCCTACACAAGATTAGTTTTAAAATAGTAACATTATCAATTACTTAGTGAACTGGTCTTCGATCAACGATTCATCAACAGAGAAGCAAACTTGAACTAAATTAAATATATTCTTAAACAAACAGCTACGATTATTCAAAAAAACTGGGTTCAGCAGATTGAGGGCTATTCTGTGAAAAGGGACTGGTCATGCTGGTTGTTCACAAATGTGTATCGCAAAATTAGCTTTATATTCTGCATGGAGAAAGAAGAACACTGGGAAATCTACATAGTTATATACTCCTTACTAAATTCCAGTGTGAATTTATACGGAAGTTGTTCTGTCCACAGCCTCCCAGGTTGAGCTGACTGTTCCATGACGACCTCCTTGTTAACCGAGCCGAATCAACTCTGGATTTAACCAAATAAGGCAATAGCCTGTAACAAATTCGGACAGCTAATATTGTTGCGTGACCTAGCGATAGCAAAACACATGTATCTAGATCAGTATGTGGCTTAGAGTACTGTCTAGCAGACAGAATTTGAGCCATTTTCTGTGCCCAAAACGTATGATGAGAGGGTTCAATGGAGGAATATTAGGATGGAGAAGTGACAAGAATCAACGATTTTTCATCCTTTATTCTAATCTCCGCAAATTATATCTTTGATATCAGCATGAGTTAGACGCCCAAGCGAGAGGTATTTGCCGTCGAATGAGAAGAGGACGCAGAAAAATGATCGAAGCACTTTTTGGTAATGGATAACTTTCGTTATGCCCAAGAGCACTACCACTATTTCGGGAAAATTGCCTCGAAAATTTATTGATTAGACAGTAAAAACTGGCCATTTTAGTTAGTAGTAGCATCATTTCTTGTCACTTCAAGAGATATTGATGGGAAGGGCTTCATGAGGCAAGAGTTTTCATTAAGCTTTGCTGGAAAGGGAGATTCATCAAGCCTCTACCAATCATAACAACTTTTCCTTCCGAAGTTGTAGGTTGTGTGGTTGAATCAGAGGGTGGAGAGATATCCAAAATATCAAACATGTCCCTCACGCCTTGAATAATCTTCTCTTCCCCGTTTGTGAGGTACACTTTTGCTTTGAGTCGATGAATCTCAAACTTTAGTCCGGCCTTTTGAGAGGTATCAAAATCTAGAATAGAATAAGGAATAATAGATTCCCAAAGAATAGATCTGAGCCATTCGTCAAGTGTCAGAACCTGATCTGGAGTAAGAGCAGGCAATGCGAAAGTGATGGTGGAAATAGTCTTTTGATCTGTAAGTTTAAAAAATTTAAGAGGAAGGGGATAGTAAGTACTGAATCTAGATGGCTATGCTCCATGTTAACAATATCTAACGACCCCACGTCATCATATGCGTGAAGGTCGAGAAGGAGCCCCTCCAATCGAGGGACTCGACCATTCTCGGTAATGTGAAGCTTTGCAAGTCCATTAATAGCACGAATTCGGTCTTTGACAAGACGAAGATAATCGTCGCTGACGAGATCAGATTTATTGATAACAATGACGTCCGCATGGGATATTTGTAAGTGTGCCGTTGTTAGTAGAGAACCATGATGATCATGGTCTTCAACGGAAATGAGGGTTTCAGTTTCGGGATGGCTGAGACTCTGCAGGATGTTTTTGGCGTCTACGAGCGTCACGATTCCATCAAGATATATATTGCTTCCAAGCCCTTCATCAACCCAAAAAATAGGGACGAGGTTACCAGGATCAGCTAAACCAGTCGTTTCTAGAAGGATATAGTCAAATGTTCCTTTCTTGTCCATTAAGGACTCTATAGCGTTTATCCCGGAGTCCCTAGCATAATGTAAATAATACTTTTAATGTTGGGATAAGATAGAGTACTTGATAGAGCAGCAGATGCAGCCATTTCCTAATTCGAGCCACTCTTCGACCTGTTCTCCACCCGTATTCACCGTCAAGGACTTTTCAATGTCCAGTGCTGTGTTAATCAGAATCTAGGTTCAAAGATTCGTCTGTCGAGGACCTACAATCGCCAAATTCTATGCTGTCAGAGATGTTGATTTACTGAACTCAATGCAGCATACCATTTAGAATGACAGCTATTTTCTTTCCATGTTTCTGAGTTAAAATGTAATTCATCAAAGTAGTTTTCCCGGCTCCCAGATATCCTATCGGCTTTAGAAATATCCCCTTTAGTCACGCTGGTGCAGGTCTCTACCTGTGATAATCGTAATAGGAACTTTGTTTGGTGAAGTCTGTTGAACATGATCCAAAGCACTGAGTTCAACCAACAATGGGGGCATGTCTTCATCATCCGAGCTCATTCTCATAAGTTCGACTATTCTAGGATAACGGAAAGTTACTGTTAAGATAGCTAATTGAGCCTTGTTGATACGATCCTCGGCAATTCCAAGGCTCTGTGAAGCGTCACAACTACAAACATTATACCACTGTACATTCGCGCCCATATTTTCGGAATCAGCACGTCAAAATGCCTCTGAACCAAGGCACTCCGAGGTTGCCCAGTCCTCCACCACCAACTGAAATTCAGATTGGTCTTGAGTCTACGACGAGGACCGGGTCTAATGATCAGAAGACGGTTAATCTGGAACAGAGCATGATCGAGATTAATTCAAAGCGGAGAATTCATCCTGGTACGAGATCAGCAGACATGGCAACGTGTCTTTCATTGGTTCCATTGAGCGAAGTAAGCTTATTTGTCTAAGACTGCTTCAATTTGTCATGTTGATTGTCGTAGCTCGACTCGGCCTTTCAACTTCAAGAGCACCTAAAAGCGCTTCACTACGAATGCTCCAAGTCTTCTCATGATGATGCCACCACAGGACCTATTTCACGCGATGATGCCATGATGATTGCCACGCCGCCAGAGGGGGTTGATAGATCTCTCTGGCTCTACGAACTCTGTCGCTTTCTCATCAACAAATGTAACGATCTTGTTGTTGGCTTACTCTTCGATACTCCACCTTGCTCGGCCACTACTTGCCCCGAGATGCGTGCTTCTGAGTGGCAGTTTCTTTGCGCTGTCCACGATACCCCCAAGACATGTTGTGCCATTGATTACAGCTGCCATACCCTTGATTGGGCCACAAATATCGTCACATCCCTCAAAATTTTCCCGAGCCGGCTCAGTCTCGGCGCTGGAAGCTCGGTGATAGAGAAATCAGTGGGGCTGAGCCACTTGACCAACATATTTAGGCGGCTCCATCGAATCTTTGCGCACGCCTGGTTTCAGCATCGACAAGTTTACTGGTCAGTAGAAAACTTAACAGGACTCTATACTCTGTTTAAAATTGTTAGTGATAAATACGATCTTTTGCCAGTGGATAATCACCAACTTCCTCCCGAGGCAGAGGGATTGGAGCCAACTGAAGATCTAAGGCCTAGATTTTCGATCCTGAAGTCGTCCAATCCGGTCTCTGATCTCACTTTGTCCAGCGAAGAAGATTTGGCGAATATCATAAGCAATCGGAATAAGACTCGGCGTCACATTCGGCAGTCTCCGTCTGTTGGATCAGCCGTTACCACAGTGCTAGAAGCAGACGAAGATGATGATTCCATCACCCAGAAGTTAGAAGATTTTTGCGTGAAGGAAGACTTAATTGATAGTAGCGATTCAATCGAGGTAGCTGAAAACGAGGGATCTGGTAGCGAGGTAGAAAGTGTAGTAGGAATAGAAAGAGAAAAAACGTCTGAGGAAATTTCAGCAGGAGAAGAGGCAGCTGCGGTGGAGGAGGTAGAGGCGGTGGATAAAGCAGATGAGCAGGCAGATGTCGAGCTCTT
The DNA here is from genome assembly GCA_028751805.1 of Podosphaera xanthii. Taxonomy (NCBI): domain Eukaryota; kingdom Fungi; phylum Ascomycota; class Leotiomycetes; order Helotiales; family Erysiphaceae; genus Podosphaera; species Podosphaera xanthii. Next base: position 2,827,572 of record JAPWIX010000012.1, on the reverse strand, counting down.
ATCTTTTGCACTTTACGAAGATGATTTGTCAGCACCAATGCAAGAAGACTTTACACTCAATGAAGATAACGCCTCTAAGGAAGAGGAACAAGCTAATGACGAAGACGATGGCAACGAGACTGAAAGGGCAGAAGAACCAAAAGAAGAGAAAAAGCAAAACGAAGTATAATGATACCCATTAGTTTCCAGTCGTTGCTCAATTCATTTGTATGATAAGCTTGATCAAATCTTGGACGAAATGTAAAGACATAATTCTCGCTCGAAGTTATTACTACGCTAGGGGTGCCCAGAATATCTGAAAATAAACGGAGTATGAACCACCCCGTATTTGGTAATACACGACAGATGTCTAAATTGCCTCGAAAAGCCTCTCGCGGGCGGAATTAGGCAGAAATGCAAAGCGTCGAAAGCTCTTCACAATCTCCAGCCAAAGCATTGTCTAAGTCCCATCGAAATCATGTCCAAAGGAAAGCCATTGGATACTAATTAAAATATATCAGCATCTGCACGATGTACGGCCCTAGAATTTCTTCACGATATAATCCCATCTCAAATATATGCATGCGCTCCGTGTACATTTCGCTACCATAAAGGGGGGGGAAATGTCGCTATAACGGGTGGAAAGCCGAGATATCAGCAGCATGACCCATTTCCAGTGAAACTCCCGCTTCTGCGTGGAAGATACATGTAGTGTGCGGTGCCCGGAAAGACTCAATTACTCTAGCACGTTGAAGCGGTAGTAACGTACTCGCACTTGGTCCTGATTAAAGGTAGCATGGCCCTAGTGTCTCAGCCTATTCAGGTCAGAGACAAAGTAAACAAAGCGATGGGTGAGATTGCAATCTCAAGAATTCATACCTCTTCCAAAAATAACGTTGTTCTCACCTGCTTTAAATCCACACCAGAAAAATTACTGAAACAACAACTCAAGTGGGAGAAGGTTTTCTTAGACTGGACCATAAGTAAGGTCCAAAAAGTTGAGAATTGGCCCAACCCGTTTATTCTCGGGCTTCCTTCCTATCTCATCGCTGACATCTCAGAAGAGATTTCATCTTTCAACCCCAAGACTTCTGTCCAAGACAAGCCAAGATGGCTCACTGGGCCATCAAAGACTGAAAATGGCTCGATAGTCATCACTGCTTGCTCGGATGCGGAGAAAGATGAGGTCCTCAGATCAGAAGTTCTGATCGGAGGACTTTTTCTAAGAGCAGTCAACTACCAAGAAAGCACAGAGAAGACTCAGTGCAAATCTTGCTTAATGGATGGCCACCACCACTATCATATAAAAGAAGACATGTTTGTGCCATTTGCATGAAGACCCATTCGACCCCAGAGCACAGTTGCTCAACTTGCAAGGCCTCAGGGAACTGTGCACATCACTCCTGTCAATTCTTTAATTGCAAATACTCTAGCTACAATGCTCCAGAAGAACAAAATTGCTAATTTTACAAGGCACTCTCTTGATAGAAAAAATCAAAATATGCCAATACAATGTTGCCAAGGGAAGAAAAATCACTCAATTTCTGTTCGAAGTTTCGTTTTCTAATAATACTGACTTTATTTTTATCCAAGAGCCCTACATGTACCTAAATAACACCATTCATGCTTTCTCTACCTTATCTTATCCTGCCTATCATTCCATTCTAAAAATAGATACAGGTATTCAGCCAAGAGTGGCATCTTATGTCAAGATCTCCGTGTATGATATAACAGCTAGGACCTGTTAAAATATATATGGTAATTATATATATCTGTGGAATAGGATTCATAGATTGTCGCAGAGCGATGGAGCTGATCAGGCTTTGGAAATCATGTAGAATGAATAAAGACAATTTTTGAGTTCTCAGTTGTAGAATTTAATCTTTGGCGAAGGAGGTACATCTCAATGTGATTTATGTCCTGAGTTCCCTAGACTAGGTCTTAGTCAAGTACTATCTAATTACAATAGAATATCCGTTTGTTGATCGCTGGTCCAGATCAGGATAACTAAATCATATCTTGTCTATGGAAGTTAGCCTTTGGTATTGTCATGTAGATCCTCAGGAGGATCGTAATTGGTTTGACTGTATGACACCCACTGAATTACAACTTAGCCAATATTAACTAAATTTATTGTCACCCACGAACATAAATCAGCAGGACTGATCTTATATCCGACCTAGACAGGCAGATACTTGAGATCTCTACTGCAAGAGAAAGCTTCTTCAAATTCCATATCTACAACGAAAATTCTCTTGTTCAAGGGAAAACCCAAACAACATTACAGAAACTTTTTTAGGCCAATCTTTCAATTTCACTTCCTTTTCTTTTCTTAGGGGACATCAATCTTCACCACTCATGGTGAAATCCTGTAATTTCCAACCCCACATCTCAAGCCTCTGAGCTGACACTTTTTGGAGGGAGATGAGGCAAGTCTTTTTGTAGATCCCAGAATAGTTGAAGAATTCTGAGGAAATTTTCACAGATCAAACACAAAGAACACATCAATCATAGATCTGGCCTTAATTAATGGCATTATGGAGAAAGCACCGGATCAGATCATGAAGTCATGTTGTTTAAAGTATACCTCTCTACGCCAACCAACTTTGGGCCCTGCTTATCCCCTAAATTCTATCTCAAGAGAGCTAACAGGGATGCTTATGGCAAATTTATATCATCTCTCCAATCTCTCTATATTTTCCTTCTTGACTTAGCTATTTAAGCCAAGGAGCCTGATCAAGTAGCTTGTCACTTTCAAGACCTCATTGTGAAGGGAACACGCAATGCCAAGAAAAATCTAGTCCATCTAGTCACTCCAAAGCCTGGTGGATAGATGAAGTGACTATTCCGAGAAAGGACTACTATGTAAAAAGGAGGGCCAATAAGTCTTGGCTCTCTGATGATATTGAAGATGCTAGAATCCGCAGAAACCATTAATTTAGATGTATTGACTTCACTAAAAAGAAACACTAGGAAGAGTTTCTGAATGGAGCTAAGGATAAGAATTTTTTAAGGCCCTTAATTACTCTTACTCCAAGTTCTTTCGGCCTACCATTATTGCTATCTTACATTACAAAGGCCCCCAGGACAAAAAAGTGGTAGCACCAATCTTTGCTGGCAAATGAACTGCATTAATTAGCTCCATTTTCTCCGCACCAGGACCTAAGGTAACCGGAATCATCTTCATCCTCTATTCAGTCCAGTCCTTCCGACTAATCTGATCTTATCACTCCTGTCCCAGATTTACAATCAAACGTGTCCACTGCTTTCCAATCAAGAACTTTCATTCCTTCAACAGCCGATTACCAGTGGGAATGGCCTGAAATTACTCTAGACGAACTTTTTTAAGCAGTACCAGACAAGGAAATGGCCCCAGGAAAAGAAAATATTGACTGGTCCATGATTTGTGAGGCACCTAAATATATCCCCCGAGTCTTCCTTCAAGCCTATTCATTTATTATTCAATGTGTCAAACATCCGTCAGTGTGGAAAGAATCCACGGGGATTATTATAGCCACAAGAGGCAAGCCTGATCACTCTATTCTCAAGGCTGACAGACCAATTTCATTGATTTCTTGTCTTTCTAAACTATCAGAGAGGATATTTTCAAGAATTGCCGACCTAGCTCAGACTTCAACTACCTTGCCCCACCTTAGTCAGATGGGTGGAAGAAAACAAAGATCAACTATTGACGCTGCGATGCTCCATCAGAACTTCACGGAAGAATATTTCTAAACGGATGATATCGCATCTTGTATTTCCTTAAATGTCATGGGAGCCTTCGATAGACTACAGCCAAGTCAGCTAATTCAGGTCCTTCGAAGGGAAAATCTTCCATCTAACTTTATATCATAGGTCTCTCGACCTCTTAACTACAAGAAAATTTCGCTTCTATGGTCAGCTCAGTGCCTCATTTTCGGTCACTGGGGCTCCTCAGGGTAGTACTATATCACCCTTACTCTTTTTTTTTCTAAAAGCGAATTTTCCTCATCCAAAATTTCCGACAGTTTCCTAGAAATTTCTTACGTAGACGATGTATGCATCTCATATGCCTCTTCTACAGTGAAGGAAAATATGACCGATCTCTAGCAACGTTTGAAACTACTATTTGCTAAGGCATGATCCATATCAATAGTCTTTGAAAAATCTAAAACAGAGCTCATTCAGTTATCCAAGATAAGACAAAAATATACAGAAAAATTACAAATTGAGAATCTGATGATGGAACCTAGTACTTCGGTGAGGTTGCTAGGAATCTGAATTCAACACAACATTTCCTATAAATATCACGTGGAAAAAGGCTGCATCTAGCGCAAGGACCTATTCAGAGACTTATCCCACTTTCTTCCAAACATAAGGGATTTAGTTTTAATGCACTGAGGCAATTTTATCTTTGCTGTGTCATCCCGGTCTTAGACTTTGACTTAGTACTATGGTACAACAAATATGGCACAGCAAAGTTAACTCGGATTTGTAACAAGATACAAAAGCAAATTCTGACTATAATTACGGATACCTATAGAAGCAGCCCAAGCATGGCCTTGGAAATTAAAACAGCAGTCTTCCCATTTAAGGTACGAAAGTTCAGGCAAGCAGCTTTCTATGCAATACGTCTCCTGAAATTCCAACTCCACCACCCTCTCTGTCAGGATGATGGCAGACTTCGACAAGGTGGTGAACGAGATTATGGTAGTGGTGGTAGTTACGGTAAAGGCAGTGGTTACGGTAAAGATGATTATTACAGTAAGGGTGATGGTTACGGCTGTCATGGGGCTGAGGCCCTGGGACTCGATCCAGCTGTATGCCGGATATCACCTGATGTCGCTTAATGTTGCTTAAGTATCACGGACCAGTTGTACTCCCAAAATGCTCAGTAACGTTTCCGAGGTATTCTGGGGAATTCCATGACGCCAAGAGAAATTGATAGAAACTCCTAGAACCACCTTAGTAGTCGAAGGGTCTTTGTAGAAACCTCCAGAACATCAAATGACTAGTAGGAGGTGTACTATTTAATAGACTCACAAGTAGATAGTTTAGAGACTCATCGAAAGATAGATATTTCTAGACGATTTCTTTGTGCCCTTACAAATTAACCGACCCTTTGACAACGGCAAGGTTGATGATCGTGGCGAAGAAGGTGGGGGCAAGGATGGTGGAGACAAGGGTAATGGCGCAAGTGGTGGGGGTGCTGGTCGAGTTCAGAGAAAGTAAGTTAATGAGATTAATGACAATGGACTTGACGTGCAGGTCCATGACTGGACGCCTGTTGAACCGCCCCAAAACAGACTTCTAAGCGAGATTAACATCTTTACAAAGACAAACAACTCCAGGCGCCGATCTTAAATATCCTTAGGAATCCAACAATACCCCCTCGTTTCGATGGTGCGAGGTCCCGCGAGCGAGGGGCTTCAGGGTAAGCTTCGAGGAATCCAGTTACCAACTCTTGACAGCCCTTAGGTGATCACATGGCTCCCGGGTTGTGTCCTCGCAGCCTGTCCAGCGAATTAGGCAGTATATCTTTTTTCGGCGTAATCGGAATTCCAATACGGCCTCAACTTCCTGTTCTTCGGGGTCATAAACTTTATGGTCTAAAGGTGGGGATGGAGACTGTTACTGAGACGGAAATCCGACGTATGCGGGAAGGACACATGAAAATTGGTGTCAATTTAAGTTAAAACGGGAGATTTAATTTTGCGACCAGGGGGCTTTTCATCGCTATGATTCTCCATGGTCCCGCTCGAATGTGATCCAGTTTATTTGTAGGCCTAGATAGAGCAATATTCTTTAGAGATAAATAGACACGATCTCCCACTTGGTACTTGAGTGCTGGAAATCGTCTCTTATTTGCGTAGGTACATTGAAAGGCCTGCGCCAGTTGGATCTGCTCCGAACAAGGTTTTTGCACATTCTCCACCTAGGACACAAAAGATTGGTTGTCCCACTTTTCTGGTGATTGAGATTCGGGTCTAAAATCAAGTCTAGGGTAATGTCCGAAAGACGCAAAGAGTACTGTGATTCCCGTAGACGCGTTAACGTGGTTATTTGCGCAGAACTCGGCCAGTGCTAAATGACTAGCCAGATCTTCTTGGTGGTAGTTCACATAATATCGCAGATAAAATTCTAAAGATCTATTTGCACGATCTGTTTGTCCATTCGTTTGAGGATGATAAGAGGATGAGTGCTTGTGGGTTACTTGCAGACGACCAGAGATTTCCTTCCCAGTTCGGTCCATGAACGCACATCCTTAGTTTGAAACCAAGGAGTCAGGTAGATCCACAAAAAGTACGACGTGATTCACGAAGGCTTCCGCGGTTTCTCGTGCTGTGGGACTCTCCATTGGCATGATCCACACTCTCTTGGTTAGACGATCTACAACTTGAAAGATAAACCGATATGTGGTGTTTTTAATGGTACACTTTGGGAGAGGTCCGATGAAGTCGAGTGTTAGATATCCAAATGCTGCGCTCGGGACGGGTAGGGGATGAAGGAAACTTTGAAGCTTTTGAACCGATGGATTGTTTCTTTTGCAAGCTTCACATCCACGCGCATGTATTGATGCGTCTTTGTGACAGCCTGGCCACCAATATTTTCTCGTCAGCAGGCTATAAAGGGCAGCGGCCCAACGATGGCCGCAAAGGGGAGTGTTATGCAACTCCTGAAGAACTTTTTCTCGAAGAATGTCTGGGACATACTCCATATCATTGAAAGAAAAGGAGTGTGATGTTAGTCTGCAGTCAGCTAGTTGGATATCGGTGCGATTAATCGTACTATCCCCAAGGGCTGTTCAAATTTCTCGGCAGAATGGATCGTTATCGCATGCGATGCCCAAATTCTCTATTAATAATTTCTAGAGGGGACTATGAGGATGGCTCTGATTTTGGTTGGTGGTGGTTGCCTCGGCGCTTCGAAGAATTTGGTAGGACTTGAGAAGCGTCTGGTATTGATGTTGGTTCCTTTCATCAGTGTCGTCTTTAGGTCTGTCGATGCCTATCCGAGTCAGTGCGTCTGGCTTACCACCTTGCTTTCCGGATCTGAACACGATCTTGAAGTCGTAGTCGGCCAGCAATTCGCTCGAACGAGCTTGTCTCCGATTCAATTTTTTTGTCGTCATAAAATGTTCGAGGTTTTTGTGGTTGGTCAGAATGAAAGTGGATGCTTCTGCTAATCCGAGTTCCGCTGTCCAAGTTTCAATAGCATTAACGATTACAAGCAGCTCTTTATCGAAGATCTCATAATTGCATTCGGCTGGTAGCATCTTCTTTGACATAAAAGCTACCGGCCGGAGCACTCCTGAGTGATCATATGTGACAGCTGGGAAGCTGGTAATCCCTGTAGCCTACGCAAGTAAGCGCAGGCGCTGGAGTGGAGGTGAAACCAAAAATCTGTGAAGCTCAAAGTTCGCAGAACTGGTGGCGGCAATATTTGATTTCATCCTAGAGATAAAGCTCAGTGCACTGAAACCAACCTACTTCGTATTAGAGGAGTTTCAGGATGAATTTTATTGAAGTCTAGCAAGTAACAGAGTGTAAGCTAAGCTGTATAATAGTAGCCATCATCCCTCGATGGGCTTTTCCTCTCTATAGTTAATTATAAATTATCTTTCATTACTCTAAAGCTCAGGCATTAAGTAGTGAACTGTGACATCATACTGGGATAGAGTAGCAGCGGTTACGAAATCGAAGGCACCTGTTTCTAGAACAGCCTGAAGTCTGGGATCGAAGTGGGCCAACATTATGCCGTCTTCAAAAGCTTGAATGATCCGTCGAAAAGAGGCTTCGCAGTTATCATTCAATAAGAAGAGTACATCTTTCTTTAAGTTTACCATGGAAGCAGTAAGCCGGGAGAACTCAGGAATAAAGCGGCGATAGAAATTAGCGAAGCCAAGTAATCTTTGGATGTCGCGGACTGAACGTGGTCGAGGCCAATCCTGGACACAGGCTACTTTTTTAGAATCCATGTTAATTCCTTCAGTCAATATGATCAACCCTAGATAGGTTACCTGGCTAGTTTCGAAATTGCACTTAGAAATATCAACCTGGTAGCCATGCTCTCGGAGTCGCTGAAGAACAGTTCGAACGTGGCTACGATGCTCGGAGAGTGTTTTAGAATATATCAATATGTCGTCAATGTAGGCGTTGCAAAATTGATCTAGGAGCCCTCGGAGCGCGTGGTTGATGTGTGCCTGAAACGACGCGGGGCCATTGCAGAGTCAAAATGGAATGACCAGGGGCTCAAATAATCCATAGCGACACGTAAATGCTGCTTTCCATTCATCGCCTAATTCGATGCGGAATTTGTTAAATGCTGAGATCACGTCTAGCTTCGTGTAGTACTTTGCATAGGCGATTTGGGTGAGAGTTTCTAATATGAGGGGAAGAGGGTGTCGATTTTTGATGGTAACAGCATTAAGTCCGCGGTAGTCAATACAAAAACAGAGATCATCGTTTACCTTTTTTACGAATAGGACCGGTGCTGCTGCAGGTGAGCAAGATACGCGAATAAATCCTTTGTCTAATTCTTTATCAAAATAATCGCGGGGGCCTTTTACTCATGCTGGTTCATGGAGTACGACCGTGAGGCTGGACGCTGTTTGCCTGGTTGAAGGTCAATGGCGTGGTCCCAGGCTCGATGTGGTGAGATGGTGTCGGCTTAGCTTCGATTGAAGACATCGAGAAAATCATGGCACTGGATCGGCAGGAATTTGTGGGGATCCGCATCTTTTGGGACAACCACAGCTGCATTACCGATCTGGATTATCGGAGATCGCTCCATTAAGTCTTCGATTAGGAGATCCAGATCATGGAGACTGAGGGTAAAATTATAATTTTCCGGCTGCTGGGCTATCATGACGAATACCGGTGCTAGAACTTGGGTAGGAAGAGAAAATTTGGGGAATTAACTCTTCAGGTTTTCACATGGACCATGATTCCCGTTGTCGGGTGATGGGAAGTTTAAGGCTTTGGAATTGAAGTATGGGTTTGTGGTCTCGAATTGACAACATTGTCTCTCTAGACAGTGCGTGCCAGAGGTGGGCGTATAACTTGTCCAGTTAACGTAGGGAGCGTGTTTTTCTAGCCAGGGAAAGCCCAGAACAAGATCATGTTTACAGGGATCAATTACGTAGGCGGTGAGTGATTCACAATGTCTAGCCAAAGTAATAAGAAACGAGACTTGCTGTAAGGCTTCAGCGCCCTGTTTCTCCTCAAACCCTACAATATTGATTGGGCTTTTAAGTGGGGCGGGTAGAGAGGCAAAGACGATCGCACGTGGATTTAGAGAGAAAGGCAAGACCGGAAGCGCCAGTATCCACGAGTGTGTCAGAATTTGATCCCATCTCCCATCCAAAATAGCATGGTTTCGCTTGGAATTAATTTGTCTAAGATTGTTTAGGGAATGCTATGTTTGGAAATGCTTGAAAATCGGGTTCTCAGAAGTCAGGCCATGAAAGTTTTCTACGTAGTGTAGTTGGGGAAGGACATGTAATAGAGGGCAAATCAGAGTAGAGAAAGGCCATGGTTTGTTTTCTGTCATTTTATTCTACCTTCAGGTCATCGGAAATCCTTAGTTCTTTAGAGCTCTTCAGACATCTAGAATCTTTCAGAAATCTTTTATTCTTTAGAACCTCTTATTCCTTGAATCCCTCACGCCTACTATTCATCGCTATGCTCCTCGCCTCACCTGCTTCGATTAGACCCCTATTATCTCCCTAGTCCGGATCATAGTTAACGTGCCGGACACGTCTCCTGACAGAGGGCATCTAAAGTTTTATTTTCTGTCTTAGCATTTATGGACATATGCCGTGAAGAAGATATTTCTTGGAAACCCACTAGGCCCACCGAAAGAGACCCCAACAAGCGACTTATTGCCGGAGTGACTCATTTAAATTCTCTTGAGCGTTAGGTAGATTCTCGATAGAAGCGGAAGCGATCGATAACAGGCTAAGGGGGCAATAAGATGAGTCGTGTCCCGATCGGTTACACCAAAGGCAGCAGCCCGAGGAGCGCCGAGCATTCTTCGCCTGGGGTTTAAGGGGACCATCCGGTCCCTTTTGTCTAGATATAGAATCCAGATCCATCGGGATGCCGGCTTGAGATACCGTTAACTGCCGCGTTCCGGGGGAAAAATTGGAATGGTATGCTGGGATTTTGCGATGAAAGTTAGGGGGAGGCGCTTGGCGAAGAAGAACGGTTGGTCCAGGGGTCCTTAAAGAATTGTTCACACGAATCTAGTGGAACGCGGAATCTTTTTTCCTAATATATGGAAAGAAGGCGTGATATTCGATTGGAATATCGCTGGGCATTACTAACGCGTCTTGCAGTTTACGGGAAAGTTTTCGGCGGAGGATCTGTAACCGTTCAGATTTGTAGTTATGGGCGTACATAGGGTCGGCCATGTAGTTCTCAAAAGTCAAGATGAAATCGTGGAATGGAGTATTGATTTGATAAAGCCTCTCCAGGGCCCGTTTTACCTTTTCCTCTTGTGCAGGATCTTGGCAGCGTTGTTTTAGTGCTTCAAGGAACTCCGCCAAAGTGGTAATTTCTGGAGGTACGGTGGAATCTTCCAGACTTCGAAACGACGAATGCATTTTTACGAGTGCTGCAGTTCCCGAGCATTCGTACGCATAGCGCACTTTGGCCATCTCGTCAGAAATTGATCCTCCAAACACTGAATTTGATTCACAAGTGGCGAGCAGAAGGGGCGAAGATGTGCTTGCGAACTAACTTATTCAGCTATGCGTGGAGCAGGTTTACGAACCGCTGGCTGAATCGAGACAAGAAAAGGGGTTGTAGGTAGAGGAGAGGGATAAGAAGAAGCAGATACAGCATAGAGTTTACCAACTCTAACAGCATATTCTTTGACTGCGGCGTTCAGGATTCCATTAGAATGTGTAAGGTATGGTAGGCTCCAGAGCGAGGAGGAAAGCAATATTACAGGTATATACCCTTCTTGTGGCGTGGGCAGAGGTAGTGGAGTTTCTGGACCAGCTTGACCAGTTTGGATCGGTAATGCGCTGTCAAAAGTTAGAGGTGGCATATTTTGACGAGTTGAAGAGGTAGTTGGTGTAGAAAAAGCAGCGTCCATAGAGTCCACTGGGACACTGGAACACTGTATGTATAGCTCATTCGTGACGTCAAGTAATTTCAGGATGACGGCGGTCTTCAACAAGGTGGTGAACGGGATTACGGTAGTGGTGGTAATTACGGTAAAGGCAGTGGTTACGGTAAAGATGATTATAACAGTAAGGGTGATGGTTACGGCAAGGGCGTTGATCGCGGCTAAGAAGGTGAGGGTAAGGTTGATGGAAACAAGGATAATGGCGCAAGTGGTGGGGGTGCTGGTCGAGTTCAGAGAAAGTAAGTTAATGAGATTTATGACAAAGGACTTGACGTGCAGGTCCATGACTAGACGCCTGTTGAACCGCCCCAAAACAGACTTCTGAGCGAAATTATCATTTTTACAAAAACAAACAACCCCAGGCGTCGATCTTAAATATCCTTAAGAATCTAACACATGGCGATGGATGCAGCGCGTAGGGCAGATATGATTTGCAGGGGCAAGACATATTTTACCATGGCCTTCTTTAGAATGTTGGGCAGAGCCGCAAAGACTGCATCGTGGGTAATTTGCGTAGGCACGGCTTTTTTTGCCAGAGCCAGCACCTTGAGCACTGTAATGTAGCGACACGACGGGGGAGTGAGCGGGCCGTCATTCTGCATCCAAAGAAATAGAGAATTCGGGGGGAATGGTTATGTTCCTCCGGGAAGCGAGCGATCCACGTGGCGGATGGCGAGTTTGGGTTAAGATCATTGTGTTTGGAGCCTAGGACATCAGCCGGAGTAGCACACTCTGCAGCTTGTAGGACATTTTTGATAGCTTCGATTGTGATCGGTTGGAGGTCGTATTGGAGGTTTTCGTTGCTCATACTCATGGTTCGTGGAACGTTATCAATCCTGTAAGAAGTCCAGAGGAGAGCTTTTCCAATAAGGGCATCGCCAAAGATACCCAGTGTGCTGATCTTGTTAGCGAGAGCGTCTCTGTTGCTAGAGCTGGGGCAGAATGCAAAACCAGTGTTAGCAGGCTGGACGTTATTGAGTATTTTCCTGTCCTCGCCAAGCCTCGATTTAACGTAGGCCTGTAGAGCATAGCCTGAGGAGGTGCGAAGGGCGCTATTAGATAGTAGACGGATAAACAATCTATGATCTTTTTTTGCAACGTTGGGTTTTTTTGGTTCTTCTTGATAGTTTGAAGGTCCCATTGGATCGTCTGAGGAGCTAGGATAGGTTTTTGCATAACGCGAATCGCGACACTAGCATAGCTAGAGGAAGATACAAATTTTTTTAGCATGGGGACAGAAGGTCTGACTCTTTGAGGAGCTCTGCCATGTACGTATGCATCAAAATGTTTTGAAACCACAAGCGCAAGTTTCGACGAGCAAGCGCGTACAGCATTGGCTTGATTCTAAGGTAGGTTCCCCTGCAGTATGTTATTACACTGATGATCGAGGACTACGGCCAGGGTGCGAAAAAGTTTTTCACCTTCCGTGGCACGTTCAGCGGTAGACTGTGCACTTCTAGAGAGTGACTGCTGGATTCTACACGTAGGCATCGAAGTGGCATTGTTCGAGATGGAATCCGTTTTGTCGATGTACCAACCCTGTTGGTGGCGTTCCATGTTCCTGTCATGATACAGTATCTATTAAGATTTTTCGGATCTAACTTTGGAGTGTTATTTTGAGATGTGGGAAGGAAGTAATATAGCTATTAACGGGTCTTACATGTAGATAAATAGCCTCTTGATCCATTTAGATGGGAGAGGTGTGGTTTAGGTTCTTTCTTGAGAAATATATTATAATCACCATCATTCGTTCCGTTTGTGATTTATATTGTCTTGAGTACCACCATCACCACAGTTTATAACTTCGGCTTCATGTATCAAGATTCGTTAAAACATACATCGAGATGCGGATTTAAAGTCGAATACGCGTTATAGACGTCGTAGTCGAGGATTTTGGCGGTGCGTGTAGGTCGAGGAGCACCATGGTCGAAACCAGGAGGTTGGCTCGAAGAGAGAACTACTTCCATAGCTTGTGAGTAATGGTTCGAACTAATTGGAAGTGTGCTAATTGAGAGATAAAAACTGAAGTTTTGCCGTTTGGTCGGTCATATATACTGAGATGTTCAAGATTATCATGAAAATCTGTTTATTACGTCCAACTGCTAGAGTGCTGAGCACGGCCCTAATATACCCTGTCGGGTCAAAAGACGCCGAGAAGTAGACTTGTCTTAGTCGCTACGGAATTGATGATACAATTTTGACACAGAACACTCATACTGTGGGAGCATTCGCTGATACTACTACAGGTTGTCACTTCTTGGGGACTTGCACCCCTTCTCTCAAATGTGAATGCTCACCCAAGGAAAAACTAGATGCCAAAAACCTTGAGCTACCTCACCATGCTTCATCACCAAACTGCATCGACCGCGCGGAAAGGTAGTCTCGCAATGTCCATACTTTATGTCGTAGTAGGTTTTCAGCAACACAAAATTTGTATTAAAATGACCCTGACGATGGACCACCACTTCATCCTTCGTTTAGTCGGTTCTTAGTCCGCTCAAACCTCGCAATCGTGAATCTCCAAGCCAGTCCAGCATCTTTCTCCCTCTCTCCAGCGCGCTTCTCCTACCTCCTCGCTCACCTTATGCCCTCTTTAAACGCATGCCATCCCTAGAACATGCTTCCCAAACATCTTAATCCTCCCTGCAACTTTTTGCACCAGATCTTCAATCCTCCGTCGGGTATCCATATCAAGGTGGGCGTACAGTTTAAGCCATGGGCGTGAAAGATTTCAGAGGATTGGTTGTCATGACCAAGGGAAGGTCGCGATCATAGAGGAGAGTGGCGGATGAGTGGATCGGTCGGAAAGGTATGTTGTCGAGCAGCAGAAATCGGCTGGGTAGCAGGATCATCTTGACTTTGAGTGGTGCTTGATTGTGACCGCGACCGAAATGCGCTTCTCCTCCTGGCTATCTCAGATATGCGAACATACTGAGCGTTAACAACCGGCACCACGTGAATGTGAGGAGTTCGGCTCTGCCAGCCTGTAATTTACTACATATACTTATAAATTTAAGCTAGTGTGTTCAAGAAACTAAATTGGCCATATGACCCCGAAAATTATAGACGGATTGAAGGACGTTTTTTCTTAAATCATGGTTTATATTCAGCCCAATAGCCGTGATAAGAGTACGCTGTATTGAAAGGTTCCGTTGTAGTATAAGTGTTAAGCGTACTTTGATATAAGAATAAACAGTTTAGTCCTGGTCTCATACAAATTTGTATGTGACTGTAACTAGAGACGAAGTACAGCTTTGTATCGCATTGGTGCTGAGAAACTGATGAAATCGATGAGAAGCACAGACTCTCCAACCCTATTTCAAGAAAAAGAACGTTCCGCGCGGTCTAGCCAGAGAAGAGATCACCTCAGACGTTCAGACGCATTCACCAACATGTATCTGTGTTTGATTTGATTTGATTTCAATTAACCCGTTCAGGAAACCCAAGGGCCCATGCAGGTGCCTAACTATTATATATACACAGGAGGAAACCTCGCGGTAAAAACTCCCCAAAACTGCAATCTGGTATCTTTCTGGTTTTCAGTTTACCTTCAAGAAGTGCGTTACACTGTACGTCCAGTGTGTGATCCGTCTCACCCCTTCCCTACTCTGCACATCATTTCCCGCATTGTCGCCTCGACTTGACTGACAAGTCGAAACTGTTTTAGGTATCCTTCGTCTAGTATCCACTTCGTGATTCTTGCCACATCTTCCGGGCTCTGAATCATGGCCTGATAGGACCTATCTTTTGCTTTTCGCAGGAAATCCCCTCGTCCCCTCGCCCACTGCGGACACGTCATGACCATATGCCTGACGTTCTGTGTCGGATACCCACACTGGCACTTTGGGCTATCGACTCCAGGTACTTTTCTTCTGTACAGATAAGAATCGAGCCCGATATGCTCGCTTCTTATCTGTATGGCGATACTACTTTGGGCCCTGCTAAGGTTCTGGTGGATTTGAACTGGTGCTTCCCTGTAGTTCATTGTGAATCTGCCTGTTTTTTTATCCATGGTAATATTCGCTGCTTTCCAAGTCTCTGGGTTCGCTGGTGTCGAGTGTCCAGAGTTCTTCTGATGTGTCCAAGAATGTTTCCATTCCTGGAAAATGTATCTGTGTATGTATTAGTTCATGTACTACTAGCACGAGGACTGGAACCTGTAGCAGCCTCAGGAGGCTCGTCGTTGATGGACCGTCAGTTTTCTCTCCCCCAACCGTCTTACGCGAAGCGCCCCTTAATATCCGAGCGTGTCTTCCGTGATCATCGCTGTCGGAGGTCGCTTCCTCCTACGCTCCTGGCGGCGTTCGTTTATCCTTCGATAGACGTATAACAATGCGCATCGCTTTCGTGCATGCAGTCCGTACGGGGCACCTACCCTCGAGAAGCACCAGACAGCTGCGTCTCCCACGTCCTAATCGGCGGGTATCGTCTACCCCCCTCCTGTTAGGAGGGGGGGCGCAGCAAAATGCGACAACTCGGCAAAATGCGACACTTTTTCACACCAAAATTTCACAGATTTCACCAACTTATTGCTCAATCACGCCACAATGGTTTCGCCTCAAAAGTACAATTTACAGAGAGCTCTTGATGGAATTTTGGATGGCACCTTTCGTTCTGCTCGTCATGCTGCGAAAGCTATCGGAAATATCCATTATTCTACCATTACTTTGAACATCAAAGGAGGGCCTAATCGAATAACTAATTTTTGACTCACAACTACACAATTAGAGAATAAGTTTTATAAACTTGGCACTAATAAAGATATTGAGGGTTAATTTCTCAAATAATTACCCACTGGTACCAACTCAAAGTTTACGACGTAGCTCTAGCATCACCAAACGATAACGCTTCTTATATACCTCCCTATCCGATCTTTCCTGCAACCCCCTGTTCCTTTTGCTCTTAAAGCTCTTCACAATTCTCTTGAAGCGATTTTCGTAGATTTTTAGTCGAGCTTCCATGGCGGCTTCTTCTTTTTCGATATCGTCTTTGTTACGTTGCATAATTCGAAGTCGAGCGTCTCCGGCGTATATCACCCCATAAGCTTGTACCACTCTGGTGCCGGACATACGAGCCTTCTTCGCCGTTTCTTTTGCCATTTTATCATGGAGCTCTTTGACTGCAAGTTTTCCGTCGGGCATCAATGCCATTGAGGCTTTATCGCGTTTATACAAAGTTCGAGTGATAGAGGGAGTAATTGGTTTGTCCTCCATAAGATGATCCAGCAGTCGAGTTTCTGAGTACTTTGAATACCTCTGGAACTCAGCAATGTTAACAGTAGGTGTAACGCACTCTTTCCAATTGATCTCTCTAGGAGGCGGTGTACAAGGCCGCTCTGGGTGGGAGAATTCATTCATTTTATCAAGAACAACCCCTGGATCGCACGGTACCAAGCCAGCTTGCCTGAAGGCGAAAGTTATTGTTCTTTTTTTAAACGCTAAATTTCTCGTACGTTGGAGAACTCTAAAAAAGTCTTCTCTGTTGAATTGAAGCCCACCAATGCGAATTTCATCGTCTAAGAGTTCTTGATGATAATGCTTATACTGCTGAAATATACCTATGTCAAGAGGCTGTAAGAGATGCGTTGAATGTGGTGGTAGTAGGAAGGGGAATACTTTATGAGCATCACAGTAATTGATGAACTCAAACGTAAGATGACTACCGTGCCCATCCATTATCAAGAGTCTATTCTCTTCTGGATTCTGGGGACGCGTCAATCTTTCCCAGTGCATGAGCCATCTATAAGAAAGGTAGTTATTGGTGTATCCCGATTCGCTTTGTGCAAAAAGCACATCGTCATTGAGATCATTGTCGAAATGTTTCTCAAGATAATGCGCTCCCTGAAAAATAATCATGGGATCGATAGTTCTCCCATCGGCAGAAACTGATTCCATGCAAGTAACATATTCTCTATTTTTAGGGTCGGCGAGGTAAACCTGCTTTTGCTCCGCCCATATGAGTACAAGCTGACTACCAAGGCAACCGATGCGAAAGCCAGTCTCGTCAAAATTCCAAATATTCTGTTTTTTGATTTTCTTTTCATTGCATACGGCCTCAAAACGCAGAAAGTGCTCAACTATTTCAGCCTTTTCAGCAGCCGCCCGACGTGCAGCACCTATCGATCGACTCTTTTTAAATCGATACTTTGGAGTCTTTCTGATAAAGCGCGTAACCCAATCACGTGAAACTTTTTTGGAAGAGCCAGCAAAACGAAGAATTGAATTGGCAGCGAGGCGTATATGCTTATACTTGGCATAACTACCAAGAGTTATACACCGATCACAGTAGCTATTTCTACTTAGCAGAAACAATAAGAGTCAGATCAGACTACCTTTTAAGCGCAATCTCCTGCTCCGAATTCAGTGCCTTGTTATGTCCTCCTTACGTCCCTGTGCGTCGTTTGAGATTGCGAGCAATTGTAGAATGATGGATATCTCCGATAGCTTTCGCAGCATGACGAGCAGAACGAAAGGTGCCATCCAAAATTCCATCAAGAGCTCTCTGTAAATTGTACTTTTGAGGCGAAACCATTGTGGCGTGGTTGAGCAATAAGTTGATGAAATCTGTGAAATTTTGGTGTGAAAAAGTGTCGCATTTTGCCGACTTGTCGCATTTTGCTGCGCCCCCCTCCTAACAGGAGGGGGGTAGACGATACCCGCCGATTACCTGTGAAAGCCGACTCCTCTTCCGGGTGCGGCTATATCGGATCCGTATCGGATTCCGAACGAGGCACGCGACGGGAGAACAGCGACTGGCGTAGCCGACTGACCGGGTGAGATAGGGTCGGTGACGGGGCTCGCTGGACGTCAAGGTCGGTCAAGCACAGTAGACACGTGCAGCCACTCCGGTATTTTCCGTTCTGCACTATGGTACACAGTAACCAGTCCACAATCAAATCTCTCCACCTGCCCATGCTACGCTCCATCGGCGAGTGAGTGCCTCCCTCAGACCGATATGTCAAGGCCCAGGGGTCGAGACGATCGCATCCGTGGTGTGAGTACCGGTGCTACAAACGCGATCAACGACCTGCACAGCCTGCGATGGCGAGACATTCACCCGTGCGGTTCAGGGTACGGCACGTTGTCTACACTAATGAGCTGATTCCCATACGGCAAAGAGAGTAAGACCTGTAACCGTTACGATCTAGGATCGCGTCTCCACCATTCTACGTTATGCAGCGGTATCGACCGAACCAATACCAGTCCTACATCGAGTCCCAATGCTATGACAAGCACCAGTATCTTTAGGACTAGTTTCGGGACGTCCTGGTCTGCCGCTAGCGTTATCATCGGCGTTCCCGCCATCGTCAGTGACACAAAACCGTGCTTGATCCGGATATTTTACATGCTAAAAAGTCCCGTATCCGAGATACGTTCCCGAGGGTTACGGTCTACCACATCGGTTTCCCGCGCGATGATGTCGTGCATGTTCCTTGTGGGGCTCTGTTTTTCTGGTGGAGCGGCGAAGTTTTTAATCGAGCTTTTGCGATTGAATGGCGATATACGTACGATGTTAGGATGTAGAATTTATCGACTGCTTCTCCCGAGAAAAGAGCTACATTGTCATATCGAGGGTTTAGATTATCAGTAAACCTAATTGATTGAGTTGACCGTGGCAATCTGTAGAGTCACTATAATTTTCATCAGAGATTAGTACCTCCCGACGCTACACGTCTTACATGTACGACTACACACCATTAAAATAGAACCTTTTTGATTGTTTAGCTGCCACAGGGAGCTTAGATGATGCGTAATATTTCATATTTATTTACAATATCGGTAAACCAGAAGTCTGATTACCCACATGCTCAAATGCTCACGCTGAAAAACACTGTCAAATCCGATCGCTAGAACCAGCTTCCACAAGAACCACCAGACGCCCCGCAATACCATATATGGGTATCGAAAAAGCCAAAACTCCATTTATGCCAACGCTCTGACCGAAGACATCATACAGGTGTTGAACCTTCCAGTTCTACGGGTGCTGGATCGGGTAAATTATATATTTCTTGTAGGCGAAGCGAGTCCCGCTGGAAAGCTTCATTTCTCTTCTTTTCTACCATCTGACCCCATTCCCATTGACTTTGTGGCCTGTTATTCGAACTTAAAGCATCCTGCGCCTTTAGCCCAATCGATGGTTTGTGGTAAGTAGGCGTCGTTGGGGCTAGAGTGGGACTTCTCGCGCGTGGATCTAGCTTTTTCCACAGATTTATTGGACTAACCGAAGCAAAAGACGATGCCCTTTTATTCCGTGGGCTGCTATTTCGAGATATGATAGGAGAAAATAAACCAGGTGAGGGCTGACTGAAGTATATTTCTGGCTCTTCAGAGGTACTCGAAACTCGTGGAAGCGCTTGGAGAATATGATGAGCCTTGGCATTGTACAAGTCCGGTTCAGGGCTCGAATCGTTGGTAATTTGACCATCTCTCCCAAATTCGATGGATTCACTTTCGCTTTGAATACTGGCCGAGTCACAATCAGTGTACACATTCGTACATAGTGAAGTCGTAAATTGTGCCTTGGCTACAAGTCGTTCAACCAATATCGCATGTGCTTTTTTGAGGGTCTTTTTAACGAAAGAGATGGCCATAAAATTACATGTCATCGTCACTTCTTCCTTGATGTAAAGGCCGGAGAGGGGTGCACCCACTCCAATTTCCACGGGCGCAGGCGGTTCACCCGGCAAAGAACCACATAAGGTCCATTTATTCTTGATCATCAAGCCAAGTGGTGCGTAACAACGTGTTTGCACGCCATCTACCATGTTGTGAAAACAGACGTTATACGAGACTCTTCCTGACATGATTCCACCCGGAAGATATTGGATACGATCGGTTAACGAATACCACGTACAGTGGTACTCCTCTGCAGTGGCACTGGACGGCGGTAAGATTGGATGTCTCTCCTCGACGAGAGGATTCAAATCCTACGAGCTGGTAAGTTAAGTAAATGATAGCAGAAAGAGCTGCGTACAATCATTTCTGTGTGAGAATGTAGCATTTCCATGACCGTCTTACGGGTCACACACAATGGCAAAGGAGTGATGGTGGTGAACGACGTTTGTCTCATGGTATTAACTTTTGGTCGAATTTTGAATTGTAAAAATGATGCATACGAACGAACGGTTCAAAGTGAGATGGAATAGAAGGTTACCATGTAAAAGCGCGGCTATACATAGATGGGCATGTGCATTTCATGGTTTTTGTTACACGACATCTGTACCGCGCATAAATTAACATGGTGCCATGTTAAGTTCGCATTTACATATACAGCTTTTTAAATACATTTCTTACTTGCCAAATCTATCATCACCGTATCCCATTCCAAATCAGACGCCTATGTGCAAAAAAAGATGTTATCTTATCAGTACTTTACCTCTCTTGCTCCATCGGTTTTTTTTAATGTGGAGATCATGACTAAGACATGCCCATCTTAGACGTTTGTGTATCATCAGCAAAACCATTAAGTCACAGATTGTGGTCAATCGGGCCTCAAGATAAGCGCATCTCTCTTTCTTTTTTTCTTCAATTCAACAGCGAAGCGATTTTGATTGATACCCAATAAATCTACACTCGTCTAGATTTTCCTTTCTCTCCAGTCTCTATTAAATTTCGGATGAACAAGGAATAAAACATAACCCTGAAAGGGATGTACGTTTACAGCCTCTTCCCTCCCTACCCCCCGAATCTTTACTTGAGGTCTATTTCTGTCTGCTCGTGCCTCATACAGTAGAGCCCCTCTTAGTTAATAGTGGGTCCCGGTATAAATGTTGAAAAGATTCATTGTAACATGGACTTTTATATTTGCAACACTTACCCTTACAGGTCATTTTGGGTGTAGGGGTAAGTATTGCAAATATAAACGGTAAAATTTCTATGAATCTCTTCAGTAATTATACCGGGACCCACTATTAGCTAAGAGGGGTTCTACTGTACTCCCGGAAGACGGAAAGAACGATCATCGCCCACTCGACTTAACCACCAGAAAGTTTTTATCCTTCGTTTGACTTCACCGCCTTCGTTAATCACTTATTAGATCATATTCTAGAGGACCCATTAAGATTCGACTGAAATCAAACGATCACATAGACGGAAATCTTTACACCAAAGTGATGATCGCCATATCGGAACTTGTCCCTAGAACGCCCGGCCAGACCCGACCATGACGAGACATGACTTCTTGCGAAAATCCTTACTCGTGAGCGGTCATTTTTACATCAATTTTTTCATTGTGGCTTTTTCTTCGGTGTGTGTCACAAGATAACTTTGAAAAGCAGACTATCTTCTGGCGTTCAGGAGACCAATGATATTCCAACATCCGCGAGGAATCTCATACGCACTAGTACGTTTATGGACTAGTCCGTGCATTGACTAATGCGGATGAGTGACCAAGTCATGCCCCTCGTTATGTCATCGTTTGCTAATACTTCATGACAGAATGCTCGCTCCTTTCTTCCAATCAGTTGAGCTTTGTTTCTTCTCATTTGTTGATGGACCCATTGATTACGAAGTAGTCGATGAGCAAAGAGAAAACTTTGAAAAGCATTTCGTCGTCGTTTAAATATAGTTGGCGCTGAGAATATTGGAAACCGTGGGAAGTTTTGTTCGTCGCTCTAGACATCTAAATCGGGACAGAGGATAACATTGATCACGGCCTCTTACTCCAACATCATCATGGACCTATACACGTACACCAAAACAGTCTCATCGGGCTATACATGTCACAATATCCTTCGAGGACAAAGAATGCATCGTTATAGTCCGATAACAGTGCTTATAGAGGTAAATGTGACGTGATCCAGGAGAAAGGCACAGACAAAGTTCGACCTAAAAAACCTCTTCCAGAAAATTACCGTCAAGTAGAGGTTAATAGACGTTATCACCTAGCCTTTGGCAGTATACAGGCGAATAATGGGTTCAACGTACATATAGATAATCACAGGCGAACGATAAAGGTGTGGGATGTGACCTGACCGATCACCCGTAAACAAGATCATGAGGTCATTTACATTATTCGGTAGCATAGACAAATTGTGTGATGGCCTGAGGCTTGTATAGCGCGGTCTTCACCCATCGGGGGGTGTCTCGGCGACTACATATACCGGAAGGTAGATCCGGTCTCGACCCCTGAACGTAACCTTAAGAATCATTTTAGTCTCGGCCGTAGTGATTGTTCTCAGCCATCAAATTACGTCAGGGGCCCTGCCTAGACCACCTGGATTAAGTACATGGAATCTCTCTGAATATCATCACGAAGAACAAGCATGACCTCAAGATGCTCTTTTATGGACGAGTGCTACCGAACCACTCCCCGCCCCATTTTAAAACTGACATAATTCATTATGTTGTAATGGAAGGGACGTATTATCTCCGAACCGACATTTTTTTACATTATTGAAAGTTCGTTATCACATCATTCTATTTCAGTTTCACTTTAATGGGAGAAGGTTTACAGTTGAATAGATGTTCAGTTCAGCCTAACAGATAATGTCTAAATCATCTATAGATTTTCTTCTTGAGCCACTGACATTATAGCAAGGGAAGTATTTGGACATCTATTTGTACTATGTCCATTTGCCCTGCACCCCCTGCACTTCGCTTTGTCATACCCTGCCTCCACGCAAGGTGAACAATGTCGCAGCACTTGACTCTAGCTTTCAAATTGACTAAGAGTTCTTCCAGTTTGCGCTACTACCTGTTGATTAAATGCCCGTTGATGAGCTCTTCTTGCTACCTGTTCAAGTAAAGGGATAACCGGCGCTCCACGCATGCGATTGAGCTGCAGCTTTTAAAAGATCAAAAGACGCATATTGGCCTTCTGCGGACAAATATAATACAATGATATTCATTTGATGTGAGATATTCTTCGGATTCTTACAGTATCGAAGTTTGTGATCAAGGGAGTCGAGGTTGAGGTTGGACGACGTGTAGTACTATGGAGAGATTTAATTAGCGTTCTATCATCCTGTTGTCTTGTAAAGAAAAATGGTCAAATTTAGTACTGACTCATAAGGAACAGATTGGGGGGGTAGGTGTTGTAAAATGTGACTGTACATGTTTTAAGGAATGATGTTTATCTGGGCCACTGATAGCATAGTGTAATGTGTTCTATGGGCGGCTCTTTGTAATGTTGTTATTAATCTAGAGGCTCAGTGGTTTTCTCTACTGAACGGCGGCGATGAATTTGTATAGAAGAGCACGAATTTATATGTAAATATTAGTTTACGTTGCTAGAGAAACGGGCATGAAATAACCACAAGAGCCTATTTTTCATGGAAACATAATTATGTCAATAGTAAAGTGGGTGAGTGGTACGGTAGCAATCGTCCTTTCATGTTGTTGTTGTCTTTATTTAACGTCTGACGAGTCGCATACAAAAATGGACCCTATATTCCCTATTGGGACAAAGGACGGTCCATAAAGACACTGCTGCTAGAGACAAGATTTACAAAGTGACTAGAACGCATTCACATAGCTGCCCTAGGAGCACTCGTAGCTGATGGTCAGCCAGCCTTCTTCTCTCACTCCGACCCCCCATCAAAAATCAGAATACCCGTAGAATACCCCTCAAAGCCATTAATCCACCACGATGTTCAATCCAAAGTCTCCGTAAGACCAGCTCCTTCTTTGCCCTTGATTGTTTCACCCACTTCTTCTTTCCCTAGGAATTCCCAACTTGAATCCTTGCCTCCCTGAGCAAATTAAAGCTTGATGTCTCTCCAAATTTGTGCACACCGGCTGATTCCATCTTCGGGTGCACATAGCACTGATGGCGTATAGATGGAGTCCGAGAAGGCGCACGACAGAAGATCGTATCCTTGCGTAGGAGGGCTCATCAACGTGAGACTTGGGTGGAGCGAGTATTTGCGGCAGAGAAAAGGGTACTGATCAGAACAGGACTCGCGAAGGATAGGACGCGAGTGGATTCGACGAGGAGACTTTTGTGGGTATCTTCGTTCTAGTTGCGACTCTTCTGGGCTATCTCAGAAATGCAGCAAACATCCTGAACGTTTACAGCCGGCACCGCGTGGAGATGAAGAGTCCGACTTTGCCAGCCGTTCTTTCATGTACTTGACATTGGTCTGACCATGTCTTAGCGAATCTCTTGAGCGCAACGTGACTTCAACTGTGTCATGATATCGGCTTGAGACGACGTGGGCTAAGTTTACTTCTGCAGGATCACAATACGCTCAACGTTGCAATGAGACTGTCGGACACGCTTGCCTTCTCTCAGTGCGTACGGAAGGGAATCACGAGGAGAATGATGCAGATCGAGAGACTGGAGGAGAATGTTTCGTTGCGAAGATAGACTGCGCTCACATTTTCTCATCAGCGCCGCTCCCCCTACATCACAGCTAGAGCGTCGAGGCGATCCACCCATGTCCACTATACCGATATTTCTAATTAATGGGGCCGTGCGCATTAGCAATTGCCCTCGATATAGCTATGACCCTGACTTTTTTAAATCTTTTTTGCGGATGCCGGCAGAGGCTACCACGTGAATGATTACGGAAGATGTGTATCTTTTGCAAAATAACTCAGCTTGACGGTGGGAACATTCGAACTCAGAATGCATTTGCAGATACCACTACGAGAATAACGCCTTACGACATGTACCCTTTTCCGTCAATACCCACCATAGGGAAAAGCGAGAAAAACCTGTGGTTATCTGAGTCTGCTTTCATCATCCCACGAATACAATTTCACCGGGAGAGATGAGGTGTAAGGGTCGTGCAACCAACGTCCTCCAATCTCAAGTGGGGCATGTGTCTAAGCTGCCCGGACTCGACTTGGGAGAACGGCCCGGGCGGTGTACCACTGCACCATCAGACATTATGACATCAATATCTCCTGCTACCAATGAGAGCATGGGGCGGTGAAAATACATCGACATGGTCCCATATCGTTAGCCCGTTTATCGCTACAGTCTGACGTTACTATTCTGTGAGTTTATATGCATACACTATTAAGTAATGCTTGTAAAGTTCAATGAGTTGTTTATCTGTACTATTGATCTACCCTGAACATAAGCGAATTTGGCGTACTATGAGGAAAGCCCACGTTAATTGAACACGCAGTGTGTAATGTGTTGGATCTGCACATCGAACAATGTACGACTGGTAGTGCTAGTGCAGGTACAAGTAAATATAAGTTCCCTCTAAATAGCATAAGCAGTGCCGTCTGCTTCTCTGCTGCTCCTTCGTCGACTTCCACGAGTACCGTCGCATGTGGTCGAACCGGTAGCGGTCAAATACTGATTGTATGGCTCGGTGCATATCGTGTATGTCCCAAATTTGGGAGGAATTCAGTCGCAAGGCTGAAAGTAATCGCTCTAGCCCTCTATGGCTACATGCACTACGATTTGTACTAGAGCTGATATGGCTACAGTCGTGCCAGAGTAGCACTTGTCATCATATGAGACTTACATTGAATGTCAGTTCCCTACATTGTGCAATGACGACGAACAATATTTACATCAATGTACGACAAGTACTACCCCTGCTATACCGCACATGTAACTTGATTCAGGGATGAAAAGGGATCGTTATTCATAATGTCCTATCAATCTTCAGATCGGACTTTGATTCGTTGTCAAAACACATTTGCTTACTAAGGTACGCGCTTAGCGAATCACACCAGTCAAAACAGTGGCTGAGGATCACAGAGAACGCTTCTCGGATCAAGATGACACGCAAGAAAAAGCTCATCCTACGAACTACAACTGTGTACGTGTTGTATAAATTCTGCAGTCTGTTTCTCTCATCAAAGGCCTAGACCGTGTGCATCAATGCAACTTTGACACAGCCATGAATTATTTTTTTCTCATGTGTGCTGTGGCTGGCTACATGAAAACCTTCGAGATCTGAGCTATCCTGGCTCAGAGCTAGTCGATTCATCGGAGGTTAGCCCTTCCGATAGGATGTGAGCTTGGGGGGTCCGGTTCTGATAGAGTTGATGCACGAGTACACAAACGATAATAGTTGTCGACTAATCATATCTGCCTGGCCCTTGGGTAGGGAGGAACAGACAATGTCAAATAGATCTACCGGAAGCTAAAGAGGACACGATCTGCACCTTCCCAGCCGAACTCGCCCCGAATATCAACATCGTCGACGTCCTTTCACCGATCACTATTTTCTATAAAAAAAAGATCTGGATGCTGCCTTAGGACTGTGACACGAATGACACTGGTAATGTCGAACTTGGATAAGCCGATAGTGGGTCCCTGTTTAATTATCGTTAAGATTTATGCAATTGTTGGTATTTATCTTTGCACCACTTATCCTTGCACACTATTTTACGTGCATGGATAAGTATTGCAAATATAAACACCATACTTACAGTTATTATTTTCAATAATTAAATCGAGACCCACTATCGACTTATCCAGACTCGACTACAGTCTCGCATGATATTTATTTGCATCCATTTGATTGCAGGGGTTGAACTGTAGATTTATATACTGAGGGAGAAGTTCTCTATGATGATCTCATGCAGAGTTCCTGCAGCTCTGATGAATCCGGCCATGATGTGCGTTGAGAGTCCTGGGTTTTCTTGCAAGGGGAAATGTTGATTGGAGGTATTAGCTCAAGAGATTTTTCGATAAAATATTTACACCCAACTTTCCCCAGAAGTTGATATAGATTCAAATTAAGTTTGAGGAAATTGTTTTTCACTTATATTCAAAGTTCCCTTAAAAATAACTCTTTTTATCACAGCTAATGATCTATAGATTCGCCTTGCGCTCGAATAACTGCCTGTTAAGGGCTGCGCCCTGGATTGTGTTGACTGGTCTAGCGAGCCCAGTTCTGACTAATCAAAGGGATAATTATGTACGGGCACGTGTGTATAGTTATGCAGAGATGAGTTTGACGAAACACAACGCACAGACAACATAGGTATACATATATACTATATGTAGTAGATAGTCCGTGTAGAGGGAAGGGGATCCGCTTAGCCCTTCGCGTACTTGTTAGTACAAGCTGAAACGTCCGATAAGTCAAAGGGACCGTGTAAGGGGCAAACGATTAGAATAGTTACATGTAGAGGCGTTATCAAGACCCTAGTAACAGTGGAGGCATAAGAGAGCTGATTCCCTTGCACAGTTAAATCTGCATAGATAGAATATACACAGTTTGTGGCACTCGCTTGTCGTGCAGTGACCGACGCCAGCTAGCCCCTCACACTGCCAAGCACCCATCTTATATACCACTTAGAATTTTTGCGAGGGTTTCAGGCTTTGTGCATTTCTGCCAGGCTTCTTCCACAAGGAATTCTATCTCAGCCCTCCCACGCTGCCGTCCCAGACCCGAGTCTCCATTGCGATCCTGTATATGACTTCGAAAATCCCCCAACATTTTCGATTGGATTTAAATCAGCTGAGTAAGGCGGCCAAGCCATAGGTAATATCCCATGATCACCAAGGTACTCCTTCACGAAAGCTGCAGTGTGAACGGGAGCGTTGTCATGCATAATAATCTCAGTTCTTGCCAAGTTTGATCTCAGAAATCCAACGACCTCTGACAGGATGAGTTGACGGTAACCTTCCCCGGTTATTTTCTCCCAGATTTTTTGCCAGAACACATAAGGACCTGCTTGGGTGCCGGCAAAGCATCTCCAAAAACATCCATGAATTATTCTTCACGTAGCGATCGATGATACATGTACTTTCGTACTCTTCGTGCCCCTGTAGAATACTTAAGCGTTTCAAATCTTTCTCTAAATAATAATACGCAGGCTGGCCTTCCTAGTGTCATGTACTTTGTTGACTAGACCATCGTTTGTCCACATCTCGTAACTTCAGATATTCTGACACCAGTCATTTAGACTTGATGCCTGGTGTGGTTCAGCCCACTCAAGCCTTAGTCTTCAATGTTCGTCATAGAGGGGAGGCTTATCTCTGGCGATACGCCTGTTGTAGCCTCTCCTTTTAAGAACACTTCGAATTGCATCTTCGCCAACATTCCACTGCGGAAATTCATTGCTAGCTCCGGGTATCTCGTCTGCCGACTCTCTTTTGAACTGCAAACAAATATTTCTAACTTGTATTCTTGTTCGGGACCTGATCTAGGTTTTCAACCAGTGCTTTTTCCTGGCTCAACACGTCCCATGCGAATTTTGCAATTTGTTTGATGAATTGTCATACCGAGTAAATTAGAGATCTCGTTATTACTTTTTCCAACTTCACGAAGAGTTAAACCCTGATTTCAAATAGCTTATATTCGTAAATGGAAAATTTTTAGTATTCCGAACTCATCTGAAGCCTCTGATCTCGATTTAGTTTACTTGGGTGTTTGCGAGCATTTGTAGTTATTTTGGGAGTTCATTATATGGGGACATGAATCAATAAAAAAAAGTGCAACTTCCGCTGGACTTACCTGTGAAACTGTAATATATATGTAAATATTCATCTTATCATTTGTCTATACTATTATCTGAAAGAAAATGTTTGGAAATATTTTTGTAGACGATATCGGATGAGGGGAACGATTAAGATTAGCAGAACTGGAATTCGGCCAGATGGAGCTAGTAAAACAGGGTCGAAAAAGAACGAATAGACAAGAGTGGGCTATTATTACTGATGGAAAAGACCGTGGGGGAGGCATAGGAATAGGCGTCTTTGGCCTGTAGCCAGAGAAAACCTGCATGTCCGTTAGTCGTCGGCTCAAATGGACAATAATTCAAAAACAAGAGTGGGTGGTATAAGATGAAATCGAAACTTTACCTTGCTGGCTATCTACAGGCTATAAGGGGGGACGAAGATGGCATTTCTACCCGTACGTGGTGTCCCCTACGAACTTGGAGTTTATCTTCAGAGCCAACAGAAACATACATCACTTGGTCACGGAGGAAAAGTCACCCAAATGAGTTTCCGGGGCGTACCCAGCTCCCGTTATGGAGGTGATGGATTAGACTAAGTTGGCCCTTTTTACCAAGATGAATTCTCACTGTTTACAGATATTCTGGCATTATACTGTCTCCCGAGGAAAGAGCACCGCTACCTGAGCGCTGGTGGTGTCGGTATAAGGAGGATATCTGGACTATGGGATATTAGGGAGATATAGATGGGGATAAGCACCTCGTGTGGCTCTGGTGTCTAGGCCTCGCCTGGCTGGAGTTGCAGGTTTTTTGAGACTATTTCCCGCGCACCGATTTCCATGGCTGCTCTTTTTCAATTCTTTTGAGCAGAAGGTTCCGTAGAAAAGGTGGTTGAATTTTACGGGTAATTACTGAGCTAAATGGCTACCCGTCATGGGTCAATGTATCAATGATCTTGGGTTCGAGGTAAAAGGGGATAGGAGCACTGTAAAAGGTGTGGCCTGGGTCAGAGAGGAGCCCTTGTGTTGTAATAGGAGTCGTGATATAACTCCCCCCTTTGAAAACCCTCTTCTGCCTGGAAATATGGATTTATCGATTAGCCCCACAACATTTACGAAAGAACTGTCTAATTATAAACTGTAAATAAATACTAAACACCCGTACAATTACAACCGTGCATAATTATTTGTAAGTATTTTTGCTAAAAAAACCTCAAAAATTTACAGCCATTTTATCATATCCAAGGTCTCAAGACATTGTGAGCTAATTTTCATTTGGATGGAATTAAATCATATTCTCTATTAACTTGGTAAATCTACTGCACATTTGAGCTGTTTGAGAGTTTGGTATCAGTTAAAATTATTTCCTAGTCAAAGTTTGATTTAAGCACATAAAATTATTTCGCTTCTAACGTTTCAATTTGATGAAAGGTATATCCTTAGGTATTAGGACAATTACTACAAGTATAGCCAGTTGCCCTACATCCTTGACATCTTGTTCTATCGTGTCCGAGCTCAACACAAGCTGTGCAATGTCGTAAAACTGTTTGCGTAGACTCGTGTTGAGACAAGACACGGCCAGTTTGCGCGACCCGTTGCCTGTGATGCGCCCTGTTATGAGCTCAGCGTTCAGCCTCAGCATTACGGCGCCGTCGCCTGATTGTTTGTTTGTAGTGGTGTTTATTCGTGCTATGTAGAGTCCAAGACTATTATAACACTAGGGCTCCTCTCTGACCCAGGCCACACCTTTTACAGTGCTCCGATCCCCTTGTACCTCGAACCTAAGATCATTGATACGTTGACCCATGACGGGTAGCCATTTAGCTCAGTAATTACCCGTAAAATTCAACCACCTTTTCTACGGAACCTTCTGCTCAAAAGAATTGAAAAAGAGCAGCCATGGAAATCGGTGCGCGGGAAATAGTCTTAAAAAACCTGCAACTCCAGCCAGGCGAGGCCTAGACACCAGAGCCTCACGAGGTGCGTATCCCCATCTGTATCTCCCTAATATCCCACAGTCTAGATATCCTCCTTATACCGACACCACCAGCGCTCAGGTAGCGGTGCTCTTTCCTCGGGAAACAGTATAAAGCCAGAATATCTTTAACCAGTGAGAATTCATCTTGGTAAAAAGGGCCAACTTAGTCTGATTTATCACCACCATAACGGGAGCTGGGTATGCCCCGGAAACTCATTTGGGTGACTTTTCCTCCGTGACCAAGTGATGTATGTTTCTGTTGGCTCTGAAGATAAACTCCAAGTTCGTAGGGGACACCACGTACGGGTAGAAACGCCGTCTTCGTCACCCAATCAATTTCAGTCTTAACCTTCCAACCTTTGCAGCTACGAACTCCCGACTGCTATATTTCCTACATCTTACTCCAAATCAAAGCCTATAATTGAATTATCAAAATGAATTTTTACACCGTTCAGTCCTCGAAGAGACCTCGTCGCCAGAACCTTAATCGGGATAAACGGGTCGCGATGTAGACCCTTCTAGGGCACAGCCTTTTATATCTTGACATAGCTCAAGAATTGATCCTAAGTCTGAGATAAGCTCCGTACGCTTGCGAATGTGGTGACCTATTAGAAGCCAGGAGTCTTGCCCGACCTCCAGTCCTGAGTGGGGTTCAAGCCGATGAGCTTGAACATTTTGTTTGCAATTCACGAGTCAGTCGGGTCATGACCGAATTGGAACTTGCTACGGTGCAGTTTTTTCACTGGAACGTCGGTGAGAGAGCAATTCGAAGTACTCTAGAAAGAAGGGGATAAAAGCGTTGTGTCTTCCGGAGTAAGCCTCCGCTCAGCAAAGAAAAAATAGAAGGCGACGGTTACTTTTCGCTTGGTCTCGTTTAAGTTGGACCCTTGGGCAGAGGAACCAAATCCCATGGACCGACGAATTTTGTATCACTGGCGGTCAGCATACACGTTTGTGGGCCACCAATAAGGCTAGTTAACTTATTAATAATCTTGTTTTTCCACGAATGAAGTCTAGACTGGTGAGGTGTTAGACGATATGTGCTTATCTTATAGGTAGGTTCGAAGAAAAGGCTGGATTTTTTGGGGATCTATCCATAAAAACCAAGAAAGTAGTTTTCTAGTTTGGGAATCAAGTTTGGGGAATTGAACTTGGAGACCCACTTCCAGCGGTTTTTTACCTAGGATAATAACGGTACGAGAAGCTAAGCTATCACCTACTGATGCAAGATGGCGCTCCCTGCTATTCTGTACGGAAAATCATGGATGCATTACTCCAAGCTGTGGTAGAACCCATGGTGTGGTCTCCCTTCTCTCCCGACTTAAACCTGATTGAGTCTGTATAGAAATCGATGAAGGAAAACATTCAAGCTCGATATTCGGAGTTTGAAAATGGAAGGCAAACATCTTAGCAAACGCTAAAAAGAGCATTCAGAGAAGCCTGGGACTCGATCTCGTCTGACGAACTTGGTCGACTTGTCGCCGGCATGCCTGCAAGATGTCATGCTGTTGTAGAAGTTGAAGGAGGTGCTATTTCGTATCAATGTATATTTAACGATTAAATTTGTGCTATCTTTAAATGTACGGTAGCTCTGTTCAGTTGTAATTAAAATATGAGAATATTTCTCAGTAACTTACGGTTTAACAAAATTTGGGCGTTAAGAACTATTTTCTATCTATAGAGCTTTTGCAAGGTATATTGTCCCTAATACGGTGAAGTGTTTCCAGGATGTCTCGGCAAAGAGGTACGATCGTTTCCTAATAGGTTTAAGATTTTCAAGAAAACCCACTTTAATGCCTGTCGTTTATACAAACTAACAATTTTTAGGGTGGTAACACTGTACATTGTGTCAGCCCTAAAGATTGTTAGTGGCTGATGTTGGTTTTGTGTGTCTATACCTTGCAGCTATCTGTCTTAACATAAAAAAATTAACATCAGCCACTAACAATCTTTAGGGTTGGTATAAGTCAACAATACTGCATCAGCGTGACAGGGGCCTATTTTAATTCTTGACTATTACGAATGGGGCAGTGTATCTAGAGACTAATCATCTAATCGCTCAATACTATTGTTTACCCGATTCACAGAATTTTTTTCTCACAGAAATCCAATTTTCATTTCCACCAATACGAAGTACCAACAAGTTTGATCGTACAGAAATGGACCCTCCTTATCCCTCATCGCAACAACGTCGAAAATATTTTTCAACCGTAAACTGTACACGCATTAAAACATTGCGAAAATACGCCAGCAAAACCATTCAACAAGTTGCTAGCGTTCTTGGACCATCCTGGAACCGAGTTCAACACGCTTGTGCCCGACAGCGTGGGAGCTCAAATAATCGGACTAGGCGCCTACCTGTACTCTCTAATCAGTAGATAGATCAGTTAGTGGTCTTTGTTAGGTCTTTATATGAGGCTAGACGGACAAGTTATCTGGATATATCACTAGATCCATTTAGATACTGAAACTTTGGTGAGAGAAACATCCAAAGGGCTCTCAACTGTAGGAGATATCTTCGATGTCGAGCTCGTGCAAAGCCTGTACTGAGTGAGATTAACAATTTAAAGGGGATAGAGCTCGCCCGAACTCACATAAACTCGAATTTGGTATATTGGAGTCAGGTTGTCTGGACCGATGAGACATGACCTACCGGTAACCCTCATAAAAACACCTGGGTACCTATACTGGTATTTACTGATGCTATATAAATTATATCTAGCTCCCACGCGTATTTTAAGCAGTTGAACAAGTTGAAAACTTCTGTGTAGATATGAGGAGTCTGGAGGGAAATGTCTGGATGTTCTAGGGATCTTTCATGGGATCTCAAAAAGGTGAACATTTAATGTGGGACAAGAGATAGGGAAAAATAAACCAAGCCAGCTTCGGTGAAAGTGTGGTGCCATTAATTTTCAAACATCACAGAGCCTACCCGGGCATGATACTCATGCAAGACTCGGCACTTGCCTATAGAGGCCGGGAGTCAGATGAACTTTCTGGAGCGGGTATCGAGCTGATGGAATGATCTCTCTATTCCCCTGACCGAATTCCTATTGAAAATGTCTGGAACATCAAGAAAGAGAACATGCTGTATAATTTCCCCAAACTGGATGGACAATGGTTGCCAGAATCAAGGCTTCGTGCAATTGTTCAAGCTAACTGGGACTTAATTACCAGTGAACATCCTACATCACTTCTCGCATGCATGGATAGGAGGTGCCAGGCAGTTTTGAATTCTAATGGGGAGCACACTCGTTTCTAGGATTTGGATTGTTTTTCGGTGTTTTATTTTTCTAAATTTAACTAAGTTCTGTGAGAATTATGATAAGATTCGTAGCACGAACAGGCGTTTCAAGATAAAGACTTTAAAAAATAATAAAATAGATTCAAAATTGAAATAAAAAATATGAGAATATGGTTCACGATGGATGGATCGAATAAAAAGCAATATTCTCATCCAATTTGGAGTTTTTTTTTTTCGAAAGGAAGCTACCTATTTGGGATGAAATATTTTAATTCCCTCACCAAAAAACCCTGTCGTGCTAATGCAGTATTATTGACTTTGGCCGCTCGTAATATACCACTCCGCCATCTGATCCCACCTCAGTCTGTCCAAATCTGTCACGATCCTGTGCTTCCTCTCTGAAATGTATGTATGGAGCTTGAAAACTCTGCACTGAGATACTGGTATAAGAGCGTACCTAAAGCACCCAGTGAATTAATTTTAATTACCATCAAATTTAGCTGAGAAATATGTACAAGTATTTAGAGGAATAAATCCTCACGGTATCATTCTTCGACACCACTACACTGACTCATCTGATATTAGACTAAAAAACGCACATGTCGATCATTAAGATACCGCTGGAAATTTCTCCAGAAAATTGT
The DNA here is from genome assembly GCA_028751805.1 of Podosphaera xanthii. NCBI lineage: Eukaryota > Fungi > Ascomycota > Leotiomycetes > Helotiales > Erysiphaceae > Podosphaera > Podosphaera xanthii. The sequence goes on along the minus strand of JAPWIX010000012.1, from coordinate 2,793,295 downwards.
CAATTCACGAAATATTTTTCGAAGACAGATTCAAACTGTCTTGTCAAGAGTCAAGGATTGTCTCGCTCAAACATTATACGCCAAGCTGATCCTCCGCTCAAGCTGATATAATCGAATGTCTATGCCTATTACGATCCCCCGCAATATGTCTATAATTCGAGTCATCCCGAACTCATGAGTGATCAATTTACCTCAAGACTCAAATTCAAAGATGCTTGATAAACCATCCAAAATAGGGACCAGTGGGAATCAATATCTCAGGTGAAACAATCGCTACTTGTCTTACATCAATACGAAGGGGAACCCTGGCTTCAAGCTCACCTTTGATAGATTGTCAACTAACAGATAGATATCTGTCGCGATAATTTGCCCATTTTCAATCATACGCCTGTCTAACATGACTATAACATAACTGATATAATGATATACGTCGACAGAAGTTTAATACTGCAAGCTCAAGCGAGATCGGAACTTTTTGTATCTTCACCAGACCACGGCGACTTCACTTTACCGGAATTTTAACACCGAAATTTCTATGACTGTGCAACACCAGTACACAGCCAAAAGAGAAAATTTGCTTTGGCTCAGATGTGCAATGCATCAGGAGACTAATAAAAACATAAGTATCGATTTCGAAGATATACACGTCTAAATCTGATCGAAACTTTGAGAAAATCACGCTGTTTCCCATAGTAACACAGCTTTACTCGGAGATTAAGGTGTCAGATCTAGGAAACATCAATCTAGATGAAAAAAGCGTTGGCAAACTAAATTTAACGTATTCCATGAATGAACTGACCGAGATTTCCTGAACCATCAGTATTCCGACTATTACAATAAATACTGGCTTGACAAAAGTAGACATTATTTCAAAATAGTAAAATCATTCCTCAATTTTCTGCCTATCGATATTGTAACATTGAGGACCCAGAAGCGCGGCGACGCCATACATACTTGACACAATTAATTTGAAGCTCATCTACTGATGACAAACCGATGAAAAATCAACGCCTTTATATGTCCATCGTGAATCGGAACTGAAGCTTAACTCTAATGAAGAGTACAAAATTATTCCTCGCAGCCTTCATCTAGATTTGCGACAACTTCTATCTTAGTTGTGCGAAGAGGCGATTATATTTCAATGCCTACAAGTCATCCGGATGGGAAATGATGTAGGATCAGCACTAAGTTTATGGATTAACGGGCCTCAAATTTTTCGAAGTTCCGCGGTATTGCCCGTTAGATATGTGGTTCCTTATTGGAACTTATCCAGCAACAGCGGGAAGGTACTGCGGACACCAGTTGTTTTCACATGTTTTCACATGTTGTCATAATCGATGCATCAATACCATCATTCATATCAATCTGCCAATTCAAGTGAAACAGCTTGATGAAGAATGCAAACTCGGAGGTGGCGTCTAAAGCATTCCACCAGGAAAGTGCAACAGCCTATGTTTTTGGGCTATCATTTTCGTGTGTGTCGTCTGGAGCCATGACAAGAGCGATGTCGAAAGACTTGTCTTTTTCTTAGAAAAATTTAGAATGACGCTTGGAACACCCATACTCAGATTTAATTTGCATCTAACGCTGCCACTCGAAATTCATGTCTTGAAGCATGTATCGCCTCCAGGATGAATACCAGACAAAGGTGTAAACCAGAATTAGCAGAAGGTTATTTGAGTATCAGTATATCTTCGTCAGGCTACGCATACACGATAAAATGTGGTCCCGAAAATACATGTACGATGGACTTGAGCCAGCAATAATCTATCTCGGACGGGACATATGGCTAGGCTAGTCAGACTTTACTGGGTAGAAGGTTTAGGGCTGCATATTACTCTACTTTCTGACCCTGTCCCGTGCATCGTGATGGAGAGATGTGACCTTCTCGGACCGGGGACTGTTCTCATTCACGATCTGATGGGCGACAATGCCGATAAAAGCGATAATAAATCCTATCTTACTGTCGTTGGTTGTGTGTATTAGGTACTCACTATTAAACGGCAGTGGGACAAAATTATTGATATGGAATCACATGGCTATTACTAGACGAATCATAGAGTGAATCTCCTAGTAATTGCGGATTGATGTTACCAAAGCAAAGGGCACTGCTACCATCGGCCTTATCCTCGGCAGTCTTGAATTAATTTAAATGATCTAAGTCAGAGCAGGGAATGAAGTCAAAAAAAGGTGTTTTGCCTCTCTACCTGTCGGTAAATTTGTACATATCTCGTTCTTACATAGTAACTGACATGTTATGAACCACGGCATCTAGCTCATTATACACAGTATCGGCACTTGTCTCCCCTCTCGAATCGTTCCTCCGGTTCAGTACTGTCACTCTGATGAATTACTTGATGTGGATTCACTGATTTAGAGCATAGGCTCGATAAAATAACAGAGATGGAAGGTAAGAAACTCGATCTAAAACAAAACACCTTGTACAGAAAGAAAATCGACGACTACATGCACATGAATCGATACAGTGACCAGCAAAACTGTTCGAATGTTTTGTAACTTTCGCTTGTAAGCCTCATAAAATTTTATCTGCTTGACCAATTCACAAAATTTTTACATTAATAAAAAATTCCAATTCTGTGGTTTCTTTTGATGTAAATTAGATGATGTGAATCGAAAATTTGGTGGAGTAATCGCGATTGAAAGGGCGTTGGTCATTCGAACAGTTTTGCAGGGGGGATGTGGGGAAAGTATAACTAGGCATCAGGAGCACTGTAGGTCTTCATGAAAGGTTGAGTTTGTAATCATTTACAGCACATAATCACTTTCTACTGTTACTCGAATCTTTTTTTATATGAGGCCTCTATCTCAATCAAAAATTGATGTCATTCTTCACCACCTTGACCATGGACTTTCCATCCGTTCAACAGCTCGAGAATACAATGTCTCAGTTTCTACCGTTTCATGTATTCGCAAGAGACACCGTCCAGATCTTCAGGTGAACTTAGGAGGGCGACCTTGTTTGCTCAGCGAGCATGACACTCGTCATGCCGTCCGTACCATAACATTCGGTAAGGCCGATACCGCTGCCGAAGTTGCCCAAAACATCAGGGACATGAAAAATTGCTCTATCTCTGTTGATACAGTCCGACGGACCCTCAAAAAAGAAGGGTTGAAAGCTGTTGTGAAAAAGAAAAAGCCAAAACTAACAGCAAAGCAAAAGAAGGACCGTCTTGACTTTGCTATGGCCCATAAGTACTGGACTACAGATGATTGGAAGCGTGTAGTTTGGTCAGACGAGACGAAGATAAATCGCTTGCAGTCAGATGGAAGATCTTGGACCTGGAAAAGGCGAGGACGAGGGTTGATAGAGAGAGAGGTAGAGGAGACCCTCAAATTTGGTGGCGGTCATATCATGATCTGGGGCTGTATGCTGTGGGAGGGACGGGAAACATGTGTAAGATTGATGGGTTGATGGACCAGCATCTATACACTGAGATATTGGAGGAGGATCTCCTACAAACGCTGGTGGAATACGGTAAAACCCCCGAATCCGTTATCTTCATGCAGGACAATGATCCAAAGCATACCTCGAAGAAGGCCCGACAATTCCTCAGAGATCATTCTCTCGCCGTTCTCCCTTGGCCAGCAAACTCCCCTGATCTTAATCCCATCGAGCATCTCTGGAATTACATCAAGAAAAGACTCAAGGATTACCCCCAACCGCCAAATGGGATCCTGGAGCTTTGGGACAGAGTTCAGGATGAATGGGCAAAGATTCCTGCAGAGGAATGTCAGAAGCTGATAGAGAGTCTTCCTAGGCGCATGGATGCAGTGATTAAGACGAAAGGTGGGCATGTAAAGTACTAAATTACCAGTTCAAAAATTTCCCCATACCACCCCTGCAAAACTGTTCGAATGACTAACGCCCTTTCAATCGCGATTACTCCACCAAATTTTCAATTCACATCATCTAATTTATATCAAAAGAACCCACAGAATTTGAATTTTTTATTAATGTAAAAATTTTGTGAATTGGTCAAGCAGATAAAATTTTATGAGGCTTACAAGCGAAAGTTACAAAACATTCGAACAGTTTTGCTGGTCACTGTATATGCATTTTGGTGTCGAGAATGCTGTGTTATTGGGAGTATTTGCATAGCTGATACGTACCAAATCACTTATGATCAAAGGGCTTATGTTCTCTAACATGTTCCATATTCACCAGATGATAACTTTGAAATATTCTGATCACCTACAGACATTACTCTAACCCCTCGAGCTACCTGCCAACTATTCTTTGCTAATCTAGTTATTTAGCGACACCCCTCTATTAATATTCACACGTCAGATGTCTACCATGACACGTATATGTCTCATCTCGATCATTCTGCAAATTCAATAAAAGTCTTCATGTCCGTGGAAAACAGGAGACCATGTTTTGTGAAGTATTTTCACCTTAGAAACTAGTTTTTTCGGCAGATAAAATAATTGAAGGCTGAATATTTTCACTACTGTTTGTCTAGATGCAATGACCTTTGAAATCGTAAGAGACACTTTATTTTTACACTCTAATCTCAATTTAACAAGCTGCAAGTATAAAATCAGAACAATTATTATGAAATAGGACCACATAAGCTAGAATAAAAATACAGTAGCCCAAACTGTCAGGGCGCCCAAACTCCACGGAATACTATGTAACATAGCTTCAGCAGTAACGGGTTTAGTATCGGTGGCAGGAGAAGATTGAGTTGGGGTTGGAGATTTAGCAAGGTCTGGCCCCGGGCTGACAGTTATATTTGCAAAATATGGCAGCGCTCCCGTACTGGCAACGTATGTAGGGGCTATGCTTCTGCAAGCACTCGGTGTGGTGCTTGAAGTTGGATATGATGGAGACGATGGCTTTGGGATCGACGTCGGCTTTGGGATCGACGTTGTCATGTCAGGACCGGGAGTGGATGGACTTGATCCGGGACCAGCCGTGAGGGTGACCGGAACTAGGGATAAAACATCCGGCCCTACCATAGTTGTTTTTACAGAGATATTATCGCTTGACTGTAATGTTAGAACACAATCGCCAGAAGATATTCCAGGCAACACTTGGCATGCCACTTTGAACAAACTGCCCAACAATTAGTCTTCTGAACCGACTCTTAATCGATTGATATGGCATACTAGTCGTTTGGAAGGGTGTAGCTATATGCCAGTGTAGATGAACCTTCAGTAATGGTAAGATTTGGAGGAAGGGAACATCCTGGGCCGATTGTTGCACACTTTATGGTCCCTGTTTAATGTTAGGACCGAGGGCGTTATGAAGCTCCTCGGAGCAAAAGTACAGGAATCCATACACGTTGCAGCCACTGGGTCCTAATTTCTATCAGCCAACGAGCCAACTTGGACAGGAAAGTCCACGCACCGAGTTAATGATCGAGCCTTCAATCGGGCCATCATAGTGACCGAGAAGCCAGAGGCGACTGACTGACTGAGCCGACGCTTGAGCCAAAAGCACCACAACGGTAAAGACTGTAGAGAAAATCAACATCTTCAAGAGAGCGAGAGATCGTGCGCAGTCATAGAGTAATGCATGTCCCACAAAGGGGGGAAAGTGGCCAACAACTACGAGCGACCACCAGGTGCGCGAATAAGGGTAATATAAAACCGATGCGCGCAATCCCACAGTCTGGGCGAGGGACTCGACATCATGCAAACGCGCGACCGAAATAGATATCTCATCTCCATTCCGACGTTGACACGTTCCTGTTCCTGTCCCTGTCTCATCTCATGCCCCGCACACCTGACGAACTGAACACGCGCTCACGGCCAGCGAGTGCACGCGGGGGCACTCGCAACAGCCAATGAGAGCAAGTTCGCCGGGAGACCTGAGTCAAGCGACCCCCCCCCTCCCAGCCTCTCTCCTCCCGCACGACACTGCTCGGAGCGGGCCCCTCTTCATCGCCGCCACATCATGACCGCCCATGAGTCGTCCGTCGTGTGGCTGTGCTCGAGTACCGACCCGACGCCGGAGACGAGCTGTCTGCACGCGACATGCGACGTGTGAATGTAATCGCATGGGCAGAAATGTACGCGCGCTCCAGCGCCGGGCAACGCCTCACGGTCACCCGGCATGTCGGGGCTCTCCATCGGGGGGAAACCTCTCCGGGTCCGACGCGCGTGGATCCGTCTGATCAGGATCCGGCCGTCGGAGATCCGCTGCGGCCGCGGGCGCGCGGGGTTCCTTCGCGGCGGTCTGGCTCACGTCGAGGATCCGGACCGGTGTGCGACGACGTGTGGTTTCGCCGGAGTGAAGCCGTGGAGGTGAGTGATTCTTCATCGGCTGTTGCGGCGTCCGTGTAGCATGTCCGGCCGCGTGCGGCCGATGGATAAGTCACAAGAATTTGTTGGTGAAGTTGTGGCTGATGGGGACTGCGTTTCGTGGTGTCCATCGTCTGAAGGGCTTTGATGATGTCTTCTGGGGTTCAATCTAGCCATCTCATGGTCAAACACTTACTAGACTATGCCATTCAAATTCTTACTACCGTATCTATCCGCTCTTGTGTCAAGTCAATATGTTAGATGGGCACGGTCTCGAGTTGAATTTGATCAAGTGAGGGGGGTTTTTAAATTTTTTGTTTTTAAATCAACCTTGCGTATGTAGCCTGGGGCCATGACGCGCATGATTACGGAAGAAATTTATATTTCGCAGATTAACTCCGTTTGACGGTTCGAACACTCCTACTCAGATTTCATTTGCAGATACCACTACGAGAATAGCGCCTTACGACATGTACCCTCAGTGGTACACTGTCCGGGCTGTTCTCCAAAGTAGAGTCTGGGCAGCTCGGACACACACTCCACTTGGGAGAACGGCCCAGACAATGTACCACTACACCATCCGACCCTTGGATGTGTGTCGGACAAAGGAGAAAGCGTAGCGCTGCTTGTATCATCAATAAACTCTCATCTAGTCATATTCATCCCAAGATTCCCTCGTTCCGCGACAATTGGGAAGGAATATCTAAATACTCAAAATCTTGAGGGAGACTGACGTGTCGGGTATCCCTGAATAGGCAGATCTAACCCACACTTTGCCCTCATAACCGTGTACTGAACGACGGCAAAACGTCATGCGTAATCTCAGAAAAGAGGAGAGTTTCAGCGATTTCGAAGGTTAATCCGGTGTTACGGAAAGGCGTTGATTGTCGAGAGACTCAAGATGAGGTAAGGAAAGTCCAAGTTCACCTTGCCGGAGATCGGCAGCCCTTGACCCAGTTCTGCTTGCGCGCTCTGAGGGGTTTCATCTATGATTTTATGATACCTGTGAGCTATCACGGACATTTTACCGGCCTGGGTCACAACTTGGAGCATGGAGAATCTGCTTTAGGATGATTCCAGTAATGAGACGTCAATATCGAAACTTGGGTAACATCTGGCAACTTAGAAGAACGCAATGACGGTGCACGGTGGAGATTGCGGACTTGAATTTATTAGTAGAGCCACCATGTTATCTCGATCAGTGGGAGCCACGATCATCTGGAGAAATAAGTGTGTTGCCATCGAGCTTGTCATCACTATCCGCTTCGACGACTCGATGCCGATTCCATTCAATTCTCAGATATTCTCGGGAGCTGTCGAAATATTCAATCGTAGTCTAATTTGGAGTCACGTAACTTATTGCCATTTCTCACTAGAAAGAATAGGACTTACGAATACCAGTCGTAATCTTTGGCCCGTTTTGGAAATCATTCATCGATCGAGATCCCTTTTGAACTTTAAGATTTGGTGTCATTTTTGGACGAGCTGGCTGACGGATATCTTGGGCTTTCGACTATTCCTTTGTGTCATTCTGGTCTGATCCGCCCGACATCCATTCTAATATCCTCATAGTTTGGGTGGTGTCCACTTCAAAAGCTCATGGTATCAGGAAATACCTTCTCATGTTTACAATTGTCGAAGTAAAAGCATCTCGGCTCATAAAAGAATTGACTGTAGTATTGCGTACGTTGATGTGATAGAGCTCAACTTTCTAGGAGAGACATAGTCATTACTCATGTATGGAGCTTGATTGAAGTTGTAGTCTGACGAGGATTTACTGGGAAAGCTGAGCAGAGTCTGTGCAAATTTTCGACCTTTTTGCGTTTGAGCATCTACAATAACAATATTTATCGGCATAAGTGCGTGTTACTCTTTGCCGGACGTGTTGAAACAGTATTTCGATTCTGTATATAGAAATAAGTTTCCTAATAATGTCAGTGCCAATATGAACAACATTCGATTTGGGAGGATAACGGACACAATTCAAGCGCTTCGGGTGTTACAAGTTACATATGTGCTTATATCCGAGTTAATTCTATTTGATACCGTTTCATAAGAGATATCATTTGAGGTTTTTCAGTGAAAGCGTGTACACAATATCTTCTTCGCGAACCACATCAAGTGATAGACAATGAAATTTGTACACCCAAAGAGTGATTGCAATCAAAAATTCCCCCGATGACGTCCCCGAAGGAAAGTCAGTAATTCTCGATGCCCCGACGTGCAATGGAGATCTCGAATTACCACTGAAAGACTTCGTGAGCTCCCCAGTGTCAAGAAGGTAAGTATGAGGAGAAAAAGGAAGAAGGGGGAAATAGACGTTAATTTATAGAATTTGAATTGCGCTAGTCGTACTAGTAGGCTTAGTTTGGTTATAGTTTCTGGCTTTGAGCTAAACTTCTTTCGGGCTTTTTGAAAACTGTTCAGATTGATTTCGTTGAGTGAATGATGTCAGATGATCGGAGGACAGACCTAATTCGCCATCAAATTTCGAGCGAAGTTCAATATTGATATGATCGGCGCCATGACAAACTAGTCACTGCCCTTCACTACGTGTAAACAGGGCTACTTCAGGGCCGGAGTTAAGATACATACTCTTAGGTCGGATGATTTAATCTTTTTTTTTTAGATCATTTTTGCGTATGCAGCCTGAGGCTATGACGCGAATGATTACAGAAGATATGTGGCGCAGTATGACTCTGTTTGACGTTTGGAACACTCATACTCATATTTCATTTGCAGATACCACTACGAGAATAACGTCTTACTACATGTACCCTCTTCCGTGAATACCCACCATAGGCAAAAGCGAGAAAAACCCATGGTTATCTAAGTATGCTTTCATCATTCTGCGAATACAGTATCACCACGAGAGAGGTAGTGTGAGGGTCTTGCTGGATTCGAACCAGTTTTCTCCCGTCTCAGGTGGGGCATGTGTCCGAGCTACCCAGACTCTACTTAGAAGAACGGCCCGGACAGTGTACCACTGTACCATCCGGCCCGGATAATTCAGTCGTACACTATCCGGATCGTTCTCTCACGTTGACCCAGAATGACGTGGAAATATGCCCCGCTTGAAATAGGAGAAAATCGGTTCATATCCAGTTAGACCCTCCCACCACTTGTCTCTCAGTGATGTGGGAGTCGGAGAATGACTACAGTATTCTCAGATCTTCATGGGGATTTCTCGCTTTTCCCTGCGGTGGGTTTTTCCAGTAGAGGATTCAAGTCGAACGGCGGTATCCTCTGTTGAAATCAAGTGCTACTAACCATTTAGAGATAGGGTTGTGCACTCAAAGCGATATGAATAGATACACTAGTCTCCCAACAGTTAAGACTCTGAATTGTAGAATACGCTAGGCCATATACGACGAAATTATTAGAACTCTTAGCGCTAGATTATTATAGATTATATAGTTAGCACTCTATACCCAAGTGGCAGTAATTAACAACTCTACACTTCAGATTTGCAGACTCCTATTTGTGCCACTCTGTTCCCTCCAGTATTTGTGGTAACAAGTTAAAATTACTACATGATTTGTGACTATCTCAGCCAGGTATAACGAGCTGGTGCTATCCATAAGCTCCTGCCCATTTAATTTCCTCGGGTAGGATCAGCAAATGAAATCTGAGTACAGTCGTCACTCTCTAACTCGATAGTGGGTCCCGGTATAAGTGTTGAAAATATTCATTGTAAGTTGGACTTTTATATTTGCAACACTTACCCTTACAGGTCATTTTGCATGCAGGGGTAAGTATTGCAAATGTAAATGGTTGAATTTAAATAAATATTTTCAACACTTATACCGGGACCCACTATCGAGTTAGAGAGGGACGACTATATGAGTATTCCAGACTTTAAACTGAGTTGTTCTGCGAAATATACACATCTTCTGTAATCACTCGCGTCATAGCCTCAGCCTGCATATGCGGGATTGATTTAAAAAAAAAAAACACAGGGGCTCAGAGCTAAGTGAAAGTAGGCTAGATAGTTAGTTGTGTCTATTCCGATAGTATACAGGGTATCAGGGGCAATTAGCTTCACTTGCATATAGTATTGCAGACCTAAATATTATTACTAATCGATAATATCAGCGCTGTTTAGTGACAATATTTAGATCTGCAATATTACATGCAAGAGAAACTAATTGCCCCTGATACCCTGTAAGTATGCATACAGTGTCTCAGCCCTAAAGATTGTTAGTGGCTGATGTTAGTTTTGTATGTTAAGATGAGTGACTGCGAGGTATAGACACATAGAACCAACATCAGCCACTAACAATTTTTAGGGCTGAGGCACTATACACAGTGCATATAACTTATCGCTTAGCCTGTATTCACTTAACCCTAAGCCCCTGTACCAAGTATGGTCCAAAACGCAAACAGAGCAAATATTTACTCGTCATATGATGAGTGAGACATTGGATAAGCGAGGGACTAGGAACAGGGACAGCTGGCACGCTTCACATAAGGGTGCTGAAATATCAATATTTTTTTGAGTTTACTTATTACGTCGTGCCGGCGCACATCACACAACCCTCAGGATCATCTACCGGTTAGCTCAGCCTATCTATGGCTACCTGACAGGTCAGTCTCCCGGCAGATTCCAACCACGAAGATGTTCCTTCCCCACCCACACCCTATGAGGTTCCCCCCGAGCCAATTTCATCTTTCAACCATCTGTCCCGGGTCACTGATCCCACGGTTTCTCAATCACCAACTGCCCTCCTTGACAGCCAATCCAGATGTGACTCTTCGAGCGGAAACCCCTGAAACAAAAACCGACCGGTTGAGGTGGTACCGTTCCACGAATGTGCTTTGCCAGCTGAAGGAGCGCCAGCAGTCTAGAGCACAGGGCAGGTTAGAAACATCTGATTTATGCCAGCATTTACAGTGTCAGCGGCACTTTTCCAAATGTTGCTCTGGCACACGCACAACGCACCACAGTCAAGATTCCTCATGATTCCCTCTCCAAAACCCTTTTCTTCTTCTCCCGCATCTCAATACCCGTCCATCTTTTTCTTGTAGAGATTCCTCTAGGCCTCTTCCCGAAAGTGAACAGTATGTCACATCTGCCTTCCCAAATATGTGCTCCTCGATTTAAATCCTCCGTCGGATGTCCATAACATCGGAAGCGTATATGTGGGTGTTTATTCAGGTAGACGATGATACTGGGTTCTCCAGGTGATTTCCAGAGGAATGAGGCTCCAGTTGAATAGATACCTGGGCGTGAGAGACTTAGGGGTTGTGAGGTCCGGGTCTTGTCGAAGAGAATTATTGACAAGCTGGGGAGCCATCGACCGAGAGTACGTTGCGGGCCTTCAGCTTCGAATGAGTTGCGACTCTTCTTGGCTATACCAGATATGCGAACATACTGGATGTTTACAGTCGGCACCGCGTGAAGGTGAAGAGCTCGACTTTGCCAGCCGAAATGTCAATAATGGGAGTATGCCCCCGAATAATTAGTTCAGTCAACCACGTTATTGGCTCCCTAAACAGGATATTGACTGCACATGTAGATGCGATATAATTCCATCCCGTGAGAAAAAGAGAGGGTCAATTTCAGTTGTCATACGCATTCGGTATTCACAATTCATTCCTATGACGAGTACGGTATAATTTATGTACCTAAGGGATGGCATCGGTGTCCAACACGCAGTTTTCCATCAGTTCATCATCATGATACCTTCTGCTTCCATGAAGCTACGACTAACGGTGGATGATGTTGATCTCTATTGGTCTATCGGACTGTACCAAACGCTCGATATGTGATACAGGAACGACTAACTAATTGAATTCAACATTGACGAAGGAAATGTCACTCAAAAGATGGATTCCAAATCATTTCCATGTCTTAAAAAGGATCACGTTGATCATAATTCTCGTATCTTTTCGACAGCTTTGTGATGTGCAAGAAAATACAGTGGCCGATACGACTGTTCGAACGTTCATGACAAGATCGTGATAATTTAGATGATACTGTATGAGAATAAATTTTTCATTGTCAAGTGATCAAAGTATCGACTGGAATTGAAGTGTTATCTAGAGCTCATATCAATATTAATTATCGTGAAGTTAGGCCCGACTAAAGCCGAGGTGCACATGTGAACAGTTTTATCACCAGGTATAGACTCGAACGTACAGTCAAGACCTACTCGGCATTATCTTTTAGAATCCTAGTATCCTGGTATCCGGAGCGACAAAGGCTGAAAATCATGTCGGTACTGATTTTTCTGATGATCTGGGCCTGGGAATGAAGAAATTTTACCCATGACGCGATGAGGCCTCCTGCCGCCAGCACCATTCAGAACATCATGGTATCCGTGAAAAGAGGCAGATTTATTCGTCGAATTGCGCTGGAACAATATCTGGTCGTGCTTGGTGTGGGTAATTGTTAAAAGTGACCATCATTATTGTTTACCCACCACTGATAAAGGTACGATTATGCCGTGGTGTAATGCTGTAGATGCTATGTGCCCAAGGTATACATGAGCAGTACTATGTACATTATGTGATGATAAGAGGATGTGGTTTCCTTTAGAACCAAAGCTCACTGGGAAATAGAAGTTCGAAGCTGATTTAATAGCCCGTCTTAATTATCCATAAATTTTATCCATTTGCATTTCTATGTTCATTCGTGATCCCGATTACATAAGCTATTCTGTCTATTGATAATATCTCGCTCAATATCCTAGATAGATATTCAACATTGTTTTTTACCAGTAATGTCAAGAAAGAGATGAACTTGGTAACCCCCGGTCCTAAAGAAGACGTCCAGCAAATCTTTCTCCGGCCAACAGATACCAAGCTCGACTTTCTATTCGTTCTGGTTCTATGAAAATGGCTTTAAAGATTGGAAAAAACGACCAAAAGATTGACATTATTCGATTCCACAGTGGATACTTCGCCATCTCTAAAAAATAAATTCTGGAGTCCGCTATCACGGCCCTAATGGTCAGGTAATATTATGTACTAGGTCTCCGCTCTACAGTTAGTTAACCAACGTACAACGTAAGTCTTAATCTGATAAATCGCCTTCTCTCCTCGTGACAGCGGTACGCAAGAAGAATAGGCTACGGGTGAGAAGATATCATCTCTATGCTTGTCTGAGATGAGCTCACCAATATCAGGAGTAGACAATACGTGATTGGAAATTAAAGATCTAGTCAGACGAGACGAAGATTAACCGTCCAGATCACGGAGAGTCAGGGATGATATGGGCTAGCAAAGAGGTAAGCAGATTGGAAGCCCATAACTACCGCGGTATAATAAAATTTGCTGGCGGAAATATCACAATCTAGGGATATATGTCAGCCAGCGGCATGGGTACTATGAAGGGTGTTGAAGAAAAGATGGGAATCTGCCAGAATCGTCAAATTTTGAGGTCTATTTTGCCACCAACTCCAGGAGCGTTTGAGTTACGAAGAGAAAAAATCATTCTCCATCAAGACAACGGCCCCAAACATATATCTGAAATCACTCGAAATTGACGGCAGTCATATCGGGATAATTCCATGGAATATTCAACACAATCGCCTAACCTACATCCAATCGGATACTTTTGGAATCTAAAAAGAGCACTGGCAAATGCTCATGAGGAGCCTCAGACTCGAGCTGAGTTGAGAGGCCGGGCTTTGGCTGCCTGAAAAATACATTTGATGTGAATTCTACAGCGGACTCGTTTCTACCACGTCGAATGGAATTGCGGCGGGGCTAAAGCCAACAATGGTCTAATAAGGCACGCAGTGTGTCTTTCTTAACCCGTGTCAAAACCTGGGGACAAAAATATTTAAATATACACTTTGGGTGCAATCGGGCCTAAATCGACGAAAAATAGTGGAGGTATAAATCTAGAATCACTATTCAATAGATTCGCGATCGCTCTGCAAGTAACCAAGTTTATCACCTGTGACTTCACAAAGACAATGGGAAAAGATTGAAATACAAATATGTGTTTTCCTATTCTGTCCACAGAGATCATATCTACGGTATGTTGTGTAGTTGTAATCAATTCAAAATACAGATACTGTATTTCCAAGCAAGAATAGGGATTGGAAACATTCTGGCTCATGTTAATGAATGAGGGATAGTTGGTTGCGCTATTTGTAACTTCCGTCATGGGGAGAAGCAAACAATGTCTCACCTAGTACTCAACTTCCCTTAATTTGATGAAGAGAAAAACAATGACTACAAGAGCCCAGAACCTAGAAGCCTGCCAATCATTTTCAAAACCAACGTGGGTAAATTCTGCCTTTGCAAGTTCCTACAACTAAGCTAGTACATTTCAAAGTATAAAACTCCTCAAGGTGAAGGTGATTTTTAACATTTCATTCTCTTATTTCATGGTTCTCTTTGCCTTTTCACAAATTTATCTACAACAATAGCTCTTCTTATCTTTCTTTATTCTGTCTTATTACATGTCAATTATTTTGATTTATTTTAATTATATTTTACTACAGCTAATATTCAACTAACTAAATAGATCTTGTTACTTCCGGGGAGAGATGAAGAGAGAGCATCACTTCTCCAATCACATTTCTAGAAGACACAAACTGGAACATTTAAGAATGAGAATCGGTGACTTGGGATACTGAAGGTCTGAATTAATTTAAGATGGTCGAACGTTTGACAATGATCGGATGGTCCAGTGCCTGGGGAAGTGTGGGAGTCGGGATGCAAGGAGAAAGGTATGTCGATGAAATATGTATCGCAAACATCTGTCATTAGTGTCAGGCTGAATATAATATAATCAAAAATAAGTTCAAGCTATGACCTAATCAAACCGCTGGTATGCTTGAATATAGACATGGTAACGACAGTGGGACAGCTTCAAACTGACATTAGTACACGAGTAGCGTACGAAGTCAGCTACTCTGCATCCATGAACTTGCCCAGATGTCCACGTTGTTGTCAATTAGTTGCGTGAGGGCTTTGCAGGCCTTTTCATGGGTCAAAGTACCCGTATATCTGTGACTTCTGTCCGTCGGAGCGATGGGCCCAGAGCGATGATACAATCGCTACCACAAATTCCGGATGTTTCTTTTCTGTTTGATACAATTACCAATCACTCCACAACTCGGTGGTGTCAATTTGTGTCCGTGTGCAACCATCACTCTAGTTAATATGGGCTAAGTTGTCATCCAGTGGCTGGTATACGGTCCAACTCACAACGATCCTACGAGAGATCTACATTGCAATGCTAAAGGCCAACTTCCATAGACCGGATATCATTCAGTTATCCTGATCTGGACCAGCGATCAACAAACGGATAACCTCTTGTGATGAGGTTGTTATGGCAATCGTAATTTTCTCATTAGATAATACTGCGAACAAGGGTGTGCAGGATTATTCATGGCACAATGCATAGATGACTACAATTACCCTTCCATACTTTTAACCTCCAGCTGTCATTAGGCGTAAGAGTTTGGAAGATTGTTGTCACTCCTACATAGTCGCCAAATGAGATTATGTCGGATGAGAGGCACCTAGCAAAGTAGATTAGTTGGGAATTGCTGGAGTACTTAGTGGGCTTCCTTGGACAAGATGAAGAACTTCAGCTCCATCATACTTTAACTTCTTACGTACCTGCAATCGTGTTACTAGGGTCATATCACATCAATTCTGCACTTCTTTCCATCTTTAGTCTTTCTGACTCCCTCGAAGACGGCGACTCGAACCCTCCGCTACCTCGCCGTAACAGGGGTAGCATTTGATAAAGACCTAGGCTGGGGCACTCTGGATAGAAATCACGCTGAGATGTGCCTCCTTCGCTAACGATGAATGATACACTGAGAACCTACAACTTATCTTTATTTGTCGACATGATTTCCAATGCCTCAGCATCTTCATTGCTCTGCCACCATCTGTGACTTGTATTTCACTGAGATATAGACTTACATATGTATTGCACCGGTTGGAAATTGTGAGAATTACCATCCAGGCTTGATCATACCTTTGCCGATTGCTACCCACCACTCTTACCTTGTAGACCAAGTTCCATCTCTACAAACAACAAAGTCATATGCTACTGTCAGATTCGATACCACCGTTGCAACAGTCGCCACTGCGAGTGAATCATATCTCGCTCTTGACGTCGGCAAGTGTTTTGTTACGACTGGCATTTCTGGAAAAGTAAAGAGGTGGAACATACCGTCACTAATAATACATGTATGTAAAGCAATGAAGAAGGGACGAGGGAAATTAAGAAAAGAGAGCAAGAGACATGAATTTACACATCACTAATTGATACTACATTTTACTTCATATATAAATCACTGATGGATTGAGATAGATGGAAAAAATGCAAGACACTTTCTACATCTCTCATAATTTCTGATTCTTCTATTTTGATCTTACAATCACAACTTCAGACAGAAATCAAGAAAGCTCGACCCATCTAAAACCGGAGCGATCTGTCGATGATTCTCATAGGTGTTCAAGTTAACATGAGAAACGACCATCTCTTTTGCAGGGCGGTGGTACTACATGTAGATTCGATATTTTGGATCGCGAGTTTATTGTCCTGGCCGCCAAGGGCATCGACTCAGATGTCCGATACCCAGGGCATGTTCACATGAGGAGCAAGGTATACGACTCACCAGGATAGGTAGACGTCTCTTATTTATGCAATTCACGGAAAGAGTCAGATACGGATGATAGGGATGATGCAGGGCTCGTTTGCGCGTTGGATCTCGATTTAGGGCAGAGTATGGAATTAGGTGTATCTGTTATGATGGTGAGCGGACGGAAGACGGGATGTTAGATACTGAAACTGTTCTCCTGCTGCACTAAAGACGGTGAGCAAGTGATGGCAGTATATACAGAGGATGGTGTATACTAATGATGAGAATAGATGCGAGATTAATACGTAAATACTAATATGAATAAATGATCTGCCTAAAGATATATGGAGAAGAAAATGTATTTTATGTAAAGAGATGAGTAGTAGCACAATGGTCCCTGATTTCCATGAACAAACCATGGAACCTTTTCATATCGTCTCGCATCTTTGGAACCAAAGATTCTATCGAGTTTTACTGTTTTCCACCATTGCCAAATACGACAATATCCTTCGCTCACCTAATGATTCTCAGCATCTCAGCTGAGCTAGCTCAATCATATCCCGTATATGTAATGGGGCTGGATCTGGGACTTCAATCTCCGGCTTCTCAATCTCTCTTCTGACAATTCATAGTTGATGCCTCTGTCTTGTTCTTTCGTCTTGTGATATATATTCTCTGATACTTCACCCGTCTTCTTCACCCGTAGATGGCGATCGTATATGCCACTCGTACACGCCGTAACATTTATCATATTTTGCATGGCCCCTTTTAGCATTCTCGATAGCCTGAATGCGCGATCCCATACCTTTTATGAATTTTTGACATAAATTAACAACAATACGATGCGACAATTCTCCCCTTCTACCACCCAATTCGTGAATACGGCTTGCTGATTTTGGCTACTCTCTAAAATAATGTTTGACCGTACCCCAGAGGTGCTTAATTAGGTTTCAACCCGGCGATAAAGATGACCGATTCATCACCCTGATCCTCTAGATAACGACAAAATTCGTCGTCAGCCTGGATATCTGCTTAGAGTCATGGTCCGTTGGAAAAAGGACCTTACTCCTGGCGCTTGGGGAGAGCTTCTTTCTCACATCATCAATATTTGGAAGTAAAACGCGCCCAGAATGCTGATGAATTATTCTGGACCCATCCCACCGACGACACAGCTCATACCACGAATGCAAACCCAAGATATGCGCCCCGGGTCATCAAACTACCATCTCCCAACTTGAGGATCTCTTCAATCAGTTCGGGGGAATGGTTCTCTGGTTTTTGGGAGCAGGCATAATTAATACCATCACTGTCAATTCTATTGATCTTAGTTTGATTGGACCACATGACCCTGATCTAGCCGTCAAGCGTCCAGGTTTCGTTTTCTCAAGTCCAGTTTAATCAAGCTGTCTATTGTGCTTTTGACAGCTTTAGTATTTCATCATCGAAATTGTTCTTTGCCGTACTGTCCCAATGGCCGTCTCACCGTCTAGGGCGATACTCTGGCGTCTTTTTCGAAATTGATTACTCTCACAGTTTGAGACCTGTTTTAGTCCCACTATTGGCTATCAGACGAGCAAGAGCCCACTTATCTCGAGATGCAAGCTTTCATGGCCATCCCTGCACTGGCTTTGTTGTTTCATTCGAATGTACATCTCGATATCTAGCCACCGTAGATCGATCAAATTTCCAAAATTTTGCCTTAATTGAGTCATATAGCGATGGGGGAGATTTCTTCTGATGACAGCTTTTTAATGTTTAAAATAATGTTTTTTGACTGATTTTTGTTAATGGTACTAATACCTTGGACTCTTTGGACTGACCATACTGTTAAAATATCCAGCTATTTTAAACCTTAGGTGCATGTTGATGCTGGCTCTACCTCGTTAAATGATAGAATCAAAAATGCCGAATGTGTATGAGATACCAACACTCCAGCAAAATATAATTCACATGACCATTTAACTAAAAAAAATGTAGGAATCATAGATAAATGACTCATATTTTGGATGAGTCTAGATTCATCGATTTTCAACGAATCATTGTTGATTCAATGTTAATTATATCAAACATAGAAGTAATATTCGGCATTTTGGTAACTACTGTATCTATCACCAAACACTTTTCGATTGTTGTACCGAGCTTTGATGGACATCCGGAAAGAGAACGAGAATCACTCCATAAAATAAGCGAAATCTGTGAGGAAGTGCTCAAGATTTATTTGGCTGGGAGACTTCATCACGAGTGCTTTATCAACTGTGGTCAGATCAAAGTCCGTGACCATCGCATAGCGCTCAGAAGATAAGACGCTTCTTGTACTTTGTTGCATTTAGTTAATGTCGAATGTATGATATTTGCTTTCTTATTCTCATCAGCAAAGCAGATCACTTATCCAACTTGGGCAGTCATTATGTCGTCACAATTTGCGAGTGAGACATCTACAGAAGCCAAAATTTAAAGAGATACATGGCCAAGTAGAATATACTTGAGATCTCTTTTTATCTTATTTTTCTACTAAATTGATCATTGATTTAGCATGCCGACTTCATTCATACACGGATTAGTGGTTAGTGCTGCACAAGAAAGATCAAAACAAGATTCAAGTTGACAAAGAGTTGCAATAGAAGCTCCGCGTCTTTACTGTGATACATGTTGAGATTTAAGATCAGCTTTATGGTTCATAGTCTGTAATGTATCGCATTGTTTCTGTTGTGAGAGTATAATACTTCCAATTTTTTCTGGTGATAAACTTGATCTGCTAAAATTGATGGGATGGTATTCGGTAAGATATTCTTCAGGCTCTACTTTGAAATTTCTTTACGTCGTTGAGTCTCTTCTTGAGTAGCAAATTTTCATCATCTAAGATTAATGCATCATACGTTTGAAGACCTTTAGTACCCAAACCACAATTGTTGTTGCGCGGGTGTTTGGAAATCAATAAGCATGAATCATATGTTGATCCTTCCATTTCGAGGGTTTCTTTGAAACCTCTGAGGTAAGTATACTACCAATAGTTCCCCATTTCGGGTGTTCCATACAAAGGCTTCAAGAGAAATAAAATGTAATTTTCATCCAGTTCTATTTTGGAAGACGGCTTGACATAAATTTTCCGCCGAAGGCGGAGAATTAAGCACAGGCTTGAGTGATGTCTCAGAGAGATCGATATAGTTTTGATTCAGATCAAACAGGGAGACATGGGATTAACGATTGGGAAACTCGCTAAATAATTGTCGCTTGAATGAATGTAGTATTTTTATTGGAAACTCTGGATACGGATGTCAGAGAATGAAACATCAAGATCAAGACGTTTGAGCGTTAAGAAAGGGGACTTGTTGCCAAAGATCGGCTCATTTTGCCATCTGCGATATCTAATGTTTTGCCGGGGGTTTATGAAGATGTCTCTTCTATTAGCAGCGCTTACAGCTCAAATGGTAGATTTGTACATCAACCAATATTTCGTCTAAGCCTTTTTGAAGAAACTGAGGGTGCAACTCATTCAGATTCAGAGTTCCTAAAGCATTTCGATAGGTATCCCTTGAGAGGACCTTGCCTCAAGGAATTATATCCCCAATATATATTTCAACAATTTTTACCTTCATCGTTGGATCCATGCATCACCAAGCGCGAATTTTTGTAAGCTTTCAGGCTACTTTTATATTTGATGGTATCTAAAAATCGACATCCACACAACCGATTATCTCTTAGTTCCGAGATTTGAATTATTTCAAAAACTGCATTTTTCAAATAGCTCCTGAATTTCTACTTTTCTCGATTGTGTTAAATAAATTTGAGATGAGTGTTTGCAGG
This sequence comes from Podosphaera xanthii, assembly GCA_028751805.1. Lineage (NCBI taxonomy): Eukaryota > Fungi > Ascomycota > Leotiomycetes > Helotiales > Erysiphaceae > Podosphaera > Podosphaera xanthii. Next base: position 2,772,659 of record JAPWIX010000012.1, on the reverse strand, counting down.
GGAATGCGTGTCAATAATTAACACTGATGTATCAGTCGTGATTCGTGGAAAAGTAGTGACAGTTTGAGACTGTTTTGGCAAGCGTCTATCACGCTGTGCTTTTCTCCTCGGTTCTTGAATAATAGTCTTGCCTAATTGCTATTAAAACTATTGTTTTTGAAGCTATTAAAATAATTGAAATTATTATTTGTATCGTTATTCAAGTTTGAAGTCGAGATGAATTTTCATTGTCGTTTCGATTGGTGTCATGACTCTATTCTGTATTTTGCTGATTGTGATCCTGTTCATTTACGAGAAATAGTTTGAGCGACATTGATCCGAATTTTGAAGGACCGAAGGCGATTTAACCATACGGTCTCAACTATACGTTTCGAGTAGGGTGTAGTGACCTGTTCGCTTTCCAATATGGGGTTTCACGCCTATCGAAATCAGCAGCTAATGTGGCATCGCTGGTTTCCTAAATTTTAATTGAAAAATAGATCAAATCCGGCAGACTTAACGGCTAGTCAGCCACCTTCAACAGTGCCGTAGTTTTACTTGGATTTAAATCCAAATGAAACAGCTTTCGATTATGTGATCCAATAGACTTCGAATTCAATGACACTACCAGTTGGAAAGAGCTCCCACAAGAGAGAGAGAGAGGACGAGGAGGGGTTTCAAATTTGAGGTTTCTAAGAATATTTGTGTATAGCGGCATTATCAACCCTCTACCTTTTAAGCAGATCAATGGGATTTTGCGCGAAATTTTAGCGCGCTGATACGATTTAGGTATCACTTTAAAACCTATCGAACCTGTGAAGTTAGTTTGGAAGCTTTGAAGTAATGTAGAGGAAAATATGGAGAAGAATTACTCGCACAGGAGTAGTAAATTAAGGTTATAGAAATTGGATACTCGCACAGGAGCAATCAGTGAATTTTGGACAGGATATATTTTTTTTTCTATAAAACCTCTTTCTTTTTTTCCTTCTTTCTTTCTCCTTATTTTTGATCTTTTCCTTAGACTACCCCAAGAATATCAGGGATGAAAATCTAGCTGTTTTCATCAAAACTATAATGATGTAAATTTGTGACGGCTGGCAAGCCTTAATATGACCTGTAGACTATACTTGGCAGCGCAGTCTTAGGCTGATGCAGAGGGGCACCTCGGGAATCTGATCATGTGATATTAGTTAGGTAATGAACGTATATTCTGTACTATTTGTCTCAGGCAGAAGTGTTACAGAGTATGGAATATTTGGCCTCGTAATTACTGGAGTTTACTCTCCAAAGATTTACTATAGATTAAAATAGTCTATACCGATTGCCTTACGCTTGTATAGCCAAACAGTGACAAAATTAAAAAGATTGTAATTTTCCTGTGTTTGAAAAGAGTGATAGTTTCATCCCACTACAGAATTTAGATCAAGAGATGAAATGGAATCTAACCGAACATTAAACTAGGCGCAAAGGGTTTTAGGTACACTTATACTCTATTACAGGGGTAAGAAGTGTAGCCCCACATTCTGTGTAATTTACATGGGCTATCCCTGACATTCCGACTTTAGCGCTACAAAAATGGCTAGACTAAGGCAATAAGGCAACCGAGGCATTCCTTCTTCCTTGAACCTTCTCTCTTATGTTCGATAGTTGCACAGAATCCTCGTACCACACTAAATCGGTTGACACGACATATCGAATAACCTATATCCTCACGAGAAACTGCGAAGAAAAATGAGCACCCCAGCATCTCCCACTACTCCAAGATCACGGAGCCAGCTTTCTAGGGATCAGCGAGTCCAGATATACACGTTACGTGGCCTTGGTTTTACTCATCTCGCCATCGGTAATCAACTCGGTATCACCGAAAGAAGGGTACAATATGCCCTTGCAAGGCAATGTCTGACGCCCAAAAAGCGAAATGGCCGACCCCACGCCTTGAACGCTCAGCAGAAAGTTGAGCTTGAAGAGTTTGTCACGTCTTCAAGTGAGGCCCGCCAGATGAGCCACCTGGAGCTTGCTGCTAAGTTTTCCCACTGGAATTGTGGCCAAATCGCAATCAAAAGTGCTCTTGAGAGAAGAGGGTTCAAGCGAAGCCTACTCTAACGCCTGCACATGTGAGGAAAAGATTAGAGTGGGCGGAAGAACACTCTTCTTGGACACCTGAACAGTGGTCCCAAATTCTTTGGTCTGATGAGACTTGGGTCACTGGTGAACGTTACACAAGAGTATGGGTTTCGAGGAAGGTGAGTCCAGATCTCAGCCATGTATCAACTGCATTAATCTAATTTTTTAGCCCGAGGAGACATATTATCACACTTGCCTGGTTCGAAAAGGTCCTCGAAAGCGTGGTTGGATGTTCTGGGGCTCATTTTATGGGAACCAGAAGGGCCCTGCCCTCTTCTGGAGTAGGGATTGGGGGACTATAAAAGCGGAGAGTTACTGCCAGAGGATTGTTCCTTTAATCCACGCGGCAACACAACCAATTGACTCTCACGGCCCTCTTCTCTTTATGCAGGATGGTGCTCCTGCCCATTCTGCTCAACGTACGAAAAGAGAGCTGTCATCAAGGGGGGTAGATTTCATAGTCTGGCCGTCATATTCCCCAGACCTGAATCCAATTGAGTCAGTGTGGGATATGATGAAATCCCATATTGAAGAGCACCACCCAGAATTTGATTCTGGTAATCCATCTGAGGAAGTGCTCCGTAATGCAGTCCTAGAGGCATGGGAGTCAATTTCTCAGGAGCAACTGGCTACGCTTGTAGAGAGCATGCCAGAAAGGTGCCAGGCAGTCATCAGAGCAAGAGGAGGTTCGATTCCTTATTAATGATGCTTAATTATTGGTAAAAATGTATTTAATACTTGATAAAAGCTAGCACTTTTGAATAGAATATCATCATTTTAACGAGTTACAGGGATCTCCTACACTTCTTTTATCACGCGAAATTTCCCATACAAATAAGGTTCAGCTATTGTCGGATTTGGTATGGTCAAAATATTGCAGCCAATGGCATATTGTATAATCCCTGTCAGATCTTGGCATTCAGGGGTTTCCTTCACTATTTACCCCTGCAATAGAGTATACATATCTTCCGTAACCATTCGCGTTATAGTCTCGGTCGGCATACGCAAAATGATTTTTAAAAAAAGAGTGAAAACACATCACCCTTGTGCCGTGAATTGAGCGTTACCAAGTATTTGCAACCTTTGATTCCAGATGTTCAGATCACAACTTAATGAGAGTTGAAAATAAGTCCAGTGATTAAATGATGATATCATGGGATATGGTGTAGTTCAAACATAAAGTAACTTAGCATGTGAAAAAATCTCATACCTACCAAGTTCTGTCTTAATGAATATTCAGGTCCTTATACATACGAAGATAAGCTTACAGCTCTACTACCAGTCTCAGAAAACTAAAGATCATCAATGTAAAAATGAATGTGAACACGTTTCGTAGGGGATACAATATAACACGGTGTTAAGTGAGGATCTTAGGTGAATAGCTAAAGAGCCACTAATTTGGTAAGCATACCCAATGTTTTAGATAGTAAAGAAATTATAATCATGTGTAGAATGTAAGATCTGGACCAATTTCTTGTGGATCATAACTGAGGTAAGGGATACTGCGAATGATGACCCTTGACATCCAACATAACCTCCATGACTGATACAGGAAGGGAGTCTGATATCCAGGTGGCGATCGTAGACGTCCAAGGGAGACACGTAGTAAGCGTCACAACTGCTGCTTTATGGTATGAGATGACCTCTTTGACGTTGAAGAACAGACTAAAGGATCGAGCGTAGAATGCTTCCAGGCAGCTGTTTACAATAAGGCTATTGTTAAATCTCAGTTGTCAAATGGATGGACATTAATACTGAATTTTCCCAGCGTCAAAGTGTTGGTTAAACTTCAAGGTGGAATCACGTGATATGAATGTGAGTGCAATTTAATAAATATATATCGTCTCCTTCTTTCTAAAGTGTGGGGAAGTACCTCCTACTTATGGAACTAAGAATGACCAGCCTTCTGTAGATAAATATATACATGATAAAACTATGAAACAAAGGAGAAGATCGTCAAGGGGTGATTTCAATTTGTGGGTGCAGTGCACTGTCGGTAAATAGTAGATCACACGCTAAATTGTAGATCACATGATTATCCATTTGCTGTGATCGGCTGACAACTTATTCCTACACAAAGAATTCAGAGAACTCCACCATAACAACCAATCTATCACTGTTGAAGATCGTGACCCTGTGGAATCACGCACGGTTTGTGCTTATCGGGAATCTGAGCCATCACAATCAACGCAAAGGTGTGGTACTTGCAAGGGACCTGGATATGCTCCTGTAACGTGCCCTCAATTTATTCGGGCCGTGGATAACATCGAGCCTCAGCTACAGTAAAGAGTATGTACCTTACAGTTATTGTTTATAATCACGCCCCTCCCTAGCTATTGAGTCAGAATTCAGTGTCAAAAATTTACAACTAAATATTTTCGCGGCTCAATGGTCAAGAATGTCACTTGATTTTAATGCTGTATCATCTTTGTTTGTGTTATGATTTGGATTTTAGAGAATCTGTAGTTAAAATTTGAATAGTTTTGTCGCTCACAGTAAATATGAATTATAGAAAATGTATCTATTTGATCCATAGACTTCGAGATTTGTTAAGTCAGCAGGTTTACTACAGTAGGCGCTATTTGAGCTTTCCGCTCTGAGAACTTTGGCTGTATCAAATAGTATTGCAGATCCGAAAATTTTGGTTTTAATTCAAATTGAATGTTAAAAGATATATTCTCACAATTGGAAAGCTCACTTTAAACTGTATAAGAAACAGATGAGCCGGCTAAATTTAAGCTTGAGGTGTTTTGCTTGACTTAATTCAACAAAGAAACTACCCAGAGTAGCAGCATCTAATGCTCAAAGAGAATTTCCGGTTTAAGAATTGAGCGAGGCACTTCTCATACGCTAGCACTCCACCATTTATTTATCTCTGGCCAATTTATTGTCAACTCCGTGTAAAAAGTAGCGCTTAGCGTGCATCACTCACCCGTAAGGCTTTTTCTTTTAGTCCCCACCAAAGCTAAACCCAGAATCTATCTTTATTTTATTGGCCGGTATGTTCTTCATTATAAGCTTGCGCCCGCGTGTCTTTTCTTGTATCTTCAATAGTATTATCTTCAGTTTCGTTTACTATGTTTCCTATTATCAAATGTATATCGGCCCAAAAAGGACCCCAATGCCGGACCATGGTTCTGATATACTATTAAGATCAGGGAATGGAGTGTAATGTAAATATTCTTAAGCATAATAAGGCAGTTTTAATCTGAATTTGAAAGAAAGGGCACAGATACTTATTTTCCCCGGCCAACAAGTCATCGATTCGGAGAAGCTCGAATTTGCTCCAGTCTCTCGATGAGAGCGGGTCAATTGATAAAATAATTGAGTACGCCTTTTGACTTTTCGTGCTGATTCTGGCGGCGTAGGTTTGATGGATGTAGATGAATTCAGGAGATAAACTTAATTCGTTTGGGCTTCAACAACTTCTGACTAAGCGACCATGACGTCGGCCTCATTGAGCCACTGTAGAGAACCAGGAAGCTGCCGTAACAGTGACGTATTCTCGATTTAGAGCTGGGTAACCTTATCGAATCTATCGGGCACAAGGGCTCGACAAGATTCTTGGTCAGTTTCATATAAATAACTGAGGCAGTTGGAAAAATCGGCGACATAATTCGAATTTCGAGTGTTGTGGATGAACGTATAAGTATCGCATGATATTCCCAGCTCTTGAACTACTAGACTTCACTATTAAACCCCGTGAATTTCCGACTCTTATGTCTTTTCTTATTAAGCTTTGCTACGCGCCTTTTTTCTTCCCAGCATACTACCAGCTTCCATTTTGAGCAGAACAGATAATCCGTATCGCGAGATCTCATCCAAGGCACTCGTGCTCTAGCATTCGTGGTGATTTCTTGCTGGCATAAAGGCAATATGTTAAACGTGTGTCACCCAATTATTTGTCGTAGGTTAAAGTTGATAGCAACGAAGGTAGAACCGAAAGTGAGGCCGAGCTTCTGCCCCTATACAAGAAAGAAATTGAGAAGTGTTTCGTTCGGTACAGGATTTCGGAAGCGCTTAAGTAGAAAATTTCAACTGCGGGTTCTTTGAAAGAGGTGAGATGATTCGCGATTAGAGAAATCATGAATATAGGCCCCATTTGCCTCGGTTCTGTATTAGTATTTGCAGAATCTAGCGAGTTCTACAACCTGTTGAATTTTATTCGGATACGAAAGTTGTATTTCATCAAATTTTTCCCTCCGCATGATAACTGGAGACAGTATTTCCGATAAAAAATCAATCTCTGTTTCCCTCATCGAGTAGACTTGCTCAAAAGCAACGGTTCCACTCTTGACTGATAAATTGATTCTAGACTCGGAGAAAATATTGTATTTTCAGCTTTGTGGAAAACACCGTGAACATGTTTGAAAGTTTAGTTCCATCATCTGAACTACATCTAGGCACACACAATTCTGGCACTGAAGAAAACGTTATTTCTTTTTTGGCACTAATGGCTCATGAGCGACTTACGTGGCTGAGGTAATTCCAGTACTTGATTCAGCCTCCGGCAGTCTTGCTTGCACGTGCTAGTAATCTAAGGGGCGAGTAGAAGATATCTCTCGATTCAATTCCAGTGATACCCTCTGCGATAATGTAGCCGGATTTCTTTCGGTATACCAGTATTTTTCAAATGTGTATGAATCATTGTCAACTCCAACTTGCATATATTCGACAATTAGATCCGTGGCGATGACTGATGTCGGGGCAGATAAAGTTGCCCATCAGATTACGCGTTTGAGATGGAAAATTCTCTGTATATTTTCAGATCTTCGCTCTCAGGCGTATCAAAGTCGTGTTCATAAATCAGCCTCTGGGAGGCAATTCACGGGGCATTGAGCCTCCCCCAAGAGATAGAGAACATGATATGAAATGATGGGGATACAGGGGTGCGATCAAGACAGCTCAGGTCTCGCAGTTGTGTGAGCGTACTTTCAATTCGAAAGGGACAGCCTTGTTGTTGGTGAGGTGAAAAGGCCTTGTAGTGAGGAAAAATTCTACACCAAGTCAAGAGGACAGCTTGCTAATCAATTGAAATAAATGTCTCTACTAAAGTATCAAGTACTTGTTTTCCATCTGGAAGTTTTAATTTCCGTAATCTACTCTTCCAGCGAGACACATTTTCATCTCGTTTCCATTCCTCTTCAATAACTTTCCTGATCTTCTCTTCGCAGCCAAGACTGTTGCCTTCTTTTTCCATCCATTGCCTCTCAGCTTCTTTTTTAGCTTTCCGAACAGCCACATCGTTATCTTCACAATGATAAAGGTCGCATTTTGTGCACTCTCTACAGCCTCTACCGCCATTGGGACGAAAATGCTCGCAAAAATGACGGTATCCTTCCCCATTGCCGATTTCTTTCCGACAAACATAGCACATTTGATACCCACAAATGCACGTAAGTTTGTTGCAGCCTGATGACTTGACAAACGATGTGTTGCAGCGCGGACAAGTCCGCTTTACAGCCATAGACATAGCAAGTTCTACACCAGTCCTTAGCGCCTGGAGAGAAGACTCATGACAAATATGAATATCAGACCATCCTTTTGAGCAAGAGAGACATGATGAACGAAGGCAGTCTTTATTTCGACAAACAAATTTCAGACCAAGGCGCCTACGACGGACTCGCTGAATTGATGCGTTAAAATGATTGGTTAAACGTTTCCTTTGGAACCAAAAAATCAAAAAAATCAAGACAGACATGAGAAAAATTGGGAGCAACAGGGGTATAATGCTAACGCCGGATAATAGAACGATGAAAATGCAAAGAGGAAAATTTGCTGAGCGTTTGAATCTCCAAGATCTCTGGGTTTCGGGAACATATAAATCATCAACTTCGGCATAATTGCAGAATACACAGCGAATTATAGGCAGTTGGGACTTTAGGAGACTATCTTCGACTAATCGATCGTGTAATTTTCTCAAGATCTCGTCTCCCATCTTTTCCCTAACAAACGCTCGCTCAACAAGATAGAAGGGCACACAGTTAGAACAATCATCGGATACAGCTGCCACGCATCGTAGCGTACCCAAGTCCAAACTGATGTACCGTTGCCATCCCTGACCAAAGATAGCCTCGTTCACAGAGTAACGGATACACTGAAGACAAATTAGGTGTCCTTTCTCACAGGCAGCCATCTCTTCGAAACTTGTGGCTGTGAAGCAACATTCACATTCATGTAAGCTCTGGGTTTGCTCAGCTTCAATATTGTTTAATTCCAGAGCTAGAGTATGATCTTTTTTGTCTTGATCAGCTTTCGCTTTTTGTTTCGTAGACACGATGAGTAGTTCAAAAAGTTCTTTATCTAGTTCTGGACAGTTGGTAGTCTTGAGAGATAATCCTTGGTCGCTAGATTGCCATGCGAGAGGGTGATGAGCCACATCAAAGATCGAAGCTGATTTATTGCGCATAAATAATGTTGTCAATGAAAGTCGCCATGATTTTAAAGACAATCTTATGAGGGTAGGGCGTGCGAGGGTATAGGAATAATTGGATTCCGCTAGCACAGCATTGATTGTCGATCGCGAAAGCCCTTTGAATTCCCGATATGTTATGGTTTTGACAGCGTTTTTGTAGTTCACACTTCGAAACTTTTCTTCTGCCGGAACAAGTTCACAGGAATTTGATGGTGGTTCATTGTTGATCACCCTATATCTGCCTTTTAACCACTTCATCTTATGTTTGAGCAGAGACTCTGTCACAACCGCCAAGCGAGACTCCTTATCGAAACTTGACAGCATTTCTCGGAAGACTTCAACCTGCACGTCAGGAAATATTGCTGCCAGTGTCATCAGGCTATCATTTAGTTCTCTTAAGTCCGGCTCTTCTGCATTCATATTTGTGGCGTGGCCATCGTCGTGAGCTGGCCCTAAATCTGAGTTTTCCTTCACAGAGCATAGCTCTGATAAATTTGGTGCGGTAGATATGTGAGGCGCATCTTGAGGTGAAGACTGACTATTTTGGTGACGTTGCGTCCGTTTTGGTAATCTGAAAAGGCTGTAGAGTAAACCATGATCGCCTGCCAAGGGAATGCCCATATTTACATAGTTCGAGATGAGGAATGTAGCATATATTATGTGGGTTGCATTATCCTCAAGAATAAGGTGGATTCTAAATCAAGGAGAACAGATATAACTTGCCTCTTTGTTGGCCATTCGAGTAAAGGTCCACAAGTCACCTAAACCTCAATGATTGTATGACGTCTGAGCGTCTCGAACTACGTTGCTCAATCTCACAAGAGATCACAAGCGAAATAACTTCATATCTCAGATTAGTTTATTGACATGACCGGGCCGTTTCACCCTGTTTGTGTAGTCCGAAGAAAGCCTTCTTTGAAAATGGTACTTTTCACTACAGTAGAACCTCTCATAACTAATAGTGGGCCCTGGCTTAAATATTGTTGAGATTTATTCTGTGGTTGGAGCTTAGTTTTGCAACACTTACCCTTACGGGACATTTTGCGTGCAAGGGTAAGTATTGCAAATATCAACTGTAAAATTCCGGTGAATCTCTTCAATATTTATACCGGGACCCACTATTAGCTATGAGAGGTTCTACTGTACCTAAAGTGGTTGAAATCTAGGGAAAGCCGACTACCTGTTTGCCGCTTACGTCAAACGAGCAGATAAACTTCCGCTCCCTGATACAGTGGAGCCTCTTTATAGTAATCTGTTGGTCTGATGTAATTATTGTTAATATTTGTGTAAGATTTAACGATTATATATGCAATATTTATCCCTGCACAGAATTTTGATAGCAGGTGTAAGTATTGTAAAGCTAATAGGCAAATCTAACACAAATCTTAGCAATCATTTCACTGGAACCCTTCATTAATTAAGAGAGGCTCGACCGTAATTACCTTGGACTCAAACTGTTGTACAGTGTCTCAACCCTAAAGATTGTTACCAATTGGTGTTAATTTTGTATATGATTTCCCATCAAATTGCTAGCTCAATCTACAGGCTAAACGCCTACGGGTAACAATATTTAGGGCAGCGGCACTGTACTCTCATGATAGGGTATTGTTCGTTGATCCGCTTCTTATAGGGTACAGGGGTTAAAGCGGGGATAAAGTGGAGATAAAGTGGTGATATTCCAGGTTACCTCACGATAGATCCACAGTATCCCTGTTAGCTTCAAATTTTAAAATCTTATGGCCTAAGGCATAAGAGATATGCATCTGTATATGAAGTCCAACGCCCACCTTCATGCCTGCACCTTTCTTCACTCGCGCACACCTGAGGTCGTTTCGTTTAAATCATTGTCAGCTATTTACTATTATTTTGCTCAACGGCATACTTTTATTTCATTCATCTATCTAATTTTTACTTCATGTGAGTGCATCTGAACCTTAAGTCAACTACTTTAGAAGATTTTAATTTACTGTACTAGATTGCCGCAAAGATGGATTCACCTCAACAACCTTCTCCATCATCAGCATCTCCTACTTATGCAAAACGCCTAACACAAACTCAACGTATTCAAGTAAGTCTGAAATCTACAAATTGATAAGGTTAAGAGAGTAACATGTGCAGGTTAGAACCTTGGCCAGTGAGGGACACAGTTACGTCAAAATCTCTCAACGCCTTGGGATTACATGGCGACAGGTACAATACACCATGAGCGTTGAAAATACCGAGCCTCAGTACTCCAGTGGTAGGCCACCTATTCTAAGTAGTTCCCAGGTCGATGAAATAGAATTTTTCGTCTGTTTATCATCGGAAAATCGTCGGATGTCATTTTCCAACTTGCACATTTTATATTTCGGCACTTTGGTGTGAGCGAGAATGTGATCCGACGTGAACTGGCAAAGAGGGGATATGCACGCAGGATTGCACGATTAAAACCTCCTATCTCTTCAGTCAACAAACTGAAGAGATATGAGTTTGCCAGAATACATCTCCACTGGCGGAAGGAACATTGGATGAGAGTCCTCTGGTCCGACGAGACTTGGGCTATGAATGGTCGGCAAAGTGATCGTTGGGTCACAAGAAAGGTCAGTAGTCCCTTAAAGGCTCCTAAGATTTAGAGTTCCCTTGAGCTAAGTTTAAGTCAAAGATTGGGGAAGAGTACGAAGATACCTGTGTCCTAGCCAAGACGCGGAGGAGAGTTGGGTGGATGTTCTGGGGATCTTTCTTTGGACGACAGAAGGGGCCTTGCCTGATTTGGGAGAAGGAGTGGGGCCATATCACTGCGGCCAGTTACTGCGAGAGGATAGTGCCTCTCATAGAGAGTGCGGTCTTTCGGGAACCAGGACTAGATGTGATGCAGGACAACGCCCCTCCTCACAAGTCGAGGCAAACTATGCGTGAGTTTGAAAGGAGGAATATTTCTCTAATGGAGTGGCCGCCATATTCTCCTGATTTAAATCCGATAGAAACTTTGTGGAGTTATATGAAAGCGTACATGGAGCGTCTTTATCCAGCGTTGGATCAAGGGGGGCAGTGGAGTCAAGGGCATCTTCGTCAAATAGTGAACGAGGCGTGGGATCTGGGGTTTAATGGGGATGACTTGGAGAAACTGATAGATTCGATGCCCCGAAGAATCAGAGCCGTTTACGAAGCTGAAGGCGGATATGTAAATTATTAGCTAGATAGAAGTATAATTTATTTATGAAATGTATTAATGAATTAAAAAGTGAATAGAGGGCTATAATGGACCAAAAAAGCAAAACCAACGAATATTTCGTTGTGAAATTTTTGCCATACAAATTTAAAGTTTAGGTGGGGAGATCTACTTATCGTCATGCTAATTCAAGTTAGTAAAAGCCTATATACCCTGTAAAAGTCGAATTTTAGCGCCTATACACGATTAATACCGTAGTATCAGAGTACAGTAGATGTTGTTTTCACCGATGGTGGATCCGGTATAATTGCTACTTAGATTTATGAAAGCATTACCATTTAAATTTGCAATACTTACCCCTGCATGCAAAATGACCTGTAAGGGTAAGTGTTGTAAATATAAAAGTCCAAGTTACAATGAATATTTTCAACACTTATACCGGGACCCACTATTGAATTAGAGAGGGACGACTGTACTTACCTCTGCTTACCAAATGTTGCTAAGTCGTAAGTATTGCAAATATAACAAGTAATCTGAACTAAATTTTAACAATAATTACACTGGACTCACTATCGGTCTATACAACGTCCGGTATATTGCAGAGATAGAACTTGTTACAAGATGATACTAATTTTGTACGTCCTTATCAGATAATGAGTGGCAAAGACGTATGAAATTGATAACATCTTGTAACAAGTTTTATCTCACAATAGTGTACAGTTAAAGAGGATCGACTGTAGTTGTACATGTAAATACAGTAGAACCCCTCTTAGCTAATAGTGGGTCCCGGTATAAATGTTGAAAAGATTCATTGTAACTTGGACTTTTATATTTGCAACACTTACCCTTACAGGTCATTTTGGTTGCAGGGGTAAGTATTGCAAATATAAACGGTAAAATTTGTATGAATCTCTTCAGTAATTATACCGGGACCCACTCTTAGCTAAGAGGGTTTCGACTGTATAAATTTATAAGCCACAGTGGATACCCAGGTACAGTATCTAAGCCCTAAATTTTAATATTAGCTGACTATAATTTTGTATGTTGTGATGTACAATGTAAAAGCAACGACGTTCAAAAATTTAACTTCAGCTACTAACAATTTACAGGGCTGAGGTACTGTACATTCATTGAAGTAATTTTCCAGCAGCAAATACATTTACCGTACATTCTGCGTTACGTGTATTGTTGGAGTTTATGAATCAACAACTTTTGGTCCGAAGAATATACCACGTTTTTAAACTGATGGCCTCCTTCAACACACACCAAAATCATATTTTTTATGATTGATGGGTAGATAGGTAACTAAAAAATATTCTATTGCTCCGAGGAATACCAAGTAGCCACTGAATTTGAAGCCAATAGCATTTTAGAAAAAGTTACTTTATGAGATGTTCATTGAAACATACATAAGACACAATACGGGTCGGATGGCGGTGTAGTATACCGTCCGGGCTGTTTTCTCAAGTAGAATCTGGACAGCCGAGGCATATACCCCGTGTGTCACAGGAGAAAGCTGACCTAAATTCAGCAAGACACTTGAACCAAGTTTTCTCGTCGGGTATTGTATGTGACGATGATGAAGGTACACTGGAAAGCCGTGGGTGGTCAGAATGCGTTCTTATAGAAGACGCAAACAGTTGAGGGTTGAAGGAGCTATCACTTCGAATTAACTCTTCAAATGATCTTCGGGAGTGAGTGCCCTTCACATCGTGTTTAGACATCGCTCCATGTACCGTATCAGTATCATTCGTGTCATAACCTCAAGTTTGCACACACAAGAATGCCTTCAAAAAAAAAGAAAACATCAAAAAAAAGAAAACATCAAAAAAAGAAAACATCAAAAAAAAGAAAACATCAAAAAAAGAAAACATCAAAAAAAAGAAAACATCAAAAAAAAAGAAAACATCAAAAAAAAGCCATAATACTTTATTTGCGCCAGACTTAATCAGCTGCTCATATTTTTAATTCACGGGACAGCCAGTTGCCCGAAATGCCTCTAGAATTCCGATGTTTTTACGATCTCCGGAGAATGAATCCTAAGTCAATAGTATTTGCTACTAATTAATTAATACACATATCAAAACAAAAAGCCTCAGACTCCTCAGTATGCTTTATTATCCTGTCCTTCGCGACCGCGCGAGATGTGATCTTACAACCTCCTCGAATCTTGTCGTAGTAGGTATTCAGGTCACAGGACTTTCAACGCGGAGATGACTCAGATAGCGGATCTCAATACTATCTTTTGTCAGTTGGAGTTATGGCGCGCCTAAAGCTCTAGAAATTGAAATATCCTCTCAAATTCACATTTCAAAACCTACATCCTCCCTCCACATCCTGCTTACTTGTCCTTCCGACTCTTATAAAATCCCCAGTAGAGCCGTATCCTTTCTCGATTGTTACGAGCAATCTGCCTTCTCAAATCTGTGTCCTGCGACTTTCATTCCCTGTCGGATATCCATACCATCGAGGGCGTATATTTGAGGATATAGAAAAGTTAAGAACCGCGTCAATTTCATCGGGGGTGGTCAAATGTAGGAAGATAATCGATAGGCTGTATAGGTGACAGAGATGTACATGAGGTCGAAGTCAATTTATGGTAGAGGTACCGTACCAGTGCCATGCGTGTCATAGCCGAAAGGCTGCGTACACAAGAATGACTTAAAAAAATACAGAATCTCCTGGAAACGAGAGAAAACAGCAAGGCTTATGCAACTGAAGAAACCAACTCTACTTTCTTACCATCATGTTCATTCTTCCCCTTCTCCCGCCTTCATTGCCTTCCCCCCCTTTAATTAACTTCGCTCAAATGGGCGGAGAGGAGTCGTTGACAAAGATCCTACACACAACTACTTCCGCTGCCGCCACCAGGAATGGAGAGGCAACGCTACTATTCCGAAATATCGTGTGCATCTTGGATGATAATAATTGCGGTAATAGCCTGCCACAAGACCTACAAAAAAACTGTTGGACTCCAATCGAGATGTAATATGTAGCACTACGATAAAAAGGAATGAAAAATGCAAAAAGGATTTCATTCAAGTATCGACTGTCTATTCCAAATTCTCATTTCAAAATGTTATATACATGTACTCTCTCTTCTTAGAGTCAAACTAAAGTAGAACAAATAATCTCAATTCTCTAGGGATGATTCAGATGCTCCAGACCGCTGCTTGTTTGGTAGCAATCATGTATATTCTCAGCCAGGTGGTGAGGTATTAACCAGCTTGCTAGATAAATAATAATTAGTAGAATTAAGCGAGGCGAGGATGCGACCTGTTTCTGCTGAAACGATCCGAGGTGGCGTAAGGTAGTTAGGCAAAGATTTCTATCTTACAAACAAGAATAGCTGAAACCGTGAGATGTTCTGACAAAAACCTTTCGTAACTTGATCGCGGATCTAAACTCTATCGCGCGTCAGCATTTTAGATGTCATATAAGAGGCACTCCCAGACCCCCTCTATCATACTCGTTCGCTGCATCAGTACCCCAGGCAGCCCTTTTTCCTTCTACAAAAAAAGCAACTGTTGCTATACCAGTGATTTTGCCCACTCAGAAACCTCGCACGTACGCCTCGGCTGCAATATTAGCACCTCCAAGACAACAGGTTCAGCAGCCCCCAAAGCAATCCGTCCGAACTCAACCAAAACCAGCTCGAATAGACAATAGACTACTAGTTGAGGTCCCCTCGATCATTCCTCCCTCTAAATGCCTCCCTATGTAGTCATGCTCGAACGAAACTCCTTCCTCAAGAAGTTAGTCTTGGAGATTCAATCAACAAAGACTGAATTTGCCATCTGCCCTACCTCATCTGCTGTCCAGGAAGCACCTGTAGTGCGAATGAGTGGAATCGAGGAGTTCCTATCCACAAGTGGCCAGTGTAAGGTCAAAAAGTCAACTAGTGACAAGGCATATCTTCTCTCCGGCGTATCTTGCTCATATGCAGGATGTAACGGTACACAAATTGAATCAGTCGAAGTAACGGCATCTGCCGCTGCTGAAATCCTCTCTGATCTCATCAATGTGGCGCCAATAAATGTCCTTGAGTCCTGGAATGCATTCAAAGCTCAGTACGCTGCCCATAAGGCTTGGGGGTAATCCTCTACCCGGAGAAATAATCTCTTTTTTCAAGAAATCTTGCACTCTTTGGCATTCGTGTGCAGGCAAAACTTCTCCCTAAGAGGATTAAACTCCCCCAGTGCGGTAGGTGCTTTGGCTGGCACAACGAATGAGCTTGCTACAGGGCTCCTCGCTGTAGCATCTGCGGATCGACTGAGCATCCAGAGAGCCGGCAAACCTCATGCGATCCAAACAGAGTATATCAATGCCCGCCAAAGTGCGTGAGTTGCCATAGCCTCCATCTGGCTGATTCCTTAGAATATCCGATCGAACCCCGAAAGGATCGGACCCTGCCTTCAAAATCACAAATCGCTGAAAATCGCAAAACAGCCGCTGCTACTAGACTACGTTTGAAAACAGCGCACTGTGGAGCTGTAGGTGCAAAAAGCTCAGCTAAAAAAGAAATTTCTGCAAGCAAAACCTCTTCTACTTCTTTCGCCTCAAAGGGCCTTTTTTTTCCGAACCATCAACACCCTCTACTACGCGCGGTCGTTTTGCTCCGCTACGAAATGAATCCCGCTAAAGCCACGACAGCAGCCCATCAAACATGCAACTATGAGTGAGGAAATATTCGTACTTGAAATCCTCTCAGTCAATGCAGCTAGGAGCTCGGTAGCGCATGAGCTCGCTCTTAACGTCTCATTTAAAATTTTCAGACATTTTACTTGTGCAAGAGTCGTACGTATCCAGAGATTTAAACCGTAGAATATCCTGCAGGTATCCTTCATTTGAGTGCTTCGCCCCGTTGATAACTGGTCGATCCGCCCCCGAGTTATGTCATATTCGATGAAGGATTCAGGCCTAACGTTTACCCAGATCCGACCAGCTACACTTCAACAAGAAAATTGTGACTTGCTCTGTCTCTCAGTTAAAACACCTTCTCTTCTTAAAACCTTAGTTATTAATATTTATAACGCCTCCCACCCTCCGGGAGCTATCAACCCGGGAGCTGTACTTTCGTCTCTTCTTTCCGTGCCTACTGCTGCAGGTTAACCTATCCTCGAGCTTAGGAGGTTACCTAAGCGAGTACGAACAGGATCACTCGGGGTTATCGAACTCGACGGAGTTAAGCGGATTGCGCACAGAGAGATGTGCATGACGCGTGCGGTGGTCCGAACTACGTCGTGTTCTCGTGTCTGAGAGTGCACGAAGATACGATCGGATAGCGAAAGGTATAAACTGACATTGGACGACGTATTCTGACTGAGAATATCAGCGTCGGACAATCAAATTTATCGCTGAAATACTTATATGTACATATTTCCGTTACACAGACTTTTCTTTTCGTTATACGAATTTATTCAATCAACTACATTCTGACCAACCTGGCTTCTATGATATTTCCTCCTATACTTTTATCAGGTTTGAGTCCGGTCAGCGAACAGTTGATTATGTTTAACAAAACTTTAAAAACTAGTGCACTCACTCACTAACAAACCGAATGTCGAACGCAAAACGAACAACACTACCTGGGGTGCTGATCCGGTATTTAATGGATCTAATTACTATCAATTTGAGACGGCCATCAAAGACGTCCCAGAAATTACTGGGAGCTAGGCCATAGTCACCGGCGAGAAGAAAAGACCCGCTGTGCTAACTGTAGAAGATAAAAAATCTATAACTAGTCAGAGATTAAATGACTAGCTGTTGAGAAATAAGAGATCAATAGTATCTCTAGCCTCTTCAGTCAGCTCGTTCCTCCGAACTGATAGATTCCGAGCCGTAACAACCTCTCGGAACGCCGCTGATCTGTGGATTGAGATTAAATAGTTGAAGCCGAATTCAGTTGGCATGTTTGCAGCGTCTGTGAGGTCGAAATTTTACTCATCGTAATTCGATCCGGTGGATATGACCATCCACCAGTACTATGAGGAATGAGCCTCTGCTCAGAAGGAGCTCCAGGGCACTGACTAGCCACCTATCAAAACCGAGATACTACAAAGGATTCTGCTTTCACTCCAAAACCTCCCCAACGACAACTACCACTGGCACAACGCCAGGTTTCACATTGTCCTCAATAATCTCTCTATTTTTTCCGCCATTCAAGCCCTCATCGAGGCTAAAGCCATGAAATCCGAGACCATCTACTCCGCTAACGTCGACCATTCTGCCAACTTCGCAGACAACATTTTAAATAGTAATACCGGACAAAATCATGGAGGCTGAATGAGAGGTCGAGGTCGCATTAGCAAGAACAACAGTACTAGAGAAAGAGGCAAAGGCCGTGAAAACTCCCACGGGAGAGATAACTTTTATAATAATAACAATAACTATAATGGTAATGACAACGAGAAGAGGTTTTATGGGCGCAACAATTGTGGAATCTGCCTCCAACCTGGTCATTGGCGAAAGGACTCTGCTGCATATAAACTGGGGCAGTGTCAGTTACTGGAATCAGGGGCAAGTACCGCAAATAACAGCGCAAATTTAGCTAAACAGACTCCCAAATAAATTATTATGATTACATGTGTTCCAACTAACGTGCTATTTTTTTTATAATGGAGACTACTCTCTTGTCTATTTATCGAGGCAGCTTAAGTTGGAAAATTGATTCAGGTGCCACACATCACTTCAGGGGAAGACTTTCGGATCATTCTGGATGAAAAAGGTGGTCTTTAGTCAAATATGTCTCAACAGCTAATGGTGATACTTGTCCTTCTGACGGTTACGATATATGCAAAGTCGGAAATTTGGCACCCAAAGATGTCTGGCACGTCCTGGAATTCAAAGACACCAGGCTTACATTAGTCGGAGCCCTTAACAGGGACGGAATCAGTGTAACATTCGAAAATGGCACTGCGATCGCAAGAAGGAAACCCGTTTTATTCAAGACTCCTCTTTATGGCAACCTATACCACCTCACAGACGAATCGATAGAAGCATACTCAAGATCACAACAATCGTTTGCAGCCTATCATTCTGGGTCCACTGCTCAAATACTGACTCCTACAGGTGAAATATGTTGTGTTTCATAGAATGACGCAGAATTATGGCATTTTAGATTAGGCCATGGAAGCCAAAAGACTTTAGTCTGGCTTCCCAATACCCGAAGAAATCAAAAGCTATAATCAGAAGAGAAAACGCATGCTAAGCCTGTTTAGCTGGAAAGATGGAGGAAAATTTTTTAAAGAAAGTAGACGACAGGATGTCTCAACCAGCACACAGATTGCATGCTGAAATCTCTGGTAAATTGCCAAGATCTACACGTGGATTTAATTACTTTCTGCTTATTATTGATGATGTCTCAAGATGCGGATGACAGGGACTTCTCAAGAATAAAAGCACGTCGAAGTGTTAACCGGCCATTCAGGAAATAGTAGCTCATTTACAACGATATTATGGTGAAAAGATCGCATTCTTTACGGCAAATAATAAACCTGGAGAAATCGGACAATCATGGAAGTATTGGTACCAACGATTGGGAATTGAAGTACAGCCCTATCTTAGATTAAAGAATTCTTTAAATAAAGTTTCTGAATGAGCAATTGGTTATTTGGCTTAATTGGCAAAGTCAGTGATCTTTCACGCACAATTAAATAGGACATCATATTGGCATTTCGTCATTGCTCATGCTATGCACATTCAGAACAGACTTCAAACATCAGCTTTACCATATGATCCTGAAGACACGCGTCCCGGTTCTAATCTTACACTCACATTGGCGCTTTCGGATAAGACCATAACACTCAATCAATTACGCATATTTGGTTGCGTAGCATTTCAATCAATTTTAAAAGAAAATAAACCAGTTTTCTCAAAGTTTGCATTGAAACTGATTGGATTTTTGTAGGCTTACAAAGCAGTTTAATTTGGGTTTTATTAAACAGGAGAATAGGCGTAAAACAACGCGGAATGGATTGTGATCTCAAAGAACACATTTTCCCAGCTACAAGAATTTAAAAATCAGAGCCTACTTAAAGTCGTAGAGTCATTTGAGACTCTGGACAAGACTCGGGTATTAGATCAGGTCAAAATACTAGTGTCATTGAGGACCTACATTTAAGAGATCAAAGTCAAGTACAGCTGCAAGAGCTGCTCAATAGAGTCAATGGAGAGTTAAGCTCGACTATTACGAAGTCATTGGAGACTCGAACAGCTAAGCAAACCCCAGTCCTTGACAAACTTAATCTTCAAGTAGTTACTCGCCCCGGAAGTGTAGCTGGACTTAATACTGACAATAAAAGCAGTAAGGGATTCGGGAGCAGTGTATCTCGTATGGTGAAAGCATTAAACGCTCTGTCTGTTGAACAAAACCAAGATTCAGCTTCAACAGGTGCCTCGTCTGTACCATTTGAATTGCCAACTCTAGAAAGGCGTTCTCAAAAATTAGAGAAGCATTTGAAGCTTCAATACTGGGTGAATATCAATCATTGGAAAAGAATAATACTTTCGAGATCATTAAAGCTGACTATATAGACTAATGAGCACAGACTAACTTCTTCACGTTGGGTGTTGAGAAACAAGCTTAACTCAAATGGATCAATCGCACGCCGGAAAGCAAGAATAGTTGGAAAGGGATACGAGCAACAGCATGGTATCAGCTACTTCGAATTATTTGCGACTTTCATCCGATATACTACTCTAAGGACAGTACTCTCATTTACCGCCGTCAACGACTGGGACCTGGACCACTTAGATTTCGATACAGCATTTCTGAATCCTAAATTAGTAGAGCTAAATTATATGAAAATATCAGTATATTTTCATCTACTCCACCAATAGATTAAAAACATCGGGAATAAATATTACTTCAAGCTTAAGAAGGCACTTCACAGATTAAAGCAATCGCCTCGTAAATGTTTTCTCGAAGTTAAGCAATTCTGCAACGAACTAGGCTTCAAACCAGGCAAAGCAGATCCTAATCTATTTATATCGTCACCAATAGGAGAGAAAAGAGAAATAACTTATATTCTTTGTTGACGATATGTTCATATCTGGCCGTCAAAACTTGCTTGATATTGTAAAGGCAAAGATTATGAAGAGTGGTGGATGCAAGAATCTGGGAACCGTGAAAATATTTGTGGGCATTCAGTTCAAGGGACATAGAGCAAATCGCTGCCTGTCTATAAATAAAAGTCTTTACGAGAGAAAATTCCTTGAACGTGTCAGAATCAAAATTTGTAATGGAGTATCGACACCACTTGTCTTCGGGACCGTTCTAAAAGATAGAGAAGATGATGAACTACTGGATGACAACAACTCGGCATTATATCGACAATCTCTGGGATTGATTATCTATATCTCTAATGTTACTAGACCCAATTTATCACATGCAGTTGGACAACTTGTAAGGTTTATGTCAAAACCAAGCTTATCCTGCCTTAATCATGCTAAACATCTCTGAATATATCTCCAGAGAACATCAAACAATCCGATCACTTATTCTACTAGACCAAGTATTGGTTTCTATGGAAATCCCAAGTTTAATTTGTTTGACAAACATACTGATGCGACTTAGGGAACTGAAGAAGACCGAAAGTCTTTTTCAGGGTGACGCAGTTACCTACAATGGGGGAGTAGTCTCATGGATATCACAACGGCAGAAAAGCATGACTCTAAGCAGCAAGCTGAAATCATTGCTACCAATGAAGCAGCAAAAGAAGTAGCTTATATGGAAAAACTTTAGGGAGACCTAAGACAGGAGTGGCACGTACCAACACTCTCGTGCAACAGCTAAGCAGCAAATGATTTCTGTAAGGGCTCTAATGAGTTCCATAACAAGCCAAAACACATTGAGACTCGATATTTTCATATCGGAAATGACATGTGCGCAATAAAACGACTCAATATCGAAAAAAAGGCCGTAATGGAGAACCCTGCGGGCAAACTAAAAAGATAACCATCAGACAAAATTTTACCATGGCATATAGAGATACTAGGTACCGCAATTTCGGTCGAATAACTATCAGGACACCACAGCACTGTTGGAATTTGACAGTTGAAAGTCAAATGGGGGTTAGAAAACGGTATACTATTCAATATAAATTTCCACCAGGGTCACTCTCGTATCGGGGCATACATGTATGCTGAGCTGAACTGCATAGAGAAAATTAAAACTCTGCAGCTCTGCTGGCTGTCCAGAGAGTTAACGAGGTCTGGGTGGTTAACAAGGCTAACTCTATTTTTAATGGGACGTGTCAATTTGATTGTGCCTGGCTTATAAACCAAAGCTCAAGATCAAAATCATAAATTGGTCTTAGATTTCTCAGCATGAGGATTGCAAGAATTGCTGAGTTATCTAGTTTGACTTTGCGCAAACAAAGGACCTAAGCAAACTTAACACTTTATTTATTTTCATCTACTTGATGCACCTCGTAGAAATAAACACTCTCACATACTTTCTCGCACATATTCTACATCCACAATCCTTTGAATATCTTCCATCTCCTATATTCTTAACCAAGTGAAACAAATTCTCCGTCTGAAGTTAACCTCATTGTTTCGCGTAATTTCGCGTAGTTTCGGGGAGATTTGTGATGATCCATTCAGACCTCTATAAGTGGCGACAATTGTGCTAAGACACTTACCAGGATTGGGCGCAGCTTATAACACCAGTGCTCGGCTGCCCGTGT
Source organism: Podosphaera xanthii (assembly GCA_028751805.1). Taxonomy (NCBI): domain Eukaryota; kingdom Fungi; phylum Ascomycota; class Leotiomycetes; order Helotiales; family Erysiphaceae; genus Podosphaera; species Podosphaera xanthii. The sequence goes on along the minus strand of JAPWIX010000012.1, from coordinate 2,750,302 downwards.
ACGCTCTGGGAAATCCATATGCAACAAAGAGCCACAACCCAGCTGTTCCCCGACACCCAGTTCATCGACCATGACACTGAAATCTCCGACGCCGAGACCCATGAAGCGCAAATAGGCCTCGCTCCCTCATCTTGCGTCGCAGGGAATAAGTGCTGCCGCTCCATCCATCAATCATCACCAGCCACGCCTAATGCCTACCCGGCAGTGATTGTCACACAATCGTCGCTCCATGTTCTTGGCGAAGAACAAATCGGATGACCAGAAATCGGTCAAATAAAGTCCTATCAAAGCTTGGATTATACTCACCAAAGACCTCAAAGATATGAGGAGGGTAGATCAACGTAATTTTATAATGTTAGAGCAAACTCTGGAGATGGTGGTCTATGTAAAGAATATGATATTTCCCCCCTTCATCTCAGACGAGCGGTCTTATATATACAAAGTAATGGACCTCTAATCACTAGTATCAATCCAATTCAGCTCTTTCACTTGTGTCGTATTCAACCTTGCTATTCCGTGCCGTGGTGTTTGTATGATGATATCAGAGGTGTTGGCTGTCACTGTTATTGTTGTTGCCCGTGCCGGATGACAACTGTTGCCTTCAATATGACTATAGACACTTAGCGGGAGTTGGGCTCAACTTAGACGATTAATATACGTCATATTGACAAGGATAATAGCATTTTCTCATAGAAAGCTTGTCAGCAGAGCCTCACAGAATATGATTGTTGGTATTACTATACCGTGAAATTCAGGATTGAATAATGATACCTTGTTTCTTAACTATCTAATCAAGCTAGCATATTACAAAACATCCATCACATGACTCATGCGCACGAACTACTTATATATTTACCTACACTGGCAACAACCAAAAAGAAAACATCCAGGAGTGTAAGATCTCGATTCGTATTTTTATTTTATTAGATTGATGCCTTTCTTGTTCAGTCCTGTCAACCCAGCCATCTGATTCAAGCGTGATGTAATTGCTGTCTACTAATTTCTTGAGCGCTGGACAGCTCCGCTACTTTGTTAATGCGTCGGCTGGGGTTAGAGTTTCCATTTATCCACCGGACTTTAGCAATTTCTGTGCGTTCATAAGATTGATGTAATCCCATCAAGTCTATCATTAGACGTTTTTCGTCTGTTATCCCGAGCTTAACTATACAATCATAGAGAGATCTGGAGTCGGTACAGCGGATTAGCGGCACTGCCTGTTTATCTCTCAATGATGTAGTAATTTCTTCAATAGTGCCTTTAATGGCAGTAGCCACATCAACCCCATGAACCAATGCATGGAGTTCAGCAGCAAGTACACTCCGTGTAATTCGTTAACATTTTATAGAGGACCAATGAACGATATTGGCCTTCCCCGCATTATCAGCCATGACGATAATGAAACCAATCGGGGATGTTAAATCCTTATTGTCAAAGGAAGAATCAGTAAAAACCACCAATCTTATTTTTGTAAGGTCCAGTACAATAAACCAAAGTCTTCTGGTTACGTTATTTTTCCTGCCGGGCTAAATCTTATTTAGAAATTTAGAGTCCAAATAAGGATTAATTACTTGCGCAGCAAACCACAGGCCAAAGGCAGCTTCTGGTTCACAAACAGATGTAACATACGCTCCTCTAGCGCGCTCTTTATTGTATGTGGCTTTTGTTGTGCCATTTTCGGTTGGTACTGTGCAGATTTTATCGCAAAGCTCTTCTTAAGTAATCGTTCTTTTATGTCCATTAAATTTAATCAGCCCCCCCATTGAATGTTAGAGAGTGCTTGATGCTATTTTGACAAAAATTGGGCTTATTTAATTTTATCTTCAAGATAAGCAAAATTTTCATTTGCGACAAAAAGTGTGTCATCTGTTTGAAGGCCGAAGACGCCTAATAAATCACTCTAAGACATAAAAAGCAAGCAAGAATTATATGTTGATTGTTGCATATGAAGTTTTGTGAGATATGGTTTGTGGTAGATGTAGAATCAGTGTGTGCCTGCCTGTGGTATTCCATATACGGGCCATAGAATCTTGAAAATATAATTTTTAGGGACATTTAATTCAGGTGGGGGTTCACAAATAAGTCCTGTTACACTAACTGAGCGTTTTCATCACGTTGTTAAATGATTACACTATCAATTATGCTGAGAGTATACAGGGTAGCCGAAACGTGAGGAGATCGTTTATCTTACATGTGTCGTATTACTCATTCGGCTCAAGGCTTGACTAAGTGTTGGCGTTTCGGTTGAAACACGATCTTCAGCAGCATGAAAAGTGTTCTAATCTACATGAGCACTTCGTGATTGGGTGTTGGATTTTGTATGAGGCGCTGGACACATGGATAGTTGGGATAGAGAACTAAAAGTAGAAATCAACTCTTTCATGCTTTTATTTATCTTTTCGTATTTCCAGTAAAGTTTAACAAGTCCCGATTTAGTGTAGTCACAGATTTTACATATGCCTGGGAAATATTCCGTAAGTAAAGTTGGTGCTTAGAGCCAAATTCTGGCAGGGAAATGGCTATTGATAAAAGAATGCGTTGACTAGCGCGTTGTAAGGTAAGGGCTTGGGTAAGAATATTTTGTTTTCCTCTATCTTCATATGCTTGGACGACTAATCTGGACTTTTCGAAAGCTCTGTCTGTGCCAGCAAACTTTATTTTCTCTATATAACGACTGTTGAAGATCCTTGATCCAAGGTTAACGTCCGAGATATTTACGATATCAAAAAATCCCTTTTGAATCAGACCATCGAGCTCTTTTCTTCGAGATGCTTTAGAGGTCGGAGAAGCAGGGTCATTTGGAGCTATCAAGTAGTTGCTTTGTCTGAAGCGTAAATGGGGCTGTCGAATACGATCTGGATTTCTCCTAATTTCCTGGGCGGGTTGCGGATCCTACGCATTGAAGGTTTTCTCAGGAGCATTTTTGGGATTGATCGTATGAGACTGCTCGGTATCTTGTAGGAATAATTTTACCACAGTCGTTCTAAATTTGGATATGTGATCCCCGAGCTTTATTTTCAAAGTTTCGTTGTTAATAGCCAAAAGAGTGTAGGGACCATCTTATCCACCCTTTTCACGACATATAAGTACTTGCGAACCGTTAGGCATAGACTGAATATGTTCTACAATTGGACGATTTCGTTGATTTAAAGCTGCTGTTACTTGCCTTTTTGCTCGTAACTTCCTGACTTCTTCCATAGCCTTCTTTATGGCCATTGCACGTTGTGAAATTGTTGTTGCAGGAGGATCTGTCTCTACCATCCGTGGATATGCACCAAACACAAGTAGAGTGGGGATGATACTATCGGGACCAGCAGTATCATTGATAGCTTTAACAGCCATTTGTAGACCAACATCTCTTGTTACGTTTAGCTCTTCTTTAATGATGGGATATACACGACGTAATAACTTGTGATACAGTTCTACAAGACCAACAACATTGTGAGCTTCAGTGGGTACCTGGTGAAGTTGAATGGACACTATTTTTGCGCATTGTCTAAATTCATTGCTGCAAAAGTTAGTTCCTGCATCATGAATTATAGTGTCCGGTGGCTATAGATAAACATCGATCCCACATTTTCGTAAGGCTTCCCAGACAGTTTTTGCACTCATATCTTTGAGCCAATGTGCAGACTGGAACCTTGTGCCTTCATCAACAACGTGTTGCAAAGAACTTCCATCAATGTACATGATGTCGGCGTATATGACATGATTAAATTGTACATCGTCAATATATCGTCGAGAAAATTTGAATCTGCCAGGCGCACTGCTGTGCTTTTGGCAAATTTTGCAGAATTTGCCGATCCCTTCAAGTAGAGAGCGATCGTATTCATGACTAGACCTTTCATGTAACTTTGCCAATCGATTGACTGTAGGATGGCTAAACCGTCGGTGAAGTTGGCGTAGTTCTTGTTCTGAAGAAAGCATTGCTGAATGGCAATTGGAGAGAGAAAAGGATCAACAGTCAAAAGATATATAGCAAAAGGCATATCCCAGAGTAGGAAAAGGTGTCCAAATCTATTAAAGATAGGAATTTCACAATTCCCTTGTAAAAGATAATCTTTTTTGTTATCTAGATTTACATTAAGTGACTCCATGTCTTTTAAAGGGAGTAAGAAAGGTGTATCAGTCTCAAGCATGTGAAATTCGATATTTCCAATTGGACAAGAGACTAAAGTCGATTCAATTGATGTGGCTAAGCCAATTCCAAATTTTACACTAATTTGACCCGCTTTTGAGTGATCTATTGCACCCCCGAATAATCTCTCGTACGCTGAGTACTGTCCATAACCTGAGGTAGATTTTTGTGCAGCCCCAGCATCGATCAAGACGCCATAAAATTGGCTCGATTATATCGGTTTGTTGTAGCAATTTATGCAAATGGGTCTATATTTGTAGTAGGGCGGGCAAATTCTGTGGGTATGAGATAATGCTTAAACGCTTGATCGGCAAGATAAGTGGCTGCGTCAGAGCCGTTAATAAGTTCGTACGAAGTGAAATATATTTCGTTCAAATCACTACAATTTTCGTCGTCATTGAATAAGTCACCAAATTCATTGTCTTCCGCGTCTTCGTCTTCACTTGCCAGATACTGCTAAACCCTACGATCAAGATTTTTCTTAAAATTTTGGCGGGCTTTATCGCGTTCCTCTTTTGAACGTTTTTTTGACTAGCAGTTGTAATTTTTACAAACAAAACATCTTTTATTTTGTGAAAGATTCCTGTTGTTTTGTTTATTTATTTTTTTAATCTATCGATAATTTCGATCTGTGAACAAGGTTTCTTCGTTAATAGCCGTAGGTTCTTTGATAAAGGCTTGGGGTTGAGAGTTGGCTTCGAAGGTTGTAATCGAAGAGCGCAATACGCTGATAAAATTAACAAGTCCGTTAGCTGGTTTTGAGCAAGCTATAGGGCAAGCAAGCACTCCTCGACACGTATTCAGGAGTTTGCTGAACAAGATCTGATCATTTGGTAAGCTTCACCCGGCCCTAACTTAAGGGTCTCAAGCCTATCAAAAACGATATTTAAGCAGTCCTTAATTGATTTCTCTGGGTTTATATTATTGATGTCTTTTAAGTTTACTAGTTCCCAATCAGCAATGCGACTACTGTTCGTGTTAGGAATCCCATTGTGGGCAGGTAAGAACTCGTGTTTGTAAGGTTTAATAAAGCTAGCAAGTAAGATCTAGCTACAAGAAAGTATTTAAATATACAAATTAAGCTAACACTACACTAAACTCCAAGCAGTCATGACTAAGACCGTTCTGAGGTATCTGTCACATGACAGTATGTTTCATCTGTTTCAAAGTAGTCTCTAATACTTTTTCTTATATCTTGCAAGTCTCGAGCTAGTGCGGGGTTTCGTCCAATAACTTTATGATACCGGATAAGTGCCTGGTTTTTAAGCATTGTGGGAAACCCTATTGCTAGGTTTTTAGGTTCGACACCTGATCGTGTTGAAAGATCTAGAAACACCCCGTACTTGAAGTCGAAAACGTCATCTTGTCCACCGTACTTTTGATCATCGGTATAAAATTTATTCAAGTTACCAATTTGCCTCACATGATCCCTCGATGAACTCGGTGTACAGAAGCTGTTAGGCGGCGACAATCTTGGTATTTTGGTATTATTTGAGTCACATAATTGTTCGCTTTTGCAGCCCGTAGTTTGTTTATCCTCACTGTATTGATTCTTTACCGCAATATCTGACATTTTCTTAATACTAGGGATAGAGACTTGCTGATCAGGATCTACTTCAGTTATGATAGCTAGGTAAAGCCTTTCTGATATCACAATTCTGCTATTTGATTCGACTTGAATCCCTCGGTCCATAAGGACTTGACGAAGTTCACGGCAGAGATCTCTGCCTGCTTTGAGCTAGGTAACTGCATTCCATGCCTCAAAATCTTCGTGCAAAATTTCCCACAGAAAGTATTCCTATATTCTTTTTGCTTATATTCTGCGATTCTCTAGTTTAGATAAGCATGTAGCTCAGACTTCTTGGCTAGAGTTGGGTTGAATTCGCCACTGTCCTAACCTAACTCTATAGGATCGTATTTATATTCATCAGGCACCTTTGTCGCTGTTTAGGGGTTATCTTCGGTACGTTCTTGAGTTTTCCGGGTTGATTTAGGTTACTCGCCATTGTAGATAGCTAAAGACCGCAGTCGATTTTCGATGTCAGATATTCCTGGTAAAACAACTAGACACAACTTCTAAAAACGCCTATGAAGAGTTGAAAAAGCAGTAATATCTTGACCAAGAATTGGTCAAATAACTAGAATTGGCTACGAAAGCAAACCTTCTTAGAGTTGGTAAAATAGCCGATTAGCTATAAAAGCAGTCCGCTTTCAATAATAAGACTCTTTTTGACCTGTGATCACTGATCAATGTCGGTATTACTCTACCATGAAATTCAGGATTGAATAATGATAACTTGTTTCTTGTCTATCTAATCAAGCTAACATATTGCAAAACATTGATCACAAAACATGTGCGCACGGACTACTTGTAAATTTATCCACAATGATGGAAGCAGTTCAAAGCCAAATCTCAAGTATTCCAAGAAATGTATAGAAGCTTCTCGAAGAATGGGGTCGGGTGGTGCAGTGGTACACTGTTCGGGCCGTCCTGCCTAGTAGTGTCTAGGTAGCTTTAACACATGTCCCACTAAAGACAGGAGAAAGCTGTTTCGAATCCAGCAGGACCCTCACACCGCTTCACTCGCGATGAAATGGTATTCATAGGAAGCTGAAAGCCTGCTTAGGTAACCACAGATTTTTCTCGCTTTTCCCTATGATAGGTATTTACGGACGAGGGTACATGCCGTCAGGCGTTGTTCTCGTAGTGGTATCTGTAATTAAAATCTGAGTATGAGTGCTCCAACCGTCAGACTCAGTTATTCTGCGAAATATACATATTTTCTGTAACCATTCCCATCATAGCCTTAGGCTGCACACGCAAGATTGATTTTTAAAAAATTGGCCTTAATCTAACCCTATTCAATACTAAAGCGCTAGCCGTTAAAGAAGCACTACGGGACGCACCCTCTATCTGGACTCGGCCCGTTTCGGTAATAATCTATAGATTCTATGGATAACATCGGAGGACCTCGACGGTTTACAGTTGACTACTCAGGCTCCACACAAACAATCTTTTCCAAAATTCTTGACCTCGCCAGATCTTGGCCTAAGCAGCACCGACTTCAGCACACTCGACCTAGCTCTCTAATTATCAATCGGATCAAATATTAGGCCGTAGCATGTGATAGGATTTAGCACACTCATGTGACCACTGGTAAGCCACGGGCAAGTTGAGATAATCTCGGGAGTAGTAATAGTAGTTTTGTTTATTCGTGCTATGTAGAGTCCAAGACTATTATAACACTAGGGCTCCTTTCTGTCCCAGGTCACACCTTTTACAGTGCTCCTATCCCCTTTTACCTTGAACCTAAGATCATTGATACATTGACCCATGACGGGTAGCCATTTAGCTCAGTAATTACCCGTAAAATTCAACCACCTTTTCTACGGAACCTTCTGCTCAAAAAAATTGAAAAAGAGCAGCCATGGAAACCGGTACGCGGGAAAAAGTCTCAAAAAACCTGCAACTCCAGCCAGGCGAGGCCTAGACACCAGAGCCACACGAGGTGCTTATCCCCATCTATATCTCCCTAATATCCCATAGTCCAGATATCCTCCTTATACCGACACCACCAGCGCTCAGGTAGCGGTGCTCTTTCCTCGGGAGACAGTATAATGCCAGAATATCTGTAAACAGTGAGAATTCATCTTGGTAAAAAGGGCCAACTTAGTCTAATCCATCACCTCCATAACGGGAGCTGGGTACGCCCCGGAAACTCAATTGGGTAACTTTTCCTCAGTGACCAAGTAATGCGTGTTTCTGTTGGCTCTGAAGACAAACTCCAGGTTCGTAGGGGACACCACGTACAGGTAGAAACGCCGTCTTCGTCCCCCAGATAATCTCGGGAGTTCAAGTCTAAAAAAGAACATCCTCCTCATACCCATTTTTTTTTATCTGAATCCTAGGACTTTCTCAAGTCGAGGGCAATAAAAAGCTAATTCTGTCGCTAGATGCGGAGCAGCGTCATCTATAGACTCAACCTAGGACGATGCTTACTCCAAAGCGCCCTTCGCTCGCTATCATGCGCGAGCATTGGAGCATGATGATGTAATATTTGAGCCAAAATGCCCCTAAAAGTTACCAAGCACTCGGCATCATGGAATATCCGGCAAATCTGAAGGAACTCGGGCTTCGCCGAGGGCTTCCGGGTCCAGCTCTGGAAATTTCGTGGATTACCATGAACGCTTCGAGCACGGAGAAGCATACCGCCTATGTAGTTGTAGACGTCGGAAGTCCCCGCTGCACCCTTTTTCTGCTAAATCGTTAGAGGAAGAGCAAGTCCTCCACTGCTTTGCCCAAGTGAATCCTGCTCTGGATCACTTGACACTGTAGAAGGCGCTCGCACTTTTCTCGACTGGTCAGAGCTGATTAATATCTTCACGGAGATCTGCACGAGACAGCAAACTCCCCGATGGAGGTGTAACTGTAGTATAACAAGTGGACGCATTCAGTCGTCTTGTCATCACTTTATCTCTTGCATGAATTGTTCCTTTGTTGTACATCTATAATTTCCTTTATCATAGGCGTGATTTGGGGTGAGAAAAGAGCGTATCAGAGTTGGAAATTTATGTACAGTAGAACCTGTGCAAACCCATAGTGGGTCCCGGGTTTAATTATTGCTAAGATTTATCGAATTGTTGGCACTTAATTTTGCAACACTTATCCTTACAGTTCATTTTGCCGACAGGAGTAAGTATTGCAAATATAAACAGTAAAATTTCTACGAATCTCTTCAGTAACAATACCGGGACCCACTATGGGTTTGGACAGATTCTACTGTATTTTGATTATCAAAATTTGGGGTTCGATTTCTTGCCAGCATTGCCACGAACATAGGCGGATCAATTTCTTCAAGCCGCTGTTAAGGAATGGACGCTGTGACCGAGCAGCCAGATCAATGCGTTTAATGCTGAATCACTAGCCCCGGGCGTCTTCTCCTCGGCTTCGGGTAGTTTAAGGCCTTGGCACAAAATGAAGGGACCCGCCAAACGTAAAACACCAACAAAAAAACATGAAATGGACTCTGGACGAAGAAATTTTATCATAACTCAGATCATGATAGAAAAGGAGCCAGCACGAGAAGCGCTGGGACTGGCCCAAAAATTTTTACTCTATTTGTTTGATTATCTTGGATAGAGAGATTTCTGCTTGGGTAATGGGAATCGGCATGGACCAGTGAATTAATTGAGTACAGTAGAACCTGTTTAAGCCGATGGTGATCCCGGCTAAAATATTACAGTAAAACTTCTGTAACACGATAGTGGGTCCCGGCATAAGTGTTGAAAATATTCATTGAAATTCAACCATTTACATTTTCAATACTTACCCCTGCAACCAAAATGACCTGTAAGGGTAAGTGTTGCAAATATAAAAGTCCAAGTTACAATGAATCTTTTCAACATTTATACCGGGACCCACTATTAGCTAAGAGGGGCTCTACTGTATGGGAAATCGAAGGTCCCTGTACTTCTTTTCTGTAATTATTTTTGTCCCTAATTCCACAAAATTCTATCTGATACTAGGGACAAAAATAATCGCAGACGGGGACTTCAGGGACCTTCGGATTCCCATACCATAGTATAGACAAAATAAATGACACGGACTCGCTTAGGATAAAGCCAGAAGTGATGCAGAGCAACCCTCCTCCCCATAATGTTGTGGGACAAAAGTTGCGGTCACGGCGCGACAACGATGATACAATATAATCTATATTTTTCTATGAAGACTGTCAACCATTGGGAGGATGGGGACACTAAGTAACATTCGACGATTCCTTGAGCCCTTTTTATTTCATGTAAGTGTTCTCGTGCTTGCTGACCAAACCTCTTCCCAACTGCTCGGCTTATCGGTAAGACTGGGCCCGTGGGATAGTCCAGCCAACCAGCAACGGGTTCAGCCCGTGACACATCAGGCAGCCTAAATGATGCCAAAGTTTATTCCGAGAAATACTTGTCCTAGAGAATTGCTACCACTTTTGTCAGATCTTAAGGCAATCGACAACGTCTGAAGTATGACAAAGACTTCGATCTTATTAAAATATCAAGAATTGGGTAAAATGAGGCAGGGATCAGGAGAACACCGTCGCCCCATTGTACGGGGGGTGAAGAGTAAGTGAAGTCTTTGCTTAATCAACAGGGGCTGGCATGCAGGGGGTTGTCAGCCTTAAACAGCAGGCGGTGCAGGTACGGTTAAGTCCCTAAAACAGGGCATCCCAGTACTATTACATAACTTTCTGTGCCATGTTTCATTCCTCCCTAAGTACAGGGGCTCAGGGGTAAGTGAAGCCAGCTGGAAATTTTATATACAGGGGCTATAATATGGATATATCCTAGCCATGCTATACAATATCCTAGGTTAGACGAGATCATATGATCTAATCTTTCACACCGGTTTGATTTCATCGGAAAAGCCAATTTTGATATTTGTCCGTAAAAATCTACGGCTACATCATTGTTAATTAAACCATCTTACAGATATTAGAAAAAGATAAAGTCATCGAACGCCATTCGCAATTTAGAACAATCCTCCCGAAAATCTACTTTACTAGAATTACTATCCTCTAATTATGAATACTCAAGCTACCTTTCAAGGTCAAACTCGTGCTTCATATCTCAGTCGAGATCAAAGACTTGAGGTATGTGTAGAATTCTGGTACTGAACTAGGCACTTATACGAACTGATTTTCCCCAGATACTTGCACTGTATCGGACGGGATTCACGTACAAACAAATTGCGACTCAGTTAAGAGTAACATATTTACAAGTTAAAAACACTGTTCAGTCTGGTCGTGCATCTCCAAAATCAAGGACTGGACGCCCTCCTAAACTTTCTCTTAACCAAATCGATCAGTTGGAAGAATTCATCTGTAGTTCTCGCGAGGCGCGACAATGTTCTTATCTAGAACTGTCAGTTCATTTCTCCTCATGGGCTGCCGGAGGAAGTGCAATCCGTAGTACACTCAAGGGAAGAGGGTACTCTCGATGCCTTTCGAGAAGGTCTACGCCGTTATCAGAGAATCACATGATGGCACGGAAAGTATCGGCAGAACAACGCCTTCAATGGCAAGAACAAGGGTGGTCGCAAGTACTTTGGAGTGACGAAACTTGGATCAATGACGGACCTATTATGCCGAGCTATGTGACTAGAAAGGTAAGCAATTCATATATAAATCCAAAAAATTTTTGCTTACTCACAGTCTAAGAAGAAAGGAGAGGCTTATGATAATACGTGTGTCGTTGATCGATACCGTAAGAATAATTCTTGGATGTTTTGGGGTAGTTTCGCCGGAATCGAGAGAGGCCCTTGTGCTTTCTGGGAAGCCGACTGGGGCAAGATGACCTCAGAAGGCTATCGCCAACACATCCTTCCCCTTATTGTGAACTGGCACAAAAACAGACGGCAAGTGGCAGGTCGTGCATATTTATTTATGCACGACAATGCGCCAGTACATAAAGCACCTCCCGCAAGAGATTATCTCATGGCACATGGAATTCAACCTATTTCATGGCCAGCATACTCCCCAGATCTAAATCCAATTGAGAATGTGTGGGGTATGATGAAACTAAACATTCAAAATGTATATCCAGAGTTTGAGCGGAGGAGGCAGTGGAGTTGCGCAGAGAATCGCCGATTTATACTAGAGGCCTGGTACAACTGTCCAACAGAGGATAAGCTTCGATCACTCATTCTAAGCATGTCAAAGAGATGTGAAGAGGTAGTTAGAGTGCAAGGGGGTCCAACTTCATATTAGGAACACTTTGTATTTTAGAATATTGAAATAGATCTATCGAAATCCTTGATATGGATTTCTTAAGACACCATTCAATATTTAGCCAAGAGTGACATACTGCCTTCACTTTCCTCGCCAAGAAATCTCTCACCTTCAATTGATATTTAGGTTTTGAGCTTATCCTAATATGGCCTTTTTTAGAAAAGATCAACAAAGGAAACCGCCATATTTGTATAATGATCGGCAACTAAAAACCCTGCAAAGACATACAGTCGTCCCTCTCTAACTCGATAGTGGGTCACGGTATAAGTGTTGAAAATATTTATCGAAATTAAACAATTTACATTTGGAAAACTTATCCCTGCATGCAAAATGACCTGTAAGGGTAAGTGTTGCAAATATAAACGTCCAAGTTAGAATGAATTTTTTCAACACTTATACCGGGACCCACCATCGAGATAGAGAGGGACGACTGTATATGATCCCTCAAGACTCACTTCTACCTACATGACCAAACCCTGTCGTGCTAGAGAAACAAGGGAGATAGAACAAACAAAAAAAAATTATAAAAAAAATTAAAAATATCGCAGCTATGACGCCCTACATCATGTCAGCCTTTCCTCATAACGCAGAAGCATACCAAAATCCACGTCATAGAAAATATCTCAGTGAAGAACCCTACCAGCCTGTAAAGTACCCGTCTGATTATAACAGTTAGCTGGAATTAAGAAGTGCAGAAAGCCTTGCCACCACTCCTTCCCAATCATCGCTTTAATCCGAGGCAGAGCTTTATTCTCGCAGTTCCTCCAACGTTGTGAAGCAGGTCGACACTCTGCAAAGCGTCAGAGTCTTTTCTCCCGATCGCAGGTGCAGCTCAGGTTGATAGTCTCATGACAAAACCGCCGATAGTAGTCAGCAAAGCCTCCATGGCCAGTTCAGGCTACTACCAATCGATGAGAGGCCCATCTTGATAGGGCTAGCTCTGAAGGTCTTTTCCGTATTAATGGAACTACTATGGAACCTGTCCAAACCCATAGTGGTTCCCGGTATAATTGTTGAAAAGATTCATTAAAATTAACATTTATATTTGCAATACTTATCCCTGCCTGCAAAATTAGTAGTAGGGGTAAGTGTTACAAAAAGAGTACAGTAAAACTTCTCTAACACGATATTGGGTCCCGGCATTAGTGTTGAAAATATTCATTGTAATTTGCACTTTTATATTTGCAACACTTACCCTTACAGGCATTTTGGGTGCAGGGGCAAGTATTGCAAATATAAATGGATGAATTTCAATGAATATTTTCAACACTTATGCCGGGACCCACTATCGTGTTAGAGAAGTTTTACTGTACCAACAAATGAATAAATCTTAACAATAATCAAACCCGGGACCCACTATAGGTTAGGACAGGCTCTACTGTAGAAGTGTCTATTTTAATACTTTAAAATTCCAATAAAAGAAACATAGCCACAAAGAATTCTTTGATGTGGATAATTTCCCACGTATATTTGAAAAATAGTATAGCCGTAGATCTTAAGATTTTCTCTAAAAATCGTCATCTGCGTTTGCAGCCTGAGGCTGTGACGCGAATGATTACGGACGATATGTATGTTTCGCAGAATGCACTGTTTGACGTATGGAACACTCAAACACATTTTTCATATGCAGATACCATTACGAGAACAACGCCGGACGGCATGTACACTCTTCATTGAAGATCCAATATAGGGAATGGCGCGTGATTATCTGTGCATGCTTTTGTCATCTTACGGATACTATGTCACCGCGGGAGATGTAGCATCTCAAATCCGAACCAGCTCTCTCCTGTCCCAAGTGGGGTATGTGTCCAAGCTTTCCAGACTCTGCTTGAGAGGACGGCACGATCAGTGTACCACTGCTCCATCCGACCTGCGGATCTCCTGATGATGTTAATGCGACTGTAATTTAACAAAGCTCTAAATGCTCTGTCAATACTCTAATTTTTAGCGTAGGCACCGGTATTTACGTTTCCTTCAATTCGAATAACACAGTGAAGCATGTCCAACGAATAGGGTCGGATGGTGCAGTGGTACACTATCCGGGCCGTTCTTCTAAGTAGAGTCTGGGTAGCTTGGACACATGCCCCACTTGAGACAGGAGAAAGCTGGTTCGAATCCAGCAAGGCCCTCACCACTTCTCTCGCGGTGATACTGTATTCGTAGAATGACGAAAGCATGCTCAGATAGCCACAGGTTTTTCTCGCTTTTCCCTGTGGTGGGTATTCACGGAAGAGGGTACATGTCGTAAGGCGTTATTCTCGTAGTGGTATCTGCAAATGAAATCTGAGTATGAGTGTTCCAAACGTCAAACAGAGTTATTCTGCGTCACATACATATCTGCCGTAATCATTCGCGTCATAGCCTCAGGCTGCATACGCAATATGATTTAAAAAAAAAAAAAAATGTCCAACGAATAGCTTGACATTCCATCCGTAACGGTAACCGTCCACCACTCGTACGCTCTCTTGTTAACAGAAGATGTGTAGCCCATATTTCAACTTTTCCATCACAACTCTTACCTTCTCGACCATATTTTTTTTTCTTAAATAAATCAAGCTGGGCGGTAGCCACCTGAGGCGAGATTTTACTATTAGAGGATCTAGTAGAACAACAGCTTCACTAGCAGCTCTATCAAAAATATCAATCGAACATCCAGCTTGGTTGTCTCAGATTTCTGGAATAATGTCAACCCGTTTTTACGGAGAAATGACTTGAGTTCAACGGCTCAGAGCTCGAACTCCTCAAAAAAAGGGACACAAATTCTCTTAGATTGCTACTCGGTGCGAAAAGAATTATAAAAAATCAAGTAGCAGATTCAAGATTTAATTAGATATGGTGGAAGCGTATACATTTACTGGGAGAAATAACTTTTGTTTAAAAGTGTATAATTTTCTAACCAAGAAATATTGTGGTTGAATAATTTTGTAGATTGGGTATGATGTATATTTGGGCTGTTCTTCGATGTATTCTTTTTGTCAGGGGAAAATGTGGGAATGGAGCTATCAAAAGTCACGCGTTATTACGTAATCCGACAATTGGAAATATCATGTGACTTCATATGTATAAGTAGCAACATCAAACCCTAGATAGAAGCAACAAAAACGACTTCACCACTTTACAAGTATTCTACTAATACGTAAGGAAGTGAGGGTACCCAGAGTAAGACTAACACTGATCAGTGCTTGACATTACTCGTTAAGCATAGATTCGCAAGGTAATACGCTTGGAAGGGTTGCAAACCTCGTTCGAGTAGGTGTTGGGGCTTACCGTCGTAGACAACTACACGGCAACGCGCTCTGCTGAATCTAGGTGTTGGGCCTAGTGAAAGTAGCTAACGCATTCTACTCAAATTTCTTTCACATCATCAAGTTCTTGGATTATACGCGTCGTATCTCAACTCACCTCCCATACGACCCATCCAGCGCCACTTCCTCCAGAACTCCGACATCTTACGAACTAGTAAACTCATTAAAAAAAAAAAACCATTAAACTTTCAGAATGGCCAATGAATACCGTTCATCCAATACTTTTGACAACTCTGCCTCCGCCATTAATCCAACCCTGAGGAACGGCTTCTTGCATGATCCGACCCTTTGGGAAAATGGACCCCCTGACATCACGAAAGAACTTGATGAGATCAAGGTCAATACTTACATTTTACAATGTGAGGAGACATATCAACATCGACAAGATGACCTACAAGATGACGATCTTTGGGAACAATTTGGGCTTGATTTTGAAGGCTGGAAGAAAGAGCATTTCGCACACGCTAGCAAGAAGCTCAACCATCGTTTACGTAATTATCTTCGTGATCACGGCGTCTTAATTCCCAAGAATAACATGGCTATCGCACATGAGCTAGCTAAAGTCGTGACTCAAGATGAACCAGCACCATGGCCGCAAGAAGAGCTCAATAAGATGAGCAAAAACTTCAAATCACGATTTAACCCGCATGTTATTCGTGCTCAAAAGGAGTTATCGGATCAGCAGCGTCGTGAAGATGACCAAAAGAGAAGGGATGAGGAACTCAAAGAGGCTTTACATAGTAAGCAACTTCATGAAGCTGGTAGTCAACTAGTTACACCCATTCCGCCGGTGATTATCCCAGCGGCTCAGAATAACACCTCCTCACGAGCTGAACCTGCATGAGCTTCATCATCATCAGCTCGACCAGAAAATTCATCCGCACAGAATCTCACTTCTCACGCTGGAGCTCATGACAGACATATCAACAAAAAGAAGTCACATGAACTTATGATGGCGGATTGTAAACGTGACGATGAAGATCAGGCATTAAGCGATCCCACGAAGCTACTCACACAACCACAATTAGCGGAACTGGTGGATAATTTAGAGAATAACCATCAAATTAATCTACCAAAAGGAAGCCCATTGGATAAGCAGGTAGCCGCTGAACTCCGCATTAGAGAGCGTCATCGCCGACAGGCTGCATATGATTCGCAGAACCAAGATCTTCAGACTGAAGAATCGAAAAATGTGCGACTTCGTGATGCATCAGCTAATTGTGATCGTAATTCTCGAATCAGACGCCAACACCACGACCTCTTTAACGACACGCCATATGATTGTCTAAACTCTATAAACTCGGATAGACGCCTTGATTCAATATGCTACTACCCTCAGCAGACCGCTCAGTCAACAGCCCAACCACGATTTCAGCAGCTAGCCCCCGCATATGAAAAGTCACGAGCTGGTCCACCGTCGGACAGAAGAATGCTCACGGAGCTAGCAAAAGTTTACATATCGGACAATATGAAATACGGTGGCGATATGTACGATCCATTGGACTCAAAGCTACTTATATTTGAGGACTGGTGCAACAAGCTGAACATTATGGACGACGACCGTGATCATGCTTTTTCGATCATATTGAAGGGAAGGGCACAGGAATAATACTACGCTCAATGTATCGGATTGAACTTCAACTCAATGGTGTTAATTATGAAGAACCATTTTGAAACACTCGATGTTCGCCAAGGTGTACAAGCACGCCGGAACACAATGTCTTTATTCCTAATCCGTACTGATAATCCCAGTAAAAGTAAAATGGAGCAGTTGATGCTTCTAATTGACGAATTAGAAAAACTACAGCGTGCATTACCGGTTAATTTTCGGGACTCTAGAACTCTACAAAATAGACTGGTGAGTGCATGCCGTGGAATTCCAGAGTGTGATTATGCCCTACAAATTCCACATGCTTCATATGAAAGCCTAGTTGCCGCTCTTCGACAGTCAATTGCTACGGCAGAAGCCAATGAGCAGACCAACATGAACCAGTGCTTTAACTACGCCAGCTCCAGCGCCACTGATACGCGTGGAGCTGACCTAAGGCGCCAAAGTCACGTCAGAAGCCCCCAATTCATCCAATACCACGACAACGAAAATTCAAGCTACTGCGAAGATGAGGCATATTACACCAATAGGATTTACAAGGGTGGAAGAGACCGCAAGCCGAACTTCAAAAGCCGCAACTACGATCGTCGTGATCGACGCGGCGGCGATGGACAAGACGATACTAAGATCATATGCTTTATCTACAAACAAAAAGGCCACCGATCCACTGACCCAAGACACACTGACGCCGAGCGTGCAAAGCAATATGAAGAGTGGAAGAAGACTCAGCGCAGTGGATACAAAGCACGTAGCTACTACTACTCATTCTTGGCAGAGATGGAAGGTGAATCGGAGGACGACAATTGTGAGCAATTAGCCCAACACTTCCAGTCACAAGATCTCGACTACACAAGCACCATTTATGTTACGGAAGAGTTGGGTGACATTGACGGCGAAAAGACACTAGCTATTCTGGACGAACACGCGGCATATCACACCTTTACAAAGTGTGATCAATTCATATTGGATCCACCAGATAAGCCACAAGCTAATGGTAATTATTCTGATAAAAACACAAATTTGCTAACGGAACTCAAATCCATGGCGTTCTCTCATGGTCGAATTCGATACATGGAAGGTAAATTCGAGGGATTCATGCCAGACACTGGTGCAGCAGGGATATCAACTGCCGGACTACCCCAATTCAAAGCTCTACAACAACTGGATCCAACTGTAAAGC
Source organism: Podosphaera xanthii (assembly GCA_028751805.1). NCBI lineage: Eukaryota > Fungi > Ascomycota > Leotiomycetes > Helotiales > Erysiphaceae > Podosphaera > Podosphaera xanthii. The sequence continues at coordinate 2,732,298 of JAPWIX010000012.1, read as the reverse complement.
TTGATGCCACTACCGCTGGCGCCCATAAAGTTAAATTCGGAATTGGAACGGATAAGAGCTTGGGAATAGCTTCAGTTACGCTACCCATCGGTAAGGTGCAATTCCAAGTGTTTAGCTGCAACACGCCGTTTCTTATATACCTCAAAGACATGGATAACCTCAAAACCTACCTCAATAATATCGAAAACACGTTGATCCAGGGCAAATCGCGCTTCCCAGTTGTCCGCAAGTATGGACACCCATTTCTACTTCACCCGGATGATCCAGACACCGTGGAATACACCGCTTCGTGTCACCTCACAATGTCTGAATTACAGCAACTTCACCGTCGATTCGGACACCCCAGCGTTCGACAACTCCATAATGTATTGAATCGTGCTGGACAGCAGGATATCAACAGTCGTGACATCCAAAAGATTGTGGACCATTGTAAACAATGTCAACTTCATGGTAAATCACCAGGGAGATTCCGATTCACTTTGAAAGACGATATTGAGTACAATTACGCCGTCATCGTGGACGTAGTGCAATTAGACGGGGACCAAGTACTACACGTCGTCGATGAAGCGACAGCATTCAACGCAGCTCGATTCCTACCAAATATGAGTGCAAAAGCTGCCTTTGACGCTTTACGCATGTGCTGGATCGATGTTTACAACGGTCCCATGGAGTATATCGTACATGATGCTGGCACGAACTTTGCCTCTGCCGAATTCAGAGCTTTAGCTAGATCCATGGCAGTTGAGACAAAAGAGGTCCCCGTGGAAGCTCACAACTCTGTAGGTAAGGTAGAACGCTACCATGGACCGCTTCGACGTGCATACGCCATATTGAGATCCGAATTACCCCAAGATAGTAAAGAACTCATCCTGCAAATGGCCGTAAAGGCAATCAACGACACCGCCGGTCCTAATGGGTATGTTCCGACCCTTTTAGTATTTGGTACTTATCCACGAATGCATACGAATTCACTACCAACTCCGGGAATCATCAAACGCGCCGAGGCTATCAAAACCGCTATGAATGAGGTACGTAAAATTCATGCTCAACGCAAAGTCAAAGACGCTCTAGCTTTGAGAAATGGACCGAATGTCACGGATACACTCAGCTTACCACTGAATTCGGATGTCTTGGTGTATCGTGAGAAGCGTGGATGGACGGGACCCTGGAAGCTACTCGGAATGGAAGGAACGAGATGCACAGTAGAGATGCCATATGGACCAGTGGATTTTAGATCTACTGTCGTAAAAGCATATAAACAACCGATTGACTTCTCTGACAGCTCATCGGAAGCTGTAAATGAGTTTTTACCAGATCCGCAAACCGTTGAGACCGCCGAAAAGTCTGCTCATGACCAAATTATCAATTCTAAACCCAAGCTAGAAATCCCACCTGTGGCGCCTGCATATCGGGGACGTGGTAGACCAGCAGGTTCACGTAATAAAAAGACGCTGCAAAATCTAAAAGAGCGGGAAGAACAGGATCGACGATTACGCGAACGATTAGCGGACGAGCAGGACTTCGACCAGCTTATTGTCGAAGGAATTACCCTGAATATGGCTTTTGTGTCCGCAAAAGAGAAGTCCGACCTCGAATTGAGCAAAAAGCTTCGCAGAGATGGTGTAATTACGACCGCTGGTATGCCTTTTGAGGCTTCTGCACGCGCTGAATTGGACGCCCTAGCTGTCGCCGGCGTATATGAATTAATCAAGCTAGATGATACACACCAATATACTAGACTTTTCAATACCCGATTAGTCAATGAAGTTAAGGGCAAAGGTACAACGTTACCATACGAAAAATCAAGACTTATAGTCCAGGGGTACAATGACGCCGGTAAGGAAGAGATTCTTACTCAATCACCTACTATTCAGCGTGTCAGCCAGAGTTTGATCCTCTCTTTAGCTCCAACGCTACTGGCAACTCAAAATATGGGCCTTTACCTCCGTGATATAACACAAGCTTATGTTCAATCAAATTCGAAGCTGAACAGACTCATTTTGGCCAATTTACCAGCTTCGGAACGCCATAAACACCCACCCAACACGGTAATGAGGATTCTCAAGCCGCTCTACGGAATTGCAGAGGCAGGAATCCACTGGTATGCTACGTACCATGCTCACCACTTGAATAACCTCAATATGGAGACTTCTACTTACGATCCATGCTTTTTGGTCACCAAAAAGTCAAAAGATGCGCTGGATACAAGAGATAGTCCCTTTGGACTAGTTCGCTTGCAAGTTGACGACAGTCTTATGCTTTGCAACCACCAATTCGCTAGACTAGAAGATGAACAGCTAGCTCAAGCTCAATTACGCGCTAAAAAGAAAGAATTGCTAGTAATAGACTCTCAAATGGGATTTAATGGGTGCATAATCATTCTACGGGACGACGGGCTAATTCAGCTGCGCCAAAAGCCAGAGCAAGGAGCAAAGCTAGCTATAGTCACGAGCAGCGATGACTACCGTCAACAGCGTGCCCGTGGTGCGTATATCAGCTCTACATGTCAGCCAGAAGCGGCGTTCGACTTATCAACAGCTGCACAACACCCACAACCCGAAGATGATGATATTATGAAGCTGAACAAAAGGTTGCAGTGGCAAATGGATCATACCGAGCGTGGTATCGACTACGATATCCTTGAATTAACTGCTGCTAAACTGTTCGTCTTTGTGGACGCGTCATTTGCCAATTGCAAGGACATGAGCTCGCAGATTGGCTATGTTATCATCTTGGTGAATGAGATTATGGGTGAAGGCGAATTCGAGCTTCATGGTAATCTCGAACACTTCAGCTCCACCAAAAGCAAAAGAGTCACCCATAGTGTGCTAGCCAGTGAGGTTTATGGCATGGTATCCGGCGTCGATATGGGAATCTGCATCTCCACAACTCTAAATGTGATCATGGACCGACTCCAACTACCGCATATCCCAATTGTAGTTTGTACGGACTCCCTTTCGCTTTACGAATCACTCGTGAAGTAGAATACAACGCGTGAGAAGCAATTGATGATATCGATCATGGCGTTGAGGCAATCTTACGAGAGCAAGGAATTGGCAGAAGTTCGATGGATCCGTGGCGTCGATAACCCCGCTGACTGTATGACAAAGTCAGCATCGAATTCATCATTGGGGAGATTCATCGACACCAATAAGCTCATCGCAAAAGTGCAAGGAGAGGTAAAGAGATGATATCATTCAGACTAGACGAACGAAGCTCTTGGGACGATTCGTAGCTCCCATATAGGATTAAATTTGAGAATCGTATGGCCCACCGTGGTGATTGACCATGCGAGGGTGCGGTAAGTGTTTCCGAGCTTTTAAATGAATATGGGGTATTGCTCTCGACAAAAGAAAGAATTGCGTGTGTGGGAATGGAGCTATCAAAAGTCACGCGTTATTACGTAATCCGACAATTGGCAATATCATGTGACTTCATATGTATAAGTAGCAACATCAAACCCTAGATAGAAGCAACAAAAACGACTTCACCACTTTACAAGTATTCTACTAATACGTAAGGAAGTGAGGGTACCCAGAGTAAGACTAACAGAAAACTTCCTCGATTTATACATGAAGCCATTAACTAGTCCCAAATTAACTTAGTTTCTAATCCCTCTAAAATGTTCTAAGATATTTTGACTAAGAGAGAAAACTCTTTGACATAGGTGTTGAGATGGTCTGTGCTGTATTAATTTAGAACCCATGCACAGACTAGTGCCAGTACTTCCTGTACTATTAATTTTAATATTATTGATCTGCATTATAAGTTTGCCGATCTTAGTCTTGTTAACCCTTGTGGTAGTAATTTATTTGATTTGATTTGATTACATGTCGTATCAGGCTTACGCCCTACACCCAATAGGCGTGATACGGGTGTGTGATCCATATGGACTCACTGCTACCTATATGCATGGCTTTACTTGCCAGATAATCTATGTGACATAGAAAGAAAATAAATAACGAAAAACTTTGTGTCCGAACAAAAACGCCCTGCGCCTTGTCCTATATTTTCCTAACGCTTAACTAAAGGAAATAACAACCGCTGTCCCTGGGAAATTCTTAAGCCTCCCGGTCTGTAGTTTGTGCGCCATAACATCTGGTTATAGACACGAATTCAAGAAATTCCTTCCATCCATTTTCTGCTAACATTTCGCTCGCCCTTGGGGGAGGTTCCTGTTTCGCACTTCTCCAACGCTGGAGAGCCGATCGGCATTCTGCAAAGTGCCACGAGCGTCTTTCTCGACCGCATTCGCACTTGCCATCAACACCTTCATGTTTGAATCTTTCATGATATTTGGCGAAGTCGCCGTGTCCTGTCCTTGCAGCTATCAGTCTATGGTATGCCCATCTGGGTAGAGCAAGCTCTGGAGGTCGCTTCCAAGTCATCTTGAGATCTAACTTCATGTACTGCCTGGGTCGATTTTCTTGCCACCATGATGATACTAATTCGTCCGCGCGCTCCCTGGCGAACCTGTTTACTGATGCAAATGTATTCTTTAGACCGCAATTCAATTCTGTGGAGTGTATCGCATTTGTTGCTTCCTCTGGGAGGTCCTTTAGAGCTGCTTTCGCAACCTTATCAGCCTTCACGTTCCCCTCAATTCCTGAGTGTCCTGGTATCCACCGGATTTCGACTGATCGGTGCCTTTGACAGTCCAAAACAAACCTCTCAACTATTCCTTGGGAGGACCTCGACCTGCCGCTACGCAGAGCCTGGACCGCATCCGAGTTATCCAGGAGCACCTTGATTGGATTAGTTCCAGCCACCCTTATTGCTGCTTCAAGGGCTTTCTGGGCCCCTAAAAGTTCGGCGTCGTAAGCCTCTGCACCCCGCAACGGGCCTGCATCGCTTCCAATCATTTTTCCTTCTCTGAATAGAGTGTAGCCCCATGCTGATTTCGCCAGGCCACAGGACGAGCCATCTGAGTACGCACACACAGTGTTCGTTGACAGGTTCCCTATCCATTGTTTGGCCAGCAAAGCTTCAGACTGTTTGTCGAGTCTCACTGGCTGGCTGTTTCGTTCCGCTTTCGGGCTGAAGAGTTTACCGGTCTCCACAGCGGCCGGCACGGTCTGTAGGCTGGTCTGTAGTCGTGTGAGATATCTCTCCGGATTCGTGAACGCACGGCTTTTCTGTCCTGCGCGCAGTCCTAGGCGATTAATAGTTTCTTTGGGCCCCTCGTGAGATCTGATAAAGAGGGGATGCCATGTATCTAGTTTCTGGATTCGCGTCGCGGCCCTCAACTGTTTTTGTTGGAGGATGATTGTTGCCGGAGGAATGCCTGACTCCCTGTGTAGAGCCTTATTTGGAGTAGTTCGCCATACAGGTAGTGCCGCCCGGACTGCCTTGATGATTGTGTTGTCAAGCAGATCAGTGTGCCATCCGACTCCTGTGCTCACCTTCTTGGTTCGCTGTGTGGTGATTCGGGTCAGCCCTGGCCACCATGCTTCTGCTCCGTAGAACGCCGTACTCAGAATGCACGCCTGCACTGCCTTTATCATTGGCCCTGGGTCTGCGCCACGCTGTACGGTGTTAATTCGACGTATAAACTGTGTTATACGTTGCGCTTTTCCGCACCACTCTTGCACGTGTTGCTTGAAGTTGAGTTGGGAGTCTATCCATACCCCTAGCCATCTCACATGTGGAGATGGAAAAATTGTATGACCTTGGATCTGGACAGCTAGGCCTACTGTATCCATCTTTTTCTTGGGGCCCCCTCCGATTACCAGTAAGTCTGATTTGGCCGGGTCAAAGCTTATCTTGTGCTCATTTGCGAGCCGCACAAGGGTTTCAACTTCTGCTTGAGCAATTGCCACCGCTTCAGCAGCTGTGCTTCCTATACTTAAGACTGCGATGTCGTCTGCATACCCAAACTTGTTGTCCTTGTTTCCGTCTTGAACTAGGACAGCGATGTAGAGAAGAAATAACAGTGGTGACAACGGCGAGCTCTGCGGGACTCCGCACTCGGCGACTTTGTCCTGAGTTATTCCTTCTTGGTGTCGGGCCCGTATGATTCGTCGGGTCAGAAAAGACTCGACCTATTGACACAGAGAACTAGGCCAACCCTGATTACGCATCCGGTGTAGTAGCCTGTTGTGGAGGACAGCGTCGAAGGCGCCCTGCACATCGAGAGTCACCATTGCTGTGACTTTATTGTTTCGCATTGCAGCTTCTGCGTCGTGTATAACACATGAGACAAGGTCGACTGCTGAGCGTCCCGGGAGAGCACCGAAAAGCTGCTTAGGCACAACTCGATGTTTGATTGCTAACCAAGCCATTCTCTTAGCCACTAAACGCTCCAGTCCTTTGCCCAGGCAGGAGAGAAGGGAAATCGGTCGCCATCCTTTAGCTGTTGTTAAGTCCCGCGCTGGTTTGGGAAGCAGAATAACTTCAGCAACTCGAAAAGCAGAAGGAAAATGTCCGTTCTCCAGGCACGCTTGAAAGAGACATTTTACCTGTTCTCCTATGGCTTCCCAGCATGCTCTAAGTAGTCTTACTGTGATTCTGTCCGCTCCTGGAGATTTGTCGCCTGTGCTAAGAGTGTTTGCTGTTACATCCTCTAGTGTCAGTGAAGTATTCCACGGGATTGATGCATTTTGTCCAGTTTCCCATGTATCAAGGTCCTGGGCTGCGTTGAATCTGGTCATGAGACTGTCTCGGAGGGACTCAGCTTGCTCAAGAGGGTCAGTCAACCACTTGTCTCCTGAACCTTTTAAGGGTGGAGCATTTGCCCTGCCCTGGGTTTAGCCCACCGCATCACCTTAAAAACTTGTGCGTCTGTAGTGGCATTCTCGACTTGCTTTCTCCAGTAGTCTCTCTTTGCCCTTTTGACAGCATGTCTAAAGTCCTTCCGGGCTTCTGCCGCTGGTGTGGAAGACTTTCTGGCTTCTATAAACGCACTGTATTTGAGTCTACATTCCTTGTTCCACCATGGTGCTGTCCTCCCGCGTACTCTAGACGGTTTTTGCCCCACAGCCTTACGAGCGTCTCCCAGAACCTTCAGCAAACTTGCTACTTGTGTTTCAATGTCACTTACGCTATTTATGGGACCCGGCTTGACCCAAGCTTTGACGTATTGTGCAAACTTTTCTAAATCTTGGTCGCGGATGCGCAGTTCTTGAGTCACTTTCGATATATCTGGCCTTGCCGTCACTTGGACAAGCCCAGCAATTGTCCGGTGGTCTGATGTACAGTCGACCTCGTTTGAAACCCATGCCTCAGTGGACGTGTTACTCCACACTAGATCTAGGACATTGCCATCTCTATGTGTTGGTACTCCTGCTGTGGTAACTAGATGCAGGTCCTGAGCTGTGGCCCACTCCATGATCTGATCGCCATTGCCATACTGACGGGATGCCTGAGGTTGCCAGTGTCTTGACACAGTGTTAAAGTCACCCCCCACCATTGTCGGACCTCTAGGCACCCATTCGAGTAGAGGCTCCAATGTTCCGCTGGGTCCGGGTGCTCGATAAACGTTCGCAAACGTCAGGCCAGCTACTTGTACGAAACAGTAGTCGCCCGTTTTGCCTGGTGATGAAGGAAATATTTGAGTTGCGTGAATATCCTTTCGACTGAAGGTGATTGCCCGGGGTCGAGCTCCTCTATCGCCAATTGGTTTATGGCATATGTAACCAGGATGACTTTTAGTAATATACTCCCCATCTTTTTTCATAGTCCACGGTTCTTGCACCAAAACTACATGTGCCTCTGCATCCCATGCTTGCTGCAGTGCGATATCCATGTTTGGTCCACCCTTTCCCACATTCACTTGGTGAAAGAGAAGGGTGTTCAATCTTCCTGTTGGTTGTCGTGGGTTAGGTATACTACTCATGAGTTTTCCATTGTTACTTCCTGAGTGCGAGGTACCTCAACAATCTTGCCCTTAGTCTCTGACTCTGCCAAAGCGGCTTTGAAATCGCAATGACCACGCTCTCGGATGACTCGAAGTTCGGCAGGAGTGCGTGGTACCACAAAGCCATCCTGTCTTCTGGGTCTAGCCATACATTTGAGGTCAGTCGACTCATGTGGCCCGGCACAATTTGAGCATTTGGGAACCCTGTTTGGGCAGGTCGATGTCTCATGTCCACCGGTGCATCTTCCACAACGACTTCCTTTGACGCAGGACCTGGTTGCGTGGAAACCCCAGCATTTTTGGCATTGCTCTATGGGCCGTCGTCGTACGAATGGCATGGTCGGTCCACTTTCTTCAAAGAGCCTAAATTTTAGATTTGCTGGTTTTTGCTTGAAGTGAATGATCCAGCTTGTGGAGTACTGGCCTTCCTTCACGTTGTTGGGACGAACCTGGACTGGTGTTACGCTGCATGCGGATTCACATTCCTTTATCACCATTTCTTTTGTCACTGCTAGTCTGCAGTCTAATGTTTTAATAAAAAGGGGTACGTGCGGCACGATCACGGACGTCCAGTTCGACGCTGCCTCGATGGTTAAGTTGTCTTTTTCTAAGGCTGGTGCCACTCTCAGGATCGATTCTCTGAGCGCGTCTGACGCACACTCGATTGCCAAGCCAGACCTGACTTTGGACACCACCAAGATAGCTGAGGGCGCTACTCCAGCCCGCTCAGTGATTATCTTTTTGATCGTGACGAGAGATAACTTGCGCCAATCATGTTCTGGGGCCATTCGAAGGAAAAGGCGTTTGTCTTCTCTTGGTGGGTCTTGCTCGGCTGGCTTCTTCTGTGAAGAAGGCTTTTGAAATGTCGGCCCTTTGGGTGGTGTTGGTAGCTTTGCCGCTTTTCTGGCGATTGTGACCCACGGAGACTTGGTTTCTTGTGGCTTTTTGGGGAGAGCGAGGTTAGGCCCCTCGGCCGGTTTTGTGACCCTAGGACCAGCTGTTGTTACCGTGTTCGTTCTAGGGTGAGGATTCTTACAGGGTGATTCGGGGATTCGTGCATTGCCAATCGCAAACGCGGTTGCGATGGGTGCAATCCTTTCAATGAACGGCGCCAGTTACGACGCCTCTTCTGTTCCTACCTTGGTTTTGGCCCAGGCATCAATGGTTCCCAAAAATTCCTGGGCCAGGCCCATTCTTTGCTTTCTTTGGCGTTCTGCTTCTTCCATGGCGGCAGCTATGCCGAGGAGACTGGGGTGAAGGCCCTCACCTAAATTGGGGGGCATCGTGGATGGCTGAGCGCTGGTGGAAGCCATTGCGCCGTCTGGATGGTCTGTGTCGGTGAATACGGGGAGGGAGGATGCGTAGTGAGTATATTTGTTGTGGTGCTTCTCACTTTATATCTAAACTACCACAATAATGTGGTGTAGTGTGAAGCCTGATGTTGTTGTTGTTTGTAGTAATTTATTTATTTATACCCAATTTATTTAATTGTATAATTTGTATATATATGTATAATTTGTGTATAAAGATAATTAATGTATAATTTATGTTTATATTCTATATTTGTGTTATTTGTGTATATTCATAATTTATGTATTATTTGTGTATATGTATACTTTATAGTACAACAGTGATTATTGTATTTTATGTTGATTTATATTCTTGAGTGTTATTCTTATTGTAGCTCCGTTTATAATTATTTTCGGCTAATATTATTCTATATTCTTACAAGAATGAACATGGACCATAAACTTAGGGGAAATGAACTTTGTCTGCAAAACGCTTGATACCCCACAGAGGCGTTTAGGTAGACCTCATCTGAACGAAAGTTAAGTGAACGAAACCGTTGAGGTTATTTTTCTTTCTAAAAATAGACGACAGATGTCAATTCAGAAAACGCAATTGATTTTAAATGAGAAGCATCGGCTAAAGTTTCATACGCTTAGGTTACGACGCAAGCCAGCTATGACAGAGAAGATTCAATTTAAACGACTTGAGCTTGCTCTTGCTCATAGAAAGTGATATAATGATCAATGAAAGAATATTGTATGGACGGATGAGACCGTCGACATGGCCGGTAGCGACAGAAAGTTCCGAGTCACTCGGAATAAGCATGGGGTACTCGAAATCAATTGTCTCATTGACTGATTGTTGAGGAAAACTGTATAAATGTTCTGAATAACGTTCAATTGTAAACATAGAAAAGCCTCCTATATTCTATGAGGAAAAAATTAGGGGCTCGATAAACAGGGCGACTGACAGAGATTTTTTTCCCGATAGCCGATGAATTGAAAGATGACTCTGTAGGGGTATATCCTATTGCAGAATTGTGCACTTCGTCACACACATAGACTCAACTCTCAAAAAAATTTGTCGAAACATCCAATACTTAGATTATTATCCCCCAAACTCGCCTAATGAATCTTATCGAGACATTTAAAGGCCGTGCCCGGAAAGTTTGCTGGTCACAGGGACCAGCCTGAAATTAGAATACGAGAAGGCTGAAGCGGATCGGCTATAGATAAGAAGTACACGGACACTCGTAACTGAGCTGATCGCCCCTCCACGGGGTTAAGCGAAAATACTCCGGAGTTTGAGGGAGCCGAGCGAGGTATCTGGGAATAAGAAAGGGGAAAGAGGAAAGCGTTGTAATCAATGTTGTACGAGGAAATATTGTAAATAGAAGTACAGAGACGCTGCTTCTGATTGAGTCCCATATAAAATGAATTAATTCTCTGCTCATACTGATTATCGAGAACATCCGAGTTATCCTTAACCCTATTCAAATATTTGAGATTAGATCTAGGTCTAGATTTAGGACCAGTCACGTGCTTACACTGTGAATTATGATGAGCTCAAGGAATTTATAGATGAAGCATGATGGCTTCGCATAGGATGGAAAAGAATGTAGAATATAATAGTCACCGTGTCCCCCTAGGGATGGGGCTGTAGCCTTTGATATAGTCCGGTAGACCTGTAAAAATAAATAAATAAATATAGATGAAGCATGGAATGAAGTTTCTGATGATTGATTGATAGAGCTAATTGGGAGTATCAGGAATATAAATAAAGCTGCAATGTCATCAAATGGCTTGCACGTCCAACAATACCGATATTTAGAACATCATTTACTCGAAAATCTATTAACTCTAGAGCTTAGTTCAACGTTTGTCGCAGGACAGAAAACCTATGGGTCGCGTTCTCTTACCTCTCGCGCGGTCAACAAGCGCAAAACAACAACACCACCTTCTGGGTCGAATGGTGCAGTGGTACACTGTTCGGGCTGTTCTCCCAAGTAGAGTCTGGGTAGCTTGGACACATGCCCCACTAAAGACAGGAGAAAGCTGTTTCGAATCTAGCAGGACCCTCACACCGCTTCTCTCGCGATGAAATGGTATTCGTAGGAAGCTGAAAGCCTGCTTAGGTAACCACAGATTTTTCTCGCTTTTCCCTCTGGTGGGTATTTACGGAAGAGGGTACATGTCGTAAGGCGTTATTCTCGTAATGGTATCTGCAAATGAAATCTGAGCATGAGTGTTCCAACCGTCAAACTGAGTTATTCTGCGAAACATACATATCCTCCGTAATCATTCGCGTCATAGCCTCAGGCAGCATACGCAAAAACGATTTAGAAAGAAAAAAAAGAAAAACACCACCTTCTATTAGTTGTCTGTTCTCTCTACCTTAATTTAGTAGAAAATACCCAGACGTGAACCTAGAGCCAAAGCTGCCCACGAGAATTTAACCGAGGCTTATTAATTCCACGCACTGTTGTTGTGGCATTCCCAAATCCACACTTAGGTATCACCAACGAGGTGAAGCAAATTAAAATGATAGTTACAAAGAAAAGCGAGAGCGTCCAGTCAACAAAAGGGAGGCCTCACACAATGGATATTAAAGTAAGCTTCTGAAGGATATCTACCATCTCACGCTCGCATTCGAAAAGTGGCAGATTAGAACTTTGGAAAAAATTCTGATTGTGCGCCGCTCGGGAAAAAATACCGATCGCATATTATATAGCGCCCCCCTCAGGTTTCAATTTGCCCAGGTAGAATCATTGAAGCCTCGGGAATTGATGTATATTTACTTTCCGAGCTCTACACGCGGCTTCGCACGTTGTGGAACTGGTACAATGTGGAGCAAAGAAACGCCTCGAATGTGGACGAACACGCGATCGCTCTTAGATTTTGTACCAATCATTATTCCTTGATAGCACAGATAGAAGACATTCGTATTTTCAATATTCCTAATCACAGCAATTAGTTTCGATTTACGAAAAACGTAACGCCTCAGGTCGTCACGTTTGATAATAGACGGCCATAGCAATCACACTAGCATTCTATTGTTGTAGTCGTATAAGCAAAAAAATTTGGGGCTTCTGTTTTGACCTGCATACTCTAGCTACTATCTTTGCCCTCAAGACTAGGTGTTTTGGCTCCACTGAAATCCACTTATCACCGTCAGATCGCAAATCTAGCACAATTTGATAACGTATTAGCAGTCAAGGGGCAGAATCTTGTTTCTTGCGATCATCATGTTTGAAGTGAGACATTCAGCTCACGATCACTTAAATCTGGCTAGACAGTAGCTGGGTTGTTATAATGGAACCCAGAAGAGGGCTTAATGGCATCTCAGATCCCTCATGATCTTCAACGCCGCTATCTACTCTACGCCTGGTTCCACATCGAATGGTTCACCTAGTATCTCCCGTGAAATATCTCGATCAGTTCAGTCAATTAGAGGGCGACAGCCTGAAAGATCCCTTAGAGACAGCTGGGTACATCAGAAACTTCACGAGGCGGGCCGCGTCATCGATGCTCCACGCATAGAAGCGGCAGATCTTCGAGCAGAAATTGCTCGACTAAAGTCCTGACAAGAATCTAATTCTCATTAGCGCTGTCGAAGAGTCTAAGATGATCTTACTAATGAAGTCGCTCACATACTGGCTATCGTAGAGGCGCAAGAGGTGTAGGCAGTTTTGGAGCAGCAGGATGAACTTCGGGAATCAGAAATAATGGCCGGAACTAAGAAGATTATTGTCGTATCTCGTACATCTGAGGAGCAGGAACCTGGTTAGCTATTTTGTTTGATTCATTCTTGTGTTCGCAGTCTTAAGACCTTGACACGAATGACATTGGTAAGGTACACGGAGCAATAACTTAACTTGAGTTGAGGGGCACTTACACCCGAATTTCAATTAAAGACATACAGTACAATCTCGCTAGAACAATGTGGGGCAAAACTTAACCAAGGCTCCCGATTGGAGAATTCAATTGAATTGGTCAATCAAGAGCCTTGGTTAAGTTTTGTCCCATATTGTTCTAGCGAGATTGTACTATAATTTCGAAATCAGGCGCCTTACAGCCCTTTCTCCTCTCAACCGTTTGTGTCTGCCGCAGGAACGCATCTCCGCCAGCCACGGCTATGTAGTGTGCTTTCGTCATCTTCACATACATGACCAGGCGAGAAATACGGAAAGGGTCTTGCTAGATTTGGACCCGCTTTCTCCTGTCTTAAGTGGAGCATGTGTCCCGCCTACCCACACTCTATGTGGGAGATCGGCCCGGACAGGGTATTACTACACCATCCGACCCCTGCTTTAGCAACTACAGGGGGAAAAGTGTAAGTTAACGAAGGTCAGTGAATAAGTTATGTGCACTATATTTATATGTTTATACTATTGGAATAAACAGAATCTACTGCCTAGCCTTCATTAACATACCCTTGTACCCCTATAGATCGCTGTTAATTTAAAATTTTAAATGCTGTCCATAGTGTAGCTGTAGGCGTGGTGCATAAAAGGTAGGATGCGTAATACATGCATCTATATATAGGCCTCGTACATATTCATCTGACATCAATGTTTGTCATCCCAATTTCTCCAGTGGGGTTAACTGCTGTTGTCTCTTCACACTTGAAATTGGAATACACTTAACCCAGTCGTCACGTTGCTCTCATTGGGATTTACCGTGTTGCAAGCCGAAAGATTGTTAACAGTAGGCGTTCATTCTGTACATTGAGCTAGTATTTAGAAGGGCAATCTACAGAATGAACGCTTACTGTTGACAATCATTAGGGCTATATCACTGTTTAAATATATGTTAGGCGAGAAGCCCTAATGCGGACAAAATTAGATATTTATAATACTTTGCCCGTCGACCTTTGAAGGCAAAGCCTGATCAACAGATTCTCATTGGTAATTTTCAATTTAGTATTCAATTATTTGCATCTACAGTAGAATCTGTCTAAACCTACAGACGGTCCCGATTTAATTATTGAAAAGATATATTGTAAGTTTACTGTTTATATTTGCGGTACTTACCTATGCTCGCAAAATTGCTTGTAGGGGTAAGTGTTGCAAAAGTAAGTACCAACATGAGAGTAAAGATTAACAAAAATTAAATTTAAGACCTACTATGGGTTTTGACAGGCTCTACTGTACCCAGTCTCAACCCTAAATGTTGTAAGTAGCTGAGGATAGTATTGTACGTCATTGCCCTGCAAGTAGTTACAAGGATATGCAGAAATAATTTTAGTCACTGACAAGATATACCCTTACTACTTGGCACATAACCCAGCAATAACTGTACACTACAGTATGTAGTCCCCGTCTATGATATTTCTGTCCTTAATTCTATCAAATATTGTATGATACTAGAGACAAAAATAATCGCAGACGGGGACTACAGGGACCTTTGATTTCCCATACCATAGTGTACTATCATGCAAGGATAATTAATTTTGTTCACTACAGTCGTCCTTCTCTAACACGATAGTGGGTCCCGGCATAAGTGTTGAAAATATTCATTGTAACTTGCACTTTTATATTTGCAACACTTACCCTTACAGGTCATTTTGGGTGCAGGGGCAAGTATTGCAAATATTCATTGAAATTCAAACATTTACATTTGTAATATTTACCCCTGCATACAAAATGACCTCTAAGGGTAAGTGTTGCAAATGTAAAAGTCCAAGTTACAATGAATATTTTCAACACTTATACCGGGACCCACTATCGAGTTAGAGAGGGACGACCGTAGAGACTAGATGGCTTAGACGCATGCCCCACTCGAGATAGGAAAAAGCTAGTTCATCTAGCAAGATCCTCACACCACGCTTTCTCGCGGTAAAAGTATATATTTTTAGAATGATGAACGCATACTTAGATAACCATAGACTTTTCTTGCTTCTCCCTATGATAGGTATGTGTGAAGAAGCTATTTGTCGTAAGTGTCTACGTCGTTGTGGTATCTGCAAATGAAAACTTAGTTTGAGAGTTTCAAGCGTCAATAATATGTCGTTCTACGGATAACGCATCTTCCTAAAATTCCTGCAAGGGCCTTTTTTTTAAAAAAAAAAAAATCATATTGTATTCAGCCTCATAGCTATGACAAAAGATTTAAATATATTTTTTTTATTAACCTTTTTCCCTGTATCCCTAACTCCGTCCTCCTTTGGCACTAGTCTTGGCTTATAGCCCTGCAAGGGCCCATCGGGCGCCAAACCAGGATAAGTGGAAAAAAAAGCTTGGATTTGATCCGTCAACTAACTTAAACCACAGTAATCATCTCAGCAGAAAAAAAAGTGGAAAGCGCAGCGAGAGTCTTTCAAGAGTAACGTTCTTTGTCCTTCTTACACGGGTTTTGACTTATTCTTGAGAGGTCAATCGCCAAAATCATCTCCAAAATCGCAGCTGTACCTATCTCATTGTAACGTTCGCTTTCCTGTACTCAACTACATTACCCTTCAATCACTCATGATCATACAATACTTTTACTCCCGACTCGTACAAATGATCCTGACTTCTGCCAAAATAGTGTTAAGTCGATGAGGACAAGGACAGTGTGGTTACAGAGTGATTGTAAATAGGGTTACGTGGCCAAGGTGTTGAATCGGGGTTCAAATTGTGAGCTACACATACCGTTACTGCTCACGTATATCAAAGGATACATGTCGTGTACACTAGAGATATGATTACTTTTGCAAACAGGCATACATACAGGAAAATCATCATGATGGACATCCGCACTGAAATTACGATATTTTGATAATTCCATGATAATTTGGTTGAATCTTCTAAATGTATGCATACTTGATCATATTTTGGTATTACTACATGTACTGATACATGTACAATTGTAGTCAAGACAAGATATTTACTTTTTTTTTCCACCAATTTTATTCTATCCATTACCTGTCGTGAACACTGGCTCCGATGTCTGTGGTTGGAAGTTTTGATCTGATCTGTAAAACAATGGAAAAGTACCAATCACGATGACATTTGTTTATTGACCTTGAATCACTGCAACCATGACCCGGATTTTCATGATGTCACGTACTTCTAATCGCTTTCTTCTTCTTTTTCTTCTTTTTTTAGAAACATTATAACTTTAGTCAAAGTTTTCTAACAATTGATGTATATATATTTATACAAGTATACAACTGACTTTATACATTCCCCCATCGTCGTCATCGTTACTGTAAATAATAATAATAATCACCGGTAATGTATGAGAATCCTCTCTCAATCGTCTATATCAAGTAACGCCAATGCGACGATACATGTATGCTAGCTATGAACGTGGTCAAAAAAAAAAAACTCTGTACTATAAAAATGATTGCATCAAACAAACGAGAAAATAAACTTCTCAGGTCTCAGACCCCCCTTGTCCCTCAACCCTTAATAATTACTTCTCAATGTTTTCAAGTCTGAAGCACAACAAAAAAAACATACCCTCCAGTCTCGGATCAATATTCTAAATATATACAACTTATCCCTCGTTATTTATCAAGCGACGTAATCTTTGTCCAATCAGTTTCTTAGCTATCGTCATCTATTTCACAATCCATAATTAGACTCTTATTGAACAAAAATTTATAACGTCAATTAACAGGCTTCCCCTCACTCAACTTCCCGGGCTGCAGTATATCATGTGATCTCGAGGCCCAAATCAACGTGTAAAGTTGAGGTTTGATCTTTAATGATAGATGATCTTCACCCAGAAGATGCCTTAGCTTGAAAGAGTCTAACCTAAATCTGATAATTGGCAGAATGCCAAGGTCTTTCATCATGGATGATGGGGAGTGTTGGTTCGAATGATCTTCGTCCTATATTATTCGCGGATCCATCTCGCTCTGTATATCTATCCAGGAAAGACATTGTACCTGCCCATCTCCAGTCCCAGTTGACTTCTACATCTTCTTTTACGTTTTCAGTTCCATCTTCTATCATTGTGTGTCGTCCATTGTTAACGTGGTTCATTTGATCATCATCATTATCAATTTACTAAGTCTTTCCTTTGGGCTTCAAGTTTTGTCCCTTTGATTAGTCCTCACGTCGATCGTCATCTTCGACATGGAGTACGATCTGTCCCCCAAGACGGTCATTCTCATCATTTCGTTGGCCATTTCTGCGTACTTAGTCGACCAATGTATAACACCACCGAATCCAGCACCGTCAGCAAACATCGAATATGGAAGTGATTCCATGAAAATCATCCACAGACTCGAAAAAATTCGCCCTTGGGCAACTGTCCTATGGATCTTACACTTTGCACTAACGATATTTCCCAGAAATCGCGCTGATTTTTGTCTAAATCCCGATGTACTAAACGAAGATATGTACAGATGGAGCAACACGACTGTGATTTATATCATCGCAGTTTTCATCTGTGCTACTAGTCGCATGATTGCATACGCTCAATTGGGCAAGAATTTTACTTATCGGCTTGCAACACCATCGGGCCTTATCAAATCGGGGTTCTATGCGTATGTTCAGCATCCATCATACACGGCATTGTTGGGCATTGCTGTTATAAATGTTTCCAGTATGCTCGCTCCAGATGGAACAATAGCTTGTATTTTGCCAAGAGTTCTCGCCGGTCCTACGTGGTGAGTCGTCATTTTTCGTTAAAGAATATCATAGCTCTTCCCCCATCCGAAACTTCCTCACCACGATGATAATCTACACATGAAATTTGAAAAAATTTATTGCTAATATCTGCGCAAGGAAACCATTGTTTGCATTTATTATGTCTGCAGCTGCTGTGACGGGAATCTATTTCCGAGTAAGAGACGAAGAAACTATGATGAGAAAGGAGTTCGGTGCCGAATGGGAGGAGTGGAACAAAAAAACAAAGAAATTCATCCCTTTCATCTTTTAGATCAATTACGGCGATAATATGACTACACATTCAGGTTTACGCAACTGTAGGAGAAAACAATATAGAATTCCGGCACCTCATTAGTGGGCCTATGGAGTGCAATGGATAAAAAGAGGTACAGGCTGTTTTTATGGATGATAATATATACTGGAATTTGGAGTTAGTCTGAGATCTGAGAATAATGAAAAAAAGAGGTTGACTCAAAATGTTTTCTCTCACGCTTAATAAACAAAATAAGGCTCCTGAAACTTTTCAGAGTAGACGTTGCGACTAACTTTAACAAATGTGCCACATCTCATTGAAAATTGGTGAGAATTGATTTCCTCAAAACTACCATTGATTCTTCGCCATTACCGTGACCCTTGAATGATCATAAAATTCTCTGGCATGGGGAGGCCACCCATCTATCCCTCACATTTATCAACTGACCATGAAAATTATACAATACATGGAATCCTTATGCTCGGGATTTATCTCGACTCTGAAGCCGTGCAAAATTCACAACATCTTTGCAGGCTTCTCTCAGCGATTTCTCCGCCCGCCAGTTTAATTCATTTTCTGCGCGAGTGGGTGAGGCGATACATATTTCCACATCTCCCTCGCGTCGTGGCGCAATTTGCACGGGAACGTTGCAGTTTGCAGCTTCTTCAACAGCTTTGACAACATCCCAGACGGTGTAACCTTTCCCACTCCCAAGATTGTAAGTTCTGAAACCTTTACGTTGGAAGGCTACGATAAGCGCTGAAATATGTCCACGTGCTAAATCAGTGACATGTATATAATCACGAATCGCCGTGCCATCGGGTGTGTTTGGATAGTCGACACCGTATATTTTAAGGGCCGGTATCTTTCCAGTTAAGACCTGCATGATCATAGGCATGATGTTGGTCGGTAACTCACGCGGATCTTCCCCGAGCAGCCCGGACCGATCACAGCCGATGGGATTAAAATATCGGAGAGAAGTAACTGCCCACTCCTCATCTGCCCGTGCCAAATCGGAGAGAAGAGCCTCACACATCCATTTTGTTCGCCCGTACGGGTTGGTGAGGCCTTTGGAACCTGGCTCATACGTCAGGTGATTCCCGAGCTCGTCGGTCGTCGTTTCGATTTGATGCACACAATGTTCTTCGCGGAGAAGAGTGGTCTCAGAACTAGCTATGCTGCCATACACACTGGCCGATGAAGAAAAGATGAGCGTTTTAATCTTAAACTCGCTCAAAAGAGTGCAGAACTCTATCAGCCCCGTCACGTTATTGGAATAATACTTCAACGGCTTTTCAATACTCTCTGACACAGACTTGTGGGCAGCAAAGTGTATTACGCCAACGATTCGTGATTTGGATGCCGTGTGTCCAACACAATCGGGCTCCCTTACCATGAATTCACGTAACAATTGCCGAATATTGCTCTCGTCTCGATAATCCATCTCACGGAAATACATGAGTGGAACCAAAGTTTGTCGCTTGTCATGATGTTTCTTTGCGAGGGAAAAAATCTGATCCGCGACGCTCCGGAAGGAATTGCACAAGTTGTCGATCACGAGCACGTTATATCCAGCATTCAGGAGCTCTAAGCAAGTATGGCTTCCGATATATCCAAGTCCACCTACAACGGCAATGTACTCGTCGTTTGACAATGGTATCGCTCTCGACTTCTCTCCCGGCGGGCTCAATTCTCTTGGCGTTAAGTAGACGCCGGACTTGTGGCTAAAATTATCTTTTCTATCATAGGCCCGAAATGTTGAACTTTCAAACCCTGGAAAGCTGTTCATCTTAGAGAAGATCATGGGACTTCACAAAATCACCCAGAAACACTCAAGATTTTGCCCTACAGACGTACTTGCTGCTTTAATATACTAAGTTACTGATGAGCACCATCTGATTCAGCTTTTGTTCGTCACATTCACATCGGGCTAGAGGGTCTCAAAGAGCAAAGCCTCTTTCAATTGTTATCCGTCGACTAATTTTTAATCCTGGCGACTTCTGCTCCGCTTCACGGCGCCTTACCCAAAAGTTTTTCCCAAAAGAAGGCCTTGTGTGACAAGCCCGTCATTCTGTGTCACATGATGAAACGCGTGACGTGGACCAGTTTCCTTGATATCCAGCTTTTGCTGACAGTGACGCGTCACATTATCATAAGGATTTCAGGCCTTGCAAGTTTTTTTTGTTTGAAATTTTAGAATTAAATACTAGAAGAACTTGGGTTTTGCATCCACGATTTTGGTCATAGTGCAATTTAGATTTCAGCAGTTACACCTTGTATCACCAGCGGTCCGGAAAAGCCCTCTTATTTGTCCTTAGTTTGTATCATAACTAAAACATAGATGATCCAAGAGATCCCGCCGTATGCTCGTCAGAATTTTGACTCAATCGCAACAAAATTTGACTATGCTTCTTTTACTTAACTACCCGGCAGCTTGCAGGATGGACGCTTGTATCGGTTTCCAAACTTCTTTCTCAATTTACAGACAAAATCCCTCTCATAGCTTCGATCATATAAAATCACATCAATATTCTCGAACGATCTCTTAAGCACATGAAACCGAAGCCTAACGTGAGATTTTCAAGCCCATTAATTTCCAGACCTTCACACGCTTCGGTTTTTGGCAAATTTATGACTGTTGCACACTCCGTCTTATTTTCTATCATGCTCAAGAAGAAGAAAAATAAGGCTTCGGCTCCGCCATGGTCCAGCATTCTTATCCCTCTTTACGTCTACCCAAGTCCTGCAGCATGGGATCCTCTAATCTCGGCGTTAGCCACCCAAGTTCACGTTCACTTTTTAACTAAACTCTTTCAAAAATATCGCTGACAAAAATCAGCATCGAAGCTTATCCAGACCTTAATTATATTGTGATCGTCAATCCTGGCAATGGACCTGGATCCAGCACCATTCCTGATGCTAATTATACACGCGAAATCCTACGACTGAACTGTTATTCCAACGTGCGTATCATTGGATATGTTTCTACATGTTGGACCGACCGAAAACTTGCTTCTGTTTTGGCGGATATCGATACCTACGCTGGTTGGCCCATTATCACTGCAGGAATTGGTATATCAGGAATCTTTTTAGACGAAACACCAACCTGCTACAATGAAATCAGTGTCAGATATTTGGAATGCCTTGCCTCTACAATTCGCTCCAAGGCAAATTTTGGAAAAGATCCTTTGGTAAGACTACCTACCGAGGTTTTTATCACAGGAAATTCTTCCTTCGTATCGCATCAAGATAGCCCTATAAAAAGCTTTATGCTTTTTGTGGTTACACTTCAAAGTTCTTATTGACCTTGATTTAGATTATTCATAACCCAGGCTACATCCCCGATAGTCGTTACATGTCATTTTGCGATGTCTCTGTTGTATTTGAGGGATCCTATGATACATTTCTGAAAGAAGAGATTTCTGAAGCTATCTTGACCTTTCAATCTTCGGCTAATGTTGGACGCGAGGCTATTGGGTGTATACTTCACCACCTGCCCATCACTTTCACTCCAAAGGAGACAAAGTCTTTGATTCAAGACCTACGGTACGTCGGTGCTTCCCACACTCAATTCCATTCCTCATGATCTCACTTCTACGACAGTTGTCTTTCCAACCACATCTTTCTCACCAGCCACTTCCTCGACTACTATGCCCGCTTCTGCCCCGCATGGCTCTCCTTTGTCGCAGAGATGGCGGATGCATGACCCACAAAGCTGAGGTGTACACGTAGATGAATTCTCCTACTAGTCTGAAGATGCATGTGAAGTAAAACTCAATTAGCTCGTCAATAGTTGTAATCATCTTTAACTCTATTTTGAACGTGATCCGTCTAGATTTGGAGGTATCCTTGGATGATCTTCATGCTGCGACTACCTATGGCTGTGCGGGCCCTTGCGATACAATGCGCGGCGCTCGAGCAATCCCGTGCACGCAGCCGTGTTGTGACAGGCCCGTGGTACGAGCGATCGCAACGTGAGATATTCACTGAAAGCATCGGCGCAAAAATTTCGGCTATTTTACTATTATTAGTCGTAAAATAGTAGTAATATAGAACCTTTCCAACTAGTTATCGAAACACCCCGGAAAAGATTAACTAATGATTGTCGAACGATCAAAGTGTCGACCACAGTGTGAATCTCAGATAAATGTGGAGTGTAGTTAGGCAAGTCATCACTGTACCCCCCACCACCGTGACCTAGTATCCAATTTTGTGCCGGGGTCGTCGACAGCCTCCGGCTCGAACTCAAGCAGACGCTAAGCGGCAGACCAACCCGCGCCACACCGAGACATTCCAGCCGTCGCGGACTCTCTCACCTCGCGTCAGTGGTCCGCCATCAGCCGTGGACCGCGCGCAGACGGGAGCCCATGACAGGCGCCGAAGCCGCGGGAGTCACTCCCAATCGTCAACCCCACATCGGACATGGATATCGAACATCGAATATCGGAAGCGACACGGAGCCAGTCGGCGACATCTCCGCGGCCCCGCGGACGTCAGACGAGCACGGGCGGACCCAGCTCCGACGATGGGGACGGGGACAAAGACGGGTGCGGGCCGATCGCACGGCCGCGGCGTGATGACGTCGTGGCCCCCGTGACACGGATGTGTCGGGTGATGTGATGTGCGTCCCGACACAGGTCTTCCCGAGGCGTGGATCTGATCTGATCTGACGTGATATGACCAGGGGGGACCCCGATCAAGCCGTGTCCGAGAGACGGCGAGACCTCGGCTGGTGAGTGCGGACGCATCCGCATCGGTTGTGAGTCACGCGACACGACGCGTTCGGCAGGTGCGTTGGCGATCGCCGTGGGACGGGGGTACGTCTGGCTGGGATCTGTGGGGTGTCGCGCTGACACGAGGGAACACCGACGAGACGGGCGGGGACCGCGAATGGTCGGGGACTCTGTTGGGCTCTTGTGCGGATGACGTTATCGTGTGCTGGGCGTGGGGCCTGCGACGCGGTCATCTCTCCCGGCGCGACGACATGTCTGGTCGGATGATGTCGTCACGTCGCGCTGGGAATTATCAGAGCCGTGCGTCGGTCGGTGTCTTGATCAGTTGGATGATGTGTGCTTCTCATACGCGGAATAGAGCCATATCCGTTCAGTGATGGTCGGGCGGATGATACCCGGCTTTCTCCGATCTCACGTGAGTCTTGTGTCTCCTAGCTTCAAGCTTGAACGTGAGACTCGTCCCCTGCCAGGTGGTGGAGTTCTCCCTGTCCGCATGAGGCGTGTCCCAGAGTCGGCCGTGGTGCGGTCAGTCAGTCAGGGTTTGATGTTGGACTTGAGGGTTGGGAAGGGCGACCGCCGCGCGTACGCACGAGTGCTGGAGCTCCGTCAACATGTACGCTTTGGGAATGAGAACAGACGGTTATGGATGACTGGGGACGGACATTAGATTCGGGACACGGGAAATGGGAGAGGGAGCAGAGCAGGCTAGATTAGGGAGGGTGTTCCTTATTGGGTTTATTTACGTATATCTACACCAGTCATATTACTCCTCCGCTACATCTCCGGCGTCTTAATATAGATTCCCGTGCCAGCGTCACGTAGATTTTATAGGTGTCATTATTTGGTGCGGGTGAGGCGCGCCATTCACCGATCCCTGATCCATCTTCATCCGATTGCCTAGTCATCCCTACCTCATCCCCCATCCCCATCCTTATCCACATCCGCACACCTGATCATCCCTGCTCTGACCGTGACCCGCCCCCGTCCATGGTTACGTCTGGCTGTGCATCACCGTGATAGTCGCCGTCGCTGCTACGTCGAGGAATTTCGCCATCGGGTCTCGGAAAGCGCTCGTGTCGCACTTCGGTAGCAGCAAAGGTGATGTTCCTTCGGGCACAGAATAAAAGGAGAGAAGTGACGTAAATGAACCAGGATAACCCACACAACCCCCCCTAACAATACCTCACCCAGGCGTCCAGCGGGAGATCTTTGAGAACGGTGGAAAATCCGCGCGCGCCCTCCTCGTTACACGACGTCGTTGCCAACGTACTGACATCACTCACTCCCGATTGCGCCTCGACATACTCAATGTGAAAGACGGGTTTGCCCGCGTCGATGAAGGGCCGGAAGCGCTCGCATTCGCCAAATTGGACACACTGTTCATTGACGGCCCATTGCATGAGTCCTACCACGGTCGGGACTAAGGCGCCTGCATTCTTCAGTCCGATAGAGAGATTGTGCGAATGTGCCTCGGTGGCCAGGAAGTGAATGTAATCCACGGAATCCGTGGCGGTGAGTCCAAAGCCGTTGTCATTGTCGTAGGGATCGACATTATCGGGGTCGACGCCGTCGCAGCCGATCTCTGCTGCTCGCGCCAGACGTGCTTTCATGATGTTGCGGACATTCTGCGAATGCGTGTTCAGCCAGAATTCGTCGGGCCAGCCGTCCAGTGCACGACCTTTATCGCCGGCGCGAAAGCGATTCGAATCCGGTCGGTTCGACTCGTAAGACCCGGCGGAAAAGTAGCAGATGACTTGGTGTTGCGTGGCGTGAAACCCAGCGATCATCGCGGCATTGGCGAGGAAGAGATCGATATCATAGACCGGAATATCGTTGGGGGGAGGTACGGTGACGGGTCCGTCGAGAATAATTTGCCAGCGGGTTCCGACTGGCGGTTGCCAAAAATTGCCCGAGTCGCTTAGCGGCTCTAGCGCATTGATTTCGTTTTCCCGTGAACTGATTCCGAGTCCAACGCCTAAGGCAATGACAATTGCAAAAAAGGCGAGTCCTAGAATGAGCCAGAAGCGTTTGCTGCGATGACTTGGCGGCGGACTTTTGGTCGTCCCTTCGCTCGTGCTGAGAGTTCGATAAGGAGTTGAGGCTCTCGCTTGCTTCGCCGTACGTCGTTGGACGAAGTATCCGCGTGCAGAAGATATTAGTTCCGATATGGTGAACATCTAGAGACTGGTTTCCTCGAAAGATCTGGGCAATAGGTAGAGTAAAATGAAGAACTCAGGGGAGTAACAAACTTGCAGATAAAGATGAAATGCACTGGCGCAAGGGAGTAGTATATGACGACGAAAGTGTTACCACATTCTCCATTGTGACCGTTTTCGTATAGCTCAGCCACGAGCAGCGGAAGTAGCTCAATATTCAACCCGGTTCGTGAACGCAAATTTCTTCTTCAGAATTACGGAAATAAAGTTTGCATGATGGCGAATATCGTAGTTTTTTTCTGCAATCAAGTATTATATTGCATGCAATAAGTAAAATAGTTTCCTTGTAGCAAAAATAGCCTCGTTGCTTACTAGTACTATACTATGACTCGTTACGTCTTTATTGTGGCTGACTTATTGATTTAAAGTCTACAAATAAGAATATAGATGTAAATTATAATGCAATTTAGGCACATCTGCTGGCTACCAGCCGCCAGACGCCTGAAAACAACTGAAATAGATTTGCCCTCCATCCAGCTCAGCTATCAAAAAATATCACATGCGGATCTTTTAACAAATGTTACTATATTAAATATGAATTGGTGTGGTAAAAGTGAATGATACTGGTGAGCCTGTAAGGCTGACCCATACTAGACCAAAGATTAGCGACACTGTTAGAACGTTAGTAACGAAAATAGGTTTACATACTAGTTAGCGGGTCAAACCCGACTTTCTCGCTCCGAAATCCCTGAATATCAGTGACGTTTCCAGGAACCGTAAGTGGAATCGCGGTCGTACACCTGTTATCAGCTGTTGTAACTGTTACCCCAGTTATAGTGTTTGCGACCGGATCAATATTCCAACTAAGCTCTTGGTTACAAACATCTCTAGCCATTCGATCTACGAAAGCTGCTGCAATATCATCGTGTTTCTGTGAAATGATCGGCCACGTTACGAGACGGTTCAATTCCTGTGTGATTGTTTCAACCCTAAACAAATATTAAAAATTTTACACAAACTCCTCAAGATGGCGTATTTGTGACACTAGTGGTTGTAACACAGAAAAAATGTATGACTGACCATATCTGAAATAGGGAGAATTTCTGGGTGATCCCGTTGATGGTCACTTTACCAGCATTTCCATAATCAAGGTTTGCTTGATGGAACATAAAAGGGTCATGATGTAGGCCTAAGAGGTGTCGAATATTCGTATTTTTCTGAAGATAATACGTCAGAAAATGTTCGGCTATGAATATCAATCAACAGAGCTTACTTCAACCGCCATAAGTGTGTCAAAATCACCAGTCGCGGTGGAAGTATCGGTCCACTCCGCTACTGTGCAGTCAGGCAGGTTACAATTGTAGAAAATGTTTGTGGCCCATCGAGGCACAATAACGATACCGTCATAGCCATTATCAGCTACTGTGCTCACTAAAGGCCACATTTCATTCCACTATTTTGAATGTTAGCTTTTCTAGTTAGATTCAAACAAAAATTTTACCTTGTTCATCAAAGAAGGTCTTGTGTTATCCCCTAGACAGCTTCAGCAGATGATACAGAATAAATTGCAGTTGATACTTACCGACAACATTGACAATGCCATTATCGAGCCATGCCTTAATTGCATCGCCGTTATGTAGGCCGGTTATTGCAGGTGGTATGATCCCCTTATCACTATATTTTGATGCCGCAGAAATGCCGACTTGGTCAAGCCAAGCTCTGTTCCAACTAATTTCTCTAGAAACATCAAAATAAGTCGCATTATTTTGATCTTCATGAGTAAATGTGTGAGAGACATGGGCAAAAGAATTTAAATTGTCAGCTGTTGAAAACCATAATTTTAGAGCATCTGTATTCGTGCAGGCTGTTGAGTATGGGTAAGTCTCTGGTGTACTTGGCCAAAGGTTAACGCCTGTTCCGAGAGGCTTTACCCATTCAAGCGGCGTATCTACTTGCTCTGGGTACTCTATAGGACCAGGGCCACATATTTCAGTGGTATTCGAAGCCGTCTGATTCTAGTCAGTATTTTATCAGGGAGCATAGAAGGTAGATTTTTGCCTCAATATTTCCATTTCCATTATGACCGAGCTCAATGAACCAGTTACTTCCAGACGGCAGTCTACTGTTAACAGATTTTGCCCAAGAAACATGTTGTTCTAGATCAGAGGGCTTGATCTGAAACGTAGTTCCAGCTGGGCTGTAGATGTCCGACTCAAGAAATAGGTCATCAACTGTTTTTAATTATTTGTTAAATTACACGGTGTAATTAGATGAAATGTATTGGATTTACCTTGTGTGTTTAGGTTTAGGCGACGATAACCCAAGTCTGTGATTAATATTAGTTATATCTGAGCCTGGAAAAGTAGTATAAACGTACATAATCCCCTTGTTGCCCAGTGAATTGAGGCATGTTGCAGGAAGTTTGACGTTGCACTCCAATCTGTGGAGAATCCTATAAACCACACCATCTATCGGCTCACGTTAGAACGAGTTATTGGCCCATTTAGCCGAAATTTGCTAGACTACGAGGCAATTCAAGTTTAAATTCAAGCTCGATATGTTAAGATGACTCGCTCTCTTAATGGGTAGATTTTTAAAGTACAAGACTTACCTGCTGTCGACCGGGAAAACTATTGATGACTCCTGCAGTACTTGAATTTGAGCCACTCCCTGTAGCTTCGAACTGTGCAAACTCAAACGCTATGTCTTTATTATCAATCACGGCTGGATAATGCCATAGACCTTTCGTGCTTAGCCCAGCACCGCTTGTTTTCAATTAGTAAACTCTGCCAAGTAGACTGTTTGTTAGCTTGTGGAAACAAGAGATACTCACGTTTTTAGCCCAGCCGTGGGAAATAAAGCCGAGTTGGAGATACTGATCAATTGTTCAACCCCGTTGTCACAACAGCCACCAGATGTTGCATTCGTTCCAAACTCAGCTGTAGGAGAGACATCGATACGAACTAAGCGAGCACCGAAATTGACTTGGTAATTGAATATTGTGGTCCATTGATCTGCAGTAAGGGCGCTCTGAAATATAAATTAGTATATGCACCGGTCCTGTATCATCAACATACTCGAAAACCTATACTACCACCATAGTCATAACTCACGTCCGACAGAATAAAAATAGCTCCGTAATTTCCAGTCGTAGCTGAAGAATTCAAGTCGGGCAACGTTATCCCCGATTGTGGAACAAGAACAACTTGATGAGGTATGCCGTATCCGTTTAGACCAGAAATAGCAGAGTAAGAAGAAGCCTGATTTCGGGCAAGGACAAGGATCGTGCTCTTGATAAGAGATACTGATACGGCCAACCGATCAACTGTAGGAACGACTATCTGAGTATTAACCGTTGTATTGGCATCCACTAGCTGGCCATTGCGGTCGACTACCGCCCGGGTTGGATAAATAGATGCTGCTCGAAGAACTATAGTCGGATGCTTGACGTTTCCATCTTTTTGTAATTGTATTACTGACGCTTCACCAGGAGTCAAAAAAAATGCCAATACCAAGACCCTGAAAATAGTCTTCACTAGCATCATGAGTGATTGTAGGTTTTAGTTATCAAGTGATGAGGGCCAAAAAGGACAAGTCAATCGAAGAGAAAATTTTCAGTAGGAGAAAAGACAACTCATAAGAAGAAAAGCTCATATATCAATCAATATATTCATGTGACTATATAGAGGGCGATAGACGAAGAGAATGAACCAAAAATCGAAGAGAACAAGTCTTGAGCTAATTTAAGATAACAGTGACAACTTTCATGCTGGAAAGAGAGAGGGATAATAGGCAGGACCAGGAAAGCATACTTGCAAGAAAGCCAATATGACAAGAGCCAAGAAGGCCGTACTCACGCCCAATAGACCACTCATCATCAAATTGATGAAATATTACTATATTTTATGATGAATGAGCCGACAACATAGGTTGTCCCGTAAGATACGCGTGACCACTGATTCAGGAAGTTTTTCTCCAAAATTCGGCAATGGTGGCGGTAAATCTGGATTTTCGGAAAGATAAATAGCTGCTTGTTTCCACTCCTCGCTTGTATGAGAAAAATACATTGAAGTTGTGTGGCACATTTTTCGGAATTTTTCAGATAAACGGCATAGAATGTCAGAAAATGTTAACGTTATCTTAACGCGGGAGAATATCTAAAAATAAATATTAGTTTGACGTCTGACAATCCTGTGCTTGAATTATAGAGAGCTATGTGAATTGATAGTTCTGGACTTTTAAGTACAAGGGGCCAACGGCAGACTGAGATGATTGAATGATTAATGGAATTCGTGCGTCTTAGGCAGAAGTTCTGTACCCAAGAGACATGATACGGGTAGCTGATTCCTAACGCGTCTAGACTACCTACATTCTGTGAATATGACTAGCCAGTTTTTTTTAAAAAGGCAAAAAAAGGCGCATAAGTGCCGAAGGTTTGACGAGCAGCATCTTACTTTTCATCTCTGTCGTGAGCATCTGCGTAATTAAAAGAATTTCCGACAGTATATCGAATCATGCCGGATACCATCGTCACGATGAAGCCGCATTCCTCGCTTCAAATAGAAGCGCAGTCGGGTTAGAAATTGGTAGCAGGAATTGCTCGAATCGAGACTTTGGCACACACTGAAAGCCCCCCCAAATTGGAAAATCATCGTTAAATTCTCCTTTAAGAAGCTCTTATCTCCTCTCTAAATCCTGAAAATCTGCTCTCCCGGCTCTCGTACCATTCTTCGTAGATCTATAACCACTTTTGACTGAAGCTAGAAGTCTCACCTCCCAGTTTCGTGGTCCACAGATTCAATTCTCTATCGTTTAAACATGGCACCAAGAGCGTAAACCTGGGGGCCTTAAAAGGTCGATGGTCGTGTCGAATTTATCAAGCGTAGTCCTCGTCTAAAAGTAGTCGATAATTTGTGAAGCCGGCAGAGATATCATTAAGGTTGTATTTGAGTGGTAGCAGAGAGAATGCTTGACCTGTTGAGGATGTTTCCACTAATGATCCTTGTGGGCCTCTGAGCCCGATCGAGCACGGGTCTTCTTAGCTGTTTTAACTATGCAGCGAATATATTGAGCGTTTACAGCCAACACTGCATGAGGAGGAAGAGTTCGTCCTTGTAAGCCGGAGTTGAGATGATCTTCTTGTAATGCGCTTAGAATAGGAGTTGATGGAGAAGGTCGCTAACCGTTGACGGCGTACACTCCCAGTGAGGAACGAATAGACGGGCATTATCCGTCATTCCCAGTTACTATATTGATTGATTCATTCAAGCTTGAGCCGCCGGGCAAGCATTTTAATTAAGCATATATGTTTTGACAACGATTCTCAATCCTATCTGAAGACAATCAAGGAATTATGTTTACATTTACCACCTCGTTTCGGAATGAGTCGGGCATTTTTTTAAAAAAATCAATCTTGTTTACACAGCCTGGAGCATTAACGCAAATGATTACGAAAGATAAGTATAAATTTCAGAATAACTCAGGTTGGCGTTTAGAAAATTCATATTCAGATTTCATTTGCAGATTCTAGTACGAGGATAACGCCTTACAACACCTATACTCTTTCGTGAATACCCACTGTGACTTCACTTAGAGTATGGTGGAATTTAGATTTAAACTTGGTCTTCTATTCTATTCGACGAAAATCAATAATACGTATTGAGCCCTAGTTATGCCGTTTACCTAAGCAATAACGCCAGTACTTCTAACATGATTAATCATATAAATCTCCATAGCAACCAACTGATTACTTGTAAGGACACCCACCATTTGGAAAAACCACGTAAGCCTGTGGTCATCTAAGTATGCTTACGTCATCCGATCCTGGTCAGACTACGTCGCTTTGGCTATTTACTGTTAATCCCGAGCACTAAGGCCCCCCTTTATCTTAGTCATACTAGTACAACACTTCCATTAAGATTGAGTAGAATATCAGTACTCGTTACATGTAAGATCATTACTACTCTCCTATTGACTCAAAACTCATGACAAAACAAATACACGGGTTGAATGGTGCATTAGTACACCATTCTGGCCGTTCTCCCAAGTAGAGTCTGGGTAGGATGGACATTTGAGACAGGAGAAAGCTAGTTCGATTCTAGCAAGACCCTCATATCACATTCTCTCGCGGTGGTACAAAAGTCATAAAACGATGAAAGCCTGTCCAGATAACTACATGGTTTTCTCGCTTTTCCCTCTGGTGGGTATTCACGTAAGAGGGTACATGTCGTAAGGCGTTATTCTCGTAGTGAAATCTACAAATGAAATCTGAGTATGAGTGTTCCAAACGTTAAAACTGGATCGTTCTACTGACGCAAGGTATCTTCCAAAAATGCTTGCATTGCCCAATAAGGCCCCTAATCAGGTAAGTAAAAGTAAAATAAATAAAATAAAATAAAATAAAATAAAATAAAATAAAATAAAATAAAATAAAATAAAATAAAATAAAATAAAATAAAATAAAATAAAATAAAATAAATAAATAAATAAATAAATAATAATAATAATAATAATAATAATAATAATAATAATAATAATAATAATAATAATAATAATAATAATAATAATAATAATAATAATAATAATAATAATAATAATAATAATAATAATAATAATAATAATAATAATAATAATAATAATAATAATAATAATAATAATAATAATAATAATAATAATAATAATAATAATAATAATAATAATAATAATAATAATAATAATAATAATAATAATAATAATAATAATAATAATAATAATAATAATAATAATAATAATAATAATAATAATAATAATAATAATAATAATAATAATAATAATAATAATAATAATAATAATAATAATAATAATAATAATAATAATAATAATAATAATAATAATAATAATAATAATAATAATAATAATAATAATAATAATAATAATAATAATAATAATAATAATAATAATAATAATAATAATAATAATAATAATAATAATAATAATAATAATAATAATAATAATAATAATAATAATAATAATAATAATAATAATAATAATAATAATAATAATAATAATAATAATAATAATAATAATAATAATAATAATAATAATAATAATAATAATAATAATAATAATAATAATAATAATAATAATAATAATAATAATAATAATAATAATATATATATATATTCTCGTTTACTGTCCTTTTAGCTCCTATTATGTACATAGTGCCATGAGGACGGATGGCCATCAAACGAGGGAAAAAGCTTTAAAGCAACAAAACCCGAAGACCCGCCACGTTGGCACGTCCTAGCTTAATGCAGAGGATGCCCCTTTGTTCCATAAACTCCAGTTCAACCGTGATTTCCATTAACTCCCCAAACAATAGGAAAATACTCAAGTGAAAAAAGTTAGTGAAGGTGATTTTGGCCGAGTCTTTGACCCAGAACTACTACTGTCAGGCAGGATCTCATCCATCCCCAGCCCAATTTTCATCAGAGACCTTGTTGTAGCCGACGTGACTCTTTCTTCTTTCCGTGGTCGTCCAGGACCCCTCTTCGGAGCGTCTGGCTTTTTGCTTGTAACCAATGTGAATCCTTGGTCATCGATTGCCTTGCCTGATGTAATTGCGACTAGTCTTTCTTCCTTCTCCCGATGAATATCCGCCGTCCGCTCAAGTAGCTCCAGGCGAGCCCTCTGCACACTCCCCTTGTAAACCTGGAAAGTTCGACACGCCGCTCTCTGCCATGAACGGTGTTCCTTACCGCAGTTGCAGCAAGAAACCCTTTTCCCGGGACAGTCCCTGGTTTGGTGAGCACCTGCGCACCCACCGCACCTGGCCGCCCTTCCGCACGACGCTTGCGTGTGGCCCCATTGGCTGCAGTTATAACACTGCTTCGGCTGAGCCTTGGGAGACCACATTTGTGCCGTGTATAGCATAGCATTAAGGACGATGCCATGTCGAACCACTTGCTTCTGTAAACCCTCTGTGGGCAGGCTCAACACGACCGACCCTCTCGTGTGGCCGTTCTTCTTCGCCCGTTCGTGCTCTTTGCCATCGTGAAGCCATCTTATTCTGTTTATTGAGAGCCCCGGTATTCTCGCTTTCGTCGCCTCGCAGATCTCTCGGATCAATCTGGAATTGTCGGCGTATCTGCCTCCTTCAATTTTTGTCCTCAAAGGGACACCGCAAACCTCCACTGGAAAATCATGCCTCAGAATCTTGAATTCCTCTGGTTGAGACATGTTGAGAGCTGCGTCTCTCTGGGACGCCGACTGAACGAACACCTCAGTGTCGTTGCTCCTCAATTGTCGGACCGCGTAAGCACCTGGAATGTGCTGTTTCGCCTTGGTGAGCAGCTCTGTTGGCTGCATGTCTTTCGCCCCTCTACTCGTATTCGGACAGCCGTTTTGTTCGCTTGAGGTGCGACAACCGACGCGTAAGTCCTAGGTGCCAGCGCTCCAGGAGCCATTTGTTGCACCGCCTTTCGGCTAGGGTCCGCAAGGCTCTTCTTCACAACCTCTTCCAATGCGAGCATCCGCTGCTCGATCTGTGTTGGCTTCGATTTCGTTTCTTCCCATTCCTTCTTGTGCGCCTTGAACGCAGCGATAGCCTCCGCAACTTCCTGTCTGGAGATCTCAAAACCCTCCTCCAATTCTATCCCTGAGTATATAGTCCCTATCTTTTTCAAGAGACTCCGTATAATTTCAAGATTATCAGTTAATTTATCGTCTGCTGTCTCCTTATCTGCTGTCGTTGTCGTTGATTTGGCCTGCCGTGGAGAAATTTTGTGGCCCGATTTCGCCGGCCCGTCACCTTTTCCCGCCATGTTGTGGCACGACGGTAAAAACTTGGGGACTGAGTATAGCGAAGGTTACGAATTCAATGATATAAGTCAAAAAGCGTGATAGCATCCGGAGAAGTGGGTGCAGCTTTTCGTGAAATGTGGTGTACTCTAATAATAATAATAATAATAATAATAATAATAATAATAATAATAATAATAATAATAATAATAATAATAATAATAATAATAATAATAATAATAATAATAATAATAATAATAATAATAATAATAATAATAATAATAATAATAATAATAATAATAATAATAATAATAATAATAATAATAATAATAATAATAATAATAATAATAATAATAATAATAATAATAATAATAATAATAATAATAATAATAATAATAATAATAATAATAATAATAATAATAATAATAATAATAATAATAATAATAATAATAATAATAATAATAATAATAATAATAATAATAATAATAATAATAATAATAATAATAATAATAATAATAATAATAATAATAATAATAATAATAATAATAATAATAATAATAATAATAATAATAATAATAATAATAATAATAATAATAATAATAATAATAATAATAATAATAATAATAATAATAATAATAATAATAATAATAATAATAATAATAATAATAATAATAATAATAATAATAATAATAATAATAATAATAATAATAATAATAATAATAATAATAATAATAATAATAATAATAAACGGAAGGATGCTTAATTGGACAGAAGCAGAAATAAGGAGAGAATGCTAAATTGAAAACGTTTAGTGGTTTTGCACTTCCTGTAGGTAAACAGAAGAATCACAGACCAAATTTGTACAGATGAAGAGGGTTTTCACCGCAAAGGTTTCCCTTTCGTGTAAATAAAAAGTTAGACACCTGCATGGACCTATTGGGTACCTGAACGGGTTAATTGAAATCAAATCAAATAATAATCGCTCAAACTTGAGGGAAAAATTGATTCAAAAAGTTGCTGATTCTCACACTTTAACAAGACGGTAGCAATTCAAAATATATCGCAGAGTTTCTCGGGATTATGTTCGCACAAGTCAAATATACCATACGTCGCAGCCACGTCTCTCCCAAAAAGAGCAAAGACGCTTCTCGACAATTAACTTATGCGAAAGCAGAAGAGTTGGAAGATTTTATTTGTTCTTCTCGTCAAACGACGGCAAATGTCACACTTCGAACTCGCTTCGAACTTTACCGACTGGAATGTGGGTGAAAAAGCCGTCAAGAACGTTCTTACCAAGAGGGGATATTCACGCTGCCTTGCCAGAAACAAGCCCCCAATATCGGAAGAAAAACGGCGTATCTGTAAGGCATGCGCTGAGGCTTATCTTCATTTAACCCAAGAAGATTGGTCGCTCATCCTTCGGAGCGATGAAACTTGGATTAATGATGCGAAGATTTTATCCCAATATATCACTCGGAAAGGCAGCTTATTAAATTTACTGTTTTATGCATAACGACTGACCATATCTAAAATGAGTGTAGAATATGACAATACATGTGTGACAGAAAAGCAAAGGCCAAATAATTTGTGGATGTTCTGGGGCTCCTTTTCCTGAATCGCAAAAAGGGGATCATATATTCTGGAAAAGAGAATGGGGAAAGATAACAGCCGAAAGCTACACCGAGCACATACTCCCCCAAGTTGTGCACTGGTTTAGGAGAAATCCTGGACCTGATAGTCGCCTTATCAGATTCATGCAAGATAACGCACCACCACACAAAGCCACCCTCTCAAGAGCTTACCTCAGATCTAACGAAATTGAACTGATTTCTTGGCCGGTTTTCTCTCCAGATCTAAATTCGACAGAGGCTGTATGGAGTTTGATGAAATCATGTACACAGGCCCGATATCCTGAGCTCGGCCAAGGGAGATAGCGTAGTCGGTTACAGGTCCACGTGATTGTTGAGGAGGCTCGGGAGTCGAAAACGCCGGATCAGCTTCCAACCCTGATTGCGAGCATACCAGCGAGATGTCAGGCAGTCATAGACGCAGATGGTGGTCCAATAGGTTATTAGTCTTTGAATTTGTGATTCTATAACATAAGCTTGTATTCCTATTCGTAAAATAAAAGATTAATTAAAAATTTAATTGCCTTCAAACTATCAGAAATTTCCTATTCAGTGCTAGTACAATAATATCAGAAGAAATTGCAAGGGTAGCAAAGCTAGGAAGCCAAGACTTTCCCTCACCAATAACCCAAGTATTAAAAGGTTACCAGTGAGATTCATTACCTAATGCGTCCGAGAAACAATCGATTTGATGCTAAGGTGTGCCACAAATTACCCCGTCTGTATAAAGGTTATCAAAAGATCCCTACCTATAAGACATGGATATAAAATTTATGGTTGAGCCGGAGTACATGCAAGTAAAGCTAAGTGCCCCTGATACCCTGTATATGACTA
Organism: Podosphaera xanthii; assembly: GCA_028751805.1. Classification (NCBI taxonomy): domain Eukaryota; kingdom Fungi; phylum Ascomycota; class Leotiomycetes; order Helotiales; family Erysiphaceae; genus Podosphaera; species Podosphaera xanthii. The sequence goes on along the minus strand of JAPWIX010000012.1, from coordinate 2,696,169 downwards.
TCATCCAGCAAACTATATGATGGGTCTATCCCTGATAAAGAGGAATTATTTTACAGACTGTCAGGGATAATACCTAATCATCAGGTTTGCCTTCTCCTTAGGGTAGTAATTTTACAGTGGGGAAATATGGGTCTGCATGTCGCTTCAGGGGTTATACCCCTACTAGTCTTATGATCTGCAAATTTCTATTATTTTGGCCTTAGTTATCGGGCCATTTTCTGCATAAGTCGATTTCTCCTGAGGAACAGATATCTCTTCCATCACACATCTCTTTTCTTTACACACTCAACGGCTTGTTTATCTATTATCGTTATTATTGATACTGTCATCATCAAGTGAGAGAATTTATGATTTAATCTATTTCATATTACATCATGTTATCATAATTAGGTATTGGGTATAAGGTATCCTCAGCTTTTTTAAATAAACTTTCTCCTTATCTCAGCCAAGGTATTTAATTCGGAAGACCGTGACTTAAATAGCTACTAAATTTACACCAGACATGGAATCATCACGGCTGCTTCGATCTCCACCTTCGACACCTAGTCGCAAACACTTGTCAAGAGACCAATGCCTGCAAGTAAGTGTAAAATTAGGGAAGAATTTGACTGATATTTAGCTAATACTTTAAATAATGGCTCTGTGTGGAGGCGGTAAAAACCAATCCCAAATTGGGGCACAACTTGGGATTTCTCGGGGACAGGTTTATTATTTGCTACGCCGCGGCTCTATCACATCGAAGAAGAGGAAAGGTCGTGTACCGAAACTCTCAACTGAGGCTGTCGACGGAATTGAGAAGTTCATAAATGAATCTTATGAAAATCGAAGGATGAGTTACATGCAACTTGCTTTGGGGCCATTCAGTCACCTGGATGTCAGCGAGCGCGTCATCCAAAGCGAATTACAGAAGAGGGGTTACAGGTGTCATCCTGCTCACAACAAGCCTCCAGTCTCCGAACTTACTAGAAGGAGGCGCAGAGAATAGGCTTCAGCTCATGTTGACTGGACCGTAGAAGACTGGAGATCGATTCTTCGGACGGACGAAACCTGGGTTAAAGACGGTCAACACACTAGAGACTGGATGACAAGGACGGTTAGAACAATGCTTCTTGGTTTGAAAGACTTTCTCTCTCTAATAAGTTGACAAAGACCAACCAGGAATTTCATATCACGTGTGTTGGTGAAAAATTAAGAAAGAAAAACGGTTGGATGTTCTGGGGATCCTTTCCAGGGTCAGAGAAAGGTCCTAGCTTGTTCTAGGAAAAAGAGTGGAAGACTATCGAATCCGAAAAGTACTGCTCTAAGATAGTACCTTTAATTGACGGTGTGGTCTCGATGAGACCTTGGCTCTTTGTGATGCAGGATAATACTCCTGCTCACGCTACTGAAAGAACGACAAAAGAGTTCCAGGAGAGACATTTAGATCCTATCGACTGGCCACCCTATTCGTCAGATTTGAATCCGATTGAAGCAGTTTGGGATAAAATGAAAGATTATGTCCAAGAGAGATATCCGAGCCTGGGTCAGGGGAAGCAGCGTACCCACGACTAGTTGCGGACTATCGTACAAGAAGCATGGAACTCTGTGCCTGATGAATATCTTGATGATCTGATAGAAAGTATGCCGAAAAGGTGTCTAGCTGTGTTGGAAGCTGATGGAGGATCAAATAAATATTGATTCTCAATTATTTCTAAAGTAGTCCTTGATAGTTGTCTGCTTTTGCTTGTTGTCTTCATGTAAATTTGGAGTCAAATTTCCTTATTCGTGGATTTGGTAGTTAGGTAGATAAATTTAGCATCAATGCACAATTATATGCAGTCAATTATTATACAAATTGAGCTTAGCGGCAAGGAAGACCCACTGCAAAATTCTTCTGTCAGAGGTAATTGTCATACAAAAAGTATGAGGAAATTTCATAAACTTTCATAAATACAGGGGCTAAACTCTATTTGTCTAAAGACCATACCAAATTAGGCCTAGCATACCTAAACAAAACCCCTGTCTTGGACCGACTTCAAAATCACCACCCTAAGGGTAGGGTAGATCACTTAATATTTAATACCCTTGAAGTAAGTTAAATGTCGCAGGGTATGCCGGTGACCGAGTTACGCCGACAGACGCGCTGACCTGTACTGGCGAGTAGGGATATTTCGGTTCACGCATCTCATCACTCCGAATGAAGGATGATCGAATGGCGTTAGGGAGAGTCGTGGGACGAGAGCCGTCACTTGGCGACTCGTGCAAAGATTTGGGTTTGTAGTCTCAAGACTCTTTGTTTATTCCCGCCATATCTGGGGCGATGATAGCTCGTGGTTGAAGAACTTCGTCGATATCAGTTTGACGGATGATGATTCATACTCCATCTTAGGGCTGAAATGGTTACGTACAGTAAAGTGTCAGTCAAAGATGGAGTGTTTGAAGGACGACAATGTTGGAAATTTTCTCCTAAAGCAGATTTCAGATGACCGTATCGGTAAGATAGTCGATTCTAGGAGTTAGCGAGCTGAATGAATGATGTCGGGTCGTGTCAGAACTGGCCTATATACACGGTCAATTCATCTACCGTTAAATGTCACCGCAAAACCCTACGTTCTACGTCTTGATTCTTCAATAACATCAATTTATTATCATGGAGTCAATTTGAGTCTTTCCAACGTGTGCCAAAAGCCATTTGCCAACTACATTTACTTTAACGGAATCCTATAATTGGACTATAAATAGTAATTTGTCATTCTTCCACAAGAGATTGAGAGTGCTACTACGCTGCTGCTTATCAGATTGAATTGTGGTTAGTACTTCAGAAAGTCTCACATCGCCCAAGGGGTTGCCGAGTATTCTTTGTAGGTTGGTTTAACGAATGGTTCGTAGCGGATAACTTCAGTAGCAGCTTTCATTCGGGAGATGATAACAAAGAAGTCATAACTTTTGTCTTCTCCATGTCCCAAAAATCAAAAGGGAAGAATCGAGAGCTGAATCAAAAATGGGCGCCACGAAAGTTAATTCTACACTGTTGATTTCAGTTCGCGAAACGGTCCTATCGTTCCTTATAGCATAAATTTCTAATTCACTAGAAATCAAATTCACACCATTCTTCTTTGGGAGGTAAAGGCGGTATAATTCCGCCCTTAAATACCTTAAACTTTTTTGCGTGTTCATATGCCTTAACTATAGCTTCTGGATATGTTACTTCAGCTGGCATTTTTGCATCTTTTGAAAAGGCCGGTTTGCCATCTGGAAACCAGATTCTTTCCCAAATTCCTGATTTGTTGCAAATTCCGGGAAGTTTATCCCGATAGACAACGGAGTTGCCTTTGTAAGATGATAATGGATGTGACGCTTCGTTTGTTTTGTTAAGTTGACCATTAATTTGTTGTGGGGTTGTGTTTGATGTATTAGCTGTAGATATCGGAGGATGAAGGCCTACTGAATTGTTCGGCGTAGTGTGAGCCTGTGTTGATGAATTCTGTTGCGTATTATTTGGGCCCAAAGAATTTTGTTTTTGGGGGGCTTGCTGAGGATTGAAGTTTCCAGAGACAAAGAAGCCTTGAGTCTCGGATCGGGTTGACGTGTTAATATTAGCCGCAGAGAACGGATTCGGTTGAATTTGAAAATTGGTTTGATTTGGCTGAGTTTGTTGATTGAACGGATTCGGCTGATTTTGTAGATTGGTTTGATTTGGCTGAGTGTGTTGATTGAACGGATTCGGCTGATTTTGTAGATTGGTTTGATTTGGCTGAGTGTGTTGATTGAACGGATTCGGTTGACTTTGAAGATTAGTTTGATTTAGCTGATTTGCCTGACCGAAGGGATTTGGTTGACTTTGAAGATTAGATTGATTTAGCTGAGTTACCTGACCGAATGGATTCTGTTGGTTCTGATGATTGATTTGATTTGCTCGAGTTTGTTGATTGAATGGATTCAGCCGATTTTGATTATTAGTTTGATTTTGATGAGTTGGCTGACTGAATGGATTCGGCTGACCTTTTTGATTGAATTGGCTTGGCTTCATTTGCTGACCAAATGGATTAGGCTGAGTCTGTTGACCAAATGGATTAGGCTGAGTCTGTTGACCAAATGGATTAGGCTGAGTCTGTTGACCAAATGGATTAGGCTGAGTCTGCTGACCGAATGGATTTTGTTGGTTTTGCTGATTGATTTGATTTGAGACATGAGCAAATGGACTAGGATTATTTTGACCAAGAGCTGAAGGCATCCCGAAAACAGCTGTCGGAACTTTTAGAATGGGGATATTAGGGTTATTGTTTGATGCTGGTTTTGCGAAAGGGTTAGCAGGAGGATCCTTGTTTATTTGCCCAAAAGTATTTTGTTGTTGGTTGTGAGAGACATTGAGGGTATCCCTACTGAACGGTGAAGTCCCAAAGGCGCTATTTGGTGCAGCGGTGTTTAGCGCACTAAATGGATTTATTTTCTGGCCAAGAACTGAGGATTGCCCAAATTTCCCAGTAACCATAGAAGGTGCACCAAATTTTGGGGCTGATGGTTGTTGGCGTACAGCTGTGTTGATGGTCATTTGTGAGCTGGTGCCTACCGTAGGCATATTATCAGTTGCCATGGGCGTCGTGTCGGTTGATGATAGCGTCGCAGTTTGAGGCGGGGGAGCTCTGTAGAAATCTGTCCGGGTCGGTCGTTCTTCTGGTGCCGTCACAAACTTCAGAGCTTCGTCGTAATTATTGAGGGCATATTGATTCTGGTCTTCGGCAAGCTTGACATGCTTCTTATATTCTACGATCTGAAGCTCGTCAATAAGATATCAGTTTACCACGTTCTTAGCCATACTATTTGCTGAAGACGATCTGGATCACCGGCTGCTATGTAATGAGCCAGTCGCACTTCTTCAAAGCTTTGCTCCCTTGGGTATCCTCCAAACAATTGCGCTGGAGCATGCGTTATGGGCGCAAAAGCGCTGAGCTTCCATGTATGATTCTCTCTGCCAAGATCATTAATTATCAATCCCCGTTCTTCATGTTCAGAATTATTTTGTAGTGAAACTATACGTATATGATTAGCCATAACATTGTTGCACTTTGGCGTCGAATCCGACCTTGAATTCGGCTCTTTTCATCCAGATTTGAATTTTTAGTGGATGAGCCCTGTCGTGCAGCAAATAGATTTTCATTTCGTGAAACCTGACCGCTACTTGAGTGATCGAACCGGCAGAATTCTGCGGTTCTCAGCTTAACACAATTTATTGGAAGAACTGTTGGTTATTGTGTCATTACCTCCGTATTTACAGTAACCCTGTTGTCAGTATCTGCATACTACTGGCGGCATTCTCCCGGTTGCAATAAATATCTCACTCCACTCAGACCGCGACTTTTCAAAGCTAGAGTGTGCTACTTTTACCGTATCTTCCTCACATAAATTATCTATCCTGTATGCATACCTGACGCAACATTTCTCGGTGCAATTGAATCGGGACGCAAGCACCGCGCCGAATGATCTCTTGCGTTGAAGGCTATTACCTTCCTGATATTCCTTTAGCCGACTAAGAAACAACATACAGGAGGGGGCTGACGTATAGCATACATGACTCCTCAAATTTTGGCCCTTTTGTCCCAGATATGATCGAAAAATAATGCACATACTTACTTTGTTATACAAAAGCTTACATCTTTTCACAGTCAATTTCACGACCTACAGGATATTTTCCCTACTGTGGAAGACCGGCGATTAAATTGACGCTGCCCTTACTTTGTTAAGATCTCCAAATACAGACCCTCGATAATGTAATTACCCGACAGAGGTTAGAAGACACTGAGCACAAATTTGGACAGGAAGATTGCTCGTGTCAATCGAGGAAGGTCACGTCTAGTGGAAATATCATGAGAGATGGATGGACAAAGAAGCAGTATCTCGAGGGAGGACAGAGTAATTGATGGGGGAATTTGAGGGGACTTCTTAACTTCGACAATATTGTGCCTGCCGAGGCCTTTCCCGACAAAAGATAGTCTTATAGTCCCCGATCTGAGTCATGTCCACGTTCAAAGTCCTATAGCTCGAACACCTGCAACAATGAGATACGAAGGCGTCGTAAGATTATGCTTTGTGCGGTTGCGACGGACAAGACGATGAAGTACACTGCGGATTCTTAAGTTTGTACGTGATTTTTTTTGTTTGGAGCACGCATTTACTGACGTGAGGAGACGAAGCGGGGCATAGACTGCCTCCCCCCCAAAGTTCGTCCCCTCTACACTTAGGTAACCGTTTATATTTGCAATACTAAGTCCTGCACGGAAAATGACATGTAAGGGTGAGTCTTGCAAAAGTACCACCAATTCAATACATCTTAATATCATAATTAAACCGGGACCTACTATGGGTGTGGACGGGTTCTAATGTATATGTGATCGAAGGTCCTTATAGACCCTCAAGATTATTATTTTTGTCCCTCATATTTTATACAAATTTTCATGGAATAAGGGACAAAATTAATAATCTCAACGGATCTACAGGGACCTTCGATTACCCATACCTTAATTTATAGGGGACGAACTTTTAGGATAAGGAAGTGTACTTATGCATCAACATCCCTGCACTACCCTGCTTGTCACACTAAATCAGATTCTATCTAATTGAATGTGATTATCGTTTACTTTAATTCTTAGATGACCATGAGTTTTTCTCGCTTTTCCCTCCTGTGGGTATTCGCGGGAGAGGGTAAATGCCGTCAGGTGTTGTTCTTGAAGTGGTATCTGCAAATAAAATCTGAGTATGAGTGTTCCAAACGTCAAACTGAGCCATCATGCGAAATATGCAGATCTTCCGTCATCATTCGCGTCATAGCCTCAGGCTGCATACGCAAAAATGATTTATAAAAACACCCCCCCGTCGATAACATCAGCACAAAAACATGAATTGGCGTGGAGCTCTAAGTAATGCATCTCTCCTCTTCCTGACACGAAATAGTCACAATTCTGAAATTAATCAGAAACCATCCCACCAGATCTCGGAAGAATTGGGTTCTTGTTGTCCTTCATCATGGTTATGAGCTGACGGAGTATGGGATTCTGGATCCTAAAGCTATCCCTGAAGTCGACAAAATAACACGTATCAATGGTAAGAATGGATGATAAACATTGGATGCTTATTATACAGAGTAAATGCCTATTTGCCTGTCAAATGGAAGGATGAGATATCTGACATACATGAAGAATCCAGGTGTGCACCATTTCCCTCTTCTCGCTCATGGCCTCTGGAATATGTCAGCATCGACTTGTGTCTATGGAACGAGACCGATACCTTTACTGACTTCCATGAGGCTTCGTCTCTACTCAGCACATCACTGCCGATGGGTCGGATAGTGCAGTGGTACGCCGTCCGGGTCGTTCTCCCAAATAGAGTCCAGGTAGCCGAGGCACATGCCCCACTTGAGACTGGAGAAAGCTGGTTCGAATCTAGAAAGACCCACACACCTTATTTCTTGCCTGGTCATGTATATGACGATGACGCAGAAACACTGGATAGCTGTGGGTGGCTGAAATACGTTGCTGCGGCAGACGCTAACGGTTGAGGGTTGAAGGGGCTGTTGGGCGCCTGACTCGGAATGATGTCTTTGAATGATGTTCGGGTGTGAGTGCTCTTCATATCAAGTCACCTCATCACACCATATTCCGTACACGTGTCATTCATATCATAGCTTAAAGACCACATCAATATGAATGACTTAAAAAAAACAATGCCGATCTAAATAGCACGGCCGAGCCAGTACAATATAGTGTGTGTATGTGTTAACACTTAACGCCAAGTAGGCTGGCGGGTTAAGCCCGGCATTAGTGCCCCTCGAGGGGCGTTTGGCGTGCCTGCGTAGCCTAACAACACCGGACAATTCTTTCGTCCAGTGACTATCGCATTTAATCTAACCAAGTAATTTGGCACTCTCTTCCGAATAGTCGATGGCCGCGTTCTGATGTCTTGGACGCTACATATTTGCTGCGCCTTACAAAACTCTGCGCACAAGATAGTCATTAAGCAGGGTTCATCGAGCTTAAAAACTCATCACAACACTTATCAGTCCCATTTCTGTACTAATCTGACAATCCGCCACAAAAGCTTCATTTATAAACTTCCCATCGAATGAAAAACAATACCTTAAAACGGAATTCAGTCTTAAATTAATACAAAGTATCATATATTGGAACCGGTTCCAAAGGATTAACGCTCTATAACAGAGCGTGAGCTTGTAATGTGGTGGAAGGCCTCGAAACTTTCCAAAAAATTTTAAGCTACAAATTTAATTGTTAAAACTGTTTTTGAGAAGAGCAAAAGCTGATATTTAATACTGCTTGATGATGATGAGACTGGAGGCCTAAAAACTTTTGCCTGCAGCTCTTACACCACATGTAAACAAGATCCTCTTGTAGCTGCAGGCCCCTTCTACAAAAATTTCAGCATCAAGAATTTTATTTAAATTTTAATGCAAAAGAAAAGGCTGGTCTCATCATCACGTTCAAAAAATCTCGAAAAATGAAAGGTGCGATTCAGACAGAGAACAGTATACAGAAGATCGCTATAGTTACAGACACAACCATCAGACTAGCCAAGTTTGGATCTCTGGACCTATTAACAGTTGTAACGGGTGATAACCCCTGCAGCCCAGTTCGCTTATGTTAGCTTCCGTCTAGCGATCGGTTGGGGCGGATGCTCAGACTTGGCCTGGTAGGACACTCAGCAACTAGTCTCTTTGAATAATGTTTTAGAAGATATTGAAACAGGATTCAAAGGTTAGGGGTCAAGTATCTAGCACTAGGCAAAACATATATATAGGTGATATCAGTAACATTCATAGCTTCTCTCACTATGGATAATTATAAACTACTTTACGATATACAGTGCTTCTGCCTCAATATCCCGAACTGTGACAACAGTTTATAAAAGAAGTCTGGTTTCAAGCAAGGACTGTCCTTTAACCAGCACATTGGCCTCGACTCTTAGCTTCCACTCTACTACTTGTGACAGTAACCAAGCTGGTTATAATGAGGTCGATTGATTAATTTTGTATAAAGGGAAAAATCTGATCTGAAGTCTAAATTACAAATGTACAGTAGCTTACAAAAGTGGTCGAATAAATCACCAAATCTAATATAATTGACCATAACTCTACAACATGATCTTGAAATGAAAATATTACAGCATTATGTGAAAATTTAATTACTTTACTATCGCTGAGACAATTTTGAAGCAAAAAAAAAGAGAATTGGTTATTCTATAGTGGTCTTGGCATTCTCCATTACTCGACCAGTGTCACGGTTCGACCAAGAGCGCAAGGGGCAACTAATGGTTATAAGTGGTCTATATTGAATCTATGCTGGAAGTATCTACCTATCTAAGACATACAACTCCAAGGATTTATAGATCTTTTCAGATTACTAGAAAGTTCCTCTCTTCCCTCCTCTGAAACCTCTGGAAGTTCTGGAAAGAGCTATGCCTAATGGCAAGGTAGGTACCCCTGTTCGTCGCTTATTATGCAGGACGCGCCCACTTTGTGTTATGCACGCCTATGCATAGCATAGGCTACAGGGATTACACAGCTCACTAGCTGTTACAATCCTTCTCCCCCTTCTGGAGACATCTTTGCCAACCGTCTTGATCGTCGATTTTGCATTGTATGGAGTTCCGCTGGTCCAACAAATTTACCACTTTGAGTCTTTACTTCACCATCATTTGTAATGATAGAACCATATTTTGCTTCAAAATCTTCGAGGGCTTTAGTCTGTTGAATATACTCTATGGGTTCCCATGTAGGTTCAACCCATCCGACCCATTTCACTAAAGCTTGCCGATGTTTACCGCGGCCTCGATTTACGGTTCTTGCTCGAAGAATTAATTCAACCTCGTACTCCTGATCCTCTAGGTTGTCGATAACAGGTGGGTTCTGGGCGTCGTCTCGTATTTGACTTGGAAACGGGTCATCACTAGCCCTTTTCACTAGCTCTACATGAAACCGATTGTGTATATTTTCAGGCACATTTAGCTCCACAGTCAAAGGATCAGGGACCGCAACAACATCATACTTTGCATGTAGCCAAGCAAGTTTCTTTGATAGTTGAGGCGTTTTAACATTCCGTAAATCGAGCCAGACTTTGTCACCAACTTGAAACCGCTCGGGCTGGCGTCGAGAACTATTTGCATACCCTTCATAACGTTGTTGAGCCAAGGCCATAGCAGCTTGAGCAAAATCTTGCGCATCTCGCAGCCTTTGTATGTATTTCTTCCCGGCTATAGCTCCCGGGTGGCGTATCTTATCTAGGTCGGGTGTTGCTTCACCAATAGGATCAAGATCATAACCGTTGCGCAAGAAAAAGGGGCTCATTCCACCAATTGCAGAATTGGGTCGAGAGTTTAGTGCTAATTGAGCTAGAGGCAGTAGGTCAAACCAATTGTCCTGAGAATAACAGGTGAACGACCTTAAGTATTTGTAAAGCTCCTGGTTTGCTCTTTCACTAGCATTTGATTGCGGGTGATAAGCCGTAGTAAGCCTTTGAGTGATACCTGTCAGCCTGCAAAAGGTTCTCCAAAAATGGCTTAACCAGTCACTCCCCCTATCACTAGTCAGAAATCGTGGGAACCCAAGGCACCGATAATATTTATCCACAAACAAGTCGGCACATTTTTCCGCAGCCATCGAGCCCGCCCCAAACAAGAATATATCCTTGGACAACCGATCTGTAATCACCATAATATTCGTACAGCCTCGAGATTTGGGAAGATCTGTTATGAAGTCAATACTTAATTCACTTCCTATCCGCTCAGGAATTGGTAGCGATCTCATAAACCCCGCTTTTGCTTCCCGCCAAACAGTGGAACGGCCACAAACATCGCAGTTGCGGAAAAATCTTTGGACAGATTCTCTCATCTTGGGCCAAAACCATCGCCTGAGAATCATGCTTATCATAGTGTCTCTTCCTGGATAGCCAGCAAGATGGCTGTCGTGAGTTCGCTGCATAATTGCTTTTCGTAGAGGCTCATAGTCCGGCACCCAAATTCTGTTTTCTCTCCCGCGAAGCACGCCGTCTGCTGCTACAGTACATTCGGCAATATTAGCTGAATGATGCAGAGCCAAATCAGGAGGAAAACTTCTCTGGCCCATTTTTACTGAGTCTCGCGCGCGACGCCAACTTTTATCAGCCAAAACTCCTTCTCTCCAAAGACCTTGTAGAACCTCATCATCAAATATTCTCGCCCCACATGCTACATCTGTGACGGGATCTCCTATTTTAGCAACTGAAACATCATCCGACGAAGCTTTAGGTTCCATCCTCTGAGTTTGTTTATGTACGTCACATGAAACAGGATAAAGTGACACATTCGGGAGAAGTTGTAAAACCCGACCTGCATTGCGCTCATCACTGAGACCGACCGGTCTATCCTGGTCACGTCGAGATAAGGCGTCTGGCCGCTCACAAGCATTCCCAGGTCGCCATTTCAACACAAATCTGAATTGCTGCAAGATATCATTGTAGCGCATTTGCCGTTCGTTTAATAGACGTTTCGAGGTGAAATAATTCAAATTCTTATGATCACTCAGAATAGTAAAGGGCTTTGCAACAGAAAGTAACTAGGCTTTCCACTCGTTTAAGCAAGAAACTATTGAGTGCATTTCTTTGTCGTGAATCGAATAATTTGCCTCAGCACTATTCAACCGCCTCGAGAAGTATGCAACAAGCCTCAGTGTATTTTGGTCATCTACTTGGGAGAGGCATCCTCCAATAGCATACCCGGAGCTGTCTGCTTCTAGCACGGTTTCCCGGTCTGGGTCCCATTGTGCTAAAACCGGCTCTGACGCAAATATCTTTTTTAAGTTCTCAAAAGCTGAGTTCTCATATTTTCCCCACCGCCACATTGTATTCTTTTTTGTTAACTCGATTAATGGCGCTGCAATTTCGGAGAACTTATCGACAAAGCATCTGTAGAAATTTGCAAACCCTAAAAATGATCGAACACCTTTAACAGATGTCGGGGCCTTCCACTCTAAGATTGCTTTCACTTTAATTGGGTCCACAGTAATGTTTTTCCCTGCTTCGACAATGAAACCAAGGTATTTAACTCGTTGGCATAGGAATTCACATTTATCAACATCCAAAAATAACCCTGCCTTTTCTAATTTACTGAGGATGCTACGCACTGTCTTCCAATGTTCTTCCTCAGTACCATTAGTGTAAGCCAAGATGTCATCAATATAAGCTGTTGCATCGAGATCTAGATTCTCTCGGAGGTGCTCATTGATATATCTTTGGAATGTTGCCGGTGCATTTACAAGGCCAAAGGGTGTCACCAGCCATTCGAAAAGTCCTAATCGACAACGAAATGCAGTCATCCATTCACCGCCCTCTCTAATTCGAACACAATGGAAAGCTGACTTCACATCTAATTTGGTGAACCATTTCGCCTTTGAAAGTTGTCTTAACGTCTCTTTAAACAAAGGTAGAGTGTACCGGTCTGGGATAGTAATCGCGTTAAGCCCACGATAATCCACACAAAAACGTAGGCCGCCGCTGAGTTTCTTCGCAAAAAGCACGGGTGCTGACGCTGGTGAGTTGCTAGGCCGTATCCATCCCTTGTTTGTTAAATCAGTCAACGTTTTGCGCAGAACTAATAATTCTTCCCGAGACATGTTATACAGGGGACCCCAGGGTGGCGATAAAGGCTTTCCATTTTCCAGTTTGAGATTGATAGCATGGTCCAGGTGTCCCCTTGAAGGAGGTAGATGCTCTGCTCCACTATCGTCCGCAAACAGGTGCGCGAAGTCTTTTATTTGATCTGGCAGACGCTCTCTGGTTTGCTCCACCGTAAGACTCGGCTTGCCTTGTAATGCCATACTTATATCCTGTACCGTTGCTTTACAGACTGGAACAGATCCCATTATGGAAGCCATAGTTTGGGCAAACGTACTCTCTGGGTGTGGAACATCTCCAAACCCTTCTCGCCATTTCTTCACACTATACACAGATCCACCTCCTTTCCGGAGCTCAAGCCGTTGCTCCTTTGAATGAATTACTGCGTCTTGAATCTCAAGCCATTTTTTTCCTGGTATCATTGAGTGGCTGCTTTGGGGTACGACATATAGCCAAAGCTTAGGTGTCAAATAGCCGTCCAAGTCTAACGATATGAATGTGATATCTTTTACAACTGGCCTGTCTTTGCTTGATTTCTCGGCAGTCTCAAGGAATCTTGGAGGAATTGAAATGCGCGGCAGATGTAGCTGGGTTGTTAGATCGTCGTCAATAATGCCGTAGCAAAGGCATCCATTATCAACCAATGCCTGAACCATTAGCGTATCATTGATCAAAGCATTTACTAAAAATGGTTCTGTATTCAGTCTAACAATCTGGCTATCATCTGCATTAAGCACCCGGGTGCGACTGTACTCGGGAGCGTCTAGTTTTCCTGCACTTCTTTATGAGCCGCATTACTTTCTATTATGTACACAGCTGGGTCTATATCCAACAAACCCGCAGAGTTCACCCTATTGTTACTTCCTTGAGGCCTACGGGCCGGTAACAATGGACATGCTTTGCTTGAGCAACCTCGGCGTTCGCAGCGAAAGCATTTCCCTTCTTCCCTCAGCCGATCTATTTCGGCACGAGTCTTCCACTTTGCCCGGGCCCGTATATTCCTTCCCACGTTGGTAGCATTGATACCTCCCATTATGGTATCTCCTGAAGCATCCATTAATGTAATGTGGACAGATCGGAGAGGCGAGACGTCAAGATATCTGTGTAAGAGAAGCAGCGTAGTGTTTGAGATAAGTGAGGCTATTATAGAATAGGTGAGATGACAAAGAGAGAGATTCCTTCAGAGATATTCAGCAAGGTGATTGACTGAAGAATTCTGAAGGAGAAGAGAGCTCGTTATATACAGGAGTGTAACCCTTATGGGACTTTAATTAGCATAATTCATGATAGACATTGATGTCCCAATATAACAATATTATCATGGTATGAGTAAGTCCTAAACCTGAATGTTTCCCCCAGAATACTTAGGTGTAAGAAGCTCATATGTGTAGCTGTTAGCTCGTACCATCCATAGTTATAGATGATATAAATAGACATTAAGTGGGAAATCTAAATATAACATATGAGATGATGACGATCGCGTGACAGTGTACGAGTCGGTGTGAGACGCGCATGGCGTGGGATGCTGGACTGTTTATTTTACAACATCCATATCGCCTACTTGCTCAACCCGGACAGTAGGTTTAAAGGTTTCACCGAAGTTTTGTTGGTAAGAAGTGTTACCCATTGGGCCTGGGTCACTTGAACCTTCCCTAACCAAGTCCGCATCTTTTACAAGTCCTCGATTTGAAGGACCCGGAGTCCAACCCGATTTCCTCTCTGCTCTTTCAACTCGCATCGCAATTTTACTAGCAATTTGGACCCACTGGCTAAAGTCGTCATCTGGTAGTAGGTGGTTTCCGGCTAGGGCTTGTGTCAACCTCTTGCTAATAGCATTCTCGAGCATAGAAATTTTGTTTTCGTCCGCCCAAAAGTCTCCGCGAGCCTCCGTTAGCTTATTCGACCAGGATGCAAAGAAGTCGGCCCAACGCTCGTTCTCTTTCATCTTCAAGTTGTGCAGGTCAATATTGGCTTGAGAAACTCTTGTGCTGTCAAGATAAATGCGGTCCAAGAACTCTAAAAAATCGGCCGGGTCTCTGGTTTGATTAATACCGCCTGCTTCAAAGAAAGGACCAGCTTTTTCCGACGCTCCTCCCCTCAGAGAATTGTAAATCATTAGGAAAGCTCGAGAGTTATCATATCCAAACAGAATCCAGTCCATACGGAACGTGTCGAGAACTGCCGCCCGCCATGCTGGATATCTTATTAGGTTACCGTGGAATTCGGGTAACTTAGTTGGTTTGAATTTCTGTCCTGACTCTGGGGGTGGATCCTTCTCGATAACAACTCGGGAACTAGTTGCCTGGAAAGTACTGGCCTGGCGAGTTACAAGCTCTTCAAGCTGCCTTTTTAGCTTCAGAAAATCGCTCACAGAGACTGTCTGTTGCGGAATTTTTGACGCGGACCCAGGATTCCGACTGTCTGACATGTTGTAAATTGGGGACCAAATTTACTGACTGGAATCGCTAACTGAAATCGCTGACTGAAATCGCTAACTGAAACACTGGGTAAGATAGATTCAATATATGTCACGGTTCGACCAAGAGCGCAAGGGGCAACTAATGGTTATAAGTGGTCTATATTGAATCTATGCTGGAAGTATCTACCTATCTAAGACATACAACTCCAAGGATTTATAGATCTTTTCAGATTACTAGAAAGTTCCTCTCTTCCCTCCTCTGAAACCTCTGGAAGCTTCTGGAAAGAACTATGCCTAATGGCAAGGTAGGTACCCCTGTTCGTCGCTTATTATGCAGGACGCGCCCACTTTGTGTTATGCACGCCTATGCATAGCATAGGCTACAGGGATTACACAGCTCACTAGCTGTTACAACCAGTTTTGGAAGCATCATTTTGATACAAGAACTCAAAGATCTTTCCCCAACTAGCCATCCAATCCACAACATATTTTCTCTTGCATTCTGTAATTTCTTATTATCTGTACCTTTAAACAACCATGGAAAATGAATCAACCGATTTCTGAGCTAATATATAGATGAATGGTGAAGATACGACCTGTCAATTAGGTAAAAGCTACAGAAGTAGCGTTATTTGAAATACAATCGAATCGATCGGTGAGGTGAGAAGTGCATCTGCAGCGTAAATTGAATCTCAATGGAATTCAATCGATTGGAAAAGATAGAGTTTGAACGAAGGCATAAAAGAACTCCAACCATCGTGTAAAAAGGAAACATAAGAGTCAGATTAATTGTATTTATAGGAATCATTCAGCCTGCAGTATCAAAATTATTTAATCAATTGATTCATACTTATCGTTTGAAAATACTTCTACCCTGAACGAGATTATGTGGGATTTTTATCAAAGTAATCTTTTCTTTAAAAAACATGAAAAAGATATCTCCCGACCAAATAACATCCATTGCAAAATGAGTCCATGAAGGGAAATCAACGAATGAAATTTCAGCAATATTCGGACTCAGTCATGTCACTGTTGTAAAATGCCAAAAGATGGTAGTGAAGAAAATACCGAAATTAAAGAATGGACGGCCACAAAAACTATCAGCTAGAGACAAGCGAGAAATCGTCCATTTGATGGCAAATGGGAGCGCTAAGACGGCAGTAGGAGCGTCCAAACTAGTAAATTCAGAAAGAGAAGATAAAGTTTCCGCTCAGACTGTCCGGCGGGCTTCAAGAGAGCAAGGTCTGAAGGCGATAAAAAAGAAGAAACCAAAGCTGTCACAAGCCCATCAGAGAGCTTGCTTGAACTGGGCTTTATGCCACGAAAATTGGACGAAAGAAGACTGGAAAAGGGTGATTTGGTCAGACGAAGCCAAAATTAACAGGCTAAACAGCGATGGGATTAAATATTCTTGAGTTAAAGGCCCAAAGAATTTGCAACCAGAAGCGATCGAAGAGACACTGAAGTTTGGTGGGGGCAATCTAATGATATGGGGGTGTATATCATAGTATGGTATAGGTGGAATGGGCCGTATCGTTGGATGAATGGATTCTAAACAGTATTTGGAAATCTTGGATAATTTTCTAGTACCTACTATGGATAGAATTGCCAGAGAGCCCGACTCGGTACCTGCAACTGAGCTAATCTTCCAGCAAGATAACGACCCAAAGCACACATCGAAGAACACAAAAAGCTGGATAGCTTCTAAAAATCTCAAGACAATGAATTGGCCCTCTCAATCGCCGAATATGAACCCAATTGAGCATCTTTGGGTTCGGCTCAAGTGTCGACTTGGTGAGTATCCAGAGCCACTGAAAGATATACATAAATTGTGGGAAAGACTTAGGGAAATTTGGCAAAAATTAGATCCAATTTTATGTCAGACTTTAGTTGAGAGTATGCCGTCGCGTGTTGCAGCTGTAATAAAGGCCAAAGGGGGTCATACTAAGTATTAAAATGATGCTTCCAAAACTGGTCGAGTAATTGAGAACGCTAAGACCACAATAGAATAATCAATTCTCCTTTCTTTTGCTTCAAAATTGTCTCAGCAATAGTAAAGTAATTAAATTTTCATATAATACTATAATATTTTCATTTCAAGATCATGTTGTAAAGTATGGTCAATTGTATTAGGTTTGATGGTTTATTCGACCACTTTTGTAAGCTACAGTACGTTTACAGTCACGTGATATATTAGGTTACCAACTAATCATTGTCCAACGGTCAGACCGTAACATTACTCCTCTAATTATTATCTCCTTTTTTGTGCAGGGGGTCCATTATTAGACTCTGCTGAGCTCCACTTACTCTTCCATTGATCTAATGCCGATGTATCTTGTGAATTGGTTAGTGATGTCCATTCTGGCTTAGCATAACCGTTCAATTTTACTAATGCTTGGGGTTCGCTTTTCCACGTTCTACACCGGAGTATTTTGTCTACAGTGTATTCGTCTTCATTTTCGTGATCCTTAGTTGTGACAGGGCCAGGATTTTGATCTTCGATTTTTTGTGATGGCAACGGGTCATTGTTTGCTGGCAGCAGTAAGTCAACATGGAACCGATTATCTATTTTCCCTGTCACATCTAGTTCGACTACTTCAGGTAATATAACTTTTGTCACTTTACACTTTGCGTGTTGCCATGCCAGTTTTCTTGACGGTTGTCCATACAGTTTGATCTTACGGAGCAAAAGCCAGACTCTATCTCCCACAGAGTATCGAGGCGCCGGTTGCCTAGTCTTATCGGCTTGTTCTTTAAACCGTTGTTGCACCGCTGCCATAGCAGCCTGCATAAATGTAGTTATTTGGGTTAACTTTCCTACAAATGATTCGGCTCTTTCCTTTCCTGTCGAGGTAGGCACTACAGACTCGGAAATGACGTTTTGAATGGAGTTAAGATGTGTCAGAACATATGTTACTTGAAGTCACGAGGTTACCTAGTAACCTGATATATGGGAGGATAGATGTAAAGAGAGGGGATGATAATGGTGTTAGACACGTAGGGATAAGAAGAGTTGGATATAAATGAATATAGACGATAAAATGCGATAATGATGATAGAAAAATCAATGATGATGATCAAGTAAAGATGGAGATCAGTATTTCCTTTCCCTCAAATGTGTGGCCACATATATACATGATAAAGGATCACTAATTACAACTGTCGACCTAATTCATTTCTTACACTTGTACCGTGTTGTACTCTGCTGCTTCGTGCCGTGATGTTTGTATAGTAATTTCAGAGGTGGTTGTTGTTGTTGTTGTTACCCATGCCGAGGTTGGTCTGAAACATGGAATATGTACTTTAGATAAACAGCGGGAACTAGGCCGAAATTAGATGATCAACATGCGTCGTATTGACAAGGATGAACGTATATTCTCACAAGATGAAATCCGTGTGAGGCAAAGAAAGAACTAACGCCTCCAAGGGACATAATTTCTTTGTTGTTGATTAATAATTAGGCTGCTGGTAAGAGTTCCGACCAATCATGTTGTGTATAAGCAACATATGCTCTTAGGTAGGACTGGAATTCTTGGTTCGCTCTCTCTGTTGCGCCATCAGTCTGTGGGTGATAAGCTGTGCTTAACCTTTGTTTCATTCCGACTAGTTCACACAGACGTCTCCAAAATTTACTAGTCCAGTTTGTTCCGCGATCACTTGTGATAGCTCGCGGAAACCCATGGAATCTCCAATGACATAATAAGAATCTTTCAGCGCACGACTCCGTATCCATCATATCCATGGCTTCAAGAGTGATCGATTTGAGCAGTCTATCTATAATAACCATGATATTCGTTGATCCACCAGATTCTGGAAGATCAACCATGAAGTCAATCGATAAATTTTGGTAGAATCTGTCTGGTATTGGCAACGGTTGAAGTAGGCCCTGTTTTTGGTGTCTCCATACTGATGATCGTCCACAAACATGACAATTCTTACAGAATCGTTTGACTGATTTGCTGATCCAAGGCCAAAAGTAATTTCTTGCTACTTGCGCCAGAGTTGCATCTCTACCTGGGTGTCCAGAGATAATTGGATCATGGGTGTTTTGAATAAGTGCTGTCGTCAGTGGTTCGTACATAGGTACCCAGATTTGCCCTTGATAGCGTAACATACCACTCTTCTCATCGAAAATAGATGATGCAATTGTCGCTTTTAATGGTTTTGGCTCATCTGATCCTTCTGTCAGAACTTTTAAATCTTTAGGTCATGAACGTTCATTACTCTCTACCACTTGTATGATTCGCACATAATTTTGGTCTTCTTTAAGAGCTTGATTCCAAAGAGATTGTAGATCTTCATTAGCAAAAATTTCACAGCCTTCCGCTACTTCGAGACCCTCGAGCCACAGTTTATTAATAGTAATTGGGTTTGGAAGTTGTCGCTCTCGGCTCAATAGACGAGGGTGTCCTTCTCTCGGCTTGTCCTGATCTCTACGCGAAAGTGCGTCGGGACGTTCATTTTCTGATCCTTTGCGGTACACAAGGTTATATCTGAATCTAGACATAAATTCTGCCCAGCGCGATTGTCTCTCAGTAAGTCTTCTTGTGGTCAAAAAATATTTTAAATTCATATGATCACTTAATATAGTGAAAGTCTTTGAGAGACCTCTCAATTCAGCTTCCCACTCTTTCATGCACGCCACGACTGCCAAAAGTTCTTTGTCATGAATCTCGTAGTTCATTTCAGCTCCTGAGAGTTTCCGAGAATAATATGCGACAGGCATCCAAGGTTCATTTCCATGCATTTGAAGGAGACAACCTCGGAGGGCATACCCAGAACAATCAGCTTCTAACATAGTTTCTCTATCTGGATCCCATTGTGCAAGAGCTGGCTCGGAAATTATAAAAAATCAAGTAGCAGATTCAAGATTTAATTAGATATGGTGGAAGCGTATACATTTACTGGTAGAAATAACTTTTGTTTAAAAGTGTATAATTTTCTAACTAAGAAATATTGTGGTTGAATAATTTTGTAGATTGGGTATGATGTATATTTGAGCTGTTCTTCGTTATTATTTTTGTCAGGGGAAAACTTCCTCTATTTATACATGAAGCCATTAACTAGTCCCAAAATAACTTAGTTTCTAATCCCTCTAAAATGTTCTAAGATATTTTGACTAAGAGAGAAAACTCTTTGACATAGGTGTTGAGATGGTCTGTGCTGTATTAATTTAGAACCCATGCACAGACTAGTGCTAGTACTTCTTGTACTATTAATTTTAATATTATTGATCTGCATTATAAGTTTGCCGATCTTAGTCTTGTTAACCCTTGTGGTAGTAATTTATTTATTTATACCCAATTTATTTAATTGTATAATTTGTATATATATGTATAATTTGTGTATAAAGATAATTAATGTATAATTTATATGTATGTATAATTTATGTTTATATTCTATATTTGTATTATTTGTGTATATGTATACTTTATAGTACAACAGTGATTATTGTATTTTATGTTGATTTATATTCTTGAGTGTTATTCTTATTGTAGCTCCGTTTATAATAATTTTCGGCTAATATTATTCTATATTCTTACAGAAATGAACTTTTTCTTAAGCAATTCAAATGCTTCTGATTGTTCTGGCCCCCACTTCCAGGGCGTGCCCTTTCTTGTAAGGCTTGTTAGAGGTGCAAAATCCTAGAGAATCCATCGATGAATCCGCGATAAAAATTTGCAAATCCTAGGAATCCTCCAAGTCTTTTTATTGTAGTGGGAGCTTCCCATTCTGAAATTGCCCTTACTTTAGCTTGATCCATTTTAATAGAGAAGGTTGGGCCTTCAGCTGATATAATAAAACCTAGACATTTTGTCTTTTTGACACTGAATTTGCACTTATCTATATCCCGGCCTAGCCCAGCATTTTCAAGTTTATTGAGCACTAGACTTACGTGATGCTCGTGATCTGCTAGGTTACCATCAGTATAGACTAGTACATCATCAACATAGGCCGAACAAAAGTCATCTAGGTATTCCCGTAATGTCTCATTAATATATCTCTGAGACGATGCTGGCGCGCCATCTAAATCAAACGGCATGACCAGCCACTCAAAAGCCCAAATCGCGTGCGAAACGCAGTCTTCCATTCGTCTCCTTCCTTGATGCATAGCTTGTGGAATGCAGCGCGTACATCAAGTTTCGTGAACCATCTAGCTTTACTTAATTTTGCAAGGGTTTCTTTAATCAGTGGCAGAGGGAACCTATCAGCCTTTGATATCGAATTTAGAGCTCTATAATCAACACAGAATCTGAGACCTCCACCAGGTTTTTTAACATACAGTATTGGTGCACCTGCGGGGGAGCTACTTGCACGAATATAACCTTTATCAAGCAGGTCGGTCAACGTTTTTCTCAGAGCTAAAAGCTCATCCCTTGACATCCCATATAAAGGTCCCCATGGTATTTTCTTGTTTGGTTCCAACTTGATTTCATGATCACTTCCAGGACAATGGGGTGGGAGTTTATCAATTATTTCATGTGTATATAAACTGGCAAATTTCTTACATCTTGGAGGAAGTTTCTCAAGGCTCACTGTTGACTTTTTATCTGGAGCAAGTGCTTTCTATATATCAGCTAAAGTCACGGAAAATATGCGAGATGCTTCATTGTCTTTCTTTCTCGCCTTCCTGGCTGTTGCTAGGAATACTCCTACCGAAAGACAAAATATGTTAAGCGTTAATTTCAGCAATCTTTTATTTTTCTCCTAGACTCGCAAAGGGAGGCCTCCATCGGTTGCTTCTCGGATTTCAATAAATCGATTTTTTGCGTGGTAAGCAACGTCTTCTCGTTCCATCCATGGCTTTCCCAGGATGAGCCCATGCGATAGCTTTGGTATGATATAAGCGTGCAATGTCTTTTGATATTCATCAACATCCAGCCCGATCATTGTCATCTCCTTGATAACTTCTCCACAATGGTTACGGCTGGTAGCTTCCGTAAGTTTCCGAGGAGTTACCCTAATTCTTGGTAGATTGGCTTTGCGTACAAGAGAGTTGCTAACGGCGGCGAGACAGTAACATCCACTATCAATCAAGGTAGACACAGTGTATAGATTGTATATTAATACACCTATTATAAATGAATTTCCATTCATATCTCTAGTTGTCTCTCGATCCTCTGCTGTCTGGGAAATTGCCATCGCTTTGCACACCCTACTTTCAAGCCCCTGAACACGTCTTAGTCCAGGAGCTAGTCTTTTAACTCCTCTGATTCTACATAATCATCTATACAAGCATCGTAGCTATCTTCAATTAAATTTACAGGCTTTAGTGCAGACTGCGGACGCTGAGGAGGTAGTTGTTGACAATTAGGCAACTTGTGCCATCGATTTCCGCATCTGACG
Source organism: Podosphaera xanthii (assembly GCA_028751805.1). Classification (NCBI taxonomy): domain Eukaryota; kingdom Fungi; phylum Ascomycota; class Leotiomycetes; order Helotiales; family Erysiphaceae; genus Podosphaera; species Podosphaera xanthii. The sequence continues at coordinate 2,673,771 of JAPWIX010000012.1, read as the reverse complement.
CAACCGCCAATAGATCTGCGGCAATCTAACTCTGATGGTGAGACCCACTTCGCCCGTGTCTTATTCACCCCTGTGATTCTTGTATCACCATCAGCGTCTTTAATATTCTCAGATGGTGTACTTGCACTACGGTGGCTTGTTGGTAATAGAGCCAGAGTCGGCATCACAAAATTACTTCTGGTGTTATTTACTAATAACTTACCTCCTGTAATTCCACGTGTTCCGTCGTCAAAAATACACTGTTGACCAAGCATGTAGCTCCTACTCTTAATCAGACCTACTCCGTCGATCTGAGAGTCAGCAACTGATAACTTCTCTATAAACTCGCGGAATGATGTCGGGAGGGAGTGGCCAATAAGGTGTGATCTGGTAGTCTGATTTAACGCATTGTGCAAGTCGTGGATTTTATGTTCATCTTGAGCTGTCGATTTTAGACTCCGGGAAAGAAGCTGCTGAAACCGTGGTAGGAAGGATGATATCGATTCATCTCTAAATTTTTTACAGGCGTGGAGAAGCGCGGACGCGTTTTGATTGGTGTTCCGGTCGCGGAATGTGTCATCCATCACCTTAAGCAACCCTAGAGCATCTGAAATTCTCCTGCTGTTCATCATTAATTGGAACGGGCCCATTATCATGGCTTTGGCAGTCCTAGTTACTGCTTGATTATAGAGTTCCATAAAGAGGTTAGAAGCCTCCATAAAATTCCGTTCTAATACATCACGTTGATATATATATATAGAAGTATTCCGTGCGTTGCGATCCACTCGTTGGAGTCCGAAGGATCGTATATAGGGGGCCATTTGAGTGGCTTTGCTTTACTAGCTGGCAACGGTTCCACAGTCTTAATTGTAGTTGTGGCGTCTTATTGGAGGGCAGCTGGGGGTTGAGTGGTTATGCTAGCTTGGGCATGTCCTCTTAACAGAGAAATCATTTCTGCCATCGTGTTCTGTAAGTCCAAAATCTCCTGACTTTGTTTTCTCGCTTGCGCTCTTGTTTCTTCTAACATTCTATGAAGTTGCCCGGTGCCTTCCATAGGATTGTCACTCATATTGGAACTCGCCCTCCTATGAATTTCTCTAACTCGCTCTTCTGCAGTCCAATACAAACTTGAGCTTTCCCGACTTATTAGTTCAAGGGGGCTGGTTAATTCAGACTCAGATTCAGATCCAGGTTCGGATGGCGGAGCAAAACGTGCCATGCAACGTTTTTATATTTTCGACGCGCACTGAGAGGTCCTAAGCTGTGAAGAAGTCACAGTACGCTTAGTAACGGACCTAAAAATGATACAAAATTAAAATGTGACTGTAACCAAGCTGGTTATAATGAGGTCGATTGATTAATTTTGTATAAGGGGAAAAATCTAATCTGAAGTCTAAATTACAAATATACGTCTACAGTCACGTGCTAGATTAGGTTACCACCTAATCATTGTCCAACGCTCAGACCGTAACACACATCTACCTGAATACATTCATATACATAACCCTCCTTCTAATTCGATACCAATTAAGAGCATTTTTGTTTGGACATTGCGCTCGCGATGGCCAAATCGCAACACCCACCTCCCTTGGCCCAGCGCGTCGCTGATGAGCTCGAACTTGTCCAACGTGTGGCAAAGGGTCGAGCTACCTGGGTTCAAAATTTTCACAACAAGTTCTGGTCAGCCGTTGAAGAGGCTGATCCTCTCATCAAAATCTTCGTGCGCAAGCAAATGGACGCGTTTCTACTTGCGGTTGCCTCTGGGCACCCTATGCGACACAATACTCCAAGACAACCCAAGACGGCGAGTCCCCTTCCCAAGCCCAGCCAAAATTTACCATCACAACCTCCCGTTCCCATGCCAAAGCAACCTCAAAGCTGGGCAGCGACCGCCGCCGCCCCTCCTGCCACCAATCTCCCTACTCATGCGTCGTCCTCGGCCCCTCCCAACGCAAAACACCGTCCTTTTTACACGCCAGCTCCTAAACAGGCTGCATCTACTACGGGCCTCAAAGCCATCTTTCGTCTCTCGGAGGAAGCTCCACTTCTCAGAGCAGACGCAACTTCAGTCAAGGCTGCTTTCATTCGCATTGTTCCTGGGCTCAAGGATGGCATAGTCTCCGTTTCTCGCAGCTCAAATGGATTCATCATCTCATTTTCGTCCGACACATCGCGGAAACTGGCGTTGGATAACGCTGACTCGATAAAGGCGTCTCTCTCTGGATCCCTCATTCAATTTGAGGACCGCATCAGGTACGTTGTCAAGCGTATCCCGCGCACTATCTGGAACCCGGTCTCCAACGTGGTCCCCACCACACTTGATGACGTCAAAAGCGTTGCCCAGGCTCAGACAGGCGTCGCTCCATCTGGCGCCCACTGGTCGTTTCATGAAGATTGTCATGATCCTCTGCACACAGCGGTCATCTTCCCAAAAGAGGTGCCGACTTTTCGGATCGTTGACAGCGCCCCTTCTCGACGCTACATTCCTAATCCAAAGGTAGTTCAGTGCGACGCGTGCTTTGGCTTCCATCCTTCCTCTCGGTGCCGCACTCAAGCTTTGTGCGCCTTTTGCGGCGCTCTTCGCCACCGTGGTGAGTGCTGCCACCAACGCCGATGCATCAACTGCCTCGGGCCACATTCCGCAGACGACCATAAGTGCCCTCTCCGCCCCCGCCCCTTCAAGGGCAAACTCATCAATCCTTCAGAAAAGACGATTGCGGAACTCCGATCTCGTAACCGTATTAACCTTCGAAAGGAACGCCGCGCAGAGGCTGCTGCTGCTGCCGCTGCCGCTAGTGCTACCGCTACCTTAGAAGGCAGCTCCAGCGCGCCAACTCTTTCCACTGAAGCCTCCTCCTCTTCCCAACGTGCACCTGCATCCACCCAAAACCGGTTCACGTAATCAACATCTTCTTCGGATGGATCTATGGAAATAGACCTAGACGAGCATGTCACCAGCCTAGCCTCCAACAGTACTTCTCATGAGCAGTAGAGCTTACTTCAGGAGCACCCCCCCGCCTCGCCTCCGTTTCCTTCAAGCAAACGTTGGGCGTGGTGGATCTTCTCACCTCATTCTCTTACAAGCTGCATTTAAGGGAAAATATGATGTGATCTTTGTTCAAGAGCCCTGGACAAAAACAATAAATCTCAAGAATGTGACCAAGTCTCATCCTGCATACTTCACCTTCACTCCTCCTAACCGGGACTGGAAAAATGCGCGCCCGCGCGTTCTGACCTATGTCCGCAAAAAGTCCAACCTCCGATCTGTTCAGTTAGATTCTGGTCTCTCACCCGATATTATTGCCCTTCGTCTCCAGAGCTCTCCCCTCATAGAGATCATCAACGTTTACCGACAGCCTCAAGCTCCCATGCCCGAGAGCCTATGCACACTCCTACAATGGCCGGTTAAACCAAACACAATAATTGTGGGAGACTTCAATCTTCACCACGAATTGTGGGAGCCCAACGTGTCCCGTTCGTCCGGCGTCAGCACCCTCATCGAATGGATTGACGTTTATTCACTGAGGTCGGCAGTGCCTCACGGAGCTCCCACCCATCGTGCCGGCCATGTCCTTGACCTTGTACTCACGAACATGGAAGGACTCTCAGCCCGTGTAGCTTCGAGGCACATTCAACTTCTGACCACGAGACAATCGCCGGCTTCGTTCGGCTCTCGCCATCTCACAGGCGCCATCCACCGCTAAAACTGCCCAACTTTAACAGCGAGAATGCCGAAGTATTTCGCCAGGCGCTCTCCGCTACCGCACCTCCCAGCTTTCCTCTTGAAGACCCTTCACCTCAGCTCTTAGACACGGTGACTATATCGGGCATCGCCACTCTCTCGGCAATCTTACTTTCAGCTAACCCGCCAAGGCCCGCGTGTGTCCCATGCAAGGATTATTGGAATCACGAATGCTCAGACTACCGCCGCCAATATCTTGAATCACGCCACAGCGGGGACCAAGACCTCATTAGCGTGGCTCATAAAAACTTCCGGAAAGCTGTTAGACGAGCCAAACGGGAACATATGCGAGCCAAATTAGACAACGTGTCTTCGATTCTGGAGGCCCATCAAGTTGTCGGTTGGCGCAAGATATCTAGTCGATTTGGTCCCTCTCCAATTCTTTTTCAGGGTGTCACATACAGCACCCCGACTGAGCGTGCAGACATATTCTTTCGCACTAAGCTTGCCCGCGCAACTAGCCAACTAGATGTCCCTTTGAACACCCCTACATGCTCACTGCGAGCGATCCCCACACCTCTCTCCGTAGGTGAAGATGAGGTACGTAACTGTCTTCTGGAAGTTTCATCAACAACCCCGGGTCATGATCAATTATCGGTCTCAGCTCTCCGCCTCGTTTGGGGGGTTGATTCATGGCGCTCGTGGATTGTCCACCTTTACAGTCTCTGTCTGGCTCATGGTCAACATCCCAGTATCTTCCGCCGCGCCGAAGTGGTGATTATTCCTAAGCCACACAAGGATGACCTCTCCAACCCCACTAACTGGAGACCAATCTCCCTTCTCCCAGCTCTCGGCAAAGGGCTGGAACGCCTCATCGCAAGACGCCTTGCTTTCTGGGCCTTGTCGAATCGAGTTATCTCCCCAACGCAATTCGGAGCGCTTCCTGGAAGATCCGCCATGGATCTCGTTGAATGTCTAGTTCACGATGTCGAAAAAGCATGGGAGGCAAAGCAGGTGTGCACTCTCGCCACCCTCGATATACAAAGTGCTTTCGATAGTATCCAACCTGGCCGCCTCTTCGTCCGGCTTCGCGAACAGGGATGGCCTTCAGCATATGCTAATTGGGCCGCATCCTTCGCCTCTCATAGAAAAGCCCGCCTCAGAGTGAACGACTACGTTGGCGACTTCTTGGATATTCCGCACGGATTGCCTCAAGGGTCCCCCACATCCCCTATACTTTTTCTTCTCTTCATCGAGCCCTTATTCAAACTCGGGTTTCCTAGTTTTGGCTACGTTGACGACGTGGCGATCCTTTCGGTCGCAAAATCTCTGGTCGATACTTCTCGTTTGACTGGCAATAGGATTGAGAGCATCACCCGCTGGTGCGGTCAGAATGGACTCTCTCTGGCAGAAAGTAAGACGGAGCTACTGCGTCTTCATAGATCCCGCCAGCCTCCTTCTCCGGTAGCTATCAACGGCGTCTTAATGACCGCCAATCCAACTTTGAGGTGGCTAGGCGTCTTCCTTGACACGAAGCTCTCTTTTAAAAGACATGTGCAAGAATGGAGCTCCAAGACGCAACGGGTCAGTGCCCACATACGGCGGCTTGGAAATACCAACCGTGGTGTACCCACACCCTTTCTGCGCACTGCAGCCTTGACTGCGGCCCTCCCTGTGCTTCTGTACGGCGCTGAGGTTTGGTGGCGTGGCCATACCTACAACCGCCGCGGCCGCCTCACTTCTACCCGGTCTCAACACCTAGTAGCCACGGTGTCTCGAGCTCTGGTCAATTTGGCTAGAGCAATTCTTCCGGTATACAAAACTACTCCGATTGCAGCGCTATTAAGAGAGGTTTGGCTCAAACCTGCACACATTCTTCTTGAGGAGACGCGCCTCAACTCTGCCATTAAACTAGCCGCCGCCGACGACTTTCATCCTGTTGCTAAAAGATCTAAGGAGCCCCGCGCCCACACCCGTCTAACGGAAAAATTACTGCTCATTTCCCCTTTTCCCCGTCCTCGGCTCGTACCGTCCTCGTATAGAGCCTCTCCAATCCTTACCCGGACTGATCTCTCCCTCGAAGCTTCTTCCCGACGTATTAGCGAGCTACCTCCTTGGGACATCCTTGTCTTCTCGGACGGCTCCAAACAAAAAGATGGATCTGCTGGGGCAGGTGCCGTCGTTATCCACAAGGGAATCACCCTAGCAAAAGTGAAAATTCCGCTAGGCCCCGACTTTGAGGTTTATGACTCCGAAGTCATCGGCGCCCTTGCAGGGCTCAAGGCTGCTACAGCGGCTCCCACTATCCACTTGGCTACCAACATCCACGTCATCTTAGACAACCAAGAGGCAGCTCGACGTCTTAATGTATCACCCTCGAAAACCTCGCAGCAAGAAATTCTTGATTTTCGACATCTCGCCTCCAAGTGGTCCACCAGGAGAATATCATCAATTGCGGCTCCTGGTAAGGTTAACGTGATGTGGTCTCCTGGTCACGTCTGCATCCCTGGGAATGAGCTAGCAGACAAGCTGGCTGGAGAGGCGGCTCGCCAACCGGCTCCCCCCGCCGCATCTCTAGCTGGAGCCTGCGCAAAGACCAAAAAGCACATTTGGGACCTGAATTCTGCATGGTGGCAAAACCAAGCGCCGTCCACATATTGTGAATTGGGGATGCCGTTTCCTAAAAAGCCCCCAAAGGAGCTCCGTCTTCCCCGCCGGAATCTTGGGTATCTCATTCAATGCAGAACCGGACATGGCGATTTCCGTGCATACCACAATAGGTTCCAACATGTTGATGCCCTCGTGACCTGCTCTTGTGGAGGTAACAAGTCAGTCACCCATTTAGTATTTTGCCCTCTCGTTCAAATAAGATTGGCCTCTAATGGCCACCGTCAAAGTTTGGGCACACTAGATTTTCTCCTCGGCTCCTCCCGTGGTGCTAAGCGTTTTTCTGTTATATTGGAGAGGAGTAGGTTTCTGACAGAAATCTGCCCAATCCGTGCCAATTAATCAACCTTTGTGAGGGATATGCTGCACAGCGCTCACAGTAACTTATCTAGTTTGTGTATAGGCTTGATTGCTTCGCATAGGATGGAAAAGAATGTAGAACATAATGGTCACCGTGTCCCCCTAGGGATGGGGCTGTAGCCTTTGATATAGCCCGGTAGACCCGTAAAAATAAATAAATAAAATAAATAAAAAAATCAGACCGTAACACTACTGTGCTTTGACATCATTCGATTTCATACTTAAAAAAGTAACGCCTTTACTGCACCAATATAGGCTATTTAGTGCTAAATTCCCCTTCAATTTACAAGCGTCTTATGGAGTGGGCCGGGATATGATTTCAGGACTGAAATACGATTAACTACCGAATATTTATACTCAGATCGACGACGCTAGAATTGACACATAATGGATTCAGGTTGGAAGAAACTTTTCAATCTATGCAGAAGATACAACGATTCATCAATTAAATTTCCAGCACTAAAAACTGCAAGGCCTTTATACCTACCTGATAACTTTAGATTGAAGACAAACATGGCTTAAGCATACCCGGTAAACACTGGGAATAATCTTATGGCACAACGAATATTAACAGTTCATATTATATAACAAGACAAGAGCTTGTCGCAGCTCGAGGCATAATACTTCAGAAGAAAAGCGCGCAATTCGAAAGACGCATGAGACGTAACATCTATTCTATTCTGATCACAATTCTGAGGAATTGCAGGTAAAAATCTTTGTTAGAGAGAATATATAACCTCAAAGTCAAGTTTACTCAATGGACGTGATGTTTATGAATGCAGTTAATTGTCGATTACAATATTTGCCGAGTTACAAGCGAAAGTACGACTTCTATCAATGACGCTAATGAAGAGAGAGTTGTCATGAGATTTGGCGATCATCTAAACCGCTCAGCCTTGGTATACTTATATGTACTACTGATATCTGTACCTATTAATTACTTCTACTCGCTCTCTATAATAATTTGGCTTCAACTTATCATTGATTTACGCATTAATCCCTTTTACACTACACTCCGCCACAATCAATAATTTAATATCTAATCTCATACAAATTTGTCGAAGATTGGGTATAAATTTCATGCTTGTTACATATCTTACTGGAGTACACTTACAAGGTACGCTTACACGATAATCAAGTAATTGATAAGAAAGTACTCGTACCAGGTTATTTTCTATAACACTCTCCAATCCACAACATTAGCAAGAGCATCAACTTTCTCTGAAACATAACCCCTCTACTCATAGACTTTGATTCCATGTTAGGGTCCAAATCAAAGAATAGATGTAAACTCGATAACCCTGATCACATCTCACCCGAGGAGCTCATCACACTTTTTATGAGATTGAGGTGAGTGAAGCGCATGACAGATGCCGCTTTGGTGCATCGAATCCTTCGCAGACAATCTCTGGACTTTAGAGGCAGCTTTTCTGATAAAAAAAGGTCCCTATCTATTCCTCGAGAAGGCTTAGGTTATAAAGCCAAAGACCAAACTCTTTGTTCCCCATAGTTGCATCTGGATTTACTTTTTTAAAGGCCATTTCTGTGACGATATTTACTGAATGCTTCATCTACTGCAACAACCTCCCATGAGAGGACCCAAATCAGAGCGCTGGCCCCAGTGCGTTTGTCTATTTCCGTGTGTGTGTTACAGTTATGTCCATTGTCGCTAAATTACCCAATCCAGGAGAGCTTCTTAGTTATACTCACCATAATAACACCTTGAGAGTTCCAAATTCATACGGTATAGGAGATCCTTCAATGCAACAAATTTACAAACGTTGTCAAAGTTACACGGGCAGAAGATGAGGGTAGGACAAAATTTTAGGACAAGTTTCGTGGCTTAACTTCCCATGAATTAAGTGCAGCATATCGACGAAGTTCAAAGACTGAGCGAAAGAATCGGATTCAGAGATATGTGGTCACACTGGAGGCGATAAGATACGGTCTCTTGTTTGCTAATGCCAAAACCATGCCCTTAAAAAGCAGATGTGGAAATTTCATTGATGCTTTACCCGGAAAAAAACTGAGTGAGCTTACTCGTGAAACACACACACACACACACACACATTGACCTCAAGTCAGACACGGGGAAGAAGCTAGTAATACCGTGAGAAAATACTGTGGCAAAACAGACAATCTGAGAGCATTTTCATCCTTTGAAAACTGTGATATCACTGATCAATTAACTCGGGTGACTTGCTGAACATTAAAATATATATCAGTGGTACTTTGTACACAGATTACAGCAGAGCGATAGAGCTTGTAAGGCTTTAGAAATCACGTAGAATAAATTAAGACAAGTTATGGGCTCTCAGTTGTTGGATTCAATTATTGTTGACGAAAGAGGTATATCTCAGCGTGATTTATATCCTGAGTTCCCTAGGCAAGGTCAAAGTCGAGTACTATCTAATTACAAAATATTATCTGGTCGTTGATCGCTGGTCTAGATCAGAATAATTAAAGCATATCTTGTTGAATTGAAACTTAGCCAATGTTAACTAGATTTACTGTTACCCACCGCCACAAATCAACACTGGATGCTGATGAGCATGGCTTTGCTACAGGTCGGAAACGAGAGGCGGAGTTAGTGGGATATCTTCTGCAAGAGAGCCAATTGCTAAGCAGCTAGATCTTTCACAGTGGCTGACCGTGTTACCGGCAAAATAAGTCGCGAGAGATGGGATAAAACTCCTCTCATCGTACTCAAGAGCCTCGGCCTTATTTCTGACTGGGTTTCCGTCACTCAGATCTCATGTTTTTGGCTACTCTTCTCCCAATACCCGGTAATCCAGTGAGATTGTGCTTCGACGACTGATATTAGTGTACTTTTTCATCTCATTAACGGCTGTTCATGCCATAATTATGAGCTTATGAAGGGGAATTATCTAAGGATATATAATCACGAATGAATGAGCTCAATTTGATACATCGTATCGCGGTGGCAGACTGCTTGAGAAAGAAAACTAAGATGACTTACAAAACATGTTCAATGCTTGAACGTTTGCCTAAAACCCATATCATTTCTGTGTCTAACCCAAATTTACAACGAGAATGTGTACAAAAAAATTTCTGACTCGCTATTTTCTTTTTATCCAAATTATATGATATAAATCGAAAATTTGGTGGAGATGTCGTGATCAGAAGATTGCTTATCACTGTACAGGTCCTGTAAGCAACGTTTCGGAAAATTTCGGAGCACTTACTCTGATATTTCATACACTCTCTGATTGCTTTAATCACTTCAAATAGGTGCTTAGACATGCTCTCCATCAATTTCAGGTAGTTTTCACCGGGAATTTTGGTTCATTTCTCTTGCATTCTTTCCCAGAACTTTAGAGTCGCTGTTGATGATTAGGGATAGTCTATTAGGCTTCTCTTTCGGTATAACCTGAGATATTTGATGGGATTCAAATCTAGAGAGTCAGTAAGCCAGGTCAGTCTGGAAATAGCATTATCTTCAGCCACTTTTTGGCTTTTTTGGGGGCTTTGGACCGTTGCCTTGCAAAGAGGTTACAGATTCATTTGTTTTTCGATTGACTGCCATCGATTGCAAGAGATTTTCCTCAGAGTCCGAAGAAAGAGATGTTGGATTATTTTGCAATCAATATTACACATCTTGTCTCTACCTCTACAAAGCATGCAGCCCCAAGTCATGATACTGCCGCCGCCGAGCTTGAAGGAGTCACCCACTTCTCTTTCAATCAGTCGCCCCTACCTTCGCTCTACGTCTAAATTTCACCATTTGACTGTAGTCGACCAATTTTAGCATTATCCGATCTCATTAATTGTTTCTAACCATCTATTGTTCAGGATTGAAATGTCGTTGCGAAGTCTAGCCAAGCCTTTTCCGGCTGTGATGATCAAATTGGTTTTTTCCTCTTGACAACTGCCTTTATTCCAGCTCTTTTAAGGCCGCGTTAGACTATCGCGTCAGAGCAAAGCTGGTGATTATTTCTCTAATCTTTGGACGACTTCCACTGTAGAATCAGCCTTTACAGATGTGATGAGGCGAGTGGTAAGACGGACGTTATGCTCACTCGACTAAGAAGATCATCCTCCAGAGAACCTCTGAAGGTCTGAAGGGTATCTTTTGTGCAAATAAGATGTACTGGAAACTTCCAGGCTCATTTCGTGAGCATTCAAATTGTTTGAAACCCCCTGATCGAGGTAGTCGAAGGTGGCCTCGATGTTTGAGTTAGAGAGAGACTTCATGTCGGTAAGAAATAGAGTGTTCTATTTGAGATTGGAGCTAGAGATGAGTTGAGTTCAGAGAAAGAACTTGAATGAATAGGCGTGCTCTATATCGTCATCTAGATACCTCGTTCTACTTTTCACAACCTTGTTTACCGAACTTGACTAGTGACTAGCAATCTTCTGATCGCGATATGTTCACCAAATTTTTTTATTTACATCATACAATTTACGTCAAAAGAAAATACAGCATCGGGAATTTTCATGCAAACGTCCTTTTTGTAAATTTGTGATATGCATACAGATTTAGACGGGCTGTAAGCAGAAAATTCAAAACATTGGCCATGTTTTGTGGGTCATTGTATATGTAAGTTGACTCAAACTGGAGCAGGTAGACAATCTATATTCGGCACTTGTTCGTGCACAAGACCTTGTCCCAATTGATACACCTTAGAAACCTCTACTATCTTCACCACTACAGGAAATCGTGCAGACATTGCTGTCCAAGCTTGGTGCTGTCGATGGACCGATTCTACGTGATTCCCACTAACTATGATTTATGACAGTTAAATATCATGGATATAGAGCAACAGTGAGATTGAGTTTCGCATATTTGTTTACCCGCGTCAAAACGCATAGACATCAGTAAGTAAATACTTCTCGGTCTTCTGATTAACCTTTACTTTGAATAATTAAATGTACCAGATTTGACATTGCCATTTAACCCTTACTCTTGTTACCTTTGACGATGGATAATATCTACTTTTCTCACAAAGTAGTTACAAATTTGATGTAGTCTTAGAATTCATGGAGCAGTCCGATATTGACGGGATAGTAGTATTCTGCTCGAAATCTCATTCATGCCATACAATTTAGCCACTTCATTCGACATGCTTCAACCCAGACAATAGAGATTGCAGAGCAAAATTTGCAGGGCTCAGTGAATTGAATCATGCTACCAGTGTCAAGAGATAGATTATAATTGATCTATTTGACAAAGCCATTTAAAGTGATCTGAAAAATGCTGTCAGGAGCGGCATGTAGAAAGCGGGGTAAGAAATGGGAGATAAGAGAGAGTAATAGGCTAAAGCATGCCGTTTTTTATAATACACGAGATGAAGTATCACCACTCGACCCAAAGGCCAGACCAGAATCATAAAATGCTATGTTTTGGTTATCTCTACACATATATGATTCAGGAGAAAGCAATCCTGACATATTTCCATATCAATAGCGAGTGAGTGTCGCATAAATTCAGCCCTGGAATTCAGACAAAGTTACTTTCTTGCTTTCTGGCCAAATAATTTCAAAAGCTCAAGTTCAGCTCAGATTTAGCTCTCAGAGCCTCCAAGGAAAAAGCCCCAACTATCAAAATTCCAAGCCATGACCACACAAGCTAAGACTCCTCAATACGAGAGGCTTTCGAGCGCGCTGAAGGTAATAAGAATGCCTCGCGGGTAAAGCGTATATTATTTCGAAAGGCCTATCAGTGTTAGATAGCTTTTTTTTCAGATGTGCTCTTGGATCGTAATGGCACAGATAATTAACTCATGCGTGTCAACAAGAAAGGGTCAAAAGTTGGCACTTATTAGAAATTTTCAGGAATTAGGTAGGTCGAACCGCTTCTAGAGACTGAACTGGAACTTAATTCTGTAGGGAGAACCAGAATTATCAGTTTTAACCCAATTACTCTTGAATTTCGCAGCTCAAGACTCTCTCTTAAACATTACCGCTTTGATTTTCCATGAGACTTATCGATTAAACTGCTGTCGGAGATTGGATGACGTGATCTTCAATGGGAAGTAAATGATAAAAACTTGGGTCCATTCAATGTTCGCTACAGCCAAGTCACGACCTTATGATATAGCGGTATATCATTGTCCTTGTCTATCGCCAAATCTCTTGACAGGAAGAGTTGCTCCTAGGTTAAGGATATGCACTGTATCTTTCAAAAATTTGTATTTTCGATAGCTGTATGGTCTGATTTACCTGTCCTACGACTGGGTTTCCATGTGAATTAGAATTCTGGAGCTAATTCTTCCGAGTATCTTCGTTGTCTAGTACTGATATAGCATGTTATGGCAAAAGTACTTTTCTCAATAGGTAATACTGCGAACAAGGGTGTGCAGGATTATTGATGGCATAATGCATAGATGACTGCAATTACCCTTTCATACCTTTAGCCTCCAGCTGTGATTAGGCGTAAGAGTTTGAAAGATTGTTGTCACTCCTACATAGTCGCCAAATGAGATTGTGTCAGATGAGTAATACCTAGTAAAGGAGATAGGAATTGCTGGAGTACGTAGTGGGCTCCCTTGGGCAAGATGAAGAACTTCAGCTTTGTAATTTGTATCATACTTTAACTTCTTCTTACGTATCTGTAATCGTGTTATTAGGGCCATATCCCATAAATTCTATACTTCTTTCCATCTTTAGTCTTCCTGCCTCCCTCGAAGACGGCAATTCGAGCCCTCCATTACCTCGCCGTGACATAGCATGTAAAATCGCGTTCTCGTGGGCAAGTGTCGGAGAGGCTATGTCTTGGCAAAATTTATTCACTGTGATAAACTATTACTTTTTTTCCAGCAAATAATCATCTTTGTTGCTCCAAGAAATCAGTGGACAAGTTGATTGCAGAGCGCAACTTTTACACCTGGGACTTCAAAAACCAGTGTAAATCCCAAAATTCTCATGATGTTTGAGGCGATACTGATTCTCACCATTCCTGAGGGAGACTAGTTTGGCAATGCGTAAATACGTTTGAGTGAGTTCAGAATTTGCAAATGTTAAATCTAGCATCTATTGACAAATTAAACAGAACACGACGTCTTAGATACTGATCTATGATCGTTCACATTTGTGTTTAAGGATGTATGGTCAAAACTGTTGTCATTGCTTGCATTCATCTTGTGACTTCATGTTACAACTATCTGCAGTCAAACCTGCCCATGTACGTATCAGTTTATGCTTTTTCGAGGCCTTGCACACAATTTTACTTGCACTGGGAGCAGTCGTTCTTGAGCTCATGAGGACAGCTTTTCTTTGCCATAAGGATCACAGGGAGAAGCCACAACTTCCTCTTGCTCGCTTTAGGCATCTTTTATCGAGTTCGATTCTGGAATTTGATGGACTAGCCCAGGCGATTGACAACCTCAAACCACAGATAAATTTGAGTGGCCCAGACTTTGTGCTTCATGTAATTGTCTTGATGACATGTCAGCTAACGATGGTGAAAGTAGATTATATCGACCTGAAATTAAACTGCCTGGTATTGTTTCTTTTCCCTATCCAAACCGTGGCTCTAGGTATTGTAGTTTCGGGCAAGACTTATTCATTTCAGTTCTCCCTCCAAATTCGACCATTCCGATTATGTCTCTCTCCGATCGTTGTTATCTATTTTCTCTCAATACCACATGTAGCATGCCTCGGCATTGGTCATCTAGTCAATTTCAGTCTCATGGGACTAAATCAACTACTTGTTATATCGATACATTCTTTCTCGGAGCATTTTTGAGATTTTTAAACAATTTCTCTCCTATTGGGTAACCAAAGCAGGTTTCCTTGTGTGCGTCTAGCCTTTATCTCAGGTTCTTCCCAAAGACATCGAATCAGTTGAGATATAAAACTTGAACTTATAGATTCTTCCAGCATGCGGCGACGAATATGGGAGTATTTGTGGTGCTGTGAATCATTTCATGCCGATTTACCGCCAGCTACGTGTTCTTTTCACTCATTACCGGTTCCCAAATTTGCGGGCTAGGGCGAGTCTCTTTCAGGAAATGTTGAAATAATCCTTGAAGTGCTGGGCTCTCTTCTAATAGGGCAGGATAAATCTCCATCTTTGATGACTCAAAACTTCGTCATTGGATAGCATCATCTAGTTTCTGAATGGCACTTTCTAGATCTAACACGGAGAGCCAATACTCATTCCTACGATATGTAACTTGATTAGGCTAGACACTTATTGAGTCTATTTTGGCAATGTTAAATAAATTGCAGCGTCAGTAAGCTATATTGTTCGTGTAACATAATAGAACAATGGTTGACGCATGGTGAAACAAGTGCATACAGTGACAGAATTCTAAGCCTAGTTGGAATTGCTTTTTTTTCTTTTTTGTGAAAAATCATTCTTGTGTCTGCAGCTTTGAGACTATGACACGAATGATGCTGATAAGGTAAATGGTGTCACGGGATAAGGTAGGGTTAAGGCGAGAATTGAGTAAATGTGTCAAGAGTAGATAAGTGTTTGATTACTAATCAAGGTAGAATAATTATTAATAAGACGTGACACAAATTTCTAGACATGCGCAGCACAACCTATTTACACAGATCTGGGAACTTGCATCATTGAAAGCCCGAATTCCCGAATTCCTTCCCTGGAGAATTCTATAATCCAGAAGCAAAAACAACACAACAGAACTCCGAAAACCTCAACAATGCTTAGACGATCTCATAAGGTCGAATAATATATTGATTGATTCATTTTCCTAGTGAGGAGCCTAAAGCCCATGAAAGTGTCTATGAGTCTGCTATTGTACACAGAAGGAAAACCTTTCGGTGAAAAACCCTCCAATCTTTACTTGGATACTTTTATGTAATGATTTTTACGCTTTAGAAAGTGGAAACACTGTTCTGCTCAGCGCGGGTTCTGTCCTATCCTTCTCCCATCCTCCTCTCCTCCATCACCGCCTCCACCGCTCGCGTCAGCCGAAACTGTTCTATCCATCCTTCCCGTTGTATCCACTGCGTGATTCTAGCCACATCTCCTGGGCTGTTCATCATGGCTTCAAAAGACCTATCTTTTGTTATGATCCGCGGTCATGAACAGGGTACTGATCATCATGTGTCGCTGCGCGTCTTCGATCGATGAAGACCACAGTCTGAATCGGTGATTGATATCGGACAAGATTGCCAATGCTCAACCTGTAGTTGAGTCCAATGTAGTAGTAGTGATATGACGGACAGACCAACCTCTGATGTAGATAGTATGCTGGTCGTGCCTCTAACTAGAGAATCCTAATCGTCCTCTCTATTCTCTCTATCTTCCCACTTCATTCCATATATCAAATTTATAATATCTTTGGCTAGTCTCAGAACTTCGCCTCTTCCCATTGCCTACTGCGGACACGCCAAGACCATGTGCTTGACATTTTGGGACGGATATCTACATTGACACCTTGGTTTGTGTACTCCCTGGACTTTTCTTCGGTGCAGATAAGCGTTGAGCCCGATGTGCTTGCTTCTTATCTGTGTGGCAATACTACTTTGGACCCTCTTCAGATTTCGAATAATATATTATAATAATAATATTAATTTAACAAAACAGAGACCGGCCCTCACGTATGGGTCCTCGATATGGGCCGAGGCCGGGCCAGTGGGTAAAACACCTGAAAGGATAGTGAAACCTTTAAGAAGTATTCAGAGAAAATGCATAAAACTAGTTACAGGTGCATACAACTCTACCAGCAGTAGAGAATTAGAACAAGAATCCTCTGTACTGCCCATCAAAACCTATCTGAAGCAAAGGAGGGTCCAACACGCCGGACTATCAGAAAAAACTTCTGTTCAAGAGACAATATCTTCCGCATGTGCCAAGGTCAAGCCGCCCGTAAATGGAAGAGAAGAAATGCATGCCTAGAACAGGATCAAAGATGTTGCCGAATGGACGGAAATTTGTGGCAAAGAGACGAATAGGGGTAGACAGAAAGAGGCTGGTTAAGTAGCAGCTTGCCAGGAGTGGGCAAACTCTTGGGGAAACAATGGGGTGCAGCGCTCTGGTCGACGAGCGACTGCAGAACCCGAATTGTGTAACGCAGCAAATATCATCACCGACAAGCAATCAGGCAGGAAAAAACTCAGCTTCAAAGGAACACCAGTTGAAATCCACCAAAACCTTAGCAGGGCCCAAAGTAGTGTCGCTATTCAGCTAAGAAGTGGGCATATCGGGCTCAACTCTTACCTGCACCGAAGAAAAGTCCTGGGAGTACACGAACCAAAGTGTCAATGTGGATATCCGTCCCAAAATGTCAAGCACATGGTCTTGGCGTGTCCGCAGTAGGCAATGGGAAGAGGCGAAGTTCTGAGACTAGCCAAAGATAGGTCTTTTGAAGCCATGATGAACAGCCCAGGAGATGTGGCTAGAATCACGCAGTAGATACTCACCCAAGGCTGGATAGAACAGTTTCGACTTGCAGAGGAAGTCGAAGCAGCGATCTTGGAAAAACTAAAGCGATCTGGCAAGGGATAGGACGGGATCCACACTGGCTGAACAGTGAATATTGCACTTCCTGAAGGAGAACCTGGGTAAACCGAGATTAATTGTGAAGATAAAACCAGACAGAATCGAGGGGTTTTCACTGGTAAGGTTTCCCCTCATGTATATATTATAGACGATAGCCACCTGCATGGGCCCAACGGGTGC
This sequence comes from Podosphaera xanthii, assembly GCA_028751805.1. Lineage (NCBI taxonomy): Eukaryota > Fungi > Ascomycota > Leotiomycetes > Helotiales > Erysiphaceae > Podosphaera > Podosphaera xanthii. The sequence goes on along the minus strand of JAPWIX010000012.1, from coordinate 2,656,468 downwards.
CTGATCGGGTTAAATGAAATCAAATCAAATTTAACAACAATACATAACTTATTGTTTCAGTTATGAGAAGGAGTAGATGCAATGTTCTGACTTGCGATTATAATGTATGATTTCTTAAGGTGAGGAATGAATAGGAATAGATAGAGGTGTGTAATTGTATATAGATTTGACTTGTCCATTTTTCTATGAAGGTAAGACGTCCTACTTATATACATAAAGCAATACTTGTCATATCCTTCTCTCAACTATCTTTAGGTACTGCACCAATCTACCACTGTCTAGTCAGTCAATTCATAAATACTACTTAATCTATTATGACCAAGGGAATGTCTGCCTCACACGACTCATGTCACCTGACTAGTATTATCTGATCTAGTCTAGGCGACTCAAATTACGCGACTCGGTCCTCATGCCTTGATGCACCCGTCCACACAGATCATCCTCGCCTATTCATGGACCTCGCACATCTCTAATGTCGCTATTCGCAACACTTATGAACAAAAGGAAATTATACGGTGCTGATAGGGGCCGTGACATATGGAGCGATAACGTAACATGGTATGAGGAACATTCACACCCGAGCATCATTTGAAGACATCAGTCCAAGTTAGACGCCTTACAGCCCCTTCAACCCTCTACCGTGAACGTCTGCCGCAGGAAAGCATTTCCACCACCCACAACTATCCAGTATGCCCACGTCTTCGTCACACACATGACCAGGCGAGAAATGTGATGTGAGAGTCCTTGTGGACTCGGACCAGCTTTCTCCTGTCTCAAGTGGGGCATGTGTCGCGGCTGTCTAGACTCTGCAGGGAAGAACGGCCTAGACGGTGTACCACTGCACCATCCGACCCGACTAGCGTCCAACAGTACCATTAGTTTGGCTAGTATGTACAACATTACACCCCCTTGCCTTTTCAGCACTCTTGAACTACAGTCAAACCTCATCTATAGCGATCCCCCGAGTAACGATATCTCCTTTAGAGCGATATATTTCCCCCTCATCGTCAGAACTTCACCAAATTATCGCTTCTTCTCCTCTTTAGCTACTACAACAACTCCAACTCCATGAATTGCAATCATAAGACTGCAATCAAGACTGGCTTCAAAGCCTTAATAAATATAAGAGGATTGTGTATAGTAGACAGCAGCGCAGCCTACAGTAGAGGAGGATTTCTGACTTCTTCTGATTCTAGCATGTGACACTCTTATATAGCGATATCTCATCTATAACGATAGGATTGAGCCTCACCAATGTATCGCTGTAGATGAGGTTGGACTGTATGGAGAAAATAGTACAGTAAAACTTCTCTAACACGATAGTGGGTCCCAGCATAAGTGTTGAAAATATTCATTGTAACTTGCACTTTTATATTTGCAACACTTACCCTTACAGGTCATTTTGCGTACAGGGGTAAGTATTGCAAATATAAATGGATGAATTTCAATGAATATTTTCAACACTTATGCCGGGACCCACTATCGTGTTACAGAAGTTTTACTGTACTGATTGAGCCAGCCGCAAAAAAGTATTGCACGTTGGCCGACGTAGGGAAAGACGAATTGTTGTACAGTCGTCCCTCTCTAACTCGAGAGTGGGTCCCGGTATAAGTGTTGAAAATATTCATTGAGATTCAACCATTTACATTTGCAATACTTACCCCTACACCCAAAATTACCTGTATGGGTAAGTGTTGCAAATATAAAAGTGCAAGTTACAATGAATATTTTCAACACTTATACTGGGACCCACTATCGAGTTAGAGAGGGACGACTGTAGATACATGGATATATAAGCTCTTCAGGGTCCCGACAGCTTCCAGCTTGAAATCAAGATGTCCCATAAATGATCAATGCTTCGGACTTGTACGTAAGCCTTTCATGTAAAAACCTTTTTTTTTTAATAAAATCATTCCTGCGTATGCAGCCTGAGACTATGACGCGCATGATTACGGAAGGTATGTATATTTCGCAGAATAACTCAGTTTGACGTTTGGAACACTCAGACTCAGATTTCATTTGCAGATACCACTACGAGAATAACGCCTTACGACATGTACCCTCTTCCGTGAATACCCACCACTGGGAAAAGCGAGAAAACTTGTGGTAATCTGAGCATGCTTTCGTCATCCTATGAATACGATATCACCGCGAGAGAAGTGGTGTGCGGGTCGTGCTGGATTCGAACCAGCTTTCTCCTGTCTCAAGCGGGGCAAGTGTCCAAGTTACCCAGACTCTACTTGGGACAACAGGCCGGACAGTGTACCACTGCACCATCCGACCCTTCATGTAAGAACTGTCGCCACGGGTTCCTACAACAAACAACCGGGAGGGACGGAGCCTATCAAATCCTTGAACTCCAATAACTTTCAATCAGATTCGCAGCAGAGCAAATATGTGGTATGATTGCGTTGCCGCCGTATTTTTACCAGCCTTCTGCACAGGATGTCGTGGAAAATACTTAACGCTCGCTGAACTAGACGCGGTAGAAACGAACGGTTCTTGGGTCAAGCTCACATCCAATTGAGTACCGGCGGACAAATACTCTGTTTTTGTCTTTACAACTCGCCGTAATGGTCGTACTTAGCCTACCATAGACTCCCAATTCCTGCTTGACAGGTTGAGTCTGATAGTGTACTGCAATTTTTACCCGTTTATTTTCTGATTCGAAAATGAAGCTATGTTGACGACTTTTTTTTACAAGGGAGATAATAAATATTCCAAAGTAGATGAGCTGTGGGAATAAAAAATCCGAAAAAGGGAAGGTGCTTGATAGAACCTAAATAGCTAGCTAAGTACCGTAGATACAAGAATGAAAAAAAGGTGTGGCCCTAGTCGCATGTCATATAGATCAACTTGTACCGTCTAATAAAAAAATCCTTTGTCTAAGTTCTACTTTATTCTAATCCTATGTAAATTTGTAAACCGTGGTAAAGTGATCCAAGTTCGCCAGCCCACCGCCGTCTCCGAAACAACTAAAAAATATCCAATCCGTCGGGAAAAAAGGTTTATAGCCCAGACAGTTCGAGTCGCTATTAAGTTGCGCATAATTTTTATAAATCAGGTAGGGTATATATGCAACCGGTAAAAAATCAGAGAAAGTACGATCTAATTTCCTGTAGCTCCCATTATACCTTAGCTTCCATCATTTCTAAAGCCATAATCAATGTTTTTATTAAGGTGATTTTCTGATCCAACATCATTCAGAGCAATCATGTTCGAGCCGGCACCAGCCGCACAATCTGCAATGAAACTATCAATATTTCTCTCCGGGATGTCATTGTTTCCATTTATTATGTTTGATTTAATTGGTGAATCAGTGTTGATTAAAGTTTCCTTCGTATAAGATGAGTTCTCAACGGAGTATTTGGTATTTGGGCGGTTAGCTTCTTGCTGGAGCGATGAGTGCACCGAGGAGGCAGAATTTGATGCACGCTTTTCACGAGCTGAAGTACGAGAGCTGACGCGACCAATCTAAGCCAAGAGTTAGTCAGAGATTAAGATACGCAGCAGTAAAGATGCCAAAAATATGAATAGCCCAATCAAGGGTGAAAAATGATCCATAGGCATGAATATATGAAAGTTCGAGGAAAAATTAAATGGAGAATCAAGTATGGGTTACAGTAACTGCCTCGAGATACATGAAAGTAAGTTACAACAAATCTTATTTCAAGTGGCGTTGAGGTTATTTAGATGCCCTCTGACCAAATTTAAATTGATACCCAAATAAGACCAGAGGAGCCAGAAAAATTTCGGGTTATAGTCACAGATATTGCCAGGTAAAATGTGTTAAAATTGTTAACTTAATACCGATAACACCAAAGTCAAGACTGCCGGTACTCACCTGTTTCGCATACCTCAGCCCACAACTGTTACACAGATCTCTTTGCCCACTTGGCCCTCTCCTCCATTCTGGAGTAACTTGTGTGTGGCAATTGGCACAGTCTTTCTGTATGTGACCTGCTCCTTTACGTCGCTTTCTTTTCTTTTTATTCAACAAAAGCCCTGCTAGCTCTTCGGCCAATAAACGATTAGATTTTTCCATCTGACGAAGTTCAAACTGCCATGCTGTACATCGTGTTGTTTTTAATTCATCAAAAATGTTAGACTCGGATGCCAGTGCTACATGCTGCGACCCAATAGCATTACTCGAACATCCGGCTTGGGTAGGGTTTTTACTGGAAGGTTGAGATTGTAACGACGACTTGTCTTGAGGAAATAAAGATGGATCAAAATACGAAGGATTGACTGAGCCGAAAGAATTGAGGTTGGAAGGCTTAAGAAGTTTTGTCTGTGCAACAAGGAAAGTCGATTTAAACCCGTTGGAGGAATCTCCGGGATAAAGTGTTGTCTGTGCTTGTATCATTAATCCTCTTTTACCCAAAATCTCATGCCTGTATGTAATTTTTTCTCCTTTTCTTGCGTTGTCGAGGAATTGCCCAAATTCGATCTTCGATTCCGACCTCATCAGCGCCTGAATACTCGTACCTAATAACTCATCAGGTGAACGGCCTAACAAATTTCGAACATTGGATGACACAAAAAGGAACATTCCAGAAGTCGATATCTTATTCCACATCTCATATTCACCAATTCCACCAGAGGTTTCAATGTCGTGCCGATGAAGAACATAAACCGGTTTTTCTCGTCCGACTAAAATAATACATTTACGACCCTTTCCTTGTTCTACACAAAGAGACCCATGACTTTCAAACCAGGTGTAGCCGCTCTGTTTCCTCCGTATACGAAATATTACATTTACGGGGGTTCCAGATGATGTATCCTTAAGTTCTCGGGTGACTGAAACGATATCACTAGGATGGCACACTGCCGAGAGCGCTTTGCCAACGAGCTCTGAGGCATCATACTCGAGTACTTGCCGACTTGACGGTGATAAATAGAGGAAGAGTCCCTTTAGGGAAAGTACATGAACAACGTCATCGGTATTTTCCAACAATACTTTGTCCCACATTCTTTTGGTTAATTCTGACTCTGTCCCAGTTTTAATGGACGCCAAAACCGTTGAGACATCTTCTCTGCTAATGGTCTGGCCATTTTCCAAGGCTGACCGCATTTTTCCTTCAGGAGGTTGCCACACGTATCTTGGCAGCATACCTTGCGAATAATTAACGGTATATGCCCCATACGAATTTTTTCCTTCGACAGAGGTTGGCTTTTGAACAAGATCGACCTGAAATCCAACAAAATACCGAATTGTTTCATTATCTTCTCCTGTGATAGGTATAATAGTCAATAAATTCATAAAAGGCTGTCCTCCTTTCCGATAATTAATTATGCTGCGTTGCGCCTCTTTTTTTTCGGAAATTTTTTCTCTTAGGTATAGAACTGCATCATTATCTACAAACTGTCTTTTTTCGCCGGGCTGAACTTTTCCGTCAGGTGATTGAAGGAACCGACAGTTTTGCCCTTTCACTTCGTACTTATTATACCCTGTGAGGCGTTCAAAAACTTCCGAGACATAAATGATGGGGCAATCATACTGGGATGCATCGGATACGGCAAAGGCACACGACAAGTCCACCTTTCCCAAATTTATTTCGGGATTTTTCCTTGAAGCAACCTTTGCCAGGACTCCCAGCATGTCAAACCCGCTCTCACAATAAATTCCGTAAAGCTGGGAGTTGAAGGACATTGATGGTGGTCCTGCAGGCCACATGGAGGAGCTGACATCTTGCTTCGGCAAAGAAACCTCTTTATCAGAGATGACAGGAGGTGTTTCGACAACTGTTTGTGGACCAAAATTTTTTAGAGGCTGACTTAAAGCCATGTCTCTCGGGTTGGACAAGTTCTTTTCGCTGGAAAGAAGCTGTGGAATCCTCGGCACCATGATGCTCTCATCTGTTGTTTGCATATCAGGGTAGCGTGGTGATAAGTTCTCGAGTATAGACGAAGACATTACGAAACTATCTCCTATTTGGTCCAAATTCATGTCGCCAAAATCCCAATTCATTGGGTTTTGGAAAGCATTTAAGCCACGGCCATCATCATTCGACAATTTTTCCATGCCATTGGGTGCATATGGCGCGTTCGAGAACATTGAATTTCCTTGATTATATCCATTTTGATCGAGCATTTCGAGTGAAAGATTCATTTGGATATTATGAATTCCCATTGTTGATTGCATACCACTATACTCTTCCATATCTGGTATACCGGACAGATTTCCCTGAGATTGAGAGTTTAACATTCTATTAGATGCGTCATATTGGAGCTCATTTAGGCCGACAAGTGTACCATTTTTATTGCTTATCTTCGTTGAACTTTGATGCTCAGTCTCTTGCCTGGTATGTTGGCCGGAAAGGGCCTGTGTGCTTTGTAATTCCACAGTATTCTGTAATAAAACTTTATCGTACGGCTCACTCTGTAGGATTTTTTCATTCCTATCCAAGTTAAAGCAGTCTGCTTCAAGGCGATTTATCGGATTTTGATTCGGATGTGATGATTGTATCCTATTCGATTGCGGTTCCTCATTCTGTCTTTGGACTACAGCCTGCTGTTGCCGGTTTTCGGCCAAGTATAGCGTGTCAAAAAAGCCGTTCATGACCCAAACATCTGACTCGGTACGGTCAATTCATCAATACATCTAAGGGTTTTCGAAGCAAAAAGGGCCTCAATGGCCCGATACACACTGTTTTATATATCCCATAGGTAGATTGGCGCGTTATCGTTTGTGTCAAGTTCCTTTCTAGATAGTCCGAAGCCGCAGGGCAAAATTATCACCCAAATGATACCAAACTTTTCCAACCCAATCAGAGCTGCCTACTTCTTTGCACGTTACTTGAGGTCGTGATAGGATTCAAAATTATGATGAGGAAAAAGATGCCGAAGGCGCAGGTGCCAAGTGGGAAGAGGGAATTATTGATGTCGAATATGGGTCTCGCGTCCCGCTGAAATACTTGCGATGATTTCCACTTTGATTCTTGTCTATTTACTATCTAGAGTTAACATTGATCGGGTTTGGGTACTGGCCATTCGACATGACCGATGTGCGGGTGATGGGTTGGTAGCTTATCATTAGCCGCAGGTCGTACAAAATGAGTTCTACGAGACATACATTCTATCGCTAAATATGGCACGGCGCGTAAAAGATTAGCGATTTTCAGTAAGGAACGATGATGATTTAGGAGCTGTTGACTTTTCGTGTTCACTAAGCTACAAGATACGAATTGTGGAACAGGGTTTGAAGATACAGTATGGTGCCTCAGGCCCAAGGAACGCCAGAGCCCGACGTTTCCGCAATCTATAGGTTTACGAACCCAAAATCAGCATCAAAATACTATGGATGTAACCCTAAAATTTCTTTGCTTGTATGCAAAATTGTAGCCTTAGGTATAGCAAAATTCCTGTGAGCATGTAAATATTTGCTCCCAACTATTTTACCGCGAGCTCAGGCAGTGAGTATCTTTTTTGATAAGCCTTGTTATGCTGCGGTGGTATTTATGAAAAAAATACCACTTGTGAAGAATTAGTGGTTTCTTGTATACAGACGCCAAATTTGGGTCGTTAGTTTTCCACAAGATCATACTACCAAGTTGTACAATATCCAGATACTTCCACTCTCTCATATCATGCAAAATATCTTCGTACTGATTGCTGTGTTTCGGGCGACAGTTGTTGTACGATTTGGGCCAAATTTAATCCAGCAAGCTGCAAGAGAATCTTTGCAGCTGATGCGCTTCGTAATGCGACTGATTGCTGTAAGGTTTCTGCTCCTAATGCTTGTGCGATAAATAAAAAAACCTTTCCAGCCTGTGAAATAACCGCAGGATTCTGTCTAAGTTTCATTAGTCAGCCTTATTTTTACTTTATACGCTGCCTTTGGTTGGAATGTAGACCTACTGATCAATTAGTTCTGCCAAATAACCATATGCATATGGCGCAGCTTCTTCGTCATTAACAATTGGTAAGGTATCAATCCACTGCGTTATAACTTGCTGTTGGTTTGGTACGCTCGCAGGCTGAAAGTGTAATATTTTAGCGATCGCCGCACAGGCATTTTCAGTTGCATACACATCATCTTCCCCCCGAGCATTAGGGAATTGTGTAACTTGGAAAAGTAGCGGAATAGCGTGTCCGAGAAATGCAATCCATTGAGGGCCTCCCTTATGAGCAGCAACTCCTACACCATAGGCGGCAGCTTGGCGATTTGCCGGTGCCGAGTCCTGGCAACCTGCAATCAACGGCTCAATGATGTAGTGACTGTATTTAAAGCTTTCTTCGCCGCAAAACTCCAGAACATCATCCATTATACAAAGACCCCACTGTCTCTGTGTAGGATCTTGGCTCTTAAGGAATTGATCATAAGTAGCGTACAAACGTTCCCAAGCTGGAAGAAACGTTGTTCCATGATTCTTAAAGATGCAATGGAAAGCTTTATTCATGTCTGATAATAAAGTTTGGTCATCTTCAATAGCTAGGAGCATATCCTCTGATTCTTCTTCGCCATCCTCTTGATTTGCCTCTTCGCGATCTTCAGCACGATGAGCGACTCTATCTTTGTAGTCTTCTAGTGCCGAATATGCAGAATCGATGAACTTTTGCATATTTTGATGAGAAAGACAGTTTCTCCCCATCACCTCTACTGACTCATAAAAGCATTGATACATTTCAGCGAGTGTATCGACGGCAGGCTCGGCGCTTAGGACCTCTAATAACTTACCAATTGTGACGTTCCAGAGAGCTTGCATCTCATTCGATCCAAGTCCAAAGCACTTTTTATATGAATTAAGGAGTTGCGGAATACATTTTGCTGACACAACACGGACTGGATCATGAAAGAAAAATGCCAGCCCCGGCAAAGCGATTTTTTCCATAATTTCCGCAACATAAGGCGCAAAAGCCCCCTCGAGTACCTGGGCATAAACCACCAAAAGCTCTATGGCCATATGCTTATCGTCAAGGATACTTGTCTTGATACCAATTACTTTTCCTTTTAGTGGCACAAGTTCCCAACCTTCTTCGTTCTGCGCTGCTTCAAGCTGCTCATCATCGTCGAGGAGCTGAATATCAGCTTTTGCACTTGCTGGACCCATGAGAGTAGGCATGACACTAGGCAAAAAAGGTACAAAGTCTTGTTCGAGAACGCGACACATTCGTCCCCAGCAGTGCATCAGATACTGTGCCTGTGGATCATCGGCATCGGTGATTGACTGCTGAATAGAGGCAAGTAGATGGACTAAATTCATGGCATCTGATCCTAATCGCTCTTTACCGACTGCCAAAGCAATGAGAGTAGCGCATTCCATAGCCTTCGCTCGAAGGAGTCTAAGCTCTTTTGTATTTTCTTGCTGTAATACTCGGAAGAGAAGAGGCATTAGAGTGGCATAATATTTAGAGAAGGCCGCTTCCGCAGAATCTGCGACCGTAGCAATAGTCGAGAGTGCCTGCTCCTGTACATACCGTTTTGGGGCCTGTAGTAATGCAAATAAATGTGTAAGAAGGTCATCTAGATACGGCTCTAGTACTGTCTTCTCCGCTTCCTCACAAAAGTTGACTAGCGCGGCTGCTGCGTGTGCTTGAACACGTGGTTCAGGAGAGTCCAAAACAGGAATGATGGCCGGTAAAACAATTGAATGAAATTTTTGTTGCATTGTTCCGGCAAAATCAGTACTCATCTGACCTAAAGCGTTACAGCCTGCCCAGCGGACACGAGGGTGCAAATCACGAAGTGATGGGATTACGAGGTCTAAAATTTGATTGAGCTCACCAATCATAAGCTCCCGACAGCCCTCGGATATTGCAGAAATAGCCATCAATGCTGCATGACGATCTCTCCAGGCGTCTGAGCTAATCATTCTTGGGAGCCAACTAAATGTGGGTGCCAAAAGAACGGCACCTCCGAGCTTATTGGCAAGCCTATCCATACATTGCTCACCAGCAACGTGATTAAGATCGCTCTCTTCAGGGTCCATCTATTTAATTAGCAGACTAACATTATACTTGAGGGCTGAAGTGCTTACATCTTCGGTATTATTCCACTCGGCTGCGTCATCATCATCGACACCTATATCTGTCATTAAGCTTAAACATTGGGTGATCATATCATGTACATAGGTAGCATCTTTTTTAACCATTGCAGGTGCATAATCTGCAAAAGTAGCCATAAGTTCCAAAGCATTTTGCCGAGCTTGATCGCTCAGTTCCTTATCTTGTATAACAGATATACTGAATGTGACAAGATTTTGAAAAAGGGGGCGAAACATTTTAGGCGCAGCTTCGGCAAGATCAATAAGCGAGATAAAAGCTCTTGTCAGCTCTTCTGATTCTTGTTTCTCTTTAATTGGTGGCAAAATATTCAATACTTCTGGTATGAGCCCATAATACTTTTGCTGGGATTTTTTGTTAATGCTTCGAAAGAATGACGCAAAAGCCTCCATGGCGGCCAGTCGGACCTGTAAACAGTGAGCTTTCAGACTTAAAGGAGTACTGGTAAATACTCACAACTACCTCGTCATCTTTGAATCCTTTAGTAAATGCAGATAGAACTGTATCTTCGTGTTGTTTCTCAATAATACCAGGTGTTGTTGAAAAAATTCTGAACGAAATTTCCCGCTGCCCGGCTATCTGTGATATGCTCAACGTGAAAAGTACGCTTAGGACCTCGGGCCATGGGGTCTCTATTTTTGATCAGCTTAATCACTAATTATTTAAAGGTTTTTTTAGCTTACTCGCATCAGAGCATTGTCTTGCAATTTCAGCCACCGCGTCACCGATTTTATTTCTCACCGGATGTGCCATCTCTGAACCCAGTGCTGCAAGTAACTTCTGTCTGATAGCATATCCTTGTTCCTGAGTTAAGGATGTGTAGAGTTCTACTGTTTGATCATTCGGTAATTTTCTGGATTTAGTAGCTATGCGTCGAAAGATAATGGAAGCAAAGGAGCGGGTCTTGTGGTAAGCGTTAGATAATATCTTTTTGTGTCGAGCATAGATATATTAAGTAAAAATTCCTACCGTAGGATCGTTGGAACCTTGAATTTGCTCTACCAGACCCATTAGGAGCATCTCTGGCTTCGGTAAGGTCCAATTATTTGTTAGATGCTCCTCAGCTTGCGAACGCACACCATTATCAGATGACTGGAGTGCAACAAGCAACTGAGAAAGCTCATTGAGAGCTTCCGCAGGAAGAACCGACATTTTGGAGACTTGAGGAAAACTGGCGGTAGTGTGTGAGTTGGTACCGTCCGGGTTTGATAGGGCAGGCAAAATTATGGCGGAAATAGATGGTTCTAGACAAAGAAGCTGGTAAATTTTTGATAGAGCTTATACGCTAGCGTCGAGTGTGGTAGTTGGTTGAGCTGATATATTATGATCGCTGGTGACAAATGGGTGTTCCGCGCAACAGAACGCTTCTGGACTCTTTAGAAAGTTTCGCTGCCGATATCACTGGCAGGCACTGAAATTCTTAGATAGACCTGAGCAAAGCCAGCCGACTTCAGGGGCTTTGCGTTGTGATAATCAATTTGCTCTGTGGTGAATGATTTATTTTGTGGCATCGACTATGAGAGCGACAAAAAATTATGGGGTTGTGGTGGGGTTGACAGACAAAAAGTATTCTGAGGGGTCGACAGATGATTGGTTGTTGATTACCTTCCCTGACCCTTCTAGGTTCAAAAAACTACATGCACTACTCTTCTACTAGTGCGATGGATGTTAAACATTCATTTATTATACATAAACAGCTTTGCAAAAATCTAAACTGTAAGTGGCTAAAATATATCTTGTACGTCATTGTGATAAATTGTGGGAGAAAACAGACATCGCTAACTTCAGCTACTAACAATCTTTACGGTCGAGATAGTGTACTGCCAGTACTGATAAGTCGCTTATAATCCCCGTAGGATCGTTATTCGTGATTCCCTGTCGGTCCTCACACTGGACTTCGATTTGTTGTCAGAATACAACTGCATCTTAAAATGCTCGTCTAACGGCTCAAGCTCGAATAATACCAGTTAAAAAGTGACAGGGAATTAGGGATAACGTGTCTCATAATACCCGATTACTCTCCTATATGTACAAAAAAAACGGCTTCGCTAGTACAGTACAAGACCCGGTAGTCGGAGGAATTTCCTCCAAGTTCGAAGCACCTGCAGCATTTTCTCATCTTTCATAAAATAATGATAAATTATTCAAAAATTAATCATATTTGCCCATGAACTATAAATTCGACCAATACCAGCACCATAACATGCGTGAATAAAGCCTTACTCCAAACACAAGTCATGAACTAGGCTTTAACATACTAGTACTGGAGGGGTTTTGAAATCATTCTAGCGTATGCAGTTTGAGGCTATGACGCAATTGATCACGGAAGATTCGTACATTTCGCGGAATGGCTCAATTTGACGTTTGGAACTCTCATATTCAGATTTCATTTGCAGATACCACTACGAGAATAACGCCTGACGGTATGTACCCTGTTCCGTTAATACCCACCACAGGGAAAAGCGAGAAAAACCTGTGGTTATCTAAGAATGCTTTCGTCATTCCACGAATACGATATCACCGCGAGAGATGTGGCGTGGGGGTCGTGCTGGATTCGAACCAGTTTCTCCTGTCGCAAGTGGGGCAAGTGTACAAGCTACACAGACTCTACTAGGGAGAATGACCTGGACGGTGTACCACTGCACCATCCGACCCTGTATTCAGCTTTATAGCTATGACAAAACTAGTAATGGGTAGCTCCAGTGTGACTTATCAGTGGCTGAAATTAATTCTGTACGTCACTGTGGTATATTTCACCATAAGCATATACAAAATTAATATCAGCCACTAACAAGCTATACCCTTGCTATCCAATATTGTTTTTTAAACGATGTGTGGATATTTCACGTAAGATACACTGCCTTCCCCTGAAGTTCGTAGTCGCAGTATTATTACTGGGATCTAAGCTATGCTCAACAATAGCGCTAATTACGAAAAAGCAGTGATCTTGATTAAGGCCATAAATTTTGTATGAAAAAGTCTTAGCGCTTAAAAGTTTGTCCCGATATTCGAGTTACAGGGTATCAGGGGTAAATACAGGGAGACAAGGATAAGTTAACAAAGGTTAGGCAGTAAATTCTGTTTATTCCGATAGTATAAACATATAATTATAGTGCACATAACTTATTCTCTAACCTTTGTTAACTTACCCTTGTCTCCCTGTAGTTTTACTTGCATGTAGTACTGCAGCCCTAAGTATTGTTACTAATCAGATAAAATTAGCGCTGTAAAAAACACCATACAGTAAAACTTCTGTAACACGATAAAGGGTCCCGGCGTAAGTGTTGAAAATATTCATTGTAACTTGCATTTTTATATTTGCAACACTTACCCTTACAGATCATTTTGGGTGCAGGGATAAGTATTGCAAATATAAATGGATGAATTTCAATGAATATTTTCAACACTTATGCCGGGACCCACTATCGTGTTACAGAAGTTTTACTGTACTCTATTGCAGGGGTAAATAGTGAAGGAAACCCCTGAATGCCAAGATCTGACAGGAATTATACAATATGCCATTGGCTGCAATATTTTGACCATACCAAATCCGACAATAGCTGAACCTTATTTGTATGGGAAATTTTGCGTGATAAAAGAAGTGTAGAAGATCCCTGTAACTCGTTGAAATGATGATATTCTATTCAAAAGTGCTAGCTTTTATCAAGTATTAAATACATTTTTACCAATAATTAAGCATCATTAATAAGGAATCGAACCTCCTCTTGCTCTGATGACTGCCTGGCACCTTTCTGGCATGCTCTCTACAAGCGTAGCCAGTTGCTCCTGAGAAATTGACTCCCATGCCTCTAGGACTGCATTACGGAGCACTTCCTCAGATGGATTACCAGAATCAAATTCTGGGTGGTGCTCTTCAATATGGGATTTCATCATATCCCACACTGACTCAATTGGATTCAGGTCTGGGGAATATGACGGCCAGACTATGAAATCTACCCCCCTTGATGACAGCTCTCTTTTCGTACGTTGAGCAGAATGGGCAGGAGCACCATCCTGCATAAAGAGAAGAGGGCTGTGAGAGTCAATTGGTTGTGTTGCCGCGTGGATTAAAGGAACAATACTCTGGCAGTAACTCTCCGCTTTTATAGTCCCCCAATCCCTACTCCAGAAGAGGGCAGGGCCCTTCTGGTTCCCATAAAAGGAGCCCCAGAACATCCAACCACGCTTTTGAGGACCTTTTCGAACCAGGCAAGTGTGATATTATGTCTCCTCGGGCTAAAAAATTAGATTAATGCAGTTGATACATGGCTGAGATCTGGACTCACCTTCCTCGAAACCCATACTCTTGTGTGACGTTCACCAGTGACCCAAGTCTCATCAGACCAAAGAATTTGGGACCACTGTTCAGGTGTCCAAGAAGAGTGTTCTTCCGCCCACTCTAATCTTTTCCTCATATGTGCAGGCGTTAGAGTAGGCTTCGCTTGAGCAATGCAACGCTTGAACCCTCTTCTCTCAAGAGGACTTTTGATTGCGATTTGGCCACAATTCCAGTGGGAAAACTTAGCAGCAAGCTCCAGGTGGCTCATCTGGCGGGCCTCAGTTGAAGACGTGACAAACTCTTCAAGCTCAACTTCCTGCTGAGCGTTCAAGGCGTGGGGTCGGCCATTTCGCTTTTTGGGCGTCAGACATTGCCTTGCAAGGGCATATTGTACCCTTCTTTCGGTGATACCGAGTTGATTACCGATGGCGAGATGAGTAAAACCAAGGCCACGTAACGTGTATATCTGGACTAGCTGATCCCTAGAAAGCTGGCTCCGTGATCTTGGAGTAGTGGGAGATGCTGGGGTGCTCATTTTTCTTCGCAGTTTATCGTGAGGATATAGGTTATTCGATATGTCGTGTCAACCGATTTAGTGTGGTACGAGGATGCTGTGCAACTATCGAACATAAGAGAGAAGGTTCAAGGAAGAAGGAATGCCTCGGTTGCCTTATTGCCTTAGTCTAGCCATTTTTGTAGCGCTAAAGTTGGAATGTCAGGGATAGCCCATGTAAATTACACAGAATGTGGGGCTACACTTCTTACCCCTGTAATAGAGTATATGACGAAAAACTGCACCTAGCTTCCTGCACGCTATCACAACTCTTTACGGAGGCACAGCCCATAAGTATTATTCCATGTCGACCAGGGGGGGCTTGGCCACCACAACGCTTTCCTTAATTAGGCAAAATCGCGAGAATGCACCTCGCACCCATTCCTAATGTGTTTTGTATGAGTTCTAATGATCAAAGCATTGATTCAATGATTCCCAAATCATAATACAAAATGCAAAATAATTCCTTTTCTTATAATAACTAATACTTAGTAAACAATCCATTGCGTTGATGTTGTTGTCATCGGAATACATACAAAACACAGTAGGGATGGGTGCGAGGTGCATTCTCGCGATGTTGCCTAATTAAGGAAAACGTTGTGGTGGCCAAGCCCCCCCTGGTCGACATGGAATAATACTTATGTGCTGTACCTTCGTATTTAAATCATTGAATTCACAATCCTCGCTTTACCCTTTCCATTGAATCTCTACTATTGTGCTTCAACATGGCGGGCGAAGGCGATGGGTCGGCGAAAAATGGCGCCAAAAATACGACACGGCCGATAACAACACCCGCGACAAAAGCATCTAAGACGATTGCAGTCAATCCACCAGTCGATAAAAACCTAGAAATCATACGGGGTCTTTTGAAAAAGATAAGGATTCTTTACCCAGGCGAAGAATTAGAGGAAGATTTTGAGATCTCCAAAAGGGAAGTCGTGGAAGCCATCAAGGCTTTCAATATTCACAAGAAGGAATGTGAGAATATGCAATCAAAGCCGACACAGATCGAGGAGCGGATACTGGCGTTGGAATTGGTTGTGAAGAAAGAGCCTCGCGGACCCCACCCGAAAGGCGGTACAACAAATGGCTCCTGGGCCGCTGGCATCTAAGACCCACGCGTCGGTGGTAACACCTCAAATAAATAAAACGGCTGTTCGAATATGAGTAGAATAAGCCAAAGATATGCAGCCAACTGAGCTGCTAACCAAGGCAAAGCAGCACATTCCAGGTGCTTACGCGGTGCGGCAATTGAGGAGTAACGACACCGAGGTGTTGTTGTGCTGGAACTGCCTGGGCGAGAACCCCGGCATGTAGGGCGTGCACGTGCATGCCACTGGCAAAGTTATAGAGCACAGCACGAGCTTGGCGGGTCATAGGGATGTATTATGTTTGCTCTGTTTGCCCTCCCAGATGAGGTTAGCGTTATCTGAGTTGACGATCTAGAGTAGTATAAGTAGAGGGCTTCTCCCTCTCCTCAATATATGATCATCTACCTTCCCAATTAACCAGTCTCATACATCTTTCCACTACGTAAAAATCCCACCGATCATTAGCAGTTCTACTCACAAGGTATGCACCCCAATTCATACCTGGTAAAACAGGTGTTCGTCCAGTCGGCGTCCCAGAGAGACGCAGCTTTAAACATGTCACAATCAGAGGAGTTTAAAATACTATGGCATGATTTTCCAGTGGAGGTTTGCGGAGTTCCGCTGAGGACAAATATCGAAGGGGGCAGACTCAGCAACAACACACGTTTGATCCGAGAGACATGCGAGGCAACGAAAACAAGGATCCCAGGGCTTTCTATTAATCAGATTAGATGGCTTCACGATGGACGAGAGCACGAAGGTGCTAAAAATAATGGTCTTACGAGGGGGTCGTTCATCCTGAGCCTGCCATTAGAGGATTTACAAGAACAGGTGGTTCGTCATGGTATCGTCCTTAATGCTATGCTTTACACGGCATAAATGTGGTCACCTAAGGAACAGCCCAAGCAGTGTTTCAACTGCAGCCAATGGGGCCACACGCAAGTGTCGTACGGAAAGGCAGCCAGGTGTGGTGAGTTCACAGGTGCCCACCAAACCAGAGATTGTTTCAAGAAAAGGGTTTCTCGCTGTAATTGCGGGAAGGAACACCATTCACGGCAGAGGGCGGCGTGTTAAACCTACAAGGTTTACAAGGAGAGCGTTGAGGAAGCTCGTCTGGAGCTACTGGAAAGAACGGCAAAAATCAGAAGGGAGAAAGTAGAGAAATCATTCGCAAGAACATTATCCACGGCAAACGACGACTCAAGATTCACAATGGTTACGAGTAAAAAGCCAGACGCTCCGAGGAGGGGCCCTGGACGACCCTGGAAGGAAGAAAACCCTATTTCGGCCACAACAAGGTTGTTGATGAAAATTGGTCTGGGGATGGATGAGATTCCGCCTGCCGCTAGTAGCTCTGGATTAAAGCCTCAGCAAAAATCACCTTGTTTTACTTGAGTATTTCTTTATTGTCTGAGGATTTAATGTAATCTACGGTTTGTTAGAGTCAATGGTACAAAGGAGCGTCCTCTGTATTAAGCTAGGTTGTGTCAACGCGGCGGGTCTTGGGTTTTGTCGCTTCAAAGCTTTTTCCCTTTGCTCAACGGCCGTTCGTCATGCAAGGCGCCTTGCAAATAGGAAGCTATATAGGACAGTAAACGTGAATCAATTAAAATTAGCGCTGTTCAGTAACAATATTTAGGTCTGCAATACTACATGCAAGTAAAACTAATTGCCCCTGATAGCCTGTACATCAAATATACAGTGTTTCAACCCTAGAGATTAAAATTTCATCAAGAACAAAAGGCCTTGGCATTAACGCACTGAGATAATTATATCTCACTTGTATCATCCCTGTGTTGGACTATGGCTCGGTGCTATGGTTCAACAGATATGGTACAGTAAAGCTTTCTAATGTGTGACAAGCTACAAAAACATGCTCTTCTTGTTATGACTGGTGTGAAGGGTAACTGGCGTCGGTCACTGCACGACAAGCGAGTGCTACAAACTGTATATATTCTATCTATGTAGATACAAATGTACGAGGGAATGGGCTATTTTATCCCTCCTCTATCACCAACTCCTTGATATGCCAAACTCGTATACATGAAGTCATACCCATGAACTCGTACCCATAAACTCGTATACATGAATTCGTGTAGATGAATTCGCATACATGCTCGTATACCTGCGCTCGTACACTCCTCACCTAGTCCCTCTGGCTATTTCTAACTCGCAACCCGAAGGACTAAGCGCAACCCCTTTCCTTAGCGTGGACTGTCTGCATAAACCTGCAGCCTTGTGAATAAAGCATAACTAAGACCAGTACTGTATAACTATACATATTAACGGCGTATAGTTATTCCTTGATTAGGGCAGACTGGACTTGGTCACCAGACCAGTCATACATTCAGGGCGCAGCCCTTAACAACTGGTGCCTATCGAAGTAGTCCTATCAAAGCTCTAGAAGTTGAAGCTGCACTGCTTCCTACAAGGGTAAGACACCTCAAGCACTCATCATTCTATGCACTTCGAATATTGAAACTTCAAACAAATCACCCCATCTATCAAACCCTATCTTGCAAGTTGCAAGATGAGCTTGAATTTCCTTCTGATGCTGTTGATCTTGGCATGTTTGCATTTCTTGATGAAAAGCCTAGTGGGCTGCTTCAGAGAATTGCATTATTATTGAAGCCATTATCAAAATATGTCAAACTGGAGTTGGTCAATGCCAAATGGTCTCCACCATGGATGGGAGAGAATTTATTTACTTTAATTTCTAGTTCAAACAAATCTAGGGCAAAGGATCAATATCTGGAGTTCCTGGAGTCAATTCCTCCCTCTCATTTTATTGTTTACACAGATGGCTCCCTTGTCAAGGATAAGGGCTGTGGCATTGGTATATCTTTATATTTTCCTTACACAAGAGAGCTCAAGTCACTATCATACAATCTTGGAGACAGGATTGGTATAGCTGATGCAGAGACCTATGCAATACTCAAAGCAGTAACATATTTTTATTTTCTGACAGCCACGCTGCTGTTTTAAGAATTACAAAATCTAATAATTATTTTTCCTTTAAAGTCAGATCCCTAAGTAGTAAAATGGATGTCAAAATCTATTGGTGTCCTGGTCATCAAGGAATTGAAGGCAATGAACTTGCTGAAAATCTGGCAAGAAAAGGTCTGGATCAACCTGCTATTAAAAAGGATCAATTTACTTCATATTCCTTCCTAGTGGAAAGAATTAAAAAAATGTTTTACAAGCCTGTTACTCTGATTGGACCAAGCAAGTACTTCGGGAAGAAGATGGCAGGAAAGCCATTGGCCTTGGAAAGTTTTACAGAACTTCTGCAAGAATTTAAGTACCAATTTTCAAAGCTAAGGCAATTAATCTTTCAAAATTTAGTAGGCAGACCCAGACCTCCTTTTTCCAGGCAAGAACAGGGATTGGAAACACCCTGGCTCACCTCTGTAATATAGGAAAAGTAGATAGTTACATATGCAATTTCTGTAATAGCAAGAAGCAAACAACAGAGCATTTGCTCTTGCACTGTCCATATTTCTCTACGGTGAGGGATAAGGAATTTGAAGGTCTGGAGCCTAAGAATCTACAAATTATGTTCAGAACCAAAGTTGGCAGAGAAAAACTATTGAGATACTTAGAGAAGTCTAAGTGTATGCAACTAATAAAAACAGTAGGTCAGGAAGCCACAATACTTTAATAAAGCAACTTAAATAAAAAGGATACCAAAAAAAACATATTCAAAAAAGAAAACAAGTTACAGGCGTTAAGTTCGAATCTAGGGTCAGTTTGGTATTATTAGTAATGTTGGACAGTCTAACCCTATGTTATGAGCCTCTAGACTGGTGCCAAAGGGAGTTCAAGGAGTTGGGAAGCAGGTAACTGTACAAAAAAAAAGTACTTAAATCTCTTGCCATAGCTAGGTGGCTGAATACAATATGATTTATAAAAAACCTCTTCTAAAGATTGGATCGGATGGTGCAGTGGTACGGTGTCAGGGCCGATCTCCCACGTAGAGTCTGGGTAGATTGGACACATGCCCCACTCGAGACCGGAGAAAACTGGTTCGAATCGGGGTACGAATATGGCGTTTCTGCTCGTACGTGGTGCCCCCTACGAACCTGGAGTTTTTTTTCAGAGCCGAAAGAAACTCACTATATTTGGTCACGGAGGAAAAGTCATCATGTTGATTTTCCATGATATACCCCGCTCCCGTTATGGTGGTGATGGATTTGAATAGATTGGCCCTTTTTACCCAGATGAATGCTCACTGTTTACAGATATTCTGGCATTATACTGTCTCCCGAGGAAAGAACACCGCAACCTGAGTGCTGGTCGTATAGGTGTCCGTATAAGGAGGATATCTGGACGATGGGATATCAGGGAGAGGCAGATGGGGATACACACTTCGTGTGGCTCTGGTGTCTAGGCCTCGCCTGAATGGAGTTGCAGGTTTTTTGAGACTTTTTCCCGCGTACCGGTTTCCATGGCTGCTCTTTTTGAATTTTTTTTTGAGCAGAAGGTTCCGTAGAAAAGGTGGTTGAATTCTACGGGTAATATCTGAGCTAAATGGCTACCCGTCATGGGTCAATGTATCAATGATCTTAGGTTCGAGGTAAAAGGGGATAGGAGCACTGTAAAAGGTGTGGCCTGGGTCAGAGAGGAGCCCTAGTGTTATAATAGTCTTGAACTCTGCGTAGCACGAATAAACAAAACTACTACTACTACTACTTCTACTACCTTTATTGTTTCTTTACTTGTTTTTAGTCACAGACTTACCCTCAAGAAGTGCGATAAATCTGCAATGCCCATTGTGGATCCCTTTCCCCCTTTGTTCAACCTACCCCTCTTCGTTTCCGGAATAGTTTATTTGCTGCTGTTGTGGCTTCAACATCCCTCACGAGCCGGAACTGTTCAAGCCAACCTGCTTCGAGAATCCATTGTGTAACTCTGGCGACGTCTTCTGCACTATTCATCATAGTTTTGAAGGATCCATCTTTCGCTTTCCTCCACACTTCAGATCTTCCTTTTGACCATCGCGGGCAAGCCATGATCATGTGCTCCACATTTTGGGAGGGGTATCCACAAGGGGAACTTGGTGAGTCGACCCCGCGTACTTTTCTTCGGTACAGATAAGATTGGAAGCCGATATGCTCGCTTCTTATCTGCATGGCCATGCTGCTTTGAAACCTTTTAAGGTGTCGGTGTAGATGTAATGGCGTTCCCCAGAAATTCATCTTTTATCTGCCAATTTTTTTGTCTATGAAAAAATTTGTTGCTTTCCAGGCCTCAGGGTCAGCTACAGCTCAATTTATTCTGGTTCCCGTCCGGACCTGGTGTAGCCAAGAATTCGCCCACTCCTGTTATGCCGCTAACTTTCCGAGTTCTTTCTGTGCAGAGATGGATTCTTCCCCGCCACAAATTTCCACTCACTCTTCTCGATCTCTTTTGCGAGATAACGCGCTACAGTTAGTGTTTTCTCTGCGACTTTGCCTTATTCTCTGGCAGGAATTATCAGCGGTCTGTCGGACCGGTGAATTTCGAGTAAGCCCGGTGTTTTGTATTCTTCTATGCTTAAGATGGATTAGTATGGGCAAAATGGAAGTTTCGTGTTCCAGCATTCTCGTGCTGGTGGACTTATATGCCCCTGTGATCTTTTGTAAGCATTTACTCTAGATTGATCTCAGAGGTTTTACTATTCTTTCAGGGATTTTACCCCTTATATTTGTACTTTTTATTACATATCTTTAGATTCCCAGATAATATAACTTCTATCCCCTTTCAAGCTTGAATAGGATTTCACTAAGTATAATAACGGCACAAGAAGCTACGCCATCACTTTTACTGATGCAAGATGGTGCTCCATGCCATCCTGCACGGAATACCGCACAAGCTTTACTCCAAGCTGGGGTAGAACCCATCGTGTGGCCTCCATTCTCTCCCGACTTAAACCCAATCGAGTCTGTATGGAAATCGATGAAGGATTACATTCAAGCTCGATGTTCGGAGTTTGATAATGGAAGGCAAACATCTCAGCAAACGCTTAAAAGCGTGACAAGAGAAGCCTGGGACTCAATCTCGTCTGACGAACTCAGTTAACTTGTCATGATGCCTCCGAGGTGTCAGGCTCTTGTGGAAGCAGAAGGAGGTCCTACTTCGTATTGATGTTATTTAAGGTTAAGTTCGTCCTTTTTTTAATGTACGGTATCCCTGTTTAGTTGTAGATGAGAAATAACAAGAATATGTCGAAGTAACTTACGGTTTAACATAATTTGGGCGCCAAGAAAAACCTCTTATTTATAGAGCTTTTGCAAGGTATATTGTCCCTAATGCGGTAAAGTGTTTCCAGGATATCTCGGCAAAGAGGTATGATTGTTTCCTAATAAGTCAAAGATATTCAAGAAAACCCTCGTTTATGCTTTTCGTTTATGCAAACTAACAATCTTTAGGGTGGTAACACTGAACAGTGTCTCAGCCCTAAAGATTGTTAGTGGCTGATCTTTGTTTTGTGTGTCTACAACTTCCAGCCACTTATCTTAAGGCTGAGACACTGTATATACAAAACTGTCCGTGCACAAGCTCCCGTGCCGTAGATAATTCTATTTCTAGTTTCATATCTGGCGTTCTTTGAGCGCAATACTTTGATGCACTGATTTAAGGTGATTCCCGCTCATCACTATTTACCACGTAAGCTCCAATAGTCGCAACTAAATTTCTACAATCTATGACACTGGTGGCGGTTTCGTTATTAACCGATTCGGGATAAAAGTTCAAACTGGGGCCTTTTCTTTAGATAAGGGAAAGGAAGCCTACGACGTAGGAGCGTAAGCAGTCTTACGAGGAATTTGGACAGCAATTAATCTGTCCACAGCACAATTTTCACGGGATATCTGGCTTTTTTTCTTTTTTTTCTTTTTAAATCATGTTGTATTCAGCTATCTAGCTATGACAAGAGATTTAAGTACAGTGTCCCTCTCTAACTCGATAGTGGGTCCCGGAATAAGTGTTGAAAATATCCATTGTATAAAAAATCAAGTAGCAGATTCAAGATTTAATTAGATATGGTGGAAGCATATACATTTACTGGGAGAAATAACTTTTGTTTAAAAGTGTATAATTCTCTAACCAAGAAATATTGTGGTTGAATAATTTTGTAGATTGTGTATGATGTATATTTGGGCTGTTCTTCGTTGTGTTCTTTTTGTCAGGGGAAAGCTTCCTCTATTTATACATGAAGCTATTAACTAGTCCCAAAATAACTTAGTTTCTAATCCCTCTAAAATGTTCTAAGATATTTTGACTAAGAGAGAAAACTCTTTGACATAGGTGTTGAGATGGTCTGTGCTGTATTAATTTAGAACCCATGCACAGACTAGTGCTAGTACTTCTTGTACTATTAATTTTAATATTATTGATCAGCATTATAAGTTTGCCGATCTTAGTCTTGTTAACCCTTGTGGTAGTAATTTATTTATTTATACCCAATTTATTTAATTGTTTAATTTGTATATATATGTATAATTTGTGTATAAAGATAATTAATGTATAATTTATATGTATGTATAATTTATGTTTATATTCTATATTTTTGTTATTTGTGTATATTCATAATTTATGTATCATTTGTGTATATGTATACTTTATAGTACAACAGTGATTATTGTATTTTATGTTGATTTATATTCTTGAGTGTTATTCTTTTTGTAGCTCCGTTTATAATTATTTTCGGCTAATATTATTCTATATTCTTACACATTGTAACTTGGACTTTTATATTTGTAACACTTACCCTTACAGGTCATTTTGCATGCAGGGGTAAGTATTGCAAATGTAAATGGTTGAATTTCAAAGAATATTTTTAACACTTATACCGGGACCCACTATCGAGTTATACCCTACCCTTAGGGTAGTGATTTTGTAGTGGATCCAAGGTAGGTGTTCTGTTAGGGTCTGCTAGGCCTAATTTGGTATGGTCTTTAAACAAATGGAGTTTAGCCCCTGTATTTATGAAAGTTTATGAAATTTCCTCATACTTTTTGTATGACAATTTCCTCTGACAGAAGAATTTTGCAATGGGTCTTCCTTGCCGCTAAGCTCAATTTGTATAATGATTGACTGCATATAATTATGCATTGATGCTAAATTTATCTACCTAACTACCAAATCCACGAGTAAGGAAATTTGACTCCAAATTTACATGAAGACAACAAGCAAAAGCAGACAACTATCAAGGACTACTTTAGAAATAACTGAGAATCAATATTTAGTTGATCCTCCATCAGCTTCCAACACAGCTAGACACCTTTTCGGCATACTTTCTATCAGATTATCAAGATATTCATCAGGCACAGAGTTCCATGCTTCTTATACGATAGTCCGCAACTAGTCGTGGGTACGCTGCTTCCCCTGACCCAGGCTCGGATATCTCTCTTGGACATAATCTTTCATTTTATCCCAAACTGCTTCAATCGGATTCAAATCTGACGAATAGGGTGGCCAGTCGATAGGATCTAAATGTCTCTCCTGGAACTCTTTTGTCGTTCTTTCAGTAGCGTGAGCAGGAGTATTATCCTGCATCACAAAGAGCCAAGGTCTCATCGAGACCACACCGTCAATTAAAGGTACTATCTTAGAGTAGTACTTTTCGGAGTCGATAGTCTTCCACTCTTCTTCCCAGAACAAGCTGGGCCCATTCTCTGCGCCTCCTTCTATTTAGTTCGGAGACTGGAGGCTTGTTGTGAGCAGAATGACGCCTGTAACCCCTCTTCTGTAATTCGCTTTGGATGACGCGCTCGCTGACATCCAGGTGACTGAATGGCCCCAAAGCAAGTTGCATGTAACTCATCCTTCGATTTTCATAAGATTCATTTATGAACTTCTCAATTCCGTCGACAGCCTCAGTTGAGAGTTTCGGTACACGACCTTTCCTCTTCTTCGGTGTGATAGAGCCGCGGCGTAGCAAATAATAAACCTGTCCCCGAGAAATCCCAAGTTGTGCCCCAATTTGGGATTGGTTTTTACCGCCTCCACACAGAGCCATTATTTAAAGTATTAGCTAAATATCAGTCAAATTCTTCCCTAATTTTACACTTACTTGCAGGCATTGGTCTCTTGACAAGTGTTTGCGACTAGGTGTCGAAGGTGGAGATCGAAGCAGCCGTGATGATTCCATGTCTGGTGTAAATTTAGTAGCTATTTAAGTCACGGTCTTCCGAATTAAATACCTTGGCTGAGATAAGGAGAAAGTTTATTTAAAAAAGCTGAGGATACCTTATACCCAATACCTAATTATGATAACATGATGTAATATGAAATAGATTAAATCATAAATTCTCTCACTTGATGATGACAGTATCAATAATAACGATAATAGATAAACAAGCCGTTGAGTGTGTAAAGAAAAGAGATGTGTGATGGAAGAGATATCTGTTCCTCAGGAGAAATCGACTTATGCAGAAAATGGCCCGATAACTAAGGCCAAAATAATAGACATTTGCAGATCATAAGACTAGTAGGGGTATAACCCCTGAAGCGACATGCAGACCCATATTTCCCCACTGCAAAATTACTACCCTAAGAAGAGGGTAGAGGGACGACTGTACATTTTTTTTTTAATACAATTACCCGCTTCCCAACTCCTAGAACTCCCCTTAGCACTAAGGAATATATGGTTATTTGTTGATAACCTTGAATTCGCTACAAAAGTTTTTTACTAAATCTGTCAGCATTTCTTCCCAAGCAATATTCTTAGACGATTTGAAAATTTCCAATCAGTGGAAGGCTCGGTCCAGACTACCGCAGACAACGAAAGAAAATGTGAGGGTTTGCTGGATTTCAAGCCATGACGGAATAAAGGGAAATATTTTGGCTGACTCTGAAACCACGAAAGGAGCCGCTCGATCTTTTCAGGAATGCCGGTTAAAATGGTCGAATGCGTTGCTATCGAAGTGATTAACGACTCGGATGAGTCAAGTAGGAGGGAAATGGTGGAATGATCATATCCCGAAAGCTACTTTAATCTTGCAATTAACACCGCCTCTGTCATCTTAAAAGAGCTTCCACCAAGTGGAAAGGCTCTGAGACATACGGAGGTACAGCCCATAAGTATTATTCCACGTCGACCAGGGGGGGGGGCTTGGCCACCACAACGTTTTCCTTAATTAGGCAACATCGCGAGAATGCACCTCGCACCCATCCCTACTGTGTTTTGTATGTATTCCGATGACAACAACATCAACGCAATGGATTGTTTACTAAGTATTAGTTATTATAAGAATAGGAATTATTTTGCATTTTGTATTATGATTTGGGAATCATTGAATCAATGCTTTAATCATTAGAACTCATACAAAACACAGTAGGAATGGGTGCGAGGTGCATTCTCGCGGTGTTGCCTAATTAAGGAAAGCGTTGTGGTGGCCAAGCCCCCCCTGGTCGACATGGAATAATACTTATGGGCTGTACCCCCGTATACTGTAGAACCTGTACAAACTAATAGTCGGACCCGGGTTTAAGTGTGGTTGAGATCTATTGAATGGTTGGAGCTTAGTTTTGCAACACTTACCCTTACAGATCATTATATATGCAGGGGTAATTATTGCAAATATAAGCAGTGAAATTTCTATGAGTCTCTTCAGTAATTATACCGGGACCCACTATAGGTCTGGACAGGTTCTACTGTAAGAGGGGAAATTTCTAGTTCACTCACACATTTTGCTATTCTATCATAAAATTAGGAGTTATCAGGGTAGCCCCAGTAATAATACATGGATCATACAAGAAGCGATCCCATAGCAGGGATTTAAGTCAGGTCGATATGCGTCTATTACAAGATCACAAGATAGCGCGTTGTTTATTATTTACTTAACCTCGGAAGACATTGATCAATGTCCCGTAACATGCTTTACTACTTTTTCTGTCACCTATTCAAAAGCAAGCTCTTCTATTGGCCAATTCCTCGACAAAGTGACCAGCCGAGTGGTGTGACCAGCCAAATGATAAAGCACGCTACGAGGCATTGATCAATGTCTTCCGAGGTTAAGTAAATAATAAACAACGCGCTATCTTGTGATCTTGTCAACAGACGCATATCGACCTGACTTAAATCCCTGCCATGGAGTCGCTTATTGTATGATCCAAGTATTATTACTGGGGCTACCCTGGTAACTCAAGATTTTGTGATCAGAATAGCAAAATGTGAGTGAATCAGACATTCCCTACAAGTACTGCAAAGGTTAGAGTTCATGAGCAGATATCGACACTTTTTGTTTACCATGTTTCTCGGATTTTGGTTCATCGATACGTTACATCTTCTTTCTGGCACGGTCATGGGCTGAACATCCGCGAGCACTCTCTCACAAGCTCTGACTTACTTCTGCAGGTGTTTTATTTCAAACCTACAGGATTGTTTCCTGGGGCTCTATTATCCTACTAGGCAAGCTCTAATTCCTATTCAGCCTTATCTTCAAGCGTCCCCAGAGGTGCTCGTCTCAATTGAACTGAGATCTGGAGAATTTGCATGCCCTTTGGCAACCTAAAATCTGAAGACAATGAGCCACATGTTAGATATTGGCTAGGAAGTTTATAATCTTGTTAGAGGCGTTTTTCATTGTTAAAAAACGATATCCTTTTCCTCTAGACCGGTTATTTTCTGAGAATTTTTTGCAGTTTGTTGCCCAAAATATAGACAGAGCCCCTCTTAGCTATTTATCCAGTAATCTTATTGGTTGTCCCAGTACTTAGTCAAACCTACCATATTTACAGTGTTAACATATCCCCTCCAAACTTGACGCTACTCTCGGCTTCTCTGCTGACAAGACTTTTTCTCTCTTCCTGACACGTCCGTCACTTTCCATCTTCGATAAATCTGTTGATCTTGATCTTATTTGGTCAAAAAACATTTTCCCCCGCCGTCTAGTGTCTAATCATGATGAACAATTGTAAAATTTACTCGGCCACGGAACTACTCCTTCCTGAGATACGGCTTTCTTTTTTTCACGTTAGCCTTAAATGCAACACTTTTAGCACACTTGCTAGCTCTCTATGTGGTAAGGAGTTTATCGTGCTGTTGCTCAGCTGTTTTATAACTCAAACAGTAGCTTGCACTTTACCAGTAGCAATAAGCCACGTTGTGTGGCCAACGCCGCCAGATTGTCAAGTATATGGGCACAAGATGTGAAGGAACGGGATAGATGACGAGCGATGAGTGTACAAATGTATGTATATCTAATATGTGTGTATCAGTGATGATAGTAAATTTTACATGTACAAGCAAAGATAATATTTATGTATGTACCAAGACTCGCTAGATGACTCAGCAATCTTGACACAGATGAGAGCCTCGGCAGACGCTCGCGCTTGGACTTCAAAGCTAAGTACGGAATTCAAAGCAAAACTTGGGGAGAAAGAGTTCGTTTAGAGGAGGTAATACACATGGCCTGCGAAGTCCCTGTGAAACTCAAAAAGACTGTGTCTTTTCGCTCTATTCTCAGTCAAATGAATTACTAGGGCTGAGGAGGTAATCTGTCAAACCGAATTCCACGAAAAATTTGAGTTAGTGGAGAACATAACAATGGCTTAGCTTGCGGTTGAAATGCAGTTCCGCACTGAGCGGGGTCCCAAGTGATAGTGTGCCCATTTGTTAGAAACTTCTGAGTAGTGTCATTTTGTCATAGTTTAGACGACGATTCTTATAGAATGCCGAGGAATCAACCGGTTCGAGGTTGATGAAAAGACTTTCCGGGTTAACGCATCCGTCTGCTCTTCGAAAATGATAAACATCCCACTTATCACTTCTCCTTTACCTAACATTTACCCGCACAGAAAAATTGGACTTTGGCACGAGCTTCTACCATGTCTTACAAGGCTCATCAGCTTCATGACGATAACTTCCGATTTTCGTACAAGCGAGAATATTTGTAGTTCGACCTTTTTTCAGTTTTGAATTGCTGGAGGTAATCGCGGAGGCCGCAGTTCTCGCGTGGGTTTCAAGTAATTGATATAAATCTTCAAACGAAGCCTACGCTTTGGCTAAAGGGGATAAGGAGGTGCGAATTTGGAGATATTTTATTGGGACGGAAAAAAGGCTGGAAAAAATAAGTTTTGAAGTAAGGAGCCACTGGACGAAAACAGGTAGGTATGTGGGTTGGACTGGATTAAATTAAATTTCAAAGATAGATAGCTAAGTATTCGAGAGCAGGAAAATCTTTAAAGAATGAGCTTAGATAACGTGAGATAAACCAGCACGTACCTGATAGAATTGAGCGTTAGTAAAAATTCGAGAAAAACTGTGAGGTTGATGGTGTAGTTCACTATGATATCTAACAGGAAAGTTGTGCTGGAAAGAAATTGATATTTAGAGATTTGTTCTGTCTTAAATGCTGTAGTTTTTTTTAAAGATCATTTTACCGGGTGCAGCCTGAAAAATGCCAGAGTAAGAGGCTTAGATATTGTTATTGTTAACATCAAGACAATTATCGCTTTAGAAACATATAAAATACTAGTTGCTTTTGTTGTCACTGGAAGAACTATGGGTATCAGGGCGATTATTTCTTCAGCCCTGGACCATTTCAATATCATAAGCCGGTGAAAATGATCTTCAAGGAAAGATGATACTTCTAAACCGAAGAGGAGCTCAATTTATCCCAACTTAATTATCACCTGTATAGATGTGTAAAATACTTAATCATTTTCGTCAGATTACTACTCTTTTGGTGTTCTCAAATCTGATATGCCGACTCTTTGTCTGTGCACAATTTATGTACATAGGGTCTAGTTCACATTCTCTCCGTTAGGATAGCTACGACTGGCTTCCCAACATTCTTGGCTCCTCAAGCCCTGCTTTTTCAATAGAGAGCAACACTACTACAAATGTCTTTCTCTGTGGTATTTACATACAAAATCTTGACTAGAAGCACCTCTCGACTTAAAAACGCAAGATAAGAAATTCGAATTAATAAGCTTCTGTATAGTCACAGGCGTCCGGCTTGCATCTGTTTGATTTTAAGAACCCTATTTCAAATTGATAGTCAAAGCTACGTGTGCTTGTACTAAAACCGATAGTCTGATTGGTGATGACTTCTAGTGCAGAAGTTAAAGCTATTTTTCCGAGGTCCATTTTTGTTTGAAGCAGGGCAATGTTATGAAATTCTTTCTACTGTCGGAATACATAAATTAATATTCAGTATTTTGTTGTTCAATCCATAATTTCGCTGTCCGATACGTCCGCTTCATGTGCTACAGGGCCATGAGTCTTGTATCTATTTCCTCCCTTTCAGCTGCGAGCTTATCTTCATGCTGGGATGTTCTGGACTAAAATTATAAATTATCCCGTATATCGAAGATATTTAAATAATTTTTGATGACACTGTCTGAAAAAGTCTGATTTAGCGGTAATAGGATGTAGATTGCATGGGAGGGGATTTATCTGTGTGAACGATGTGTAGAGAATAAAATTTGCAGAATCACGCTTGGTTGCTGCAGTCAGACTGTATGATAAATTTAGCGTTGTTTGTAAGACAAGATGAAAGCTTATTACCGCCGAGGAAAGACTAGTTATGACTTCTTGTAGTTTAGTGGTATCTTCTCGCCATCAGGATCCTCTAATTGTTTACCTAGTTTTACTTCTTTCTTTTGATGTTTATTTGAAGAAATGTCGGGCGTTTCTAAAAGTCTTCTGAGGCTCTCTTCCTGTATGTCGTTCATGCGGTGCCCAGAAGCATCTCTACTTTTGATGAATCTATTGATCCGCTCTTCTTGAAACTGATACTTAGTTGATTCTCTTTTAATCTGCATCAATTCTTTGGAGACTTTATCGTGTAAGGCATCACGTTGTTCAATGAAGTTCATCGAGTAGTTCCCTGCTCGAGTTACTTGCCCGATGCCACCAAGGACCGCAAAAGTCAAGATAATGCCAACGAACGCAGCGTTTGAGACGAAGTTAGGATCTTGGGGCCCATCTCTTCTATACCATCTCTCCCAGTCCTCCCATGTTGCATTTTGACTTGGTCCGTCTGGATCTTCATACCATTCTTTTCCACCGGCATAGCTAGCGCCAGAATTGCGATATGAGTACTGTGTGTTCAAAATCTCTGGCTTCCCATTCCATCCAGCCCCATAGCGATCATAGGCACTTCTCCGTGTAGGATCACCCAGGATATTGTTGGCCGCGATTATCAGTCTGTATCTTTCAAGTTTAGTTTCATAAGAGAGTCCAGCAACATGCGTATCTATATCATGCCGGTCTGGGTGATATAGCTTGACTAGTTCATAGAATCTTTGCTTTGAATAAGGAGAACACTTCTTTTGATTAAATATTTCGTATGGGGTCGGGATAGCATTGATTGATGAGCTCTCCGGCCAATTAATCTTAGTTTCATTGTGATGAGTACCTATAATTTTAGCATATGAGCGATGTTGAAGATAGTGAGTTTGTGATTTGACAGAAAGTGTGGATGTCTTTGGTGCAGGTCCTGGAATGTGAAGACAATGTCGATTACTGCATGAAAGCAACAAGTTCGTCTTTTTCTTCAACATCATGAAACTTGAGATAATGGGACTGTGAAGGAATTATTTACGGAGGAAAAATTGAGACGGTTGAACCGCTCATCCTATAAGCAAGAAATTGAAGTACCTAGATGGTGTCCTTGTCAGCGTTGTCTATGCTGTTGTTTGATAAAGGCCCAGCTACCGATCCGGATCTGCGCACCCCTCCACAATAAACTCGCTCAATTGTCCTCAAAACACGCTCAGGTGTCATCGACCATGATTCTACCCTGACCTGCACCTTGCTATGTACCGTCCACTAAATAAGCGTACTCTACGAAGTTTAAATTGGATTCGAAAACCACGTGAACATTACTACAACACATCACCAGACTCCAAGTTCGATCGGGCTACCGGTCAAATTTTCACGGAAAAAACATTTTCTATTCAGAGTGGCGATGACATATCTTGGGAATATCGATCACACAAATTAGTGGCTCGTGAAAACGTTGCAAATAAATTTGAGAGAGAATTAGGCGAAGAGAAATGCTACGGTACTCGTTCTCTGCAGTTCACTGCTATCGAAATTGTTATTTCAAATGTCTCGAATTTAACTCTTCATTTGCTTGAGATGTTGCCTCTACCGACAGCAGAATTGTTATGGAAAACGTTGACCAAAAGGTACGTAAGCATAAGAGTTTGAGCTATTGGATATGTATTGACACATGTGTAGAATGACTTTATCTTTTCATGTTTGGTCTATTTTTTCCGCCTGTCTCATTCGGGGTAACAGTTCAGTAACAGAAGAATTACTAAGATATCGGCAAACAATTTCCTCTCCCAAGTCTCTGTTAGATACTTACACTCGATCTTTAACGTCGACATCATTCGACTTTGTCACATCTCTTACCATCACTAAACCTTTTCCTATTCCTTGTCTGATCCAACTGTCAAAAGTCGTTAATCTAGTCGTACTTGAAATTATACATTATGGTGATCCCCTCCAGTCTTTGGTATCAGACCTTCTTGTCCGAGCATGGAGCCTTAGTGCCTCTCAAGAAGGGGCATTTCAGATTCTTAGGATCCTTAAACTATGGAACCACAGAGAGGTTACTCCTAAATCATTAATTTTCATAAGCTCTTTGCCAGCTTTGGCCGTATTTGATGTTCAAGATTGTGGTTTCGATGGTTATAATATGGGCACAGATTTTGGCTGGAATTATGAGAGAATGGAAGAGCCTCAAAAAAAGTTTGAAACAAGGAAAATTCCTTGCGAAAATTTTAGTTGGGATAAAAAAATCCACCAGCTTAGTGAGAAAATCGGTTTCGCGAGAGATAATGTCGATTTTAAACGAGCTGGTATAACTATGAGGGATCCTATTCTCTGCGCAGGTAAAGTGATAAGTCGACTACCTATGGCTTGTCTTCGCCTCGGCTCTGGCGTCACTTCACTTGTACTAGGGCAGCCCAGATGGTTCTCTAGAATAAAGCTTCCTGACTGTCAGGTCAGTAAATTAACAGATCTCAATTCGTTCAATACGAATAGAGCAAATAGAGTAATTAAGCCAACGTCAAAAAGACGACAGCGAACCCACCTTCGGAAAAATGTAAAGAAACTAGACGACTTACTTCAAGAGTTCACATGATTTTGCCTTGATATCATCTAAATTTTGGTCTCAGAAATATGGGATCGTATTCTGATACTGCGAAATCTATCGCAGTAAATTCAAAATACCCAGTCTCGTGAAGTCTGCAGGACTCATAATCAGTCAACGCCGAGCTAGTTCAAAGAGCCTGGTAAAACTTTTTGATTTTAGGCCTTGACCTCAAGCTAAGCCAGATGTTATTCTGACTGAGGATCGATTTTCGCTTACTTGACTTTAAGTTTCCAAAATATATCCCATGTACGAACTGCTCATATAATTTCCGTGTTCTTGATGCCACATCTTCATTAACTCTTACTTTCAATTCCAGTCAACTATTACACGTATCAACCTTAGTAGACTGACGAGTTTGCACGAATTCATTGGTAAGACTATGTTCAACACCAATGAACATATAGAATAAAACCATTACTTACCGGTTTTATCCGCTTACTCACCCGGAATGTCTTTTGTCAGCTTATCTTTTTTGTTTATGCCTATCAATATTACCCTCACGTATTACTAGTACACAATATTTGTGTGGAATCCTTAATATAAGTGTACTTTAAACCTATTTGTGAACACTTGCAACCTACTCTCTGCGAATTTTTTTTCTGTTGAATGTCTCTCAGTTTGCTGTAGATAATTTTGAAAAATCAAAGATGCAAAATTCATACTTCTAGCTCGAAGTGTAGCAAGATATAGGCGCCTTATCAACTAATACTCTAAGTCATAAGTTGATGGACTAGTGCCAAGAGGCGTTAATAGAGTAGCTGTATTAAAGGGATACGTGATATTCAAATGTATTTAAATCTTTTGCCATAGCGTGCTGGTGGAATACAACATGATTTATATTTAGAAATATCGTCACCTTATTTTTTGCTTACTAATACAGCATAGATGTAATTAGATGTACTTTTGTACATCCCCAACTATGAAGGATTAGCGTATCGAAGCTGAAAATTTCATGTGAAAATATCAGCTCTGCAAATAATCCATTCGCTAGTACTGAGAGGATACATAATAGGATGGCATCCTAAGGATGCAAACAGCAGCTCACCGAAGACTCGAATGAGAAAACAATTGTGGATACATCTATCAATAACTCAAGGATGCCTTGAATATTAGTAATTCTACATTGAAATGATTTCTGAGTCCTTTCCTTACAACTGCGAGGGGGACGAAGACGGCGTTCCTACCTGTACGTGGTGTTCCCTGCGAACCTGGAGTTTATCTTAAGAGCCAACAGAAACACGCAATACTTGGTCGCGGAGAAAAAGTCAGCCTAACGGGTTTCCGGGGCGTACCCAACTCCCGTTCTGGTGGTGATGGATCAGACTAAGTTGGCCCTTTCTACCAGGATGAACGCTCACTGCTTACAGATATTTTGGCATTTTATTGTCTCCCGAGAAAAGTGCACCACTACCTGAGCGCTGGTAGTATCGGTGTCGGTATAAGGGTGATATCTGGACGATGGGATACCAGAGAGATACAGATGGGGATGCACACCTCATGTGGCTCTGGTGTCTAGGCCTCGCCTGGCTGGAGTTGCAGGGTTTTTAAAACATCTTCCCTCGTACAGTTTTCCATGGCTGCTCTTTTTATATTTTTTTGGAACAGAAGGTTCCGTAGAAAAGGTGGTTGAATTCTACGGGTAATATCTGAGCTAAATGGCTACCCGTCATGGGTCAATACTATTCAATGATCTTAGGTTCGAAGTAAAAGGGGAAAGGTGCACTGTAGAAGGTGTGACCTGGGTCAGAAAGGAGCCCTAGTGTTATAATATTCTTGGACTCCAGAGAGTACAGTCATCCCTCTGATAACTTAAATGATCGGTCGCAGGGAATTTGTTAATTTATCAGAGGATTTAAGTTACCGGGAGTTAAGTTATCAGAGGCAGAGAGATGTGGCTAAGTTTAGACAGGTTCCCATCAAGCTATAAAACTACTTGCTCAGCATATCTTAGCTGTTACCAACTTTTTTTAAAAAATCATTTGTGCGTATGCATACTGAAGCTATGATGCGTATGATTACGGAAGATATATCTGTTTCGTAGGATGACTCAGTTTGTCGTCCGGAACACTCATACTCAGATTTCATTCGCAGATACCATTACGAGTATAACGCCTTACGACATGTACCCTTTTCCGTGAATACCCACCATAGGGAAAAGCGAGAAAACCTGTGGTAATCTGAGCATGCTTTCGTCATCCTACGATTACGATATCACCGCGAGAGAAGTGGTGTGCGGGTCGTGCTGGATTCGAACCAGCTTTCTCCTGTCTCAAGCAGGGCAAGTGGCCAAGCTACCCAGACTCTAATTGGGAGAACGGTCCGAACAGTGTACCACTGCACCATCCGACCCAATCTCATTGTTATAATATCTGCAAATGAAATCTGAGTGTAAGTATTCAAATCATCAAATCGAGATATTCTACGAAAATGAATTATCTTCCACTGTCCCATTTGACCCACCTAATTAGCTCAAGATAGTAAGTCCAATATACATAATACAAGTTTATCAGTGTCAAAGCTTTACTGATGACTCCTGAGCTTCCTTTCTTCTGTGGTCCAAAACTTCAACTTCCCCTGTCAATCAACTCAACACAACTCCAGTTCTTCCAGTTCAAAAATCAACCACGGTCTCTACCAATTTATTAGTAACAGCCAGTCGCTAACTTAAACTATGTTTCGGCACTACCTAAGACTAAGGTAAGCAATGTGTCACTATGTTCCTGAAGTCATGAGACCAATATCAACAAAAAGACCTTGAATCATTGGCTCGAGCCAATAATCACAAAGCGATGATTCACCCCCTTTGAATCCGCACATCAATTTCGCCTCTAGGCCTTTTAAACTCCGATTAATAACAATCCGCTCTTCTCAAAATATCCCTATAGATTAGTAGCGCTGTACCGGTATGGATTTCAGAGATAATTATTTGACATGCAAGATTTAGCTCCAGCCAAGGACACAGTGGATATCAAGATATCGGACGGAAAAGATCTCAACTTTATCCAGAGGGTGTGTATACTTGTGCACTTTGACCACGAATCGCTCTTGAGACGGCTGGATAATTCGTCAGGCGTGGTAAATGGGGACAACTCGGAATGATCGCGAACGTAAACGTAGTGCGAGAGGGTATGTGAAGTAGACTGTACAATGGGTACTCAAGGAGCTTTGGTCGTAGGTATCTATTTGCTTGATATATATGAAAAAAGCGTGGTGAGACCTGACTATTAGAACATATGCTTGTATCTCTTATTACTATAACCCGAGACAATCTCCTTCACAGCCTATTCGGTGCTTCAATTTCGTCCCACTTTGGAATTTATTGTCCTGATGCTACACCAGGTAGGACGAAGCTAACAAATATAAAATGATTTGTTTGAGTATCATGCTTACGCGAACAATTGAACGGGTCGCATGGTGCAATGGTACACTGTGCGGCTGCCCTCCCAAGTAGAGTCTGGGTAGCTTGGACAAATGCCCCACTCGAGACGGGAGAAAGCTGGCTCGAATCCAGCAAGACCCTCACACCACTTCTCTCGCGGTGATATTAGATTCGTGGGATGAAGAAAGCATATTCAGATAACCATGGGTTTTTCTCGCTTTTCCTTGTGGTGAGTATTCACGGAAAAGGGTACATGTCGTAAGGCGTTATTCTCGTAGTGGTATCTGCAAATGAAATCTGAGTATGAGTGTTCCAACCGTGAAATTGAGTCATACTCCGCCACATACAGTCGGCCATCTCTAACTCGATAGTGGGTCCCGGTATAAGTGTTATCATTGAAAATCAACCATTTACATTTGCAATACTTACTCCTGCACGCAAAATGACCTGTAAGGGTAAGTTTCAGCCCCGGGGCTTCAGGTAGAAGATATGGATACAATATGTAGATATAAATTAAGGTACTCTATGACAGACGACGCGTGGCGCAACATAAAGCTACTAGCGCGACTATTAAGCGAGAAGACACTCTATACCACACGCTAACAATTGCCACTTTTCTGAGAAAATGCCTTGCTCCTGCAAGGACTCAGGAATTTGAAATCGTATGCGATCTTCTAATCTCCTCATTGAACTGCGACACTATATTCTCCGGCAGGCCCTTACCAAGTATCCATTGATCGTAATCGACACCTCGACCCGCCAAACGTATCAAGTATTGGGTCATTTTCCCCCCATTACGACGTCCTAATTCACGCATTCGTAGGATCTTTTCTGGAACTAGTGTTGGGTTAAGATTGAGCTTTTCAGCATATGAACGGTTAAAGGGGTCATCGGCCGGGTTGTGGGCTGGCTCTAAATGGGCAACGCTAATTACTGGATGTATTGCCGACATTGAAGGCGGGAGCTCGATGCGATATGCTAATCTTCCAATTCTCTCAATCACTTTAAATGGACCTGCGTATTGTTGGAGGATCTTCGTATTTCGACCACCAAGTCCGGGGACATTATACCCTCGATGTAGTCTAAGCGCAACAAAATCTCCCACTTTGAAGAAAACGGGTTTATGTTTCTTGTCATATTGTTCTTTCATGTACATTGCGGCCATTTTGATAGCATCTGCCGCTTCTACTAAGGAGGGTCGAAACTCGTTTTCAGCTTGTGGCTAGGCGGGATAGGCCTGTTCCTGATCTGCGCCGGAAATAAAACTTTCAGGCGTGGCCTCATTGGATAGGTTTATTTCGCTATTGACTTCTTCGACCATTTTTATTAGATCGTCCCCGGCTATGTCGAGTGGTTCCCTAATTCTTACACCATACATGACCTGTGTGGGAGTCATGTTTGTGCTGCGTGAAACACTGTTGGAAAGGGTTGCGCAAATTCTGGCACAAGTGGATGGCCATAAGCTAGGAGAAGTCAAAGTTGCTATAAAATATCGGAAGGCTATCTCAATTTGTTGATTCGTTCTTTCCGGCGCCCCATCCGTTTGTGGATGCCAGGCAGTAGAGAACAACAGCTTTACATTTAATGCGTTGAACATGCCTTTCCAAACCTGTGATAAGAATTTTGGGTCTCGGTCAGAGATAATTTGGACTGGGACGCCCCATAGTATTAATAGTAAGTGGTTTATTAAGGCGTTACCCCACTGTTGGGCCGTCCAATTTACATTTCCGGGAATGATTGTAACTGCCTTGCTTAGTTTGTCCGTGACGGTAAGTGAACAGTCAAAACCATCGGGAACGCTTCGCGGCAGCGCAAGGATAAAGTCTATACTAATAGTGTGAAATAGACTTGGCGGGGAAAGGATTGGCTGAAGCGACCCGTGAGGTTGATGCCGTCTCGTCGCATTCAATATACATTCTCGACAATGTAGTAAGTACAACCGCAACTCTTTCCCAAGATTAAATACGTAGAATTTATCGGAGAGCTTTTGGTAGACTTTATTAAAGCCAATATGACCCAGTTGAGAATGAGCGAGATCAAACAGCACTGGCGTAATTTTATTTGGTATTACTACCCTACGCTCTTCGTGACGGATGTCCTTTTTGGCATACAGTAACCCTTGGGCATATTCAAAAGGCAACAGAACTCCGTCTTCTCCACGACCCTCGTTATTCTTAATTAGATTGATAGTTCTGCAACATTGTTTATCTTGTTGATACGCCTCCTTAATTTCGTCAAGAAAGCCAGGGTGTACGTGAACTGTTGTGACCGGGTAGGCCCATGTCACATTGTTATTCTCCTCTACTTCTTTATCCACTTCTGAGACAGGATGAGAGTTATTTGAGGACTCAAATAGAATAGGCGAAGTGTTTGAAGTTGGTGTGGGATGCTTAACGTGCATTCCAGATAGAGCATCCGGTACTATGTTCGACTTCCCTGGTTTGTGTCGGATAATAAGTCTGAATGCTGACAGATATTAGGAACTTCTTTGATGTCTCTGATTTAGACGCACTAGTGACGTAGTCGTGGTCATAGACGTTTGAGTTGCTATCTGCATGGTAGCACTATGATCAGTGTAAATGATAGTGGGATATTTGGACGTTTCAATCATGTGTCGAATTTTAGACACAACCCAACAACAACAGGCTACTTCGAGCTCTGTGGGCCAGTAGTTCTCCTCTTCAGATTTGAGTAGTCTAGATAGGAACATAATAGGCATGACTGACTTTTGAGTTGGTGGGTCTATGGTAGAATAATAGACCATAGCGCCCATGCCTACGCCTGACGCATCAAGGTCCGCATATAGTTGTTGCGTTGGGTTAAAATGTACCAAGATGGATGCTGTGCGAAAAGATTCCTGAAGAGTAGCAAAAGATTGCTGTTCCGCTGAGGTTACCTGGAGAATTTTCATCTTTGCTGCCTTGGTCTTTCTATTTTTGCCCGCATGGTTGTTTGCTCTTAGCTTCGCATTCAACCAAAATTTCCGTGCCTGCAGTGGTGCAGCCTTTTTAGCGTAGTTCGCAGTATATTGGCGTAACCAGCTCGTGAGACCAAGGTAATACTCTAATTGCTTTAATGTAGCCGGGAAGCGTAAATTAAGAATTGCACGAAGTTTATCATTGGCTGAGGCCAGGCCTAATGCATCTACCTTTTGACCTAACAATGAAACTGATGGGTAGTTGAGGAAACACTTCTTTGGACTGAGGTGTATATTGTGATTTGTAAGCTTTTGAAAAACTGCTCGTAGATCACGCAGATGGTCTGGAAAGGTTCGCGAAAAAATAACGATATCATCAATGTATGCTCTAGCAAATGCTCTTTCCTGGCGCAGAATTGTATCGATTATACGTTGTACGTAAGCTGGAGAGTTTCTAAATCCCATAACTGCGCAGTTGAACGTTTCTTGTCCTCTGTGCGACGCAACTGTCAGTTTATGCTGGTCGTTATGGGCCACTTTCCATTGGTAGAAAAATGATGCACAGTCGATAGTCGAGATAAAACTGCAACCTGCTACTGCGGCAATGATATCGGCCTGCGTGGGAATTGGGTATGCATCAGGTAGCGTTATTTTATTTAGAGCTCTTATGTCAACCACGACACGCCCCTTTCTCTGTACCAATCCATTGGTGTCTATGATTCTCTTCCAGATAACAAAGCAAGGAAAAGAAAATGGCGTAGCTTTCGTGGTCCATTGCAGTCGGCCTTGGGCGTGCAGGTCGTCGAATGTCTTATCTATTAGTTTTCGATCTTCGGCTCCAGCAGTATAGACGCGCGCATGCCCAGCCTTATATTTTGTCTGCCAATCTGATACTAGATCGATACTCATTTCTTCTCCGTTAGGTGTCTTGGCAAACGTTTTCCGGTCCTTCCGCAAGTATTCGAAATCATTTACGAGGGCTATAAGCTTGGCAGACTGGAAGCTGTCTCCAAAGATTGTTACCCCATTTTGGCAAACAGATTCAATTTGTTGAGGTGCTTCAGAGGAAGAATCTCTTTCTGCCACCACTGCAGCAGCTAACAACCCTTTACACATTAACCTTGACCAATCCTTGTGCTTAGGGGGTTGTGCAAGTAGAAAATAAATTTCCTCTTCCATAACATTGAACATGGCGTCCTCGTCCGATTCTATTACTCGTCCTAAATTCATGTGTTTACTGATAGTGACTGCATTATTAGATGTATTTTGAACTAAAATTGACGAACACTGCTTTGATACTAGTGCTGGAAACGTTGTTAAGGCTTCAAGCTGTTTAGGCTCGAAAATCATGTCATGATCTCCTAGCATAAGTTGCTCACCCTTCGATGTTGCGACATTTACCAATGCTCGTGAATGTGGTTTAATTAATGTTTTTTCTTTTGCGAATACTGAGAGTTCGCTACGTGGCGCATGGGACTTGGTACTTAATGAAATTTTCAATCCATGACATTTAGGCAAAGTTAGCAGCTGCGCGTCAAGATCCATGAGCCACCCTTCGGGTTCTGCAATGTCGATGCCTAGCAGCGCATTTGCAGCAAGGCCATTTACTACATATATCTCCCTTTGGAAATGAGCCATTAAGTTATCTGTTGACTTTAGATAGAAATCGAGTATGACGAATTCAGACGCGTCATGTAGTTCACCGCCGACGCCTTTGATTTTCATTTGTTTTCTCATTTTATGCCTAATGATGGTAGGAGCTTGCCGTCGCAGAAAATCTCGATCGATCAAGGACATGGCACAGCCCGTGTCCAGACAGACAGTTGCGAGCTCATTATGGGAGCTTGAGATCGTCATCTGCAAGTGAGCATAGCGTCGGCCTTGAAACGCATATCCTGGTAGTGCGTTCGATGTAGGTGCCGTGGATGATATGATGGTTAGTTGATTTTTTGACTCAGGCACGGTGATTTCTGGCACGGCCGGTTTCTTAGCTTGCTCACGTTTTCTGAATATAGCCCGATGGTTTGGATGTACATTTTTCAAGTGCACATGAAGGCGGTTGTTAGAGATAAAGATTTCTTTGCAAATTTGACAAGAATGAGATAATGTTAGGGAGGGCTGTTTTTACGACTCGGGTGGGACTTTATTTTGGGGTTGAAGCTTTCCAGGAAACTGAGGTTTCACGACATTAGGTTGGATGTCACGTTTTCGAGGGACTACAAGATAGTGTTCAACAACGTCAATTTCATTAGCCTCTATCTCGCTTCCCTCATCCTCGGTCTCATTTTCCATTCCTTGCAGATAGGCGTCATCATATGCGCATTTGTCTGCAGGTTCGTCATGTCCATGGTTTTCTACCCCATCTAGCTCACGATTTACCTCAGTATAGAAGACTTGTTGTGGCTCACGCCAACTGTCCCGTCCACGATGACCAGAGTTTCAAAAGTTTCTTGGCTGATATCTAGGCGACTCATTCTTGGCTTCCTGACGCCGATCGAGGCTGAACCTTTGCTCAGGCCTGTTCTGATTGGGTTCGGGAGCACTCGTTGAGAATCGCGGGTGATCAATGATGGGTGATCAATGATGGGCCTGTTTTGAGCTAGTGGATGTCTGCGCCAATTTTGATACTATCGTCCCGCGGTTAGGCTCTGAGTAGACATAGTAGAACGGTACGCCTGAGGTTGATAAATATCATGCCACGTGGACTTGATTGACGAGAGCGACTGAATAAACGATGTCAAAGTCGTTGTTTCAGTCGGAACAGGAATATGAATCCGGAGACGACCATGAAGGAGTTGGTGGGCGAGGAGTAACTGTCCGTACACCGTTGGTGCTGTGTTTGAAGCAGTACCGTAGAGTATGACCTTCTGCACAAAGGCTTCTGGATCTTGTCGGGCACGGACTTCCTCGATGCCGTACTTTAGAGAACGTAATTCTTTGAGGGCATCTCCCGGTGGCATTCGGAATCGTCTTTCGAGCTCGTCACACCAAAGTTCGTGGGACGCTTTAAGCCCAGCACGCGTTGTCGCAGTGATCTCATTTGTGTACCACATCTCTGCTTTACCCTTAAGACATTGGTCGAGCTTTCGCGCAACATTCATTGACGACCACGGGTGTGAACTGCCTTGCACTACCTTAGCTTTAATGCGCGCTGTAAAACTATAGACATTATGATAGAAGGTTTTTCCATCTATGAATTCTACATATTCCTTAGCTAGATTATCAGGATCGAAATATCCCAGCTCTTGTGCACGCCATTGTGGCTCATCGTTGTTATTCACACTTAACTCCATGAATTTTTGGATGAACTGAGCCATTTGCTCCGTCGACATGGTAATGGACGAAGGCTCATTACTAGTGGCCATGGGTTCTTTAGAAGAATTAATTACGGATGGTTCAGCTGAGGGAGCAACTTTTGGTTCTAATGGTTTGTTCGAGGAGGTGTTCACGGGTGTTGTTAGTAAGGTCGATTTTAAAATTTCTAAGTTATCAACGAGTAGTTGTGCTGAATAAGCTGCTCGTGAATAGTCGTTCCTCCAGCTCTTAGGAGGCTCGCTTGGCAGATCTACGGCTAGCTTTTCGGTAGAAAGATTATCTAGAGCCCAGCGGATGGCTTACAGTCAGACGCTGACGTGAATTGGGGAACTGATTTTGAAGTAGTTGTATGCCTGTTGCAATTTTAAGCGCTTCTTCGACTGTGAACTTGTTGTCTATCTAAAAAGGCCTATGCTTCAGAAAATTGAGGGTACGGCTCAGACAATCCTGGTGCTTTCGCTGGTGGTGTCTCAAAATAGATAATGCTACCATTTGTCAGCTCCGGGGCTTCAGGTAGAAGATATGGATATGATATGTAGATATATTTTAAGGTACTCTATGACGGACGACGCGTGGCGCAACATAAAGCTACTAGCGCGACTATTAAGCGAGAAGACACTTTATACTACACGCTAACAGTAAATGTTGCAAATTAAAAAGTCCAAGTTACGATGAATATTTTCAACACTTATACTGGGACCCACTATCGAGTTAGAGAGGGACGATTGTACATATCTGCCGTAATCATTCTCGTCATGGCCTCAGGCTGCATACGCAATAACGATTTAAAAAAAAACTGTTGTTTCGATGGTAACGTTATTTAAGCTTAAATCAGTGCCGGTACTATTAGGTCTAAATTTAGAAATAATGTGAAAAATACCGGTGCAGAATCGTACTAGGGAATCAAGCTGGCGTAAAGGGGTTGTCTAGTGTCCAAATGGTATGATTTATAACCAAGGGATATTCTGACATAAAAACTTTGACAGATAGTTACGAGATTCCAGTAGTATCCCACTCTTACTCTCTGTGACCCCAGAACCCGCTACTCACTACTTGTTATCTATAACTCTAATAAACCAGCAAAAAACTCAAGTTTGTCCTCTATTGAAACTTATTCCGTAAATTGTCGAACTTTGACTTTGGATAATCCAGAGTGTTTTGACTACTCTCTAATTCTTCAAGGGCCCGGACCACTGTTTGAATCAAACTGTTGTCGCCGGCTGCATCGCCGGATGTCTCCCACCACATTACGCCGCCGATTTTATTCTCCTTGATCCACGCTGCCTTCTCAATCACAATCTGCTTGTTGTCGTATGACACTAGCTTTCTCTTAATCGGATCATAACAGTAAGTTGCACCGGCTTCTTTGTCATATTTCTCTTCAGATTGAGGCAGAGGAAGAGACTTGAAGTCGAAAATGCCATTCTCCCAAGACCCCTCTCCGATACCAGAAAATGGCTTGCCGGGCCCATCCGTGTTCTCGAACGCGCGACCGTACAATGGCATACCGAGAACAATTTTGGACGTCTTCACACCTTGCGACTTGTAGAAGTTGACTGCTTGGACTGTATTAAAAGGCGTTGCGGTTGGGTTGGATTTGGACGGGTAGAGATTGGTCTGATGTCCTGATACACTACCCCATCCCCCGGCATAGTCATACGCCATCAAATTCCAGAAATCAAGATAGCGGTCCATGCCCCTGACATCTAAGATATTATAAATATCAGGGCCCGAAGATGTGGCGACAGTTAGTTCGAAATGAGGCCTGTGTGGCAGAGTCGCGGAGTAGACGTCCAGAGCTTTGCGAACACTTTTGAGCAGCAGAGTATAGTTTTGGGCTTCAGCAGGCGATTTGGGGAATTCCCAGTCGAAATCCAATCCATCGAATCCATAGTCTGACAGTAATGTCACTGCCGTGCGCGCAATCATCTCTCTTCCCTTATCTGATGAGGCTGGTTTCGCGAAATTGGATGAGTATGTCCAGCCACCGATACTGAGTAAGACTTTCAGGGCTCGATTCTTTTGCTTGAGGAGATTGAACTGCTTCAGGC
Source organism: Podosphaera xanthii (assembly GCA_028751805.1). Taxonomy (NCBI): domain Eukaryota; kingdom Fungi; phylum Ascomycota; class Leotiomycetes; order Helotiales; family Erysiphaceae; genus Podosphaera; species Podosphaera xanthii. The sequence goes on along the minus strand of JAPWIX010000012.1, from coordinate 2,611,776 downwards.
ATCCATACAAGTTGGTTCCAGTGTCATTCCAGGAGTCTCCTTCGAAATGAATATCTTGATCAGCCCACAGGTCGGTGAGGTACACATCGCCTGATTCCGGACGTATGTTGGCGAAGGCGTATAATATATGTGTCAGATTATCCGCCTTGAGGTCCTGAGGACGATGCTTGCGAGCGTAGATGGCCCAGTTGACAAAGTAGGCAATTGATCGATATCCTGAAGGGTACTCCATCAACGCAGGAAAATTAGGGCCAGCGAGTCAATGCTTGATAAAAGCTATTTGTATACTACATGTATATGTAGTTGTCTCTTTAGAGAATGTATAGTGGGTACCCATGATTTGGTATATCTCTCTTCTGGGATTGACTTTATCCCCTATCCTGGACTAATTTGTATAAGACTAGGAGTAAAGCAGATTCCATAAGAGAGATATTCCATATCATGGGTATCCACCGCAGATCCGAGTCCGCTGTGCACGCACAACCGCGGCGGTGAAGCTGAATTGAGGTCCTCGGCGACGGAGGAGCTGCTGGTTCCTTAATTTAGTTGTATATTTCCAGATGTACTGCTCTCCGAGAGCATGTACAGCCCGAGGAAGACCAAAGAGTTGGCTGGCTTACCCTCTTTACTTAAATGTTAACTGTCATGAACCCTCATCTTATCCAACATTGCGCCTCGATCGGAGCTCGCAGAGTTAAAAGTTAATTCAGCTGACTCCCACATTCGAACCCTATGTCCTCTCACGGAGCACCTATCGAGACGGTCATTGCGTTTGGCTGGTTCTTGTCATCTACACGTACTCCACACCACCCGTCAGCCCATCACCCACTTTAGATACAGCGAGAGGTAAAAATATTCAGCGGGAGAAAACCTGAATTTAGTGTACTACCCTTGCTAGCCCATAGAGTATCCCTGAGGATCAAGGTTAAATTTTGTACCATTAGTTGAAGCTGATGCTGGCGAAGACATGGGCCGTCGTCTGTCGTCGGCCAATCCCCAATCCACACCAATTTGTTGTTGAAACTTGACCCAACTTCAATACTCTAACTATCAAGCCATGACATACAGTGTTACCACCCTAAAGATTGTTAGTTTGCATAAACGACAGGCATTAAAGTAGGTTTTCTCGAAAATCTTTGGCTTATTAGGAAACGATTACAGTACAATCTCGCTATAACAATATGGAGTAAAACTTAACCAAGACTCCCGATTGGAGGATTCAATTGAATTGGCCAATAATAACCCTTGTTTAAGTTTTGCCCCACACTGTTATAGCGAGATTGTACTGTATACCTCTTTGCCGAGACATCCTGGAAACACTTTACAGCATTCGAGTAAATATACCTTGCAAAAGCTCTATAGATTGGAAATATTTCTTGGCGCCCAAATTTTGATAAACCTTATATTGCTTAGAAATATTCTCATTATTTCTTACTTCTACAACTAGACAGAGCTACCATATATTTAAAAATAGGAAATAGTTCATCGTCAAAAATACATCAATTTGAAGTGGGACCTTCTTCTGCTTCCGTAAAAGCCTGACACCTTTCAGATATGCCGACATGCTGACGACAAGTCGACCGAGTTCGTCAGATGAGATTGAGTCCCAGGCTTCTCTTGTCACTCTTTTAAGCGTCTGCTGAAATGTTTGCCTTCCATTATCAAACTCCGAACATCGAGCTTGAATGTAATCCTTCATCAATTTCCATACAGACTCGATTGGGTTTAAGTCGGGAGAGAATGGAGGCCACACGATGGGTTCTACCCCAGCTTGGAGTAAAGCTTGTGCAGTATTCCGTGCAGGATGGCATGGAGCACCATCTTGCATCAGTAAAAGTGATGGCGTAGCTACTCGTGCCGTTATTATCCTTAGTGAAATTCACTGGCCGTAAGTCTCCAAGTTCAATTTCCTCCAACCTTGTTTCTTAACTATATCACTATTTTTTGGATCCCATGGAAAGATTCCCAATAAATCAGCAATTTCTTCGAATTAACTTAGGAGATAAGCACATCTCGTCAAACTCCTCACTAGTTTAGACTTCGTTCGTGGAAAACCCAAATTATCAATAAGCGAGCTGACCTTTCTGGTGACCCACGAACGCGAGTGCTGACCGCCAGTAATACAAGATTCGTTGGTCCGCGGGACTTGATTCTACTGCTCAGTGGTCCAACCAAATGAGACCGAGCGAAAAGTAACCGTCGCCATTTTTTTTTCTACTCATCGGAGGCATACTCTGGGATACATGACGTATAAATCACCTTCTTTCCAGAGGATTCCGAATGGCTTTCTCACCGTTGTTCTGATCAGAAAACTGCACCTTGAAAATTTATCGATGTGATATAAGCCAGCCAAGTCGTGAACTGCAAACAAAATTTTCAAGCTCATCAGCTTGGACCTCACTCAGGACTGGAGGTGGACCAGGACTACTGGCTTCTAAAACTTCGCCACGTTCGCGCGCGCATTGAAATTATCTAAGAATTACCCCCAATTAGTGAGTGACGTGTCGATATGAAAGCCCATGCCTTCGAAGTGTCTGAATTGCGATCCGTTTAGCCAGAATAAGATTCTGGCGACGAGGTCTCTTCGAAGTCTGATGGATGTGAGAATCCATTTTGATTATTCAGTAAGAGGCTCTGATTTGGAGTTAGAAATGAGAAATGTAATGGTCAGTTGTTCGTGGCTGCAAAGATTGAAAGGTAAAACTTCGATTGTTTTCGAGAACATGGTTGGATGCTCAGGAAATGTTTTGAAAATCGCACCAAGTGTGTGATTTAGACTGAATCTGCTAGCCCTTTTTGGAATGATGAGCGAAAAATTCAAGGATAGGGCCTGTAATTTAAGAATTCAAGGTTTAATAATCTTTAAGGTTGAGACACTGTACTTGCGTTTCTGATGAACATACAGTCGTCCCTCCCTAACTCGATAGTGGGTCCCGGTATAAGTGTTGAAAATATTCACTGAAATTCAACCATTTACATTTGCAATGCTTACCCCCTGCGCGCAAAATAACCTGTAAGGGTAAGTGTTGCAAATATAAAAGTCCAAGTTACAATGAATCTTTTCAACATTTTTACCGGGATCCACTATTAGCTATGAGAGGTTCTACTGTACTGTGATAGTAGAGAAGCTTTAGGTCCCCGCCGTATGGTCCATCGAGCCGTTACTCGCGATCCACGGGCCATACTACTAGTAAGAATTTACCCCATGCCGAATTTGGTACTCAGTTGACGACCCGAGAATCGCGGGCTCATGTGACCGCATCAGCCCAGCTGTGATAAGCGACATCAAGGGCGAGACGAAAGGCGTCAATAATGGCACTGGTCAAATTGGTGTGCCTACTTTCCGAAGGTGTCTGGGAGCTGGACAGAGACTAAATAGGCTGAGTCTTTTCAACACACGAATCTGAGACTCTTTGGTATGCTGGTAGAAGCTCATCTTCTTCGCCCACAAGTTCATTTCTTTCTAGCATTGCATGTAATGTTGGGCCAGCGGTGGGACGTTTGAGACGCTGGTAGATCATCAATAGTACGATTCCTTCATCTTTTACCTCTTAGTCTTGAGCAAAGCTGGTGCCACATCTAATCCCTTCTGTTGTATGTTTCAAACTGTTTATAATAGGCAAGAGTAGCAATAATATCACAGTAGTCACGCATCGATGGGAGTCCGTTGAGGGAAGCTCCGATATACTTTCCGTCTCTGCTTCGATAGAATGCCACAGAATGTTTCTTCTAGCCCTGTATCAGTGTACTCGTCACTCTAAATAAGACTCATATGTGTCTAATCGAGACGTTGACAGCTTGTTACTCCGAGTTAAATCTTGACACGCATAAGGCATTAACGAGGAGATAGTGAGATGAGATGGCAAAATATTTGATATTTACCCTATACGCGGCCTAATTATGATATCTAGTCTAGCTTAATAAAGCAACTTATATAATCACAAGTACGTGAAAAGGAGAAAGTAACACGATCTCTTAGCAAGTCGCCTTTCTGACCGTGGAGATATCAAGAAAATAAAAGAGTGATTTCCAATAGAATAGACCCAACTGGCCCTAGACGTACAGTTGCAAGCTTTTTCTCCGAATTATTAAGTTCCCCAGGTATAAAGAAAAGGTGGCTTTTCCCCTCTGACCTTATTAAGTTCGGATCATTTCGGTCTGAAGCAATATTCACACTCAAGCCGTCGTGATACATTATAATACACAGATACAAAATTTCAGGCTCTATTTTATCGAAGGCTTGGAGTTGAGTTGAGAGCTGCTAGATACCCCGGACTATTTGTGGCGTTTTTAGCAATATCTTTGGAGTGGTAGAGACTGGATACATCTGTTAGTATCCCCTTGTGAAATTAAAATATTCGGAGTAACTAGTTTCTTACAGTCGAAATCAAAACTGAAGTCCTTCCGTGCTTCTGTCTCAAGCCTTGAATATTGTTCAAATTATTGAACATTAGCTTTTGAAACAAATATTCGTGGTCGAATTGGTTTCAGATGATTTTTCCATAGATATAACGAAGGGAGGAAAATTCCACTGACAGACAATTTAGAGAGGTCAGATTTAAAATCAAGGAGGGAATCTATTGAAAACACTCTAGACCCTTACTGTATTTAATGCATTGTACGATACTTGTACGGCCACCGGTATGGGGGCCTATATAAGGCCATACATCAAGTCCCGGAATACACCGCTGTAACTTCTCTTCCACACTCGACTCTTTGCTCTACACTGACATTTCTACCGTTGAACCTAATTTGCTTTCTAGGTGTAATATGTAGACGGTGCATCTCACGGCGGCCCTTTTCTTTTTCTGCATTGATATCGAGGGGTTGGATGTATACCGGTTGGTTAACATTATTTCTTTTTCCAGTCCCAAGTTGATAGTGCTCATTACCTCCCCACCAAAGAACATCGGCGCCCCAATTTGTGTCATTGGGAGAAGACTTTTCGTCGGCTTTGAGGTATGTAACATTATTCATAACAGCAGCCGCGTGAGTTTGTCCGACCGAGAGCCTAGACAAGCGGATTGGAATCACAATACCTTTATCTTCGTCATACTCAAAAAGGCCTGACAATGCCTTGATTTTGGTCGGAGTCCCCTGAATATGCGTCCATCGCCCATTTCCCAGCGCTCCCAGGATGCCCTGACCACACGCCCAGGTATCAGCCGTAATACGGCCTAAATTTCGGGGATCTTCTTCCGCTTGCCCGGCAATACGGGTGGCGTCAACGGTGAAGAAGCTATTCGTTCCACCAGCTGCTATATTTGTTACTTTTGGAAGCAAATTTGTACCTTTGTACAGCTTTTCAATGGGGAGGAGAGAGGGTGCATCTATGATAGAGGATTCAGGACTGTAATCAAAACCAAGCTGGCCAAATGAGTTGTCACCAAATGTAAAAACCCTGCCTTGTTTGTCGAGAGCTAGTGAATGATAATCTCCAGCTGCAATTTTTTCGATTTCAAACCCCTTCAAGGTTCTGATTTCTTGAGGGAGATCAAAAGGGCCTGCAGGCCTTGTGTTCCAGGTGAGCCCAGGGATGCCAAGCTGTCCTCTAGATGGGAAGTCTCCTGAAGCTGAGGCAGCCGAAAATAACCTGCCTTTGGAGGTCAGAAGGAGGCAATGCTCCAAGCCACTACTAACATCTATTATTTTTTCGGTCCATGCGAGATCTTTAGGCTCAATCTTTCGGTATCCTACATTGGAAGACTTTTCCCAGAATCTGAACAAGCTATTTCTATCTTGCTTTGGTTCTTGCTGTTGATTTGAGCTGGAAGCTGAGACAGAGTATACTTGACCATTTGATGATAGAGCAATTATACGGTCTTTCGATATTGATAGCTTTACCAAGTCTTTACCCTGCAGTGTTGGTGTCGGCTCACGATTCGTAGATGAAAATCCTGTTCCCCATTGCAATAAATCTCCATTTTCGGCTATCGCCGCTCCAAAATTTTTGTCCAGCTTAATATCACGGATCAGCTTGCCATTGAAGTAGGAAATTCTCTTTGCAGTCTTGATGTATGGCTCATCCGAATCTTCGATCACACGACCAGAATTGTTGCCCCAAGCATAGACACCAGGATTCTCCCAACTTTTCTTGACCTGCAAGTGCTGCGAGCTGATTAAATCTCGATTTTCTTCGCGTGATGTGGCTCTCTTTCGTGGTTTTTCGAACTCGATTTCGGCCGGGGCAGGTTGGGCTTCGGCGTGAAGTTTCGTAGGATAGTTAGCTGTAGAAATTAAGAGACCCGCAACGGTTGCAGCAGTTAAAATGAAGCCTGATGTTCGAGCAGTCGGTAGATATCTACTCGTAACCTTCGACGGAGTTATAGTATTGTGTCGAAAGCGTCTAAGAGGAGGCGCCGTCCGAAAACAATTACCTCGCCGGGGTCTGAGGTAGTTTCTTGATGTTGCTTTGCAAAAGACCATGTTGTTCAGTTTCGGAAAGTAGATGAAATTCGAATATTTTGGTAATGATTGCGGCATCGAATGTGGTATCCATCTCAAAATCTGTAGCTATCAATGACGTCTTGATTTATTTAAAACCAGGGCTCTCATTGGAACAATCTTATTTCTTACCTATCATACTACAGTAAAACCCCTGTAACGCTATACAGTCTGATAGGACTTTTAGTATCGTGTTATAGAGGATATAGCTATATAGAAATGTCACGTGATAATAAACTGGCCAACAATTACCTTTCTTCGCAAATCTCGACTTGGTTGATTATAACTGTTGTTACAACAGGGGTTACTTGGTTTAAGGTCTTAAAATCATCAAACAAGTGATGTTATTCTATATACCTCGCTATCTTGCCATGGCATCGATGTTTAAATTACAACGGAGCCTGGCGCCCTTACTAAAGCATGTAATATGATTAACTATTAACTAATGCTTATATGATAACAAAACTAAACACGTATATCTCCGCGCCATACGCCTATGAACCGACAATAACTCGCAATCGACTCAACTCATCTAAGGTGTCGAGTTACAAGCCTTGTTTTTATGTTTGTGCTGTAGCAGGTGTGAGAAGTACATGATTATCCGTAGCTGGATTGGAATCAATCTCACCTCCGTAAACCGCAATTGACTCAAATCAAGATCTTCTAAGTTGCTTGAGTTGATTGTCACCGAGTTTGTGTGAGCCAAGACCTTATAATCTGTTGTCGCTTCTGATCTTCATTTCCCCCCTTCATAGCCACTTCATAACTATCCAGTTGCTTCAAAAGGTTGTTATTGCAGTCGTCATGTTGCTCCACATAGGGCCTAAGCACCTTGGATCAGCAGCCTTGCCAATAAACCACACTGAAATCTTATCACTGCCATCAGCATTACAGCAGAAGTGTACTGTTATCCGAGCCTTTTCTTTCTTTGTACCTGAGGTCTGCTGTGTAAAAAGGCCTCTTTCAGGTACCATTTTCCAGTAGATGCCAGTTTCGTCACGGTTGTAGACAGCTTCAGGAAGATATTTCCTTGCCAGTTCTTGTACCTGTACAAGCTGCTCTGCAATAACAGCTTTAACAATACTTCCATCCTCATCAAGTAATCCATTATTTGATGTTATACCTCCTCTTAAATGAAATAAGCCAGTCAGTGCCGAATTGAGGCACCTCCGTGCCTTGATAACATGCAAAACGCCGCCAAAAACGAGCTGCCTACCAGATTAACAGCTAGCCAGAGATTGGAATGTACGGCTTTCGCTTTTGATGCCATTGGAATAACACTTTGTCTAGCTCTGGCCACTTGAGTGGCTTCTCACGCTGTTTTGTAGGGTGGAAAGACGGGTCTGATTCTTCTAGATGGCTGTATCTGGCACTGAGGCTCTCGGATATCGTAGGTTGGATGATTTTACGGTGGAATTCGTCCTCAAACCACAATCTGGGCTGTTGTTGACAAAGTTAAGGGTGACGTTGTACGTGTCTATGAAGGGCACGCCTTTGCGAGACTGAAATTCCATGCTGTTGTAGCATTTCAAAAAACCTGTACAACACGATAAACCTTATCAGAAGAGAGATATCGAGAGGTTTGAGGTTGCCCGCAAAACTTATAAGACGGAGCTTATTTGATAGCGTTATAGAGGTTTTCCTATACAGTAAAACTTCTCTAACACGATAGTGGGTCCCGGCATAAGTGTTGAAAATATTCATTGTAACTTGCACTTTTATATTTGCAACACTTACCCTTACAGGTCATTTTGGGTGCAGGGGCAAGTATTGCAAATATAAATGGATGAATTTCAATGAATATTTTCAACACTTATACCGGGACCCACTATCGTGTTAGAGAAGTTTTACTGTAATACGGTGGATAGTTTGTAGTGGGGTGAAATAGGGAGCATGCTCGTTTCAGGGTATTTTCCCTGCTAGTTTCAACGCTAGCAAGAGTTCAAGTTTATAGCCCGAATACCAAGGCTTCATAATTTTACATAATATACATTTCCCTTTCAACCACATTAGCAATATTTGATCCATATCATCATCTCTGTAAAGATACTTATTCAATTATTTATCAGAAATTTGATAACTCAATAACTTTTTTTTTTCAATTTTTACAGCTGAATTAAAACAAATAAATTATCTTACACCAGTAAAGTAAGTATTCAGCGAAAATTGAGTGGATCCACTCGACCTAAGTTTTATTTGCAGATGAATTCACCTCAGACTTCAGCTTCCACACCAATATTCAAACAACTATCCAGAGATCAAAATTGGTGATTCAGAGGTTGAATCCACCATGAGTCAGCTCTATCAATCTCTATCACGTTCATAGATTTCACAACGTTGGTATGAACTTGACACAAACTGCTGCCCAACTTGGTATTTCTCGGGGTCAAGTTAGCTATTCGCTGCGTCGAGGCAATGTAACGCTCAAGAAGAGAGAAGGACCATTTCCAACGCTCTCAACAGCAGAAGTAGACGGAATCATTTCTTTTATCGAGGCTTCGCGTGAAAGCCGTCGATTAACCTACCTAGAGCTTGCATCTGGTCCTTTCAAGTATCTAAGCGTCGGTGAGCGTGTTCCTCAGAAAGAGCTCTTGAAAAGAGGCTTTCGATGCCATCCAGCTCATGCAAAACCTCCAGTTTCAGGTAATACCAGGAGAATGCTCAAAAAATGGGCTGAAGCCCATCTTCATGGGACTCTTGATGACTGGATAAAAAATCTGTGGACCGAGTAGGCCTGGGTTTAGGACAAGATGTATTCAAGAGAATGGGTAACGAAAACTGTTTTCATTTACCTGTGTGAAAAAAGTGACACTAACAACGTGAGTTTGACTAGTCAAGAATACAATATTGACTGCGTTGGAGAGAAATCGAAGGCTAAGCTTTTCTTGATAATCTGGTGATCATTTTCAAGCTGTCACAGAATAAGACGAAGTCCTTATAGTTTGTATGGATAAATTTATCACAAAGCTATAACAAGGTCCAAAGGAACCATCAAATATATACAGCTTCGCCTATGGAAGTTCGATAGCTACAGCAGTGACCGAATCGCTAAAACGTGACACAGGCTTGGAAAACGGTCCTTCTTTGCTTTGGGGGGAAGAGTGGAAGTAAATCGACTCCCCAAATAGTTATGAGAAGATAGTACCTCTCATTCATGGGATGTTAATAATGAGACCTTCTCTCATTGTAATGCAGGAAAACGCCCCTGCTCACGCTGCAGCAAGAACACTGGAAGAGATGAGTCAGAGGCTAATCTCTCCTGTCTTCTGGTTTGAGAATTACCATCCAGGCTCTATCATACCTTTCTCTATTGCCACCCACCACTCTCACCTAGCAGACCAAGTTCCATTTCTACACACAAAAACATCATGCGCTTCAGCCAGATTTGATACCACAATTTTATCAGTCGCCACCGTGACTGCTATTTCTGGAAAATTAAATAGGTGGAACGTACCCTCATTTATAACACATTTATGTAAAGCAATGAAGAAGGAAGAAACGAGTGACATTTGAGAAGAGAACAAGAGGCATGACTTTATACATCACTGATTGATGCTACAATATATTTCATATATATATCATTGATATGTTGAGATAGATTGAATGAAACAAGACTCCTTCTACATCTCTCATAATTTCTAATTCCATTTTTGATCTTACTATTCAAGCTTGAAAAGGGATAGAGATTATATTGTTTGGGAATCTAAAGATGTATAATAAAAAGTACAAATGTTTTCTCTAAATACAGTGACCAGCAAAACTGTTCGAATGTTTTGTAACTTTCGCTTGTAAGCCTCATAAAATTTTATCTGCTTGACCAATTCACAAAATTTTTACATTAATAAAAAATTCCAATTCTGTGGTTTCTTTTGATATAAATTAGATGATGTGAATCGAAAATTTGGTGGAGTAATCGCGATTGAAAGGGCGTTGGTCATTCGAACAGTTTTGCAGGGGGGGTATGGGGAAATTTTTGAACTGGTAATTTAGTACTTTACATGCCCACTTTTCGCCTTAATCACTGCATCTATGCGCCTAGGAAGACTCTCTATCAGCTTCTGACATTCCTCTGCAGGAATCTTTGCCCATTCATCCTGAACTCTGTCCCAAAGCTCCAGGATCCCATTTGGCGGTTGGGGGTAATCCTTGAGTCTTTTCTTGATGTAATTCCAGAGATGCTCGATGGGATTAAGATCAGGGGAGTTTGCTGGCCAAGGGAGAACGGCGAGAGAATGATCTCTGAGGAATTGTCTGGCCTTCTTCGAGGTATGCTTTGGATCATTGTCCTGCATGAAGATAACGGATTCGGGGGTTTTACCGTATTCCACCAGCGTTTGTAGGAGATCCTCCTCCAATATCTCAGTGTATAGATGCTGGTCCATCAACCCATCAATCTTACACATGTTTCCCGTCCCTCCCACAGCATACAGCCCCAGATCATAATATGACCGCCACCAAATTTGAGGGTCTCCTCTACCTCTCTCTCTATCAACCCTCGTCCTCGCCTTTTCCAGGTCCAAGATCTTCCATCTGACTGCAAGCGATTTATCTTCGTCTCGTCTGACCAAACTACACGCTTCCAATCATCTGTAGTCCAGTACTTATGGGCCATAGCAAAGTCAAGACGGTCCTTCTTTTGCTTTGCTGTTAGTTTTGGCTTTTTCTTTTTCACAACAGCTTTTAACCCTGCTTTTTTGAGGGTCCGTCGGACTGTATCAACAGACATAGAGCAATTTTTCATGTCCCTGATGTTTTGGGCAACTTCGGCAGCGGTATCGGCCTTACCGAATGTTATGGTACGGACGGCATGACGAGTGTCATGCTCGCTGAGCAAACAAGGTCGCCCTCCTAAGTTCACCTGAAGATCTGGACGGTGTCTCTTGCGAATACATGAAACGGTAGAAACTGAGACATTGCATTCTCGAGCTGTTGAACGGATGGAAAGTCCATGGTCAAGGTGGTGAAGAATGACATCAATTTTTGATTGAGATAGAGGCCTCATGATAAAAAAAGATTCGAGTAACAGTAGAAAGTGATTATGTGCTGTAAATGATTACAAACTCAACCTTTCATGAAGACCTATAGTGCTCCTGATGCCTAGTTATACTTTCCCCGGGTCGGATGGTGCAGTGGTACACCGTCCAGGCCGTTCTCCCAAGTAGAGTCTGGGTAGCTTGGACACATGCCCCACTTGAGACAGGAGAAAGCTGGTTCGAATCCAGCAAGACCCTCACACCACTTCTCTCGCGGTGATACTGTATTCGTAGAATGACGAAAGCATGCTCAGATAGCCACAGGTTTTTCTCGCTTTTCCCTGTGGTGGGTATTCACGGAAGAGGGTACATGTCGTAAGGCGTTATTCTCGTAGTGGTATCTGCAAATGAAATCTGAGTATGAGTGTTCCAAACGTCAAAATGAGTCGTTCTATAACAAAGAATACGTATCTTCCGAAAAATACCTACGTGGGCCTTCAGGCGCCGAAATAGGATAATAGAAAAATTTATTTATACTTTCCCCACATCCCCCCCTGCGAAACTGTTCGAATGACCAACGCCCTTTCAATCGCGATTACTCCACCAAATTTTCGATTCACATCATCTAATTTATATCAAAAGAAACCACAGAATTGGAATTTTTTATTAATGTAAAAATTTTGTGAATTGGTCAAGCAGATAAAATTTTATGAGGCTTACAAGCGAAAGTTACAAAACATTCGAACAGTTTTGCTGGTCACTGTACATTGCTACTATAGGTCCGTGCAGCTCTGCTTACTAACATTCTGCCCTTGACTTCATGGTTAATAGACTTACTCCTCAACACTTACAATCATTACTTCAGACGTCTGGCCACCTAACTCCCCCGAGCTAAACCCCATAGAAGCTGTCTTGGATATTGTGAAAGATTACATCCAGCAAATTTATCCGAATGTTGGCGGAGGGAAGCAGCGTTTTGGAGATAATCTTCGCAAGATTGTAAAGAAAGCACGGGGTTCCGTGTCTCCTAAAGATCTTGTGAGACTTCTTGAGAGTATGCCATCAAAATGTCAAGCTGTGAGAGACGCTGATGGGGGGCCAACTAAATACTGAGACGAAAAGGTTGCTGGAGGATTAAACGAGTTCAAAGTCATGAAGCAATGGCGTTTCGAAATGATACCTTGTTAGATTTAGTTTAGAGTATTTGATAGTTAGATTGAAAACACATAATTACATAAAGTTTATGTAGCCGATCACTATACTGATTAGGCTTAATATTAATCAGAGTTGCACTGCAATGTAACCAGCCTATGTACAAAAACACCATGTATTTTGGCCTCAGCTAAATTCCAGTTCACATAAGCTAAACTCCAGAGATCGCTAAGCCTAATTCGATACACCGCCTAAAAATTTGCTCATCGCACGCTTTTTCATTGGTTCTGAGTACATAGACCCTTGTCACGTTTTTTACGAGATGGCTCATCTCCATGAACTTCTAGCCTGGATATACCTAGGGCTGTTATGGGCGAGAAACTCCTTTATGAAGAGGTATCCTTGTTTTAGAATGATAACCCTCATGATTATCTACATTGTCTCCTCCATTTCTCTTTAGCCGTCCTGCTAACACTGTTGGACGATTAGCAGACGTTACAGATGAAAAGACCTATATTTTGAATTGAATCCACAGGCTTGGAGCCCTTGGACCAGCCATTGCAATGAGGTCATTACACCAAGCTGAGTTTGCCTTCCCTTTTAGAGTAATATTTGAAGCATCCTTCTTTACAAGGTTAAATCTTTCCCTGGCTCTGAAAGCACTCATAATTTGGCCGATTAAGAGGTCAGCTTTTGACGATAGGAGTATTTCCTCTCGATATGTTTCCGGCAGAAACGCAGCTCGATGGGCTGGATGAGCTCTAATCAAGGTATTCATACCATTAATGTGTACGTTTTTCAAGGATATTTCCCATTATTTGTCGCCGTTGAGTTTTATTGTGATTCTAAGTTGGCATCCACATTTCTTGCTTCCAGTTCCATCCCTCTGCTTTGATTTTGATGTGATCTTTGGCTTCTCTTGATGCATTTTAGGTTCCTTGTCGGAGTTATGACAAGAAAGTATGAGATCATTTGTAGCTCAACTCTTGCTTTTGTAAAGGTTTGAGAAGGCGTATTCTCCATTATTAGCTTGTACCTGGACCCATGAAAATGCCTCTGCTTCAGAATTTAATGCAGAGGTTTTTACAGGGAATGAATTGTATTCGCCATTGGGAAATCCAAGTGATACAGAGTCATCCACGATAGGTGTAGGTATATAGGTGTAAAGGTTGTGACCAATGGGGAGTGAAGTTGGGATTACTTCGGGTATTTCTAACTTTTGTTGGGTTAAAAAGAATGACGGCTATTTAAATGAAATGTGAGTATCATATATCCGAATAGTTAGTCTAATGGTGCAGTGATACACTGTCCGGACCGTTATCCCTAGTAAAGTCTGGGTATCTTGGACACATACACCACTTGATATAGGAGAAAACTGGTTAGAATCCAGCGAGACCCTCTCACCAATCATCTCCCGGTTGTTGTGTCGTCGGGGGATGACGAAAGTATATTCAGGTCACCTTGTGTTTTTCTCGCTTTTCCCTGTGGTGAGTACTTAACGTAGAAGGTATATGCCGTATAGAGTTATTCGCGTAGTGGTATCTGTAAATCAATCCTGAATATGAGTGTTTCAAACGTCAAACTGAGTCGTTCTGCAAAATCTCCATGTCTTCCGTAGTTGTTGTGATCAAAGCATGAAGTTTATTTATTTATTTATTTATATGGTCTACCGAGCTCAAGCTACAACTAAAGCCCCATCCATGGGGGGACATGATGACTGATAATTTCAATTATACATTTGGATTTATATGACTGGCGAAAAGCCTAGAAGTTCCGGAAGTTATTGCGGGCACTGTACAGCGTGTTCCCCACATGACTAGATCAAAGGGCACGGATGGGACAGATTTCTGACAGAAAACTAGTCTTTTCCAATATAGAAGCAAATAGTTTAGCACCACATGAGGTACTGAGAAGAAAGTCAAGTGAACCCAGGCTTCGTCGGAGACCGGTTGTGGCCAATCTCGCGCGAACGAGGGGACAAAAAACCATGTGGGTGATTGACTTGTCACCTCCGCATGAACAAGTCATAAGGGCATCATGATGGTGAAACCTTTCCTGATAATTGCAAAAGCCACCGTTTCCAGTCCGGCAGTGGATCAAATATCCAAGATAGCGGCGAGGGGGTCGAAGCTCATCGGGGGGTTTCTTTGGGAGAGGTATTCCCAACTCATAATAGATGGGGGAGCACGGATCTTGTTACGACGAAGACCAACTTGAGGGTAGGTAATTGCCGTCTTCGGAGTGAGAGGGTAAAAAACCGGCTTCACCGAGAGAATTCGAAGTTGGAGAGAGGATAGGTTAATAATATTCGCAGGAGGTACTGTCAAGTAGAACAAACAACAAGTAACAAAGTACAAAGGTAAATACAAATTGCGAAGCTGAAGATTCCACATACGGAATCCAGCTTCTTAAATAATAGCGCCAGACTCCACAACCATTACTTGTCCTTGACCGGCAAAGAGACAGCGTGTTGTTCCAAATCATCCAGACCCAAAGTAACGCCATGATAAATTGATAACACTCTAAAACCACAATTTAAACACGTAATCCATACAGTGAAGTTAAACACAACTCCGTCCTAGACTCGTTTCACCCTAATCTAGTTTAGGCCACAGTATTACGCGCCATAACAGATCTGCCGCAATTCGGCGGTCAGGTCCCATATACGTCTTTGTATCTTTGAACGAACTCCAGCAAGAGATGCAGCAGGTGGGGCTGATTGTTTGGCAGCCTCTCTAGCCAATCTATCAGCTAATTTATTACTTGTGATTCCCATATGACCAAGAGACCAGATGACTTGGACTTTGCCAGGGGCCGCAATTGGAAGAATTCTCCTTGAGGGCCAGCGAGATGCGAGATCCCAAAATTCCAAAATTTCCGTTTGCGAGGACTTTGAGGGTGAGCCATCGAGAAGGCGTTATTTTGCCTCTTGATTGTCGAAGATAACATGAATTTTGGTTGTGAGGTGAGTTAAAGGAGCAGATAAAACAGCCATAAGTCCTGCCAGGGCGACGATGATCTCAGAGTCGTAGATCACGAAGTCGGGGCCGAGTGGCACCCGTACTTGAGCTACAGTGATGTCCTTATGGAGAATGACGGCACCTACCCCAGCAGACACATCGCTTTACTTTGAGCCATCCGAGAAGACAAGGATGTCCTATGGTGGTAGTGCACTAATACGCTCGGAAAATTCTTGGACGGAGAAGTCTGTTCGAGTACGATTAAGCGGAGCTTTAAAAGAGGGAGGTGAGAGCCGAGGCCGGGGAAAGGGCGGAACGAGCTTTACTTTTTCGGTGAGGTGAGATTGTGCACGGGGGTCGTTTGATCTTCTGACCAAAGTGTAACGGTAACCGAGATGGTCTTGTGATGTTTATTGAATTAAACTAATCTGAGGAAAGGAAAGAGCTAATGCAACGTCTAATTATTTACAAATCTTCACTGCTGACTAAGCACAACTCATGTGATTGCTTAGGTAACCACCTAAGCTAAGCGTATCGGTTAAACCGTAACACAAAGGATGAACGATATCCGCGGCAGCTAGCCTAACAGCGGAGCGGAGGCGTATCTCCTCGAGTAGTATGTGAGCTGGCTTGAGCCACACCTCTCTCAGAAGGGCAGCAGTAGGAGTGGTTTTATATACTGGTAATATTGCTCGGGCCAGGGTGACTGGAGCTCTGGAGATCATGTCAACGAGGTGTTGTGACCGGGTAGAAGTTTGGTGAGCGCGGCGGTTTTATGTATGACCTCGCCATCAAACCTCCGCGCCGTACAGGAGCACAGGTAGTGCCCCAGCTAATGCTGCTGTGCGAAGAAAGACAGTGGGTACGCCACGGTTGGTGTTGCCGAGCTGGCGTATGTGAGCGCTGATTCGTTGTGTCTTGGCACTCCATACTTTTACGTGCTCTTTGAAGGAAAGTTTGATAACTAGGAGAATACCTAGCCATTTCACTGTTGAGCTTGCATCTCTTACAACACTATTGATGGTTAGAGAGGGTGAGGACTGATGGGAAGTTTTATTATAAACTATGGAAGCTATAAATAATTACAAGATTGTTACATGACCAAGTCATATGCGGCTCAGATACCATCACACCCCCCCTGAAACTGAATGCTTTAGATCAGTTCTTACTTGACCGCAAAATATATTATGTTTGAGACGTTGCAGGGATTTTGTAAGACCATCAGCTTTGCGGAGATCTATTGGAGTATATTTCAATTTGATGGAGTTGGTTTTAACCGCGTCTCGAACAGTTCCATGTCGCATTAAGAAATGCCGATTTCTAGCCCAAACTTTGTTAGAGTTGGCTGTTATCATTGCTGCAGTATTATCTATTTCAGTTATGATTGGCTTTAGAGGGGTTCGAAAAAGTTTCTCATAAAGATGGTTTAGCCATTGTGCGGCGACAGTTAGCGTGGTAAGCGTAGCATACTCAGATTAATATGTACTTTGGGCTGTTATTGATTGTTTCTCCGACCACCAAGCAATCGGTGAGTCATTAATCATAAAAAGAATTCCAGATGTTCCTTTGGATGACGTAATGTTTCCCCAACTGCTATCAGAAGAAGCAGTGAGATTCAAATGAACTTCTTTTGGAAAGAATAAGGATGCTGATTTTGTTCGTGAAGTATAACGAACAAGGTGGTTAAGTGACGCTAAGGCATTTTGAGAGGGGTTTCTCATGTCGCGACAGAGTCGATTAACTGCATATTGTAGATTATGCTTCGTCATATTCGCAATATGCAGCAGCATTTCTACGGCCGATCGAAACGATGAGGCATCGTCTTTTGAGCATAAGTTTTCTGTTTCACGATCTAACAGATTATCATCAGCGATCGGTGTACTTGCACTTTTACAATGTACCATGCCCATTTCTTCGCACAGAGATTCGATTTTATCTTGCTGGTTGATTCTTATACCATCGGATTTCCTATCAATATTGATACCAAGAAATTTAGTCATTTTGCCAAGGTCTTTAAGTTGGAATGATTCAGCTAAGGTTGTAACAATCTGAACAATTTGAAAATTAGTTTCAGGTATGATCATAAAGTTATCGACATATGTTGAAATAATTGTGTTTTAATGTCTAAATATGTTATTATCGGTCTTTAGCGATTTGAGTTTCATTTCATTTAACACTTGTCGAAGTTTTAATTGCCATCGTCGTGGGGCCGTCTTCAGACCATAAATTATCTTATGAAGCTTACAGACTAGATCTCCGGGCAATTCTTTACCATGCGGTTGAATTATATAGATTGGGCGATCAATTGCTGCATGAAGAAACGCTGCTGTGATATCAACGTGGCGGATATAAAGGTTGTGCCTAGCGGCTAGTGCCAAAAGCATTCGTATTGACGTTGGAGGAAAGACATCAGCGTAGGTGTCATCCGCAATTGGTTCTGAAAATCTACGAGCACACCACATTGCTTTTAGTTGCCCATTTGGCTTTTCTTTTAGAGCCCATTTTCCCGTCATTACTGTGCCCATTGCTTCAGCTCGAGGGACGAGAGCCCAGACCTTATTTCGTATCATATCATTAATATCTTCATCCATAGCGCTATTCCAATCACGTGCTCTAGGTCCAGATAAAGCCGTCTGGATAACTTGTCGAGTTATATGAATAGAATGAACTTAAGTTTGAGAGGGAAAAAGTTTTCTTGGAAGCAGACATCACGTCTTACAACTGTTCGTTGAGTGATGGGATTCAAAATAATATGACTACCGGAAAATTTGGAGCCAAAATAAATACCTTCTCTGGCTTTAGATTTCAGTTTGTTACTACCAGGCTTAAGCCAAAAAGCAAGACAGCCAAAAGAATGAAGATTGTGAATTTTAGGCATTGTTTGAAAAATTGAGTAATACGGCGAATTTGGAGAGACCGAGTTAGGAGTGACGTTGATGATTTAAATAGCAGCTGTAAGAATAAGAGGCCACAAACGTAATGATAAGCCAGATTGTAAATTGAGAGCACGCATTTTCTCTGTAACAGTACGGACATTTCTCTCTACTATTCCATTTTGTTCTAGAGCGTGTGAGGAAGACCTATGCCACTCGATTCTACGGGATAAGAGATCATGTTGGAGATTTGAGTTAGAGAATTCAGTGCCATTATCGGCATGTATAATTTTAAGAGTTTTGCCGAATTTAGTCATTAATTTATTCAGTAGTTAAACAATTTGGCTAGGCATAGCTCTCTTCGAGTAGACTGACCATGCCCACTTCCAGTAAGTGAACTCATCAACCGCAAAGAGAAACGAGCTTGCATTAGGAATCGATTTATTAGTCGAGATAGAGAATAATGTCTTTTGACCTCAGACTAGGTCCAGATGGATGATTTCTCCAAACAACGATGCACTACGTAAAGAGCTATATCCTTTGGGCTTGGTGATTTTAGTTTTGATGCAAGTCTCACAGTCGTATGAAGATTTGTAACTTTTGGTACCCGCAATTTTTTAAGGCTATTTCTTGTGCTTTCCGTCCAGGATGACCGAGTATACCATGCCAATCTCGTTGCACGAGATAGAGTTCAGGAGTTACCAAATCCAAAGGGGGCATATATATTAATCTGCCAAAAGTAGGACGAAAATTTGCACAAACTGTACCATCATGACGAAGAAGTTCAATATTACAATATTCTGATGGTCAACGTATTGAGAATCCTTGGCTTTCTAGTTGTGCTGAGAGAATTTGATTCCTTTGACCTGGCATGTGAAAAGCTCCTTATAAGATTTCAATTTTGCTGTCAACGGTGAGAAAATTCAAGTCACCACGGCCAGAAGTTATCACTTTACCTCCTCCGGCTACATGAATAGTCTGCGATGCAGGGGAATAAGAAGAGTCTGATTTATTTCCAGTTACGTGAAAATCTGCAGCAGTATCTAACTGATAACTGGAATCCTCTAAACATTTATCAACAGAAAGAACATTCTTTTTCCCTTGATTTAGACCCGAACGAGGTTGTTCTTGAGCTTTGCCGTTGGGAGCCTTCAGTTTCTTTCTGCATTTGTCTTCGATGTGTCCAACAATATGACAAAAGTTGCAAGCCAAAGGCTTGCCTGAAGATCTAAACGAACTACTACAGGTCCACTTCAAAAACTCAGAGATTGTATTTTCATGAGGGATCACGGCACCAATTTGCCAGATCAGACTGAAGCTCTCTAACGTGAAAGAATAAGAGATTGTGCATCTGAAAGTGAATTTCTGTTGTAATGTGAAACTATTCTCGTGAATCCTGATATCGCTTTTGATACTCTTTCGTAAAGCTCTGTAATTTGGTGTTCTTTTCAGATTGATAAGTCCAAAATAGAGAAACAATAAAGTTGACAGTTGAAAATGAAATAGCATGAGAGAATGTAACGATTTCATTAAGGATAGCTCGAGGGATATCGCGAGGTGCCGTTCTAACATGAGGGGCTGTCTCACGAAGTTTATGGACCCACCACGTTGACCACATTCTTTTTTTTTTAAATCATTTAAGCATATGCAGCCTAAGGCTATGACGCGAATGATTACGGAAGATATGTATGTGACGCAGTCTGACTCTGTTTGACGTTTGGATCACTCATACTCAGATTTCATTTGCAGATACCACTACGAGAATAACTCCTTACGACATGTGTCCTCTTTCGTGAATACCCACCATAGGGAAAAGCGAGAAAAACCTATGGTTATCTGAGCATGCTTTCATCATCCTGCAAATAAATTGTCGCCGCGAGAGAAATGGTGTGAGGGTCTTGCTGGATTCGAACCAGCTTTCTTCTGTCTCAAGTGGGGCATGTATCCAAGCTACCCAGACTCTACTTAGGAAAGCGGCCCAGATAGTGTACCACTGCACCATCCGACCCGTTGACCACATTCCAATGGCTTTATTTCTGGGTAGTTGAGGAAGGGATGCTGTAGAGGTTTGGAATAGAAAAATCAGATTTTCGAGAGATTCAAACCACTGAAACCAATTTTTTTTCTTATGACAAGGAAGTGGTATCATTTTGTCAATGCTTTGAAATCGGTCAGTTAGCGTCCAGATTTTAGTCTTTCTCTGAGACTCTTTAATCAATTCTTTCAAATTATTCGCAGTTGCGAATGTGAGACCACCAATGATAATATCAATTAATTTTTCGGAAGCAGGATTATCATCTTTAAGGGGTTGTTTCACTCAGTAGTCGCGGTCTTGAAGGAGTCTGGCATCGTGAAGATGTGCGAGAGTTGCTATCGGATAAAATACTCAGATGAATACGAGAGCACCTTAATCGATGTCATTGATTAAGAGGCGGAAGATAAGAACGAAGTGGAAGTGGCAAAAGGTCCATAACCTGTTATGTACATAGCGCGAAGATTAGTAAACTACTCTCATGATAGGGTATTGTTCGTTGATCCGCTTCTTATAGGGTACAGGGGTTAAAGCGGGGATAAAGTGGAGATAAAGTGGTGATATTCCAGGTTACCTCACGATAGATCCACAGTATCCCTGTTAGCTTCAAATTTTAAAATCTTATGGCCTAAGGCATAAGAGATATGCATCTGTATATGAAGTCCAACGCCCACCTTCATGCCTGCACCTTTCTTCACTCGCGCACACCTGAGGTCGTTTCGTTTAAATCATTGTCAGCTATTTACTATTATTTTGCTCAACGGCATACTTTTATTTCATTCATCTATCTAATTTTTACTTCATGTGAGTGCATCTGAACCTTAAGTCAACTACTTTAGAAGATTTTAATTTACTGTACTAGATTGCCGCAAAGATGGATTCACCTCAACAACCTTCTCCATCATCAGCATCTCCTACTTATGCAAAACGCCCAACACAAACTCAACGTATTCAAGTAAGTCTGAAATCTACAAATTGATAAGGTTAAGAGAGTAACATGTGCAGGTTAGAACCTTGGCCAGTGAGGGACACAGTTACGTCAAAATCTCTCAACGCCTTGGGATTACATGGCGACAGGTACAATACACCATGAGCGTTGAAAATACCGAGCCTCAGTACTCCAGTGGTAGGCCACCTATTCTAAGTAGTTCCCAGGTCGATGAAATAGAATTTTTCGTCTGTTTATCATCGGAAAATCGTCGGATGTCATTTTTCCAACTTGCACATTTTATATTTCGGCACTTTGGTGTGAGCGAGAATGTGATCCGACGTGAACTGGCAAAGAGGGGATATGCACGCAGGATTGCACGATTAAAACCTCCTATCTCTTCAGTCAACAAACTGAAGAGATATGAGTTTGCCAGAATACATCTCCACTGGCGGAAGGAACATTGGATGAGAGTCCTCTGGTCCGACGAGACTTGGGCTATGAATGGTCGGCAAAGTGATCGTTGGGTCACAAGAAAGGTCAGTAGTCCCTTAAAGGCTCCTAAGATTTAGAGTTCCCTTGAGCTAAGTTTAAGTCAAAGATTGGGGAAGAGTACGAAGATACCTGTGTCCTAGCCAAGACGCGGAGGAGAGTTGGGTGGATGTTCTGGGGATCTTTCTTTGGACGACAGAAGGGGCCTTGCCTGATTTGGGAGAAGGAGTGGGGCCATATCACTGCGGCCAGTTACTGCGAGAGGATAGTGCCTCTCATAGAGAGTGCGGTCTTTCGGGAACCAGGACTAGATGTGATGCAGGACAACGCCCCTCCTCACAAGTCGAGGCAAACTATGCGTGAGTTTGAAAGGAGGAATATTTCTCTAATGGAGTGGCCGCCATATTCTCCTGATTTAAATCCGATAGAAACTTTGTGGAGTTATATGAAAGCGTACATGGAGCGTCTTTATCCAGCGTTGGATCAAGGGGGCAGCGGAGTCAAGGGCATCTTCGTCAAATAGTGAACGATGCGTGGGATCTGGGGTTTAATGGGGATGACTTGGAGAAACTGATAGATTCGATGCCCCGAAGAATCAGAGCCGTTTACGAAGCTGAAGGCGGATATGTAAATTATTAGCTAGATAGAAGTATAATTTATTTATGAAATGTATTAATGAATTAAAAAGTGAATAGAGGGCTATAATGGACCAAAAAAGCAAAACCAACGAATATTTCGTTGTGAAATTTTTGCCATACAAATTTAAAGTTTAGGTGGGGAGATCTACTTATCGTCATGCTAATTCAAGTTAGTAAAAGCCTATATACCCTGTAAAAGTCGAATTTTAGCGCCTATACACGATTAATACCGTAGTATCAGAGTATGGGGGCTATAAATAATTACAAAATTGTCACATGACCAAGTCATATGCAGCTCAGATACCATGACAGTAATCATACGCGTCATAGCCTCAGGCTGAATACGATAAAATGATTTAAAAAAAAATACTATTACAGTCCAACCTCATCTATAGCGATAGTGGGTCCCAGTATAAGTGTTGAAAACATTCATTATAACTTGCACTTTTATATTTGCAACACTTACCCTTACAGGTCCTTTTGCGTGCAGGGGCAAGTATTGCAAATATAAATGGATGAATTTTAATGAATATTTTCAACTTATGCCGGGACCCACTATCGTGTTAGAGAAGTTTTACTGTATTACAGTCAAACCTCATCTATAGCGATAGTGGGTCCCGGTATAAGTGTTGAAAATATTCATTGAAATTCAACCATTTACATTTGTAATACTTACCTTTGCACCCAAAATATCGGGCAAGGGTAAGTATTGAAAATGTAAATGGTTGAATTTCAATAAATATTTTCAACACTTATACCGGGACCCACTATCGCTATAGATGAGTTTGGATTGTACTGTACGAAAATTTGAGGCATTTTTCGATTAGGCCCACTCGGTACGAATATGCTTACAACAATCTACAAATTAGGTGGCCATTTTTTTTGCATAGTGTTTACTTAGCACGCTGTGACCATGTGGCAATCATAGCTATAGTAAAGCCCCTCTTAGCTAATAGTGGACCCCGCCATAAATGTTGAAAAGATTAATTGTAACTTGGGCTTTTATATTTGCAACACTTACCCTTACAGGTCATTTTGGGTGCAGGGGTAAGTATTGCAAATACAAACGGTAAAATTTCTATGAATCTCTTCAGTAATTATACCGGAACCCACTATTAACTAAGAGGGGTTCTACTGTATATCCACACTTGTTGATCGACAGACTCTCATTTATGCCGCACCGTCATTCTCTTATCGAGACTATCTCGACCAGGTATAACGATCAGGTGCCATCTATAAGCCCCGTCCTATTTTCAGCAAACACAGCCATTGTATCCCTTGTATCAGACCCCCTCTCTGAGCTAGTTAAGCAGGAGAAAAAAGCCTTCGTGTGACCAGTATCATCTTGTCAATCAATTGGGGCTTGAGTCAACATCTGAGAAGTTATCATTTTGATCGTCTTATTTCGAGTATCCATCTGAAATTTACACAGATATCACAAATTCGCGATCTTCTCTCTCTCTTCATCTTCTTTCTACAGTCAAGACCACAGTCCAACCTCATCTATAGCGATAGTGGGTCCCGGTATAAGTGTTGAAAATATTTATTGTAATTCAACCATTTACATTTTCAATACTTACTCTTGCCCGATATTTTGGGTGCAAAGGTAAGTATTACAAATGTAAATGGTTGAATTTCAATGAATATTTTCAACACTTATACATGGACCCACTATCGCTATAGATGAGGCTGGACTGTAGTTGTGTTGTGGATGCTTTAATGATGCCAATTCTGCCCCACGATAAGGAATCCCGAAGCTTGCTCGGCCGTCAGTTAATCCGCCCTGTTTTTCTTGAAGTTCGCCGACTCCGCTGCTCAGCTTACGCGAGCCCAACGCCTAACCGAGACGTAAAAAAAAAGGAATGCGCGTAATTTTTCAGATATGGATAACGCTCAACAAGGATGAAGAAAAAAAAAATTTGAGTCATCAGATCTTGATTAGGCGATTGAGCAATGAGGTCTGGTTTTCGGTGCCGATGGGTCTTATCTTGCTAGTGATTAGCACGCTCCAACATAGGCAGCGAGGAAGGTAAGTTTCTTGGGCACCAAATTTAATCTACACTCAGATTTACAGTTCAGTGAGGAGGGCAAGCAAGTCAATGTGGCACCACGCCATACGCGGAGAAATAGATGGATGTTAGGGGATTATTTCTTTGAAATATACTCTATTGCAGGGATAAATAGTGAAGGAAACCCCTGAATGCCAAGATCTGACAGGGATTATACAATATGCCATTGGCTGCAATATTTTGACCATACCAAATCCGACAATAGCTGAACCTTATTTGTATGGGAAATTTTGCGTGATAAAAGAAGTGTAGAAGATCCCTGTAACTCGTTGAAATGATGATATTCTATTCAAAAGTGCTAGCTTTTATCAAGTATTAAATACATTTTTACCAATAATTAAGCATCATTAATAAGGAATCGAACCTCCTCTTGCTCTGATGACTGCCTGGCACCTTTCTGGCATGCTCTCTACAAGCGTAGCCAGTTGCTCCTGAGAAATTGACTCCCATGCCTCTAGGACTGCATTACGGAGCACTTCCTCAGATGGATTACCAGAATCAAATTCTGGGTGGTGCTCTTCAATATGGGATTTCATCATATCCCACACTGACTCAATTGGATTCAGGTCTGGGGAATATGACGGCCAGACTATGAAATCTACCCCCCTTGATGACAGCTCTCTTTTCGTACGTTGAGCAGAATGGGCAGGAGCACCATCCTGCATAAAGAGAAGAGGGCTGTGAGAGTCAATTGGTTGTGTTGCCGCGTGGATTAAAGGAACAATACTCTGGCAGTAACTCTCCGCTTTTATAGTCCCCCAATCCCTACTCCAGAAGAGGGCAGGGCCCTTCTGGTTCCCATAAAAGGAGCCCCAGAACATCCAACCACGCTTTTGAGGACCTTTTCGAACCAGGCAAGTGTGATATTATGTCTCCTCGGGCTAAAAAATTAGATTAATGCAGTTGATACATGGCTGAGATCTGGACTCACCTTCCTCGAAACCCATACTCTTGTGTGACGTTCACCAGTGACCCAAGTCTCATCAGACCAAAGAATTTGGGACCACTGTTCAGGTGTCCAAGAAGAGTGTTCTTCCGCCCACTCTAATCTTTTCCTCATATGTGCAGGCGTTAGAGTAGGCTTCGCTTGAGCAATGCAACGCTTGAACCCTCTTCTCTCAAGAGGACTTTTGATTGCGATTTGGCCACAATTCCAGTGGGAAAACTTAGCAGCAAGCTCCAGGTGGCTCATCTGGCGGGCCTCAGTTGAAGACGTGACAAACTCTTCAAGCTCAACTTCCTGCTGAGCGTTCAAGGCGTGGGGTCGGCCATTTCGCTTTTTGGGCGTCAGACATTGCCTTGCAAGGGCATATTGTACCCTTCTTTCGGTGATACCGAGTTGATTACCGATGGCGAGATGAGTAAAACCAAGGCCACGTAACGTGTATATCTGGACTAGCTGATCCCTAGAAAGCTGGCTCCGTGATCTTGGAGTAGTGGGAGATGCTGGGGTGCTCATTTTTCTTCGCAGTTTATCGTGAGGATATAGGTTATTCGATATGTCGTGTCAACCGATTTAGTGTGATACGAGGATGCTGTGCAACTATCGAACATAAGAGAGAAGGTTCAAGGAAGAAGGAATGCCTCGGTTGCCTTATTGCCTTAGTCTAGCCATTTTTGTAGCGCTAAAGTTGGAATGTCAGGGATAGCCCATATAAATTACACAGAATGTGGGGTTACACTTCTTACCCCTGTAATAGAGTACAGTAGAGCCTCTCATAGCTGATAGTGGGTCCCGGTATAATTGCTGAAGGGATTCATAGAATTTTACCGTTTATATTTGCAATACTTACCCCTGCACCCAAAATGATCTGTAAGGGTAAGTGTTGCAAATATAAAAGCCCAAGTTGCAATGAATCTTTTCAACATTTATGATGGGACCCTTTATTAGCTAAGAGGGGCTCTACTGTATCCTAATCCATTCGACCCTGGATCAGCATTCTGCGAGGTCGGCTTGAAGCTGCCGTGCACTAAATACTAATGATTGATGTATGATCAAAAAATCCAGCCTCTCTCTTCATCCGTCACAGTTTTACTCAATTCCATCCGACTTAGCCAACCTTTACAAAGCATTCAAAATTTCCAGATAAATTGAAGGCTGTCA
Source organism: Podosphaera xanthii (assembly GCA_028751805.1). Lineage (NCBI taxonomy): Eukaryota > Fungi > Ascomycota > Leotiomycetes > Helotiales > Erysiphaceae > Podosphaera > Podosphaera xanthii. The sequence continues at coordinate 2,585,111 of JAPWIX010000012.1, read as the reverse complement.
TAGTTTTCTCCGGGTGAAATCTTCCCATATAAATGCCACATAGATGATCTTTTTTAGCGGCTGACCGCAGGTGACCCACTCCATAGTGGATTAGGAACCATAGACAATTTGACTAAACCCCCGGGTAGTCAAATTATCGTGCGAGTAATCTTTTCCCTTCGTACACAGTCCTAGGAGGTCGGATGGTGCAGTGGTACACTGTCCGGGCCGTTCTCTCAAGTAGAGTCTGGGTAGCTTGGACACATGCCCCACTTGAGACAGGAGAAAGCTGGTTCGAATCCGGCAAGACCCTCACGTCACTTCTCCCGCGGTGATATCGTATTCGTAGGGTGACGAAAGCATACTCAGATTACCACAAGTTTTTCTCGCTTTTCCCTGTAGTGGGTATTCACGGAAGAGGGTACATGTCGTAAGGCGTTATTCTCGTAATGGTATCTGCGAATGAGTGTTCTAAACGTCAAACAGAGTCATTCTGCGTCACAAACATGTCTTCCGTAATCAGTCGTGTCATAGCCTCAGGCTGCAAACGCTAAAATGATTTAAAAAAAAATGCAGTCCTACGAGCAGGACAGAGACGAGTACAGTCAGTTCCCCTGGAATGGAAGTCTTCCCCGCGTGGGACTCGCTTTAATCCTAGCCTCAGACCAATTCGTGCGAATATGCGACTAAGGTTAAAATACAGTACAATCTCGCTATAGCAATGTAGGGCAAAACTTAAACAAGGGTTCGTATTGGCCAATTCAAATAAATCCTCCAATCGGGAGCCTTGGTTATGTTTTGCCCCACATTGTTATAGCGAGATTGTATTGTACATTCTAGAAGGGGCCATAATTCTACATTCCCCCCGTGGGGTGAATTTTATTCCTGGTCCCAGGCAGCCTTGCACCTCGGTACCAGCATGATGTTTTTACCCAATCACATGCAAATTTATATGGAGCTAGGGGTATGGTAAATCTCAGGAGAAAGAATATTCTATCTCAGACAAATCGACAATTATAGTACGTGCACACCTGGTCACTAGATGTACCAGTAGGAGAGAGCTTAAAGTACCGTGAGAAATTGATTCATCTGGCATCTGTCTCCCGTCTGAAGTTGGTACGGTCCAATGATCAACATTACAGGGTGTCAGCCATGAAACTTGTTAAACCCGAATTCCCAAAAGCATAAGGGTGTACCCTGTAAATGTCGCTTAGTACTACCAAATAGGCTAGATCTAAACTCCAATTTCCCCCCTTTTCAAGTGTCGCTCTAGTTTGAATTCTGTTCAGCGCCATTGTCTATTCCTGATTTCCCAGGCACACTCTAGTAATCGCGATATCTCAACGACAAAAACAAACATATTAAATACTATTGATTATAAATACAATAGGAACATTAACCATGAACTCTCCTGAAAATTCAACTGCTAGAACCTATAGACCTCAACTATCGCGAGACCAACGGGTCGCTGTTCAAACACTTCGGAGGTATGGTCTTTCTCTTCAAGCAATCGCAACTCAATTAGGAATCTCCCACCGGCAGGCTCAGTATGCCTCCGAACGTGCTGATGTCTTGGATCCCTAAAGACCAGGCCGTCCATCTAAATTGGGTGTTAGTCTAGTGGATGAGCTTGAGCATTATGTTCGTAGCTCTCTAAATGGTCGATTCATGACCTACTTAGAATTATCTATGTACCCATTCTCTCATTGTAACATTGGAGAACATGTAATCAGGAGAGCCCTACATAAAAGAGGATACAGACGTTGTTTCTCCCTTTTGAAGCCTCCGCTCACAGAAGAAAATAAGATGAAACGATTACAGTTTGCCCGAGAATATCTAGAAAGGACTACCGAGCTGTGGAATCAGATTCTCTGGACGGACGAGTCTTGGATTACTGGTAGTCAGTACACACGTGTGTTTGTAACGAGGAAAGCAAGATTTTATTACTATATCCTACTGTTATGTTGTACTAATGAAGGATATCAGCCTGGAGAACAGTTTGATGAAACTTGTGTATCTTCCCGATTTGCGCGTAGGAATGAGTGGATGTTTTGGGGTTCCTTTATTGGCTCTGAAAAAGGTCTCTTGTATGGAATAAGAGATGGGGCTCACCCACAACGAAATCATACTACGAACGGATTTTGCCTCTCATAGTATCGGCTAGGGAAGCACACCAAAATATGTCGTTAATGCAGGATGGTGCACCGTGTCATGCCGCACTGAATATCGTGGAAAAACTGCAGGAGGTTGGTATACGTCCGATTGTCTTGCCACCATACTCTCCTGACCTTAATCCTATTGAGTGTTTGTGGAATACGATGAAGAATTACATACAATCTCATCATCTAGATATGGAAGTGGGAAGGCAAATTTCCTAAGCCAGGCTAAATGAGGCGATTTTAGAAGCATGAGAATCAATCTCATCGGCAGAACTTGTGAAGCTTATCGCAAGTATGTCATCAAGGTGTTAGGCAGTGATCGAAGCAAATGGTGGATTAATTAGATATTAATCGGGCACTTCATTACTAGATCTTGTAAATAATAGATTTTAGAGTAATAGCTGGGATGATGGAAAGTAGAAATAATAGAGTCCTTTAGGGCTTAACAGAGTTCTGTCGACAAGGGGTTTTCACCGTTGAAAAAGCAATTTTAGTTCAGGTCATGCCCAAATCTGGTAAGGCGCGTCAGGGTTATCAATGCAAGGCATGTCGATCTTAGCTAGAGTAGGGAAAGATTTACATAAAACCCACTTTAAACACATCCACTAATGCGACTTAACAAGCTTTGTGGCTGACACCCTGTATTTCAGGCCCGTTCGACGTCCATAGAATAGAATCAAGGGCAAAGGATATGAGTTCTGCCCCCCTTATCCACGACCCAATTTTACCCATTTCCATGTAAAATTTACGCGGAGAATGAGCGAAAAATGGGTAAAACGAATAACATGGACCTTGGACAAGACACGATACCAAACCCTTTCCCAGCTTATCCATGCTAGGTTTAAAAATCGAACGGCCCCGATCCTCTCCTGAATTCACGACTCTATCGCTCCCAACCGGTACCATGAATCCGGGTACAGAGACTCGGTGGAATCGCGACCTCCGACATCTCAGCGTTCCAGTCCAAGGGCGGGTGCGAGATTTATTATTCGATATATACGCGTAGAGAACTCGTGTAGATACGTGACGTTGTAAGTGTCTGAGACAAAAATGCCAAGAGAAAGCCTGCACTGATGGTATTTTCTATGCTCTCATGATCGTACGACATACCGGTTCATCAACGGGTTTATATCGAACACTGCTCAGGAAAACTAGTATTTATAGTTGGACGATTGGAAACTGAACATCCCCGCCACATCCTTTGGATGTATTTTGATGTACTTACAGAAACGATAATGCCTGGTGCAAATATTTCTACCGGTGGCATCTTTATGTACCTATATTAGGTTGGAAAATTGCACCCCCTTTTTGAAGCTAAATGAGTAGAATCGACGAAGGCTATTCAACTCCGTGAGGGGTGAGAGAAGCTGGACAGTCTAAATTGAACGCTAGGAACGTCATGGCATTTAAACTGTGATTGAGTTGTTTTGTAATTTGGAATAAGAACCTTTTGAGCTCGTAAAATGGCTGGTGTGACCTGACATCTCATTACTTGAATTAGAATACTATTGGGCTATCTACGGCTAGCTGGCTCGGTAAGAGTTTTCCTTATTCAATTCTAGGTAACACTTAGATGTGCACAAAATCATATATTCATTTATTCTTTTGCTGATTCATTCATTCATTCGGGGCAGAGCTTTACCTTATAATCCCGAGATGCACTACGTATCCGGAATTTTCCCGCAAGTCGTCTGTCAAATCTTCGTCTAGCAATCTCCATACTCTGAATCTCTGGGAAAAGGCTTTAAGCCATGACTCAAAAACCTCAGCGGAACGAAGTTGTTGCGCGACAACACACACAGTTGGTTTGTGTTCGTGTTCATGTATATCTAGCGAGCGGAGCTCACACGCACTCACACAAGTCTCGACTAATGGCTGTATAAGAGTATCATTATAAATACAGTCGCATGCAATAACAGCGTCGAAGCCATTGTTTTTGTTTATCCCAGAAAGCTTTGAACTGACTTGGTCTGTCTCCCAATCAAGCGAGATTGGAACTATGTTACCAGAATCAATCGATGATGTATGGGTTCTAGTTCGCAACTTTTTTTTATTGGCACCGTTTTTTGTTTCTCGAACGTGAGGAGGATGCTCAGAGTTTTCGTCGAGGTTCCGCTTCAGGAGTTTCATCACATAGTCTTGGTCTGTCAAAACGTATTGTCTAACAACGGACTTCAGGGCCAACGCAACAAGACCAGAAATCCCACAGCCGAGTTCGAGAATACTTGATTTTGAATTCAGAATTCGATGCCTAAAAAGTAAATTGGAGGCAGAGCTTAGCCAGGCCGCGAATAGAGGCGTTATTTTCCAGACGACTGTAGAATTTACTCAGTTCTGATATTAGAGGTATGAGATCAGACCAAAAATTACCAGCACCTGTGGTACCACCGAAACGATTCGATGAGAGGATGGTCGGAGATTGATGGATCAAAAAATTACGATTACCAACAGTCAGTTCGAGTTGAGCTGCTTTGGGATCGATGAAGCCGAGGTCTGTAGAAGGTCTGACTTGACAGAAAATCAGGAACGCTTCTGCAGGGGTACCGACTTAGCTTGTGTATCACAGATTTATCAAATTGGTATTTCACAGTACCTTCTTCGTGGTCTTCAATTTCCGCTCCAATACTTTCGAACATGGTCACAATATCTATTATTGTACCGTATTCATCTCTTGTCTCACAGAATCCGGCAATTTTGTGCAGGTAACAAATTAATTCCTGGTCAAATCTGCGGCCAGCCAAGGATTTGACTCGGCCATAACTAGTGCGATAAGCAATGCAGGCCGGTAAATGAACAAAGTTTTCTTAACTTACCTAATCTTTAGTTCCGCCAAGGCATTAAGGCATTTAGGTGGTGGGGAATAAAAAATACACCATCGGCAAGTACCTATCCCAGCTATTTTTGGAGCCCTAGATACTTAACTTTGTTATCCAAAGCAAGCTTCAAGGTATATACATGTAAGATTAACATCTAACTTTTTTCCTCTATAAAGCAGTCTGGAAGCTACAGATAACATCCTGAAGTTTAATCGTACCCTTTATCTTCACCGCATCAATCGGCACTTTCTCAATTACATAACAATCAAGCAATTTTCTGGCCCTGATTGCCTCACCTTAACCTCTCGTCATGACCGGTAGACCAGTACAAGCTCGGATCGCTAAAGATCAGATACCTCCTTTTAGTGTTGAAGTTCCCGGATATAGGGCTGTAGATGGAGAGACAATTCCTCGGAGAAACCCTCAATGTATTGATAAACTGTTAGAGCGACCCTCAGAAAATATCAACACTATATTCGATATCCTTAAACACAGCTCCGATAAGTACGGGAATGCTAAAGCTTTAGGAAGCCGAAAGATAATAAAGACACACAATGAGACCAAGAAGATAAAGAAGATCGTGGATGGCGTCGAAGAAGAAGTCATGAAACAGTGGACATACTACGAGCTTGGTGGGTATGAGTACCTGAGCTTTCACCAGTACGAAAAACTGGCTCTTCAAATCGGCGCAGGTTATCGAAAACTTGGTTTAGTGAGGGATGACCGAGTACATATATTTGCCGCTACAAGCCCTCACTGGCTAGCCACAGCACATGGTGCCGCATCACAATCAATGCCAATCGTTACCGCTTATGATACACTCGGTGAAGAAGGCCTAAAACACTCTCTGGTTGCGACAAAAGCTAAAGCTATATTCTTGGATCCACACCTTCTACCTATTCTTTTGAATCCATTGAAGGAAGCTACTGAAATTCGATTCATCATATGGAATAGCGAAAACAAGGTCAAGCAAGAACATATTGATCAGCTCAAGGAAAAATACAACTATCTTACAATCTTAAGCCAGGAAGAGTTGAGAAAAATGGGGGAAGAAAATCCAGTTGCTCCTGTACGCCCATCTCCCAACGATCTCTGCTGTATAATGTACACCTCTGGATCAACTGGTGTCCCCAAGGGTGTGCCAATAAAACACAAAGCCGTTGTAGCGGCTAGTAAGTAATGTTCCTTACATGGTGTCACAAATACTAAATCTATTAGTTGCCGGACTAGACGTTGTTGTACACGAATTTGTTAATCCTGGTGATTGTTTATTGACATATTTACCACTTGCCCACATCCTCGAATTTGTATTTGAAAATACTGTTCTCTACTGGGGTGGAACGATGGGGTATGGATCCCCAAAAACACTCTCTGATAGCTCAGTCCGCAACTGTAAAGGAGATATACGAGAATTCAGACCACATATCCTTGTAGGCGTGCCTGCAATCTGGGAATCAGTTAAGAAAGGTATCATCGCCAAAGTCAATTCTAGCAATATTATTGTGAAAAATCTATTCTGGGGTGCTTTATGGGCCAAAAACTATTTGCTTGAACATGATCTTCCTGGTGTTGCAGTCCTTGATGCAGCAGTCTTTAAAAATGTTCGAGAAGCGACTGGTGGCCGCTTAAAAATCTGCCTTAATGGGGGCGGTCCTGTCGCCAAGGAAACCCAGCGCTTTATATCGATGGCAATTACCCCAATGATAAATGGTTATGGACTTACCGAGACAACGGCTATAGGAGCTTTAATGAGTCCGGATCAGTGGACCGATGAAACATTGGGAAATATCCCTGGCTCTATTGAGATCAAGCTAGTTGATTTTGCAGAAGCAGGATATCACGCAAGCAACAAGCCCAACCCCCAGGGTGAAATTTGGATTCGGGGACCTCCGGTCATGGAAGGTTACTATCAAAATGAAGAGGAGACAAAAAAAGCTTTGACTCCTGATGGTTGGTTCATGACGGGCGACATTGGCGAATGGGACCAAAACGGTCATTTAAAAATTATCGACCGCAAGAAAAATTTAGTGAAAACATTGAATGGGGAGTATATTGCCCTGGAGAAATTGGAGTCTGTTTATCGAGCTGCAACAGTTGTTGCCAATATTTGCGTATATGCTGATCCAAATCGAACCAAACCAATCGCGGTCATTGTCCCCGCTGAGCCAGCGCTCAAAAAACTTGCCCAAAGAATTGGTGCAAAGGGAACTGCACTCGAAGAATTAATTCAAGACAGGCTGGTCCAAGATAATGTGTTAAAAGAACTACAAGAGGCTGGAAAAATCGGCGGACTGAAGGGAATCGAACTTATTGAGGGTGCTGTACTAGCCGATGAGGAATGGACCCCCCAAAATGTAAGCCTCATTCGATATCTGCCTCTCAATCGCGCCCAATTCTAATCTTTGTAGGGATTCACCACATCGGCTCAAAAAATTAATAGGAGGCTCATATTAGAGAAGTACAAAAAAGACATCGAAGCTGCATACGCTAGAAGCGGATAACGCTTGTCACTCTGAAGTCATAAAAAGTTATGAAATTAATTGTTTGGGATTAGGTTAATCAATTTAATGTTTTGCAGCGTCCAAAAAACTAGTTATGCGACAAATGCCTTCAATGATTTTTCACCCACATGTAAAATATTACAATCTCTCGTCCTGACACGCCTCAACGCTTCAGCGGTCGTTAATGGGTATACAGACAACAAGAATACAAAGGGAATGGTGTAAGAATGCGCGCCGTAGCTACAGGTACTTCTATTTACTGATAGAGTCATTTTTCTATCTTCTGACAAATAAAAAATTTTTACATTTAAAAGTTAAGCTTTAAGGGGAGTGGCAGATCCTAAGGAACGCTTTGATGTGATCTTCGAGAATCGCTGTGTCAATGATCCACAGCCTAATCTACTGTTATATGTACAGTCGTCCCTCTCTAACTCGATAGTGGGTCCCGGTATAAGTGTTGAAAATATTCATTGTAACTTGGACTTTTATATTTTGCAACACTTACCCTTACAGGTCATTTTGCGTGCAGGGATAAGTATAGCAAATGTAAATGGTTGAATTTCAATGAATATTTTCAACACTTATACCAGGACCCACTATCGCTATAGATGAAGTTGGACTGTATTCTGTTCCAACAAAAATTGGCGATATTCCGACTCGATTGGTACAGCATGGGTTCGTTTTTTTTTTCTTTTTAGATCATATTGTTAAGTCGTCCCTCTCTAACTCGATAGTGGGTGCCGGTATAAGTGTTGAAAATATTCATTGAAATTCAACCATTTACATTTGCTATACTTATCCCTGCACGCAAAATGACCTGTAAGGGTAAGTGTTGCAAATATAAAAGTACAAGTTACAATGAATATTTTCAACACTTATATCGGGACCCGCTATCGAGTTAGAGAGGGACGACTGTAGTTGTAAAAATGTTATCTTGTTACATGTTTACTGCCCATGAAGCACGTACATTAAACTTTTCGAAATTTCAAGCTTCGGAATTTTATACTCCTGATTACCTCTATCTCTGCAGAATACTGCGCCGGTCACGAAGATCGTCTCCGATTTTCGATCAGACGTTACGGCGTCAAGATATTCATGAATAGATATTGGCCAACCTCGCAAAGCCAAAATTTTAGAGGGCCAACAACTCTTTCTTCGACCGACGACGACAACCACCTCCGATCACGTTTGTAGATCGTACAACAAAACAGAATATTATAACAAAGATTTGTATCAAATCTTAGAGTCTGCAGACCAATGTTAACTTAGCTTCTGGATATTAAGTTCTGGAATTTCAATATGAGAACATTCTGCGCACTTTGTTTTTACGAGCCACCCTTAGTGGAGAAAATCGGGACTAGCTCTGTTTTGCGCCGAGTTCAAGCGAGATAAGGCTCTAAGGCAGCCACTTAGGAGTGAATTTGCTACCAACTGAGACAATTTATCACGTGACCAGAAAATATGAAAAAATTTAACCAAACAGGTTTTTTCAACATAATACGGAAAATCAAAATTACAATATTACCTCAATTCATAGATAAATTGGGGAAAAAATCATTCTTTGACAACTTGGAGCCTCAGCATGAACCATGTCAAAGTCTGAATTTTCCGACCCGATGATCCAAATGGCAGAGAGCTCTAAAAAGAAGGAGCTTCATACTCTAGTAGTTGAGAATAATATTGAAATTAACTTAGAAGAACTCAAAGGAGATGTCACGGTTTAGGTATGGTGTCGGAACCTTGTTCCCCGCCCTCATGAAAATGTCAAAACACCACATTTTCAAAAAAAATGACAACCTCTACAAGCCTTCAATTACAAAGAGCTGGCGTGGATCGATAGATAACCTTTGGATGAACAAATATATGCGGGGATTAAGCAATCAACGCGAGCGACGCGGATTTATTATTGTTACAAGTGGGACCTATTTTGGTGAGGAAAAAAATATTGGACCCACAGCGCCACATAGAGCAGCCAATGAGATCGTACCAAATATGGTTATGTAACCCCAAATTCTCATAAATCGACAATGGCAAAATATGCCATGAATATGAATAATATGTCCTTCGCGCTACTACCTATCCTCCCCAACTGTGTAGGGATTATGATGCGTGGTTCTGAGTTTCCACTCTGTCGAACCAAAATCAATCCCTTCTCGATACAACTTTATCTTTCTCCAGCATCTGCGGTAGTTTGCCGAGATCGTGCTGTTGGACACACTCGCCAAGATGACAGGCAGCTGTATGCGAAGATAATCGATATTGTACTCGCACATCATCCACGCATTCTGCTTACACCCACACCAGTAGTGCTCTATATGGTTCAGTTCACAGTGGTACTTAGGATAGTATAGAACCCTGTGATACCGCCCATTTGAGGAACTTAGCACAACTTCCTCAATTGCGTTCTTTTGCTGTGAGAAGTCATCCTGCACAGACAAGAGACGCTTGGCGCAACAACCTACCCCAAAGTCATTAGATATTATGATACAATGCTTACATCAACTTGATGTAGGTTTATAATTTGGATAACTTACTACTGGTGGAGCATCGTGGATGGAGGGCCTCACTGTCACATCGTCATGCATCGTGGGAGATGATAAATTCAAGTCACGTTGACAATTGAACAATGCTTTGATATTGAAAGACTTTGCAGCCTCAGACTGCAATTCTTTTGCATGTTTCCTAGCTCTCTTCCCAGCTGAACGAGATCCGTTGCCATAACTTCCCCTCAAATGCTTGTCAGCATCTGCAGCCCACGACAGTGTTCTCTTCCCTTGGGTGTTCGTCCCGGTTTCAATCTTAACATCATCTGCACCGGCTTGTTAGACTTCTTTCAAGGCTTGCCGCTTGTGACTCATGATTTACTAGACATACTTCATGGTCCATGTCCGAGTCTCCACCCAAGTCCTCAACTTCAGTGTCCGTATTGCATTCTTCGGCGTCAGAGTCCCAGAGCCAGACTCCATTATTCTCTTCTCCTAGGGTTTCTCCACCAGAGTCTTCTCTAGTACTGCTGATGATTGAACTTTCTGGGTCTAGAAGGCGAGGAGGTGAGCTCTCAAAAGTGGTTGTCTGCGTTCTGGCGTATCGGTTTGTGTCTTGTCCTTGACAAATACGCTTCATATGCGCATTGCGTGCCCTTGATACCATGATGAATTCTGCGTGGTTAACAAGTGTAGGTAGTTACAAGTAATGGAAGCTCTGCAACGGATGGTAACTGAAATTACAGCTTGAAAAACTTATCGTGAGTAGCTATGTACTTAGACAGGTAGGTATCATATGATGATTGAACAAGAAAGATCGCGACAAACTCGAAACATCAGGTCCCATGACACGTCTATCAAACAGTGGTACCATAGGCAATTAATCATAAAATTCGGAATCACAGATGCTTCCCAATTAAGACTAGCGTCTTCTAATCGTGACTAGTGCGGCCGCTAACATTTGCTAGCGCACAGATTAAGCGAGGACTGAATGAACCCCGAGGGCGGGGAACGAAGTTCCGACACCAGCTACAGTAGAACCTCTCATAACCCATACTTCTCGGTGGACAAAATAGCTATGGGTGCCTTACCTTCCGTAATCATGTTGCCGAATGGACGAAGAAAAGCACCCGACTCGTGCAGCACCTACGCCGACTCACAAAATGCACGTAGGGACCCCCACCAGGACCACTGACGACCATCATCCGTACAGTAGTAATGCCAATTGCCCTTCACGCTGCCGAGGTTTGGTGGCCCGGACTCACCCGAGACACACCCAGAGGCAAAGTGCACAACTCCTGCCGGATGCAAACCGAAACAATCGACCGAGTCCTATTATCAGGGATCCGCATGGCCCTACCAACATGGCGAACCATGCCCACAGCAGCCCTCTGAAGAGAAACTGGAATTCCACCAGCAAAAGTTCTGCTCGAGGAACGCCGCCTCTTGGCTGCAGCCCGAATTCGTCGCCTCGATGAATACCATCCTCTATGCCTTCGGGCCCTAGAATCCACGGAGGCCGCAAGACGCAGAATCGGTCTGCGAAGTTCCAACAGAGGCCGGCGACCGGCAGACCGAACTCATGCCTCCAGAATACAGAGAGCGTCAAGATTGCTCCCCGAAACAGAGGCTCCACCACCCCTTATGAGGCCCACCCCACCTCCGCCACGGCTCTGCAAAACAGACAAAACAACAGCTGCCAGAACTACGAAGGAATGGCTCAGCAGACTCCCCCAAGATTGCATTTGTGCTTACAGCGACGGATCCGGCGCGGCAGGTTCCCACTCAGCATGGGGCTTCGCTGTCTACTTCGGCGGTACGACTGCCAACCTCGAGCTGAGCAACTCCGGGTCCTTGACAGGGGCGGAAGTTTACGACGCGGAAGTGCACGGCGCAATGGCAGCTCTCGAAGCGATCATCATGAGCCTTGGCAACCGCCACATCTCGAACATCTACGTTATGTTAGACAACGCTGAAGCAGCACAAGCTTTGATAACGGGGAAGACAACGTCATCCCACTGGCGTGTCCGCAGATTCCGAAGATGGGCGGAAGGTCTGGTAACCCCAGTACGCGTGAAGTGGATACCAGGCCACGAAGGTATACCAGGAAATGAGGTTGCAGATCAACTAGCACGTGAAGCGCTAAACCAGATCGGAAACACGGTAGCCACAGGAACCCTCACGATAGCCGCAGCTGGATGTAAAGCCCGAGCAATGGCGAGAGAACTATGCAGCGACTGGTGGACCTCTGCCTGCCCGAGAAGATACGAAGATCTCGAGCTTCAAATGCGCCGCAAGAAACCACCCGAACTCGCGCTCCCTAGGGCGATCTACGCGCGCCTCATCGCAGCCCGGACCGGCCACGGAGACTTCGCGACGTACCACCGCCGATGGAATCATGACACTGCACCGTTACACTGTGAGTGCGGGAGAGAAAAGTCAGTTGGCCATCTAGTACAGTGTCGCAGGGCACTCAGTAGGTGGCGAGAAACTAGTGGACGGCGAAGAGCCCCATTGCTCCAGACTCTACTTGGGGAACATGGGTGGCAGAAATTCGCGGAATACGTCCAAGGTAGTGGCATCTACGAGGAGAAAGTTCTTGGCATGGCGGGAGTAAGGGCAACCGAGGACAGCTAGAATTTGCGGAGGGGGGACGCTACCTGCAAAAATGGAGGAATAGAAAGGGATAAGCTCGGGCGCGTGGTGGCCGAGGTCGAAGAACTATGAGAGGGAGCAATTTTGGTGGTATTAAGGCGTAAAGGCGCGAGACAGATTTTTCTTTTTGTTTGTTTGGTTCGCTGGGCTGCTGGGGCCAACTTGTTCAACACATGTATGTACTCTAGCATGGTTCCGGTCATTCTTGAGAGACGAGGTAGAGCGGTCAACCTGATCTCACCCGGCCTCGCTCGTGTCTGACCCACCAGGGGTTTAAGGCACGTTAAACTACAAAAAAAAAAAAAAAAAAAAAAATAGCTATGGGTCATGACAGGTTATGGATTATGGGAGTATTCTAATTTTAGATTTAAGCGTCGTTTGGTTTCGCTTAAATTTACGTATCACATGTTACCACTACAGCGAATGGCACTAGCTACATTCAGTTACTAGTAAAAATACACACACAATCACCTCAACTCCAGCTGACCCCTACAATTTGATTCCCCTAGATCGATATCAATCAAGTGCTCTTTAGTCTGGTCATCGCCTCCGTGATGGCCAAATCTCAACAACCTCCTCCCCTGGCCCAGCGCGTCGCTGAAGAACTCGAGCTTGTCCAGCGCATTGCGAAGGGTCGTGCTACTTGGGTCCAAACCTTCCACAACAAGTTTTGGTCAGCCGTTGAAGATGCTGATCCCCTCATCTAGTCCTTCGTGCGCGAGTAGATCGAGGCTTTTCTCCTCACGGTTGCCTCCGGGCACCCTATGTGCCACGACTCTCCTAAACATCACAAACCGGCGAATCCTCTCCCTACGCCCAGCCTCAACGTTCCCTCTCGGCATCCCGTCGCCGTGCCAAATCAATCTCGTACCTGGGCAGCGACTGTCGCCAGCCCTCCCGCCTCTGGTCCCTCGGTTCCCGCTCGTCCCACTGTCAATCGGCCGTCCCGCACAGCGGTGCAGATTCTGTAACGGTCTGTAGACCAGGGTATTGCCTGTAGGCTAGGTTGGCCAGCCGAGCCAGGTCTCAGTCACACGACACTGTTTGCTCTGTTTGCTTGCTTTGCCTATGATTGACCCCACGATGTACGAAGAAATAGACGAGACGGAAAACTAGAGACTCTTGTAGATAGTCGCCTACAAGGGTCAGACGATAGTTTAGTCTTAGAAACAAAAATGTTCTCACCCCCATTCTTGGTAAATCCATTGATAAACAATAAAATCATGGTCCAAGGATTAATAGATAATGGTTGCTTATGTTCAGGCATCATTAATGAGAAATTGGTTTCCAAACTAAAACTACCGCGCATTCCCATAATTCCACGTCCACTTGAAACAGCTGAAAACTCGACGTCTGATAAACCTATTGTGAATTATGTGACACACAATAACCTTGATCTCGACGGATATCCAATACCAGATCTCTCTCTGTACGTTGTTCCTAGCAGCATTCACCAACTTATTCTGGGAAAAGGTCGTTAGAGGACCAAGATGCTGTAATTATATCGAAGGACCAATGCCTCCATTTGCGCAAACTTGGAGGCTTCATATACAGTACCAAGCAGTGGAGCCGCAATTTAAGGTAGATTCCTAACCCAAGATCTACAACGGTTCGAGACTTGACTAATACGATAAAAACGATACCCGTCTGTAGGTCTTTAATAGAAGACATTAGTAAAGCACTAAGAGTAAAACCTCGCCTAAGTAGGGAATCAGCACGGCTCCGACTTCCAAATGAAATTAAGGATTTCGCCCACATCTTTGCAGATGACAAGGGAGCAGACAACCTCCCGCCAAGCCGAGGTAGCCTCAATCACGCTATAAACCTTAGAAGGGACAACGGCAAACTTGCTCAACCACCATGGGGTCCACTTTATAGCATGTCCCGAGAAGAGCTACTAGTCTTGCGCAAGACGCTGACGGAACTCTCGGCAAAAGGGTGGACACGCCCAAGTAACTCGGCCGCTGCCGCACCAGTTTTGTTTGCGAAGAAACCGAACGGGGGACTTCGTTTCTGCGTCGACTACAGAGGGCTAAATGCTATAACAATTCCGGATAGATACCCCCTGCCACTTTTTAACGAAACTCTTAGGCAGCTGTCTAAAGCGAAATAGTTCAGCAAACTAGACGTGAAATCCGCCTTCCATCGAATACGTATCCGAGAGGGTGACGAATGGATGACCGCTTTCAGATGTTGGCTTGGCCTTTTTGAATGGTTAGTCACACCTTTTGGTCTGTCTAATGCTCCGGCTACTTTCCAACGATATATAAACGAACACTTAAAAGAACATTTAGATCACGACGCAACGGCGTATATGGACAATGTTTTAATGTACACCAACGGGACTAGAGAGGAACATTGGAAAGCAGTACGAAGCATTCTGTCTCGATTGAGCGACGCAGGACTCTACCTAGACATCGAAAAGTGTGACTTTTTATGTCAAGAGGTAAAATATTTGGGATTTATCATACGCGCAGGGGAGGGAATAACAGTAGACCCATCAAAAGTATCTGCGATCCAAAGCTGGCAAGCTCCCACGTCGCTTAAAGGGGTTAGGTCATTCCTCGGGTTCGCAAACTTCTACCGCTGTTTTGTTGACAAATTTTCGGAAATGGCCGCTCCTCTCATTAACTTAAATAAAACGGATAATACATAGAAATGGGGTCCCGACGAAGAGAACGCATTTGAATCACTAAAAAAGGTATTTGCCTCTGAACCTGCACTGGCACAATGGGACCCAGATAGAGATACGATCTTGGAAGCAGACTGCTCTGGGTACGCTCTGGGTGGGTGTCTATCGCAAAAAGACGATCAAGGTAGACTCCGACCGGTGGCTTATTTCTCCAAAAGACTAAATCGTTCGGAGGTCAACTATCCCATCCACGACAAAGAAATGCATGCTATCATCGCATGTCTAAAGGAGTGGAAAGCGGAACTAACTTCTGTTGCACAGCCTTTCACAATTTTAACTGATCATAAAAACTTAAGCTATTTCACTACGAAGAAATTGCTGAACGAAAGATAAATAAGGTACAGCGAAACATTACAACAATTTAATTTTAAGTTGGAATTGCGCCCGTGACGTGCGTGCGATCGCCCAGACGCGCTATCGCGTCGAGACCGGGATAAACCAGTTTCACGGATTGACATGTTTCATGTTAGGGAAGTGTCAAGGCCGTTACAAGGGGTTGATATTTGACAAAGGATTTACCAGGTTTCATGGTAAGACGTTGGCGTGCCGTTGTAGGAGTTTTGGAGTTGTTCTCTGGGTTTCATATAACCCGTGTGGAGTTATTATTACGATCTCACTTAGAGATCAAATGTACATATGTAGACCTGACGTCGCGGGGTTTTCTCTCCACGCAACGTCTTCTGAATATAATTTTATTCTTCGATTATCCTCTTCCTCTGCGAAGACCGCTGTTTAATTGCACTTCTCTTCTGCTCCGGAAGACCACTCCCACCGCCCATTTCTCTTCTGCTGTGAAGAGCACTTCCCGCTGCTCGCCCCTCACCTATACCACCATCTCACCTATTACCTGACACACCCTCATCTCACTCCCATCAAACGAGCTTTCTAGTCCCGCTTCGTACCCCGTGGAACAACTGCTCCTTATATCCGTGAGAACCAGTTAATTAGATGAACGAAATGCAGGGCGTGTCATGCAACTAATACAGGCTCCGCAGATAAATGTAGCAACATTCAATAAGGATTCAACCACGGAAGATATTGGAATTGTGGAGAATGACGAGGCATCAGGCAAGATGCTGTTTGACGATGACGAGCTCCAGCAGCTGCGGAGCAATGTAATAAAAGAAGACGAGTCTTGGAGACGAGCCCGAGATGCCGTTAAACTCGGAGATAGAATTTTTCCGGCTGATGTTGCTTTAATTATGACAGCTGATATTTCCGAGTGCACAGTTTCAGCTGACAGCATGCTACGTGGAAGAGAAAACCGAGTCTGGGTACCGAACCACGAACCACTTAGAACCGCTATCATGCAGCGTACACACGATAGCCACCTAACAGGACACCCGGGTAGAGATACTATGTTGAGTATCTTACTGCAGCGTTGGTTCCGGCCCAAAATGCGATTTTCCGTGCGCCAATTCGTAAGGAATTGCGATGTATGTGGCCGAACGTCAGTCAGGAGAGAAGCTAAAGCGGGTTTTTTAAAACCCCTTCCTATCCCGGAACGACTAGGTAGTGACTTAACTATTGACTTTGTAACCGATCTACCAGAGTCTAATGGCTGTACGAACGTCATGGTCAATACGGACCGCCTGGGGAAGGATGTGTTTCTGTTCTCTACCAAAACCATGGACGCAGAATCATGCGCGCGAGTATTTATTGACCGATATTATAGATACTTTGGATTCCCACGTAACCTCACGAGCGATCGGGGAAGCGAATGGCTAAGTCACTTTTGGCAATTTTTCTGTAAGTCAGTTGGCATATCCCAACGCCTTACAACAGCTTACCACCCCCAATCAAACGCAAGTGAGAGAGCTAATCAAGAGATGTTCAAATACTTATGAACTTTCACTTGCTACGCACAAAACGATTGGGCTGATTTACTGCCTATGGCACAACTCGCGATGAACCTACGAACTAACTCAGCTATCGGGAGAATGAGCCTGTTTTTCCTTAGACATAGATACAATATCAACCCCATTCAAGAACCAGTTCTAGATGACGGCCATCGACACCCCGGAAAATCTTCAGCAGAAAAACTTATTACGAGGCTGAGGGAAGCTCAAGATTTCGCGCAAGCAGCTATCGCCACAGCTCAGCTGCGTGACGAGGAAAACGCTAATCGTTTTCGGAGACAACCCGTAAAATTTAAAGTTGGAGACAAGGTCTGGCTAAACTTGCAGAACGTCAGCACGCCCCAGCTTTCTAAGAAGTTGTCATGGTTACACGCAAAGTACGAGGTCACGGCTGTACAGGACCCCCTGACCGTGGAATTGAACGTTCCAGGAAAAATCCATAAGCGTTTCCATGTCGAGCTAGTGAAAAGAGCTTGTAACGACCCATTACCCTCGCAAAAGTGCGACGACACGCAGAATCTAGCATTCATAGATGAATTTAACGAACCCGAGTATGAGATAGACAGAATATTAAGAGCCCGCACTATACGGCGAGGTCGAGGTCAATGTAGACAAGCACTAGTCAAGTATTCTAGCTGGGCTGAGCCTTCATGGGAACCAATAGAGTATATCAAGGATACAGCGACACTTGATGTGTTTGGGCACGACTATGGATCCATCGAGTTTTACGACGGTCCCCCTATCGATAGATTAGGACCCTTTGTAGGTCCAGCCGAAGAACACGTTAAAACGAAACGTCGACAAAAAAGACAGAAAAAAAGGGCAGACAAACAAACGAAATGATTACTTACTATTCGGAAAGGGCGGGGATTGTAACGGTCTTGTAGAAAATCGTAAGGGTTATAACCGTTAATTCAAAAGACTTAATTTTTATATCTAACTACGATACATGTATATATAGATATTGAGCAGCCACTAGGAAAAACTAGTAAAAGTTAAGATACGAACAACCCAAAAATAAATAATACGAGTATTTCGTGATGGTCGTATGCGATGTGAGATAGGACCTAACAACGGACGAACACATGCTAGCGAGGATATTGATCAACCATGGTGTTGAGCTCGACGGGAAAAAATAGAAATGATGGTGGCGCTAGCGTTCTAGAACATCAAACTCTTCATTTTCCAACAGGTCTGTAGACCAGGGTATTGCCTGTAGGCTAGGTTGGCCAACTGAGCCAGGTCTAAGTCGCACAACACTGTTTGCTCTGTTTGCTTGCTTTGTCGCGTCACATGCTCTGTGCGTCCTCTGGAGTCCACACCCATGTTTGCCTCTTCACGCACATGTATAAATAGGCGCCCACGACCTCACTTGTATTCTCATCATCATCCGTTATTAATTCTTTACGCTTTAATCTACTTTTGTAATTAGTTAAACTATTAAATATACTTGCTTCGAATCATTTGGCGTCATCCCAGATCTCGGACTGTGACAGACTCCAACAGCTAACTCTAAGGGCCCCAAGGCTATCTTCCGCCTGTCTGAGGATGCCCCTCTCCTCAGAGCTGATGCAACTGCAGTCAAGGCTGCTCTCATACAAATTGTACCTAGCCTCAAGGACGGTATCACCTCCGATTCCCGAAACTCCAGTAGATTCAGCATCTCCTTTGCGACCGAAGATTCTCTGAAACTGGCTACTGCAAATTCTGAGACCATTAAGGCCTCTCTCTCTGGCTCTTTACACCAAGTGGAGGATCGCATTGGGCATGTTGTCAAGCGCATACCACGCACTATTTGGACTCCGGTGTCCAATCTGGTCCCTACGACGCTGGATGGTGTCAGGAATATTGCTCAGGCACAGACTGGCGTCGCTCCATCTAACGCCCACTGGTCGCAGCATGAAGGGACGCACGATCCTTTTCACACGGCGGTCATCTTCTTTCCAAAAGAAGTTCTCACCTTTCGAATCGTCGACAGCGCCCCATTCCGGCGCTATATCCCCAACCCTAAGGTAGTGTAGTGCGAAGATTGTTTTGGGTTTCACAAATCCTCACGCTGTCGAATCCAAGCTTTGTGCGCTCGCTGTGACAGTCTACGCCACCAAGGAGAATGCTTGCACACTCGACGGTGCATCAACTGCTTGGGCCCTCACCCTGCAGATGATCTCAACCGCCCCCTCCGACCCCGCCCGCACAAGGGCAAACTTATTCAGCCCTCCGAGAAAGATGTTACGGAACTTCGCGCAAGCAACCGCAACAAGCTCCGTAAGACGCGGCGCGCCGAAGCAGCGGCAGTTGCAGCTGCTTCTGCCACCTCAGAGCACGACAGTAATGTCGGCTCGACTCTTCCCGCTGAAGCCTCTACTGTCCCCCCACAAAGTACGCCCTCTGTTTGGCAAAATAGGTTTACGCCCCTCAAAAATGTCTCCTCTGGATCAATGGAAATAGATTCAGAAGGGCGAGCCACTATCAATGTCCCCGACCCTACTCTCTATGAACAATAGAGCTTATTACAGGAGCACCCCCTCGCCTCGTCTTCGTTTCCTCCAAGCAAATGTTGGGCGTGGTGGATCTTCTCACCTCATTCTTTTGCAAGCTGCCTTTCAGTGCAGGTATGATGTGACCTTTGTCCAGGAGCCTTGGACCAAAACAATAAACTTCAAAAATGTTACGAAGTCTGACCCTGCCTACGTAATCTTTACCCCTCCTAACCGCGACTGGAGAAACGCACGCCCTCGCGTCCTCACTAATGTTCGGAAGAAATCTAACCTCCAACCTATCCAGTTGGACTGTGGTCTCTCTCCTGATATCATCGCCCTCCGCCTTCAGTGCACTCCTTCTTTCGAGGTATTAAACGTATACCGACAGCTTCAAACTTAGGTGCTCGATAGCCTCGACGCTCTCCTAAGGTGGCCGGTCAAACCAAATTCCATAATTGTGGGAGATTTAAATCTGCACCACGAACTCTGGGAGCCCAACGTTTCTCGTTCGTCCGGCGTCAGCAGCTTTGTTAAATGGATTGACTTCTATTCCTTAAGGTCGGTTTTGCCCTACGGAGCTTCCACCCATCGCGCCGGTCATGTCCTCGACTTAGTACTCACCAACATGGAAGGTCTCTCAGCTCGCGTGGATCCGGAGGCACATTCTACCTCTGACCACGAGACGATATCCGGCCTTATCCAACTCTCGCCACTCCAAAGGCGGCAACCTACGCTAAAACTGCCCAAATTCAATGACGAGAACGCTGAAGTCTTTCGTCAAGCTCTTTCTGCTACCGCACCTCCCAACCTTTCTTTTGAGGTCTCAACTCCTCAACTTCTGGATGCAGTGACTGCCTCGGGTATCGCCGCTCTCTCATCATGTTTGCTTTCAGCTAACCCACCGAGACCTGCCTGTGTCCCATGCAAATATCATTGGAATCAGGAGTTTTCAGACCAACGCCGTCGGTATCTCGAAGCTCGCCGTATCGGCGATCAATCTCTCATTAGCGAGGCCCACCAAAACTTCCGGAAGTCTGTCAGACGAGCCAAACAAGAACACAAGCGATCCAGGCTGGATAAGGTGTCTTCGATCTTAGAGGCCCACAAAGTTGTTGGGTGGCGAAAGTTATCTAGTCGCTTTGGCCCTCCGCCAATCCATTTTCAAAATGTCACGTACAGCACCCCGAACGAGCGTGTAGACATATTCTTTCGCACCAAGCTCGATCGCCCGATCAGCCAATCGGATGTTCCCCGGAACACCCATATTTGTTCACGCCGCGCGATCCCTGCTCCACTCTCCATTGACGAAGATGAAGTGCGACACTGTCTTCTCGATGTGTCGTCAACTACCTCAGGTTATGAACACCTTTCTGTCTCCGCTCTCCGCCTTGTTTGGACAGTGAATACATGGCGCTCGTGGATTGTTCACCTCTATAGTCTTTGCCTAGCATATGGCCATCATCCCAGCATCTTTCGCCGCGCCGATGTGGTGGCTATTCCTAAACCACACAAAGATGACCTCTCCAACCCCGCCAATTGGCGACCAATCTCGCTCCTCCCAGTTTTCGGGAAGGGGCTAGAACGCCTCCTTGCAAGGCGCTTTGCCTTCTAGGCTTTGTTAAAGCGCATTATATCTCTAACTCAATTCGGAGCGCTGTCTGGAAGGTCTGCCGTAGATCTCGTAAAATGCCTGGTCCATGATGTCGGAAAAGCACAGGAGTCAAAACAAGTCTGCACTCTCGCCACCCTTGATATCCAAAGTGCTTTCGATAGTATACAGCCTGGCCGTCTCTTCGTTCGTCTTCGCGAACAGGCATTGCCTCTACCATACGTCAACTGGGCCTCGTCCTTTGCCTCATGCAGGAAAGCACGCCTCCGAGTGGATGAATTTGTTTGCAGCTTCCTGGATATTTCGCATGGCTTGCCCCAAGGATCCCCTGCCTCTCCCATACTTTTCCTTCTCTTTCTCGAGCCCTTATTTAAACTCGGTTTTCCTACATTTGGATACGTGGATGACGTGGCGATCCTCTCGGTCGCTAAAACTCTTGTTGACACTTCACTGCTGACCGCCTCCAGGGTTGGGAGCATCACCCGCTGGTGCGATTATAATGGACTCTCTTTGGCAGACAACAAGACGGAAATACTACATCTTCATAGATCCCGCCAGCCCTCTCCTCCAGTTATAATAAACGGTGCTTCAAGAACGTCCAACTCAAATCTGAGGTGGCTTGGCGTCTTCCTGGGCACCAAGCTCTCATTCAAACAGCACGTACAAGAATGGAGCGCTAAGACGCAACGCATTAGCTCCCATATACGACAGCTTGGTGTAACAGCTAGTGAGCTGTGTAATCCCTGTAGCCTATGCTATGCATAGGCGTGCATAACACAAAGTGGGCGCGTCCTGCATAATAAGCGACGAACAGGGGTACCTACCTTGCCATTAGGCATAGCTCTTTCCAGAAGCTTCCAGAGGTTTCAGAGGAGGGAAGAGAGGAACTTTCTAGTAATCTGAAAAGATCTATAAATCCTTGGAGTTGTATGTCTTAGATAGGTAGATACTTCCAGCATAGATTCAATATAGACCACTTATAACCATTAGTTGCCCCTTGCGCTCTTGGTCGAACCGTGACACTTGGCAATACAAATCGTGGAGTGCCCACATTCTTTCTGCATACTGCAGCCCTCGCTGCAGCACTACCCGTCCTCCTATATGGCGCTGAGGTTTGGTGGCGGGGACACTCCTTTTTCCGGCGCGGTCGTCCCACCTCTACTCGTTCACAACAACTTGTGGACATGGTCTCTCGGGCTCTGGTCAACTTGGCTAGGGCTATTCTCCCAGTATATAAAACCATTCTTATTGCAGCTCTTTTGAGAGAAGTGTGGCTCAAACCGGCACATATTCTACTTGAAGAACCCGCCTCAACTCTGCAGTTAGACTAGCTACCGCTGACAGTTTTCATCCTCTGGTCAAAAGATCCAACGACTCTCGCGCGCTAACCCGCCTTACCATGAAATCTAAGCTCGTTGCCCCATTTCCCCGTCTTGGGCTCATACCACCCTCGTATAACGTTCCTTCTTTACATACTCGGGCCGAATTATCCCCTGAAGAAGCTTCCCAGCGTATTAGAGGTCTACCTCCATGAGACATCCTCGTCTTCTCGGATGGCTCGAAACAAAACGATGGGGCTGCTGGGGCAGGAGCTGTCGTACTCCACAATGGAATCACTTTAGCAGAGGTGGGAGTACCGCTAGGTCCCAACTTCGAGGTCTATGACTCCGAGATCATCGGAGCCCTCGCAGGGCTTAAAGCTGCTGTAACAGCTCCCTCCACTCACCTTGCGTCATCTATCCACGTAATTCTCGGCAATCAGGAGACAGCACGACGTCTTCTCGATGCGACACCATCTAAGACCTCGCAGCATGAAATTCTCGATTTCCGACACATCGCCTCGCAATGGCCCTCAAGGAGAATCCTGCCATTCGCAGCCCCTGGCAAAGTCCGCGTGATGTGGTCGCCTGGCCATGTGGGCATACCTGGTAACGAATTAGCCGACAAGCTAGCTGGTGAGGCTGCCCGCCTACCAGCTCCCCCTGGCGCATCTCTCACTGGATCCCGATCAAAGGCGAAACAGCACATTTGGGATCTGACTGCTGCATGGTGGCAAAATCATGCTCCTCCTACCTATTGCGAGTTGGGGATGCCTTTCCCCAAGAAGCCCCCCGAAGAGCTCCATCTCCCTCGCCGTAATCTCGGGTATCTTATTCAGTGCCGGAGCGGACACGGAGACTTTCGCGCGTATCACGCTAGATTCCGTCACGATAATGCCCTCTTGACTTGTACCTGTGGGGGTAACAAGTCAATTACCCACTTGGTTTTCTGCCCCCTCGTTCGCGAGCGACTAGCTGCGAGTGGTCACCGCCGAGGCTTTGGGACACTTGATTTTCTCCTCAGCTCCGCCCGCGGTGGTAAGCGTTTTTCTTCCATATTGGAAAGGTCGAAGTTCCTGACAGAAATTTGCCCGATCCGTGCCGCATGACCTTTTTTCCATGTGTGGGTTCGCTGAACAGCGCTCACAGCAACTTTATTTTTCCTTTTCTAAGCCTTTAGCTATTCCTAACTTCCTCGTACTTTACAGTCACCGTGTCCCCCTAGTGTCAGGAATGCCTCTGTTGTATAATATATATATGGAGATAGCCAGAGCATAGTGTTCTATGATTTCTGGTCTGGTCTTTTAGCCAAGTGATAATGCATCTATCTCGTGTATTATGTAGGACAGCATCCATAGCCTGACATCACGGGTCTTGTTCTTGCTCTTGTCCGCTGTCTACATGCCGCTCATGACACCTAGGGATAGGGCTCTTGTCATAGCTTTAGCCCGGCAGACATCTAAAAATAAATAAATAAATTACACGTAAATATATACGTGCATAGACAAAAACGAATGCCTGTAATTGTAATTAAATTATTTGCAAGGCTTGAAGTTCATTTGGCTGTTCTAAATTAAATACATCTGTATTTTTATCTGCTACTTGAAGAGAATAAACAATTGAAATGGCAATTGTCGAGAGATGTGGAGACACGATGTTCAATAGCATGAGCGGAATAGCTTTTTTGGTGTGACGACAAAGAATGAACGCTTGCATCATAATGGAATGAGAAGCTGAATCCGAATGGTTGGCATATCAAGGATACAGTAGAACCTCTCATAGCTAATAGTGGGTCCCGGTATAAATGTTGAAAAGATTCATTGTAACTTGGACTTTTATATTTGCAATACTTACCCTTACAAGTCATTTTGCGTGCAGGGGTAAGTATTGCAAAAATAAACGGTAAAAGATCTATGAATCTCTGCAGTAATTATACCGGGGTCCACTATTGGCTATGAGAGGTTCTACTGTAATATGGGTGACTAGTGTAACGGCTAGTCAGCCAACAGTTACCTGTAGCCTACGCCAGCCAGCGTAGGCTTTCACAGCGCTTTGATAGCCGACAGATAGCAGGTTAATCTAGAAGATTCCATGATTCTGGTCCGTGCGCGAATAAGCGGGCGCTCACGAAGTAGTTCTGATGGGATAAGTGGAATCTTCGAGAAAACTCTAAAAGTTACTGGGACAAGGGGGAAGTTATCAAGGGATAGGGATTAAAGGATATAAGTACCTCTGTTCATAAACTCATGCTAAGGCATCACCAGCATTATTATTATTATTATTATTATTATTATTATTATTATTATTATTATTATTATTATTATTATTATTATTATTATTATTATTATTATTATTATTATTATTATTATTATTATTATTATTATTATTATTATTATTATTATTATTATTATTATTATTATTATTATTATTATTATTATTATTATTATTATTATTATTATTATTATTATTATTATTATTATTATTATTATTATTATTATTATTATTATTATTATTATTATTATTATTATTATTATTATTATTATTATTATTATTATTATTATTATTATTATTATTATTATTATTATTATTATTATTATTATTATTATTATTATTATTATTATTATTATTATTATTATTATTATTATTATTATTATTATTATTATTATTATTATTATTATTATTATTATTATTATTATTATTATTATTATTATTATTATTATTATTATTATTATTATTATTATTATTATTATTATTATTATTATTATTATTATTATTATTATTATTATTATTATTATTATTATTATTATTATTATTATTATTATTATTATTATTATTATTATTATTATTATTATTATTATTATTATTATTATTATTATTATTATTATTATTATTATTATTATTATTATTATTATTATTATTATTATTATTATTATTATTATTATTATTATTATTATTATTATTATTATTATTATTATTATTATTATTATTATTATTATTATTATCATTTTAGATATTTCTTCATAGTTAGATTATTAATTTACCATCATTTACTCGAATGCTCATTGCTTCGATATCTTGATCTGTGACAACTAGTAGATCTTTGTATATACTAGTACTAGTAGTGGTACATGTATACTTACATTAGTATTAAACGGAATGCCGCCTAGGAATAGAATGATCCACTAGAGTGACAGTAAATGTAAGAAAGACGTGGAAGTATGTGTGCAGATAGATTCAATATTACAGTAGAACCTGTCCAAACCCATAGTGGGTCCCGGTATAATTACTGAAGAGATTCATGGTAATTTTATAGTTAATATTTGCAATACTTACCTCTGCACGCAAAATGACCTGTAAGGGTAAGTGTCGCAAATCAAGCTCCAACTATTCAATAAATCTCAACAATATTTAAACCCGGGACCCACTATGGGTCTGGACAGGTTCTACTGTAGCTCAGACTAAATAAGACTAGTCACTAGATACTAGATACACGAAGAATTATATACCTCCTCGCGTAGGCCCTACTACATGTACGCGTAATTACGTGACAGTAGATTCGCTTGCGCTTGAACCTTTTAACAGTTAGGATGGTTTTGTCCCCAGTCCCATACTAAATTACATGGGACTGGTAACAAAATGTATTTCACTCTCCGGGTACATATTAAACTGAAATTCGATAGGTTGGCAATCAAATACACATTGCTTGCCATGGCAATGATACTGGTATTACGTAAAAGTCACGGGAAAAAAGCCTAGGTTCCCAAAAAGTTATGGGTTATGGGGAATGACAGGTTCTACTGTACGTGAAGATAGCCGGTTTCTAGCGTTTCATGATTTTGGTCTGGCCTATTGGCCAAGTGGCGATGCATCTATCTCGTATATCATGTAGTATGGCAATCTCTAGTCTGTCACTCTCTTATATCTCTTGACCTCTACTCCCTACTGTCTAAATGTCGCTCCCGTCATCCATTCAACAAGAGGCTGCATTGGCAGAAATTGTCCCAACAAGAGGCCTGAATTTCGTTTAACTCGACCAAATATCACTCAAAATCTTTCTTAGAATTTACCGAGAGTTCTTTTGTCGCTTATAATAACAAGGAAAATATGACATCTCAAATCGAGTACGTAATATATCACGCAGATAATGAAAACAAAGTTGTTTTAGATCAGTCTTCAACCAAATGTAAAAGAGGCACAAGAAGTTTTTCTACCTTCAGAACTCCATGTGATGGGTATCAGATTTGATTCGGCTTCTATAACTCAAAGCACCAGTGACAAGATCTTTAAATCAACAAAATCTTCAACACCTCCGTCGCGGATTCCACTTCTATTCTGCACGGAATCCCGATCACTTTATGAACGCCTATCAAAACTTGACACACCGACTGAGAAAAGGTCAGGTCTTGTCACTGCAGGTGAGAGTGGGAGAGGAAGCATAACCTTCCGAATCAAAATTTAAAAGGTATATTCAGGTTAAAAATTGGAACTATGACAGGTGACTGGGTAATCTTCAAGATTGGAATCAATTTTTGATAGTCTAACACTAACTTATGATCGCGTGGACCAGTGCCAAGGGGAGATTGGGATTCAAGAAATTTTTGTTCACAAATTGGATTTGAATATTTTTTTGTGGCTTTCAGACTAAGATAAACTGTGTTTAAAATGGAGGAAACAAACAACTTTGATTAACGACCGGCAGACTATTCTTGTATTCTTATCTATGACGCAAGACGTGATCACTCCGTTCTGACACACTGATGCCGAGTCTTGCCTTATATATTTATAACGAATGGATGACGTATTGATAGTTGAGCCCATTTTTGGGGGAATAGCTTGACTCATTAGGAAGGTATACTACTTACTTTGTACATATCTTTGATGTTCGTGTCGTGTTGAGATGATAGGGGAAATTTGGGATGTTAGGTAGCATACGGAATCTTTTCTAGACGACAAAGCCTGACTTATGATCGAGAACCTATCTTAGTTTTTGTTATCATCATTTTTTGGGGATCACGGGGTGACATTTTTTTGGAAGATTGTTTAGCGACTTTTTCCATGACTTTAGTTTTGTCGCTGTTGATGAAAACTTCGAACAGCCGAATACTTGGCAATACATAATTTTTCTCCACTCTACAGATAATGTTGGCCAAGTTTTAAGAGCTTGGAGCACAGTCGAGTCTTGGTGCAATGTAATCTAGGTTGAAGGCAGGAATTAGTGAACCCCTTGTTCTCTAGATATCCCGATCTTTTACGTCAGATTTTGGACAGGAGAACTTGGGTGATTCAAGGTCAAGGCTTCAAAAGTTAACCTACGAAGCAGTATGCTTCTGAACCTGCTCAGCAACTTGGGTGATTAGTACACCATCTTTAATAGCAGACTTGATATTTTCGAGAGTGAGGAGTTCCATTGCTCGCTAAATGTATTAGCAACACGTTGATCATAACAATCGTCAAGCGTGCGTACCTGTGTTTCGTGAGTTGCTGTTCCCACATGGGGCAAAAGCAGCACGTTAGGGTTCTTAATCAAGCCTTCATGAATTTGGGGCTCTTTTTCGAATACGTCCAAGCCAGCGCTAAAGACTTTGCCAGATTCCAGCGCTTCCACTAGAGCAGCTTCATCAATAAGCGCCCCTCGTGCAGTGTTAACAATGATCACGCCGTCTTTCATCTGAGAAAATTCTTTCTTGCCAATAATTCCTCTTGTTCCATCATATAAGTTGCAGTGCAGACTCAAGATATCACTTGTCCGGATCAACTGTTCGAAACTGACATACTCTGCGCCTTGTTCTAGCTCCGGAGCAAGGCGGGAACGATTGAAGTATTGAATTTTTAGTCCGAGAGGCCTTGCTCTTGCTGCGACCTCCCGTCCAATTCCTCCTAACCCGAGGATTCCCAATATTTTATTATCGGGGTCATGACCCATCTGTGTCGCACCTCGAAACTCTCCAGCTCGTAAGGCTGATATGGAGATCTGAATACGACGCAATGCTCCCAGGAGTAGAAAGATTGTTGTGTTAGCTGTGGATGGGTTGACCACCCGGGGTGTGTTAGATACCTGAATGCCTCTGGATGAGCAGGCGGCTACATCGATAGTGTCATAGCCCGCACCATTGCTACAGATAAATTTTAGGGATTCGGGAAGTTTGGCAACGACTTCTGCGTCAAACGGGCCCGTTAACTGGTCTATTGTTAGCAAGTCTCGCCAACCACAAGGGATGTACTTCTTACTCGTAGAAATTCATTACTCCGATACAGCGCCACAACATCATCGAATTCTCCATTCTCACAGAGTTCAATGAAATCTTTTCGCGTTTTATTTTTAAAGACCTGGAGTTCTCTAGTTAGTATCAACCTGAAAGATAATAGAGATTTCTTAGTGCTTGTTCGTGAGAGACTATACTTTGAGAGATCCTAGTCTGGAAAGATCGTTCCATTCTTTATTTGATTCATAAAGCTCACCTATCAAGAGAAGGGCTGGTCGAGACATTGCCGAAGGACTCACGACAAATACGAAGGGTGAGAAGCAAGCACTCGGAGACACAACACTTTATCATCGGCAAGGAGTCCCAAATTTATTTTCGCACTCAGTATTCGCCAATCGCCGAATGAAGATACCGTAATCACTCATCAACCGCACCATCTTAAGCAACATGTATCACTCTAGTTCACAAAAGAAGCTAGATCATATTGATTATAACTCACAGGGCGCCGTAGACATTACGACTTCCGCAAATTTGATTAAATCCTTACCTTATCTTTCAAATCAGTCAATGAAGATCTTCCTTAACCTCGGCATCAAAAATCAACTGAAAAGAAGCCGACAAACATCATCTTTTTTCTAATTAGTTCTATCTTTCACCCTGTTTGATATCAGAGCGACAGCTTGTCCAAATCGAAAACTTGCATGGGACAACAATTTCGAGACAGGACACATGCTGAAGGTATCCACATCCGAGGCACACGAGTCAGATAGAGTAGTGATACACTGTCCGGGCCGTTCTCCCATCTACAGTATGGGTGGCTTGGACACTTGCCCCACCTGAGATAGGACAAAACTAGTTCGAATCACACTGTGCAAAATGAAGTTCGTTTGTTCAGCCAACTTTTTACTCAAAAGCTCGTAGCTTCAGAACCACTCGATAGAATAAGTCAAAAGCCTACATAGATGTAATTAAGTGTCTAATGAAGCATATTCCAAATTTTTGAATCACGACTTAATCTATACAGAAAATGGTGGCTGGGAGAAACTGACTAAGCGAGACGAACTTCATTTTGCAGGCTATTTTAGTATCTAGAATTACCGCCCTTTGCAGCCACGACGGTCTCAATTCATCGAACTAAATTCAGATAATAATTCGTAAGTGCTCTACATGCTCAATCGCAACGCATTGGGCTAAATTTTGGTTGTAATTGAGAGTACAACAAAGCGATATGCCTAGATTAAACATGACAACTCGAGACCAAATCATCCAGCACCTCAAAGAGGGGAAGTCATTCAGTTCTATCACGAGTGAGCTTAAGTGCTCCAAATCTACGGTTTCTAAGCTCCTGAAAACCCTTCCTGAAGAAAGTAGTGCCAGAAAAAGGGGGGGTGTAAGCAAGCTGACCCCTCGGAACAAGCGAAGAATTGTCAACAATATAGCTAACGGGATTGTTAAGATACCAAAACAAGCGACAGCAAGTCAATAGGCGTCTATGGGTATCAGTGTCAGCCCGCAAACCGTCAGAAATGTCATTCGAGAGTTGGGCTTGAAGGCCAAAAAAAAGCCCAAAAAACCAGCCTTGGCCGCTCGGCACATGAGAGCTCGTCTGGATTTCGCCCTAAGACACAAGGAGTGGACGATAGAAGACTGGAAGAAAGTGGTTTGGTCTGACGAAACAAAGATCAATCGAATTTGCAGCGACGGAATCAATTATACCTGGCAGAAAGATAAACAACTGCCCAACGATAGTAATACAATCCAGACAGTCAAATTTGGAGGGGGGAACGTGATGATTTGGGCTTGTACGACCTGGTCAGGGCCAGGTGCCATGGTTCAGGTAATGGGAAGGATGGACACACAACAGTACATCAATATTTTAGACCAAAATTTGATCTGTAGTATGGAGGCAACATGTCTCTTGGGAGATATGCCTCCTGTCGACTAACTAATCTTTCAACGAGATAACGATCCCAAACTCACTGCGCGAGCTACTAAGGCCCTCTTAAGATCGAAGAAGATCACCTGCTTGGATTGGCCCGCCCAATCTTCGGATCTGAATCCAATAGAGCATCTCTGAGGTGAGTTGAAGAGAAGATTGGGTAGAAACGACGAATATCCCAAGGGAGTAGGGGAATTATGGGAGCGTATCAAAAATGAGCGGTCAAAAATACCTCTAAGCAGCTGTCAGAATCTAATTGAATCTATGCCGAGATGAATTGAAGCCGTCGTGGCTGCAAAGGGCGGTAATTCTAGATACTAAAATAGCCTGCAAAATGAAGTTCGTCTCGCTTAGTCAGTTTCTCCCAGCCACCATTTTCTGTATAGATTAAGTCGTGATTCAAAAATTTGGAATATGCTTCATTAGACACTTAATTACATCTATGTAGGCTTTTGACTTATTCTATCGAGTGGTTCTGAAGCTACGAGCTTTTGAGTAAAAAGTTGGCTGAACAAGCGAACTTCATTTTGCGTAGTGTAGTAAGACCCTCAAACTGTTGCGGGATCAGTTGATGGTGGTAAACACCAGAGCAAGTCCAAAGGTAAAAGTCGATTAATTATTCTAATTTACCGAAAGAACTTTAAGAAGCATCTATATCTTTGTATATATACATGATCATTGTCTTGCCCCAAGCCAGCTCGCAACCCTGTATTCCTTCGAATACCAACCCCACGAATGTGATATGAATCTCCACCGGGTGAACATCCAGCCTCGCGGGTTTCGTCATATCAGCTTCACGGCAATTAGCCTTGGCAACGTGTAATACCAGCCTCGTGGGTATTACTATCCTCAGCCTCGCAATTACTAGCTTTGTGTACTAGTAGTAAGTGCATTAATGTTCTGGCGCGGCCAGGACTAGTCTCACGGGGTTATCCCGTAACACAAACCACCGCCTCTTGCAATGATGCTGAAGACTAAGAACGATGAAAGCACATTGAGATAACCATGGAATTTTCCCACTTCTCCTTGTGGTGAGTCTTCATGGAAGATGTAATACGCCGTTAGACGTTATTCTAGTAGTGGTATCCTCAAATAAAATCTGAGTATGTATGAGGGTTCTGTTTTCTTTTTCAGGGATTAGAGTCAATTAAACTTTTTATAATTAGAAAAAATCTGTTCTTGTCCCAAATTTAGTAGCAGATCAAAATAACCAGGCAGAATAGTTTTTACATGGGGGGGACTTCCCATATCCAAAAGGGGGGACTGCGTAGATCACGAGTCACGTAATTAGGTCCAGTAAAATTTGAGCAAATTTTAATCAACAACCGCATACAACGAAATCGGCGAAGGATTTCTGGCTACAATCAACTCTTTAAACGCTTTTCGTAACTTAGAGGCTGATTACAAGATGAATCAAGAAATATAAAATATTAAAAACTCACAAAACACATGTACTTCAGGCCATTTACCTGTTCCACAGCCACTCAATTTCAAAGGTTCTATCTTGTAATCCTTCAATACTAATTCATCTTCTAACTGTTTCCATAAACGTTGCTATCAATTTAAGCGTAATCGAAGTCCAGCTCTATAACTAACAATGGCAGAATTACTTCGTCGAAATTTAATTTACCCGGATCTTACGTTTCTATTAAAAAACTGTATGAGGCGGTCCAAAATTACGCTAGGTCTGCAGGATATGCCATCACTACCAGCATCTCAGATTAGAGAAAAGGGCGAAGAAAGAAACTCCCAGCCTGTTAGAAAAGTATAATGTTTCACAACGAAGCGGACGAGACATGCAGGAAACGACGTAGATTGACGCAAAATACCAGCTGTCCTGTCAGATTTAAGGCCAGAGAGGAACCTGAGTCTTATGATAGTCTTAGACTCAAGATAGCACGATTAAACACGACTATAAACATATTAGGGCGCATGATAGGCAGCTGGTGGAGCCTGTCTCAACACAAGACCACGCCAAAAGTTTTACAATATTGCACAACTTGTGTTGAGCTCAGATACGGTAGAACAAGATGTCAAGGAGTAGGGCAACTGGCCATACTCGTATTAAATGGCCTGGTAATTAGGTATATTCCTCACATTAAATTGAAACAATGCCACGGAGCGAAATTTTATGTGTAATTGAATCAAACTTTGACCAGGAAATAGATGTAAATGATACTAAATACCCAAACAGTTTATGTGTGTAGTAGATTTACCAAGTTGATAGAGTATCTGATTTAATTTCATCACAAATGAAATATGGTCTGTACATTGTCCAAAAACCATAAGGTAATTAATAGGCTGTAAAATTTCGAGATGTTGTTCAACAAAGATGTACAAAAATAATTAAGCATACATGTACTTGTACGTGCGTTCAGTATTTGTTAACAGTTTATAATTAGACAGTCTTTTCGTGAATGTTGTGGGGCTAATCGATAAATCCATATTTCCAGGCAAAATAGGGTTTTCAAGGGGGGGGGGGGGGTTGTATCACGACTCAAGGAATTCTCCTTCATGAGTTTAGAAATTTTCTTGTACCCAAAGACTGACGCTTTTATTTTTTTTAAATCAAATTGTATTCAGCCTCATAGCCATGAAAAAAGATTTAAATATATTCTGTGCTACTAACCGTCTTCCCCTGCACCCCTAACTCTAGGGAACCCACACTCCTTTGGCACTAGTCTTGGCTAATAACTTGATGAAGACTATCCAACTTTAGTTTCAGACGGTGGTTCCGCTCCTGAGCAACCATTTTGCAAAAGAATACTTTTTTTTAAATATGTTTCTTGGTGGAATGGTTGGTCTGTTTTTTGTCAAGTAGAAAAATAAATTATGTTATAAATCAAATTTAATAAATGGAGAAATGATGTAGATAAAAATTCAAAAGAAAGCATTTTAATTTTGTAAAGTGAAGTGACTCATAGAATGTAATTGTGCTATGTACAAGTTTCAATTTGTGGGGATTTGTATTTTAAAATGCACTGACTGGATTGTAAGAATCTCAGAAGACAGAATCTAACAACTGACTGGCACATTCCTGATTACGGTTTGTTGTAGAGTTAGACGTGCGCTCTGTAGAAGCTGTCTACCCTATGTATGTTGTCCAGGCAACATGAATCATTGACCTAAAGTAGATTTCCAAGTGATGAGTGTATTTGCCATTACACCCTGGTGTACATAGATGGAGAAGTATCATTCCTGCGTCCGCTAGAAATAAAAGATCACCTCATCACCTTTTGGCCACAGTTCTTTTGTCAAAATTTAACCAAACGCCACCCTCTCTCTTTCGGTTGACGAACAAGGATATGGATGAGGAGGATGAGTTTGGCGCCGATGAAACCTTTGTTGCAGCGCTTGCAGCCGCCGATGAATTCCTCGGGCTACAAACGACCGCGTCAAAGATTCTTCAGCCTTCGCCGCAGCCTCTAGATCGCGCTTCGTCTCGGACAACGTCTTCGGGATCTGTCGTTGTTCAACCGACGCCACAAGCGCTCACGTCTCGGTCAACTACATCATCTATACTGGTCTCGCCGCGGCAGAAAGGGAATCCAATTCTCGCCAATCTCCGTTCCTTTGCTTGGGAGTACGCAGATATACTTCCAGATTATCTCCTGGGTCAGACAACATGTGCCTTATTCTTATCTCTGAAGTACCATCGCTTACATCCTGAGTACATCTACAATCGTATTAAAGGGTTGCAAGGAAAGTACAAGTTGCGTATATTACTCACCCTCGTCGATATTACGAATCATGAAGACTCATTACGGGAACTAGCCAAGACGAGTATGGTGAATAATGTCACAGTTATACTCTGTTGGTCGGCGGCTGAGGCAGCGCGCTATCTCGAGCTTTACAAATCCTACGAGAATTCGGCTAAAGATGGCGCTGGTATCAAGGGTATTGAGAAAAAAGGGTACGCAGAGAAAATGGTGGAGTTTATCACTGTACCTCGGGGTATTAACAAGACTGATGCAGTCAGTATTGTGAGCGCATTTGGCTCTATCAGAAGCGCAATCAATGCACGACCAGAAGAGATCGCTATCATAGGAGGGTGGGGAGAAAAAAAAGTAAAAAGATGGTGTAATGTGATGGACGAGCCGTTTTTAATGAAAAAATATACACAGAAAAGTCAGAGTAGTTTTGGGAGTATCTTGGCCGAGTCAATGAATGTGGCTTCAACTAATACTACATCGATAACCCAATCAGACAAGGATCTAACGCAGGAAAATCCTGAATCTACCCTGGAGACAGGCAAAGAGACAGTCGTAAATGTAGACACCGAAGAAGATATCGGGCTACTTGTTTCCTCTGACAAAGATGTGGATGAGTTGATGGAGAAAGTTACAAGGGAAGAGGAGAGGGCTACAAAGGAAAAAATAACGACGCAGTCGAAGAAAGATGAGGAACTTAGTGACGGGCTGATAGCCGCCTTGGCAAAGCTAAGAGAAAATGGGCACTAAGATAGGCTTCTTGCTGAAATTCTTCTGCCGTCCCAAAAATACTGAACATTCTCAAGTGATTCTGAATATCAGATAAACTGAAATTTATCTATAATTTTTGAATAAATAAAATTTCCCTTTTTAACGAGCTGGCTTTATGTTTTAGAAGTGGTATTCCAGGTTTCTCCGACCAAGGGATAAAGGCTACTCCGTTTGATGTCACGAGTGACCATCCACGAGTGAAATTGTCTCTACACATTGACTCATGATTCCACTGCAAAGATACAAAAGGGAGAGAGGGCCCACGAATTCCACGAAAAAAGAAAGAGGGAAAGACTTAAAAGAGGTACTCTAGTACACCGTCTCAGGTGTAGAAGTAAGAAGTTCACACAATGATAAATCTGGCACACGCATCAATGGGTCATTCACCGATGGCAGTCTTTACGTCTGGAGATCTTGTTAATGAATTGACCCCCGCATTGAACCAGAAGACTTTCCGCGTAAATCAGATTGTACTCGGTCCCAGTAATTGCTAGCCTCTTCTCTGAGACTCCATTATTTGGCTCACGTGTGCTTCTACTGTTTTCTCGCAAGATAACATAGCAGCATTCCAGGGACTCTTATTGTTCAAATGAATTCAAGAGCCCAGTTCCTCTGTCTCTTGCCTGGAGGATCTAACACGCTCATCCTCGGGGTACCATCGCCCACCTTTTCGCTTGGCTGTCCCAATCCGCCTAGTCACGGAAAAGCAGACGAGGGATGCGAATGTCCGGACCGAAGACCTCCCGTGATGTTTGGCACATGATAAGAACAGGCAACGCTCTCATATCACAACGATGTCAATGCGAGCGGTGTAACTGTTAGGGAGAAATCCACGTAAGAATAGATATCAATTGGAAATATCGTTCGAAGAGACAGCGACGGAGTTATATCTAATTGTTAATTATTATGAAGATGTCAGATAATTACTCTCTATCTACAGCTCATGAAATGTATACCGACTTGAAACTTGAATGTGGCAATGGATATGAATAATTCAACGACATCCAAAATTGACTTTGTTGAGTAATCTCACCTCAGCGAGATGGGCCTTCATGTTCGTAGCCCTTTCAGCCTACCAATAGACGTTATCTTCTTCAGTTCCATCATTATACTTCGACTTTCTGAACTCTTAAATTGACCTGAGCAGCTGCAAAGCTTCTATTTGCAGAAATTGGCGATTCTTTGCCTGTCAGTCCAGTAGACGTACATGCCTTGATACAAGAGTGTCTCTAGCCATTGGCATACTCCAATCCATTTTCCAAATCCTGCAAATATCAGGTCCGACTCATATTAGACATTTCAATACCCAATTTCTTCGTATGCTTCCGTTGCATATTGTTAACACTTACGTGATCACGATCGTAAATAAGCTCCTCGGCAAATTCTACCGGCACATGAATTAAAGGTCTCGAACAAAGAAATGCAGATTCCAGGTTCAACACACTAATTTTTCCGATCTTCCTCAAGGTGGGGGATATGCAACACCATGTTGCAAATTCATGGATAAGGCTGTGCTCTTCAGAATACCAGTAGTTTCTGAGCGGACGATGCCGTCACTAACGCTTAAGTTCCTTTCGACCCCTACTTTACGCCTGAGATATTGATACAAATCTCCGCTCCTATTTGAGACCAGACGTCAACTCCCCCACGAAAAAGGCCGACCTCAGTCTTTCTCCGTAGCAAAATTATTATCTGATTCATTGCAGCCCTAACACTCTTCTCCACAGGACCTGATTTATTTCGGTAGATTCATCGGTGGCTCTGTGTGACGGGCTGCGCCCATCTCATACTGTGGCTAGGGAATATGGCTCAGCAGATGGAACGTCGCGTCACGACGCGCCAAGATGCCAAATATAAAGCCTTCCTTCCCCATTTTAGACCTAAGATCTTTGTAGGAATATGTACACAGTTTGGTATCCGCAGGTCGTATCCAGGCGTTACCGACCGCTCTTTACATATATATTTCTACCTTATCACATAAATTCTCTCCGTGAGGCTTAGCCCGGAAGAGATATTAACTACTTTTAACAAAACAAAAGTGTTTTCGAATTCATCTCATCAACCGCTAGGAAATATCCCCTTTTGAATGAAATTTCAAGTGCCCGAATTATCAGATTCGTCTTCAGCAAGCACTAAAGACTCGTTTGTCAGTTATACATCTTTTCCAGCCTAAGAAGCCGTAATGTCTTCTGATCAGGGCATACCAAACAATGCGTCCTTTGTCAACCAACATGAAACCCCTGCTATCAACCCTCCGAGCATATCAAACAAAGAATGTATGTTGTTCCAACAATTCCTGGAGATGAGACGTCAAAGAATGCCAGGGATTGAGCCGCAGCATAGTAATTCAACGACGACAGTAGTAACCAAAAGAGAGACAGCTTGGCTGAAATGGGACGGGACAAAAAAGGGGTACTGTCAGGAATGCCTCTAATGTATAACATATATATAGAAATTGCTAGAATATAGTGTTCTATGATTCTGGTCTGGCCTTTTAGCCGAGTGGTGATGCACCTATCTTGTGTATCATGTAGGATGGCAACCTTTAGCCTGACACCCGCCTCTTGTTCTCTCTCTCTTTCCACGCTGTCTACACACCGCTTGTAATGGGTACCCAGTTTACAGGTTCAAGCTTGAAATTAAGATTGAATTTGATTTATCGTTGTTTGGATCCAGCCGCGCGATCTGCATGGGAATGGTGGAGTCATTACCGGAACCGAAGAAGTCGCAAGTGACAGATTGCTTTCTGAAAAGAGGATCTAACAGAAACTACGACTGGCGAGAATTTTTGTTATGCTTTGACGAACACTTTGAAAGTGATCAGGCAGAGCTAGAAGCCGGCGAAGCCCTTGTGCGAATCCGACAAGGTGAAAATCGATTTTTTGAAGAATTTCATCAGGATTTTGAGCACCAATTAGATCGGTGCGATGGAATAAACTGGACTTTTCCCCCAAAATTAATCTTTATTCATTCTGCAATTAATGACACTCTTCGAAAGGCGCTCGTAGGAAAAAAACCGACGCTCAAAATGGGGTATGATGCATGGGTATCCAAAGTGAGACAAGTAGCCGCCCAGGTTGAAGCATCGAGAGAGTACCGCCCAAGCTCAGCAAATTTACAACAAGCAACAGTATATATTTCCGGACGGGGTACCATTGTACCTCATGTCTTAACCTCGTTTACAAAAGCCCTACCAAGAGATTTGGACGGAGATACAGTGGTGAGTGGCATTAATGCCTTTTCAACAAACAATTCAGCTAAAACAAAGGGGTCGCACGTGGGAAACGTTAGACCTCGCGCACCATGGAGGACTCAAGAAGAGTTCCGGAAGCTGGCCAGTAAAGGTTTGTGCACCTGGTGTACCAAGCCTAGTCACAATTCATTCAGGTGCCAAAAGTTTCGCCCCGCAGTTCCCCCAGATGTAACTGTAAACGCAGCCGGAGTAGATTCGATAGACGAAGAAGGGAAGCCAGGAAACGACGAACCCTGAGCAAAGTTGCGCTCAGGAATCGCTGTAGAGGAATTTTTCATCAGAAGGACAGAAAGCCCTTAAGAGTATGCATAACACACCTTTTTTGATAGATTGTTTAGTAAACAAATCATTTTATGTGAAATCATTGATTGATACTGGTTGCTTGTGTAATTCTGCCATCGACGAAAATCTCGCGCGTAGATCCGGATTTAAACCCGAGAACATCAAGCCTTTATTCTTATTACTAGCAAACGGAGAAAAGGAAACAAAGATTACCCAAGTGTGGTGTCTAGAATTGGATATTGATGGCCGGCAGCAAAAGTTATGAGGTCACATTATCCCATATCTAGCCTATCAAATTATTCTTGGTAAGCCGTGGCTAGAACAAAATGATGTAGTCTATCTATCCAAACTGCAATGCCTGAGTTTTGGATCCCGTAAACATGGATGGACAGTTAGAGCCAGCGGATGGCACGATGAAAAGGCACCTCGTAAAATTAAAGATAAAATATCGCAATTTAGGGTTGGGCAGGCAAATTTAACTTCTGGATCAGTTTTCGCAGAGTTAATACAAAGATCCAGGGCATCGGGGAATGCACATATCTGTTCAATGACTGTTAACGACATAACCCAGGCTCTCGAGCAGAAGAAGGTTATGTCGCGGGACGAAGTTAGTAGCGCACTTCCAGCTCAGGCCCGCCAATTTTTAGACATCTTTGTCGATGATGAGGCAAATGAACAGGCGCTACCCTCACATCGACCTGGAATAGATACAAGAATCGCTCTGCAAAAAGATGAAAAAGTGAAAGTTAAAGATATACCTTGGGGCCCTCTTTATGGAATTTCCCGTGATGAGCCTTTAGTGTTACGAAAAACGTTGACGGAGCCCCTAGATAAAAACTGGATTAGAGCGAGTAGCTCCCCGGGAGGCGTTCCAGTTTTATTCATCACAAAACATGGAGGGGGCTTAAGATTTTGTGTGGACTATCGCGCTCTCAATGTAATAACTGAGCGTGATAGTTACTCTCTCTCACTAATAGGAGAAACCTTAAGGATGATGCCCAGAGCAACTTGGCTTTCCAAAGTTGATGTTCGCACAGCGTTTCATAGATTACGAATCGCCCAGGGAGATAAGTATAAAACGGCATTTCGAACGCGTTTTGGATCGTTTGAATGGTTAGTTACCTCATTCGGATTGGCGGGCGCCCCAGCCGCGTTTCAAAGATGGATTAACGCCATACTTGGAGACCTCTTTGGAGAAACTTGTGCAGCTTATTTAGATGACATAGTAATTTTTTCCAACGGTGACGAGACAGACCATTGGGTAAAAACAAACCAAGTCCTTTCAAGGTTAGCTACTGCCGGACTTAAGCTTGATCCGCAAAAATGCGGGTTCGCAAAGAAAGAAACAAAGTACTTGGGATTCAGAGTTTCTGTAAACGAAGGGTTAAAGCCTTATCCTGAAAAGGTGCGTGCTATAACTGAATGGAGAGACCAGTTGATGTAAAAGGAGTTGGAAGCTTTCTAGGATTCGCCAATTTTTACAGAAACTTCATAGATAATTTCGCTTGACTAACATCACCGCTCTTCGATCTAACTAAAAAGGAAATGCCATTTACTTGGAAGTCAGAGCACGAATCAGGCTTTTAAGAGCTAAAGCATCGGTTTAGCAGTGCCCCAGTACTCGCCTTATGGAATGAGAGTAAGATAGCCGTCCTTGAGGCAGATTCATCAAGATGGGCCACAGGAGCATGTTTGTTACAATACTCTAGATCAGGCATCCTCTATCCAGTAGCATATTACTCAAAAAAAATAACTTCCTACGAATGTAACTACGATATACATGACAATTAGCTTTTGTGAATAGTAAGATGCTTAGAGGAGTGGAGAGGCGAACTGATAGGTCTTCAAGAGCCGTTTACTATACTGATCTATCATGAAAATCTGGAATATTCCCTGACGGCCCGAAAACTAACAGAAAGACAAGTAAGATGGGCACAAAATTTATCTCAAGTTAATTTCAAAATCAAGTTCAGGGCGGGTAAACAATCGGTACGGCCAGATGCATTGTCATGTCGTACACAAGATATCCCTAAAACCCCCGAAAACCCACGACTGAAAGAAAGAGAATTCAAGCTATTGAAGGATGATTGGCTATTTAGGACAGGAGAAGAAAATAAAATTGGTCACCTCACCCCCTGGTGCTTATCGCACCATTGCAAAGAAAACTGGATAATGAAATTCCTACAGGAGAAAAACGGTTTTCTCAGGAGAAATTACAAAGTTTGTGGGATAGTGGTATAGCAGAAGATACCATAGTGTTTTTAGAACTTTACTAAGTCATCTGGCACCGGGAAAGATACTTTCCGACACGACTAGGAGTAAAGATATCAACGGCCGAATGCGAAATCGACCCACGAGGGGCATTATGCTTCAGAAAACGTTTATGGGTACCGAAATGGGAACCATTGCAAACGGCATTAATTCAAGACACACACTACTTATACGTTACTGGTCAGCCAGGTCGTAATAGTACATTAGCCACATTATCAAGAACATTTTTTTGGCCAGGAATGAGTACTATGGTTAGACAATTCTGCAGAAACTGCGATGTCTGTGGTCGTGTTCATGTGTGGCGATCCAAAAAACAAGGCCTCCTATTGCCCCTACCAATCCCAGATAGATTTCATAGTGAACTATGAAGCGATTTTGTGACAGAATTACCTTACATAAAGGATGGCGAAGCACGTCATCTTATGATTATCGCAGAAAGGCTATTGAAGAGTGTGACATTGGAAGCTATGGAGTCTATGAGTGCCGAAGATTGTGCAGAAAGATTCATCAATTGTCACTTTAGATTTCATGGATTGTCTCGTGCTCTAACGTCGGATAGGGGGTCAAATTGGGTGAGAGACTTCTGGTCTAGACTATGTGCATTGGCAGATATAGAACAACGCCTATCTATAGCTTTCCACTCAGAAACTGATGGAGCAACCGAGCGCATGAATCAAGAAGTGCTCGCTTACCTTAGAGCCTTCATTTCTTTTGCACAATTCGACTGGCCGAAGCTGCTGCCGGTAGGGCAACTCCCAATAAATAACCACGATAGTTTAAGCACAGGATTAAGTCCATTTTTCTTGGAACATAGCTATCACGTGGAGCCGATACAGCAATACACTCCATTAAATGGCGAAAAACGGTCAACACCAGCTAAACGAGCAGAAAAATTTATTGGCCGAATCCGAGAGGCACAGGAATATACGGCTTCAGCAATGGCGTCCGCGCAACAACGGATGGAAGAACAAGCCAACAGAACCCGAGATCCAGGACTAGAGTTTCGAGTGGGTGATAAAGTATGGCCAAATCTGAGAAACAAACAAACCCCTGAACCAAAAAAGAAACTCGCATAGGCTAGTGCCAAATACAGTGTTACAAAAATTATATCGCCTTATGTAATCGAGTTAGATGTCCCGTCACAGATCTGGTCTAGATTTCATGTACAACTGATACGTCGGGCAAACAAAGATCCGCTTCCTTCACAGCTTAAGGACGACGAACAACCAACCCCAGTTTTCTCGAATTCCATCGACGGAAGTAGCCCAGACAAGAAACCAGAACAACATGTAAAAAAAATACTAAGAGCAGAACGGGTACGTCGTGGTTGAGGGTGGATTCGTCAGGTACTAGTAAAATATAAGGGGTTTGCAGAACCAAACTGGGAGGATCGTGCAAATTTAGAAGAAACAGAGGCTCTCGATATTTTCGAGGCCATCTATGTAATAGGAGATGGGGCAGGAGAAGACGTAGAGGCAAGGCAATGGCCAGCTAAAAAAATTTTAAAAAAAGAAAAAAAGGGGGAAAAAACCTCCATAGGGAAGGGAAGGTGATGTGAGGGGCTGCGCCTATCTCACTCTGTGGCTAAGGAATATGGCTCAGCAGATGGAACGTCGCGTCACGACGCGCCAAGATGCCAACTATAAAGCCTTCCTTCCCCATTTTAGACCTAAGATCTATGTAGAAACTTGTACACAGTTTGTGGCATCCGTAGGTCGTATCTAGGCGTTACTGAGCGGCCTTCACACTCTGGCATGGCAAGATGGAATTTTTTCAAAATTTCGATAAAGTATGGTGACTACAAGAATATGAAGTTATGGTGAAATGCTAGTCATCAGCAGTGGAAAAATGTATGATATTAGAACTTCTCCCTCCCATGTCTTCTGAGAACTGAATATCTTAAAAACATGAAACTCCTTTCTATGACTAAACCAGAACTAACCAAATTTATCTCGTCATGTTCGTTATTATTAGATGCTTCCACCCTCTAGTCAGTTTGTCACCAATCATGAATATTTTTAACAATAATGATTGTCGAGTTGTTCCTCCCTGTGTAGTGGCAAACAATCTAAATGTAGAACAATTTGTGGCTAATAGCGTGGGTTAATAAGCATGTATGCGCAAGGGCAGAAAGTGACCCATAAATGGTCTGTGCATTACATTCTGGTAAGTGGCGTTAGTAGAACTTACAAGTTTTCAACACAACCAGAACTATTATCTGAAACGCGACAATGAAACTTGACGGGTGGTAGGTTAGACCTCTGTCATGTCCTAAATAATTTGCACGGTGTCGTAGCTGCTTTGAAACTAGCTTGACGGATCTAATTCTATCAGGAAGAGTGAGAACCTTTCCCATTGCAGGTGAAGATCAATTGAGTGTAATGATTGAACGCAGGTAAGAAGACTTGATTATTCTAACGCTCATCCGTGTAATTTTTTTTTAAATCATTTTGTATTCAGCCTAATAGCTATGAAAGGTGATCTAAAAAAAATTACAAAAATATATCAAATTTCCCCAAGCATAGGTCATGATAGCTCATAACTTTATTAATCATCCGTGTTAGTTTACCCATGAATTTACAAGTTTGCCCTCTATTAACAAATCCATCAAATAAGAAATAATAATAGAAGTTGTATCGAGTTAGGAATGTTGATGAACAAGTTACGGCCCGTTGCGACAAATAGTAGGCATCCCACAAACAACCTCCGTTGAGAAGGCTAAGTGTATCC
Source organism: Podosphaera xanthii (assembly GCA_028751805.1). Classification (NCBI taxonomy): domain Eukaryota; kingdom Fungi; phylum Ascomycota; class Leotiomycetes; order Helotiales; family Erysiphaceae; genus Podosphaera; species Podosphaera xanthii. The sequence continues at coordinate 2,541,400 of JAPWIX010000012.1, read as the reverse complement.
AACTAACTAAAACCGTAGGACAACAAGCTCTGATTCTCTAATGAACTATAATCAGAATATTATTAAGGAAAAAACTATAAATACTACTTGAAAAATAAAATGGAAATCAGGAAAAAGAAACGTTATAAAATCAATGAATTTGCAAAAACAGACATTTGGCTTGTGGTGTTACGCGATAGATCCCTAATTGATGTACTGGCTGTGCCAGCGCGTAACTAGGTGTACCGCGTATTAATGTTATTTCAAGAGATAAATCTAGTCGCGTTTGGGGCTGTAACAGGAGAAGTAATGACAAGGGAAATACGGTGCTGTTGTGAAGGGCTTGAGAGTTCGGCGAAAAAAATGCACCCACGCAAAGCCGCCAGAAATGAATTAATATTTTACTATGTTCTATCTAATTACAAGCGAGCCGGTCTTTACCTATTCCGCCAATGAACCTCGATCGCCAACGTGTTTGGACGGGTTACTACAATCTATGCTAATTGCCACCAAGATCTATTCCGATTTGATTACCGATTTGGACTACGTGGTACTAGCCGCTTTGGTAGATAGTTAGTTCTCGAGATCTCCCGTGATCACCATCGGCTGTCGGCAATCGTACGTCCCTTGTGAAATATCACGTGACTAGGATGGGCAATCCAGATCAGCCCAGCCAGAACATATCAGGCTTAGCATCCACTTCGTCCACCTGAGCACACAACTACTACTTATTCAGTGCTCTACAACTCAAATCCTTCGCACTTTCTATTAGCATTATCCGCGCACTCCATGACGAATCTTCCCCTTCCCCCGCCATCCCTCCCCCCTCCACCCCTACAAGCCTTCGCCCCAAAGGGCAAGGAGGTGTCGCTGTGACGGCTTGTTAGCCAATAGAAACCCTGTAGCCTACGATGGTCATCGCAGGCACTATGACATGGTTAATGAAACCATGGGTAATCCCTGTTAACATTGATTGCGTAATAGTTAATTACGTAATTAATCCTTCTGACTAAGCGAACAGGCTAATGTTGAAGTATCTAGAATATTCTAGATATGAATGGTGATGCAATGGGCTTATGATGAAAAGTCACTAAACGACCACGAATATTCTAGAAACTAAAGAATAGATATATAACTAGTCCATAGATCATCCTCAGATAGTCAGAGCAATTATAAAATACCTTTGTTTACTCGATTATCCAATAATCTTTATCCAAACTGTGACATATAATTGCTCTCTGCTATTTTCAGAAGGCATCTTTTAAAGAACCCTTATTCAGATACGCAGTGATTCAGATACGCAGTTCAGATACGCAGTTCAGATACGCAGTTCAGATACGCAGTTCAGATACGCAGTTCAGATACGCAGTTCAGTTACGCAGTTCAGATACGCAGTTGTCCAGATACGCAGTTCCTTAGGAGAAATGTCTTCCAACATTGAAAAACCTAACCCGAAAAATTCGCAAAATGTTTCGATAGAGCAATTTCGACAGCTGGAACTAAAATTCAACAAATTGCTTGAAAGACAAACGAAGGACTTAGATTCAAGAAGGGTTATCATTGAGAAAGACCCCCCTCCAAATGAGGGGAGCAATTTGAAGCCAACTAAGCTTCCAGAATTCCATGGTATTAGATCAGAGTACCCGGCATGGCGTGCCGCAGTCTTGGATACATTTCGTATGGATTGGCTCCTTTTTGGATACGACAACTCCCGGGCATTCTTAATGTTGTATAATTCACTGAAAGGTTCAGCTAGAACTAAGGCGGGATCTTTTTACGAAAATGGCGGGGTTCATCAAACTAGAGACCCTGAGGATTTTATTGAGTTTTTGGATAGGATTTACATGGACTCAACAAGAGTTTCTCGGGCAAATGCAGAATTACACCTAATGAAAATGAAAGAAAACCAGCGATGGTCGGATTTCTTCGCATCCTGGTCCAACAAGTTGACCGAGGCCCGAGGGGATTTCTGGCCGGATGAGAATAAGATATCTATGCTTCAGAGCGCTTTGAATAGAAAATTGACTACAGCATTAGCCGGTAACCACATGCTGCCGGATGACAATTTCAACGAATGGATACAAATAGTCAACAAGGTTTCCCAGCGGTTAGAGATGGTGGACGTTCGATTTGGAAGCTGGCAAAACTTGAGTCTCCCAGAAGCCCAGAAAGACGGAAAATTTTCGCGCAGTAACACAAACAAGCACGCATCTGAGGGTAAAATCATGGACAGCCAAGACAATAATCATAATTGGCGCCCACAGGCCGGGGACCTCGACGATTCAGGTGATACAGTCATGGGGGGGATTAACGCGGCGAGTGTTGAACGGCGCCGTGCCAAATGGAAGACAAGAGCAGAGCTTGAAAAGTTGAAGCAAGAAAGGCGTTGTTTCCGATGCGAGATACAGGGATGTATCACAAGTAGATGTCCCTTACTGCCAGCCAAAAAGCCGAAGAACTTAAGGGTAAATTCTGTAACATTGCCGTAAATTGACCCTTCCACGTATATTATTGATGAAGAAAATCACGATTCGGAAAACTGAAAGCTCCTAGGTTTAGTTGCACCTGGGAGCCAAAGGCAGCCTGTAGTGAAGATTTTAGCTTAAATACAAATCCATTTCTTGTCAATGCCCTTTTAAACGATACTCTGATTGTGCAATCTTTAGTAGACAATGGATGTTTGTGTTATGGTATTATTAAGGATACCTTAGTAGCTAAATTAAATCTGCCGCGCATTTCTATTACACCTCGGTCTCTAGAAACTGCAGAGAACTCTTCAGAAAATAAGCCAATCATAAAAGAAATTACCTTTGTGTCGCTGGATCTAGATGGATTTGTTACGCCAAAATTATGGTTGTATGTCGTTCCCCACAGTACACATCAACTAATTTTGGGCAAAAAATGGCTTGAAGACCAAGATGCCGTTGTTCATTCGAAAGAACAAAGGCTGGAACTTCGTAAGGCTGGGGGATCAGTTTACAGCGTCAAACGATGGCGCCAGGAAATGAGACATGTGGCACGCCCAAGAAACACTTCGATCACAAAAATGGCATCGATGATCGAGACGGTCCCTATTTGTAGAGCATCGCTCGAAGATATAAGTAAAGCCCTGCGCGATAAGCCAGACCTTTCAGTACAAAATGCTCGTGACCGATTACCTGAGGAAGTCAAGAAATTTGCCCATCTATTTGCAGACAATAATGGAGCAAATGATCTGCCGCCATGTCGAGGACCGCTTGATCATGCCATCGTCTTACGTGAGGAAAACGGAAGGACATTAACACCACCGTGGGGCCCGCTTTACAACATGTCGCGAGAAGAATTGCTTGTGTTGAGGAAGACGTTGACTGACCTTCTAAGCAAAGGATGGATCAGACCAAGCGGCTCGGCTGCAGCTGCACCAGTCTTATTCGCAAAGAAACCAAATGGTGGTCTCCGATTTTGCGTAGACTATCGTGGATTAAACGCAATCACGGTTCCTGATCGTTATCCATTGCCTTTATTTAAAGAGACGCTACGTCAATTATCAAAGTCAAGATGGTTCACGAAACTTGATGTCAAGTCGGCCTTTCACCGTATACGAATTAAGGAAGGTGACGAATGGATGACAGCCTTTAGATGCCGGCTCGGGCTTTTTGAATGGCTAGTGACCCCTTTCGGTTTAGTCAACGCCACCGCGACATTTCAGAGATACATAAATGAGCAACTAAAAGAGCATCTAGATATCAATGCCACAGCATACATGGACGATGTGCTGGTATATACTGATGGTGACGAGAATAACCATTGGGAAACAGTTTGCAGTATCTTGAGCAAACTTGAAAAGGCAGGACTGTTCCTTGACATCGATAAATGTGATTTCCTTTGTAAAAAGTTAAGTATCTAGGCTTCATAATCGAAGCGGGCAAAAACATAACTGCCGACCCAGCGAAGATAAAAGCAATTCGTGAATGGGAGGCACCGAAGACAGTTAAAGGCGTACGCTCATTTTTAGGCTTCGCTAATTTCTATCGGTGCTTCATAGATAAGTTTTCCGAAATTGCAGCTCCGTTGATTGAACTAACAAAAAAGAAAACACCGTGGCGTTGGGGAAAAGAAGAGAGTTTGGCTTTTGAAAATCTGAAGAATACATTTGCCTCAACACCGGTACTGGCCCAATGGGACCCTGAGCGGGAGACAGTTTTAGAGGCGGATTGCTCAGGCTACGCACTCGGTGGTTGCTTATCTCAATTAGATGATCAAAAGAGACTTCGTCCGATCGCATACTTTTCCAGAAGGTTGTCGGGTGCAGAGGCCAACTACCCAATCCACGATAAAGAAATGCTCGCAATTGTAGCATGCCTTAAAGAGTGGCAAGCAGAGTTAAGGTCAACATCAAAGCCCTTTACTATCCTTAGTGACCATAGGAATCTTAACTATTTTGCATCAAAGAAACTTTTAAATGAACGACAAGTTCGGTATAATGATGTCTTACAACAATTTAATTTTGAACTAAAATGGCGATCTGGAAATTCGAGCGAGCGTCCGGACGCATTATCAAGGCGTGAGCAAGATAAACCAGGGGGACTTGATGATGAGCGAAATGCAGGAAGGCTGTTACAATTACTACCAAATATTTCCCTAAACCCCATTGATACAAAGGAAATGGGCCAAAATAACAATAAAGAGACAGACCCTGCTGCACTAGCAAGACTATTTGAAGACGATGAAATGCAATCTCTGTGGGCAATCGCAGTGGAAAAGGATAAGGACTGGATACGTGCTCGTGAAGCAGTCCGAAATGGTGAAAGGAGCTTCCCCCCTGATCTCGCCCTAAAATTTAAAGTGAACATAGCCGAATGTACAGTGGCTGCAGATAAAGTGCTGAGGGGTAGGGAGAACAGGATATGGGTTCCAGACTATGAACCTCTGCAGACGGCAATACTACAGCGTACCCACGATAGTTATCTTGCAGGACATCCGGGAAGAGATACCATGATAGGTATCCTTCTACGGCGATGGTTTTGGCCAAAGATAAGAGATTGTGTCAGAAGATTTGTCCGAAACTGTGATGTCTGTGGATGAACAACTGTCTGGCGGGAAGCTAAAGCTGGATTCCTTCGTTCCTTACCTATACCAGAACGTCTTGGAAATGAACTTACAATCGATTTCGTGACCGATATGCCACCGTCAAATGGATGTACGAATATTATGGTAATTACAGACCGTTTGTCCAAAGAAATATTTGCGTTTGGTACGAAATCAATGACTTCAGAAACATGCGCCAAAGTATTCATCGATCGATACTATCGTTACCATGGATTCCCACGTTACTTAACTAGTGATCGAGGTAGTGACTGGCTGAGCCATTTTTGGAAAGCCTTCTGCGAGTTAACAGGAATATCACAACGGTTAACAACAGCTTACCACCCTCAATCAAATGCTAGTGAGCGAGCAAATCAGGAAATCTTCAAGTATCTAAGAGCCTTTTCATGTTATGCTCAAAATAATTGGATGGATTTATTGCCAATGGCCCAATTAGCCCTCAACGCCCGGCCAAACTCGGCTATCGGAAATATGAGTCCATTTTTTCTGCGACATGGCTACGAGTTAAATCCTTTGGTGGAACCACCAGATAAAATACCATCTCGACATCCAGGGCGACTTGCTGCCACGAAATACGTGCGAAGATTAAGGGATGCGACAGACTTTGCACAAGCTGCTATGGCCTCGGCGCAACAACGGTATGAAACTTATGGAAACCAATTCCGGAGACAACCTGAGAAGTTCAAGGTTGGTGATAAAGTTTGGCTTAATCTGCGCCATATACAAACTCCTCAGTTGTCGAAGAAACTAGCATGGCAGCATGCAAAATATGAAGTAACGGCCGTACCTGACGCGTTAACCGTAGAGCTAAACGTTCCCGGAAATATACATAAGCGCTTTCACGTGGAATTGATAAAACGAGCTGCTACAGATCCATTTCCAAGTCAGATACGTGATGATGCCCGAAACCCACCTGTCATTGACGACCTAGAAGAGCCTGAATTTGAAATAGAATCTATTCTACGGGCTAGAAAGGTTCGTCGTGGTCGGGGAACATACCGACAAGCATTAGTTAAATGGGTTAGTGAGGCAAACCCAACATGGGAGCCCATAGAATCATTAAAAGATACAAAAGCTCTGGACAGTTTCGAAGCTTTATACGGCCCCATCGATAAAAATGATGGGCCTCCGAATGATAGTATCGGATCATATGTTGGGCCTGCAGAGCAAATGACAGTTCGCAAACGTCGAGAACGTCAAAAACGAAAGTGAGAATCTTTGGCGCGCAAAATACTGGGTAATGGGCGAACGAGAGGAGGCCTTGTGACGGCTTGTTAGCCAATAGAAACCCTGTAGCCTTCGATGGTCATCGCAGGCACTATGACATGGTTAATGAAACCATGGGTAATCCCTGTTAACATTGATTGCGTAATAGTTAATTACGTAATTAATCCTTCTGACTAAGCGAACAGGCTAATGTTGAAGTATCTAGAATATTCTAGATATGAACGGTGATGCAATGGGCTTATGATGAAAAGTCACTAAACGACCACGAATATTCTAGAAACTAAAGAATAGATATATAACTAGTCCATAGATCATCCTCAGATAGTCAGAGCAATTATAAACTACCTTTGTTTACTCGATTATCCAATAATCTTTATCCAAACTGTGACAGTCGCTGACAGAGACGCTACTGTCAACCACCTCAGCCGCAACCACCAGGAATCAGGAGGCCTCACTCCTTTTCCAAAACATTGCAAGTGTCTTAGACGACGTGATCAGTGAGAACAGATCAATCCCCCACCACCTCCAGAAACCTTTCAGAGAATTTGTTTTGGACCCGACCTCTGTCGCCCGACGACACTTCGAGTGTCACGTTAGAGGCTCACCACACCCGCCAGTACCTTACTCAACTACCCCTAATGTACAAGTTAAACAAACTGTGCAAGGAGCTACCAATCCCTCCGGCCTTCGACAGACAAAATCGTTTGCTTCCATTATGTCACAGTCTAGTCAAGAGCGCTTGCGCAGCTAGATGATTAGAGGTAGTTAATATTCGAATCTATGGAGGAGTAACTACGTTGCTGCTTTACAAATATATATACTACAATCCTCCTCAGCCCAGACAACTCCCCTGGCTTCAGTGTCATCGTAGACTTCTGAGATTCTCATGCCTCCGTGAACCTCCTGTATCAGCAAGTTCCAGGTACCAGTAAGCTTAGGTCTATTGTTTGAGGGAGGCATTGCGTATCTAGAGCCCCTAGTGTTTCAAGCAAAGAGACCCGCTACTTATGCGCACTGACCTGGTACGATGCACTATCCTTGTAGAGTCTGTGATGCCTATGGACAGCATGGGCTACAGGGATAAACCAGCTTACCAGCTGTTACACATTACTGCAGTTCCAACCCCAGTACAGAGATCCAATGTGCAAGCATTGCAGCAGAAAAAACCGACACAACTGCTCAGTTCTGTGAAACCTACCAAAACCCACCCCAAAAAACTTCCAGAAGACAATCGCTTACTAGTACGAGTCAGCGAAGGATACCCCGCACTTAGGATGTCACCCTATGCCATACAACAGCAGTTCAATGCTTTCCTCAACGCAAAACTGGTTCGCGAAGTTCAGATGACCAAGACAGGATTTGCAATTTGCCCAGTAAACATAGAGGCTCAAGAAGCTTTGTCTGTCCGTATGGGCGAGTTAGAATCCTTTCTGTCCTCACAGGGCCAGTGCAAAGTCGAAAAGCCGATTCAACACAACGCCTACAGATTATCGGGCGTTCCCCGCTCATATGCTAGTTACAATGGTTCCTCAATGGAGATGTCAGAAATTTCCGCAACCACTATTGCAGAAGCTTTAACAGATTTGACCGATGTCACCCCCATTAATGTCCTTGAGTCTCGAGGCTCAAGTAACTCAGAGTTCTATCATCAGAAAAATTGGATTGTCCTCTATCCCAAAGGCTCAACGCTATCAAAGTTGCTACCTCTCTTCGGGGTACGAGTCCCTACAAAACTGCTACCACAGAAGATTAAAACTCCCCAATGCGGAAGGTGCTTTGGCTGGCACAATGAATGTTCGTGCGCTCGGATCCCCCGTTGCAGAATCTGTGGCTCAACTCAACACTTAGAAGCAGGCCACACCTCCTGCGACTCTTCAAAAGATCAATTCTGCCCGCCTAAATGCGCAAACTGCCATGGTCCGCACCCAGCAGACTCCCTGGAATGTCTTATTCGACCTCGAAAAGATAATTCGCTGCCTCCCAAGCAACAGATTGCTCAGATTAGACTGGCCGCAGCGGCCGCTAGATTCCGACTGAAAGCAGCACACTGTGGAGTAATGGAGAACCAAACCAGAGCATCCGCTCCTTCGAACAACAACGAAACTCCAGCACTCCCAAAGACCCCACCTACAGTTAGAAGGCTCTTCACTGAATCTCCTTCAATAACTAGCGGTAGATTCGCACCTCTGGCTGACGACAGCCTTCAGAGCAGCTCAATGGAAACAGCTAATGACTACTAAGACCTCTTCCATCCACATACTCTCAGTTAATGTAGGTCGCAGCTCGTCTGCGCATCAAATTGCTCTCTCAACTTCCTTTCAGAATAACATATATATTTTGCTGGTTCAAGAACCCTATATCTCCAAGGATATCTCAAGGAGAATCACGTGCAAATACCCTTCGTAACAATGCTTCACCCCTACCGATAATTGGTTTACCAGACCTAGTGTGACGGCTGTTCAGCCGATTGTAAACCTGTAGCCAACGATGGTTATCGCAGGCATGTACTATCATGCAGATCATGGGTACATAAGGCAAGATCACTAATAATAGAGATTAGCGACTGCATTATGCAAGGGTCCTAGATTGTACAAGGGTCTATAATCAGGGCTACAGCATGATTAGGTAATCAGGGTTTGGCTTGAACTGACTGATACTAATTATAAGTTTGTATCCTTGATTTTCAATAATTACCCACGGGTGATGTTCAAAGCTGAACAATGGAAAGGAAACACAGAACTTGTATATAGAGGATTGTTCGGAACCTAAGTTAGCTTTTCTTCTTCATAGTGAATTATTAACAACCATTACTCATACAAGTGCTCATTGCCTCATATAGTTAATCTGTGACACCTAGAGTGCTAACTTACACACGGATTAATAGCGCTATTTCATTTGTCCAAGAACGGCCGCAACCCAATATAGTCCAAGGGGCCGGGGACGTTATTTTTCTCAACTTTAAAGCCTCTGGTCTCCCACCTACTCAAATTTTTAATGTCTACAATGCCCCCCCTGGGGCTACAAACCCAGGAGCAGGTTTATCTTTCCTTATTTCTATACCAGAAAATAGTTTCCATCGAAATATAATTCTGGCCGGAGATTTCAATTTACATCATCACTTATGGCACCCTTCCCGCCGTGGGTCACCTTCTACTCAAGCAGAAACTCTTACCCGCTGGCTCGAGGCCAAAAATATTTCCTTTATATCTGAGATAGATCAGCCAACACATATTCGCGGAAATGTCCTGGATCTTGCTTTTGCTTCAGACTCCTTAGTCGCTGAAAGTATCACTGCAGCAGTCCAACGAGATCTTGACGTGAATTCGGATCATTATCCAGTCTTAGTTTCACTACCCTGTCAAGTTGAGAAAGACTTCCCCCTCCCCCGTTTACGGTTTGCAACAATCGACACGCCAACATTCTTCTCGCTTCTTCGCTCACAACTGGACGGGCTTGCACTCCCCGTAGCTAAGTCTCCGTCGTGCCTAGATAAGAGAGCTGAAGATTTAGTACAGATCCTACATAGCTCCTTCTCCGGTTCGGCAAAGAGGTCCTTACCACAGAACAGAGGTCAGCCATGGTGGGACCAAAGCTGCAGGGAAGCAAGAAGGCGATATAGAGAAGCAGCTCGCTATTCTGACTCAACAAACGAAGAGAAGAAGAAATTCCGAAGAGCGGTAAGAAAGGCTAAGTCTTCCTTCTTCCAGAAAAAGCTTGGGGAAGCCAGCAACGCAAAGGATGCTTTTGATATAACTAAATGGCATAAGTCAAAAGGTAGCTTCCGTATGCCTCCACTTACCGACCCACTCTCTCCAGAGACACCGCCTGCGCAAACCAATGAAGGAAAAAGAGAGGTTTTAATGAAGAATCTCCTGTGCAATCAATCAGGTGTAGCTGATATTCCCTTGACAACCCCTACTGTAGCGAGTGCAGAGCTCCCTTTCCCTCAGATCGACTTTGACGAAATCTCTAACGCCATCCTCGGCGCTGGCAACACAACCGCGGGAAAGGATGAAATTCCTACTGCAGTCATTCGCCTCGCGTGGCCACATATCTCAAGTTTAGTCCTGGACCTCTTCCAGGGATGTATTGACTCCGGCTATCATCCTCAGTGCTTCCGTATTGCGATTATAGCAATAATTGGTAAGCCAAATAAGGCGGATATGTCATCTCCAAGGTCTTACAGACCAATAGCACTTTTCTCGGTTTTGGGTAAGGGACTGGAAAGAGTAGTTGCCAGGCAGATGGCTTGGGTAGCCATCAAATATAAGGTACTCGCCAGTCAACAGTTCGGCGCTTTGCCGCTCCGCTCATCTGTAGATTTAACCACCTGTCTCACGCATGACATCGAAACTGCACTCAATAAGGGCTTGACGGCCTCGGTTGCTACCCTGGATATAATAGGAGCTTTCGACGCTGTTCTCCCAGGAAGACTTGTGAGACGCCTTAGGGAACAAGGCTGGCCTACTCATCTTTGCAATTGGATTGCATCATTTGCAACCGAACGCAAAGTTTGCATACGCATTGATAGAGAAGTTGGTGAGCCGAGAGCAATTAACTGTGGACTCCCCCAAGGTTCTCCAGTATCCCCTATTCTGTTGATGCTGTACATATCGCCTCTCTTCAAGCTAGAAGGTCTCAAAAACTCTTTTGGATACGCTGATGATGTAGCGATTCCTGAAATATCTCCCACACTCGAAGCGAATTCAGAGAAAATTGGTACAGCAATTGACCAGGCCTTAGCCTGGAGCATACAAGAAGGTATAAAGTTTGATCCAGCGAAATCGGAACTTATTCATTTCTCGAGAAAACACAGGGACAAGGAACAGAGCCCCCAAGTACAAACTAGTCACTTCACCATTACCGAGAACAGTCGTCCCTACATCAAATGGCTAGGCGTTCATTTTGATAGGAAGCTTACCTTCCGTCACCATGCACAAGTTCAGGCAACGAAAGCCCTTAAGGTTGCAAATGCTCTCCGCTGCATTGGTAATACTGTTCGCGGTGTGTCACCCAGACTTGCTAGACAAGCTATAATGGCATGTGTCTTGCCCATCGCTCACTTTGGGGTTGCAACGTGGTGGCCAGGGATAAACAGAACTCTTAAGGACAGGATAATATCTAATAGAGTTGGACAACATCTCCTCATGTTAGACAAAGTTCATGCAGCTGCCGCAAGAGCAATATTACCCGCTTTCCGCACAACACCTTCTGTCGCACTCCTTAGAGAGACAGGTCTCTCACCAGCTATAGTGGCGCTAGACTGTATATCAAGAAGGGCCGCTGCTCGCATTCGAAAGTTAGACTCTCGACACCCTCTATCCCAACAAGGACGAAAGTCACTTCTATCCCCCGCTTTGTCAAGGTTTGCCCGCTCATATAGAAGCATTCCAGCATCTGAACATTTTGACCCTCTTATTCTTGCTTCTTGGGAGACGCAGGAAACCCTACGTGACTCCCTCAGACGTATCAAAATTCCGACAACACCTTCAATATCAGGAGTAAACAATTTTCGAGACTTTGTCAGGTCAGTTCCACCAGCTGACATACAAGTTTACTCAGATGGTTCCAAATTACCAGACGAAAGGACTGGAGGTGGTTATATTATTTTCCAATTTGGGCTTCAAATAAAAACTGAAGCCTTCCCCCTAGGCACTGGGAAGGAGGCTTTTGATGCAGAAGCTCATGCGGCCCTAAAAGGAATTCAAGCAGCAGTTGCTCTCCCATCGGCACGTTTTGCGAGTAATATATGGCTATTTGTTGATAACATCGAAGTAGCGAGAAGACTCTTCACTAAAACCACCAGTATCTCGTCTCAAAATACTTTCCTAGATGCTTTCGAAATGCCCAAAAAATGGAAAGCCCGGTCTAGACTCCCTCACACGTGTGAGGGTAGCATAAAAATACGATGGATCCCTAGCCATTCGGGGATTGAAGGGAACGACCTCGCCGATACCCAGGCTAAGAGAGGCACAGCGTTGCCTGCCCAAGATTTCCAAGAAAAGTTATCGATCGCGTCACTTGCTAAGTGGCTTTCGACTCAGATGAGCCAAGCGAGGGAGAAGTGGTGGAAAGATCACATACCCCTTAGCTACGCTAGATTTGAAATAAATGATGCCCCTGCTTTCCCAAAAGAGCTTCTACTGGATAGAAAAGCTTTGGGACAAATTATTGCTGGTAGGACTGGCCACGGAGATTTTGCCGCTTATCATACCCGATTCAACCGCGAAGAGGCAAACAATAACTGCCGCTGCGGGTCTCCAAAAACCCCGACACACTTCCTTTTCTGCCGGATACTTCGTCGCCGCGGCGGACGTCCTGAAGGGCCCATAAATTCGCTTCTACCAAACCTACTTGGCACACCGGAAGGAGCTCTAATTTTAAGTAAATGGTTAGACCGTGCCCGATATTTTGAGCAAATTTGCCCTCGCTAGGGGAGCTTTTATTCTAATTTCCTTTTACGTCTTTTTTTTCCTTTGTCCGATTCGAGGCTCCGGAGGAAAGGTGGAGCGGGGGAGTGTGACTGACTGATCACCAGTCAAGAGTGTGTGGAAGACTCCTGAGATACTTTTTTTTTTTGCATATTTGCATACTTCTATTTTGTGCGCAGTTTCAGATAACGCTGCACAGCCATGTAAATTAGACTTAGCAGTCCTTAGATCTAGGGTTCCGACTCTAGCGTCCTATATCCCAATTGGGATAGATATCACGTGCTTCTGGGGCACATGATCATCACCCCAGACGTAAAATAGAAACAACAACAACAACAACATCATATCGGGCTTAGCCCGTCACAGCTGTTATCAGAAACAGATCTTACAACACAGCTGTACATAGGCAGATGAAAAAGCACAATAGATAGATTTTCTCCTTAGATTGCAGTAACTAACTGATTTTATATTTGGACTTGCTCTGATGATTTACAACATAAATTGATCTGGCGACATGTGGTTGGAGATTGGAATTTGAGTTTAGGATTGATAGTAATGATGGATAATCCAACACTATGTTATGAGCATACAGACTAGTGTCAAGAGGTATAGGAGATGGAAATTTTTGGTATAGCCTATAAATGTATTTAAATCAACTTTCATGGCTAGATGGCTGAATACAATATGATTTTCAAAAAAAAAACCGACCGCTGTTTTATCCGCCCAGGAGCACGCAGAGTATGAAATGTACGACTACAACAGATGTTTATGAAGAAGTTCAACGTGAATGAACCTGTCGTAACTGTAGAACAATCATATTGATATAGATTAGAAAACAATGACTTTCTGACAGATAATTTGTATAGCACATTCTTTTTCGCCAGGGATAATCTATATTTCCTAGGCTCCTGGCAGACATCAGCCAGAGACGAAGCTCGTTGAAGTTTTACGCCAGAGTATGGCGTGAATACGGGGTGGAAACATCTAAGATTATCTCGCAGTTCCCATTCTTATGACCATCTTGTGATACGCTTTATTCGATAAGATCCCACATTTTGATCGCGTTGGATTTTCCTTGACTGACCTAATCCTAACTTTCTGGAATATCGCTAGACCTTATAACACACGCTGTTATCAGGTGTACAACGGTGTGAGTTAAGGTCACAACGCTTTGTTTTAGGACTTCTCCCCTGTTTCTCCTTACCCATATCCCAGCCCCTTGCACGTTGGGGAGCACCTTCTTTTCCTTAATTTGAGTACGATTTGTCAGGCGTTAGAGGACTTCAAGGGTACGTTCTAGTCGAGAAAAAGTCGAGGCTGTCATCCAAATGATCATTCAACCGGAGATGTACGAGTAGTCTCGCGGTGGTGGGCGGGTGGAGCGTGTCAGAATGGTATGCGCTTCAATGGATTGTTCTTAAAGCTTGTTATGCTTGTGTTCACAGATGATCAGACTTATGGGACAATTGGAGGCTGTAGAAGGGATCAAGTGTGGGTTGTTGATTATTCCCAGCCCAAACTATTGCACACTTTCCATGTACAAAAAAACTATCTAATAAAACTAATTGGTAATTGTATTAAAACTTTACGCCCACTACGTGTAATGATCACTTGGTGGGGTCTCAATAATGCGCAGGAGTTCAACTTCTGTATTCAACTTACTATCGGTCTCTCACTTCTACTGGCTCGCGGAAGTCCCAGACTTTATCTCTAACGAGCGATCATGTACGTGAACAATAACAACCTAAAGGTACAGGGTATTCCTAGTCCCATTTTGCCTGACTCCAATCCATAACGCCCCAAAATAACTCCTGGTCAATAGCCCTGTCTCATGATGTGAAATTGCCATGTAACAACTTATTCGCAATAAATTGTGTCAATACGGACTAGAGTATAATAGGACATACAATAGGTATAGCGCAGAATGTTAACCGAGCTATGACGGCTCAACGGTTAACATTCCTAGCAAACCCTACCAACATCTAGAACTAATTTCAACAGAGCGAAGTCTGTGAGTGAGGGAATTCTAGCCTGATTATCTTACCGGTGGTGTCGAGATGGGCGTCTTCGAAAGTCCAGATAGTGACGCAGAGCTTCAATGTGTCTATCCGTCTCTGAATGATAAGACAGTGAAAGTGTGCAATCGACGATGAGAAATTTGCAGAGGTATTCCCAAAGATGCGAAACAAACTGAGCGCCGCGATCAGTTATGACACCATTAGGGCAACCAAAATACGTTTCGGCCAGATCTTTGGCACCGACAGTTTATGGCGTGGAGTTGTGATAGTTATTTTACTGTGACGATTGTTGAAACTATCTTTTCCTCTCGAAATATCTTTCAAGTCTATGCAGTTACGTTGCCATGGATACTCAAGCACAAGAAAGCAATGGAAAATGTGGTGTTTTGTCGTATCTATTTTGCGCCCGTCTCCACAGATTACAATCGTCAACACACAATACAGAGAATTTTTCATTTCTTTCCTGTAAAATCAGCTAAATATATAAAAAAAACGACCCTATTTGAGATCTGAGGTGATCTGTACCGTCAAATAAGGATGATAGGTGTGAAAATTGTAATTAATATATGCGGAATAATTACCTGTCTGAGTCCTATAATTTGGAAAGCAGCAAACACAATGATAATTAGCAAACAGGACAATATACAATGAATTTAAGGGGAACCCCATCCGAAATGCATCAAAACCTTAGCAGGGCATAGAGCAGCGTAGCAAGACAGATAAGAAGCGAGCAGACGGGGCTCAATTCTTACTTGTACAGAAGAAAAGTATCTGGAGTCGATAACTCAGAATGCCAATGTGGATCTCCGCCGCAAATCGTCAGACAAATGATCATGGCATGCCCTAAGTGGGCAAAAAGCCGGGGAGAAGTTCTGCGAAAGGCAAAAGATAGGTCCCATGGGGCCATGATTCAAAGCTCACGGGATATGACTAGAATCACACAGTGGATTTTAGATGAAGGTTACCTAGAACAGTTTCGACTTGTAAGTCAAGTTGAGGCGTTGATGCAGGAAATGAGGAATAATACAGGAAAGGAATTAGACGAAATTCACACCGTATATACAGTGTAGTATACTTTCTGAAGGTAAAACTGAGAACATGAAAGATATCAGACTGCAGTTTTTAGGGGATTTTTGCCGCAAGGCTTCCTCCTATGTAAATTACAAAGATAGGGAACGTCTAATTGCCATAAAAATCCACGTGATTAAAATAAGGGAAGGAAACAATTACTAAATATTTCCTTAAGGGACTTGCGCCTCTACTGGTAACAGCGGAGAGATGTCGTTGACTGAGTTGCTACTGTCAACCATCTTCGCCACCAACGCTAGGGCTCATGAGGCCACACTCCTATTCCAAAATATTGCTTGCGTTCTGGATGAGGCTATCACCGAGAATGAACACATACCTCAGCATCTTAAGAGAACGTTTTATAAATTTATTGCTGATCTAAATTCAGTGGCACGTAGAAACTTTGAGTGCCATGTGCGAGGCTCTGCTCGACTTCCATTCCTAACTCTGCGAATGGGATTCCACAGCCTCATGCAGAGCCTTCGACTATACCAAGCGGACTTTCATAGTTCCACACGGCTCCTCCGATGGTACAAAAGGCAACAAAACCTGCAACCGTCACACGCCCCACATCTCATGCAAATATTGCAGCTACCCCGGCTCCTAGACAGCATGTACGGAAGCCTATGGTCCAACCCTCAATACCCAACACTAAGCCGCGAGCTAAATTGAAGGAAGCGCCTGAAGATAATCGTCTTTTTGCTCGGGTTTCTGCAGGGCATCCTGCTCTTCAGATGTCCCCACACGCGGTGATGTTACAAATCAACATTTTTTTGAAAGAAAAACTTGTGCGAGAAGTGCAGTCCATTAAAACTGGCTTCGCAATCTGCCCAATCTCCGCCACTGTGCAAGAGTCTCTAATTTCGAAAATGGGTGAGATAGAAACCTTCGTCTCCATCCAAGGCGAGAGCAAAGTTGAAAAACTAATACAACATACTGCATACAGAGTCTCTGGCGTTCCTTGTTCCTATCAAGGCTATGATGGCGATTCTATGACGTCAACAATCATAACTTCTAAGATGGTGTCCGAAGCCCTTCTTGATCTCACTAACGTCGCTCCGTTGAATGTGCTTGAGTCTCGAGGACGATATGACTACGAGTACTCTCCCACAAAAAGCTGGATTGTGCTTTATCCTAAAGGTACAGCTCTTGCCTAGGTCCTTCCCCTATTCGGAGTTCGTGTCCCTGTTAAAATCCTCCCTCAAAGATTACGAACCCCCAAATGCGATAGATGCTTCGGATGGCACAATGAGAGATCATGTGCTAGACTCCTCCGCTGCAGAATTTGCGCCTCTACTCAATACGTGGATAGTAGCCATACCTCTCGTGACCCCAGCAAAAATCATTTGTACCCCTCCAAATGCGCAAATTGCGATGGTCCTCACCCTGCAGATACATTGGAATGCCTCATTAGGCCTCGAAAAGACAACACTCTACCAGGAAAGTTGTAGGCAGCTCAAATTAAGCAAGCGGCAGCTAGTCTAAGATTAAAGGCCGCTCATTGCGGAGTCACAGGATCAAAGGTCACTGACGGAACCCCAGAGGGCGGCAATTCGGTCCAGGCTCCTAAAACACAGCCCGTCCAATAAACGCAACCAATTCTTCAAACTCCACCTCCTGTTAGAAGACTTTTTACCGAGGCTCCTTCGCCCTCTAAAGGAAAATATGCAGTATTGGATGTAGACATGCATCAAGGCAATCTCGAGGATATAGATGAATACTAAGCCTTCAGTAAAATTACTTTCAATTAATGTTGGGCGCTGTTCAGCTACTCACCAGATCTCTCTTGAAAATGCATAGCAAAATTAAATCGATTTCTTGCTCATCCAAGAACCGTATATCTCTAGAGATATTACTCGAAAAATAACTTGCAGGCATCCATCTTTTCAATGCTTCACATATGTGGACGACTGGACTGTCCGACCTAGTGTACTTCTGTGAACAAAAATAGCAGCCTAATTCCCACCCAGGATGCCCCAAGCTCCACTTTGGACCAGAGTACAGCTGTGACATCCCGTCACACGAGTTCGCGGAGATCGGGAGTTATTCCTCAGGCAGTAGTCTAGTATCGCTGGTAGCGGAACTTCAGTATGAAACTAGTTACCGCAGGAAACATACTTTTGGTAATGACATACAGACGATGCTAGGAGGATCTATTGTATATAATCAGTCTTTGCACTTCTCTTAGATCTGTACCTTAAAATCTTATGCTTTTAGGATTCACCGACGAGCCTTTTTCCAACGTGATAACCTAGGTGTTACATCTGTTCCCTGTAAATCTCCATCCCAAAAAAACTTTCGTAGAAGTGATTGAAGATGCCAACAAATGGAAAATACGAGAGCGTCTCCCTCACACATCCATTGGGCAAGTTAATATTAGGTGGGTTCTAGGTCACTCCGGAATTGAAGGAAACAAGCTTGCCAATCGTGAAGCAAAGAAAGGGGCCAGTATGACGTGCATTGGACATCCTAAATACTCTATTGCAGCGCTAAAGAGATGGCTACTGGTCAATGAAAATAAAGTTCGAGAAGAATGGTGGAAGGATCAGACCCTATCATCTTCCTCAAAACTAGAAATCAACAATGCACCCCGACTCCCCAAAGAGCTGCTATTAAGCCGTAGGGGTCTATGTAACGGCCGATAGTCCGGATGTAGCCTGTAGCTCGCGTTGAATAACGCGAGCCTCTCTGATAGTTAAAGCGTCAAACGCGACGCGCGCGTTTGAGTCGCGTATCACTAGGATCAATGACTCGAAAGCGCTGTACAATATAAAACAAGATAGGTTATAGAAATGAGACTCGGTCAGATGCCGGGAGGGCGATACGTGGTTCAGGATAGAGCGGATGGAACTACTTAGAGACATATCATGAGACAGGCTACGGTGGACAGGAATCCAGGGCCAGAGTAAAGGTTTCGGGAAAGGTATACATAGAGATCGGGTATCTCGTATTGGGGGACATGGTGGGGAGGACCGTTGTGTCTAGACTTGTGATCTTAGTATCGTTGATTCAGTAGGATCATTCTGTTATCTTTAGGACCTAGAGTGTCCAGTCAATTTATTACCTTATACATACAATTATTTATCTCTGATGAACTCAAAGGTCCACGTGGGGTTGATCATACCCGGAACTTCTACCCTTCAAATCAGACCCGCAGAGATAAGAGGAGCGCGTGAGGGGCCTGCAATCGAGGTATCCACAATTGATGGACCCACAATTGACGGAACGTTCCCGGGCCGATCGGGATCTAGGGAGAGCGTCAAATACCGTGCGGGCAATACCGCTATTGGTGGTAATGTGCTCTATAACATAAGCAATAATCCCCATTCAACAGATGTAAGGCAGAATTGTAGAGATGGCACTTTTCTCAACTATAATGGCGCGATAGCACGGGATGGGGAGGGATATGTTGAGGCAGGAAGTGGAGCAATGTGTAGTATAAGTCGAACGCAAATTCCTGTATCTAGATTTCCTCCTCACAGAAAGAAATATTAAATATTGTTCCCGCAAATTACGCCCAAGCTAATTTCCTCCGAACCGTGACAGTCTAGGCCATTTGGTCGCAGCTAGGACAGGCCATGGAGATTTCGCAGCATATCACTGACGTTTTAAACATGAGGAAGCCGGATTAAACTGTCGTTGTAGATCCCCTAAGTCACCTACTCATTTCCTTTTTTGTCGAATTCTTCGACGTGGAGGCGGCCGCCCTCCTGGGCCCATAAATCAACTCCTCCCAAGTCTACTTGGCACATCAGAGGCAGCGACAATTTTAATCAAATGGCTTGACCATTCTCAATTTTTCGACTAAATCTGCTCCAGACGAGAAATTTATCACTCGTTTTCTTTTTCTTTTTTTTCCTCTCTTTGTTATTCACTTTGAATGATCGGGGACCCCTGAAAGTGTTAGATGGAGTGGGTGAGAGAGATTAGCTAATCACTAATCGCGAGCAAGTGGAGGTCTCTTAAATTATTTTGCTATCAGCTTATATCACTTCTATGCGCAGTTTTTGACAACGTAGCATAGCTTTGTAAACTAAACTAGCCTCTAATTCTAGGGCACCGGCTCCAGCGTCCTCTGTCCTGTGTGGGAAAAAAGGTCGCTCGTCGAAGACGAGCAACTCAAATAGACGAAAAATAGAATCATCATCATCATCATCAGAAAGACTCTGGATTTAGAGAAGTTAAGATCCAGACGAACTGTAAGTATGTGTATATATTTACAAATAGTGCTATGTGTGCCCCAACATGTACAAGCGAGTGTATGACTAATCCACTAGTTATAAAGATCTTTGACACCATTAATCCATTTTGCAGGACAAAGGACGCTACGGCCAGGGCTCTTGAATGCAAGACTTTTTCAAGAATTACAAAGCTGCACTGCGTAATCTGAAACCATTTTAATATTGTTAAAATAAGCACTGGTTGTCGGCAGTATTATTCAGTGGAAGACAAATGAGGGATAGATAGACTTAATTGGGTGCGGATTGTTGCCCTAGTAATCGGATCCGGAATTATCCGGCTCCTATAGATCTTCTTACATCGGTGACACGCTAGAGAACAAAACTATACGCGGTCGTGCATCCGTACATTCCCTTACTTAGATAAAATATAAACATATTTTGAGCCCACGACTGCGAACAGCTAACGTGAGGTCCCGCCACAGTATTAATGAGATGTAGATTAGTCTGGTGTGGATAAGTGTAGACAATCTATTCGTGTGTCGAACTACATAGTCGGAATTGGTACCTGTATACATTTGCAGCTGGCCTGAAGGCCATTGCTGAGAACCTTGACCCGCTCTCATTCTCAACCAACACCTATAACCCTGTGCTGGGCTTTCTAGTCGGTCTGATCTACAGCAACCATGCGCAAGACTATCGACCGATCATGGCTGCACAGCAACACTATTGGATGGTCGAATATTGCTGCAGAATTAAGTGATCATCACAACAGAAACTGCTGACAGAAAGAAAAAAAAGCGCTATAGAAAAATTCAGTAAAATTTCACATAAGGAAATTTATCTATCTCTCATCGAGGACAGATGTCTTCGAAAAATCGTGTGCTTTCGAGCCATTGACTTAAACTGAATGCTCCTTCGAAGGTTCGGAGTAGATTTGGGATGAGTTGATGAATAGGCCCCGAGAGACGGCCACCGCGACGTTGGAGAATGCGACAAAATAAATTGTGGGTGGGTGTCTTTGCAAACCCGCAGAGACTGGTTGTATTGGCTTCTTCGTGTTTAAAACGGGTATGATAGGCAGCAAAATCTCAAGGCCCCGTTCTGGCAGCAATAACTATGCCTAATAATTTCCGACTTAAGAGAAGGTCCTTGGGAAAGCTTGGAGTATCTCTAATTCCGAGATTTTCGTATGAATTTGTAGTATGTTCTTTCCACCAAATATCCATGGCTTTTGACATTTGTGCCGCGTGCCATTTTTCTAGTGCCGCCAATGAAAACTTCGGTTCTTGCAATGGAGTGATAGTTGCCCCTCTCTTTGCCTCATGGTCTGTGAGTTCATTTCCTTCTATTTCCGAGTGACTGGGGACCCATCTAATTTTGACCTGGCCTGAGATTATATGAGGAAGCCTGGTTCAATCCTTCCATTTCTCCGCTGACTTCAGGAAATTAAGGAAGAATATTTGTGATGACGTGTTCGTTGGTTTAGTCAGTAAAAGTCTTGCCACCTCGAAATTATCAACAAAAATCCATAGATTATTTGCGAAGCGTGCTGTGGGGAAGGCTGTGGCAGCCTCGATACCCCTTGAGGCTGCATATACCTCAAAATCGAATGGTTCCTGGTGTATACCGAGGGGGAAAGCCCCCGAACCTATTTGTCAAACGATGGGCAGTTTGGAACAAACAAAACCTAGTAATGCAAATTATTGGACACATTTTTGATTGTTACATCGTCTGGAGATACCTGTTTCGGGGTATGATGTTTCGCTTAGGATATGGTGATCAGGAGGCTCAATTTTCCAACATGAGATATCTTGGTCTGAAGTTTGTATAATTTGTTTCATCATGTACATTTTTGGAAACAAGTAGAAATTGATCTTTTCTGGAAAGACAGGATTTAGATAAATATATAGGGAAGGACATAGAGAAGAAAAGAATGTAATGATATACTTTTTAACTTCACGATTTTTTTCAATTGACACTTATTGTCTAACACTATTTGACGGTCAAGCTGATAAATGACATATCCACCAACTGAGTTATCATCCGGAAGTTTGACCCACCTGTGTAGAATAATATGCCGTTCTTTGGGAGATCATCTACAAAATCGCGGAAATCTTCTTCACTAGTCTTGTTCTTCCAGGCCACCAGGTCTCGGCTCCAAAGAAGGCAATGGGTAGAACACATGCTACAGCTGCAGGTCTTGAGAGATGGGGTGAAACACCCCGCAGTGTATTACCAAAGCAGCAAAGGGCATGTGCAACTTTGAGAGCTTTAGCCATTTGTATCTGCACATGCTTCTTAAAGGTAAGCCTCCAGTCGAAATGTACTCCTAGCCATTTGAGGTACGACCTTTGGGCACTCTCAGAGATAGTGAGGTAACTTGTGACAATAGGAAGTCTCGCTTCTTCATCCCTGTTCCTTCGTGAGAAATGTAAGATCTCTTATTTCACTGGGTCAAAAGTCACTCCTTCAATGGTGCCCCAAACTAGGGTCTGATGTATAGTAGGCCCAAATTTTTCTGAGTTTTCTTTGGGGTATTGTGAAGTCTTGAGGATTGCAACGTCATTCACATATCCGAAGGCGTTTTCAAGACCATCTAAATTGAAAAGAGGGGCGATGTGTAGCATGAAAAGAATTGGTGATACTGGAGAGTCTTGTGGGAGTCTGCAGTCTACCTATCTTGGTTCTCCTAACTTCCCATGAAAACGGATACAAACTTTGCGGTTTGTAGCAAATGAATTGACCCAACTGCAAAGTTTGACAGGCCATCCCTGTTCTCTAAGGCGTCTTACTAGCCGTCCGGCTAAAACAGTACCGGAAGCACCTTAAATATCAAGCGTGGCTACTGTTGCTGTTTCATTTCAGGCTAAAACAGCTTCGACGTTGTGTGTAAGGCATGTAGTTAGATCTACGCTCGAACGATTGGGTAGAGCTCCAAACTGCTATTTGGCGAGTATCTCATGCTGGATAGCCACCCATTACATTCATCGTGCTACCAATCTTTCCAGACCTTTGCCCAGAACTGATAGGAGTGCGACTGGCCTGTATGACCAAGGTGAGGACATATCTGCTTTATTTGACTTTCCTAGTATTGCCAAAATCGTAGAGTGAAAGTATTCTGGGTGATGGCCTATATCAATACATGCTTAGAAAATTTGTAATACCAGGTCCGAAATATGTGGCCAGGCGATACGCAGAACCGCCGTGTGGATTTCATCTTTCCCTGAGGTAGTGTTGCTAGCGCCAAGGATTGAATTCGACACTCCTTCTGAAGTAAGTTTCGAGAAGGGAAGAGATGTTCTCGCTACTGATAGTGAAGATAGTGGAATATCTTCCACTTCAGATTGCTTTGTTAAGAGATTATTCAAGATGACCTCTATTTTTTCCTTTATGGTTTAAACTAAGGGGACATCCGGAGAGAGCGGATCTTTCAATGGGGGACTTCGGAAGGAGCCCTGTGTTTTATGCCATTTCGGTATATCAATGACCTCCTTTCGATTGGAAAAGTTTTCCACGATTTTCTTAACGTAAGAAGACTTTGCCTGCTTTACTGTCTTGCGAAAAGCCTTCTTATCTTCGGGAAAGAAAAGCCGCTGCGTAGTTTGTCTCGATATTCTCTTCTAGCCTTCTTACAGCTGCTATTTCACCATGGCTGACCTCTACTATGAGGTAAAGACCTTTTAGCCGATACGGAGTATGCGCTGTGTAATATTTGGGTTAGTTCTTCCGCTCTCTTATCAAAAATTTTTGCGAGAGATGTATGATAGAGGTGTAAGTGTATTTCTTTGGGAGAGAAGTAAGGAAAAAAACGATGATTGGTCTATAGATGCAGAGCGGAGTCTGCTGATGGGGACAGTACCCTGTCTACGGCATGGAATATTAATGGCTATAGGAAAATGATTAGATGTTACATCTAGATCATGTTGGACTGTTGCGTTGGTGCCTAATCCTAGTAGTGAGTTAGGAGCGAAAGCCAAGTCTAGAACGTTCCCCCGAGAATGAGTAGGGATATCAATTTCTGAAATGAAAGAGAGGTTTCTGGATTCGAGCCAGCGAGTAAGAGCTCCAGCCTGTCCTGAAGGTGAGTCCTGATGAGATGGATGCCAGATCTGATGATGAAGACTAAAGTCTCCTGCCAGGAGCATTTTTTGAGGAAAGTGCGAATCTGGTAAAGAAAGAAGGAAAGATACTCCTGCGCCTGGATTAGTAGCTTCAGGGGTGGCGTTGTATACATTTATCACCTGGATAGGGATGATACCATGAGATTTGGCAGTCAAAGGTTAAATATCTTCTGCTCCCTGCCCCAAGGCGTTTAGAGGACGGTCTTAAGTGACTGAAAAGCAAACGTTTTTCCTAGAATACATCAGTACCCGAGGCCGTCTCGTCCAGTCATCAACAGGCGTGTAACAGACAAAGCAAGGATGCTTGCGTGTAATTCTTCTAGGAATATCTCTATAAATATAGGGTTCCTGGTTTAGCAGGATGTCGATGTCAGTTTTGAAGGCTAATTAAAGGTCGATCTTGTGTGAAGTTGAGCTTAGTCCAACGTTGATCGAGATTATTATGATTGAGGTGGCTTTATTCCTCATAGAAATCATCTGAGTTGTTGTGGAGGCTACTTTGAGCAAGACTGGATAAGGCTTTAAATCTATTACCACTGGCAGTGGGCGAATCAGAGAGTAGACGTCTCGAAGCGGGTGGAGTTAATGGGGCTATTTCCATTTCTTCGGTAGTTGGAGTTCCCGGGACCTTGTACTCTTGTTCGGCTTATTTCGCAGGCACCTGCGTCTTGATAGCGTTACGGTGAGCCGCCTTGAAGTGCAGTCTTGCTGCTGCTGCCGCATGTCTAATATGTAATATTTCAGATTTTGAAGGCATTCTCTAATCTTTCCGAGGTCTGCTTAGACATTCAAGGGAATCGGTGTGGGCCATGGCAGTTGGCGCATTTTGCCGGGCACTGGTGTGTGAAGTTGGGATAGCAAGAGACATGATTTCTTTCCAAGAGCTTGGTAGAGCCACACAGCCAACATCTAGGGAGTCTGACGCAGGATCTGTCATTATGCCAGCCAAAGCATTTGCAGAATTGTAGTGTCTTAAATCTAGGGGGTAGATACTTGACCCTAACTCGCACTCCGAAAACTGGTAGGTTCCAGGAAAGTTTGCTTCCTTTCGGGTACGAAACTATCCAGCTCCTCTTGTCAGGGATTTCGGATTCGTATGACCTTCGAGACTCGAATACGTTGATTTGAGCAAAATTCGTTAGATCTCTTAAGGCTTCAGATACAGGCGCAGCGGTGATCTTTAATGGTTCAATTGAGGTGTCATT
Source organism: Podosphaera xanthii (assembly GCA_028751805.1). Lineage (NCBI taxonomy): Eukaryota > Fungi > Ascomycota > Leotiomycetes > Helotiales > Erysiphaceae > Podosphaera > Podosphaera xanthii. The sequence continues at coordinate 2,516,085 of JAPWIX010000012.1, read as the reverse complement.
TTATCCTGCTTAGGATCTTGGTGCGACAGAGAGTCTGTATGCAATGTGTTACTCTGGTTTCTCAACCTTACATTGTCCCTTGGTGCATAGTTATGTCTCTATGTCACTCATCCGAGAGGTAAGTGCCTCTTGGGCGGCTGAAGAAATGGGGCAGATTTCAAAACCTGTCTTGGTGGCCTGTACCTCGCGCACTAGCTTTGCTCCAATGGATTCATTTGCAACATAATTGCATAAGGCGACATAATAAGTGCAGGATGGCCGGAGGTCACACGAATCAGTAGTCGGTTGTCATCGGGAAACTACTTCGCTCTGTATTTGTTCCTTGTGTGGTTGAGCGGTGTCTGCACAAGTGTCGTGAGCTGTTTCCTGTGCTGTTGCCTTAGCCGCAGCAGCGAACGTGGGTCTTTTCGGCGTTTTTTGCATTGGAGTGGCTAAAGTGGATCGCTGGATGGGCGTGGCTGGAGCTAACCTTGCCTGCGCGATAACTATAGGCTTTTGTTCTGTGATTTGCACCCTTGGAATTTTTTGCACAGCTTTGGAAGCTAAATATGGTTCCGGAGGCCTGGGAGAGCCTCTAACGTGACTTTCGAAATGTCTAAGGGCTACGGTATTCATGTCCAATACGAATTCACGGAAGGGTTGGTGTAGATGGGGTGGGAGACTAGACCCACTCATGGCATCATCCAAGACGCATGCTATGTTCTGGAAGAGTAGAATAGCCTCTTCATTTCTGGTAGCGGCTGCTGAGGTGGTTGATGTGAGAATTTCCGTCAGCGAAACCTCTCCATCCTGTTGGACGGGTACTTGTAGTTGGGGAAAAGGATGGTGAGGGGGCGGTGACGTTGGAGGATACTTTTAAAATATATCACTCTAAATAAACAAACAGAAAGAGAATGTCACACCATAACCGTCTTCAAATCGTGAAAAATCTACAGTCTTCGGTAGCGTCTAAAAGTGCGCAATGAAACCACCACGTTAACTAAATTTTACTATAACTCTGCAACAACTTCAAATTTAAAAATTCTACGTTCAAATAAAATCTAAGCCATTTCTTGAATAAGTCCAACTTTGTTTTTGTAAAAATAATGATTAATTGTAAGGTTCACGCTGGTCTTGGCACTTAATGTCTATTGTGCACTTTTTGACGTATCATTTCACCATGTGGTAGAACCTGCGTTAACAGACAACTATGCTGTAAACATTAATTTTTTGATCTCTGTAAGTATTTGACATGCTTTTGTACCATTCCTAATTTTTTTGATTTCAATATTCTCAGTTTCTTTTACCATGAGAAAACTTTCACAGCACCAGATATCATCCATCACTACATTACTCGATAAAGGTAAAAAAGAACTAGGAATAGCAAAAATTATGGGCTGTCATAGGTCTACGGTAGCCAGGTATCGGAGAAAGACATCTCATGATACATCAAAACCTGTGCAGGGACGACCACGGAAGTTAACGTGTCGAGACAAGCGAGCCCTGGCTCGTTTGGTGGCTGATGGCGGGACCAAAACTACGGTAGAAGCGACGAAGATTATCAATCTTGAACGAGAAGATAAAGTTTCTCCTGGTACCGTAAGGCTGGCTCTGAGGGAACAGGGTCTCCGGGCTATTAAGAGGATGAAGAAACCGATGCTGTCAAAGGCGCACAAGAGAGCCCGGTTGCATTGGGCTTTAGAACATGAAAGTTGGACTATTGAAGATTGGAAAAGAGTTATTTGGTCAGATGGGACGAAGATAAATAGACTTAATAGCGACGGAATCAAATATGCCTGGTCCAGGAATCCAAGTAGCTATTCGGCAGAAGTGGTCGAAGAGACACTGAAGTTCGGGGGCGGTTGCGTAATGATATGAGGTTGTATGTCTTGGTTTGGCGCCGGTGGAATGAGTCGTGTAGTTGGAAGGATAAACTCGGAACAGCTAGTAGGCATTCTGAATACTTATTTGGTCCCAACAGTCGACGAAATAGCAAGCAAGCTCTTTTCCAATGCCAGAAACAAGGTTATTTTTCAACAAGACAACGATCCTAAGTATACTTCTAGGGCCACAAAGAATTGGCTAGCTACCACAGGTATAAATACCATGAAATGGCCCTCTCAATCGCCCAACCTGAACCCAATAGAGCACCTATGGTGTCTGGTAAAACGCCGACTTGGGGAGTACCCGGAAACGCCGAAAAGTATGCACGAATTGATGAAAAGAGTAGACGACGTGTTGAATTTAGGAAAGATATATTTCATTAAACATATCAAATCTAAAGAAGTAATTTTTTTGTTTTATCAACAAGATACCAGTATATATATATACATATCTACAAGTGCCATTTCTCAGCATTCAGCTTCACGTCTATAACCCCCAAAGTCTAAACATCCAACCGGATGAATATCAAAAGATTACCCGTAGGACTGTAGACGCGTGCTTAAAGAAATCTCGAAGGATTCCGGACGAATGCCGGTATGATCACTAATGGTTAACAATAACATTTGTTAATTGTTGTTACATAGGTAAAGTAATCGGCTCAGTGATAATCCGATTGGTCCAAGCCTGGACGGTAGCGGGTGGAAGGACCGGGTAGTTAGCCGTAATGAATGACGTCGCTTTTATGCCGAGCGGACGGTGCGGATATTGATCCTGGTAACTAAGTCGGGAGGCGTTCCAAGCGAGTGACCCGGGAGATGTTCCGATCTCGCCTAAATCCAACACGACGTCTGATAAAATATACTTGAAGATTCATGTGGTACATTAATTGAGAGTATGCCGTCAAGGGTTTTGGCCGTAAAGAAGGCAAAGGGGGGTCACACCAAGTATTAGAATAACGCGTCTAAAAATGCGCAACAGACATATTTGCCAAGACCAGCGTGAACCTTACAATTAATCATTATTTTTACAAAAACAAAGTTGGACTTATTCAAGAAATGGCTTAGATTTTATTTGAACGTAGAATTTTTAAATTTGAAGTTGTTGCAGAGTTATAGTAAAATTTAGTCAACGTGGTGGTTTCATTGCGCACTTTTAGACGCTACTGTATATTACTCTCTGACTCACAATTTTTTTCTGATGAGACCCACTGCAATAATAATTTCAGTCCATAACTTATAGGCCAAATTTATGATAGAAAATGGATTTCACCGCTACAACTATGTTTTGTCGCACATAACCAGCATTCATTATCGCAAGGCTTTCATGACGTAGATACTTATATAATCTGATGCGTTGCAGCTGAACCCGTTGAAAGTGATGATTTAAAATCAGCCATAGATGAACAAGGCTGAAAAGATAGAATTAATTCATGAGATCTCTCTTCACAATCTTGTGCCCAGTTCATGGATTTAAAATATGGGTTACCATTATCTGCTAAAGGTTTGTGCCCTACAACCATTCACTTACATTTTGGCTAATATCCAGTATCTTAGAGAACATCTAGTCCTGTCATCTGTTCTACTGGTGTCTCCAAGCTAGGGTATGTTCCACCGTTTTATTTTGTAAGGCGCGAACGTGGACTTCATTCCTTGGCTATTAGACCGCTGGAAATAAGAAGTAAGCTTTCTCATCCTTAACTAGGCACCTGATTGGAAATTTCGCCGGTTAAAATATCTGCAGTATCTAAATATATTCGAAGCAGTCCACATCGTTCGTCATGGGGTCTAGTTGGCGCAAAATCTATGTTACCAACAGCTAACATACACAAAAAACATGTGAATAATTCTCGCAAGCCATCTTGGGGCTTATCTACCGGAACTGTCGCGACAATTGCGGCACTTAATGCTAATGAGGTTAAGAAAAGCTTCCCTAAGCCATCTTGGGGTTTAGGAGGATTAAAATCTACGAGTCCATCGGAAATTGATCATGAAAATGTTGAAAAGGCCTCGCCGCGGAAACCTTGGGACAAACAGACTGAAGAATCTGCAACCGAAAATCCGAATCCTGAGAGAGCACGTCGAAGCTATCAAAGTAACTACCCTCGACCGCCTTTGGAATTATCTGGCGCGAAAATTACTATTCCAGCTGCAAATGAAGTTGTAGGAGCCGAAAAAATTTCCTGCCAACTGTCTCCAGAATTATCAGGCTCAAGCTCTACTTTACCACCAGCCTCTGACAACATGCAAGTTAAAAATAGCCCAACCCAGTCATCATGGGGCTTCAGGGCTGAAAGATCTCACAAGACTTCGAACAATCCTACCATAGCGCGTGAAAGCTCTCCAAATGGCTTATCCAGGCAGCCATGGGATAAATCGGGCTTAATACAATCAATGCCGCCAGTAACTAAACATTATCAAGATAAAGATAGCATTGCGCAGTCTCCACAGAATCTAAAGCCTATAAACTTAAGCCCTGGGATTTCTAGTACTCCTGATATTCTTCCCGAGAGTGACCAAAATTGCTCAACTCGACCGTCATGGGGTGCATCAGACACTATGCCCGAGACAAGACCAGATGCTGTAAATCAAAAAGTTTCAGAAAGCTCTATCCGGCCGTCATGGGGTGTATCAGGCACAGTGCCCGAGACAAGACCAGTTGCTGTAAATCAAAAAGATTCAGAAAGTACAATTTGGCCGTCGTGGGGCTTATCAGGGGCAAAATCGGCCACACCAACTTCAAGCACAGAGAACGGAGCCAGAAAAATCCTCGCTCAACCATTACGGGGTGTAATGGGATTAAGATCTACCACACCAGCTCCCTCGAGGGATCAAGGTGGCGAAAAAAGCTCTTTGCAGTCATCAAGAGACCTACGAGATGTAAACTCTTCAGTTCAGGACTCAAGTACTCTTAGAACTGAGCGTGAGAGTTATCAAGACAGCCCCTCTCGACCGTCACGTGGTGTAATGGGAACAAGACCTACTATACCAACTTCTTCTAGAGATCAAAGTGGCGAAAAAAGTTCTACGCAGTCATCATGGGGCATTCGAGATAAAAAATTTTCAGTTCAGGACTCAATTAGTCTTAAAACTGAGCGTGAGAGTTATAAAAATAGCTCACCTCGGCCGTCATGGGGTGCATCAGGCACAGTGCCCGAGACAAGACCAGTTTCTGTGAATCAAAAAGTTTCAGAAAGCTCAATCCGGCCGTCATGGGGTGCATCAGGCACAGTGCCCGAGACAAGACCAGTTTCTGTGAATCAAAAGGTTTCAGAAAGCTCAATCCGGCCGTCATGGGGTGCATCAGGCACAGTGCCCGAGACAAGACCAGTTCCTGTGAATCAAAAAGTTTCAGAAAGCTCACCTCGGCCGTCATGGGGTGCATCAGACACTATGCCCGAGACAAGACCAGTTCCTGTGAATCAAAAAGTTTCAGAAAGCTCACCTCGGCCGTCATGGGGTGCATCAGGCACAGTGCCCGAGACAAGACCAGTTTCTGTGAATCAAAAAGGTACAGAAAGTACAATCCGGCCGTTGTGGGGTGCATCAGGGGCAAAATCGGCCACACCAACTTCAAGCACAGAGAACGGAGCCAGAAAAATCCTCGCTCAACCATTACGGGGTGTAATGGGATTAAGATCTACCACACCAGCTCCCTCGAGGGATCAAGGTGGCGAAAAAAGCTCTTTGCAGTCATCAAGAGGCCTACGAGATGTAAACTCTTCAGTTCAGGACTCAAGTACTCTTAGAACTGAGCGTGAGAGTTATCAAGACAGCCCCTCTCGACCGTCACGTGGTGTAATGGGAACAAGACCTACTATACCAACTTCTTCTAGAGATCAAAGTGGCGAAAAAAGTTCTACGCAGTCATCATGGGGCATTCGAGATAAAAAATTTTCAGTTCAGGACTCAATTAGTCTTAAAACTGAGCGTGAGAGTTATAAAAATAGCTCACCTCGGCCGTCATGGGGTGCATCAGGCACAGTGCCCGAGACAAGACCAGTTTCTGTGAATCAAAAAGGTACAGAAAGCTCACCTCGGCCGTCATGGGGTGCATCAGGCACAGTGCCCGAGACAAGACCAGTTTCTGTGAATCAAAAAGTTTCAGAAAGCTCAATCCGGCCGTCATGGGGTGCATCAGGCACAGTGCCCGAGACAAGACCAGTTTCTGTGAATCAAAAGGTTTCAGAAAGCTCAATCCGGCCGTCATGGGGTGCATCAGGCACAGTGCCCGAGACAAGACCAGTTTCTGTGAATCAAAAGGTTTCAGAAAGCTCAATCCGGCCGTCATGGGGTGCATCAGGCACAGTGCCCGAGACAAGACCAGTTCCTGTGAATCAAAAAGTTTCAGAAAGCTCACCTCGGCCGTCATGGGGTGCATCAGACACTATGCCCGAGACAAGACCAGATGCTGTAAATCAAAAAGTTTCAGAAAGCTCTATCCGGCCGTCATGGGGTGTATCAGGCACAGTGCCCGAGACAAGACCAGTTGCTGTAAATCAAAAAGATTCAGAAAGTACAATTTGGCCGTCGTGGGGCTTATCAGGGGCAAAATCGGCCACACCAACTTCAAGCACAGAGAACGGAGCCAGAAAAATCCTCGCTCAACCATTACGGGGTGTAATGGGATTAAGATCTACCACACCAGCTCCCTCGAGGGATCAAGGTGGCGAAAAAAGCTCTTTGCAGTCATCAAGAGGCCTACGAGATGTAAACTCTTCAGTTCAGGACTCAAGTACTCTTAGAACTGAGCGTGAGAGTTATCAAGACAGCCCCTCTCGACCGTCACGTGGTGTAATGGGAACAAGACCTACTATACCAACTTCTTCTAGAGATCAAAGTGGCGAAAAAAGTTCTACGCAGTCATCATGGGGCATTCGAGATAAAAAATTTTCAGTTCAGGACTCAATTAGTCTTAAAACTGAGCGTGAGAGTTATAAAAATAGCTCACCTCGGCCGTCATGGGGTGCATCAGGCACAGTGCCCGAGACAAGACCAGTTTCTGTGAATCAAAAAGGTACAGAAAGCTCACCTCGGCCGTCATGGGGTGCATCAGGCACAGTGCCCGAGACAAGACCAGTTTCTGTGAATCAAAAAGTTTCAGAAAGCTCAATCCGGCCGTCATGGGGTGCATCAGGCACAGTGCCCGAGACAAGACCAGTTTCTGTGAATCAAAAGGTTTCAGAAAGCTCAATCCGGCCGTCATGGGGTGCATCAGACACAATGCCCGAGACAAGACCAGTTCCTGTGAATCAAAAAGTTTCAGAAAGCTCACCTCGGCCGTCATGGGGTGCATCAGGCACAGTGCCCGAGACAAGACCAGTTTCTGTGAATCAAAAAGGTACAGAAAGTACAATCCGGCCGTTGTGGGGTGCATCAGGCACAGTGCCCGAGACAAGACCAGTTTCTGTGAATCAAAAAGTTTCAGAAAGCTCTATCCGGCCGTCATGGGGTGTATCAGGCACAGTGCCCGAGACAAGACCAGTTGCTGTAAATCAAAAAGATTCAGAAAGTACAATTTGGCCGTCGTGGGGCTTATCAGGGGCAAAATCGGCCACACCAACTTCAAGCACAGAGAGTGAAGCCAGAAAAATCCTCGTTCAGCCATCATGGGGTATGATGGGATTAAGATCTGCAATACCAGCTTCTTCTTGGGATCAAAAAGGCGAAAAAAATGCCGAAAGAAGTTCTCCACGGTCATCATGGGGCCTACGAGATACAGAATCCTCAACTGAGACCTCAGGTGTTCATAAAATTTTGAGTGATAATGTTCATAATATCTCTTCTCGACAATCTTGGGGCCCACTGGGCACAAAATCTTCCGTGTCAACTGTAATTAAGGATAATAAAGTCGAGAACAGCCCCCCTGGTTCATTATGGGACCTACAGGACGAAATTTTTTCATCCGAGACTTCTCGTACTTCCAATATTGCTCGTAAAAGTCCTCAGAGTAGCTTTTCTCGACCGTCATGGGGTCTGTCGGGTGGAGCATCGACGACACCACCAGCAGCTGTGAATGAAAAGCATCAAAAAACTCTTAGCCTATCATCGGGCACACTAAATTTTAAATTAGCAGCTGGCACCATGAAAGAGCTTCCTTCTTCACAGTCCGAAGGAGTAAGCGTAAATCTTCGTGCAAAAACACTATCTCAGGATATCGATAATAATCTCAAGGCCTCATCAGATAGAACCGTTATGCATGACAATTTCTCCTACGATCAGAAATATCCTCAAAGGGAACTTCAACAAAACAGTCAGATAACAACGTACTCTATTTTAAGCTCTGAAGCTTCACGGTCAGGTATAAATCTCCCACTCTTACAAACAGAAATAAAAAAACTAAATTTAATAGGCCAAGATATCAAGCCAGAATTTCCATGGAGCCAGCTGAGAGAGCGAGTTACAATATCACATCCATCACAAGAAACGTCCAAACAAGTCGAATTTGAGGCAAAAAGGGCTGAAAGAGAAGAGAAAGCAAAATTGCAATCATACATACCCCTTAGCAGCACGCTTAAATTCAGAGAGATCAAGCCTTCTGAAAGCCCAGGAAATAATTCAGACTTTCTATCGGAGAATAATAAACTAAGCTCTGCCTCAGATCTGTTAAAAAATTCTCAAAATCTTCAGCATGATGTAACAGAAAATAGACGAGAGATTATTGACTCGGAACAACCTAGAATCTCGTCAGACCCTAGATTTCTCAGTGAAACAAATTTTAACTCTAAACCCCAGATAATCCAGCTTAACAAAAATCAGACTGATGTGGTGAAAGATTCCATTGCTGACAATGAAATACAAAAAAATACCAAAGCACTCTCGGAAAATATAGAGCCTATTGAAACCGAAATCACAGAGATAGATTCAACAGAAGAAATGGCTTCCAAGCCGAAAAAGCAGAAAAAGAAGCGTGGCACAGAAAACAAACCAGTTTATAATGATGAAAGGTCCAAACCAGTAGGTAGAGATAGAGATAAAGCCAGGAGAGAAGCACAATTCATACGTAGAGAAGAAGAAAAGTTAGAAGCAGAAATCCGTCAAGAAAAAAGGTTAGAGCGGCAACGACTGAAGGCCGAAAAGAAAGCCGCTAGAAAAGCCGCACCAACCCCGATACTACTACCACAGTATATCAAGATAGCCAATCTTGCTGTAGCTTTGAAGGTTAGGTATGAAGAGCTCGCTGTCAAGATGAAAGAGCTAGGGTATGAGAATAACCAATCAGACATGATCTTAAGCTCAGAAGACTCAGCCCTCATTGCTGCCGAGTACAATTTTGAGGCAATTCCGGATAAAGGGGAAGGTGAAGATATAAAACCAAGGGATGCTCATCCTAACCCATCCGAATTACCCCCAAGACCACCTGTCGTCACTATCATGGGCCATGTTGATCACGGTAAGACCACATTACTTGACTTTCTACGCAAATCATCGGTTGCCGCCGATGAACATGGTGGTATTACCCAACACATCGGAGCTTTCTCGGTGCATATGCCTGGTGGAAAGACAATTACCTTCCTGGATACACCTGGCCACGCTGCATTCTTGAGTATGCGGCAACGTGGTGCAAACGTGACGGACATTGTCGTTCTAGTTGTCGCTGCAGACGATAGTGTAAAGCCCCAAACAATTGAAGCTATTAACCATGCGAGAGTTGCAAACGTGCCAATGATTGTTGCAATTAATAAAATTGATAAACCAGAAATTGACATTGATAAGGTTAAGCTCGATCTCGCAGGAAATGGCGTAGAAATCGAAGATTTCGGTGGTGATACTCAAGTCGTCTGTGTAAGCGGCAAGACTGGAAAAGGTATGGATGAACTTGAAGGGACTATCATGGCATTGGCGGAGATTCTGGACATACGGGCTGAAAGCACTGGCCCCGCCGAAGGGTGGATCTTAGAAGCAAGTAAAAAAGCCGTCGGCAAGGTAGCAACTTTGCTTATTCGACGGGGGACACTGCATCCCGGTGATATCGTGGTGGCTGGAACTACTTGGGCAAAAGTACGCATTTTACGCAACGAAGCAGGAGACGAATTGGATCAAGCAGGACCCGGAACCCCCGTCGAGGTAGATGGTTGGCGTGAACAGCCTCTTGCAGGTGATGAGGCTCTGCAGGCCGAAGATGAATTCAAGGCTAAGCGCGCTGTTGAGTATCGAATCGAAAAAAACGAGCGCAACAAGCTGGCTATGGATATGGAATCCATCAATAGCGCCCGCCATGAATCCAAACAACTAAGAACATTGGTAAAAGCTGCTCGTGATGTGGCAATAGAAGAGAAGAAAGCAGGGAAAGGCTGGAACTTTAAACCACCAACACAAGAAGAAAATACCGGAGGACCAAAACCCGTTTACTTTATTGTTAAGGCTGATGTCAGTGGATCTGTTGAGGCAGTTTTAGATCAAGTAAAATTACTTGGAACCAAAGAGGTTGAACCTGTTATTCTTCGATCTGACGTGGGACAAGTCTCTGAATTTGATGTTGAACATGCTGCAGCTGCCCGAGGAAATGTGATTAGCTTCAATACAAAGATAGAGCCTCAAATCCGTCGACTTGCGGAAGCATCAAAGGTTAAAATAATCGAAAATAGCATCATTTATTCCCTAATCGATGATGTAAAAGCAGAGCTCAGCGCACAATTACCGCCCATCATTTCCTACACTGTGCTGGGTGAGGCTACCGTAGAGGAAATATTCATAATAACGATCAAGCGCCGGAAACTGGAGCCCGTTGCCGGCTGCAAAGTTTCTAACGGTTCTATCAAGAGAAATAGCAAAATTCGTGTAATGCGTGATGGCGAAAAAGTATTTGATGGTATGTTTATCTGCTCCCCTAATCAAAAGACTAAATTAATCTTGGCTTAGGTGATCTTGCATCATTAAAGATCAACAAGGATGATGTTACTGAGGTCGGTATGACGAAATATTGTGGAATGTCTTTCCAAGGCTGGTCTGGATTCAAAACTGGTGATTTAATCCAAAGTTATGCGGAGATCCGCCAGAAACGATATCTATAAATCTGCTTTGTGAGTTAAAGCTATAATGTGTTGATATTGATACGTTGGAGTTTGGGACTCTTTTATTATTACGATTTTGGTCATATTCTTGCAACGATTATCTGAAAAAATTGGGTTGTATTTTTCTTGTTTATATCTCGGCTGCGGTGTGATTATGGGCGGCTCAAGTGGGTGTTTCGGTCACAACCAAAAAGTTAATAAGAATTTTGTTTCAAGATAGATGTAAAAATATATGTAGTTAGATTCGCTAAAGTGTTGCCGCGGTGTTATGGGTGATATTCTCAGGAGAGGGTGTTGAAAAGATTTTCTCGGTGAAATAGGGCGGAATAGTTTATAGATCTGGCTATTTTCACAGCTATTTGATATCAGACACTAATCGGCGGAAATGTGAAATGGGCGTAGATGACTTGGGAAGGAGTATAGAGATGAAGACAACGAGCGATAGCCGCTGAGAGGGAGAAGGTCGAGAGCTATGAGGCAAATATGTGATGAAAAAGGTTCAGAACGATACAACTATTCTGGCCTCTTCACAGAAAATACTCTATGCTCAAGTCTGTAAACGCTCATAATCGCTCCCAAGAAGCATGCCAGACCGCGAGCCCGAGTTCGGCACACCCTAGATAGAGATCTATCTATTTGTCTGACTCAACGAAAAACTCAGCTCCCAGCCAAATGAGCCACTGTCTAAAGCACGAAGACAGGTACGAAATTAAGACCTCAAAAACGAAGTCACTGAATCAGAAAATCCGGTTATTCACGCTGAGCGACGAATATATTCAGATACGTCTCTGGTCTTTACGATACGGTACAGGGATTCCATTTCAGTTATGTGTATTTATCTGACATCAATGATTCTTGGAAGAAAAAATGACAACCGAGGATCCTAGTTTCCTCAATTCTAGGAGCTATCTTGTCTGTATTGCTAAATTATGTCTTATTCGGAGCTCAAACCTGACTGCAAGTACTTCGTACATAGTAAACTATGTTTTGTGTTCCTGACGACGTTGTTTTACGTGAGACTCCAAACCAGATGTAATGATATTATACATAACAAGGAAACACATACCAAATTTTGAACAGACAGGATTGGTGGTGATAATGATGTTAATATTAATAGTATCATTACCAAATCCGTAATAGATTCCACTCACAGGAATCGAAGCAGAAATTTCAGCGTCGTAATTCCGCGTCTCATTTGTTTATCGGTCAGTGAAAGATTCGTCTTTTTTTCCCAAGGAGGATGTCTTTCTACAGTAACACTCGTAGATATATGTGAGCTCTTGGTGTGCATCTAAGACCATGTGATTAGGGGTAAATGTAAAAAATTACTGGAAGAAGGTTTTTCATATTCTATTCATTCCTGTAACGTATATAGTCTTTTGTTTTCCGATCGGTAGCAGGATATCGAGGTTCCATCTATCAGAAAACGTTAGGTGGGTAAACATACGGCCAGAGGTAAGATGCGGTAGCCGGCAAAAAGTTTCAGTCAGACCGCTATGTTCGAGAGATTTTTAAATAGCTTCACAACACGGTAGAAATGAATAATCCTACGTTTACACAAATCATAACTTTCTTCGTATTAATATGACTTTTTTAAGACCAGAAATAATGGGGTTAATGTTTTCTATTGTGGTCTTGGCATTTCAAGATATTGAAACACTGGCTGGCGACATTTTAATACTGGGTATGACCTCCTTCGGCCTTCATCGTCTTCTCGATCATTTATGATCAAAGTTTCACGGGATTTTTGCTCCAGGTATGTTTGATACTGTCGCTATTCGCCCAACGTATTTTGATCGTGTCTAAAAAAATGATATTTTTCCAAACTTCCTCAGTCAAGTTTTCATGGGCCCATGCCCAACTTGAACGTATTTTTCGATAAGGTTCTGGCCGCCTTGGTTTCTTCCTCCTCTTCCTCTTCCTCTTCATCGCCCTCAGACCTTACTCCTTCAGCACTCGCCAGGCCTTCTCCCCAGAAACTTTGTCTTCTCCTTCTAGTATAACTTTAGAAGTTGTGAGTTGGAGAAGTTTATCGTGGAAAAGAATCGAAAAGAACAAGATGATATGGAGTCAAGAATGGACTTAGTATGGAAGAGTAAACTCGATACGAAAGAAGAATGTAAATGATTGTATCGAGAAATTTTTCGGAGGCATGATGCTGTGTTTCCTCTCTCAGATGTGCGGTCTCTAAAGACAGGACATTGAGTCTATTGAAAACTCTTTAATCTAATCCAGCTTTAGCGCTTTAGCATACCCACATATTTAACTTAGCAATACGAGAGGTATTTGGTGTTGCTCGCACTCGTATCTAATGACAATGTCGAGTCCAGCGCATTTCAGGTGCTCACTTGTTAGAAATCAAGATAAGATCGGGATAATGTATCGGATTCTCAGGAGGCGTTCAGATTGATCGGGAGATGGACTTTGCACTGTACGTATCATGTTTGGGTTCATTTGCTAGTCAGCACCGGCCAGCGTGCGATGCTCATGTATACATGTCTATTCTGCAGTGGTGAGGTGGAAATGTAGTTTCAATATTGTTTGTTATTGCAGTCATCGTAATTTTAATTCCACTTGGCCGCTTGTGGTATTCCTACCATAGTGGAAGTCTCTTTTATCAGTAACCAAGAGTCGCCTGTCACCTGATTGATCTGCTACAGGCAAGCTCTGATGGTTGGACGTGAGTTATTGCGTGCGTGATCCGATTTCTCATGGGTAAAAATTCTCATCCCTCATCGCATCTACGGCCATTTTGGCTTTGCCATTTCCCCAGTTTAAGGAGATAATGACTTTGTCCCTTGTCCATGTTATGTGACGAGGACCTGGAGTACGGTTTTGTTATGGTTATGAGCTGGCGGAGGACAGGATGTTGGATACTAGATCTGTTGCAGTACACACAGAAGATGGTGTATACTGATGATGGCAGTATACACAGAGGATGGTGTATACTGATGGTGAGAATAGATATAGAATGAATATTTTATGCGTATTGTAATTATGGATATTCTATCTAGATGTAACAAGAGGAAAGGATATCTCATATACAAGAGGTATGTATTAGCACATATGTCCCTTGTTTCCATAGTTAGATCATGGAGTCTTCTAGTATCAACTTGTATCTTTGGGATTAAAGCTTCTACTAAGTTCTCCAGTGTTCCACCATTGCCGAATGCTACAGTATCCTTCACTCATCTGATGATCCTCATAATCTCAGCAGAGTCAGCACAATAGGTTTGGATTTGGATTGGTAATACCCTCACGAAATAGACGTAGTGAGAGATAAAGGCGTTGTGACGATCACATCTCATTTTCCCCTGCTTCTATATTCGTCTTTGCGAATAATCCTTTTCTCCTCCTTAGCTCTTTTAAGCCGCAAATATCGAGCTCTCACCTGTCGCGCTTTGTGTGTTAAGACAGTCGCAGGGAGACAAAGACGGCGATTCCACTGTACGTGGTATTCCATATGCACCTGTAGTTTATCTTCAGGGCCAACAGAAACATGCAATACTTGGCCACAGAGGAAGAGACACCCTGATGAGTTTCTGGAGCGCACTCAGCTCCCCTTCTGGTGGTGATGAATCAGACTAGGTTGGCCCTTTTTACCGAGGTGAATTCTCGCTGTTTACAGATATTCTGGCATTATACTGTCTCCCGAGGAAAGTGCACCACTACCTGAGCGCTGGTAGTATCGGTGTCGGTGCAAGGGAGATATCTGGACGATGGGATACTAGAGAGATACAGATGGGGATACGCACCTCGTGTGGCTCTAGTGTGTAGGCCTCGCCTGGCTGGGGTTGCAAGTTTTTTAAAACATCTTTCCTCGTACAATTTTCAATGGCAGCTCTTTTTTGATTTTTTTTTTTGAGCAGAGGGTTCCTTAGGAGTGGTGGTTGAATACCATGGGTAATTATTGAGCTTGATGGCTACCCGTCATGGGTCAATGCATCAATGATCTTAGGTTCGAGGTAAAAGGGGATAGGAGCACTGTAGAAGGTGTAGCCTGGGTCAGAGAGGAGCCCTATTGTTGTAACAGTCTTGACTATACATAGCACGAACAAATACCCTGCTACCACGGTAGGAAGTTTGTAGTGGGGTGAACTACGGAGCATGCTCGTTTCAGGGTATTTTCCCTGCTAGTTCCAACGCTAGCAATAGTCTAAGCTTATAGCCTGGATAACAAGGCCTCATATCTTGACATAATATGATTTCCTCGACCAAAGAATGAATATCCATCTTCCGACCACTGTAGCAAATTTTGGGCCATATCAAAATATCTGTACATATTCTCATTACCATTAATCAAAAATTTGATAATTGAATTACTTTTTTTAATATTGCACTTGAATAAAGACAAATACACTATCCTACATCAGCAAAGTAAGTATTCAGCGAAATATTGAGTGATTCCACTCAATCTAAGTTTTATTTGTAGATAAATTCACCTCAACCTCCAGCTCCAACACTAAAATTTAAACGACTACCCAGAGATTGAAATATACTGGTGATTTAAAGGTCGAATCCACCATGAATCGGCTTTATCAATCTCTATTACGTTCATGGATTTTGCAACCTTGGTATGAACCAGACACGAATTGCTGCCTGTTAAGGAAAATAGCGTGATGAAGTCAAATCAAACCGTACAAACAATGTTTATTCTAATTCTATAAAGAGAAAGTATTATACGAGGAGATAACTTAAGAATAAATAGAGATTAGCCCCTTCTGGCGTGTATAGCGATCGACATTAATCCCTGCTAGCGTGTGAAGGGATCGACGTTATTTGTAGTCCCGTGACACTGCCAATCTTGGTATTTATCAGGATCAAGCGAACTATACGCTGCGTCGAGGCAACGTAACGCTCAAGAAGAGAGAAGGACCACTTCCAACACTCTCAACAGCAGAAGTAGACGGAATCATTTCTATTATCGCGGCTTCACGTGAAAGCCATCGATTAACCTATCTAGAAATTGCATCTGGTCCTTCCAAGTATCTAAGCGTCAGTGAGCGTGTTACGCGGAAAGAACTCTTGAAAAGAGGCTTTCGACGCCATCCAGCTCATGCAAAACCTCCAGTTTCAGGTAATACCAGGATAATGCGCAAAGGATGAGCTGAGGCCCATCTTCGTTGGACTCATGATGACTGGATGAAAATTTTACGGACCTATTAAACCTGGGTAAAAGATGAGTTGCGCTCAAGAGAATTGGTATCGAGAACAGTTATTATTTATCTGGATGAAAAAAGAAAAGTTAGTTACACTGATAACATGAGTCTGACCAGTCAAGAATACAATATTGACTGCGTTGGAGAGAAATTGAAGACTAAAGTTGGCTTAAAGTTCAGGGAATTATTTGCAGGCTCGGAATAAGGTCCTACTTTGCTTTGGGAGAGAGAGAGAGAGTGGAAGTTGTCACAGTTCGAGTATTGATGCGTGGGCAATCATGTAAGCAAGGTAGTTTATAATTTTCTTAGTCTATCTAAGTACAACCTATGGGCTACTTATATACTTTATACATAATTTCTAGAATGTTCACCATTGCTTAGTAAATCTTCATCATAGGTCATACTAGAGGAGGTTGTATGCCTCGTCGTTGATGTCTAGAATATTCTAGATATTTCCAAACTATCACGTGTATTTAGTAATTCCAGGGTGTGTACTCTATTGCAGGGGTAAGAAGTGTAGCCCCACATTCTGTGTAATTTACATGGGCTATCCCTGACATTCCGACTTTAGCGCTACAAAAATGGCTAGACTAAGGCAATAAGGCAACCGAGGCATTCCTTCTTCCTTGAACCTTCTCTCTTATGTTCGATATTTGCACAGCATCCTCGTACCACACTAAATCGGTTGACACGACATATCGAATAACCTATATCCTCACGATAAAATGCGAAGAAAAATGAGCACCCCAGCATCTCCAACTACTCCAAGATCACGGAGCCAGCTTTCTAGGGATCAGCGAGTCCAGATATACACGTTACGTGGCCTTGGTTTTACTCATCTCGCCATCGGTAATCAACTCGGTATCACCGAAAGAAGGGTACAATATGCCCTTGCAAGGCAATGTCTGACGCCCAAAAAGCGAAATGGCCGACCCCACGCCTTGAACGCTCAGCAGGAAGTTGAGCTTGAAGAGTTTGTCACGTCTTCAAGTGAGGCCCGCCAGATGAGCCACCTGGAGCTTGCTGCTAAGTTTTCCCACTGGAATTGTGGCCAAATCGCAATCAAAAGTGCTCTTGAGAGAAGAGCGTTCAAGCGTTGCATTGCTCAAGCGAAGCCTACTCTAACGCCTGCACATACGAGGAAAAGATTAGAGTGGGCGGAAGAACACTCTTCTTGGACACCTGAACAGTGGTCCCAAATTCTTTGGTCTGATGAGACTTGGGTCACTGGTGAACGTCACACAAGAGTATGGGTTTCGAGGAAGGTGAGTCCAGATCTCAGCCATGTATCAACTGCATTAATCTAATTTTTTAGCCCGAGGAGACATATTATCACACTTGCCTGGTTCGAAAAGGTCCTCGAAAGCGTGGTTGGATGTTCTGGGGCTCCTTTTATGGGAACCAGAAGGGCCCTGCCCTCTTCTGGAGTAGGGATTGGGGGACTATAAAAGCGGAGAGTTACTGCCAGAGGATTGTTCCTTTAATCGACGCGGCAACACAACCAATTGACTCTCACGGCCCTCTTCTCTTCATGCAGGATAGTGCTCCTGCCCATTCTGCTCAACGTACGAAAAGAGAGCTGTCATCAAGGGGGGGTAGATTTCATAGTCTGGCCGTCATATTCCCCAGACCTGAATCCAATTGAGTCAGTGTGGGATATGATGAAATCCCATATTGAAGAGCACCACCCAGAATTTGATTCTGGTAATCCATCTGAGGAAGTGCTCCGTAATGCAGTCCTAGAGGCATGGGAGTCAATTTCTCAGGAGCAACTGGCTACGCTTGTAGAGAGCATGCCAGAAAGGTGCCAGGCAGTCATCAGAGCAAGAGGAGGTTCGATTCCTTATTAATGATGCTTAATTATTGGTAAAAATGTATTTAATACTTGATAAAAGCTAGCACTTTTGAATAGAATATCATCATTTCAACGAGTTACAGGGATCTCCTACACTTCTTTTATCACGCAAAATTTCCCATACAAATAAGGTTCAGCTATTGTCGGATTTGGTATGGTCAAAATATTGCAGCCAATGGCATATTGTATAATCCCTGTCAGATCTTAGCATTCAGGGGTTTCCTTCACTATTTATCCCTGCAATAGAGTATTCATGACATGGAAGTCGAGGGGAGTGGGATTGGGGATAAAGTGGAGGTGTTGACTCTATCCAGATCATATTAAGTAAGCGATAGGTGTGGGCCCTACACGGTTATGTGTACTTAAGGGAAGATGTATGGGTTCTGCCCTGCTAACAGGCGATTAATCAATACGGCACCTTTCAAAAACTGAGATCCATAGACTACCTGTTTTGATCGTAATGGCGAAATGACTTCACAATTGGGAATTTCGAAGAAATTCTGGAATTTACAAAACCAAAGTATGGAATACGGGTGACCTGCCAACTCACTGTAAATAAAAACGACCGTAGAACTAAACAATATTCAAAATGTTTCAATTTATATATGATTCGGCGTACGGCGACGGTATTATACAGCTAACAAACCAATCCAATCTCCGACACGGGAAAACGTGAAACACCAATATTCTACTGCCGTGAGATAACAATTGCACTATTGCGAATATGACGTGGTGCAGAGTCAGAAAATTTTCTATAAAACACGTCGATAACAGGTCTCAAAACACGATTTACAGACGCGCCTTATGTAAATTACATATTCTGTGACGAAGAACTATTAATTTTACATATAGAGGAATAATATTCCGGATAGATATCTCTTAGGAGGGTATGCGTTTGGTTTTTTGGCTTAAAACACGTTAATTAGGGTGCCCAAAACGGAGATTACAGGCGTACCTGGTGTCGGTTGTATTTTATCACGACAATCTAAATCACTCTAGGCGAAAAACATCGGAATGGCGTTCTGTGGGCGAGCGAAGGGCTGGGTTGCCTTCTCAAATCACGTCAGTGATAGATCTCAAAATGAGTCTTTATAATGATTGGCTAACTCAATGGAAACGGAATTAGCGACTCTCGTGCTAGCAGGTAAATGTTACGAAATCCGGGTAGACAGCACTTGGGATATGGCCTCTGTTTTTGGCAGGAAATAGAACACTCAGACCTTCGACGTGGGAAGTTCGCCAAAAACCAACGTAGAGCTGGCCATGGGTAAAAACCGGCGTCCACAAATCCAGCCCTGACACTTGAAACAACTGACCCTGTTACTTGTTAATGGCCATCGCAAAGCACAACCGGATCGGACCAGAAATTGCTTCCGCTTTAGATTTGTTCCCGAGCTGTGGGCGTCGAAGGTCAACTCGATACGGGGAAGAACGCATTTTTGACCATCCCTATCGCCACAAAGAATTCGTGCCTCGATGCAGTGCTTCCTGTGATTGGTCACAACCATGCGGATTCCATTACACAGTCCTTCAGCTAGTGCAGGATTCCGTAAGACCATGATAGGTGCGCCAGTCTTGAGAGACAACTGAGACGGCGGTAGCGAAGGGAGGTCGATGTTCCGCAAAACTTCCACGGGATACACGTCGAGACCCGTTTCGGCGACGTCGGCGTCCGCTACGTGGGTATCTGTTGACTGGTATACCCGTATTTGGCCTGGAAGTAGTCCAAGAATCATCCCGTTCAATTCCGTAACTGTCGTGTTCAGAGTCGACAGTAAACACCGACCACAAAGCAAAGTCAGATCAGTCCCAGCTCGCATAATCAGCAGTTGCGGATAGAGACGATCAATTAGGCTGGAAACATCAGTTGGCTAATGAACGTACCTCGGAATCTCTAATTCGTGACGTTGGGATTCGGAGTACGGGATGTTCCCAACCCAATCCACAAATTCCGCGCCATGAACCCCCTCCCGGACTCTCATATTAATCCGCAGTGAGAGCCGCTTTAACCGCCCCCAAACAAACGACTTCTGTAGGCACACCACAATGATATCAGCGCTAGACCCATTTGTCATCACTGGAAGGATTTGGGCGAAGTCACCGCCGAGAATTACCGGCACCCCTCCAAACAATACATCATGCGACGTATCCTAAAAATCTACCAACAGCTGGCGAATCACTTCGAAGCAGCACTTGTTCTGCATCGTCAATTCATCCCAGATGATCAATCCAACTTTCCGGAGTTGTGAGACCAGCATACTTTGTTTCTCAATGCCGCTTACTGACCCCTCGTCCAAATTGATCGGTATTTTAGATTGGGAGTGTGAAGTGCGCCCTTCGGGAAGTAGGAGGGCTGCGATTCCCGTCAACGCCACGGAGAGAACAGTCTTCCCTTGACCGCGGTAATAGTAACAGAGTATTTGGTAGAGAAAGATTTTCTCAGTCCCTCCTGAACTTGCAAATAGAAATGCGCCGATCGTGGATCAGTGACGATGGCAGTGGCGATCTTCATAGAGGCAGCTTTTTGGTCGTCGTTTAATTGGGCACGCATACCTACTACGCGAGCATGAAGATCTTCTCTCTGTACTCTTGCAGACGACTCGATATGGCTCCGGCTCCAATCCCAAACGTTCATCGGCAAACCATGATCTGCCAGACACGGTTGTTGATCCGCGAGCCCCGCCGCAAGCAGAAAAAGACCGTAGTCGTAGTGGGGGTCAGGCAAGTCCACCAGATATCCGGAGACCTTTCGAAGCTTGTGCGCCAGGTCATCACTGATGTGATGTTTGTATCTGTCTCAAACAGCCAATGGATCCGCAATTTTCTTTTGTCGAAGTCCAGTCAATAAGAGCGTTCGCAGTCCATTACCAGTGGCAAATATAACAGCCTCGTCAAAACATCCGAGCCACTCGTGATCATTCCGAGCTAAGCCGCGTACATTGCAGGCCGGATGGTACGACTCGTAGGTGATACCTTCGAAGTCGTAGATTTCGGCGAATGACTTGACTTTGCGTACGACTGTAAGTAACAGTAGCAGGTGAAATTTCTCACCCGCAACTGGACTGCAGTGGTACATGCGTACGATCCGATTATCACCGCGCTGCCGAAAGGTCAACTCCTTCAATTTCTCATACCATACGCAAAGATCCGGCATCTCAGAATAGAGCCAGTCTCCAGCTGTAGGATGATCTATATTGAAATTGAAATACCCCATCAGCGTGCTGCGGGTAGATTCCAGTTTATCGGCGAGTTGAGACGCCGTCAAGTTGCCAGGGAAGTAGACTGTTTGTGTTCCCTGGAGATGCACCTGCAGGTGTTGGACAGGTGGGAATTCTTGGTGGGTCGGAAACTCAAACAGTCGCCAGACAGCCTCAGGAGGACTGACGTACCGTGATTGGACGTACCGGGTGATTTCGTCATTTGTATTTGAGATCGCTAGGGTCGTGCGATCAGCGCGTTTATAAACGTACTTGTTGATTTACTTTACAGCCTGAACTGATCCATAAAACTCAACATTGATGTGCTGTCTGGTAGATCCGAGTAGCGAATTAACATCCATCATCATCTCGTGGAGATCCCGTAGAATCGTCGAGTCAATTTGGGGATCACGTTCTCAACATACGTCTGCCGCATACTCTGGGTCGTGAAAGAACAGCTGGGCAGATGCCGGAGTTTCTTGCTAGCCGGGAACGAATGACCCTTGTAAGTGGTACAGCTCTCCGTGAGCCGCGAATATAGTTAGCCCATGTCGCAAGTCCACTCAATCTTCTCTCCTGGTGTTGACAGTTGTAAATGCTAAGGCAGAGTTATAACTGCGGATCTTGTTCCCAAAACTGGCCGCACGTGGATCCTGTTCGGTAAAAAGGTCAAGCAACTTTTGTGGCTGATGCTGTAGGAGCGGTTGAGGAACTTTTCCATTCTTACGGCAGAGCTCGAACTCGCCACTTGCGACTTTTTCCTGAGCAATGTGGGGAGCCTGACAGTGCCGGCAAAAGATTTCCATACAACCTATATCGTGTGAAGAAACCGCTTGAAAGACGGACCTGTATGCGTTGGGAACTCGCACCGCTGGTGCGGGAAGTGCAGGCTATTGGGACGGAGACGGAGGAAGCATGGCAATTTGCGCAAGAGGTTCTTGTCAACTTGTTGTGGAACAGGATCGATGTTGGATGGAGGAGGTGGAGGCAGAATTGTTGGCGGGAGAGATATATCGACAAAGTGTGGTTGAGGTAGAGCGATGACGGGTTGGGGATAGGCAGCTACAGCAGCAGGCCGGGCAGCTTCCATTTGTGCCTTAGTTCGCCGCGGATGCCTGGCAGGTCATGTATCGCCCGTAAGACCGGCAATTTCGACATTTCGCGTCTGCAGAGGTGCGGCTGCGTCGACCTCCATCATTATCCAGGACAGAGCCTGGGTCTTCTCCCACGTACACGTTAATAATAGATCACAAAACACGAATTATAGATGTAATCGATGCTGTTTACATTTCTGTAATAACGCTCAAAATTATTTGTTGAAAAATACCTGACAGGCCGCATACCTCTGCATATGGAGCAATATGAATCAATGGAATCCATTCTTAGAGAACACGTCTGATGTATGTTCTAAAAGTATGTCAGTAACAGATCTCGAAGAAAATTTGTAGGCATACCTGAGGTTAGTTGAATTCTTTACCACAACCAACTGATTCTTATACTTCTTTAGCAATATTCGGCGAAATAGATGCTCTTGCAGAGAGTGTGCCTCAAGAGCTTCTTTCAAAACACGTTAGTGGCAGTTTTGGACACGCAATATGGAGACGTACCGTTTGTCGGTTACTTTTCTGTGAAGACAGTCTGATTTTTTTACTTATGGCAATTTTTTTAGACTGAAATCCGTTATCTGGTAATTGAAGTTGGAGTTGTGGCACTCATGGCAAAGTGAAAAATTTTCATATAGCGTACGGTTACAGCCCTGCCATTGGCGACCATTCAGCGTCGTAATCTACTATACTTATAACAAGGATTGCTTGTATCTATCGAAATAAAGCATGATATAAAATGAAGTTCCTAACCAATCATGCCCCTTGAAGTTGCCTACTAATCGGATTGCGTACCTGTAAACCAAATGTTAGGCAGACGTAACCGGTTGAGGGTAGCAGCGGGTGTACAACGCCTGGCTTGCATTTATGTCTTCAAATAATATTTGGGTGTGAGTGCCCTTCGTGTCATGTTGGGTTATCGCTCCGTGTACCGTACCAGTGTTATTCGTGTCGTAACCTAAAGGCTTCATACACAAGAATCACTTAGCGACTTTCCCAAATGTTGACTGCAGCTTCAATATTAGTGCCAGCAACATAGTTGTCGGTTGCTGATTTCTCAAGAAGTAACAGGTAACCTTGAAACTTTGTGGTGGCTGATTGGATTTAGAACAGAAAACCGCGTGAAAGAACGTCAAACATTATCTCTTTCTGTAAAAATCTTCTGATTTAATGGGCTAAGAAACGAAGCTGTTATATCGTTACTTAAATCTAACTATATGATTAAATTCACATCTCTTCTGTAGTGTTACATCTATCTATCTATACCCAATCGTCTTTTGCCGTGTGACAAAATACAGTGTGCCCCAATAACGCCAAAATGATAATAATTTTACGTCATAAAAATCGTCCAAAAGATGGTGTCATTAATTGCCGAAAAAGAGATCTGCAGAATTTTGATAGAATTCCTCCCCTGTTGGTTGGCTGAAAGGATCCACATATTTACCCATCAAGTAAGTGTTCTCACGTGATTGATGAGGTCTGCTGGAGTCACGACCTACAGGTCCTATAGAATTGAAGAACAGATCATTCTCCTGTGTTGAGACTTTGGGAACTTCAGAAACGTTTGAAAGTATTTTATTTTCGCTTTCAGAGGCCATGCTTGGATCAGAGTACTCGTTCGAAACGGATCCGTGACGCGACACGCGTAATGAGGGTGAAGCGGGGTTCGAATTCGCATAATTAATTGTATCATTTGGCAGTTCAGATTGGAATGAAAGTTGTGCGTTTGTAGATAATCGCAATGTTCTGGGATCATCCGAAAGTTGGGTCTCCGAAGTCTGAGAAAAATAAGGAACAGTTTTTGATGTGTGCGGTAGGGAGTAGTCAAGATGGGACAATGGTTTTGTGATGGGTGGAAAATATTCAAAACCGTTATTTATGTTGCTTAAGTTACTATGTGGAGAGGTAACATCACTTTCCGAGCATTCGGATGTGGAAGAAGCTACCGACATCTTTTTATTTTTTCGAGTCCGCGATGATTTGTCCAATCTTTCTTCAATCGAACGAGCTTTCCTGGGCCGGCCACGCTTGGCGACTTTTTTAACAACACCTTCAAATGCTCCTATACACATTCCTCTTTGTCTGTGGCGTGTCAAAGCATCATGACGAGCGAAACTATTACCGCACTGGCAGGGATATGGTTTAATGCCGCTATGAATTTTAGCGTGTCTTTTGAGATCATGCTGCCTGACAAAGCATTTTTTGCAAAAAGGACATTGAAATTGTCGGTCTCCAAGATGGGTTTGAATATGAGACTTTATATTTTCTTTCCGGCCAAACCGCTTATTACAATCAGGGTACATACACATCCATTTTCCGCCATTTGTGGGATCCGGTCCAGATATAAATCTAGCAATGTCATCGACAGTGATACCAGTTTCTGTGATAGATTCTTCTAAATTTATAGTGGGAAGAGATTCAGACCTAGCATTGGTAGTTTTATGTCTCGGCGAAAGGGATCCGAACGAATGGATAGATGACTCTGGATATAACATAGGCCTTGCTTCAAATTGAAGTCCATCCACAAATGGATCCGAAAATATTGGAATTTCCCGATCCTTTGCCGAAGGTTCATGCCCAGAAGAGACTGGGGAAATGTCCGCATGATTTTGCGGGAGGCTTGGATCATGTTCAAACTGGTTCTGATTCTTCAAAAAATCTAAATTCAGCGCTGAAGGATTAGATAGGTTATCCATACTCATCGAGACCGAATCAAACGAGCTTGCTTCAGAGACCGGGTCAGAGAGGGGAGGAGTCGGATCCAAGTTTTTTTCAAGCTCATTTCGCATATCTTCAAATATACCTCGAGCTCGCTGGTGAGGGCCTGGTTTGATAGTCTCTTCCATAGAAGTATCATAATCATTCATGAATCTCGAGTTCATCAGTCCATATCTCAACATGTGTAGATGGGGGGTGTCAGTAGGCGTGGGTGGAAGATATCCTATCAAATTTAGTTAATTGAAAATAGCGGCAATTTTACCGTCATACCTTCGACGTTGTCATCGGAGGGCGTTATAGGTCGTTGAGGGGATTGCAGGGCTAAGTTTTCGAATCTAGAAACTCCATCCAGGGTTTCGACGCTAATTCTTCTGCTGGCAGAACTTTTTCGGTCAAAATTGTCATTTTCTGCGACAGGTTCATTGCACCTTTGGCTCGAGCAAAATTCCAAGAAAGCAGATGACGTGAGACCAGATTCAAGGGGGAACAAGTTAAAGTCGTTGTTTCCATTGAAATTACATGGATCAGAACCCATGCAAGAAGTGTTTTGGTCTATGGGCGCGTATGAAGGGGATTGTTGTATGTTGTCACCAAAAGTGATTGAATAGTCGGTGTCGAAAGACTGTCTGTGTGGAGTCACAATCGGTGAGCTAAGATAGCCTTCATAACTGTCAAAGTGCGCATATGCCTGGCCCGGGCGTACCAGTCTTTGCTGCTGCGTTTCTTGCAAAACATGCTGTGGTGTCGTTGAAAATCCTGGGTTAATATTACTCACCATTCGATCTAGTGGAATATTTTGTCGTCGGTTTTGATCCAGACTCATTCCTCGCCGATGGCCATTGCTTCTCTGAATGTTGGTCAAGCTAGGAATTTTTACTGGCTCAAAAGCCGTTGGCGTCGAGTGTTGACGTCGGTGTTGTCGTTGCCGGTGCCGGTCGTGTAGGGCGTTTGTTGGATTAGACAGCATTATTTATGCTTGAAGAGTTCGGAATTGAGGGTGAAAGTTATACAATAAAGTACAACTATGGATTCCGATACTGAGTTAAGTCAGTAGGCCCTTTAACCTTAGAATTGTAGTTATGCTGTTGCCCGCGTTTTGTCGTGTACTGCAGCTTGGTCTTCACATGATTGTAGCTGGCAAAAGTGACATTGGAGTGCAGTGCGACTTACCTCACGCAGCGCAAGCTGTTAGGCCGGGCAATTTTGGAACTGAGAGCTTCCGGGCAATGCTAACTCGGGGGAAGTTTGCTCGTAAAGATCTTGAAGAACCCTTTTCGGGTCATATATATAGATAATGGTACCGTGTTTAACTTGTCTTGCACCTTAATGGATTAAGAATACTGTGTACGACAAAAGGGATTGAAGCTTTTCTATTTTCTAGTCCAGAGTTCAGACGCGTTAGTGGTAACTGTACACCGACGCAATTGGCTGGATTAAAAATTAGGACGGACAATGTCAACAGAGTGCGTTGCTATAGCAGCAAGAAACCGTGGAAACCATTGTAAATCTTCTCGGCAATCTTATGCTGACACATCGATAATCTAGAGCCGCTTTACAGGGTTTCAGACATTAATTACATCCCATCCTTCCGAAATAGCAACAGCATCCATTTGCAATCTTACAAGTCCAAGCAGACAACCCTTGCTCAATATGTCTTCCACTGGCACCATGAGAGGTAATACACCTCGTGGTCCAAACCGAGGGTCAATACCGGTCTTCAGCAGCCCCTCATATTCGTCCCCTTCTCAAGTATCTCGACAATCTATTGATCAAACGAATACTAGTGATGTTGGCGGAACACTACTTAGCGCTAGCAGGCAGAAACAATCGAGGAGAGACGAGGTACTTTGAAACCAGCCATGTCTGGACTTATATACCATCGATGCTAACAACTTGAGTATCAGGCTATACGCAAAAAAATGGAGACGGATCTAGGCAAGAAGAAACACCTGTCTGGCAAGCCACGACAAACTCGCAAAGCTGTCAGTGGAACAGTTCTTGCCCTCCGCCCAAGTCAAGCTCTTCAAATTAAACCTAATATGACTGTGGCTGAGGCAGCACGGCTTATGGCAGCAAAGAGAGAAGACTGTGTTCTTGTGACGGATAACGATGACCGTATTTCTGGTATATTTACCGCAAAAGATCTAGCATTTAGAGTGGTAGGTGCAGGAATAAAAGCTACCAATATTACAATAGCAGAAATTATGACGAAAAATCCACTCTGCGCGAGAACAAACACCAGCGCAACTGACGCACTTGATCTTATGGTCCGAAAAGGGTTTCGTCATCTACCCGTAATGGATGAAAACCAAGATATCTCAGGGATCTTAGATATCACCAAATGCTTCTATGATGCAATGGAGAAGTTAGAGAGGGCTTACAGCTCTTCGAGGAAACTCTATGACGCATTGGAGGGTGTCCAGTCAGAACTCGGATCTAGTCAACCTCAGCAAATCATACAATACGTTGAAGCCCTCCGCTCAAAAATGTCTGGGCCAACTTTGGAGTCAGTTCTCGACGGTAGCCCTCCAACCACTGTCTCTGTCCGGACATCGGTAAAAGATGCTGCGGCACTAATGAAGGAAAACCACACAACGGCTGTTCTTGTACAAGATCAAGGATCAATCACCGGAATTTTCACTAGCAAAGATGTCGTATTGCGAGTCATTGCCCCTGGGCTCGATCCAGCAAATTGTAGTGTTGTTCGTGTCATGACACCACATCCCGATTTCGCTCCGATGAACATGAGTATCCAAGCTGCCTTGAGAAAAATGCATGGTAGGTTCAAAAATATCTACTTTTTCGCCCCGAAGCATCGCTAATAAGAACGAAGATGGTCATTACCTCAATCTCCCAGTCATGAACGATGGTGGAGAAATTGTGGGTATGGTCGATGTTCTTAAGCTTACGTATGCCACCCTGGAACAAATTAACACTCTGTCTACTGGCGATAGCGAAGGCCCTGCTTGGAACAAATTTTGGCTCTCACTTGACAATGATACAGAATCAGTAATGTCTGGCGAAGAGAGTGTTCCAAACAACGGTGGCAGGTCCATGATGTCACCGGAATCTTCTCGGTACCATGACCGTCTAATAGATCCTAGTGTTGCCCCCTGCGATTCTGCTTCACACACTGGAGCAGAATCACCGCGCCAATCTATCTTGGCTCCTGCATCCGGGCTCCCTATCGAAGAAATTCCCTTTCCGTTCAAATTCAAAGCTCCTAGTGGGCGAGTTCATCGAATTAAGATCGCTCCTGCTGACGGCATAACCAAACTTATCGCCGCTGTAGTATCTAAACTTGGTACAGAAGTTGAAGCTCTAGGAGGTGCGCCTAGATTTGAGGAGGGTAAACTAAGTAGCTCTGGATTTGCTCTTAGTTATCTGGATGATGATAAGGATAGCGTTTCTATCACTACCGATCTTGACCTACTTGAAGCCATAACGCTCGCCAGAGATGGTAGCCGTGATAAGGTTGATCTTTTCGTCTATCATCCAGAAAAACCACCCATCTTTTCAGCTTCTATTCCTCAATCTATGATCTCACAGGGGATTACAACTACATCATCTACTGTGCGTGAGAGAAAGTATCTTGTTTCTGATGAGGCTCGTAAAAATCAAATTCCTGTGACAAGATCGCCTGAAACTTCAACCAGCCAGAGTCCTCCTGATGTTATAGCTGGTATTCCAAATCAACTGTTGCTTCCTGGGGCTATACTTACACTTGCTATCACTATTATAGGAGTTTTCACTTTTACCAGGGCTACAAATCGTTAACGAGAAAATTTTATGATTCGCTCTGAGATTTTTGTTTCACACTGAAATTCGCCTCATATTTAATACCTTGTATACATGGTTTAAAGTTATTTGTAGAACGTGTTCTTTAAACCATATTCACGAATTTACACTCGATAACTTGTAGCGTAAACTTCTTCGATTGTAAATCTGTTGCATGTACAACTAAGCCAGGCGGCTCAACTTGAAGCCACCTTCCAGACAGACACGGGCGGAGAAAGCCCCTAACGATTTGACCACCAAACATATCAGACTTAGCATCTGACTATGCACAGTGTGAGGATGAAGGCAGTCGTGGTATGTTTGTGGGAAGTGTAACCGTCTACATGTCGGTTGTGTTCTGCCTCGTACTTAGTCATTCTAGCAAAAGTGACTAAGAAAGCCTGGCACACGTTACCAACAAAGTATACCTACATGTGTAATATTTTATTTGATCTTAAATTTACCCCATTTGGCGCCCTGAGGGCCTACGCAGGCAATTTCGGAAGTTATAGGAGAACCTGTCAAAACACATAGTGGGTTATATGCTTAATTATTGTTGATATTTATCGAAATTTTACCGTTTATATTTGCAATACTTACTCATACACGCAAATTGGCTAGTGGGGGTAAGTGTTGCAAAAGTAAGTACCAATAATTCGATCGATAAATCTTAACATTAATTATAGCGAGACCCACTATGAGTTTTGATAGGTTCTACAGTATATCTTTCTCGTTGAACGACTCTGCTTGACGTTTGGAACACTCATACTCAGAATTCATTTGCAGAGACCATTACGAAGTATACCCTTCTGACATGTAGATCTCTATGAGTACCCATCGTAGGGAAAAGTGTGAAAACTCATCGTTACCTGCGCACACTTTTTGTTAATTATTGGTAAGAAGAGAGTACATGAGGACACGGTGTTGAATGATACCCATAAAAAACGGAGTCGCCGCGCATTACTTACATCTACTTCACTGCTCGCGCAATCAAAGCCCGGGAATGAAGATTGCGTTTGTAGGTTTAGAGTACAGGGTGCCAGAGAAAAAAGTCCAAGTTGCAGCTCTATAGATTGTTACTAATTGGCGTTCATTTTGTATGTCATTGCCCTTCTAACTGCCAGCTCAATCTACAGAATAGACGCCCACTTGTAACGAGCTTTAGGGGTGTAAATTGGACTTTTTACCCCTGATGTCCTCTAGCTCTCTAGCTTTATTAACCTTCTTCTCTGAGTTCGTACCTGTCTTGCCATATGTGTCATAACACTTTTATTATCCATCGAATGCGTTATCCAGCAAGGGTGTGTGATTTAAGGGTCTCGCTGGATTCGAACCAGCTTTCTTCTGTCCCAAATGGGGCCTATAGCCAAACTTTTCAATATAAAAGTTGGTAGACTCTGCCTTATGAAATTCGTACAAATTATTCAGTGCATTTTAAAACACATTGTCTCACAAATTGACGTTTAAACCTTGAACATCTACAATTCTAGCAGTAACTTTAATCTACAGTTTTTCAAAACTTTCTTTCGGAAATTTATATAGATTATTTCTTCATTTATTTACTAATTGATTCATGAATTGCTTTTTTCTTTTGCTAGGAAGAGTTCCCCCCCATTATGAAATATTACAGTAAAAAAACTTTATACGGGTGGGAAATGTTTGCTTGGGAGTCGAAGCACCATTTGAAAGCAATATTGGATAGGCCTACGTAAGTTATGAGCTAAGACTAGTGCCAAAGGAGCATGAGTTTGCTGGAGTTCAGGATGATATGGAATATCTGTTAAAAAATACGTAATTTATTTAAACCTTTCGTCAAAGCTAATAGGCTGAATACAATCTGAGTTTAAAATAAAAAAGGTGAGGCCGGTGGCTGAGCTACCTAGACTATCCTTGGGAAATTAGCCCGGATGATATACTATGGCACCATCCGACTCTGTACAGTACCTGACGTTGAGTATTTTGTCCATGCATCTGACAGTTGTAATGTCTCGGAGCTTCGACCACTAGACAGAGTTTCTTCAGATTCCTTGTGGGCCCGTCAACCAGTTTATATTTTACTGAGCCGTTAAGACATGAGATGAACTGGATCCGTGCTCAAAATTGTTTACATTTAATCTTCTCTTTTTTTAAAATCTTTTCGGCGTATGCAGCCTGAGGCAATCACACGAATGACACTGCTATGGCGATGACTTAACTTGATCTGAGGGGTATTAACACCCTAACATCATTTAAAGACATATCTCGAAGTCAGGCGCCTTACAGCCCTTTCAACTTTCAACAATTTATGTCTTCTGCGGGAACATATTTCGGCCGCCCACGACTATCCAGTGTGCCTACGTCATTGTCACATAAATCGCCAGGCGAGAAATATGGCGTGAAAGTCATGCTGGATTCAAACCAGCTTCCTCCTGTCTCAAGTGGGGCGCGTGCCTCGGCTACCCGAGCTTTACTTGGGAGAACAACCAGGACAGTGCACCACTCCATAACCCGACCCAGCTGATACTGTTGCGAATAGCGACATTAGAGTTGTGCGAGGTCCATGAATAGGCGAGGATGATCTGTGTGGACGGGCGCATCAAGGCATGAGGACCGAGTCGCGTAATTTGAGTCGCCTAGACTAGATCAGATAATACTAGTCATGTGACACGAGTCGTGTGAGGCAGACATTCCCTTGGTCGTAATAGATTAAGCATCATCTTCACATTCACGTATATCGTCGCTCACAACATCCTTACGTTTGTCAATCCAATAACTTTAAGTGCCTTTTGTTTGGTCATCGCGCTCGTGATGGCCAAATCGCAGCAACCACCTCCCTTGGCCCAGCGCGTTGCTGATGAGCTCGAACTTGTCCAGCGCGTGGCAAAGGGTCGAGCTACCTGGGCTCAAACCTTTCATAACAAGTTTTGGTCAGCCGTGGAAGAGGCTGATCCTCTCATCAAAACCTTCGTGCGCGAGCAAATGGACGCGTTTCTCCTTGCGGTTGCCTCCGGGCACCCGATGCGTCACGATTCTCCAAGACAGCCTAAGACGGCGAGCTCCCTTCCCAAGCCCAGCCAAAACTTACCATCACGTCCGCCTGTTCCCATATCAAAACAACCTCAAAGTTGGGCAACGACCGCCGCCGCCCCTCCCGTCACCAATCTCTCTGCTCACGCGCCGCCCGCGGCCTCACCCAAAGCAAATCACCGCCTCTCCCATACGCCGGTTTCCAAACAATCTGCAACCACTTCAGGCCATAAGGCCATTTTTCGTCTCTCGGAAGATGCTCCACTCCTTAGAGCAGACATAACTTCAGTCAAGGCTGCTTTTATTCAAATTGTCCCTGCGCTCAAGGACGGCATAGCCTCCGTTTCTCGTAGCTCAAATGGATTTAACATCACGTTCTCGTCCGACACAGCGCGGAAACTGGCGTTGGACAACGCTGACTCTATAAAGGCGTCTCTCTCTGGATCCCTTGTTCAGCTTGAGGACCACATCGGGTACGTTGTCAAGCGTATCCCGCGTACCATCTGGAACCCGGTCTCCAACGTGGTCCCCACTACACTTGATGACGTCAGAAGTATTGCCCAGGCTCAGACAGGCGTCGCTCCTTCTAGCGCTCACTGGTCGTTGCATGAAGAACGCCACGATCCTCTGCATACGGCTGTCATCTTCTTCCCAAAAGAGGTGCCGACTTTCCGAATCGTTGACAGCGCCCCTTCTCGACGCTACATTCCTAATCCGTAGGTAGTTCAGTGCGATGCTTGCTTTGGTTTCCATTCATTCTCTCGCTGCCCCACTCAAGCTTTGTGTGCCCTTTGCGGTGCCCTTCGCCACCATGGTGAGTGCTGCCACCAACGCCGGTGTATCAACTGCCTCGGGCCACATTCTGCAAACGACCAGAAATGCCCTCTCCGCCCCCGCCCTTTCAAGGGCAAACTTATCAATCCTTCGGAAAAGACGATTGCGGAACTCCGATCTCGTAACCGTACTAACCTCCGGAAGGAACGCCGCGCAGAGGCTGCTGCCGCTGCCGCTACTGCATCTTCAACTTCGGACGGCAACTCCAGTGCGCCAACTCCTTCCTCTGAGTACTCTACCCCCTCTTCTCAACGTGTACCTGTAGCCAACCAAAACCGGTTCACATCTTTAACATCTGCTTCAGCGGGATCTATGGATATAGACCCAGACGAGCATATCACCAATCTTACTTCCAACACTACTTCTCATGAGCAGTAGAGCTTATTTCAGGAGTACCCTCCCGCCTCGCCTTCGTTTCCTCCAAGCAAATGTTGGACGTGGTGGATCTTCTCACCTCATTCTTCTGCAAGCTGCCTTCCAGGGCAAGTATGATGTGATCTTTGTCCAGGAGCCCTGGACTAAAACAATAACCTCAAAAATGTCACAAAGTCTCACCCAGATTATCTAATCTTCACCCCTCCGAACCGCGACTGGAAAAGCGCACGCCCGCGCGTTCTCACTTATGTTCGAAAGAAATCTAACCTCCAACCTATCCAGTTTGATTGCGGTCTCTCTCCTGACATCATTGTTCTCCGCCTCCAGTGCTCTCTTTCTCTGGAGGTACTAAATGTATATCGACAGCCTCAAACTCTGATGCCTGAGAGTCTCGGCGCTCTCCTAAGCTGGCCGGCTAAACCGAATTCAATAATAGTGGGAGATTTTAATCTGCACCACGAATTATGGGAGCCCAACATTTCTCGTTCGTCCGGCGTAAGTAGCTTTGTCGAATGGATTGACTTCTATTCCTTGAGGTCGGCATTGCCCTACGGAGCCTCCACCCATCGCGCCGGTCACGTCCTCGACCTAGTACTCACAAACATGGAAGGTCTCACAGCCCGTGTGGAACCGAAGGCACATTCTACCTCCGACCACGAGACGATATCCGGCCTCATTCAACTCTCACCATCCCCAAGGCGGCATCCAACGCTGAAGTTCCCCAAATTTAACGGCGAGAACGCTGAAGTCTTTCGCCAAGCTCTTTACGCTACCGCACCCCCTAACCTTTCTGTCAAGGTCCCAACTCCTCAGCTCCTGGACGCAGTTACGGCTTCGGGCATCGCCGCTCTCTCAGCATGTTTGCTTACAGCTAACCCGCCGAGATCTGCTTGTGTCCCATGCAAAGATTATTGGAACCAAAAATGCTCAGACCAACGGCGTCGGTATCTCGAAGCTCGCCGTAACGGTGATCAAATTCTCATTAGCGAGGCCCACAAAAACTTTCGGAAATCCGTGAGACGAGCCAAACGAGATCACAAGCGATCCAGGCTGGATAAGGTGTCTTCGATCTTGGAGGCTCACAAAGTTGTTGGATGGCGAAAGCTATCTAGCCGCTTTGGCCCACCTCCAATTCCTTTTCAAAATGTCACGTACAGCACCCCTACTGAGCGTGCAGATATATTTTTTCGTACCAAGCTTGCCCGCGCAATTAGTCAACCGGATGTCCCCAGGTACACCCATACTTGCCCACGCCGCACGATCCCCACACCACTCTCCATTGCCGAAGATGAGGTGCACTATTGTCTTCTTAATGTGTCGTCAACTACCCCGGGTCATGACCACCTCTCTGTCTCCGCCCTCCGCCTTATATGGATAGTACATACATGGCGCTCGTGGATCGTTCATCTCTACAATCTCTGCCTAACTGTGGGTCACCATCCCAGCATCTTCCGTCGCGCTGAAGTGGTGGTTATTCCTAAACCACACAAGGATGATCTCTCCAATCTCGCCAATTGGCGTCCGATATCGCTTCTTCCAGTTCTAGGGAAGGGGCTGGAACTTCTGCTCGCAAGACGCTTTGCCTTCTGGGCTTTGTCAAATCGAATCATATCTCCCACGCAATTTGGAGCGCTGCCTGGAAGGTCTGCCGTGGATCTCGTAGATTGCCTGGTCCATGATGTTGAAAAAGCATGGGAGTCAAATCAAGTTTGCACTCTCGCCACCCTTGAAATCCAAAGTGCTTTTGATAGTGTTCAGCCTGGCCGTCTCTCCGTTCGTCTTCGCGAACAGGCATTGCCTCTACCATACGTCAACTGGGCCGCGTCTTTTGCTTCACGCAGGAAAGCGCGCCTAAGAGTGGATGATTTTGTTGGCGACTTTTTGGATATTCCGCATGGTCTGCCTCAGGATTCCCCTGCCTCACCTATACTTTTTCTTCTCTTTCTCGAGCCATTATTTAAACTTGGGTTTCCTACATTCGGATACGTGGATGACGTGGCGATCCTCTCGGTCGCGAAAACTCTAGTTGACACCTCTTTACTGACCGCCTTCAGGGTTGGAAGCGTCACCCGCTGGTGCGAACAGAACGGACTCTCTCTAGCAGATAACAAGACGGAAATACTACACCTTCATAGATCCCGTCAACCCCCCCTCCGGTTATAATCAACGGTGTCTCAAGAACTTCCAATTTTACCCTGAGGTGGCTTGGCATCTTCCTTGACACCAAGCTCTCTTTCAAGCAACACGTACAAGAATGGAGCTCCAAGACGCAACGGATTAGCTCCCATATACGACAGCTTGGGAATACCAATCTTGGAGTACCCATTTCCTTTCTGCGCACTGCAGCCCTAGCTGCGGCACTACCCGTCCTTCATTACGGTGCTGAGGTTATGTGGCGCGGACACACCTTTCTTCGGCGCGGCCGTTCTATTTCCAGTCGATCTCAACACCTTGTGGACATGGTCTCTCGAGCTCTGGTCAACTTGGCTAGAGCTATTCTTCCAGTATACAAAACCACACCCATTGCAGCTCTTTTAAGAGAAGTTTGGCTCAAACTGGCCCATATTCTACTTGAAGAAACCCGCCTCAACTCTGCAGTTAGATTAGCTACCGCTGACAGTTTTCACCCTCTGGTCATAAGATCCAACGACTCTCGCGTACAAACTCGCCTTACCGTAAAAGCTAAGCTCGTTGCCTCTTTTCCTCGTCCTCGGCTCGAATTGCCCTCGTATAGAGCTCCTCCGTTACTCACTCGGGCCGAATTATCCCCTGAAGAAGCTTCCCGGCGTATTAGAGATTTACCACCATGGGTTATCCTCGTCTTCTCGGATGGCTCGAAACAAAATGATGGGGCTGCTGGGGCAGGCGCCGTCGTTCTCCACAAGGGAATCACCTTAGCAGAAGTGAGAGTACCGCTAGGCCCTAACTTCGAGGTCTATGACTCCGAGATCATCGGCGCCCTCACAGGACTTAAAGCTGCTGTATCAGCACCTTCCACTCACCTTGCTTCGTCCATCCACGTAATTCTCGACAATCAAGAGGCAGCTCGACGTCTTCTCGTTGCAACACCCTCCAAAACCTCGCAGCACGCAATCCGTGAATTCCGACACCTCGCCTCCCAATGGCCCTTAAGGAGAATTCTGCCAACCGCAGCTCCTGGCAAGGTCCATGTGATGTGGTCGCCTGGCCACGTGGGCATACCTGGTAATGAACTAGCCGACAAGCTAGCTGGCGAAGCTGCCCGCCTACCGGCTCCCCCTGGTGCATCTCTCGCTGGATCTCGATCAAAGGCGAAACGGCAAATTTGGGACCTAACCTCCGAATGGTGGCAAAAACACGCTCCTCCTACCTATTGTGAACTAGGAATGCCTTTCCTCAAAAAGCCTCCCGAAGAGCTACGACTCCCTCGCCGAAATCTCGGGTATCTTATTCAGTGCCGGACTGGACACGGAGACTTTCGCTCGTATCACGATAGATTCCATCACCATGATGCCCTTCTGACCTGCTCCTGTGGAGGTGACAAGTCTATTACCCAGCTAGTTTTCTGCCCCCTCGTTCGTGAGCGACTAGCCGCAAGTGGTCACCGCCGTAGCTTGGGAACACTTGATTTTCTCCTCAGCTCCGCTCGCGGTGCTAAGCGTTTTTCTTTCATATTGGAAAAGTCAAAGTTCCCAACAGAAATTTGCCCGATCCGTGCTGCATAACATAGCTCTTTGTGAGGTTTCACTGTACAGCGCTCACAGTTCCTCTTCTCTACCTTCTTAGCTTTTGGCTACCCTTTCCTCCTTTCTTTATACCTTACAGTCACCGTGTCCCCCTAGGGATGGGGCTTGTACATAATCTTAGCTCGGTAAACATATAAAAACACTTAAATAAAATAAATAAAAATAAATAAAGTAATAGATTAAGTACACATCGAACATCATCACGTCTCCCCATTCCTATACAGCTTTCCTTCCAATTCAATTCCTCTAATTCGATACCCATCAAGTGCCCTTTAGATTGGTCATCACGCTAGTGTTGGCTAAATCACAACAACCTTCCCCTTTGGCCCAGCGCGTCGCTGAAGAGCTCGAGCTTGTCCAGCGCGTGGCTAAGGGTCGAGCTACTTGGGTTCAATCCTTCCACAACAGGTTTTGGTCAGCCGTTGGAGAGGCTGATCCGCTCATCCAGTCCCTTGTGCGCGAGCAAATGGAC
This sequence comes from Podosphaera xanthii, assembly GCA_028751805.1. NCBI lineage: Eukaryota > Fungi > Ascomycota > Leotiomycetes > Helotiales > Erysiphaceae > Podosphaera > Podosphaera xanthii. The sequence continues at coordinate 2,478,991 of JAPWIX010000012.1, read as the reverse complement.
GCGTTTCTCCTCGCGGTTGTCTCCGGGCTCCCCATGCGCCATGACTCCCCTAAACTGCACAAACTGGCGAGGCCTCTTCCTACGCCAAGCCATAACGTTCCCTCTCGACCTCCCGTCACTGTGTCGAACCAAACTCGTAACTTGGCAGCAACTGTCGCCAGCCCTCCCGCCTCTGTTTCCTCGGCTCCAGCTTGTCCCTCCGCCAATCGGCCGTCCCGCACAGCGGTGCAGACTCCGACAGCAAACTCTAAGGGCCCCAAGGCTATCTTTCGCCTGTCTGATGATGCCCCTCTCCTCAGAGCTGACGCAACTGCAGTCAAGTCTGCTCTCATTCAAATTGTCTCCGGCCTCAAGGACGGTATCACCTCTGTTAACCGCAACTCCAGCGGATTCAGCATCACCTTTGCGGCCGAAGAAGCACTGAAACTGGCGACAGTGAATTCTGACACTATTAAGGCCTCTCTCTCTGGATCTTTACACCAAGTGGAGGATCGCATTGGGTATGTTGTCAAGCGTATACCACGCACTATTTGGAATCCGGTGTCCAATCTGGTCACTACAACGCTCGATGATGTCAGGAATATTGCTCAGGCACAGACTGGCGTCGCTCCATCTAACGCCCACTGGTCGCAGAATGAAGGGACGCACGATCCTTTTCACACGGCGGTCATCTTTTTTCCAAAAGAAATTCCCACCTTTCGTATCGTTGACAGCGCCCCATCCAGGCGCAATATCCCCAACCCGAAGATAACGCAGTGTGAAGATTGTTTTGGGTTTCACCAATCCTCACGCTGCCGAATGCAAGCTTTGTGCGCCCGCTGCGGCACTATACGTCACCAAGGAGAGTGCTCTCATCTTCGCCGGTGCATCAACTGCCTGGGCCCTCACCCGGCAGATGACCCTAACTGCCCTCTCCGCCCTCGCCCTCACATGGGCAAACTTATCCAGCTCTTGGAGAAAAAGATTACAGAAATCCGTTCATGCAACCGTAGCAAGCTCCGCAAGACCCGTCGGGCTGAAGCTGCTTCTGCTGCCTCCCATCCTGATAACGTAGACAATTCGACCCCTTCCTCCGGAAACTCAAACCCCTCTACTCTCTCCCTGTCAGCTAACCTAAACAGGTTTACCGCCCTTGAGAACGCCTCGCTTGGATCTATGGAAGTTGATTCGGACGAGCCAGCACCTAATAATGCCCTAAGTCTCCATGAACAATAGAGCCCATTGTAGGAGCCATCCCCCGCCTCGCCTTCGTTTCCTCCAGGCTAACGTTGGGCGTGGTGGATCTTCTCACCTCATACTTTTACAAGCTGCTTTCCAAGGCAAGTATGATGTGATCTTTGTCCAAGAGCCCTGGACAAAAACTATAAACCTCAAGAACGTGACCAAGTCCCACCCAGCCTACGTCATCTTCACTCCTCCCAATCGAGACTGGAAGCTCGCGCGCCCGCGCGTACTTATGTACATTCGGAAAGGATCAAACCTGCGCCCTATTCAGCTGGACACTGGATCGTCACTGGATATTGTCGCCCTCCTTCTTCAGTGCTCCCCGTCGCTGGAGGTCATCAATGTCTACCAACAACCGCAAGCCCCCATGCCAGAGAGTCTCAACGCACTCCTTAATTGGCCAGTGAAGCCCAACTCCATAATTGTGGGAGACTTTAATCTTTACCACGAATTATGGGAGCCCAACGTTTCTCGTTCGTCAGGAGCCGGCCGCTTCGTCGAATGGATCGACAACTATTCTTTAAGGTCGGCTTTACCATACGGAATTCCTACTCATCGCGCTGGCCACGTCCTCGACCTTGTTCTAACAAACATGGAGGGTCTTCTGGCTCGAGTGGATCCTATGGCTCACTCAACTTCTGATCATGAGATAATATCTGGCTTAGTGTATCTCTCTCCAGTCCAAAGGCGATTTCTGCCAACGAAGCTTCTCAAGTTTAATGTCGAAAGTACAGAGATTTTCCGCCAAGCTCTCATAGCTACGGCTCCTCCTAGCCTACCTTTTGAAGAACCCGCTTCCCAGCTCATAGATGCAGTGGCCTCCTCAGGGATCGCTGCGCTGTCAGCCATTCTACTTTCAGCCAACCCCCCGCGACCTGCTAGTGTGCCTTGTAAGGATTACTGGAACCAGGAATGCTCTGACCAACGCCGACGATATATTGACGCGCGCAACAGTGGTGATCCGCATCTTATTAGCGAGGCACACCAAACCTTCCGTAAAACTGTTAAGCGAGCCAAGCGTGAGCATAAACGCTTAAAGCTGGATAATATATCTTCGATTATGGAGGCCCATAAAGTGGTTGGATGGCGAAAGTTCTCCAGTCGCTTTGGCCCCCCTCCGATTCAATTTCAAGGTGTTACGTAAAGTACCCCGACTGAGCGCGCTGATATCTTTTTCTGCACAAAGCTTGCCCGTGTAGGTAGGGAACCGGATGTGTCCATATACTCCCCTACATGTCCATCATGAGGGATCCCCGCAACTCTCTCCATAGACGAAGACGAAGTGCGACATTGTCCACTCAGTACATCATCCTCTACTCCAGGGCACGACCATCTCTCGGTTTCTGCTCTCCGCCTTATCTGGGATATGACAGCATGGCGCACATGGATCGTACTCTTATACAGTCTCTGCCTGGTATGCTGTCATCATCCAAGTATTTTTCGCCGCGCTGGAATCGTGGTTATTCCTAAACCTCACAAGGATGATCTTACTAACCCTTCGAATTGGCGTCCAATTTCACTCCTCCCAGTTCTGGGAAAAGGGCTGGAACGCTTATTGGCAAGACGCTTCGCTTTCTGGGCTTTATCAAGCCGCATTATATCCCCTACGCAACTTGGAGCTCTACCTGGAAGATCAGCCATGGACCCCGTAGAGAGTCTTGTCCACGATGTCGAGAAGGCGTGGGACGCGAAGCAAGTATGCACTCTTGCTACTCTCGACGTAGAAAGCGCTTTCGACAGCATTCAGCCTAGTCGTCTCTCTGCCCGCTTGCGCGAACAGGGATGGCCTATTCCATACGTGAATTGGGCTGCTTCTTTTGCTTCAGGCAGGAAAGCTCGCCTCCGAGTAGACGATTTTGTTGGTGAATTCTTAGACATTCCACATGGCTTGCCCCAAGGATCCCCAGCTTCACCCATACTGTTCCTGCTGTTCCTCGAGCTTCTATTTAAACACCGCTTTCCTACATTTGGATACGTTGATGACGTGGCGATCCTCTCGGTGGCAAAAACTCTTGTCGAATCTTCTCGCCTGACTGCCGCCAGGGTTGAGACGGTCACCCAGTGGTGCAATCAGAATGGTCTCTCGTTGGCTGAAAACAAGATGGAGATCCTACATCTTGACCGATCTCGTCAGCTCCCTCCCACTTTGACAATTAACGGCGTCTCAAGGGATGCTAGCTCTTCCGCAAAGTGGCTTGGTGTCCTCCTTGACACCAAGCTTTCCTTCAAAGAAGACGTTCAAGAATGGTGTGCAAGGACACAACGAATCAGCGCCCATATACGTCAGCCTGGCAACACCCATCGTGGCGTACCCACTGCCTTCCTCCGCACTGCTGCACTGGCTGCGGCGCTACCAGTTCTCTTTTACGGCGCAGAGGTCTGGTGGCGCGGTCACACATATCTCCGCCGAGGACGTCCAACTTCTACCCGATCTCAACACCTGGTAGACATGATCTCTCGAGCTCTAGTCACCCTGGCTCGAGCAATTCTACCGGTATACAAGACCACCCCCACGTCGGCAATTCTAAGAGAGGTGTGGCTCAAGCCTGCTCATATCCTACTTTAGGAGATACGCCTCCGCTCCGCTCTTAGAATAGCGGCCGTGGACTGTTTTCATCCTTTGGCTAAAAGGTCTATCGTCTCCCGCGCACACAGTCGCCTAACCGAAAAAATAAATCTCGTTCCTTCTATCCCTCGGCCCAAGCTTTTACCTCCTTCCTACCAAACACCTCTTAATCAATCTCGAGCAGACTTCTCTCCTCAGGGATTTTGGGAGCGCATTAGGGAGCTGCCACCATGGGATATTCTTGTCTTCTCGGACGGCTCAAAACAGAAAGATAGTTCTGCTGGGGCAGGTGCCTTCGTTCTCCACAGAGATATTATGATAGATGAAGTGAAAGTGCCCTTAGGGCCCGACTTTAAGGTCTATGACTCCGAGATCATAGGCGCCCTCGCAGGGCTTAGGGCTGCCATGACAGCTCCTTCAACACATTTTGCTGCCAATATTCATCTAATCCTCGACAACCAAGAGGCTGCACACCGTCTTCTCGATTCTTCGCCCTCCAAGTCCTCGCAAAAGGAAATTTTCGAGTTTCGGGACCTCGCATCTCGCATCTCGCTGGTCTACGAGAAGAATCCCACCTATCGCATCTCCTGGTAGAGTCCAAGTAATGTGGTCTCCAGGTCACATGGGAATTCCAGGTAATGAGCGGGCCGATAAGCTGGCCGGAGAGGCTGCTCGCCAACCAGCTCCCCCTGCCGCATCCCTTGCCGGAGTCCGCGCAAAGATTCAAAGGCAAATATGGGACTTGACCACAGCTTGGTGGCAGTCTCATGCTCGCTCTACCTATTATGAGTTAGGGATGCCATTTCCCAAGAAGCCTCCCTAGGAACTACGACTCCCTCGCCGTTATCTCGGATATTTAATCCAATGTCGCACTGAACACGGTGACTTTCGGGCCTATCACGAAAGATTTCATCATAAAGATGCCCTTCTGACTTGTTCCTGCGGGGCTAGCAAGTCAATTACACACTTAGTATTCTGCCCCCTCGTGCGAGAGAGACTGGCTTTGGCTAGTCACCGACGAAGTCTGGGCTCAATTGATTTTCTCCTCGGCACCTCCCATGGAGCCAAACGTTTCGCTACCATATTGGAGAAGGCCAGTTTTCTGTCAGAAATCTGTCCAATTCGTTCCATTTAACATAGTCATGTGAGGAATCCGCTGCATAGCGCTTGCAGTATCTTTGTGTCTTTTCATGGCCTCTATGCCAATGCACTTAATTTTCTGTATTTTATATTGCAGTCACCATTACCCTTAGGGATGGGGCTTTAGTTGTAACTTGGGCCCGGTAGATCTTAAAAATAAATAAATAAATAAATAAATAAATAAATAAATAAATAAATAAATAAATAAATAAATAAATAAATAAATAAATAAATAAATAAATAAATAAATAAATAAATAAATAAATAAATAAATAAATAAATAAATAAATAAATAAATAAATAAATAAATAAATAAATAAATAAATAAATAAATAAATAAATAAATAAATAAATAAATAAATAAATAAATAAATAAATAAATAAATAAATAAATAAATAAATAAATAAATAAATAAATAAATAAATAAATAAATAAATAAATAAATAAATAAATAAATAAATAAATAAATAAATAAATAAATAAATAAATAAATAAATAAATAAATAAATAAATAAATAAATAAATAAATAAATAGATAAAAAAATAAATAAATAAATAAATAAATAAATAAATAGATAAATAAATAAATAAATAAATAAATAAATAAATAAATAAATAAATAAATAAATAAATAAATAAATAAATAAATAAATAAATAAATAAATAAATAAATAAATAAATAAATAAATAAATAATTAAATAAATAAATAAATAAATAAATAAATAAATAAATAAATAAATAAATAAATAAATAAATAAATAAATAAATAAATAAATAAATAAATAAATAAATAAATAAATAAATAAATAAATAAATAAATAAATAAATAAATAAATAAATAAATAAATAAATAAATAAATAAATAAATAAATAAATAAATAAATAAATAAATAAATAAATAAATAAATAAATAAATAAATAAATAAATAAATAAATAAATAAATAAATAAATAAATAAATAAATAAATAAATAAATAAATAAATAAATAAATAAATAAATAAATAAATAAATAAATAAATAAATAAATAAATAAATAAATAAATAAATAGTAATAGATTAAGTGGTATTTATGAATTGACTGACTAGACAATGGTAGATTGGTGCAGTACCTAAAGATAGTTGAGAGAAGGATATGAAAAGTATTGCTTTATGTATATAAGTAGTAGTAGTAGTTTTGTTTATTCGTGCTATGTAGAGTCCAAGACTATTATAACACTAGGGCTCCTCTCTGACCCAGGCCACACCTTAAACAGTGCTCCTATCCCCTTTTACCTCGAACCTAAGATCATTGATACATTGACCCATGACGGGTAGTTATTTAGCTCAGTAGTTACCCGTAGAATTCAACCACCTTTTCTACGGAACCTTCTGCTCAAGAAAAATTGAAAAAGAGCAGCCTTGGAAGCCGGTACGCGGGAAAAAGTCTCAAAAAACCTGCAACTCCAGCCAGGCGAGGCCTAGACACCAGAGCCACATGAGGTGCGTATCCCCATCTGTATCTCCCTAATATCCCAGAGTCAAGATATCCTCCTTACACCGACACCACCAGCGCTTAGGTAGCGGTGCTCTTTCCTCGGGAGACAGTATAATGCCAGAATATCTGTAAACAGTGAGAATTCATCTTGGTAAAAAGGGCCAACTTAGTCTGATTTATCACCACCATAACGGGAGCTGGGTACGCCCCGGAAACTCGTTTGGATGACTTTTCCTCCATGACCAAGTAATGCGTGTTTCTGTTGGCTCTGAAGATAAACTCCAGGTTCGTGGGGGACACCACGTACAGGTAGAAACGCCGTCTTCGTCCCCCTATGTATATAAGTAGGACGTCTTACCTTCATAGAAAAATGGACAAGTCAAATCTATATACAATTACATACCTCTTTCTACTCTCATTCATTCCTCACCTTAAGAAATCATACATTATACTCGCAAGTCAGAACATTGCATCTACTCCTTCTCATAAGTGAAAAAGATACTCACCATGATATACCAGAGAAGGACTTCGGAAACATAGATAAACATGATCTTACATCAATGCAATTCGTCAGGAAAAGACCACTCGCATCTCAACACGGAGCGAAAACACGCATGTGTGCCAAAGCTTAAGTTGAGTATTTCATCTGGCGTGAAACGATCAATATCAACCACTTAAAAAAATTAAATTAAATCAAATCGAAAAATTAAATAGGAAAATAAATTCAAATTTTAAAGCAAGAAAAAAATACCACATATTTTCGAAGGCTGCACCACGTTTAATAGACGTTATTTTATCCTTTTAGCACTGTATTTGATCTCCTCATCTATATTTTACCCATTTTTGACTCTTAAGCTTGATGTACTCTGGTATAGCGGGCGTGGGGGGTGAAATGAAGAATTTAACGACATCACACTGCCATTCGAAAATCTATCAAACCCAAAAACGGACATTGGGACGATGGCAATTGCGTGTATAGACTGTCTCGAGCAGCCTACGGGCGTAAAGATGGAGAATCTTAGAATCTTGAGGCTCTACTTAAAAAAAGTAAGGGACGGTCGGGTGATAGCCGGGGCAAAAATATTGTCATCAGTGATGGAAGAGATGAATAAAGCATTAGAGGGCCTTCAAGGGCACACCACAGCCTTCCAGAAGCAGCTGAGAGCCCTATCACTAGAGGAAAGAGTGCTGGCCCTAGAAAAGTTAGTCGAGAAGAGCCTTGAGAAGCCCGTCCGTAAGACGGCTCTACAATCAGTACAAGAATCGGGAGGCCGAATAACTTACGCGTCAATTGTTGCACTTTGAGCGACAAAAACAGCATTCAGGACTCTAGTGAAGGTTCAGAAGAGATGCAGCCAGTAGAGCTGCCCAAGAAGAGAAAAACATACATAGCGAGAGAATACGCCGCAACGCAGCAGCGAGGTAACGTTTCTGGGGCTTATATACAATCGGTCTCTCGGCGCGATATTGCCCTTAGAATCGCCCAACCTAAGGAGTCCTGGAGCTTGAAATAAGATTACTCTGTGCAAATTGTGGGCCGCAGTTTTTTAAATGAATCTTGAGTATGCAGTCTGGGGCTATGACGCGAATGATTACGGAAAATATGTACATTTCCCAAAATCACTCAGTTTGCCGTTTGGAACGCTCATACTCAGATTTCATTTGCAGATATAACTACGGGAATAATGCCTTACGACATGTGCCCTCTTCCATGAACATCTACCATAGGGGAAAGTGAGATAAATCTATGGCTATCTGAAGAAGCTTTCGTCATTCCACGAATACAATATCACCGCGAGAGAAGTTGTGTGAGGGTCTTGTTGGATTCGAACCGGCTTTCTCCTTTCTCAAGTGGGGCATATGTCCAATCTATTCAGACTTTACATGGGAGAACGGCCCGGACGGTGCACCACTGCACCATCCGACTCGTGGGGGTCTTGTTGAAGATAATGATTGAGAAAGGAAAGAACGCAAATAATGAAAGTGTTAAAAGTTCAATCACAAGCGAATCATCTATCACGTAATTACGTGTATATGTAGTAGGGCCTAGGCGAGGAGGTATATAATTCTCCATGTATCTAGTATCCAGCCCTTAGTCTACTCATTCTGAGATGATATTGAATCTATCTGCACACATAATTGCACGCCTTTCTTACGCATACTGTCATTCTGGGGGATCGTCCCATTCCTTGGCGAAATTCCGTTAAATAGGTTATGAGCCCGGTTGCAATGGCAAAAGAATCAATTGTCGACTACGGTTGAGCAAAAGGATCACCGTCAACATAGTAAATCCTTAGTCTCCAAAGCTAGGAAGAACACAATTATCCAAAATTCCTCAGCCCCTAGCAAAGCAAAGGCAAAGTATCCCTCCGAAACTGAATTTCAATTCCTACTAATTCTACTAACATGGGTGACGACGGAGTAAGCCACCGGTTAAGAACGCTAATCCTGAGGCGTGCAAAACATGAGCAATGGTTTTGTAAGGTCAAATGGAAGCTAATCGCCAAAGGAGCTTCCTACATCGACGAAATTTTCAGGATGGAGTTTGCATGCATCTCAACTTCCGAGAGCTCTTCGACAAAAATAGGGCGATGGAACATCGAAAAAGCTCGCAAATATGACCGAGACAAAGCCAGGGCTATCTCCTGCATGACTGAATGCTTAAACGACAACGACCGGGGATTAATCGACGACTGAAAAACACCACCCATGTAAGAGGCCGTTGAAGCGAATCGCTCGTGTGGTCATTAAATTTGGAGGTGACAACTTATTTCCGGACTATCAAAGGCTTGCTAAGGTCGAGCATAAAGATGGATCATCTAGATTGTTGATAAATGTCTACTTTGCACTAAAGCTTGATGTAAATCTTTTACCTGCAAGAAAACTTTGTAACACTGGAATGCAAGATATATTTAATGATAAGAATATACAAATTGTCCATAATAAAAAATCTATTGAGAAATAATGAGTTCCTCAGTCATGGAATTGCAGAGCGTATCATTCTAGTCATCTACGGAATTAGGACTAAGTACAGAGATTTTACATCACATGACTATCACCAACGTGACTTGTTGACTAAGCCCAAATGGTCTATTTTCCAACACTCCCCCATAGGCCAATTGGGATTGAAATTTGTACTTGAGCCTCAGTTTTAATTTCACCCTGGGATGTTTGCGGAACAAATAAAATTATGATTATCACAGGCTGGAACTTAAGATCTCGCGAGTTGATATCGCCGTGTCCTAATTACTCAAATTTTCACGCGTACATTTTCATTGGTTCTTGGCCGATATGAAGCTGTCAAGAATGAACCGTTCAGGTGAAGTACGGCAACAGTCGTAGAGTTGTTGCCGATTTCATGGTTTACAGCAGTCGAACAGTTGCTGTCTGGTTGTAGCTTATGACAACAGTCGTAGAGTTGTTGCCGATTTCATGGTTTACAGCAGTCGAACAGTTGCTGTCTGGTTGTAACTTATGACAACAGTCGTAGAGTTGTTGCCGATTTCATGATGTCACAACAGTTGTAATAACAAAGCCGTTGCTTAAGTTGAGGCGACTTTCGTATGGTAGCCGCAAATTTTATGTGTGGCAGCGGTCAAAGAGTGGCTGCAAAGTTGTAGTATGTGGAAGCTGTCGAATAGTAGCCACCAATTTTACTTATGGAAAAGCTTATCGTCGCATTGCGTAGCAGCTGATGATGCAGTTTTATTACGTGGTCACCTTCAAATTAGATCCCAAGCGTCCTTTAAACTCTCCTCGTATTGATTCAAAGCACAACTGCTTTGAGGCGTTTTCCCCTCCTCGTACACTGTAGAGTCACAAGTTCCTTTGAGGTGGCCAGAAACCTCATAGCGTTAGCTTCTTGGACTCCCCCAGGATTGTAGCTTCATAACGTTAGCTACCCCTTTCTCTCAGATATACTCTCCCCCAGTCTCCCTACTGTGGGAAGGACAGTGTATGATTCCACTCTTACACCTTCTAGTGTTCCGTTCACTGGTTCTTCTACTCGACCAGTTACATGCTCCACTAGTCATCCTTTCCGATCCGAGATTCAACTTGCGCTAGTGTTCCCAGTGCCAGTACTCTCGTACCATCACTATGCCCCACTAGCGCTGTCCCCTGCGGTATCCCATCCTTCCGATTCTCCTCCAGAGCCTCCTCCATCCTTTTCTCCTACTCTCCCCCACAGCGACGGGATTTTCAACGAAGATCAGGGTAAAGAGGATTTTCTTATTAGCAATTGTCGAAGAGAAATCACGTTGTCGGACAAAATAAATTTCCACCTTGGTATTGAAAAGTATTGGGTGGTTGGTGGAAAAGCTCTCGTTAAGATCGATAGCAGCAGTCGTCAAGTTGCTGCTGGTTTAATGTTTAGACCAGAAAATAGTTTGCATAATCGGTACTAGATTTATTGTGGCAGTTTTCGGAACGGAACTGTCAAATTGTTTGTTGTGTGGCAAATGTCGTAACGGAGATGCCTGGATGTGATGATAAGCAGATTTCATAAAGTATCTGCTGATTTGCGTAAGGTGGCGACTCTTTTTTATTTTTTTATTTATTATTATTATTTTTTTTTAATTGATGTTGGATCTGTGGGTTCGGTAGATTTGAGTTGTTTTGTGGTAGGTGAGTGAATTGGGACGGTTCACTCAGTGAACTCGAGATTAATGTTGTTCGTGGCACGAGATCGTTGCCATCGATCCGTACGCCGTTGCCATCGGCGGGAGAATTCAAAGGTCTGCACATGATGAAGGAGGTCATGATCATGTCGTAGATTCGATGGATGTCGAGAGGTTTATTTGTAGCAGTTTTCGTGTAAAGGAACTGCTAGTTTGGGATCAGTGGCATCTGTCGAACAGGAGTTGCCAGGTTGTATATTGAAACAACTGTCGAAAATTAGTCGCAAGGCTTGATGGAATAGACGTTGGAATGCTTCTCGACCTGCATAGTCGTCTTCTTAAGGGGTTTGTTTGTACGTTTTTCAAGTCTGCACAATCGACTTAAGGACTTCTTCGTTTCAAGACCTCTTCGGACTGGCTACCGGTGCATTTAGATCCTTCCATCCTCACGAGGGTAACGCAGTTCCCCCGGTCTCTGGCTCCGTTCGTACCTAACGAAGGCGACGGCCTCCAAATCTTGAAGGCTCGTACGTGCTTCTAACGACGGCGACGGCCACCGGTGCATTTTTGGATCCTTCCATCCTCACGAGGGTGACGCACTTCCCCGGTCTCTAGCTCCGTTTGTACCTAACGAAGGCGACAGCCTCCAGTCTTCTCAGGCGACAACCATTCAGGTATGATTGATTTGGCGCAAGCAGAGCATATACCAGTCTACTTGCCCATAACGAAGATAGGATCAAACTCTGGACGGTACAACGGAAAAGCGCAAGCGCGATTCCGGGTCTCATAACCTATTGAGAAATAATGAGTTCCTCAGTCATGGAATTGCAGAGCGTATCATTCTAGTCATCTACGGAATTAGGACTAAGTACAGAAATTTTACATCACATGACTATCACCAACGTGACTTGTTGACTAAGCCCAAATGGTCTATTTTCCAACAAAATCGATGACTATTACCGAACAAAAGGATGGCCTCTACGTGGTAAAACATGTTGCGAAAGAACTAAGAGAAAAGACTCTTTTCACGTACGTAGGAAAGAAAATACTGACTTAAAGGAATCGAATAGCGACCTTGTGTGTAAGGGCAATCATCAAAACAAAATAAATAAAAAGGTTAGAAGGCCGAATGCTGTTAATATTCTAGATAGACCTCGAGAGTAGGTCTCAAAGAGTTACCTATGTATACATCCTATTAAGTCCTTCCCAGCGTTGCAACACTCACCTAAACGTTAATGTCAGGTACCTTCTGGTACTACTCATGTGTATAAGCCAAGTTGTTTCCTTTCCAGACCCTTAACTGCATTGTGCTCTAAATGAATACATGTCTTCAAAAATCATCTGACTTGTGACATCTATTGACGATAAAATATCACCTGCATCATGAGTCATGGTAGATCATGACTCGGAATTTGGACTCGACTAACAACTCCGATAATAACTCAAGGGCGCAGCCCGTAAAACCCTAACTCTGATAGCTCTGAAGAAGAAAATCCGACAACGATAGCAGAGCGTCACTACTGTCGGATAATGCTTCGTTGATCTGCATATTGTGGGCCGGAAACCCTTCGAAAACTTCACACAGTGACAAAGCTAGGTAAGACCATTAAGATTCCAGAATTTTCTGAGAGAATGTGTCAAACATGCAAGTTGGCTATTGAGGAATTGAACAATAGAAAACCTAGCAAAACATAAGACAGAACCCCATGCCCTAATTCACGTTGATGTCGCAGGTCCCTTCTGTCACGGTTCGGAGGAAATTAGCTTGGGCGTAATTTGCGGGAACAATATTTAATATTTCTTTCTGTGAGGAGGAAATCTAGATACAGGAATTTGCGTTCGACTTATACTACACATTGCTCCACTTCCTGCCTCAACATATCCCTCCCCATCCCGTGCTATTGCGTCATTATAGTTGAGAAAAATGCCATCTCTACAATTCTGCCTTACATCTGTTGAATGGGGATTATTGCTTATGTTATAGAGCACATTACCACCAATAGCTGTATTGCCCGCACGGTATTTGACGCTCTCCCTAGATCCCGATCGGCCCGGGAACGTTCCGTCAATTGTGGGTCCATCAATTGTGGATACCTCGATTGCAGGCCCCTCACACGCTCCTCTTATCTCTGCGGGTCTGATTTGAGGGGTAGAAGTTCCGGGTATGATCAACTCCACGTGGACCTTTGAGTTCATCAGAGAGGCTCTCGTTGAATAACGCGAGCTACAGGCTACATTCGGACTATCGGCTGTTACACCTTCCCCAACTAGCTCCGCGGCAACAAGTTTATTCTACAAATCGTAGATAACTTTACTCGAAAGGTTCGGTCATTTCTCCTCAAAGCGAAAGATGATTCTCCATCGTGCTTGCAGAGTCGGCGAAATAAGATTGAACTACAATCTGGAAAAAAACTAAAAGCTGTTAGATCAGATAACGCGCCTGAGCTTAAAAAGATCATAAAAGAACGGGAAAGGACGTCTGGAATTCTAGCGGAATATACGTTTATAGCTTCGTCGAATCAGAACGGGGCAGCAGAACGGAGCATTGAATGCTCAGCATTCAAACCGCCGAAAACTCTATGGGAGCCTTGCTGAAAGACTCTGAATTACTAATTGAATTTGGGGATGAAGCTATGGAAGCCGATGCCTAGTTGTGTAGCGGTACAAAAATCGTTCCTATTGAAAATGGAAAGATCAAATGTCCCAAATGAAATTTTTCTAGAGAAATACCCTAGGATCGACCATATTCGAGTGTGGGGGAGTAAAACATATACGTATGTTGTTCCAAAGATACTCTCAAGAGATAGCCGACATGATAAGCTCACGCTAAGAGGAAGAGAGGGAGTATTTATTGAATTAACCGACCCAACAGATAAACAATTAAAATTTTACGCACCCGATCTGTGCTACACTCAGAGGGTTAACGTCTTATAAGTCGACGAGAAAGCTAAAGATGGAACTGTGGAGCTTTGTCTTCAAAGTAACCCTAGAGAGACTCAAGGGACCCCCAATCACATTCCTGGCCTTAGACGCAGAGGTCGTCCAGATAAAGTAAATGCCCTATCTCCAGCCTCTTCTATCGATCAAAAGAGTAATTAGGATCAGGAATCAACGTCATTCATAGCTAACAAAGACAATGAAGCTTATCTATTAAAAACTTGAGAGAATTTTAACCTATATCCAGTCTCAGATATCGCAAATGAAGTCATAGCTGCTAACCCGGTTGAAGACCGAGTATTAAGCATCTCGAACATCAATTATCTTGAACCCCGAAAATCTGATGCAAAGACAATTCAGAAATACAGGGAGTAATTACGTCGTCACCAGGAAAAATCGGTCTTTAATACAGAGGAACTTCCTGCAGATTTTAAAATTAACGACAAAAACAGGCAAAATCTTGGAATCACAAAGAGCCGCAAACCTCACGACACTAAAGATAAAATTGTAAACCCACATATGGAAGTTCATGAAAACATGACGAATCTCCTATCAGACGAAGAAATGTGACTCGAGAGAACCGAAATGGATATTGATGAAAAAGAACTTGGAGAGTTAATTTACATAGAAAACCAAACCATAAGGCACCAAACAGATCAGGATGACGACAATGTAGGAAATTCTCCAGCTGTTTCCTTCCCGATAAAAAGCTTATTAACTCCCGAAGTCAGAGAAGGAAGCGAGACGAAGCTCGTGCCGCCGGGGAGCACGCATCAAAGCTTTTGAGAGAAATGATCGGACTTGTGGTACATGATGATGAAGATTATTCTGCTGACCTAATCCATGATATTTCTCTCGAGCTATCAAACTTAATAAAGGACTATCTTGTTCAAGAAGAAATCATCATGGCACTTTACACAGCCCTTTATAGTAATGATGAAAACTATCTGGAATCAGTCTTCCTAATAAAAGAAATTAACGGGATCCGTATACAATGAACATTCAAAGAGGCAATAAAGGATAAGAATTATTGTGTTGCATGGTCTAAGATTCAATAATTGGAACCCGAGTCTTTAGTTGGAAATGGTACATGGGAACAAATTAATTTTCCAGGAGGCGTAAAACTTGTCTAAACAAAACGGGGTTTCATCATAAAAATCAATCCAGACGGTTCTACTGAGCGATTTAAAACTCGATTGGTAGCGAGGGGCTTTATCAAGAACATGACATAGATTAGACCGAGAATTTTGCGCCTTCCGTTCGAATGGACACGCTTCGCTTCTTTTTAGCTACGGCTGCAAAAGAAAACTCTGAATGCTTCCATTTCGATATAAAAAACGCGTTTACAGAAGCTACCCTGTGACAGATTAACTATAGGAGGCAATAAGCACTTGTATGAGTAATGGTTGTTAATAATTCACTATGAAGAAGAAAAGCTAACTTAGGTTCCGAACAATCCTCTATATACAAGTTCTGTGTTTCCTTCCCATTGTTCAGCTTCTAAAATCACCCGTGAGTAATTCTTACTGAAAATCAAGGATAAAACTTATAATTAGTATCAGTCAGTTCAAGCCAAACCCTGATTATAGACCCGTGTACAATCTAGGACCCTTGCATAAAGCAGTCGCTAATCTCTATTATTAGTGATCTTGCATTATGTACCCATGATCTGCATGATAGTACATGCCTGCGATAACCATCGTTGGCTACAGGTTTACAATCGGCTGAACAGCCGTCACATACCCCCAAAGAAGAAATTTTCTTATCCCCACCTGAAGGGGGTTTGGTTAAGAAAGGCAAAGTCCTCAGTGTTCTTTGCAGCATTTACGGTCTTAAGCGGGCCGGCCGTGACTGGAGCTTATCACTTAAGAAACTCCTTAAAAATGGATTCAACCAAGGTCCGGCTGATACATGTCTTTCTGAGTATAATGAGAAGAAGCTCTGGCTGCTCGTTTACGTTAATGATATTGCCTCCACAGTCAAAGAACATAGAGATATTGATTGGTCTAACAGTATCCTATCTACTAGGTTTAATGCCAAGTCTCTGGCGGAGATAAGATCCTTTGAGTGAGAACACGAGAAAGAGAAAATAGTGTCATTTTTTTTGGACCAAAAATAATATCTCGATACTATCTTAGATATTTTTGGCTCCCCGAAAGGTAAAAATCAAGCAAAGAAAATCCTGGCAATAAATTACGAGAATTTTTGGCCAGTCACCGATTTTGATGAACGTATCAATACTTTCGAGTATTAACAGGTAGTAGGGAAACTGATACACGCCATGATTCCAACGAGACCAGACATCGTCTTTGTCCTTGGAAGGTTAGCCCAACACATTTCCATTCCTGCTGTTCACCATGGTGACGCACCAAGAGTCTCATGCGGTATTTAAGCTTAACGATCTATCAAATAGTGCGATACGGCCCAGGTGGATCACACGAACCTGAATTTGGAATTTACACAGACGCAGATTGGACAAGTGATAAGTTTAATCGCAAGAGCATCCCGGGGGGAGTCGGAATGTTTCATAGCGGGCCATACTCCTGGGCTTCAAAGAAATAGAGCTCCGCTTCCATGTCAAGTACTTAATCAGAGTATATATCTCAATCGATGTACGCTAAGCAAGGCTTATAGACAGCAAAGTTATTCTGGGGAAAACGGGTTTCGCCTCCAAAAATACGTCGAGAAAGAGTCGAGAGCTAGTCTTTATTTCAGTAATTGTTAAGTGGAAAATGTTGCTCTAGTAGCAATTACTAAACCTCGTATCTCATCAACGAAACGTTTCAAGTACACGCCATCATTTGAGATGGAATTTTGGATCAGCTCTTTTTGGATTCACAGGATATATCACGCCTCTACTCGAGTAGTAAAGCAATGAAAGTCGTACACGTTATTCGATTGGCACTTCTTCGTCTTCTTCGTCTTCAGAAATCTACCTGACTACAAGAACTTACACTTAGTGCCTCTAACCAGCGCCGCTCTTGCTATACTCATTACATCCTCTTAATTAAACAATTGCGCCAGAGAGTATTGTGACGCAGTGTATAAAATTTTATCTAATGTCATGAATACAAGCGCATCGTAACGCCGTGCTAATTATATCGACGTCAATGTTAGGCATCGCTTAGGTACGCACCTGATCTCAGCTAGTCGGACAACTCATGACAATGATACCGACAGCTCTGGTTCACCAACAAAGGTTTTGTCAGAACTTTCCGAGATTTGGATTAGGATTCTTAGGATTGGGATTGGGATTAGGATTGCGAGAATATTAGACGAATCTCGCTTAAGGATTCACGGATTTGTTTACTCTGGGCTATTTTTCAATGCATCCATGGGAAACATTTGTTGATATTGTTTACTTGGATTACTCTGCTTGTTGGTCATAGGGCAAGACATGTGTATATTTAGCTAACAAGAAACGCAGAGTTCTTGTTCTTTACGTTTATTCTTTGTCTAATTATTCATACCATACCTTCAGTCTTCGTGCCTTAGAGTCCACCAGTCCTATTGCTTTCGAGCCCTTCAGCCCTCCCTTAGCTCATCTACCCAGTCATCATCGCCTCCGTGCCTTCAGCATACTGGCAGGTTTCAATTAACGACTAATGTCTCTATTTCAGAAGAATATTATATGTACCTTGGAAAAACTTTGCTTGAAAAAACGAGAATAAATCGAATCTTTTACCTCTCCATACTTACTTTATATATATCCGTGATTTTACACCTGTTAAAATATGAATGGGAGTCTAGCGATAAGAGGTGTTAATCTCTAGGGTAATAAATCACAAGTATAATATTGGAGAGCTTGAGAATAGTTTGTCTGTCAAAAAGTGTGTTGTATTATTGGTGATGCATCTCAGTGGTACTTATGCGCTGAGTTTCCTTACTATGCTACTACTAGCCAAGTACAACTCATTTATCTTGAGTTTCCTGATCAAACACTGAGTCATAGTGAAGCCTTAAACAAGGTTTTCCGGAGACCTCGACTTCTAGCGTGCGTCGAGTTACTTCCGAGCATGCCCGCCATCAGATTTCATCCATGTTGGATTGTACTAAAGATCCTTACTAATACCAATGTGGTATTGTAGATGGCATGCTAGCTATAGACTACAGCCTAGTAATTGATTGACTCGTGTCATACTTCCTAACAATACCTTTATTCTATTTTTCAATCTACTTCTTGAATAGACTAGAACTTTTCTAACCCTAGATTACGATCTTTCCTCTGTATTCTCCCTGCCTTACATTCAAAAAATTTGACATATTTCCGACACTTAGGGCTTCCACAACTTATTTGCCAGAACAAGAGGACTTTCTAGATGTATGGAGATAATTAGGGAGCCCTGGTGTTAGTCAAGAATCCTCATCTTCATGCACGGTCCGAGTATATTGATGTCAGCTACTGTTGAAATATGCTAGGGA
The DNA here is from genome assembly GCA_028751805.1 of Podosphaera xanthii. Lineage (NCBI taxonomy): Eukaryota > Fungi > Ascomycota > Leotiomycetes > Helotiales > Erysiphaceae > Podosphaera > Podosphaera xanthii. The sequence goes on along the minus strand of JAPWIX010000012.1, from coordinate 2,460,606 downwards.
AATAAGCGTCAAGATGTTAAGCTTGGTAGAAATATCACAATAGTCAGAGATTGGTGGAACGTAGAGAGTCTGTAGAACAAAAGTGAGGAGTTAATCACTCCCACTTAGGTTTACAGAGTACTATATACAGGCATACGGTGTTACATTGAACCACGTGATCTTCAGCTGGACATCAAAGCGTACCTTTAGACTTATGGTCTGGTTGATCTGTATAACTAACAATAGATCGCACTTTGACTGTTTGCCTAATTAGGACCACTAATTCCAACAGCTACCAATTCATTAGAGACCTGGTAGAGAAGAGGATGCTCCAGATCACGTATGTTTCGACTGTTGAAATGATTGCCGATGGAATGACATAGCCTCTTGCTAGAGTAGCATTTGAGCAATTTAAAAGACTACGAGAGCTCGTAGAAAAGGAAGAGTAAATTCGATCGGTCTGAGAAGGAGTATTAGAAGTTCAAATACAAGCAAATCAACTGTCACGTAAATACGCGTATATGTAGTAGGGCCTACGCGAGGAGTTATATAATTCTCCCTGTATCTAGTCTCCAGCCCTTAGTCAACTTAGTCTGAGTTGATATTGAATCTATCTGTACACGTACTTCCACGCCTTTCTTACGTTTAGTGTCATTCTGGGGGATCATCCTATTCCTGGGTGACATTCCGTTTAATAGAGTGGATAACCAATGATATTGGAAGGGCAACCAAAGTCAGGAGTCCCGGTTGTTGAAATAAAAGCGGTACATGACTGCATCTAGTCTAGCTCTCTATACAAATGGAAACTTGCGCTATGAATCATAATCATGGAAGGATATTATGACTCATCAGCATGAACAATCTTCTGTTATCCGTGCACGGACGCACACTAATGTATATATAATTTTCTATCTGTCATTATATAGTCAATAAGAATTATTATCTCTTTCTCTTTTTATCTTCGAGTCAACAGCAACGTTGTCTCTCTGTGTTGTATCTTTTACAACAGGTTATGACCCCGGGTTTGACGCAATAATTAACCTCCGGTATTTTTTATTTAATAGATACAATCATGTCAACTCCGTCAACCACAACTCCAATTTGCATTGGGAATGTCCGGGCAAATCTGCCAATAATCACTGGTCAATCGAACTACCGTCGCTGGTACAACGCCTGGCTTGTGGTACTTCGTGGTGCAAAGTATTGGTCTGTGGTCAACGATGGACCTGGAAAGGAATGTCGCCCGTCAGCTTTGAAGAATGATGAAAAGGAAGAAGACCTTCTCCATCGGATTGAGGAGTATGATGAAAGAAATGACATAGCTCATGCTGCCTTGCTCTCTGGAGTGTCCGAGGAACTCCAAGAGATAGTTGGTGGATGTGCGCTGGAACCAGAATCTGCGCGGGTCGCCATGCGAAGGCTAAAGACAAAGTCTGACCACGAAACGACAACCTCTACCCTTCACCTCTTCAAAAATTTCATACAACTGAAGATGGATGAGGGTGAATCCGTTTCTGACCACATCTCCAGATTCGAGAGACCTCATTTGAACACCTTTATAGCAGATGTTGTATCTCCAGCCGCCCAGAAGCTGCCGCGCTCCGAGTCTTTCTCTCTGTGGAGGAAGTTAAGATCATGTGTCTCTTTCTCTCCTTCCCCACCTATTTTGAGAACGTGATTGATAACTTGTCAACAAAAAAGAATTTAAGATATGCTGATGTTAACAATCAGCTTCTTGACCTCTCTTCAAACAAGTCATCCACCTCGCCCTCAGCTGCCTCATCGTCAAAGGCTGTCAGAGGTTGTAAGCTACTTAGTCATGTGATAGGGGTTTGAGCCACATTGTGGCGTTAGATATTCTGGCTGTTCCTCTGTAGCTCTACAAACTTCTTTATTATCCCATTCCGGAAATATGTTTATGGGCCACAATGACCTGGGGAGTTCTGGTGGATTCTATGGTGTTCTATGGTATTCTATGATGCCCCTTGTTGTTCTATTTACCTGTGCAGGAGTTCTAGATGGTTCTTTCAGTGGCTTGTTGGACCATGTCCTAAAATGTATTTATAGCTGTCCTTACTGTACCTCTGAAGTCTCCAGATCAGAGTCTTGTATTTATCTTTACTTATTGAAGAATCTGTTTGAAATCTGAATCCTATCGATTACACTACCATTGTGGTTACTGTTCTTCTGGACCATTGTTATTGATATTGTCATTGTTACAGCTATTGTTGTCGCTATTGTCCTTGTTATTGATATTGTTATTGTTATAGCTATTGTCCTTGTTATTGTTATCGTGTTTACTGCTGTTGTTAGTGTTATTGCCATCTCCCTGTTATTGTTATTGCTATTGTTGCTGTTGCTTATCTATCATTGCCCCAGTTACTGATATTGGTACTTATTTTCTATTGACAGCGTCGTCTTTGGTATTAATCCTGCACCGTTCTGACAAAGGCATACTTCACTGAAACTGCACCAGTAAAGCATGACAGGATCAAATCTTGTACATGGTGCAGGAAACATGGTGGTCGTCACGAAGGGCACTACCATACCGAGTGTCGGAAGCTGAAGGCACATCTCGATAGCCTTCCAGAAGTCAAACGTAAGGGGAAGGAAATTGTACCAAAGGATGAAAGAGCAAATACAGTCACCGAAACAACCTCGCCTGAAGACTCCTACGCCTCCAACTATGCAAAAGCTTTTGTCTCTGCTTCGTCCCAAACTTCCCTCTCTCACTGGATACTAGAGTCCGGAGCCTCAGCACACATAACATCCTGTAAGGAATTCTTCTCCTCCATGTCTAACCATGTAGGAAATGTTACTAGTGCTGCCAGCGTAGATTACCCTATCCATGGACGCGGGACCATACAAATGGATCTTCAGCTAAGCTCTGGAGAAGTTACTAAAGCTATTCTAGAAGACGTGTTGTACGTACTTGGCATGACTGGTGGGAATCTTATCTCCGAAAGTGTCTTAGATCGGAAGGGATATGAAATTGTGTCGAAGGATGGAACCCGCCGTGTTTTTAAGAATGGGAAGGAATGCATGTTCAGCGTTCTAAATAGTTTTAATCAGTTTGTAGTTCAGGGAGTCCAATACAAATCGTCTTTTGCCTCTTACTTGGAAGCTCATGAGTGCTTTGACCACCCTGGTCAGAACGCTATGCTACATCTGAAGCGAAAGTATCCCAGTCAAATCCCAAACAAACCAGAACAGTTCCACTGTCCTGCATGTGTCCTCTCCAAATCAACACACGAAGTAGGAAATTCAAGGGTAAAGCGAGCCGAAAATTCGTTTGATATTGTCCACTCTGATCTCTCTGGAAAGTTCTCAGTCGAATCACTTGGGAGGAAGCGATACTATATTTCATTCATTGACGATTTTACACGATATGCATGGATCTACTTTATTCGCAGTAAAGACGATACATATGATGCTGTTCGACAATTCGTCAAACGAATTCAAAACCAACATGGAATTACTATCAAGAAAGTTTTCTCAGATAACGGAGGAGAATACATTGACAGACGAGTTGAACAATTCTTCGGGAACCACGGTATCGATCATGAGTTTTCTCCACCCTATGAACATGAGTCCAACGGAGTGGCAGAACGCTTTAATCGGACGATCGTCACCAAAGCTCGGACTATGCTTCTTGATCTTCCCAAATTTCTCTGGGCAGAAGCAATAGCAACTGCTGTCTATCTCTATAACAGAACACCCCATCGGACGATCGATTACCAGTCTCCGATTGAGTTGATAAACGGCACACCAACATCAACACCAATGGTAAATCACCTCCACGCCTTCGGATGTAAGGTCTACCTTCACATCCCTGACGAGGCCAGATCAAGCGGATCCAAACTACAACCAAGAGCGTTGGAAGGTATATTCGCAGGATACACCGGTTCATCCCAAATTTTCCGGATTTACATACCAAGCAAACGTGCAATCCAAATCACTCGACAAGTTCGATTCCCGAACACAAAGTCAGGGGAAGTACTAATCGAAGTCTCAGAGCCATTCAATCTTGAAACTACAACAATTCCACCTATAACTTCACCAGCTTTTACACACGAATCTCCTACCTCCGTTACAATTCCCAATCGCCCTCTTACACCTGTCTCGCCGCATATTCCTCGAACTTCTGTTGAAACACCAAAGTTGCCACAGCCGCCTGTACCAGTCACCCCTCTTCAACCAGAATCTGACCCTGTCATCCCAGACTGGCAAAATTCTGAGAAATCACAAGCTCTAAGGCGAGGAGCCTGAGAACGACGACAAGCGGATCCTGGTCCAGGAATGGTGCCAAATTCCCAAAGGTACCAAGCACTTGCTGTCTCAATTGAACCAACAACGTACCACCAAGCGATGAAAAAATGACGATTCAGATTTGTGGAGGATTGCTATTGATGAAGAAATGAATGCTCTACACCGTAACAAAACTTGGGATGTCGTGCCTAAACCCAAAGATCGAAATGTTGTCGGCAGTAAATGAGTTTTCAAGATCAAGCATAAGGCTGATGGATCAGTCGATCGCTACAAGGCTCGCCTTGTTGCCAAAGGGTTTTCTCAACAGCCTGGCACGGATTACGACGATACCTATGCACCGGTCGCATGATACGACTCCTTGCGCCTTCTGCTTGCCTTATCTTCGCATAGGGGATGGATCCCAAGACAAATGGATGTTAAATCAGCATTTTTGTACGGAAAATTAGATCTGGAGATATATATGGAGATTCCCGACGGGTACAAGGAATCTGGCAAATGTTATCTCCTGCGTAAGAGTATCTACGGGCTGAAGCAATCCCCTCTTTTCTGGTACGACACACTCAAGTCCGTCCTAAACAAAGAGGGATTCACTTCAACAAATTTTGACCCATGCGTCTTCGTTGACTACGAGAAGCAGACCTATCTTGCTGTCTACGTAGACGACATTCTGATTTTTGGCCAGGATCCCAAGAAACTAGATAAGCTAGAAAATATTTTACATGCAAAATTCGAACGTACAGATTTAGGTACCGCTCACTATATTCTCGGAATCCAAGTCGACATCACAGAGCAAGGCATTTCGTTGAACCAGCAAACATATATCAACAAAGTCCTAGAAAGATTTGGAATGTCAAACTGTCATCCTGTTGGCACACCTCTTGACCCTAGTATACAGCTTCAAAAGGGGGTACCAGAGGGAGAAATCAACGATTCAACAATGTATCAATCAATCATAAGATCTCTAATGTATGCCTGTATCGGTACACGACCTGACCTCGCCCACACGGTTACCCTTCTTTCTCAATTCTCCTCTTGCCCTAATCAAATCCACCTCGCAGCAGCGAAAAGAGTACTTCGATATCTGAAAGACACTGTAACCTGGACACTCCACTACCCTCGCAAAAACGATTCTATTCTTCACGGATATTCTGACTCTTCATACGGCAATTTCATCAACGATCGGAAGTCTTGTTCTGGATACGTCTTTCGCTTAGGGGAAGCTTGCATCAGTTGGTGTTCCAAGAAACAGAAAACGATTGCACTGTCAACAACTGAGGCCGAATACATGGCCATATCTCACTCGGCACGACACATGATCTGGGTCAAAGAAGCCTTATCAGATCTCGATCAACTCTATGAGGCGGTCCTTCACGCGGATTCAAATGGGGCTATTGATCTGTCTAAAGATCAAAGGATATCTCAACGCTCGAAACACATTGACATTCGATACCATTTTATTCGGTCTCATGTCGACTCTATGTTCAAGCTGGAATATATCCCAACCGGAGAAAATTTAGCAGACCTACTAACGAAATCACTGGCCGAGCCAGCTCATCAACGACTCTCAGGAATCGTTAGATACAGTCCTGAGGGGAAGTGTTGAAATAAAAGCGGTACATGACTGCATCTAGTCTAGCTCTCTATACAAATGGAAACTTGCGCTATGAATCATAATCATGGAAGGATATTATGACTCATCAGCATGAACAATCTTCTGTTATCCGTGCACGGACGCACACTAATGTATATATAATTTTCTATCTGTCATTATATAGTCAATAAGAATTATTATCTCTTTCTCTTTTTATCTTCGAGTCAACAGCAACGTTGTCTCTCTGTGTTGTATCTTTTACAACACCGGTATCAAGATAAGCAGGATAAGATGGCTGCACGACGGGAAGGAACATGAAAGGTCAAGAAAAAACGGTCACGCAAGCGGATCCCGGATCGTGAGGTTGCCAACAGAGACTCATTAACGTGAAGTGACAAGAAACGGTATTTTTATCAATTCAGTATTACATCTTAAGATTTGGACGGTCCTTACTCAGATCCTTGAAGATAGCCAACAATTTGAAATATAGTGTGGCCTATCGTAATAGAGATAAAGGCGAACGGGGGTAAGCCAAGGGGTTAGGCCATTGGAAATAGGCCATTAACATGGGAACTAAGATAACGGCATAGTGAATGTTATCGGAAGCATCATCATTTTAAACGCTAGTCAAGAGTCAGCTATATATACCCATATTACATCCCTATCCAAGCTAACTGATTCCTGTTAGATTAGCCCTGATTTCATGAGCCCTCTTCATTCCTAACATCCCCGAACATTGATATAGGGTAATTAATATATCCGATGTTTGTGCAGATCGCTAACTACAAGTGAAATGTAACACACAATTTCAGCATGTTAGTACGCGGGAGCAACCATGTCTGGTGTGGAAGCCGAGACAGCGTTTGCACTGCTCAACTTTTCGATGGGGTCGAAATGTCGTGGCTATTCCGAAGTAGTGAAATATTCGGTTTCTAGGTCGAGGCGAAGATTGATTGCCGTGTTGCCTGGTCCTTGGCAATTAGGACAAATAAAGTTTTCACTCTTTGAAATGAGCTAATTCCCACTTTGATAAGGCCCAACTTCAATATCAGTATTTTCTTCGAACCAGCTGTTGATAACTTTTTGTTCCGGTAATGATACTATTCATATTATAATTATTGTTATTATTACTATCAATCCTGGCTGTTGAAATAGTCAACATATATTTCCTTGTTATGTTAACGTCTTTACATTTGGCTGGAAGTTTGGCTTGTTTTTCATGTAAAACCACTATGTTTACACAAATGTTATATTTTTTTTCAGGATTAACATGATATATTTTATTCGGGTTTTTGTCTTGAGATCATGTAATACACTCATCGAAGGGTAGTATTGATATAGACAATGTAGCTCTCAAATTGGAAAAGTATGATCTACTGTAATCATTTTTCTTCAATTAGTCATTTCATGTCAGTTCAATTCACATAACTGAAATACTAATGCATGTCACTGTTTTCTTTAAGTCGAAGAAATAGCCGCCTATCAGCTTTCGTCAGATAATTTGACTTCGTGCTTTTTGCAGGAGATACTGCTTTCTGCGGAGTAAATGCTGCGGCGTTGTGTAGGCCTTTTCGAGCTGCCATTGACCAGGTGCTTGTGAGTACCTACGCCTGGGGAGTTGTTGGGATTGGAATATTGTTTTCGGAGACTTTTGTTGCCGGGTTCATCGGTCGTGAGAGCAAGAGTGGAAGTGTCGAACCGGGACCGGTGTGTACGTACTGCGCGATTGCAGCCCGTAGGTAGACTTTGATGCCGTCTACAAAAGATTAATTCTCACCAGTCAAGAGTGGCGAGAGAGCTGCTTCAACACTGTTTATGGCAGTGGAGCAGATTCCGAGGTGAATAGAGACTCTGTCGGCTCGGCGTTTTTCCGCTTCGACCACAGCTTGTAGCTCTTGGGGGTAGCCAGTGGTCTTCGGGGTGACTGTGCGTTTTAAAACTGGCACAGCGATCTTTCTTGCAGACGGTTCTGCGTTCTGAGTCGACTCCTCTCGGGCGACTTCCTTTCCTCTCTTCGAGATGGAGGCCTTAGGGACCTGCTTGACGTATAGCATAGTCTCGGGGACCTGGGGTTTTGATCTAGCTTGTTCAGCATCGATAATCTCAGCGTCGGGAAGATTAGATAACTTTTCATGGAGACAGTCCTCAGTCGCATTTACGATTTTTATTTTTAACGAGAGGCACGTTATTTTTGACACTTTTATGCCCTTTTCTTGTCACTGGTAGTTGACGTTGATTCACGCTTTTTCTTCGTGGCACCTATCTCGAGAATATTGGCAGCGGTTTGCAACGAGAAAATAAAAGCTTATCAAAGATTTCGAAGGAGAAAATGGACAATCAGGGGATTTTTCTCGATGTGTGCGTACGTGATATTTATCGTCTGATGTGGGCCAGGCCACCGTTCCATCGGAGCATAAGACGTATAAAAGATATCTAGAGTACATGATCCTCCAAGATATACCAGTGCCCTTCCGGTGCCCGACTTTCCCGAAACCTAAATATGAGCCAGCTAGTTACATCGGGTCGAATGGGTAGAAACGTAGAAACGTAGTCACCATGAACCAAAGGCCACGGGCCGAGGGAAAACTTGATGGGAACCCTTTGCCATTCGTCGTGTGCTTATTCCCGGCGAGCAGCCACAGCCATATCTAAAATAAGCCATGTAGGAATTGAACCTGCTGCCTCTAAAAGACCTAACCAGCACCTAACCACTTGTGACAAAAAACTATAATGAGTACTATTTCCACCACGTGTATAATTGTGATCAGTAGAGCCTTCACCCTCCTTCTCTGGGATAGTCGTAGGAGTTCTTCGCAAAAAGAGGGCTAATTATGGTGATATGAGACGAAGCCGACCGAGACCCGGGTAGATGAATGGGTATCCTAAAGGGAAGGAATGCAACTCTTCTTAACTATCCCGGATCTCCAAACACACCGGACGTTTAGAGCCGGCGCCGCGTGAAGGTGATTAGTTCGACTTCCCCAGCCAAAAACGTTGTTTTGTACCAAGATCAATGTAGACTGTGAGACGTTTGAACTGGTGCAGTAAACTTCAACCCCGTAGCCCATAACATGGAATCCCCAAAAGGACCATCCTTATTCCAGGTTAAGCAGCCATTACCTTGGCGTATTGACGGGGGCTTCCAAAGAGTCGCAGGAGTCGAAAGAGATCTCAGCAGTACCATAGACCAATGTAGATTTTGAAATAAATGGACAATATAGATGAGGACAGGAGTCAGTTCTTTAAAGCTGGTAAAGCAGCTTAAATACTTAATCTATTACAGGCCACAATCCAGACTTCGTTTAGATCAGAAATTTATAGCTTATCATAGCACTCTCGGTCTGGTCGAAGATTTACATATAGCCGTTTTACAATAGACCCTCAAATACATGCTTTGTAGAAATAAAATAGATGAAAAAGTTACCATGGGGTCATGTTGCTGGGAAAATGGCAGTGCTGACGACAAAGCTTGTGATGACACAAAAAGACCTCCAGATTAGAATGTAAACCTGATCTGGTAAGCTTGATAGATCGAATGGCAATCAAAATCAATCTTGTGCAGTAGCACATTGTTTTGGATAGCGTGAGTACAATCGAATTGAAGTGGCATGTAGAGACCCAGGATCCTACTTAATAAGTCTGAGCGTGCTATCGTTCTAGTTTGTAAGCTGTCAATGATCGTAGGCAGAAGACGCATAAAGATCAGTTGAAGAAGATAAACTACTCCCGATTGGATGATTTATCTTTTGTCATGATTGAAGGTGTGAATAGACCAGTTTAAGCACTTAATCATCGTAACTGCAAACAACGCTCACATTAACAGAGACCGCTTGAGTACAGTCTGCAAGTGCAAATTTAGCGAAATTAACTAGCCTTGAACAAGCGATCCGTTACAGCTCGCGAAGCATCAACCACCAGGACTACTTCACGACACGAGAGTATCATGCTACCAACACGAGGTAACAAACCATGATACTGAGGAATGTCACGATACGGCATGGTTTGACAACTCTCTTAACTGGGCCCATAGAGAAGGCTGTTAACGAAAATTAGGCCGATCTGCACTCCCTACTTCCGTCCAAATACGCTACCATCGGGCGTTAACTACAGAAAGCCATAGTCATCATGAAACAGAAAATCTTGCTGAATCTCCTCAGCCGATTTCACCACAACTAGAGGAAACATCTGAATCTCCAAAACCTATACTCAAAATTATCGACCAATGGGTGCCGGAACATTTGAAAAAGAAAGGTCCAAACGACTATGTGGTTCTCAAAACTGCTGCTTTAAAAACTACGATGAAGCGACATATCGATAGACTAGGGGCTACATCAGCACCGCCATATCACCCCGGAGAAACAATATGGAATCCTCCAAAACCTAAAGATATATCACTGGAAAAATTGATGGCATGTCAGACACATTTTGGGCACCACACTAGTCTCTGGAACCCGATGAATCAGAGATACATATACGGTATCCGGCAAGGTATTCATATTATATCCCTTGAGGTTACCGCTGCGCATCTGAGAAGGGCTGCAAAGGTCATGGAGGAAGTTTGCTTCAATGGGGGTATCGTTCTATTCGTTGGAACGAGAAAAGGGCACAAGCCTGCAGTGGTAAAAGCTGCTCAACTTGCTAGCGGATGCCATCTTTTCGATCGCTGGCAGCCTGGAACCATTACAAATGGCGACCAAATATTGAAGTCATGTAGAATAAGACTTCTAGATCCACATGATCAGCCTATCGAAGGATTCGAGCAAAACATGGAAGACTGGAAAGCGCTCAGACCTGATCTTGTCGTCTGCCTGAACCCTTTGGAAAACTACATTATGCTACATGAATGTAGATCGAACAACATTCCCACCATCGGAATCATAGATACGAACGCCGATCCCACCTGGGTAACGTATCCCATACCATCCAATGATGATAGGTTTGCCATAACTCAATCTTGTGCTCGACACCCACTAATATCTTGAACTCTAGTATTCGCGCCTCACAATACATTGCAGGGGTTCTTGGCAGTGCGGGAAAAATAGGCAATGATCGGCGTCTTGCGGAGGCTAAATCTGGTCATGTGACATGGAGAACATTGCCACAGCTTGTAGATATAATACTACAAAAGAATGAATCCGATGGCTAGGTTATGGTCCGCATTTGCGCGTGAAATAATAGAACTGGAAAATCATGTCTTGCGTAATCTATATTTTCCTTTACTAGTGAAAGGAAAACTCGCAATTGGTATTATAATACCAAGCCGCGAATCAGTACAGAATCTCTACAAATTTCAAGGGACATGTATTACCAATTATCTCACCATTATCAAGCAACGTTACACCTAACTACTTCACAAAGAAAATAGAATTATTCTTGATCTTCGTGCCTACCATCAGCTCAAATTTTTTAAGCTTCTGAAGTAATTTGACTGCTGGCAATATGGTTCATGATCATTGAGCAAGGAAAGTTACCGACCTGCCGCGGAATTCTTGGTCTTGTCGATTAAGTCAAAATGTCTCAGCAACATACCAGGTAACAATTGTATCATGATTTATGCAGTTGGATGATTCCTCGGCTCTTTAGCTGCAGCAAGATTGATCGAACCAATTTTTTAGTTGGTGGTGTTGCCGAAATACAGTGTATTGATTGTTTTAAAGCATTCTAGCTTTTGCAGTTCCTGAGTCGCTACCTGGAGCGATGATCCAAATTGACATGAAGGGCACTTGGACCCGAGAACCAATATAGGCATAACTCACAGTCTGATGCATTACAGCAGCTTTCTGCCTTCAATCGTTGATATCTACTACGGGAGTGTATTTCGGCCAATTTTTGGACTAAACAAGACAAAACCTAGCTTAGTCACTCAATTTAAGAGCGAGTATGTGGGTTTTAATACTTTAAGGGTTGTATGCGCTTTTTGAATCCTAGACCATGTAGCACACTGGATTTCTCTATGATGCAGTCCTAATTTTGCTAGTCTTCTTAGGCCCTTTTGATATTGTGACGTCCCGTCTCTGACAGGGTCGGAGATCTACATTGGTTTCTCAGTGACTGGTAACTGACCTAGAGAAAGGCAAGTGTGATTACGTGATCTTCTGATCGGAAATAGCTGGTAGTGCTGGATGATGCTGTTCTGAATTTGACAACTCACACGTACCCTCAAGGTCGCGTCGTGATGTTGTTGTCGTAAATATCCAGTCCCGCATTACAATTAATGCACATGCGTGCGCTTTCACATGATACTAGTCGTACACTAATTTTAATGTCTGTATTGCATTCTTGGCACATATCTAATATTTTTACTAGTTTCATATCTCATGCATGTTCTGTTCTTACATTTAGTTGTTTGGAAGATTAACTAAATGTCAAGGCAAATCAACGCCTTGATGTAGCTTTTAAATTGGGACACGGGCGGTTATCTTGGTTTCTACTATATTCGTCCCATAAGGACTTTACTGTATATATATTTAGAGCTCTCACCCTCCGAAGATTCTCAGTTCATTTGCGTTTACTGAATATCTCCGAAGGCTATATTCGTACCTACCTCATGTCGACCTACTAAGCTTTATATCTAAGGCTCTATTCACCTGCTTCTTTGTTCGACTGTCATCCTTCTTAACTCTCACATCGCTCCAGCATTCCCCTATACGATCCACGTCCTACAATAGTTCTGATGAGGACTGTGTTATACCCAGTATTACGCGACTATGCTGGATCAATATATGTCTCATACTTTATTTTGTTAGGTCTTTCTTAAATATACTGTTGGGTAATATTTCGACTGATTTAAGACCTACACCACGACTCAGGTCCCTAGATCTGGCGAATTTGGAGAGTTTAATACTTAGATCCGGAAACAGAAAAGAAAAAAACAATACTGAATCAAAAATATCATCATTATCGTTTTATCAAACAGGTAGATTAGGCTGCGCAAAAACGCGCTCCATTCCGCAATCTCATGTTGCATACATTTCACTATGAGGATACTGTCGTGACTCCTTGTACTTGGATCTTGATGGTTTAGCTTGGGCTTGATCTTGGTGAACAATCTCTTGAAATACTGAATACCTGGAACTCTGGGACACTGACGATACCAGATAATGTCACGTAAACTTTTGTAACAAATGACAAGTGTAGATGCGGATAACCTGACTTCTTGAATCCTGACTAGACTAGATGCGTAGAATAAATACAAGACTGAAAGCTGGAGAGCTTTCAACTAGAAGGCCTAACCACTATTTATACATGAGTCTACCTAGTACATTCCCTAGTACTGGTTACTAGAACCCCATCCCATCGAACGCCAGCGAATATTGTAGAGCACCCAAAATACCGTCGATTGAAATAGAATTCCATAGAACTATGCAATGCCTGGAGTTCAATCGTTGTTAATAACGATCAACAGGAAAAGTCCAACAATAATAACAATATTAAGTAATTAGTGACGATCGGCAAAATAATTTATCAACGTCATTGAAGCAATTGATGAAGGTCGACAAAATGCATGAAAACTCACGCCAATTAATTAAAGACAATATGTGAATAAAATTTATGCAAAAGAACTAAATGAATTCAAGCCGAAACGACTAGCTTCAGCGGGCCGTTCCGTGACAGATACGGCGATTCTATATCCAAATTCCAATATATGGATATCTTAAATTGTGACCTTGAGGTCTTATGCTTTTAGAACTGACCGAGAAGCTTGCTTTCGATTGTGACTACCTAGGTGTCACAGTAATGATGTAAAGGTTAATCTATGTGTGAATACCCGAGGAATAGCCATACAACTCACGTCTATTCGTAGAATTCCACCTACTTTTCTGCTGGAAACCAATTACCCAAGCGGCAGCGATGGGAACTGCGTGCACAGGAAAAATTTTCAAAACATTTGCAGCTCTCGTCGGGCGAGGCTTCGACATCAAAACCACACAGTGCGCGTGTATCTGTCCGCATTTTCCTCGTCACTCGTGATTCAAACATCCTGCTTGTACTGTCACTTCCAATGGTCAGGTAGGGATGCTGATTTCTCGAGAGAATAGATAATTTCGCATTATCAATAAATCTCTGAGGACTCGTCGTCGCAAGCGGTTCCAATCTGGTTCAATCAATCACTATCGTCAAGGAAACGATGTGCGCTCCAGTAAACTCATGTGGCCGACATGTCTCGATACTTATTTCTGACGTGAAAGATAAAAAATCTTGGGAGTAGAAATTCCAAATTATCAATATAAATATTCATTCCTCCAAGTAAAGATTGTGGTGGTAGCATGCTCCCAGGAGCTTGATGCAGCGGAGGATAAATTACGAGAAGTAAACAACCTGTTCTCGGACGTGCTGATGAATACTCCAAGAGGTACCGCGAGAATTAGCCGGTGAGTATTGAAAGAAAACTGATGAGAGTAATTCCGATTCACAGGTAAGGTAGAAGACAACTATGTAAAGGAGGCTGTAGAAAAATTAGTGTCTAGCAATAAGCTACAAGCACCTGAATAGGGCCCAGAGTAGTATGGCAATGCAGATAAGGAGCGAGCACATTGGGCTCAATACATATCTGTTCCGAAGAAAAGTCCCTAAAGTTAAGCAATCATGCTGTCGATGTGGATATTCATTTCAAAACGTTAAATATATGGTTATGGCGTGTCCACATGTTACAGGGCAAACTCGTGAGGATAGTACTAGCTCGTCTAGAACATCAAAGTCGCTTGGGATGGTTGGTGCAGTGATACACCATTTGAGCCGTTCTCCCATGTACAGTTGGAGTAGCTCGGACACATGCCTCACTTGAGATGGGAGAAAGCAGGTTCGAATCCAGCAATACCTGTTGCACAAAGCGACATACGAGTTGTGCCAAGTCCATGTACTAGTTGAGATGAGTAGTGTAAATTGGCATATCGAGTTGTAGGGACCAGGTCGCGTATAATGAGTCGCATGGAACTAGTCATGTGATATGAGTCGCATGACACAACAAGACCCGTTCTGTTGATAGGATGAGTGGGAGTCTTCAACTGATTGAATAGACAGCAGTGAAGACGACTCAGTACCTAACAGAAACTCATTGAAGGATAGAGTTATGATATTAGGACAAGAATCACTCTCTATGTATGCAAGGAGGACATCTCACATTTGGAGGACAAGTTTAATAATACATATCTTCATCCTCATACTCATTCATCATTACCTTCATGTTTATCGAATCATACATTTTGCACGTTAGTACTATTACACTACTTTGCCACTCATAACTGTAACAAGACCCCCACGCCACATCTCTCGCAGTGATATTATATTCGTGGGATGATGAAAGCATTTTCAGATGACCATGGGTTTTTCTCGCTTTTCCCTATGGTGAGTATTCACGGAAGAGGGTACATGTCGTAAGGTGTTATTCTTGCAGTGGTATCTGCAAATGAAATCTGAGTACGTGTGTTCCAAATGTTAAATTGTGTCATACTGCATCACATACATATCTTTCGTAATTGTTCGCGTCAAAGCCTCAGGCTGCACACGCAAAATTGAATTAAAAAGAAAAAGGTAATATTTCATCCGTAAGCGCTCACAACCATAACAGGTTATGAATCCGGTGGCTTCAAATGTCAAAGGCTAACGGATCAAGATGAAAATTACTACATCGACCGATTCAACAATGCTCGTACTCGGCTCGGGCGTCGGCAAATCTCAATGGATCACGAACCTTCAATCTGTGTTGGTCCGAAAGCGCTGCTTGGGGTATGTTTTTCAAAACATCCCACTGATCAAGCCTGCAATCTGCCCGGAGGAGCCAACGATGACGAAGCCTAATGCAACTAAATTCAAGGAGTTGTATTCTGAGTACGAGGAAGCGGCCGTAAGGTGGACTGAAGGAGAGATTGTCGTCAACATAATCAACAATGAAATTCGCCCACTGAATTTCATAACATGACGGCCGAGCAGATTTTTGATCACGTTAGCAGTGTCAGAGAAGAAGGAGCGACGACTCCCTGGGAGATTGTCGTTCGAAATCTCTTGTCGACAAAGTTTACATTGACTGCGAACACTTATTTCAACGAGTTCACGCAGAATTACTTGGATGTAACAGCGCCGCCGAATACATAAGTAAAACCAAGCCGGAGAGATCAAAGGATGTTTGTTAGGTTCCTGGGGATATTTTGGATCGGCGCTGGGAGTTGTTTGTTTGTTGGAAAATAGTAATCCCGGTTGGAAGTCTATTTTGGGAGTTTTAAAGTTTTTCATTGTACATATAACACGACAAGCCTCCGTACGAGGCTCACTACGTCAAGTCTTTTGTCGTAATTCAAACTTACATTTTTTCTTCTTCGATAACTCTCACCTCCCACCGCCACCATCACCATCACTATTACCATTACTACTACCATATACCGTAATCGTCATTATTACCGTAACCACCACCCTTACCGTAACCCTCACCATTATCCCATACCGTAAACATCATCATAATCTTTACCTTAACTATCGCTACCACCAACATCATCGTCACCGTCGAATCCGAACTTACCGTAATTACTACTACGAAGCCCATAGTCATCGTGACAATGTTCATCAAAGGATGTTCATCGAAACATCTTTGAGGTAAACCCAGGATTTGCTGGATACATGTTTATTTTGGGAACTGAAGGAATTGAGTGGTTGGACACTTGACGGCGGACAAAGGTCTACGATGCGCAGAACCGGTACGTGTCACTGGATACCATGATGTCGACGCTACGCCAGGTTGCTAAGGTCAAGGAGTGACAATCTAGATTTGGGCAGTTTGCCGTAGGGCAAGAGCGTAGCCAGAGCAAAGAGAAGGGAACGGAGATGGTACGTAGTACAGATCCCGAGGCATTTTGTACCCGCTGCGTTCACAAGAAGCACAAGAATAAGAATTGATTTAAGCAGCACCCTGAGCACAGAAAAATCTTTAGGAGGAACAATTCAGCAAAGGCCGCGTCTGTTTTGAAGGACAAGGTTTACGAAGGTGAAGACGAAGATAGCGATGGTCAATTTGAATCAGGTACTATAGCTAGGGCAGGCGCTAGTCTCAAAAACCGTTTACTTTATGACACTAGTGCATCGCACCATTTTATGCGCCGTAGAGATGACTTTTTAAATATTGAGAAACTGGCCAAGCCATTTGAGTTCGATCAAGCTGTAGGGAACTCGTCGCTGACTCACAAGGGAACTTGTCATCTACTAATTGGAAATCTAACATTAGATTTAAGAAACGCACTACACTCACCTAAATCGACCTGCGATATTGTATCAGCGGTGAGGCTAATTCAGGATTACAGAATTTTAGCGGCAAGACAAAATCAGATTTTCGTTCGGATCAACAATGAAGGCCCTGATATACCGGTAGCTAAGTTGGTCAGCATTGAAGGCGTCCTATTTATTCAGCCATTAGATTAGTTCTCACGGCATAAGGAGGGTCAAAGTATTGTGGCTCCGGGTGTAGCAAGGATTCCACGCGCGTCTAATGCGCAGAGGTGGCATCAAAGATTGGGCCATGTTGGTCAAGAGATTCTCAAGAAAACTGCACAGTGCTCATTAGGTCTTGAGAGAGTAGATTTATCAGATTTATCTACATGCGAGACGTGCCATTTGAGTAAAGCACAGAGGTTTGTCTCGAGACAACCACGACCTACTCCAGAAGAGCCGTTAGATGAGGTTTTTGTCGATACTGTGGGCAATTTAACTGCGGCACTCATTGGACATCAGTATGCCGTGATTCTAACTGATGCTAAAACTCGAATAAGATGGGTGATAACTACTCAGACTAAGGATGTGATCGCACAGGAATTGCTCAAGTGGATTGAGCTTCAATACAATCAATTTGGGAAGCGCGTTCAAATAATATTTCGAGATGGTGGCTCAGAATTCAACCGCATAAAGGAATAATGTGATCAGCATGGGATTCAAACAGACACATCGGCACCATATACGCCTGAGCAAAATTGGGCAGCTGAGGCCGCCAATAGAGTCATATTAAGAAGGGCGCGATCTATGTTGCTTGATGCACAAAGGGCGCCTTGTTTTTAGCCCTGGGCGATGGAGCACTCCTGTTTTATGAACAATAGGCTGTATTGTTTGCGCACCCAGAAAGTGCCAATTGTTGATTTTGTAGAGGGCTTGAGGCAGCCGCACTGCTACGGGCTTTACCCGGTGTTGGGTAGCTAGGCTGCTCTGCAGCCCAGGCTTGCGCATTAGCCGAAAGTTCATGACTAGGGCTGAGCTTCAGAAGGAATAATGGGGACTACAGAAAAGGTCAACGCTAGAATGGGTACATCCAGCAAATATAGGGGTACCTCTAAAGAGATCGACGGTGGCATACTTACAGTGTCTTATGGGTAGAAAAGGTAAATATACTAAAGCAACCGGGGTACAACCCAAACGACTAAGGTTTTGATTGGTTCAGTTTTCATGGGAGCCCATGTCTAGCTCGCCCACTAGTTTTACTAGCAAGGATATTCACCAATGATCTTCCGTGAAAGTCAAAATTAAATGGGACGGATTTCAACTTAAAAAGAAAGATAAGAAGGGTTTTCTTATTAAACAATTTAAAAAAAAATCATCTAAAATACACATCAATCTCAAACATATTATTGTACTTTAGTACTAGATTATACGTCAAGGGCCTCAGTCTGGTTCATGAATAAATAAAACGAAAGCATCCTGCCTGTTTTATGTTAGTCTGTCTCATCCTAATATTTTGTGTATCCTCCATTTGCCTTTATCACCGCTACACATCTTGCGTGCATACTGCTGACCAGATTTGATAATTCCTCAGACGATATAGAGTCCCATGCGGCCTCTAGCAATATTCTTAATGTATCAGACCGCACTAGCCTGACCCCATTTATCTCAGGATTATAAGCCTGAATATAGTTTTTAAAGATGTTCCACAACGACTCGATCGAATTTAGGTCGGGAGGGTAAGGTAGCCAACTAATAGGCGTTATTCCAACCTCACGTAGCACCTCCATTGTTGAGCGTGCTTTGTGACAGGGTGCATTGTCTTGCATGTATAAAATTTCTGGGTTTCCCAAATGAAATTGATTCAACAGAGGCACAACCCTTTCACAAAAGGATGAGGCCGTCATTGTGCCCCACCCCTTCTGCCAAATTAGAAATGGGCCTTTAGATGACCCATGAAATGATCCCCAAAACATCCAATTGTTCCCATGAGAATGACGAGCCAAAATGCAGGTCTCGTCAAACTCATCTTCAGGCTAAGCTATGCTATTAGTCAAGGAAAATTTTGATAGAATGAATCAAGACGTACTTTTCTTGTGAAGCGCTGCGTCAAAGGCTCCTTGGACATCTAGGGTTACAAATGTAGAAGCCCAGCCTTGAGAGCTGGCTTCTTCGACGTCATGAACCACGCAGGAGACAAGGTCCGTCGCAGAACGCTTCGGGAGTGCGATAAATTGTTGGTGGCCGACCACGTCATAGACAACTGCGAGGTGCACCATTCGTTTGGCTAACAGCCTTTCCAATCCTTTGCCTAAGCATGAAAGTAGGGCAATGGGCCTCCAACCTTTGATCGAAGTGAGATCTCGGTTTGGTTTCGGTAGTAGTACAACTTCTGCTAGCTTAAAGCAGGGCGGATGTGTACCTAGCTGAAGACAAGCCCTGAAGAGTTTTGTGATATGCGGACCAATTGTCTTCCAGCATACTTCAAGTAACTCAACCGAAACTCCATCTGCTCCGGGTGCTGTGTTGCCGCTGCCGATGGTGCATGTGCGAACCTCTTCATCTGAGATGTCGTTGATCCATGGAATCCGACTGTCGCTAGTAGTGGTGCATGGCAAGTGATCATCTGATGCTTGATACCGTGCAAGGAGAGCATCACGGAGGGTTGTCGCTCGCTCGGCCGGGTTGGTAATTAGAGCTCCTTCGTGGCTAAGCGGAGGAGGGATTTTAGCCTGCTGGGGGTTGGCCCCGCGCATCAACTTGAAAATATCTGCTGCTGTGGTCATCGCCTCAATTTCTCTTGTGCAATGCTCTTTTTTGGCTGATTTAATGGTCTCCCGAAGCTCCTTTGCTAAGATAGTCCTTTGAGTGGGTGATGTTGCTGCTTGGTATCTAGCCTTTGCAGATTTTCACTCCGAGGTCCACCATGGGGCCATCTTACCGCTGCACTTTCTGACTCGTGATCCTGTTGCCTTGATAGCGTTTGCGAGGTGCGAGCAAAGGTCTTGAGCATAAGCTTCAATTTCTTCTATCGTATCCAGAATAGGCGGAGGGTTAACCCACTGGGCGATGGCTTGAGCAAATCTGGGCAGGTTTCTTCGCGGGACTCTGATCTTCGTGGGTTGGTCATCTATAGACGCGGATGTGTTGTGTACTTGGCCTCGAATTGGCAAGTGGTCGCTAGTCACGCATTCATTTCGGTCCACCCACGCTGTAGTGCCTGTGATGTTAGTCCAGACAAGGTCCAGTGTGTTGCCTGCTCGGTGCGTAGGCTCCCCAATGATGAGACCAGTGAGATTGTGTCTATCAGCCCAACTCTCTGTTTCGTCTCCATATCCGTGTTGGTGCGCCGCTCCTGGCTGCCATGCCTCGTGAACAGCGTTGAAGTCTCCTGCTGCGATCGTTCTTGATGCTGGAGTCCAGTTGACAATCGGCCGGAAAGCCGTGGGGTCTCTTAGTGCCTTTTACACATTGAAAAATGTGATGCCATTTACTACCACCCAGCAGTAATCTCCTATTGGTGTGGTGCACGGAAATACTTGCGTCGCAGATTTTACTCCGTTGTTTTTTCTTGTGTAGGTCACTGCCCTTGGTCTAACATCTAGTCCACCATATGGTGTATGACAGACGTATCCGGGGTGTGACTTGGTAGCCTTGGTCTGCTTGTTCCACAAAGGCTCCTGTATTAGCAAAACATCAACGCCTAGCTCATAAGCTCGGGAAAGCGCGATATCCTGCGTTGCTCCTCCTCTTCCTACATTGATTGACATAAAATTTAGGGTAGGTGGGGGGCGGGGAGGGACTCGTGGGGTGCCCTTCATAATTGAGTTCGGGGGTTATTCTCCCCAGAGTCTTCTGCGTCAGGCAAAGTTAAGTCTTCCGCCAGAACTTCGAACTGATTGGAAGTTGAGATCGCAGGTGGGCTGGTTGTCGTCTGTTTTTAAGCTGTAGCGGCAGCCTCGGCCCGTCTAACGGCGGCTTTTGCTCGAGCTACGGCAGCAAATTCGCGCTGGCTAGCTTGTCGAATTGTTACCATTTGTTCTTTAGTGACGGGGCCAGATCGAGTCGGGCGTGCTAGACAGCTACGGCTGTCGGAGCGGTGAGGTCCCCCGCAGTTCCGGCATTTGGTTTGGGCCTTACACTCAGTTGTGGAGTGCATCTTGGAGGAACAGTTCCAACAAGCTGGTGCACGAGAGCACCCACGAGTCCCATGGAACTCGAGACAGCGTTTGCATTACTGTACGGTACGTTTCGGTTGATGTCGCACTGGAACACCAGACTCGTCAAATACACGGAAGCCGGGTCGGGGCGCAGAAACTCTTTCGAAGTATGCCAGCCACGATTGATGGGGAACTCCTAGTCGACTTTTCCCATGTGGGCGGACCTTGAGGGGTGTATTGTCGGTGTTCCTTATGATTTCATCTCGGATCAGCTCTTCTGTGACAATAAATCTGCCAATTATCGTGTTTAAAGCAACAGGGACTGTGGAGAAACGTAGAACCACCTGATCGGACGCTTTTTTCAGCTTCGCTTCCAAAGTAGTAAAAGCTTCAGCTGAGTCTAATAGAGACTGGCGAGTTTCTTCATCTTTCGCTTTGATTGCGAAACTGTTAAGGACATGGCGTGGTGTCGAAACGCTATCGCATGGGGCTTCAGAGGGCACGGCCCCGAACATAACATGTGCGGCGTATTTATGGATGGCAAGGGCTTACTGATTACGTAACGGAGGAATTTAGAATAAACTGTCCGTCTATTTACATGTAAATAATTTATCTTTATCTTCTCTTATCGATCACTGATTATCGATACTTAATCCCAATCATCGTTGAATGCAATCCTTCTTTTACTGCAATCTCATAACCTTTCAACAGAAACCAGTGGGGACACGGTAAACATGCTCAATGGTGGTAGGTGGGAGGCCGAGATGTTTGGTTACGGCTTCTCGTATGCCTGCCGGGGAGAATTGGTGCCAGTCGTGATCTTTACCAAGTCGGAGGAAAAGTCTCTCATCTTGTTGAGGCGGAGCTACCATCTTCACTGGTACTCGAGGTAGAGAGGGCCGCGTAGTTGGTGCGCGACCAAAATTTGCAGGTCTAGAGGATTTTTGATGTCCTCTCTTGGTAATTGTGGCCCATGATGATTTAGGACCTGGCTCTGCAGTCGTCGGTTCGAAAATCTGTACAGGTTGTCTGCTTGTAGAACCAGCCGGGGGATTTTTCCAAAAAGTGATGTTACTAGCCGGGCGAGGAGGGCGAGGAGGTAAGTTGGGTGAGACTCCCGGTCCCATTGTCATGTATTGCGCGACTGCCGCTCGGAAGTGGGCTTTCATCGCGTCTATGTACAGTCTGTTGCCTTCATTGGCCAGAGCAAAGAGGGCGTTTTCTACGCCATTGATGGCAGCAGTGCATAAAGTAAGTTTTAACGCAGTCTGTGCTGCTCGGCGCTCTTCGGACTCAATCATTGAGCGGAGTTCGAGAGGAACTTGATCGGCCCTGGTTGGGTTGACAGTGCTGCTTGTCGGTCGGTTGGTGATCTTAACAGTATCTTTTGTCCCTGCTGCGTTTTTTGGGACGACTAGAGAAACTTTCAGTATCTTACGCACTGCGGGACCTGTCGACTCGGCCTGTGTCGATTGTACTTTCTTGGAGACATTCGTAGTCTCTGAGGGTGGGTTAGTGGGGGTTCCTGATGCGGATCCTTGACCAACTAGCCTGAGATTTTCAGCATCAGTCATTTCAGTATCATTGGGGAAGGAGGACATCCCCGGAGTAAAGGCGTCTGACGCAGGGGGAGCTTGAGAATGTTGCGCGAGGCCTTGAGTTTTGGGTGCCTTACGGGCTCGTTCTCTCGCAGTCTCTGCTGCAGGTTGGTTCTTTTTCACCGCCGGCATGTCGGCCAAGCCTTGCGGCAGCGCACAAACGAGAAGGGTTTTACGATAATTGGAGAAGAGGAGAGGAGGGGAAATTGGGCATATAGTGACTCTAAGGGAGTTTTCTCGAATTGTTTGTTTGTTTGTTTGATTCCTATTTTTCATCCGTCAGGGCGCCAAGCCTTGGCTTGGGCCCCTACTACCTACTAAACTAGAGGCATGGACGCCAGTGCTTACTGCCCTGGTGGCTTCGCTATTGCTACTTCCTAACTTGGGGCGCAAGACAGTTTACTAATTACAATTGATAGCGTGCAGCGTATCGCGTACACCTTTACTTCCTGGTTACAGATAGCTATCACTCCTTTGATAATAATACACCCATTCTCAGGGCAATACCAAGAGATCCATTCAGAAATTCCAGAACGTCTGTTTACCAATCTGTTTATCCATATAACCAGGCCCCTAAATGAGGTTGAGGTTAAGATATGTTTATTCCTTGCCTATAATTTCTAGGACAGATCCTCGTGTAAAACTCAGAAAGGGAAAACCACTTTACCACGCGGAGGGCCCCTTCTCAGGTTCCTATAAGGAATTTCGTTGGGTTCCTTGAGGATGCTGGAGCACGGGGGGGACTGTGGGTGGGTAGAAGGCACTATAGGAAGTGCGTTGGAGCTTTAAGCTGTCCGCAGCTACAATGTAGGTAAGCGTCCTCGTGATTGAAACGGCGGTGGTACTCTGCTAAGTCGCCGTGACCCAAACGGGCAGCGTATAGTCTTGAGAGAAACGGTCTGGCCAGGGAGAGCTCCTTGGGATGGCGAGAGTAAGAGTCGATGCCAAGCTCCTTGTAGGAAACTGGGGCATGTTGGTCCCAATAATCTTTCATGGATGTGGCTGCTTCTGCTTTAATGCGGGTTTTCGCGGTGTCGAAGGACACATATCCGCGGGGTAATGGGGAGGGTTTGGACAGTCCCTCACGGGCAGAGGCATCAACCAAATCATTTCCCAATATACCAGAGTGGCTTGGGATCCAATAAGCGTACACTTTCCCAGGAGAGACGTGTGGAAGCCGTGTGCGAAGGGGCCATTCATTGGAGAGGCCCTGTATTTGTTGAAAGACGTCTTGCGACGAGCAAATGGGAGACTGGAATAAAAGGCGAGCTACCTCTAAGTTATCTGTGAGTATCCATAGGTTTTTAGAAAACCGTGCCGTTGGTAGAGAGAGCGCAGCTTTGAGCCCTTCTTTCACAGCGGTCACTTCTGCGTCGAAAGGTAGCAGCGACGAGTCAAAGGAGAGGCTCTATCGGTATACTATCTGTCCAGCCTGGAAGATAACGATTCCGCCGCCTGTCCTGGGCGATTCTGCTAGCTCAGATCGAGCGCCATCTGTATAGACTGCTAGGTCGCTAAAAGGGATGCCGGAAGGGAGATTAATAGGTGGGCGGGTGACTCTCCTTGGTGCCATGGCGGCTGTATCAGAGAGTCGATCATTTCAGTGTTTGGTTCTCGAAGGACCCAGCCCGCAAGGCGAGAGACTCGACGGGTATGTGCTCGAATCCAAGTGGCTCTTAAGCGGAGTGGATGTCTAGGATCCAGGCAATGGATGCGCAGTGCTGCAGATTTTGATTTAAAGTCCGTCTCTAATTCAGGAGGGAGGAGGCCTGATTCGCGGTAAAGAATGGGAACTGGCGTAGTCCGGTAAACTGGGAGGATAGCTCTGGCCCCCGTTAAAACAATTTTGCGGAGAATGGATAGGTGTACTTCGACTCGATTCGAAATTAATCTATTGCTATTTCGTGTGCGGCCAGGCCACCAGGTCTCAGCACCGTAGTAGGCCATAGGGAGGACGCAAGCTAAGACAGCTTGACCAATAAGTTTGGGGGGCACTCCTCGGAAAGTGCTACTGAGAGATCGGAGTGCGTTGGAAACCTTGAGAGCCTTTCCAGCAAGGATACGAACATGCCACTTGAAAGAGAAAGTCCGGTCAAAGTGGATCCCTAGCCAACGCGTGCAGGGTTTGGTGGGATCTTCCGAGACCACTAAATCTCTGTAGGAAACGGAGGGGGTTGACTAAGGGTCGAGATCGGCTCGTTTTCGAGAAAAGTGTTGTAGCTCTGATTTTGCTGGGTCAAAAGTAATATCTTCCCCTTCGCCCCACTCCAGAGCTTCCTCAAGTGAGCGAGAGAGTGCCCCACAGTTGGCCTGGAGATCAGGGCCTGTTTCCAGGATGGACACATCATCTGCATATCCGAATCTTTTCCTCTTCACCCCCAACTTGAAGAGTGGTGATATATATAGCATGAATAGGATAGGAGAGACTGGCGAGCTATGTGGGAGGCCGCAGTTGACCTCTTGTAAGAGACCCGTTTCTGCATCCAAACAAATGCGGACTCTTCGATTAGTGGCGAATGCACCCACCCAGCGCACATGATTGTCAGGCCAGCCCTGTTCGCGTAAGCGACGAACGAGCCGACCCAGGAATACAGCGTCAAAAGCGCCCTTGACATCTAGTGTAAGCATGCTAGCTGTGAGGCCCTGATTGAGAGCTCTTTCGACATCGTGGGTAAGACATGTGGTTAGGTCCACTGCAGAGCGACTGGATAGGGCACCAAACTGTTGGCTAGCAATAACTTTGTGACGAACTGCTATCCACGCCATGCGTCTCGCCACCAACCGCTCCAAGCCTTTTCCGAGTACGGAGAGGTGTGCAATTGGGCGGTACGAGCGAGGTGAGGAGAAATCTGTCTTGTTTGGCTTCTAGATGAACACCAAAGTGGCTTGCCGGAAGGGGATAGGATGGTGCCCGATGGTGAGGCACGCGCTGAAAATTTGGATTACCAAATCTTTGATAAGAGGCCTCGCTTGACGAAGGACAACCGTGGGGATCTCGTCATCACCTGGAGCAGTGTTGCCGGCCCGTAGGATTGCGTTGCGTATCTCTTCGGCCGAGGGAGTAGGAAAGGGAAGCGAGTTTGACGGGACAGCTGGAGAGTCCATTGGGATATCCCCAGCCGTCGAGGGGTTGGTGAGTATATTTTGAAGAAGTACTTCCCTTTTTTCCGCAAGGCTGTGCGCTGGTGGGAGAACTGGAAATCGGGGGTCTTTGAGCGGTCTGGAGCGATAAATTCCCAAGGTTTTGTGCCACTTGGTCAGATCGAATACTTCTTTAGGAGTACGAATATTCTCCAGCTTAGCCTTGAAAAAGTCATCTTTTGCCTAGTATACCGTATTCTCATAGGCCTTACGGGCGTTACGTCTTTCATGCTCAGTGGAACGTGAGCGCATGACCAGTTTAAATCGCCTTCTAGCGTCTCTGCAGGCCTCGTTCCACCAGGGGTTGCCATATCCAGAGCCCAGTGAGCGTTTTGCGGCCCCGCAGTATGCATCATGAATCTTCTGCACGAAAGACTCCGTTAAGTCATCTAGTACCGTCTTAGATGGGCAGGGAGGCGTGGAGTCTAGATTTTCCAGCGCGAGGGTCAAAAATTTACTGAACAGTTGTAAGTCCAGGGTGTCCGGCCGAAGTCGTTCGGAAGATTCGGGAGGGTTGGACCATCCAATCGTTGTCAAGAGCGGTAAATGGTCCGACGTAGATGCCAGGTGGGTGGCAGTTCCGCAGTTCGCATGATCAAGTAGCCGGCCTGAGCCGAATGATAGATCGAGAACGTTGCCGCGGTTGTGAGTCGCTTCATCTGTTGGGGAGAGTAGTGTTAATAGAACTGAGTCTAGCCATTCTACAAACTGTTCGGCTCCGGGAGATGGTCCGCGACTAATGGATGGCTGCCATCGCGAGTGATGAAGATTAAAGTCTCCTTGGAGTATGAAATCACCTACAAGAGGGCTAGTTAAGCTTGAAATGAGAATGTCAACTGCGCTTCCAGCGCCACTAGATCCAGGCGGTGCGTTATAAATGTTGACTACTGTGAGCGGCTGGCCACTGGACGGAGAAAGCTTAAAGAATAGTTCAGCGGGGGAGGCGCCAGCTCGAAGTTGTTCAGAGCGTATGCCTACGCCCTTGCGCACGTAGGAGATCACTCGGGATCGGCAAACCGACCAGTCATCGACAGGGGAAAATGTCTCGAATGAAGGGTGACGTGCAGTTATACGCCGAGAGAGATCCCGGAAAACGTATGGTTCCTGTATCAGCACTACGTCGATCAGATCTGTATGGGCTTGAGCTAGGGCGATATCATGTGCTATGCGGCCTCTTCCAGTATTTATAGAGTGGATTGTTAGCGGCTTTGAGCGTCTTCCGCGTTGAGATGTACTACGCATTATAACTGCATTTGGTCTTCATTCAGTTCTCCCTCCTCAGTGAGAGCTTCAAAGATGTTATTGATTCGTGGACGCTTTGCCGCGCTACTGGAAGAAGATGAGCCAGACGTAACAGCCACTGATGTAGTACCACTGCTTAAGGAGGCAGGCGCTATCGTGAGGATTGAATTTACACTGCAGCTTGGTGATGCGTTAGTCTTTTCTGTAGATGGTTTCACGCACCCTGCTTCGACCTGGGCACGCAGTCGAGCTTCCGCACAGATTTTCCGGATGGCACTTATTTGAGACTTGTTGACGGTAGAACCCGTACCTTTGGGGCGTAAGAGGCAGTTCAGGTCGTCTGCGGCATAGGGGCCGTGACAATGAATGCAGCGCGGCGGGCAGGTATGCTTCCCATTAGCCGCGCACATATTGCCGTGGGTCTCCTTTGTGTGCTGGTTAGAGCCGCAGAGGCTGCATCGTTGCGTCGCCGAGCAAGCGCGGCTGTTATGCCAGTGCCAGCATTTGGAACATCGAACTGTGGAGGAACGTCGGGGAAGTAAGCGAACAGATGTTCTGCAGCCAAATTAGTAGAGGACGCGGGGCAGACGATTGTGTGTCTCAGGGAAGCGTGCAATCCAAGTAGTAGCGGCACAGTTTGGGTTCTGAGCATTTTCTTGAGACGCTTGGATGGCTGCTGGCGCGGCACCTGCTGCAGCCTCAAGAGCGGCGGAGAGAGCCCCTACAGAGATTGGTTCGAGGCAGTACTGGAGCTTGTTGTTAATCTGACCGACAGTTCGGGGAACATTCTCGATCCTGTATGATATCCATAAGGAAGCTTTTTCTAGTGGGGCATTCCTAAAGAGACCTGTCTCGTTGATCTTTTCTGCGAGAGCATTCGTATTGCCCACGCTGGGGCAGAGAGCAAAACCGGAGTTAGTCGGAAGGAAATTGTTGAGGAGATTGCCATGCTCTCCCAGTCTCGATTTGATGTGTGATTGGAGTGCGTAGCCCGAAGAGACGCGGAGGGAGCTGTTAGGTGGTAGGCGCAGGAAGAGTCTGTCATCCTTCCTCTCCTCCTTTTGCTTATTTTGAGGGATCTTCTCAGGGCCCTTTGGAGTTTTGTGCGTGTTTTGAACGCTTGCTTTCTGAGTGTGCTTAGCGCGGGCTAGAACGCTTGCATAGCTATTTGAGGTTTTGAGATTATCAGAGTCTGGGGCAGAGGGCTTGAATTTTGATGGTGCTGCTCCTTGTGCATAGGCGTTAAAATGCTTAGATACCACGAGCGCGAGTTCTGAGACGCAGGCCTGGAGGGCGCGGACTTGCTTGGAGGGAAGATTTCCCTGGGAGGTGCTGGCGCAGAGTTGATCAAGAAGGATTGCCAGAGAGTTGAACAGAGTTTTGCCCTCAACAGCGCGGTCTGCGGCGGCCTGAGCACTGTCGGTGAGCGACTGCTGGATGCACCCCATGGTTCTGGCGCGAGTCTGGTAGTCGTCGTATTCAAGATGATCGGTAAGGCATGAGGGATGGGGGGTGTCTGGATCCCCGGTGGATGGATGGGCTACCTCCATAGCCTCCGCTGAACGATGCTCGCTGAAAGAGACTACCATGCGATGAGTTTTTCTTCCTAGGAGCAGTGGGAAGAAGAGTTTCTGTGCTGGATTTGTATGCTGAATATATATCGCTTTTGAATGACGTTAGATATTACAGTAAAATCTTTGCCTGTGTTGCAGGAGAGTGTATGAGAAGATGTCAGAGTGTAACGGCTTGTAAGCCTTAATGGTCCTGCAGCCTACGATGGTTATCGCAGTCAGTTGATCGATACAGATTTACTACCACGTGACTATTATTTTGTGACGTGGGTAATGCGAACGAGAGGTTTACACCCTTGTTAACCTTCTTACGTGTACCCCCTAATGACACACCCTGGAATCACTAAATACACGTGATAGTTTGGAAATATCTAGAATATTCTAGACATCAACGACGAGGTATACAACCTCCTCTAGTATGACCTATGATGAAGATTTACTAAGCAATGGCGAACATTCTAGAAATTATGTATAAAGTATATAACTAGCCCATAGATTATACTTAGATAGACAGAGAAAATTATAAACTACCTTTGCTTATATGATTGCCCACGTATCAATAATCGAACTGTGACACAGAGAAAGTATATTTTCCCACAAAAACTCAAACTGTGTCTCGCCACCCTTTTTGTATGTGCTTTCAAACAGTCGTAACAATGCACTACCGCTCTTCATCCCTGTTATGAGTACGCCAAGTTCGTCCGTCACTGTTCGTACAACAGCAGCCGCAATTCTCAATTCATCAAATCTAGACAACCTCTGGCCATACTCATATCCTCTACATTCAGTTGAAGCATTATGGCGTCTTTGTACGCAATACAGTTGCTTATATGTCAAAGGAAGTTGGACTTTTGAGGTTTCCAATTGAAGGCACTCCAATCTTGGACAGGTCATGCTGCCTTTTGAGACTTATGAGTACTTTGAGCGCCGCGCAATGATTCATGGTGGACAGATCTGCCGGGGGGTAACATTCCTCTAGTCGTCGTCTGCGTGATATCTTTCCTCATAGATAGTGGAGTATTTGACGTTCTTAGCCTTGTTTACTTTCTGCTCTGGTCTCACCCTGCTTCTACGACCTCTTCTTGATCAGCCTCAGTCTCAAAAGTGCCAGGTAAGTTGTTATATTTATCAACATTCTCGGCATCAAAAAGCTTCTGAGGTCTTGCAATCTGCTCCACTGATACCTTGTGCAATGATCTCTCGGTCTGCTTTGGAAAGTCCAGACACCTTAATTCTTGAATAACGTTAAACGTACTGATCGTCATAAAAAGATAATCCGCGATTATTAAGACTTTTACTGAGTCAAAATCGTCAGAATCTCAAGTCGTGTAACTAATGATGCCACGAAACATGATCAAGGACCATGTAAAAATATCACGTGGGAATTGAGTGTAACAAAACGTAGATATCAGATCTTGCTTGATGATCAACTACCGGAAGATGATCCTACTTTAATGTGAAGGCCAAACCCCATTAGCCCTTGTGAAGCCGATGACCCTCGCTTTGCTCTTTGATATGCATCAAAATTTCGCTTGTTGGATGTACATATATTATGCAGGCACGATAAACTTACAATACTAAGTTAACCCCTGCTGTGGTGAGCTCTTATCTCCAAGTTTTATTGGCTTCTAGAGATGCAACTTCTTCGGAGATAGCTTAAGTCCATTCTTCGCCATGAATGGGATCTGAAACTGCTTTTTTATAGGTCTTTGAGATATTGATACTAAGCCTTTATCCTGCAGCAACCATCACCATTTCAGGGTCATCGTTTTTAAGTTTTGAGGATATTTGAGTGATAAGTGCTACTATGAAAGCTCGGGATCTTTTTTCAGCACGCCCGCCTTCGATTTCTATGCTTCTCTTTTGCAGTACCATCGTGAATATTATTGCTTCTAGAGATTCTGACAATTGATTACCTTGATTTTAAAAGCTCCCTGTTAAGATATCAGATGTTTTTTCTGAAGTATCTAGTAGTACAACTTTGACAAAATCATTTCGATAAATATCTGATATTTCATCAGGTAGATCTATCTCGATATCCTGAGCTAAGGCATCTATTTTCAGAGTTTTTTTTTCATAATACCGTCGTATCATTTTGAACCAAAATCTGGGCATCCGAATAATTATCTGCCGCATCTGTCTTATCATTGCAATATAAGGTTTCAACTTCAGGATATTTTTCTGGTGTAATTGTCTTATTATTCCGAGCCAAGGAAATTTCTGGAGTAATTACACCAGATATTTGAATCTTAGATATTTCTGGTAAGGATTCCCTCACTTTTTGTTCTCGTAGTCTTTAAGATCTTAGTATTGAGAAGTCAGTGCATTCTAGTGGCCCTTTTGATGGCTTTTATGAATGCTAGATGGATTTAGACTTCAGCTTTCCCCTTTTCATCGCTCGTTTTCAGTTTTTCAAAGATTCTGTAGTCTGCAAATTCTTGTTTGTACCCCCAAGTAGAGGCTGTAGGACAGGTGTCTCTGTAATATCCTTGATGTCTGTGGTTAATTTTTCTTGACGATCAAGTGCCGGGGTGTTTAGGAAACTATCTGATGCTGTTGGGGGAGCTGACGTGAAATTGAGGTTATTTTGGAGTTCATATTTTTCACTAATTTTCGGGTCGGCAGAGAGCTAGAAATAAAATTATGATACGATATTCCTTGGGAAAAAACTCCACTAGATTGCCTGATTTTTAAGTCGTGGTCTCCTCCCTTTCTATTTTCATTAAAGTCAATAGTATTAGCAAGTTCAGCTCGACCGAGGTCAGGAGCATAAACCTAATGATGATGAACTGTTTTATGACTGAGCCCAACAATAATACATTCCCTTCCCCTATCCCAGAATTTTCGATTTTTAGTTCCGCAGGACTAAGATTTTCGACTAATATAGGAGTAGCATACGCAGCCAAAAACTCACACATGATCAGTATCTGGAACTATACAATAATAGGATCCTTCAGGTGTTAACCTAACTCCAATCATCACTGGGCCATGTGACATAATATTCCTGCGATGTGTGCTATGTTCAGCAGCTCAGTCCCAAAATTCAAGAGGTAACCCTGCGTTATTTAAAGATGATCTGATCCCGGCCTCTAATTGCTGAATGTTCATTTCAGCGATTCCGTTTTGGTGAGAGCCCTCGTAAACAATAGTGGTTTCAAGTCTTACACCTTGTTTTGACCAATCATCGAGCTTCTCTCTAATTTCAGCTGTGTTGTCAGATCTTGCAGTGATGATTTTCAAACCAGAGGCAAGCTATTCTTCTTTCTTTAATTCCTCCAATTTAACCATTTATTGTAAGAATGTGATGAGTTGTAGGGGAAGAGTGTAAGATATTTGGAGGGTTCGTGGAGAGCATAAGTTGAATTAATGAAGACGTCGCACAATCTCTAAAGGATTGCGCAGCCACCTAATTATACATATCTCCCGGACTAACGCTAAAGAAAGAACGAACTCCCGAAAATTCCCTGTTCTTTCAGCAAATAACAAATGATACCTTAGCCTTAGATAAACACCGATCAGCACCCATAAACCCTGATGAGACCCCTGCTAATGTCGGAAATAAAAGATCAACAGTAGAGTGTAACGGTCCATAAATATGCCGATGATCTGAGCCGTTAGAAAGCAACTCTGACATTAATGCTATTTTGGTTTTCTCTAGAAGAGTCTTTACTTTTCTTGTAGAATTATCAATGACTTCGCAAAGGCTAGTATTCCCTCTAATGGAAGGCAAAAATGGTCAAGGAACGTCTATAGAAATAAGAGCTAGTATTGACTCCTTCGAAGGACTAAGAATCTTGTTTGTCCTATTTCTTAATTTAGTGTGTTTGCATACTCTATGAGTATCTTTATCTGCTGGAACCGTGATAGGCCTTTTCAATATTGTTATTTTGTGAATGTTCATTAGTCGATATGGTCCCACATGACCAAATCGTGTGTGCAAAAAGTTGTAATATTCTGATTTTTCATGTTGAGAAATCGCACCTGATACGTAGCAATGCTCTGGAACATCCAGAGCACTATCGTGATACCAAAAATCACTCCCTTCTGTTGCTGGAGCAGTGTAACAGTATGTTTGAGCACGAGTATCGGTGTCTCCCTCTGTGCAAGGATCTTTTGTTGTCTTGATTTCAAAATCTGTGTTTCGTAAAATGGGGATACACATGAAGGCAAATTTTTCGACACCTTGAGAGTGGCATATGATACGAGAGACGATCATAAGTCCATTTTTTAAATCAGCTTGGATAATTACTTTATTTTTAGAGTTTGTAAACCACATAGACTTGTCTTTGAGAGTACCCGAGCAATTCCATTTTGTTCAGAGCTTACGACTTGAAAGTAGATATATTCCTAGGCAAGGAACAAATAGAATGTTTTCTAGTACCAAAGACGCACTGGAAACCTTCAACTCGACTTGACCCATGTTTTTAGTATAGAGGTAGCCACAACCAACCTTAAATTTGTGCCTTTTGATTCGGGTCCTCGGACCTTTAAATAGCGTATGATCATTTATGTATGTGGTGCTGCCGGAATCTGAGCACCAGTCGGATTCGGGTATCTTACAGGGTCTCGATTTTTCTTTGGAACTTTGGCAAAATTACGCTTCTTCGTCTTCATCACAGCCTTCGGTAGACAGCTCAACCTCAAAGTCGTGATCAAAATAATCGTTGGCTGCAGAGTCTTTCGCTTAGATTGATGGGAATTCGAGGCCTTTTTTTGATCTTCGTTTTCTCTAGCTTTTGGCACTTTAAACTCGGATGTCACAGTCGTAAGAAGTCAACGAAGCTCACACTGGTTCTTAGAGTGCTCTCGCTCACATGAGTGAGACAAATTCTTATTGTTTGCCTACTTCCCTTTCTGGCGATCTTTGGACTTTCCAGGAAACTTACCACCAGTTTGAGCGGTATGAGACATTTCTAGATTGGCATTAAGATCGAATCTTTTTTTCATTTCATTCCAAGATTTCGAGCTTTTCAAATACATCTTGATCCGGGTTGGCGTCTGGTGACTGGAGAATCGTGTTATAAGACGGGGGTAGACCGTTGAGCAAGTACTCCAGGAGCTCTTCTTTCGTAAACGTTACGTCCATGTTTGAATTCGACTTTCGTAGTCTTCCTCTGGCGGAAAATAAAAGTGAAAACGCTTTTGGTATTGTCACTTCTGCTGGGGCTCCATCTATCGCTCCAAAATTTTCACCAGTAATTTGCAGCAAGTCTTATTTCCTAAAACTTGCAGAGGATTTGCTGTATTTAAGATAAAGAGAGTCTCACTGTTCTCTAGCGATCTCGAAGTGATTCATCAGCTCTCTGTCAAACTAATCAATGCATTTGCTAAGAATAAGGGAGACCTTGGCGTTTGCGGACACCCATCTCTGTTCCTATACTTCGTTGAGGCCATTCATGTCAACTTTTATGACCTCGTCTTCCATGGCTGCGTAGACCTAAGTATCCTCGACGTATTTGGCTTCTTTGCTTTTAACCTCTGACTCAGGCGGAATCTTGGAGGCATGTTTCTCAAGATTCTATTACACAATAAATAAGAAAATTCCTCCTGTTAACCAGTACTTTATCTCTCTGACCTAATTTCTCCAATTTTATAAAATTAGGGTGGGGACAAGTCTTCCGACATTCTCGGTATTCTTGATTTTATTAGAAGCAATGCTGTGTTGGGGCGAAAGTAGGAGTTTCTGTAGATGATAAGAAGACAGATGGTGGAAAAGTAAGTTGAATTGAAGATAAAAGTAAGCTGCCCTCTAGCTAGGAGTCTAATAGAACTGCTTGGCTCTAAGGTTTACGACGTACATACAGCTTGTAAAAATCAATCAAAAATCTGTGATCCAGTCAGTCGGCGCAGACCGAGCGCATAACCTGATCGGTTGTGGACGCTGGATGACTGGGTACGTGGATTACAATTTGGATGTAAGAAACTATGAAGCCCCTCACCCACGCGTCCACTGTATAAACAATCCATCCTCTGGATCTACATTTACCCGTGACAGCGTTGCTCTGCCTCTACGATGCAAGATCTGCAATGTCCATAACACGGCCAGCTGAGCGCAGCAGATATGTGTATACCTAAGAGCGTTTTCTTCCCCTTCCTAGTCTCTCTCCCGACTCCTACCCTAGACTGAGCCTTCAAACAAACTAGAGTCGTGGTAGAATATCAGAAAAATCTTGTCGAAGGACAATGACCGTAAAGTAGCCTAGCCTAGCTCTCAAGAATCGTCTTGAGACCTATGGTAGTCAAGTAGTTCGAGCACCAAGGAAAGCACTCCCGGCTAGTAAAATAACCCGCGATCTGAGCGCACGGACAAAGTTCCCCCCCAAATTGAATAAACTTCTCAAAATTCTACCTACTGAAAATCTGCTCCCCGTACGACTCGTACTAGAACTTCACAGGAAAGTTTAGCAAAGTTTCAGACAAAACACAGACAAATTCCAAAATGTCTTTTGGTGGTCAGACCCCGACAATTATTGTGTTAAAAGAAGGTTCGTATTCAAGACCTCGCCAAATTACAAATTCTCACCTCGTCAATAATAGGCACAGATTCATCACAGGGAAAGGGCCAAGTTCTTTCGAATATAAATGCATGTCTAGCTGTTCAAGCTACCATCCGAAGTACTCTCGGACCATATGGTGGAGACTTATTACTAGTAGACTCGAATGGTAAACAAACAATAACAAATGATGGCGCAACTGTTATGAAAGTAAAAACATCAAGTCACATTTCTTGATCGAAATTAACTTTCTTAAGCTGTTAGATATTGTCCATCCTGCTGCACGAATACTTACGGATATCGCACGGTCCCAAGATGCTGAAGTCGGAGATGGAACAACCTCAGTAGTAGTGCTTGCTGGAGAAATCCTTAAGGAGGTGAAGGACCACGTCGAGCAAGGCGTAAGTCCTCAAGTAATAATCAAGGGTTTGAGGAGAGCCTGTGCTATGGCAATCAACAGGGTTAAGGAGATCGCTGTGGATACAAGCGAGGGGGATAAAAGAGAAACACTGATTAAACTTGCTGGAACAGCTATGAGCAGCAAACTCATTAAGAGAAACACAGCTTTCTTCACGGACAGTAGGTTACAATTCTGAAATACCTAGAGTCTGCTAATTATAAATAGTGGTAGTAAATGCTGTCTTATCCCTTGATCAAGAAGATCTCAACGAAAAATTGATTGGTATTAAAAAAATACCCGGAGGTTCCTTAACTGACTCTCTATTTGTGAATGGGGTTGCATTTAAGAAAACTTTTTCCTATGCTGGCTTTGAGCAGCAGCCAAAAGCCTTTAAAAATCCCAAAATTGTCTGTTTGAACGTCGAACTTGAGCTTAAGTCCGAGAAAGATAACGCTGAGGTACGGGTCGAGCAGGTCTCAGAATATCAGGCGATCGTCGATGCGGAATGGCAGATTATTTACAATAAGATGGAAGCTATTTATAAAACCGGTGCAAAAGTTGTGCTTTCCAAACTTCCCATAGGAGATCTAGCAACCCAATACTTCGCCGATCGTGATATTTTCTGCGCTGGACGTGTTGCTTCAGACGACCTTGAGCGTGTGATACAAGCCTCTGGCGGCGCAATACAATCCACGTGTTCAGACATTCGCCCCGAACATCTGGGCACCTGTGGCTCATTTGAAGAGCGTCAAATTGGAGGCGAGCGTTTCAACTTTTTTGAAGATCCTCCTGCTGCCAAAACCTGCACATTGGTGCTTCGCGGTGGTGCTGAACAATTTATTGCTGAAGTTGAACGCTCACTTCATGACGCCATTATGATTGTGAAGCGAGCTATTAAGAACAACACTATCGTCGCTGGAGGTGGAGCTTGTGAAATGGAAATTTCAGCTCACCTCCATAGTTATGCCGATAAAAACGTCTCTAACAAGCAACAAGCGATAATTAAATCTTTTGCTAAAGCTTTAGAAATAATTCCGCGCCAACTTTGTGACAACGCTGGGCTCGACGCCACCGATATCCTTAATAAGCTTCGTGTGGAGCATCGCAAAGGCAACATTTGGGCTGGGGTTGACTTCGTGAATGAAGGTGTCGCCGATAATCTCGAGAAATTTGTCTGGGAGCCGGCACTTGTTAAGACTAATGCAATTCAGGCTGCAACTGAGGCCAGTTGTTTGATTCTGAGTGTTGACGAAACAATAAAAAATGAAGAGAGCGCTCAGCCCCAAGCTCCGACTCGTGGTATGCCAGCGGGAGCTCCACAGAGAGTCTTGAGAGGTAGAGGAAGAGGCATTCCAAGGAGATAAGCAAGAACTGGAATAAATTATATGCGACAAAAGTATCACTGAATTTAAATTATGATGAGAGGCATGAAAATGGGCTTTATCTTGGCGTTCTAGGATTTGCAAATGCGATAATATGAAGTCGTTCAAAATTGATTCAACTTAATTGTTAATTTTCGACGAGATGGGTATCAACCTATTTTCGCCAAAAAATTCTTTGTACCGCAACTGGCCTTCAAATTTCATCCCAGAATAAATACGTTGGATAATCATCGCTTTGGAACCTATTATAAACTGGTTAGTTTCTCTCATACTGTCGTTCATGCTGAAGATGTAGCCCTACGCTAAGGTGATGGCAACACAACGGGAGAAACCACGTTTAAAAACTAACATTTGGATTCACTTAAATCGTACTGTTTTGATGCCATTCCCACATAAAGTCATCTCGGGACCTACCGGTTTGCTACAGTCAGCTACATAGGCTGTTGTCAATTTCTATACCCCTCAACTACAAAGGCGTTTTTGTGAAACGACATACATTGTCAGCACCAGTGTCCTTGATAGATAGCTGTGAACAAGCTCACGGGAAAGTGGCTCTCTAGATACTCCAAAACGGTTGCCTGAAGTTAAGCCTTAGGAGCTATTAAAGTCTCATTTTGCTTCAGGTTTTCTTTTTTTTTGTAAGTAGTTCGCTCTGATTACATCGGGACCGGTATGTTTTGTTATTTTTTTTATTTTAAATCATTCTTGCGTATACAGCCTGAGGCCATAACACGAAACTGGCACTTTTCGTTCCCCGCCTTTTAGATCAGTATTGTAATCTTGACAACCCCGATAACCGTCCTCTTATCTCTAGTGTGACCCTTTAAAGCTCCTGAAGACTGTTTTTAATTTCCTTTGTTCGTACGTTTATGGGGGGTGTGACACCGAAAAACTATAATTAGACGCTAGACCACGTATCCTGGCATAGTATGTTTAGAGCGGTGATAAATAGGGAAGGCAGCCCTACAGCTAGAGGGGAACAAGTCTTACTTGTATCCTACAGTTAGAACCCAAAGACCCTCGTGCACATGATTTGCACAAATTCAGATTGATACCTCAAGAAACCTCATTGCTGTCATCTCTGGCTTACGTCCCACTCGAGTGCCCTACGCGCTTCTCCCTTCCCTCTAATCGCGGGCCGCATCCCCCTTCAACCCTAGATCCCGAACGCCCGTCGCGTTCCGCTTCGTCATCCCCAAAATCCGACGTTATTTGGTGCCTTAGTTCCGGACCCGGCAGACCGGCGCTTGACAGAGGCTTAGTGACTGTTACAGGCTGCGCCTCACTTTGTCACCAGTTTGTACTAGTAGCCACGTAAGATTTACTATGTCACTACGATTAAATTCGTCTCCCTGTCAATTAAAAGTGGATCTTATATAGAGTAACAGGGTCAATTAGGTTTACTTGCATGTAGTATTGCAGCCCTAAGTATTGTTACTAGTCAGACACAATTAGCGCTGGTTAGCAACAATATCTATGGATGCAATACTACATGCAAGTAAAACTAATGGACCCTGATACTCTATATAAGATCCATTCTTAATTGACAGGGAGACGAATTTTATCGTAGTGACATAATAAGCGAGTTGGGAACTACAGTAAAACTTCTCTAACACGATAGTGGGTCCCGGCATAAGTGTTGAAAATATTCTTTGTAACTTGGACTTTTATATTTGTAACACTTACCCTTACAGGTCATTTTGGGTGCAGGGGCAAGTATTGCAAATATAAATGGATGAATTTCAATGAATATTTTCAACACTTATACCGGGACCCACTATCCTGTTAGAGAAGTTTTACTGTAATTACTGTTGAGATTTATTTTATTTTTGACACATAATTTTGCATCACTTACCCTTACAGGTCATTTTGCGTGCAGGGGCAAGTATTGCAAATATAAACGGTAATATTTTTATGAATCTCTTCAGTAATTATACCGGGACCCACTATTGGCTAAGAGGGGTTCTACTGTAATGAAGATTGTCGACATCAGGCGGTCATGCTGAAGATTAAACTAGTACTTAACAGGGTAGTGACATTCGAATTAGAGAGGTTGGTGATAAACATTAGGGTTCACGAATTTAAAAATAGCAGCTGCCAATGTTATCAGGGTACCTCACATCAGCTATTACATCATCGCATGTGGGACTCGAACACACAACCTCGAGATTACCGTGTGACGCGAGTAGAAGTCTTGCGCGCTACCATTGCGCCATTGCGACTATGCTATAATCAAAGATATATACTATTATAATCATACACTCAAAAAGGGCTCGCACAAATACTAGGTAACATAACTCAGTACAACTTCCTTAGAGGTGACGCAGTTCAGACTTAATAATTCAGATACTGATAGAGTAAATAATGATTCCAAATATGCCTAAGTTCTTGGTGATGTCTATTTCAAACCCGAGATCAGCTTTAAATGCGGTTTGAAGCGGTAGCAGCTGTATAGGACATCGTGCTGATGTGAAAGGGCAAACGCCAGAATTCTATGGCGAAAATGATGGCCAAAGTGCTGTCTATTTTCTCTATATGAAGAGAAATTTGAATAACCAGGAACAGTTGAACTATATATCTTAATCTACTTTCGTGCCCCCGGCAATATCTCCTGCACCTTTGCACTGAAAGGGATCTCCGGCTAGATAACATAGATCTTACTCCCCTATTTAAGCCCTACATCCAAGAATCTTTCTCTTTACAGAGATATTTTCTGAGCTTTTATTCACCCCTTATCAATTAAGATTATTAAGAATAGCCTGTAATAGCTAGGACTGTTACTAAATGTATTGTAATCTTGATTTTTGTCAAAAAACATATTTAATAGGAGTGAAGGGATATAGTTAGGACCTGTGGGTAATCCAGTAGTGGTCCGTGCATGGCAGTCATGTGATCGATATCTTGTGACATGTATATCTTAGCCTACGTAGGAAGATAGAAAAGAGTGAATTTATATCATTGATTCCGAGATTACACGGTATAGTAATACCGACAGGACCTTAAAATCTTATGTCAAATTCATATTTGGCGCATTAGTGGCCCACGCAGGTATCAGTCCAAGCCTCCTATTTACATGGGAGTGTACGTTTGGACAACCCCGCTCGCCATTTCTTGCGATTTTGATTAAAGAAAATTTACATGTATTTCTTACCTTCAGGAAATGCACTGAATCTGTTCTGCTTAGAGCACATAACATCTTGTCATTTTTTGCGTCCCCTCTCTTATCACTTCCCCACTGCCCCGACCAGCCGAGATTGCTCTAACCATGTCTGGTCTAGAATCCACTGCGTACTTCTTTTCACGACTTCTGGATTGTTTTTTGTTCTTTGAATGACAGGCCCTTGAATTATCGGCATATATCTATCATTCACTTGACCCAATGTGGGTAGACCATATTTGCACGAGCAGCTTGGGTTATCGGCTCCCGAAGTTGTTTAACGGCACAGATAAGATTTGAGTCAGATATACTCAGTTCTTATTTTTCTAGCGATGTTACTCTGTGCCCTCTTCATATTTCGGTGGGTGGATAGCAGTATCCTCTTAAGATCGATCTTCTTCCTGCCTTTTTGGCTAAATAAAAGAATTGGCGGCTCTCTACATTTCGGGGTCGGCAATGGCTCTGTTCCTTGGGGTTGTATTCCGGGTTGAGTATCCAAGCATTGTACCAATCTCGAAATGCCGCGATCTTTCTAAGTTCCCTCTGTTCGATGATGAAATTTTCCCCACCGCAAACTCTGGCTACTTCTTTCTGTCTCTTTCCTGGGATTAGGTCGAGATCTTTCACCTATTCCGTTGCATTTTCTGATTCTGTCGTAGGTCTTTCCCATGAGCCTGAATATTTGACGGCAGTGTTACAGTCTCAAGTCTCACGGGTGTAGTTGTGATATTGAACGTAAGTCAACTGTGGTAATAGTGTGTTATTCAAAGCTCGGTGCTACACGTTACCGGTAGTTAGTCGGTTATTGAAAATGTACGAAGGAACCAGAAGATGGGGTACACGCAAGTCAATAGTTACAAGCAGTTAGTTAGATAAATCTATAGATCTTGTCACCAATCCATCTGTCTCCTAGTCCCTTGAAATTGATGTCCTGTGACG
Organism: Podosphaera xanthii; assembly: GCA_028751805.1. NCBI lineage: Eukaryota > Fungi > Ascomycota > Leotiomycetes > Helotiales > Erysiphaceae > Podosphaera > Podosphaera xanthii. The sequence continues at coordinate 2,419,493 of JAPWIX010000012.1, read as the reverse complement.
CTAGCACCATTCGGGGAGCCTCGGGATCAAGCTAATGTCAGCGAGGCGTTAGCACAACTTCTAAAGGCACTAGACTTCCATAAGGTGCGCAGAGGATGGCGCGAGAAAGCTGTTTCAACCCTTACACGGGAGTCAAACCTAACATGCAGGAAGCAGCTGTGTGAACGCGCTTTCTCTTTTGTATATAATTTAAGACTTTATTGAAGCCCAGGACTCACCTCCTGGCGTCCTTTGTCCAGTCAGGGAATATATAGAGCACATGCTACGCGGCTGACTCGATAGACGTAAAATAAAGTCAATCAATCAATAGACTTCATAACTTCGCAATACAGTAGAAACTCTCATAGCTAATAGTGGGTCCCGGTATAATTACTGAAGAGATTCATAGAAATTTTACCGTTTATATTTGCAATACTTATCCCTGCACGCAAAATGACCCGTAAGGGTAAGTGTTGCAAATATAAAAGTCCAAGTTACAATGAATCTTTTCAACATTTATACCGGGACCCACTATTAGCTAAGAGGGGCTCTACTGTATATAGTCAAACCTTTCTCACATACTAAGGAGGGGCTCCGGTGTAATTATTGTTAGGATTTACATAAGCTTTACGAATGGTATTTGCAATCATTTTATTCCATTTTTTAAATCACATTGTATTCAACCTTAAACTATGGCAAGAAATCTAAATAGGATTTTCCAAAGATTCGACCTGTTCCCAATATCCAAACTTCCCATGGCACTGGTCTATTGGCTCATAACGTAGTGTAAGACTACTATCCAACACTTTAATCAATTACAAAATCCTATAAATTACAAAACACAAACCCGAAATGAATTTGGATACATTATGTTACGGGATAGATCCCTGATTGATGCACTGGCTGTGTCAGCGCGCAGTTAGTTGCATCGCGTATCAATTTTATTTCAAGAGATAAATCTAGTTGTGTTTAGGGCTGTGACCGAAGTAATGACATAGGAAACACGGTGCTGTTATCAGAAACAGATCTTACAACACCATTGTACATAGGCAGATGGAAAAGCACCATAGATGGATTTTCTCTTAAGATGACGATAATTAACCGATTTTATATTTGGACTTGCTCTGTTGATTTACAACATCAACTGATCCGGCAACACATTTGTTTTTTAAGGAGGGTTTTTCATGTTGTCCGCTTTAAAATTTGTGGTATTAATTGATCACATGTTAATGGATTCGTATCCTGTAGTTTGGGTTAGTAATAGACACTGAGACTTCTCTAAGTATCTTAAGAATTTTTCTCTGCCAACTTTGGGTTTGAAAATAATTTGCAAATTTTTTAGCTCCAGACCTTCAAATCCCTTTTCTCTCTCCGATAGGAAATGGACACAAGACAAGAGAAAATGCTCCATTGTCTGACGCTTCCTATAACAGAAGTTACATGTATCTATGCACTATGAGGGGCACTCACACTCGAATATCACTTGAAGACATCACTCGAAGTCATGCGTCTTACAGCCCATCAACCGTTTATGTCTGCCGCAGGAACGCATTCCAGCCACAGACGACTGTCCAGTGCGTCTTTGTTATCGTCGCAACTAAGAACAGGCAAGAAATGTGATGTGGGGGTCATGCTGGATTTGAACCAACTTTCTCCTATCTCGAGTGGGGCATGTCCCTTGGCTACCCGAACTCTACTTGAGAAAACAGCCTGCACAGTGTGAGAAATGGCCAGAAGATAGAGAAATAGGAAAACAAACTCTAATTCGATGATTCTCCTCAAGTCCTTAGATCATGAGCCATCAGATAAGTTTTTAATCGAATATCTGCTCTGAACTGTATTCGATAAATCTCGGTGCTTTAATTATTCGAGTTGTGACTTTCTTTCATATTTATCCTACAAACTGGTTTCTATTCTAGCCGTATCATTACCGTCTATGTTTGGATATTGCTCTTTGCCAAATTAACTCGAAGATATAAATCAATGTTTGTCTTCATTAATCTCGGTATTGATCTACAAATCGTATTCTGGTACTCTATCATCATGCCGAACACTCCTTCAGGTGTTAATCTACGCCTGCTCTCGAAATGGAATCTACCAATTCCTGTTCCACTGGGGATATTTCCGCAAATCAAAAAATTTCCGTGTAGGAAATCAAGATAAGTCATCTAAAACTTGCCCAAAACATTCAAAAAACAAAGCCAATTGTCTTTGGGGTCTTGGAATGGAGTTTCGTGCGGGAATGGAGACTGGAGGCTGGCATCAGCCGGTATGAATTCATCATGAAGATGATATTCAGAATAAGCTAAATGAGAATCAGTACAGTCTCAACCCAATCAATTCAATGTCAATTATGTGTTTGAAATGGCCCAGTTGCCTCTAGTCTGGGGGCTACTATCAAAGAGATCAGAAGATGGCCCACATGACAAAACCGATACAGATGGAGCTTTAAGCCATGTAGTTGTCCTCAATTGGCGTATTAACGGGTTTCAATTCAGAAAACGTAATGTATATTTCAGATACCCTACTAGTTCATTTTATCATGCTCAAGAAAAATCGAGCTTTGACCGTATTCCGCCTACTAAAGCACGGGATAGACATCCTATGGAGTGCTTTAAATGCTATAGCAAGCTTCGATTACAACGGTCTTTTGACGATATAATTTTGAGTATGAGCACGAACTATGACTATCACACTCCCCACACGGACATTTAATGTAGGTCGAAACTGAATTCTCGATTAGGCTTAACGAATTGTAGTTGAGCTGAGGCCTGTTGAAATTGCCTGGTCTTTCTATTTCATTGTGTGATAGGGGCAAAACTAGCCGAGCGTAGATGAACATTTTTTTCACGGCTCATATCGACTGATGAAACGCAACTCTACTTCTAAATTGTTCTCGACACAAGCATTCCTCGGGACGATAAATTTAGTTAACTGCACATCAATGTGTTATCTTGAAATCTGAATCGTTTATCCACAGATTTTCTTGGACTTTGGCGTGACGAAGCCGCTGCCTAATTAAGCCTATGACAACAAAATTTGCTCCTTTCGAAACGGCTAATCCATGTGTGAGATAGCTACTGAACAGCATGTTAGTTGTAAAGCAGCGAGTTTGATCAAGAATGAAGCAGATTTGGACATTCCAGCAGCCCCAAGGGAGCATATAAAGCTGCTTTCTTCATGGATTATATACATTCTTACCATGTATTCCGCACGGGCGCACTTGAAATTGTCATATTTGTTACAAAAACGCTATTAGAATATAGAACCGACAGTTTTTATCCTTGAATAGTGCGCCGTGCCGTAAATAAATAAATGGTGAAGGCGTTACGCGCTAGGAAGAAGCTACCTGTCCGAAAGCGCCACCAAGCTTCACGCCAAAAGTGGAGTGGAGAGCAGAGAAACGAGAACTGGAGTAATGCGATAAAATCCGAAGGAAAACAGACGACAGCTCCATAATCATGGGGGTTCTATGAATTTTGATGCCAGCAATATTTTGATCCGGAGATGTAGAACGGAAGGTGACACAGAATAAGCAAAAGTGATAATCGGATGATGACAGGTAACCAATACATCTATCCGTGAGGAATTTCGTCGTGCACGCTGAAAAGATGTGATCTTTCAATCGGGCAATGATTCTAAGCATATCTCACAAATTACATGAAGTTGGTCTAAGCATCAACAGCCTCGGGCAATGGAATGATCCGCACAATTCCCAGATCCTAATTCGACTGAACGCTTATCGTTGCATTTGAAAAGAGAGTTGTCAAAGCTTTGGTGGGAGAGGCCAATTCTGTAAGAATGGCTTCTAAAATAAACACCTTAGAACAGCCCTAAAATCGGGTACCCATGCTCTCTCTAACTTAGTACACACGCTACTTAAGTCTCACAAGCTTTTGTGAACTTTAGCTGACGAGGCCTATTGGTCGGGAAATTTTGAGCTAGAGTAACGAGGAGCATGGTCGTGAGAGGTAGTAAACCGACTCCAGAAAACTGATTCCAACTAGCATTAAAGGGTAAGAAGTGAGTTACAGAAGACTAGTGGAACATTGCATGGTTTGACGGGAAAGGATTCGTCTATTGTAAGATGATGAAAAACAATCCGCCTCGCGAATAGATAAGAAATATTCCAGGGTTTGAAAGAGAATCGTAAAGATCAAGTTTAGGAGGATATAATGAACTAGATCATGATGGCTCGGTCCCGATGACGTGCCCTTGTTAGAGCGATCAAAGGAAGACAGGTGAAGCAATACCTAAACCTGAGTACTCTAGATTCATACTTAACCCTTATTAAATAGATAGCATGCTGTGCGAGAAACATAAGTATAATCCTCGTACCACCTGTTGATCAGTTAATTTTCCAACATGACGCCAACCCACAATTTACCGCTTTGATAATCAGAGGGCGTGCAAACCCCAGGAAAATCACTTGCGTGAGTTAGCCTGACCTATGCTGAAACTTCAGCCCGGCAAGACGTTGATGAAACGGATAGACCAGAAGACTAGAGCGATATCTGGAAACTACCAAGGGAGGTTGTAATTCATGGCGAGAAACCAGAAAAAAGTGGAACCGAGTGCGGTGGAGGGCATGCTGGACACTTGTACAGTCGATTCTGAGATAAACGAAAGCCAACGCAGCTCCGAAGCGTGGTCAAATGAGGTACTTGAATTTGCTGATATCTAAATGACCTGCAGTCTTGTCAGCTTCTCTTTACAGGCATTTCTTGCCCGGCCTGGTATTATAAAGTATCTATGTTTAAACTTCACGGAATCAGCTGATAGACCTTAAGTTACCTCATAATTAGTTGTGAAGTCATTGATCGCTATTACTTGGCTGATTTAAGTTAAGAAATATTTCAGCGGCCATTGAGGCAGCTATTAAAGTTTGAGGCTTCAGTCCAATGAGGATTATTTGCTCTGAGGGGGTTGAAGAATACTTGAGTCGTGTTGACCGATGCACTTTGAAGAGACGTGAAGGATAGCTCATGATTTGTCTTCGTGCATCATCAACATCAGTACAGACATATTTCTACATCAGATCCGCCGATTCTAGAAAATTCATGGTAAGCCCACAACCAGCATGTACAAGTTAGCTACTTCAAGAAGATTCTATGTGGTGCGCTATGTATTCTTATTTTATTTCCACACTTCCTAAAGTTTTTCATCAGTGCCTTAAAATATCCGGCTGTGTCCAGCTACCAATAACAATCCTTGTGGATCCTGCATGTGCCGATACTAACAGGGATCAGAGCGACCAGCGCCTTCTTTTAACAGCGGCATCTCTACATACGTTAATTTCTGTGTCGTCAAATTCTGTAGGCAGTGCATCAGCTCTAGCTTCAATGAGCCCCTCGGCGCTTGACATGGTAGAGCATGGCAGAGCAAACGGATATAATGCTCTGTCATCTTCTTGAAGTGTGAATCTGCCTTGGTTTCCCTATTGAGTCTCAGTGTACTTTGGCGAGATTATTCATGTAGGTACATGTCCCCGGAAAAAAGCTCCTCCTCTTACCAAGTTTACATTATTTTTCAAAGATCAAGTGCTACGCATCATCTTGAGAGTTCCAGAGGTAGTGGACCTTTTCGAGACTGTAATTTCTTATAGGCAGACGTTTTCAGATTAGCTTCATTGCAGTGGGCTTCAGTGATAGTCACCCGTGCATCATGTTCCCGTATTTTTCATCGAGAGTAGGCTTCGATCTATTCTCAATAGATATTAAACAATATGGAATTAATTATTGTTTAGATTGGATATGTCAGGCTAAAGTAATCATTGATGCAATCCTCTGCAAGAAAATTCCAAGCAAAATAATCATCTAAATAGTGATGTAGTGTACATGAAGTCATGGGTACTCGTTGGAATCGAACCTCGTCGCACAGTTTGAGAGGCAGTTCTAAATTAATTCATTATCGTGTCTTAGCTCTAACATAGCAAAGGAAACATAAATCGCAGTCGAGCGATGCTGAAATTAGACAATATTCAAATATTTTCCAGGTTGGTCATTATTTGTGTACAAGAACACAAGATCATCTACCGATTCCCACGCAAGGACACATTAATCATGCAGTGTTAGCTCCCTAATTTTGAACTCGATTATGCATAAGAGTTTTTTATTTTCTCGCGAAAAGCAACGATTTGTAACCCATCCTCGCCACAGCCTATCCGGTCTCTTAACGCACCAACCACTGTCCGAGTCGGGTTTCGTACAAATTTTGGGGGATAAATTCGATGAAAATTTATCGTCAAGATCTCTGAAACCCTTGAAAAATGAACAACGTAATTAAAGTCATTCTAAAACTTTCTCTTATTCACAATGAATAGGGAAGAGCCGAAAATATATCTTTGGGATCGGCTGTACCGTGAGAATAGGCCGAAACAGATGAAGTTAAATCCAAACGGCTAAATTATTTCGCCTCCAACTGGTATAGAAACCAAAAGTTTAAGTCTGCCCAAATGAACAAAGTTGCTTCAAGATAATCGAAATTTATTACGGATATATTCACGGAGCACCGAATATATCGTGACTGTTCTCGATAATGAATTGAACAACTGTGTTCTTCGCATGCATATTATTCATTTCACGCTCTAGACTTGCATCTCGCATTATAGTTGGAGCGAAGACTACTGCGAGGTTTTTAGGACTCATCTGAAATTAGGTTAAATGCAGATTCTGTACATTTTTTGGATGCCGAGACGTACCAAGTTATCCTTCTCTTTGACCGCTACCCGAGAAAGGTGAAAGATTAAAAACTCGAGACAATCTCGGTGTTTTGGAGGAAGCATACTAAAAGTATCTCTCAAGTGCAAACAGCGCTCGTGACAATCTTCGATAGCTAGAGGAAAAATTAGTCATTACCTTACCATCTTGGAGTGAATTTGACTAACCGGTGGATTCTAGGACGCGATCATAAACGTCATATGTCAGCAGAGGTGTCGGAAGCCTACGGAGATACTGTTTTAGGACGCTCGTGACCGCCGTGATATCTAGAGAGGGATCTGAAATATCGTAGTCTTCCATCCTCTCAAAGCCATCTTGAATGGTTTTAACTTGACTATTTCCGCCTGTTTTCCGGTAGATTCCCTCAACATCCATTCCTCGTAATTCAACCTCCTCTATACAGCGAGTCACAACGCTTGGTATTTGACGACGCTCGTAGTCTGCCCTTTCGCATAAGTCTGATCCAAATAGAGTAGATGGCTTCTCACAGACGACGATATTACCATTAGAGTGCGATTTAGGTATATTGTTAGACTTTTTGAATAATCCAAATCCTCCCTGATTTTTTTGATCATTCAAAATATTCCGGGTCGCAGTCAGTGGTTGGTTAGGCGATATAGTATCAAGAGCTGTCATCGTCAGATTGTAAGGCAACCCAATATTATCATTCGCCTGAAGCTGCCATTTAGTCTGATCATGTAGTTGTGGCTGTGGCTGTTGTTGGGTAGACGAAAAAGCACCTTTTATACCTTTGGAAACTCCTTTGGCAACAGTCTGACGACCCTTTTTCCAATTAAATGTCTTTTTGGTAGCCTGACCTTTTCGGATATTGACAACATGCGGAGCGGAGAGTACGGCTGGTTGGTCTAAGTTCGCATCTTGGTCCATGTGCTGAGAGTACGAATTTGCGCTAAATAAGGTATTGCTATTTGATGAGCGAAGACTAACGTCGTCTAGTTGGGTCGATATAATAGATTTATCTTTATTGTGAGTATATATTCCCAACCCATTTATCAGTGGTCGAGAACTATCAATACTATTGCTATGGGATTTGAACCTTTCTTGGATCTGGTGTGTCAGATCATTGTTCATGTCTGCGAGTTGAGCATTTCTAGACGAAAGCTGTTCAAATTCGAGTAAAGCACGATCCCGATCAGCTATGATTTGGATTTTCTCCTCAAGTAGATTGTTACGATCTTCAAAAAGCTTTCCAATTTGGTCTGAAACGCTATTCTTTACATTCTCTAATTTCCGCATAAAATCTTTCACCGCGGAATCTCCTAAATCTTTAACGTTGGAAACCTGCTCTGAGTTTTTAGTTTTGTCCATATAGCTCGTGAGTACTTCAATTTGACGAATCATAACCTCAGTCTGAGTATCTAAGATTGAAACTGTTTTCCGTTTTTCTTGCACCTTTTTAGCGAGAGTCTGTAGGTCTTTTTGGGAAGAGAATTGATGTTCTAGCTCTGTCACACGTTGTTCGGAGTGACGAAGTTGTCTTCGTAGCAATGCAGGATCTTCAGAGGCTATACTTTTTGCCCCGTTTCTTGTTTCGCAAGGGTTGACTGCATCTTCAGACATATGAGTTTTGGGCCGACGGGGAGGGGCTGCCGCCTGTACTATGTTCTCGCTGGCGCTTCGTCCGTGTCCAGGGCCAGTCGAGAGGTTTATTTCACTGGAATTTTTTCCCTGACGAACTACATTTGATACTCGACGGAGCAGGTTCTGCGATGAGTCGTCGGTTTCTCCCAATATTCTGGCGAATACTTCATCCATCGTGAACTCTCCACCCCCTTGACTCCATCTTAGCAAACTTTGGGATCCAAGAGTGCTGTTAATAATAGCGTTTGTATCTTTCACAGTAGCCGGAGTAGTTAGCGGTAAAGGGGGAGGTGGACGAGGGGACATGTAGGTGTAGCTATGCGGCTGATGTGAGGGTGGCGGTCGAGTAGGTGCGCGTTCGGGGTCATGTCGGTCATTTGAGGCAGGAGATGAAGGAACCAGATTTATCTTCCCATTCAGAGTGACTGTTGAAGGTTGGCTGTACGATAGTGGAGGAGAAGGAGGTCCGTCGACTCCAGATGATGTATTGAGTGCATTAATGTTATTCTTCACAACATCTGTAGATTTGTCTCTCTTTGACATGGATCTTTTCATGCCGCTAGTTTCATGTCTGCAGACGGAAGGGGAAGACTGCAACGACTCAAATGAGGGTCGAAGTTCTGCCTCATCTTTCGTTCTGATGTCCTGTGAAGTCTTCACACTACTATACTGACCCTTCGGCGAAGAAGATTTTGCGATATCTGGCTTTTCTGAGTTATCCCCCGACACTGGTAAGGGCTTCAGGCTTTCCCCAAATATAGGTATGCCGCTTTTTACTTCACGAGTATCTAGTAATTAATCAGTCTATGAACTCAAAAATGTTCCCGACATGGGCTCACCTGAAATCGTCAGATCACTCCCATGTTGACTCGAGCTATTGAGAGTTACATTTGAAAGTTTAGCCGTCTGCGCTTGAGGACCGTCAAGCCCAGTAGATGATGGACTTTTTGAGGGTGCACGTCTGCTCCCACTTTGTGTCTTCCATAGGCTATTACTAATCTGAAAGATTTCTTCAGCCGAAGGACTACGTTCTTTTTCCCGAAATACAATCTGTGGGGTTGAAACGGCAGAGTTATGACTAGCTTTATTCTCCTCATTATGTCCTTCCTCAGTAGGAAGACCGAGCAAGGCCTTATCAGTGAGATTATTCACCTTACTGTTTTTCGTTGCTTCCTGCCATGTCTCGGGCGTTGGCCCTGTATCTAGAGCAAGTGGTATAAAATAGCTCTCATTATCCCCACCATTTGCGTTTGATTTTTGAGAAATTGTCGAGTACCTATTTTTCAGATACGTTGTCGAAGGGAGAACCACCCCATCATTGTAATGCTCATCTATAGACACCCGCTCAGAGGGAGGCTCAAAAGGTCGTCTTGAGCTACTTCGAGATGATGACTCATTCTGTGAATAGCTTTGGCGCGGCCTCGGAGATAACTCCGTATGACTTTCGAGTCCTAAACTATCGAGAATGTTGCGATCCCCAGAAAATATAGTTTGTAGCGGAGCACTGGATGGTAGCGCAGGTAAAAGCTTGTCAACATGCCCTGAGTAATTTTCGTCCTTTCTTTGTTTTACGTTGGAGGCAGCTCTTGATTTTTTTCTTCGCCTTGCCATCAGTGATTCATGACAACTCATGCAAAAGATACCCTGAGATGTTCGCGCATATCGAAGGTTCTCAATTTTCCGTTTGCAATTCCTGCATCTGAAGCAAGACGCGCAGAAGGCCTGATCACCGGTGAGTATAGCTAAATCTTCGATTTTGTTGTTACAGGCACTACAGCTGTATGTGCAGTCATTGCATATTAATGATCCATCCCCGAGAAGTAGTAGATTGGCATCTGAGTCTAATAGCGTGCCACATGTATTGCACCGAAAGCAATTCAAATGCCATCGATTTCCCGCTAGATAATTGTCAGCTTGACACAAAGTAGGCAATGCAAGCTTCAGATCGATCTTCGTGGATTGATGTTCGGGGTAGAGAGGCATTAAATCTTCTTTAACACAGTCATCGTCAACAGAATTCGATTAATCACGTACCCAGCTCAAAAGCTTTGCCTTCCTCAAGGATCTGAAGGTCAGAGTTAGTCGTGAAGTAGTCGCATCGGTCTAAGGACAAGTACATCACCACATCCTTTGCATGGATAAATTTCATCATTGTCCTGTGGACCGTCATCAAAATCGGCCGGCGATTCCATTTCGATGAGTCCAGGACAATGGCAATGGATAAACTAGGACATGAATTTCGAGTCTAGATGCGGTCGCCTTTTGTGTTTTCGAATTTTACGCACAGAACAAAAGCCGTTGACGCACACGCCGCCAGCCGAGTACCGAAAGAAGTGGGTTTGCTGCAAAAGATTCAGTAAATGTCATCGAGGGGATACAAATCGTGTCAATTGAGGCGCAGTCCTGGAGAGGTAATGAAATAGCTATGCGGTGAATGGAAGGAACGTTTTCCGATCGTGCTGAGCCGGGGCCGAATGAGGTAGGCCTGCTACCCTTGTCTCTGAGCGAGATGAGCGAGCCTTATTTGCATCACAAAAAATTTTGGCTTCGATTCCTTTAAGAAATCGTTATCTGTACCTCATTCTTATGTTAAGTGTACTTCTTTTTGTTTAATGAACCACAATTCAACGGAGGAACGTTATTCGTGATTCCCTGTCGCTTTTTGACCGACTTGATTCGAGCTTCAAATGCTAGGCGAACATTTTAGTAAGCAAATCTATTTTGACAACAAATCAAAATTCGATCTAAGGATTGATAGGGAGTTACGAATAACGTTCCTCCGATCGAATAAGGGAAGATTCCATATAGTGGGGTCGGGCCTCGCTTCAGGGGCATTGGGTACACTACATGGGTATTATCCCTGCTAGTAAATACACAAGTAGAGCATGACCTTATAACCCAAGAAATAGGGCTACCAGGAGACAACTACACCACCACAACACTACCTCCTCCTTTCTGCACCTTTTAGAACATCACCGCGATCGACCTCCGAGGGTTTTTGTTGTGAAAATTTAAGGACTTTGTACTCGCAAACTATTTTGGCATCCACGAACGCCTAAGGTCAAGGCTGTTTCTTTTACCAGAGGATGTTAATAAAACTGAAGATTTTATCATATGACCCCCTGAAAATCGACAGAAGACTTACCTCGAGCTCGCTCTCATTGCCTTTTTGTATTTAGATATAAGCAGAAGAGTGGTATCGAGCGAACAGTGAGAAACGAGAATAAAAGCGTCGTCCAGCACCGAGGCCTGTAACCTCTCAGGAGATCAGAAGGAAGCGCAACGAATTGGCAGTAGCACGTATTGACTGAACCCCTGATCAGTGGGTTTTCATACTCTGTTTTGATGATACTTGAGCTCAGTTGTTCAATTTTCTAGACAGGGTGATTCTTTGGAATGTTGGTATTTCACTGGTCAGCCTTGGGATGCTTGTTTACTCTCAGCGATGGAAGGACTGATAAAAACGGAGATTTTATTTGTATTGTTGATAGAATTAAAAGAGGAATTCGTTTGATGTTTTGAGGCTCCGTCGCTGAGTTTCACAAAAGTCCTTGTCAGTTTTGGGAGAAAGATTGGGGAACACCAATTCCATTAGTAGTTACTATGAGAGGATAGCACCTCTTCTACTCGGGATAACTAAATTACGATCTGAAAAATCTATCACACAGGATAAGGCTCCCTCACATGGTACGGCCAAGGCGATGGAGGTGTTTCAGGGGAAGTCCATCACTCCGATCGCTTGGCTTTTTAACTCTCCCCACCCCCGCCCTCAGGAACATGTCTCAAAGATAATGTAGGGAAAATATGAACTCTAATATTCCGTGTAGGGTGGTGAAAGATGGCGGTCGCTAGATCACGTTCGTAAGATTGTGAAGGAGGTATGGGATTCTGTGACCCCCTGAGATCTCGTTACCCACATTAACAGCTTGCACGTTAGATGCCAGGTGGTAACAGAGGCTACTTCCGGGTCAACAACGTATTACATCAGATTATTGTCGTTGCTACAATTGAAATTTGAAGCTTAATAGAGTTCACCAATTTACCGAAAAGTATTATTTTTATCCATCTCGCTTGAGTGTTCAAGATCACGCGTCGTTTAAAAACACCATCTAAATCAGTCTTGTTCAAAGTATATGTCAGGATAGACTTTCTCTAACGAAGTTTGATCAACCCATAGTTTAAATCTAGTAGAAAATTTATCTTCACACAATGTTGAACAGCCAAAACGACAATGGGTCTGGTGTAGTTCCTGTTACTATTTATTCAAGTTTTCCCACCCTGGTACAAAAATACTCTTTATCCCTTGTCCCATACTAATTACACCATCTCTGGGATTTACCCTGTCCTCAGGCCCATACATATTCTTATGAGGCTAGGGACAAAGTATATCTCTGTATCGGAGAACAGTGTCTCAGCCATAAAGAACGTTAATACAGTAGAACCCCTCTTAGCTAATAGTGTGTCCCGGTATAATTACTGAAGAGATTCATAGAAATTTTACCGTTTATATTTGTAATACTTACCCCTGCACGCAAAATGACCTGTAAGGGTAAGTGTTGCAAATATAAAAGTCCAAGTTACGATGAATCTTTTCAACATTTATACCGGGACCCACTATTAGCTAAGAGGGGCTCTACTGTAGTTGGCATTGATATTGTATATCATTGGCTTGCGATTTCGGAAAATGACATACAAAATTAATGTCAGCTACGAAACATGTTTAAATCTGAAGAAATATACACGTACAGCGTTACAGCCCTGAAGATTGTTAACAGTAGGCGCTCATTCTGTAGATTGGGCTTGTACGTGGAACGGTAATGACTTCCAAATAAAAGCTAAATAGTAACAATCTTTAGGGCTGAGACATTGTGTATCCCAAGAGAACTAAGGCAAATTTAGATCATTGATACAAGAAAATACTTAGGCTCTTTCTATTAACTTTCTTTACCAATTGGCCGGGCATTTTGTAGAGGAGCTGGCTAATAGAAGAGCTCGCTTATGAAAAGTGACCGGCAAAGTGGTAAAGCACGTTGTGAACGTTCAAGTGGAATTCTTAGGCTGGCAAGGTCGACCTCTTCACCTTTACGCGGTGCCGGCTGTAAACGCCCGATATGTTCGTATATCTGGAATAGCCAAGGAGAGTCGCAACTCATTCAAAACTGGAGGCCCGCAACGAACTCTCGGTCGATACCTCCTCAGCCTGTCAATAATTCTCTTCGATAAGACCAGGACCTAACCGACCCTACGTCTCTCACGCCCAGATAACTTTTCAACTGGAGCCCTATACCTCTGGAAATCACCCGGAAAAATCATTACCATCTTCTACCTGAATAAATACCCACACATACGCTCCCGATGATAGGACACCTGACGGAGGTTTTAAGTTGTGGGGCACAAATTTGGGAAGGCAGACATGAAAAACGCTTCACTTTTGGGAAGAGATCCGGAGGAATATCCTCAAGAAAAGGATAGACGGGTATTGAAATGCAGGAGAACAAGGAAATGGTTCTGGATGGGGGATCACGAGGAACTTTGACTGCGATGCGTTGTGCGTGTGCCAGAGTAACGTCTGAAAAAGTGCCGCCGACACTTTACATATCGGTACAAATCAGATGTTCCTGAACCGCCCAGTACTCTAGACTGCTGGCACTCCCTCAGCTAGCACAGTACATTCGTGGAACGGCTCTACTTCAGTTGATGGGATTTTTGTTTAAGGGTTTTCCGGTCGAAGAGTCATATCTGAATTAATTGTTGGGGAGAGCAGTTGGTAATTGAGAAACCACGAGATCAGTGACCCGGGACAGATGATTGAAAGATGGAATTGGCTCGGGGGAATCTCATGGAGTGTGGATGGGGAAGGAACATCTTCTTAGTTGGAATCTTTCGGGAAACTGACGCGTGGGGTAGCCATAGATAGGGTTCTGTGCTGTGCGCCAGCACGACATAACAAGTAATCAGAAAAATAATAACAATAGAAATTGTGAGCTTCCACAGAAAGAACCCTTGTTGTCTACACATAAAGAGACCGTACTCCGTAAAAATTTTTATTGCTCTTCTCTCTCTAAACAGACATAGATCGCAGGTAGACATAGGAGTACTTTATAGAAGTAAAAACAAGTTGCGAGTATTGTATAATTTCATCAAGATTGGATACTCGTAATGCAACTTATCATCATTAAATCTTACAACGTCTCGGAGTCGAGTCGGATAGTGCAGTGGTACACCGTCCGGGCCGTTCTCCCAAGTAGGGTCTGGGTAGCTTGGACACATGCCCCGTTTGAGACAAGAGAAAGCTGGTGCGAATCCAGCCAGATTCCCATTCCACTTCCCTCGCGGTGATGTTGAATTCGGGGGATGATGAAAGCATGCTCGGATAATTATGGAGTTCTCTTGCTTTTCCCTGTGGTTGGTATTCTCGGAAGTGGGTACATGCCGCAAGACATTGCTCTCCTAGTCGTATCTGTACATGAGATCTGAGCATGAGTGTTCCAAAAGTCAAAACTGAGTCGTTCTACAGGCAATACATATCTTTTGTGATCATTCCCGTCATAGCCACAGACTACACATGCAAGATTGATTTTAGTAAAATAAAAACGTCACCCATGAGCCTCATTTAGTAATTGACTTCCACAAGTGTAATCTGTTTAACTCCAGTTGCCGTAACTCGGAATTATTTCGATGAAGTTTTGCTCAGTAATAGTAGTTTTGTTTATTCGTGCTATGTAGAGTCCAAGACTATTATAACACTAGGGCTCCTCTCTGACCCAGGCCACACCTTTTACAGTGCTCCTATCCCCTTTTACCTCGAGCCTAAGATCATTGATACATTGACCCATGACGGGTAGCCATTTAGCTCAGTAATCACCCGTAGGATTCAACCACCTTTTCTACGGGTCCTTCTGCTCAAAAAAAATTGAAAAAGAGCAGCCATGGAAACCGGTACGCGGGAAAAAGTCTGAAAAAACCTGCAACTCCAGCCAGGTGAGGCCTAGACACCAGAGCCACACGAGGTGCGTATCCCCATCTGTATCTCCCTAATATCCCATAGTTCAGATATCCTCCTTATACCGACACCACCAGCGCTCAGGTAGCGGTGCTCTTTCCTCGGGAGACAGTGTAATGCCAGAATATCTGTAAACAGTGAGAATTCATCTTGGTAAAAAGGGCCAACTTAATCTGATCCATCACCACCAAAACGGGAGCTGGGTACGCCCCGGAAACTCGTTTGGATGACTTTTCCTCCGTGACCGAGTAATACGTGTTTCTGTTGGCTCTGAAGATAAACTCCAGGTTCGTAGGGGACACCACCTAAAGGTAGAAACGCCGTCTTCGTCCCCCAGTTTTGCTCAGTAGTTATGGTTGCTATGTCGAGTTCAGGACTAGTATAACACTAGGGTTCTCCTGTAACCCAGGCCACACCTTCTACCATGCCCCTCTCCCCACTCCCCATTTGACCTTGAACCTAAAATCATTGATACATTGACCCATGCCGAGTAGCCATTTAGCCCAGAATTGACCCATAGAAGTCAACCGCCGTTTCTCTGGAACCTTCTGCTCAAAAGAAAGAAAAAGTCTCAAAAAACCAGCAACCCTAGCCAGGCGGCGCATAGAAATTAGAGTCGCACGAGGTGCGTATGCCCATGTTTATTAATCTAATACTCCATTATCCGGTTATCCTTCTTCTACCCACACTACCAGCGCTCAGGGAGCGGTGCTTTATCCTCGGGAGACAGTATCATGTCAGAATATCTGCAAACAGTGAGAATTAATCTTTGATAGAAGGGCCGATTTAATCTTGTGTTGCACGATCCTAACGGGAGCTGGGTGCGCTCCAGAAACATAAATGGGTGACTTATCCTTCGTCACCAATTAATGCGTTTTTCTGTTAGCGCTGAAGATAAACTTCAAGTTCGTAGGGAACACCACGAACATGTAGAAGCGCCGTCCTCGTCCCCTAGCTTTGCTCGGTATGTATATCCCCACGTGAATGCTATCTATTCCTTTGTACTTTACCTAACACTGGATAGCAGGCGTCGCGATATAAGCTCAATTAACATCTTCACAACGTCGAGTTCATAGCCTTCCAAAGCCCATCTACCTCAGTTTATTCTTCTCTTAATTATGCAAAGCCATCAATCAAAATACTTTCTAGGTCTCACGAGAATGATAACACTTGCCTTGGCTCGGACATGGAAATACTTTACAAAAGTCGGGACGTCTCCTTGAAATACTTTTACCGCGGCGGATCTAAGGTATTTAGTCCTCGAGGCTTTCGTTCAAATGTTTTGAGCGATTTCTTATTCTAAGTTATCAGTCTTCGACGATAGGGCTGTCGTAGATGTGAGCAACTCGAGGTAGCTGTGCCATCTCAGCGCGACTGCTTATTTAGTTTACACGAAGTCAATCACAAACAAAGGATTAGCAAGATGCAAAAAAGATTATGGTTATTGATATGCTATGCACAAGCCCTTTTTCTTTAAGTCATTTTTATGTATGCAGCCTTGAGGCTATGACACGAACGACCCTGACACGGTACGTGGAGCGATGATTAAACTTGATTCGAGGGGAATTCACACCCGAACATCATTTGAAGACATTACTCAAAGCCAGGCGCCTTACAGCCTTTTGAACCCTCAACCGTTTTTCTCTGCCGCAGGAACGCATTTCAGCCACCCACGACTAACCAGTGTGCCTTCGTCATTGTCACACACATGACCAGGCGGTGTGATAATTATGCTGGATTCGAACCAGCTTTCTCCTGTCTCTAGTGGGACATGTGCCTCCACTACCCAGTCTCTACTTGGGAGGACGGCCTGAGTGGAGTACCACACCACCATCCGACCAAATGTTGGGCCCTTGCTCTAAGTAATTTACTCTCTACGTTCAGATTCATTCTTTCGGGCCATTTCGAAAGAGATTAAGAAGTTCCCTCAGCTCAGCACACCTATTTCTAAACATATTGTGACCATTATTTCTTGTCATTCTACCATGTCTACCGCGACGGCATCATGCATCAATGTCTGGCTTAACTCTTTTGATACTTGTTGTAATAGAGAATTGTCACCGTTGGCGTAGACTCGATTAGTACCTTGCCGTTCAATCGAGTCAATCGAGCCGTCAAAAAAAAATCTTCGTTAGTTAAGTCGGAATGTAAAGAGATGGTCCAGTTTCTACAAATACGCCTAGACGCATTGGAAAGAGCGACCCTAAAGAGTTTGAATTATCTAAATTTGTCGATACTACATCGCTAAGCATTAACTGCTGTGGAGATTGCTCCAAATTTCTCCCTAAAGAGTGTCAGAGAGTCAGGATCTATTTCTTCTTAAATTACTCGGACAACTACATGAGGCGGAATCTCAGAATGATAATTCTCAGTAACCTATCAGAATCAATGCTGTGCTCGAGTGCTGAAAGAATTCTTGGCACCTATTTGTCTGACGGCAAGAAGGCTAAGGCTCCGGTTGGTATTTTATAATTTCAATTCGGATGTCTGGGATAGTCTGACAAGAAATTTTGTTGAGTCATAAAGAGCGGGCGTGGCAATTTCACACGCATTTTTGGATTAGTCAGCCCCTTGTTGCCTGAATCCCAACTCAACCCTACCCCATTACCTCATATATGATTTGTAAACAACCGCATTTATCCCATCGACGTCTACATGATGGATTTTATCCAGGTTTCTCAAGCGCCTCTGGTGGAAGAGGCTCCAGCACCTCATCCCCCATTAGCATAGCCAGCACCGTCGTCATCCCCAATTCTCCTTCCGCCATCACCTCAACCTTCCACTTCTCAAGTTACCAGCACTGTTCAGGCGAATCGGCCGATCTTACAACCAGTTCCTCCTTCAAAACGTGCAGGGCCGCAGAGTACATTCTCGGCCACCGATATATTAGAAAGCGAGCCTGACCTAGCTCCCACGTACCTACCCAAGGAACTTGTTGAAATAATCAGGTCCCGTCAACGTTAGGAGAGAGCCTGGCACATACGACTTTCGATTTGTTCAGGCTTAATTTGCAACATTGATAGCACACTCTCCTCCTACAAAGGAGAGTTAGAAAAAGAGGAAGCCGAGACTATCCGCAGCTATTTGCATCAAGCTATCGCTCGTCTCGTTGCCTCGGAGAAGGCCCCGTTGCCCCCTCCTATTCCAACACAATCGAAACCTCCCCGAGCTACGAAAAATACAGGTAGCAAGGAAAAAGTAACACGGAATCCGGTACCAATGGCCACACCTATAATAAGCCCGTTTCGCGGCCCAAATCACACAACTTCAAAACCAGGACCTGATAAACAGCCAATAAGTATTCCTCCAACAGAAAATACTTGGGCAAAAGTAGCCCATAATGGTCACAAGAGAGCTAAAGCAACGGCTGTCTTACAAACACTTCCATCTTTTTCTCCATCTTCACGGGCTAGATGCCAACCTGCATCGTCTATGCCCCCCACAAATGCCAAAGCTAGCCGCAGCAAACTTAGTGAGAAAATTGACAACGGAGTTTTTATTCGCCTCACATTAAACCATGATTGGCGAAAACTATCCGACTGGCCTCCGCAATGCAATCATCGAACGGATATCGATCTCAACCACCACCATTGGGCTGATAAAACCAGTACGATTTGACTTTGCTCTCAGCCCAAGTAGTGCACAGGCACGTGAAGAACTTCTCAAGGCCTCTGGTGGACTTTTCCTATCAGGAGCTACCTTGGAGCCAGCTACCAACTGGGTCGGTCTTCTTGTGCCCACAGTTCCCAGGGTCATCTACACTTTAAAGGAACGGTTGGAAGTCACGGGCGCTTTGCTTGTGGACGAAATTGAACGGGTATCATCTATACGTCCCGCCGCCGTCAAACCATACGGTATGAATAATCCGGAGGCTCATCACTGCACATGGCTAGCCCTTTTCACAAAGGCTCATGGCCGGGTTTCCGAGTATTCGAGGAATCAGGACTCGTCAGGCCGTTCAAGAAGCAACGCCCCTTGGACATCTGCAAACGGTGCAACGGACACCACTCCGCCAAATACTGTTCACGAGCTCCCTCGTGTGGTAATTTCGGCTCAACCATGCACTGCCAGGAGTCTTGCCGAGCACCGACCAAATGCAAAAATTCCGGTGTTCCACACTGCTCAGATAGTCATTGATGCCTTGCCAGATCCACTCGTGCTGGGTCACCATCAAAAGAGCAACTTAAAGTCTACCGCCAGGCAGATGAACGTGAATACCAAGCATTTGCCAGTGTTAGAGCAGCAGAAGAAAAAGCTACCGCTGTTACTGACCAAACCCCAGACATTGAAGCTGATAACACTCCAACACCACCCGACGAGGATTTGTCGGTGTGACGGTTCACTACTAACTGCTTAGGCTGTTAAGTAATGCAGAGTAATTTATAATTAACTATGTAAAAGGAAAATCTCATCGAAGAACAATAGCTACTATTATACATTTGGCCTACTCTATGTTGCTTGTAAAGTTTTGATACAGCTCATCACGATCACCATCTGATACCACGTAGTCTGTTTCAATGCCGCGAGTTGAGTCCCCAAGGATGAAACCTGATAGCGCCACCACTACCCTAGTTTCATATTCCTCAGTTTCATAGGTCCCAGTTTACGCCCCCACTTTAGCGCCTGCGCTTACCAGCGTAGGCTACAGGGCTTTCCAGCTGCCCAGCTGTCATAGTCGGGTGATCAAATGCGTTTATGAAGGGCCCCTCACAAGCCCGTCAACCACCTCTTTATTTTCTTAAGTTCATGTCAATAAATGTAGGAAGAGGAGGATCTGCACACGATATCGCGCTAGCCCGCGCATGCAACCTAAAACTTGATGTTCTATTGATCCAAGAACCATGGTGGTCAGGGCGCATCAAGTCGCATCCTTATTTCGACTGCCATATTCCTTTCGGAGGTGCTCACGTCAGACCGCGGGCCATAACTTATACCCGAAAGAATTCCAAACAATCGATAGCAGTTCAGAAATTTCCCCTTCATCCCACTGGCGATTACTGTTGGGTGATAGTGAACGGCGTCACGTTTCTAAACGTGTACAAATCGCCATAGGATTCTTTGGCCGCCAAAACCTTGCTAGAATGGACCCCACCATCAAAGTCTATTGTGATCGGCGACTTCAATGCAGTACATAGGACTTGGCAACCCAGTGCTTCTAACCCCCATGTTCAGGGCGAAGCAATCGAAAAGTGGGCTGAGGACCATAATCTGACCTGCTTAACAGTTGGTGAACCCACCCACCGCGCTGGAAATACTCTAGACTTAGCCTGGACAAATATTAGCGGCACAAGTGCATGGGTTGATCGTGAGGAATGTGTTACTAGTGATCATCTACCCATCCGTGCTCTAATCCCTAACTGTGACCGGGTAACAGTTAGTCCGACAGGTCCGCTCAGGGTTTCAAAGAATAACCCGCCTCAATTTGCCAAGGTAGTTGCGCAATGGATTCCGCCTGTTCGTTCCCTAAACACAATTGAGGAAGTGGAGGATTTCGCCCTTGACCTTACCAAAACATTGACTGACGCACTGAGAGCAGTTGGTAAGCATCCGAATCGGAAAAGCGGTAGGTCCGCGCCTTGTTGGACCCCAGAATGGAAGGAAGCCCACTTAGAATATCGAGCTGCAGTGCTAGAATCCGGGCGCACTATGCTTGGAAAGGCTTTTAGAGAGGTGGTCGCCAAGGCCAAACGCGAGTACTGGAAAAAACGCATTGTATTGATGCACACTCCCCCTGATGTTTTTAACCTCATGGGCTGGCTGACCCCAAGACAGGAAATAATTCCACCTCCACTCTTGCACAACAGGAATTTTATCTCAAACCAAGCTGAGCGTGCGACAGTCTTACGAGATAGTCTCCTGGCTCGTCACCAAGCGTCAGACGACTTACCCAATTTTACAATATCAAATGAAGGCCATATCCCGTGGACATATGATCTGACAGAGTCGGAAGTACGGACATGCACAAATGGAAGCGGAAACACCTGCCCAGGGGCAGATGGGATCTCAGTGAAACTTCTTGCTACTTGCTGGGACAATATCGGATTACATGTCACCCAGCTATATGGTGCATGTCTCCGGCTTGGATACCATCCGTCCTGCTTCCAGCTAGCAGAGATAGTATTTCTTCCAAAGCCTGGTCGGGATCCATCAACGACTAGAGGATGGAGGCCAATTGCGCTTCTTTCTTGCCTCGCGAAGGGTCATGAAAGAATTATCGCCAAGCGAATGTCCTATCATGCCATCACATCAGATGTAGTGGGTCGCCGAAAATTTGGCGCACTGCCTAAGCGATCGGCAACTGACCTTGTCTCTTGCGTCGTGCACGACATAGAAGAGGCTCGCTCACAGGGATGGGCCGCGACATTTGTAACACTGGATGTGCAGGGCGCTTTCGACGCTGTCTTACATAACAGGTTGTTACAACGAATGTAAGCACAAGGCTGGCCTGCTTCTATTCTCCGCTGGACTTCGTCATTTCTCAGCAACCAGAGAGTGCAGGTACGCTACCAAGGCGGGGTCACAAGCCCAAAGAAGCTAGAGTGTGGAGTACCGCAAGGATCTCCCATCTCCCCCCTTTTATTTCTTCTTTCTATGGCAGAGCCATTGTGCAGTGGTAATCCTCAAGCAAGGTTTGAGTACGCCGATGATATAGGGATCCTGCGAATTGGACCTGCTAGTGTGGAATCCGCTTTAGCTGCTCAACGGGAAGTGGACAGCTTGCTGGGATAGGCAAAAGAGAATGCCGTCTCATTTTATACTGAGAAATCGGAAGTAATTCATTTTAAGTGTCGTCGCCAAGATGGGCCGATAAGTATCCTCGTCAACGACTCTAGAATTGAACCCGCTGAACATATACGTTGGCTTGGAGTCCATCTTGATTCAAAACTATCTTTTAAACACCACGTTGCCACGTGGTGCAGCAAAGCACTTAAAATGGCTCAGCACATGAGAAGACTGAACCCAGTAAAGCGAGAAGCAACTCCCGGGGCTTTAGTAACCGCTGTCAATACATGCGTCATTTTAGTTGCCACATTTGAAGCGGAGGTGTGGTGGCCAGGGACATCTCGACTATCGAGACATGGAAATATAACCCCTCCTACTTCTTTTCTGTGTGGCTTAATCGATAAGTCATTATATTTAGCACTAAGAGCCGCACTTCCAGTATGGAGGACAACACCCAACGCAGTGCCTCACAGGGAAGCAGGGATACCTGCAGCAGAAGTTCTCCTGGAAGGAAATCGACTCCGACTAGCAGCACGACTAAATTCCCTGGATAGTGCTCACCCGCTGCGCAGTAGAGCAAGTTCTTGCCCCAACTCAACAAAGCACAAATACAAGAAGAGGCCTAGACTGTCGCAACAGCCTGAGACTTTAATGACGCGGATCCACGAGCCATTCGGCAACTTCCTCCATGCGAAGATGCAGAGCCACTGGCGTTTCCAGAATATCCTCCAAAGTTAGAGACGAAGGTGGAAGGACTAGCTGAACATCGCATCTGGGCCGCGTCAATATCATTATCAGATATTTGCGCCTACTCGGATGGCTCATCAGAAGGCCATGGTCGCTCCTCCCGGGGCTTTGTCTTACAACGTAGGGGCATTACATTCAAGACGGGACATGGTACCCTACATGGTGGAGAATTCTATGATGCCGAACTCTACGGGGCGACTGCCGCTCTAGAAGCAGCACTATCCGTGAGGGAAAATAACGAAAAGATTTACGTTTTGCTAGATAATCAGGCGGCAGTCCTAGCCTTAGAAACTGGGAGAACCTCTTCTAGCCTCCGTCTCACGCGTGTTTTTTACGAAGTCGCCAAGAAAGCTAATGCTCACATTAGGTGGGTGCTAGGACACTCGGGGATAAGTGGGAATGAGGAAGCGGATGCAGCAGCCAGAGCTGTACTCCAGGAACTTCCCCCTCGCCATACACAGCCTGGCTACATTACCCTAGCATACCTTCGTAGGCTTATGCAGCAGTATCGGCAGAATCTGATAGATTGTTGGTGGTCATCTGTTTGTCCAGCTCGATATAAAGATCTAGACCTTCAAATGCGTCGCCGCAAGCCCCCAGAGTTAAATCTCCCTCGGTTGCTTCTCCAGAGGCTAATTGCAGCAAGATCAGGGCATGGCGATTTTGCGGAATACCATCGCAGGTTCCATCACGAAAATGCAGTTCTTGACTGCGCCTGTGTGCTGGAAAAATCTCCCACATATTTTGTTCGTTGCCGAATACACGCCAGTCACACGCGTAAGCTCAAGAAAGGTAGAACCATCATTGATTTTATTAGTCATCTTCTTGGACCAGACGGTCATGAGAAGTTTACGGAATTTTCAAAGACTACAGGTTGTTTTGGGAACATACCTGCAGACTTGTTCTCTGCTGGACGCGAGAACAGTTAATTTTAGACTATTAGGTCGTAAGAGGGGCGGGTTAGACATAGTGTGGGAAGCACTAGGCTGATCCTTTATTACGGTGTTGCGGCTAACTCTTTCTTTATTTTTCAGTAAATTAGCTACTTGTATTAGTATCTATTTATTTGTTTATTTATTTAGCTATCAGGTGCGAACGAGTTGGGCACGCCTTGAGGTGTGATCTCTGCCGGCTCCACCGGTCCTGCACATTTAGATTTAGGGCTTCGGCCTAGGACCTTAAAATACAAAAAAACAAACAACTACCCCATTACCTCTTTGCATCAATATTTGTGTTACGAATCACGTGATATTGATTTGCAGCTAAAGCATATTCAATCAATAGTAAAATGGGTAACGTACCCCAGGGGTTGGCGAGCCACTTTTGCCAAGTCCCCACCAAACTCTACCTTCCTACGTGATGCCTTAACAACAACGCTAGATGGAACCTTCTAATGAACGTCAGATACAGACTGCTCTTCAGGCTCTTAAACAAGACGCGACACTCTCTCAGAGACGCGCTGCAGCTATCTATAACGTCTCTCGAGCAACTCTAGGTCATCGACGCGCCGGACGACTCCCACAATCAGATCACTCGCCCAAATCAAAGAATCTAAGATAGAGGAGGACGTGGCTGATATGGCCCATATCACGCTCCGCGCGCAAGCCTGGGGGAATCCTCGCGCAACAAGCTCAAGTATATGCTCAACAACCACGTCCTCCTCTATCTTAGATTCTTTGATTTGGGCGAGTGATCTGGTTGTGGGAGTCGTCCGGCGCGTCGATGACCTAGAGTTGCTCGAGAGACGTTATAGATAGCTGCAGCGCGTCTCTGAGAGAGTGTCGCGTCTTGTTTAAGAGCCTGAAGAGCAGTCTGTATCTGACGTTCATTAGAAGGTTCCATCTAGCGTTGTTGTTAAGGCATCACGTAGGAAGGTAGAGTTTGGTGGGGACTTGGCAAAAGTGGCTCGCCAACCCCTGGGGTATGTTATAAGCTTGTGAGCTGACATGTCTCCTTCTCGACATCATCACTGTCCAATTTCATCCCTACATCAAAAACGTATCTGATCCACCTTCTATAATCTGGAAAAAAAATTTTGGGCCGATATACACCTGAACCACATGATCAGGGATGTTGCGACACGGTATTTTAAATTCTACACATTCTCAATCTTTCAGGTTCAGCCATCTCTGGGTTTGGTTTTCACATAAATGAGAATATTTACTCTTATCTCTTGGCCCACGTCTGGACTATTTTATAAATGCTATCATAATACTTGTAATACAGAATTATTTTTTGAATGATACGAATTATTATTATATATTAAAAAAATTATCCCTGCCTCTGTGACCAAGATACATCCGAATACTGTACTTGCCTTAACCAGTGTGCAGTTTTTTCAATCATCTCCGTTTGTTTCTCTGCCCCTAGATTAAAAAAGCCCTTTCGTAGACCGCCAACTACTCGATCAAACATCGACTCGGGAAGTCCTTTTCCTCCACCCTCTTCAGGCTGTGGGAGGTTTTCAGACGACATTAAATTACTTGATTCTCCAATATTTTCCCTTGTGTCGTAGTCAATATTGTAACCACACGTGCGCTTTACCATAGACATATTTACAGACAAAATGGTTCGCAGCCACGTATGGGCATGTGCAGCCAGATAGGTAACCAAAATCTGTCATGGATATCTTGTAGAACACAAGATCATACTGAAAAGACCTTACCGTCACTGGGTTCTCGCATTAGTCATCTCCTGGAGCGACTGTTGGAATCTGAACGTATTCAGATGCGATTTCCATTGGAACCTTCATGCATTCCTCCAGCTGAAAGCTCTCATTTGTGGCCATCCTTCTGACCTCAAGCCCCATGGACACCTTTAGCACCTTTGCCATAAGGTCTGGGAGAGCCTCTACCAATAGTTTGTAGATGAGGGAGTCGGGGCGTGTTTTTCTATCTTTACCAAGATAGTTCATCTCCAAATTGCTGTGCCAGGATTCCACGTTATTATTAGTATTGATGCCAAGCATTTTGTGTAATTCTTAATCAATATCAACACATACTCTGAGTGTATCAACAGTATCACTTACTCTTCGAGTCCCAACCCAGCAGGGTATAGAATCAGACATCCATGTTCGTTCAACATAATCTATCCACCCATTTAAATGTCCAAACTGGGCTTGACAATTAGCCCATGTAGTGCCAAATTCTTTCACGGTTCTAGTAAAAACCAGCATCTTAAAGTCTGACACTGCAGATATTCTTACCATTTGCACATTCTCAACATGATTGTTAATAATTTTAATTTTAGCTTAAGCTCGCATTACCCTAAACATATACCAGTAACAGAATCGAATCTCAAGCGAGCTAAATACCATGTTAATTGCAGCTTTTTCCGTCTGACAACAGTCTATCATAAAGGTCGGTACCCCATCTAGTCCTGTGAGGCCTTTAAACCACCTGAGCCCTTCTAATAGTGGCCACCGGGACTCAGAATTCGACAGGAAAAATGCCACCGGAAGTCCACAGCCAGCCCTATCATTTTTGATCAGGACTGTTGATAAAAAAGCCTTCTCATCACGACCATCTGGTGAAGAACACGTGTTGTGTGTAGAGTCTAGAAATAGTATGGATGAGTACTTTTAAAGTAACTCACACTGCCATCTAGTGCAAACAGCAAAAAGAAAGCACCTTTTTTCCAAATCATCAGCCTCTGGAATCATTCTGAGGATAGCATTGCCTCCTTCAGATATAATTCGTTCTCTGTATTTTTCGAGGCTTTTCCAAATGTCGCTATCCAGCTGCGTTACTGTTTTTTTTCATGGTTCCACTTACAAGAATGGAAGTTCTTGGATTTGATCCGAAAGGCTTCAGGTATTAGGACAGGAGCACTCTCTTTTAAATCCTCTGAATTAAAATTGGACAGGCCACTTTCTCTTATAGCTGCCTTGAATTGCGCGTGAGTCGCCTCAGATTCCACAAGTTTTTGAAGATACTGTCGGGATGAAGGTGGCATCTACTACCGTGCCCATGTCTGATACAGGGTCGCGGGGGTATACTTTGCCCGCATAAAGTGAGCTCTGCCACTTTATGCGGGCAAAGTATACCCCCGCGACCCTTTATGAGGTTTTGATGTGCCGGTGTGAGGAAGGTACATGGTCACAAGAACCTCATCTTCTCCATTTTTTGTGTTCGCATTGAATCGTGCCTTGCAGTCACATCTTTTATCACCTTTTGTTACTTTTTGTTTGTACCCTTCAGAATTTTTCTTTGTTTTTTCCACTCTTACATTAGGCTTACCATGGAATGGACACCTGTGGTATTTGGTCCATCCACTAGTACGAGTCGACCCTGAGAGAGGCTATATTGGGACCAGATTAGATATTACTGCTTAAATTGGGGCGATATCACATACAACCAAGCCTTTTTTGGAGACATTATTACAGTAATTATTTAATCTGATTTGATTTCTCTCGTCGTCAAGCCATGAATTAAATGACTCCTCATTTGAAAATGCTTTCACACAGTCTATTTCAGAGTCATCAATTAATTTGCTAATAGCGCGGATTCGATTTAAAGACGGTAACATTGTCATAACTATCACGAAGGACTAACTGTCAGCTAAAATCAAACTTATTTTAATGCAGGAGGAATTTATACCTTCATAATTGGATAGTTTGAATGGCGCGTTAATGTTAGTGTGGTTGATGCAATTATTTGCTGAAGTGAAATCGTGCGATTACAACATTTAATATCAAATGTGATGGTCGACGTTGTTGTTGTTGTTGTTTCTATTTTACGTCTGGGGTGATGATCATGTGCCCCAGAAGCACGTGATATATATCCCAATTGGGATATATGACGCTAGAGTCGGAACCCTAGATCTAAGGACTGCTAAGTCTAATTTACATGGCTGTGCAGCGTTATCTGAAACTGCGCACATAATGGAAGTATGCAAATATGCAAAAAAAAAAAAAATCTCAGGAGTCTTCCACACACTCTTGACTGGTGATCAGTCAGTCACACTCCCCCGCTCCACCTTACCTCCGGAGCCTCGAATCGGACAAAGGAAAAAAAAGACATAAAAGGAAATTAGAATAAAAGCTCCCCTAGCGAGGGCAAATTTGCTCAAAATATCGGGCACGGTCTAACCATTTACTTAAAATTAGAGCTCCTTCCGGTGTGCCAAGTAGGTTTGGTAGAAGCGAGTTTATGGGCCCTTCAGGACGTCCGCCGCGGCGACGAAGTATCCGGCAGAAAAGGAAGTGTGTCGGGGTTTTTGGAGACCCGCAGCAGCAGTTATTGTTTGCCTCTTCGCGGTTGAATCGGGTATGATAAGCGGCAAAATCTCCGTGGCCAGTCCTACCAGCAATAATTTGTCCCAAAGCTTTTCTATCCAGTAGAAGCTCTTTTGGGAAAGCAGGGGCATCATTTATTTCAAATCTAGCGTAGCTAAGGGGTATGTGATCTTTCCACCACTTCTCCCTCGCTTGGCTCATCTGAGTCGAAAGCCACTTAGCAAGTGACGCGATCGATAACTTTTCTTGGAAATCTTGGGCAGGCAACGCTGCGCCTCTCTTAGCCTGGGTATCGGCGAGGTCGTTCCCTTCAATCCCCGAATGGCTAGGGATCCATCGTATTTTTATGCTACCCTCACACGTGTGAGGGAGTCTAGACCGGGCTTTCCATTTTTTGGGCATTTTGAAAGCATCGAGGAAATTATTTTGAGACGAGATACTGGTGGTTTTAGTGAAGAGTCTTCTCGCTACTTCGATGTTATCAACAAATAGCCATATATTACTCGCAAAACGTGCCGATGGGAGAGCAACTGCTGCTTGAATTCCTTTTAGGGCCACATGAGCTTCTGCATCAAAATCCTCCTTCCCAGTGCCTAGGGGGAAGGCTTCAGTTTTTATTTGAAGCCCAAATTGGAAAATAATATAACCACCTCCAGTCCTTTCGTCTGGTAATTTGGAACCATCTGAGTAAACTTGTATGTCAGCTGGTGGAACTGACCTGACAAAGTCTCGAAAATTGTTTACTCCTGATATTGAAGGTGTTGTCGGAATTTTGATACGTCTGAGGGAGTCACGTAGGGTTTCCTGCTTCTCCCAAGAAGCAAGAATAAGAGGGTCAAAATGTTCAGATGCTGGAATGCTTCTATATGAGCGGGCAAACCTTGACAAAGCGGGGGATAGAAGTGACTTTCGTCCTCGTTGGGATAGAGGGTGTCGAGAGTCTAACTTTCGAATGCGAGCAGCGGCCCTTCTTGATATACAGTCTAGCGCCACTCTAGCTGGTGAGAGACCTGTCTCTCTAAGGAGTGCGACAGAAGGTGTTGTGCGGAAAGCGGGTAATTTTTCTCTTGCGGCAGCTGCATGAACTTTGTCTAACATGAGGAGATGTTGTCCAACTCTATTAGATATTATCCTGTCCTTAAGAGTTCTGTTTATCCCTGGCCACCACGTTGCAACCCCAAAGTGAGCGATGGGCAAGACACACGCCATTATAGCTTGTCTAGCAACTCTGGGTGACACACCGCGAACAGTATTACCAATGCAGCGGAGAGCATTTGCAACCTTAAGGGCTTTCGTTGCCTGAACTTGTGCATGGTGACGGAAGGTAAGCTTCCTATCAAAATGAACGCCTAGCCATTTGATGTAGGGACGACTGTTCTCGGTAATGGTGAAGTGACTAGTTTGTACTTGGGGGCTCCGTTCCTTGTCCCTGTGTTTTCTCGAGAAATGAATAAGTTCCGATTTCGCTGGATCAAACTTTATACCTTCTTGTATGCTCCAGGCTAAGGCCTGGTCAATTGCTGTACCAATTTTCTCTGAATTCGCTTCGAGTGTGGGAGATATTTCAGGAATCGCTACATCATCAGCGTATCCAAAAGAGTTTTTGAGACCTTCTAGCTTGAAGAGAGGCGATATGTACAGCATGAACAGAATAGGGGATACTGGAGAACCTTGGGGGAGTCCACAGTTAATTGCTCTCGGCTCACCAACTTCTCTATCAATGCGTATGCAAACTTTGCGTTCGGTTGCAAATGATCCAATCCAATTGCAAAGATGAGTAGGCCAGCCTTGTTCCCAAAGGCGTCTCACAAGTCTTCCTGGGAGAACAGCGTCGAAAGCTCCTTTTATATCCAGGGTAGCAACCGAGGCCGTCAAGCCCTTATTGAGTGCAGTTTCGATGTCATGCGTGAGACAGGTGGTTAAATCTACAGATGAGCGGAGCGGCAAAGCGCCGAACTGTTGACTGGCGAGTACCTTATATTTGATGGCTACCCAAGTCATCCGCCTGGCAACTACTCTTTCCAGCCCCTTACCCAAAACCGAGAAAAGTGCTATTGGTCTGTAAGACCTTGGAGATGACATATCCGCCTTATTTGGCTTACCAATTATTGCTATAATCACAATACGGAAGCACTGAGGATGATAGCCGGAGTCAATACATCCCTGGAAGAGGTCCAGGACTAAACTTGAGATATGTGGCCACGCGAGGCGAATGACTGCAGTAGGAATTTCATCCTTTCCCGCGGTTGTGTTGCCAGCGCCGAGGATGGCGTTAGAGATTTCGTCAAAGTCGATCTGAGGGAAAGGGAGCTCTGCACTCGCTACAGTAGGGGTTGTCAAGGGAATATCAGCTACACCTGATTGATTGCACAGGAGATTCTTCATTAAAACCTCTCTTTTTCCTTCATTGGTTTGCGCAGGCGGTGCCTCTGGAGAAAGTGGGTCGGTAAGTGGAGGCATACGGAAGCTACCTTTTGACTTATGCCATTTAGTTACATCAAAAGCATCCTTTGCGTTGCTGGCTTCCTCAAGCTTTTTCTGGAAGAAGGAAGACTTAGCCTTTCTTACCGCTCTTCGGAATTTCTTCTTCTCTTTGTTTGTTGAGTCAGAATAGCGAGCTGCTTCTCTATATCGCCTTCTTGCTTCCCTGCAGCTTTGGTCCCACCATGGCTGACCTCTGTTGTGTGGTAAGGACCTCTTTGCCGAACCGGAGAAGGAGCTATATAGGATCTGTACTAAATCTTCAGCTCTCTTATCTAGGCACGACGGAGACTTAGCTACGGGGAGTGCAAGTCCGTCCAGTTGTGAGCGAAGAAGCGAGAAGAATGTTGACGTGTCGATTGTGGTAAACCGTAAACGGGGGAGGGGGAAGTCTTTCTCAACTTGACAGGGTAGTGAAACTAAGACTGGATAATGATCCGAAGTCACGTCAAGATCTCGTTGGACTGCTGCAGTGATACCTTCAGCGACTAAGGAGTCTGAAGCAAAAGCAAGATCCAGGACATTTCCGCGAATATGTGTTGGCTGATCTATCTCAGATATAAAGGAAATATTTTTGGCCTCGAGCCAGCGGGTAAGAGTTTCTGCTTGAGTAGAAGGTGACCCACGGCGGGAAGGGTGCCATAAGTGATGATGTAAATTGAAATCTCCGGCCAGGATTATATTTTGATGGAAACTATTTTCTGGTATAGAAATAAGGAAAGATAAGCTGCTCCTGGGTTTGTAGCCCCAGGGGGGGCCTTGTAAACATTAACAATTTGAGTAGGTGGGAGACCAGAGGCTTTAAAGGTGAGAAAAATAACGTCCCCGGCCCCTTAGACTATATTGGGTTGCGGCCGTTCTTGGACAAATGAAATAGCGCTATTAATCCGTGTGTAAGTTAGCACTCTAGGTCTGGTAGACCAATTATCGGTAGGGGTGAAGCATTCGTACGAAGGGTGTTTGCACGTGATTCTCCTTGAGATATCCTTGAAGATATAGGGTTCTTGAACCAGCAAAATATCTATGTTATTCTGAAAGGAAGTTGAGAGAGCAATATGATGCGCAGACGAGCTGCGACCTACGTTAACTGAGAGTATGTGGATGGAAGAGGTCTTAGTAGTCATTAGCTGTTTCCATTGAGCTGCTCTGAAGGCTGTCGTCAGCCAGAGGTGCGAATCTACCGCTAGTTATTGAAGGAGATTCAGTGAAGAGCCTTCTAACTGTAGGTGGGGTCTTTGGGAGTGCTGGAGTTTCGTTGTTGTTCGAAGGAGCGGATGCTCTGGTTTGGTTCTCCATTACTCCACAGTGTGCTGCTTTCAGACGGAATCTAGCGGCCGCTGCGGCCTGTCTAATCTGAGCAATCTGTTTCTTGGGAGGCAGCGAATTATCTTTTCGAGGTCGAATAAGACATTCCAGGGAGTCTGCTGGGTGCGGACCATGGCAGTTTGCGCACTTAGGCGGGCAGAAATGATCTTTTGAAGGGTCGCAGGAGGTGTGGCCTGCTTCTAAGTGTTGAGTTGTGCCACAGATTCTGCAACGGGGGATCCGAGCGCACGAACGTTCATTGTGCCAGCCAAAGCACCTTCCGCATTGGGGAGTTTTAATCTTCTGTGGTAGCAGTTTTGTAGGGACTCGTACCCCGAAGAGAGGTAGCAACTTTGATAACGTTGAGCCTTTGGGATAGAGGACAATCCAATTTTTCTGATGATAGAACTATGAGTTACTTGAGCCTCGAGACTCAAGGACATTAATGGGGATGACATTGGACAAATCTGTTAAAGCTTCTGCAATAGTGGTTGCGGAGATTTCTGACATCTCCATTGAGGAACCATTGTAACTAGCATATGAGCGGGGAACGCCCGATAATCTGTAGGCGTTGTGTTGAATCGGCTTTTCGACTTTGCACTGGCCCTGTGAGGACAGAAAGGATTCTAACTCGCCCATACGGACAGACAAAGCTTCTTGAGCCTCTATGTTTACTGGGCAAATTGCAAATCCTGTCTTGGTCATCTGAACTTCGCGAACCAGTTTTGCGTTGAGGAAAGCATTGAACTGCTGTTGTATGGCATAGGGTGACATCCTAAGTGCGGGGTGTCCTTCGCTGACTCGTACTAGTAAGCGATTGTCTTCTGGAAGTTTTTTGGGGTGGGTTTTGGTAGGTTTCATAGAACTGAGCAGTTGTGTCGGTTTTTTCTGCTGCGATGCTTGCACATTGGGTCTCTGTACTGGGGTTGGAACTGCAGCAATGGAAGCAAACGATTTTGTCTGTCGAAGGCCGGAGGGATTGGTAGCTCCTTGCACAGTTTGTTTAACTTGGACATTAGGGGTAGTTGAGTAGGGTACTGGCGGGCGTGGTGAGCCTCTAACGTGACACTCGAAGTGTCGTCGGGCGACAGAGGTCAGGTCAAAAACAAATTCTCTGAAAGGTTTCTGGAGGTGGTGGGGATTGATCTGTTCTCACTGATCGCGTCGTCTAAGACACTTGCAATGTTTTGGAAAAGGAGTGAGGTCTCCTGATTCCTGGTGGTTGCGGCTGAGGTGGTTGACAGTAGCGTCTCTGTCAGCGACACCTCCTTGCCCTTTGGGGCGAAGGCTCGTAGGGGTGGAGGGGGGAGGGATGGCGGGGGAAGGGGAAGATTCGTCATGGAGTGCGCGGATAATGCT
Organism: Podosphaera xanthii; assembly: GCA_028751805.1. Taxonomy (NCBI): domain Eukaryota; kingdom Fungi; phylum Ascomycota; class Leotiomycetes; order Helotiales; family Erysiphaceae; genus Podosphaera; species Podosphaera xanthii. Next base: position 2,386,339 of record JAPWIX010000012.1, on the reverse strand, counting down.
AATGGAAAGTGCGAAGGATTTAAGTCGTAGAGCACAGGATTTCACTCGTGATGGTCGACGTTCTACAAATTATTTAGTCCCAGTTTGTCCGAAAGGCACGTGATACGTAACACAAATATTTGTGCAAAGAGGTAATGGGATAGAGCTGAGTTGGGATTCAGGCAACAAGGGGCTGACTAATCCAAAAATGCGTGTGAAATTGCCACGCCCATAAAGAGCAATTTACGTACATTTCATGGATCAGTAGTAGCAGTAGAAGTAGCAGCAGTAGTCCATGTTTCGTTTAATGTAGGTCCGACCACGGTCCTAGGAAGATATTAGAGGTATGAAGGATATCTAGAATGCATGAACTTCCTTGCTACAGTAGTGCCCGCCCGGGTCCGACTTTTCCCGATACCTACTCTCATGATAGGGTATTGTTCGTTGATCCGCTTCTTATAGGGTACAGGGGTTAAAGCGGGGATAAAGTGGAGATAAAGTGGTGATATTCCAGGTTACCTCACGATAGATCCACAGTATCCCTGTTAGCTTCAAATTTTAAAATCTTATGGCCTAAGGCATAAGAGATATGCATCTGTATATGAAGTCCAACGCCCACCTTCATGCCTGCACCTTTCTTCACTCGCGCACACCTGAGGTCGTTTCGTTTAAATCATTGTCAGCTATTTACTATTATTTTGCTCAACGGCATACTTTTATTTCATTCATCTATCTAATTTTTACTTCATGTGAGTGCATCTGAACCTTAAGTCAACTACTTTAGAAGATTTTAATTTACTGTACTAGATTGCCGCAAAGATGGATTCACCTCAACAACCTTCTCCATCATCAGCATCTCCTACTTATGCAAAACGCCTAACACAAACTCAACGTATTCAAGTAAGTCTGAAATCTACAAATTGATAAGGTTAAGAGAGTAACATGTGCAGGTTAGAACCTTGGCCAGTGAGGGACACAGTTACGTCAAAATCTCTCAACGCCTTGGGATTACATGGCGACAGGTACAATACACCATGAGCGTTGAAAATACCGAGCCTCAGTACTCCAGTGGTAGGCCACCTATTCTAAGTAGTTCCCAGGTCGATGAAATAGAATTTTTCGTCTGTTTATCATCGGAAAATCGTCGGATGTCATTTTTCCAACTTGCACATTTTATATTTCGGCACTTTGGTGTGAGCGAGAATGTGATCCGACGTGAACTGGCAAAGAGGGGATATGCACGCAGGATTGCACGATTAAAACCTCCTATCTCTTCAGTCAACAAACTGAAGAGATATGAGTTTGCCAGAATACATCTCCACTGGCGGAAGGAACATTGGATGAGAGTCCTCTGGTCCGACGAGACTTGGGCTATGAATGGTCGGCAAAGTGATCGTTGGGTCACAAGAAAGGTCAGTAGTCCCTTAAAGGCTCCTAAGATTTAGAGTTCCCTTGAGCTAAGTTTAAGTCAAAGATTGGGGAAGAGTACGAAGATACCTGTGTCCTAGCCAAGACGCGGAGGAGAGTTGGGTGGATGTTCTGGGGATCTTTCTTTGGACGACAGAAGGGGCCTTGCCTGATTTGGGAGAAGGAGTGGGGCCATATCACTGCGGCCAGTTACTGCGAGAGGATAGTGCCTCTCATAGAGAGTGCGGTCTTTCGGGAACCAGGACTAGATGTGATGCAGGACAACGCCCCTCCTCACAAGTCGAGGCAAACTATGCGTAAGTTTGAAAGGAGGAATATTTCTCTAATGGAGTGGCCGCCATATTCTCCTGATTTAAATCCGATAGAAACTTTGTGGAGTTATATGAAAGCGTACATGGAGCGTCTTTATCCAGCGTTGGATCAAGGGGGGCAGCGGAGTCAAGGGCATCTTCGTCAAATAGTGAACGAGGCGTGGGATCTGGGGTTTAATGGGGATGACTTGGAGAAACTGATAGATTCGATGCCCCGAAGAATCAGAGCCGTTTACGAAGCTGAAGGCGGATATGTAAATTATTAGCTAGATAGAAGTATAATTTATTTATGAAATGTATTAATGAATTAAAAAGTGAATAGAGGGCTATAATGGACCAAAAAAGCAAAACCAACGAATATTTCGTTGTGAAATTTTTGCCATACAAATTTAAAGTTTAGGTGGGGAGATCTACTTATCGTCATGCTAATTCAAGTTAGTAAAAGCCTATATACCCTGTAAAAGTCGAATTTTAGCGCCTATACACGATTAATACCGTAGTATCAGAGTACATTTGACCGGACTACAGTAGAACCTGTCCAAACCCATAGTGGGTACCGGGTTTAATAATTATTAAGATTTATTGAATTTTTAGTACTTACTTTTAGCAACACTTACCCTTACACGTCATTTTGGATGTAGGGGTAAATACTGCAAATATAAACGGTAAAATCTTCATGAATCTTTTCAAATATTATACCGGGACCCACTATGGGTTTGGACAGGCTCTACTATAAATACATCAGGTCGAATAGGAAGTAACGTATTCAACATGGTCCGAAGGCCATCAGCCGAGGGAATACCTTAGAGGAAACAGCGTGTAACGGACCTCGATGGGAAAATCATTCTCATTCTTCTCGTACTCATTCTTGACGAGCAACCGCAGTTATATCCAAAATAAGCCATATAGGAAGTGAATTTACCGCCTCGAGAAAGCCCATCCAGCAACTAACCACTTGCCAACAGCCTATTATCAGCGATGATGACACCAATTAGATAATTGTAATCAGTAGAGGCTTTCACCCTACATCCCTGAACCAATCGCAGAAGTTCTTCGTAGAACGGGTGCTGAGAATGGCGAACCAAAGCCGGCTGGATCCGCGTGGATGAAACAGGATATTAGAGGGTACGACGGCGATGTTTCTTGACTATTTTTTTTTAAATTATTTTTGCGTATGCAGCCTGAGGCTATGACGCGAATGATTACGGAAGACATGTATATTTCGAAGAGTAACTCAGTTTGACGTTTGGAACACTCATTCGCAGATATCATTACGAGAATAACGCCTTACGACATTTACCCTCTTCCGTGAAGACCCACCACAGGGTGGTAGCGAGAAAAGCCTGTGGTTATCTGAATATGCTTTCGTCATCCTGCGAATACATTATTACCGCGAGAGAAGTGGTGTGCGGGTCTTGCTGGATTCGAACCAGCTTTCTCCTGTCTCAAGTGGGGCATGTGTCCAAACTACCCAGACTCTACTTGGGAGTACGGCCTGGACAGTGTACCACTGCACCATCCGACCCGGTTCATCGAATCATACATTTGAATCGCACGTTAGTGCCATGGCACTGCCTCGCCACTCATAACTATTACCAAAAAGGTTCCTCAAACTCCGCCGGCCTGCTTCAATGTACGGATAGAAACGATCTGTATCAGAGAAAAGGCGGGTCTCATCACGATTGACGATGCTGAACTGTGATATTCTGTTACGGGCTGTTGCCTCTCTTCAATGAAACCGGAGTTTATCCGGCTCCCAGCAGGCGTTATTTCGAAAGTAAGTAACTGATTATGTAAGTATTGGAATGTGACGCGACGCGTAATGTTTTTCTTTACAAAGAAATGTAGATACAAACGGATCTATTGAATTTTTACTTCAGATAGAAATTAAAGCCTTTTATTGACATATTTTTACGAGAAGCCAACGCACCATCCTTTCACATATTCAACCTGATCCTCACCGGTTCAGCCGACTTGCAATATGTCGGATTCGAGCTGAAGCAAAATCTCTCTGCCGACGTGATCTGTCGACGGAGCTCACACAAGGTAGGTTTACGTTGTAAGATCTAAATAAATCGAAAATGGGAGTGTAATGTAAAATGTAAATTTTAGGGAATCGGAGACTCATTCGACGGGTATTGAAGGTAATGGACCTTCACTCGATATCGACGAAGACGGGACAGATAGATTTAAAGACTAGATTTTTGAGCTAAGAATAAGATCAAGTACACTCGCACAGGCTAGTCGGACGTTTTAAGATTAGAAGTTGGATAGGAAGATTTTGAAGGTTGATAAGTGAATCCCTCATTCTCCTTTAATGTGCTGATTCGGAAAAGGGAATCAACCACATCCGCTACGGCAAACATAAAGCGGGCTAGCCATAATGCTACCTTTTTCATCAACCTCAGATATCGACGAGTGGAAGAGCATTTACGGCCTGCATCGTATCCAAGAGGATTCGAAAATTTCGGGCCTAGCTTACATAGGTGTTGTAAATATCGTACTATTTAGTGATCTCTACTCAGGGTTCAAAGACCCTGTGCCTTCTGTAGGGCCGTCTTACCTGTGAGGTCTTTTTTCAGATCCAAAATTGTGCAGGATTATCTGCAAACTACATTTCCAACCGACCAAGTTTTGGATAGTTTAATACGGCTCTTTTCCTTTAAACCAGCAAATTTGCCATATACCATCCTTAGTCCTATGCAATAAATATGCCAGAATGTAGGATGCGCCTCGGGCTGTATTTCGTAATACCTGGTCGTGGAAGCCATGAAAAGAAGGCGAAAATTGTCCGAGGTCAATGATTTATGGGACCGTTATCGCGAGTCCAGCCTTTTGCTCTCATATCTTCTTCTATACTCTTCCAAATACTTTCAACGACTTCTCGATCTCTCCATCTACTTCCACCTGAGATATATTTTTCTACACCTACACCTAGGACGCCTCTTCCCCACGCTTTAACTGTATCTGGCAAAGGCTCTCCTCGCCAACCAACATAAACACCCAATGTATGGCGGAATAAATCAGTTGGCTGCTGCCATTTGTAGCTTTTAAACTGCCAGACTTGTCCAGTTGTAAAGACAGCGACCACACGACCCCAGTATTCAGGCTTGAACTGCTCAGGGGTATCGACAATGATGAAGCGAATCGCTCTCGATGAATCAATACTTGGGAGCAATCTCGAAATATGTAGAATAGACGCTGAAGATGTTGAGGTCGAGTTGGCGCCATCGGCTGGTACGTATACGCCATTTTCTAAGAAGGATTTGATGTTTGACATTTTAAGAAGAGAAGATGCCGACGGAGATAGCAATATTATTGGATCAGGTCGACGCGCGGGAGCTTTTGAGTTGGGTGGGAGAGTCGTGGGATTTAGAGATGCAGCTGCCGAAGCTGCAGCGGCTTTACGGGAGTTGAAAGGTAAAGCGAGTTTTCGGACATGAGAAAAATCCTACAGATGAAATCAGTTACTTGTCACATCAAAAAAGGGATAAGATAGTATAGTACAGTGGGCTTGATTCCTCTGAGCACACTATTTCGATCGCCCATTTTCCTCTCGCCATTATAGATCTCGGCAAGGCGTGGATCTATAGGTTTTACTTGTCTGTCTGCACCTGAATTTGCCACAGGTGCAGCCCCCCCTTTACTGCCAGCAGCAGATTGAGTGCTTACGGTATTGGTACTGACGTCATCTACCAACGGCTTAATGTACTCACTCTCTTCACTTGCACCTTCAAGCCATGTTATTAAGTCCAGGCGTTCCACAAACGCGAGTTTATGAATCTCTGACCCAACACCTAGCTCCGTATTGAGTGCAAGGGCGGCAGAATTGTATTCTGGGATGGCACTTTCTCTCTTCACCCATGCAAAATAGATACTTCGGAGGTCAACAGGTCTATCCGAGGAGACGAAACGAGTGGGCGTGGTCAGTGGAAGGACATGTTTGGTAGGTGAGGAGAATTGTAGATGGGTTGCGCGTGCCAGACTCAAGTCACTTGATGCTTCAGAATCGTCTTCACCAATACATGGTAAAAATGGAGTATCAGATGTGATTGATTGACGCAGTAAAAGGAGTGGATCGTTTTGCTGAGCTTTAGTTGTTGTCATGGTGGTGGCGCGCCTGGGGAGCACTCAGCACGTAACAGGACTCGGAGCTGCTACACTGTAGAATGCATGTCCGATGAGAACATTTATTCGGTTTATGCCCCGACCCGATTTGATCAACCGAATGTTAAACTTTATCCCCTCGACAGGTATCAAGAACCTCAGCGCTAATCTTCAAAAATGAAGCCAGTACTAGGGTACTATAATACGTTTTTATTGGTCAGTAAAAACTGCGCTAGAAAACCTGGTAACTTCAGTTTTGTATTGACCAATCAGAACGTATTTTATAGTAGGGCCTCTCAAAACCGATAGTGGGCCCCGGTATAAATGTTGAAAATATTTATCGAAATTTAACCATTTACGCACGTAATACTTGCCCTTGCACTTTAGTTTTGAGAGGCCCTACTATAAAATACGTTCTGATTGGTCAATACAAAACTGAAGTTATCAGGTTTTCTAGCGCAGTTTTTACTGACCAATAAGAACGTATTATAGTACCCTAGTACTGGCTTCATTTTTGAAGATTAGCGCTGAGGTTCTTGTCACCGGCCAAGGGGAAAAAGATTAGTAAATTAGTCATACCCTCGCTTTTCTGTTCTGCATTTACTAGTTAGCGGGGATAAACAGCGTCCTGTAAGAAATTTAGAAAATTTAGGGTATACCCATGTGAGCAGCCGATACTCTCCATATTTAGCTAAATAAACGAGATGCGGATAATTGAGCTTTCATTTTGAAGAATATCTCCTGCTAAACCTTGTTTGTAGTGGTGTTTATTCGTGCTATGTAGAGTCCAAGACTATTTTAACACCAGGGCTTCTCTCTGACCCAGGCCACACCTTTTACAGTGCTCCTATCCCCTTTTACCTCGAACCTAAGATCATTGATACATTGACCCATGACGGGTAGCCATTCAGCTCAGTAATCACCCGTAGGATTCAACCACCTTTTCTACGGAACCTTCTGTTCAAAAAAAAATTGAAAAAGAGCAGCCATGGAAACCGGTACGCGGGAAAAAGTCTGAAAAAACCTGCAACTCCAGCCAGGCGAGGCCTAGACACCAGAGCCACACGAGGTGCGTATCCCCATCTGTATCTCCCTAATATCCCATAGTTCAGATATCCTCCTTATACGAACACCACCAGCGCTCAGGTAGCGGTGCTCTTTCCTCGGGAGACAGTGTAATGCCAGAATATCTGTAAACAGTGAGAATTCATCTTGGTAAAAAGGGCCAACTTAATCTGATCCATCACCACCAAAACGGGAGCTGGGTACGCCCCGGAAACTCGTTTGGATGACTTTTCCTCCGTGACCGAGTAATGCGTGTTTCTGTTGGCTCTGAAGATAAACTCCAGGTTCGTAGGGAATACCACGTACAGGAAGAAACGCCGTCTTCGTCCCCCCTGCTAAACCTTGTTACCTTGTCGAAATGTAGAGTGTGACTTAACTCTGCAAAACTTGCTATTGTCTTGTGAATTAGACAGGAGGCCTTTTATTTCATCTAATCTGATTTGGCGCTGCGGTTTCTAACCCAGGCATTTTCAGGAAAAACGTAATGTCCGCAGAATAACTTTACTTGACGTATGGAACACTCATACTCAGATTCCATTTGCAGATACCACTACGAGAATAAGGCCTTACGACATGTACCCTCTTCCGTGAATACCCACCAGAGAGAAAAGGAATAAAGCTTCATGATTTTATGAGTATGATTTCGTCATCCTACGGATACGATATCACCGCGAGAAATGTAGTGTGATGGTTATGCTGGATTCGAAGCAGCTTTCTCTTGTCTCAAGTGGGAAATGTGTCCAAGCTAGTCAGAATTTACTTGAGAGAACGGCTCGGACAGTGAACTAGTGCACCATCCAACCCAAGATGGTTATTACACATGATTTTTGCAACTCAAAGATTTATACTTCTGATTCGAATGATAGGAGTACTAGATAGGAGGTTAATAAGTGGGTCATAATGTTTTGAAATAACGAGAAAATTAAATTATTGATATATACAAATAAATACTTTTAGATCAAGGACAGATGGCCGAGCTGGTTATGGCGCCAGGTTAAGGAGAACTTGACATCATTTCCTGGTCACGAAAGTGGCGTGGGTTCGAGTCCCACTCTGTTCAAACTTTTTAACTTCCGCGTATCAGAATTGATACCATATAATTGGGTATCAGGGGGAAAGGTCCGAGTTGCAGCCTTGAAAATCCTTACAACTGGGCACTTATTTTGTAGAATGAGCAGGCAACTTGAGCGGCAATGACGTAGAAAATTAATACTAATCAGAAATTGACTTCAGAGCTGCAACTCGGACCTTTCCCCCTGATACCCAATTATATGGTATCAATTCTGATACGCGGAAGTTAAAAAGTTTGAACAGAGTGGGACTCGAACCCACGCCACTTTCGTGACCAGGAAATGATGTCAAGTTCTCCTTAACCTGGCGCCATAACCAGCTCGGCCATCTGTCCTTGATCTAAAAGTATTTATTTGTATATATCAATAATTTAATTTTCTCGTTATTTCAAAACATTATGACCCACTTATTAACCTCCTATCTAGTACTCCTATCATTCGAATCAGAAGTATAAATCTTTGAGTTGCAAAAATCATGTGTAATAACCATCTTGGGTTGGATGGTGCACTAGTTCACTGTCCGAGCCGTTCTCTCAAGTAAATTCTGACTAGCTTGGACACATTTCCCACTTGAGACAAGAGAAAGCTGCTTCGAATCCAGCATAACCATCACACTACATTTCTCGCGGTGATATCGTATCCGTAGGATGACGAAATCATACTCATAAAATCATGAAGCTTTATTCCTTTTCTCTCTGGTGGGTATTCACGGAAGAGGGTACATGTCGTAAGGCCTTATTCTCGTAGTGGTATCTGCAAATGGAATCTGAGTATGAGTGTTCCATACGTCAAGTAAAGTTATTCTGCGAAGTATACATATCTTTCGTAATCATTCGTGATATAGCCCAGGCTACATACGCAAAATAAATTCAAAAGAAAATATCTACTATATTAAATGAATGTTTTTACAAACTTTTAGTTCCGAATTTCCAATCTCTTAATCATCGCAGTGTTTAGATGTCATTGAGTTATGAGCCAAGACTAGTGCAAAAGGGGTATGGGTTCACCGGAGTTAAGGATGCTGGAATATTTGTTAAAACAGAAAATGTATTTACAGTAGAACCTGTCATAACCCATACTCCTCGGTGGACAAAATAGCTATGGTTTATGACAGGTTATGAGTTGTGGGAGTATTCTAATTTTAGATTTAAGCGTCGTTTGGCTTCGCTCAAATTTACGTATCACGTGTTACCACTGCGGCGAATGGCACTAGCTACATTCAGTTACATGTAGATATATACGTGCATGTACAAATACGAATGCCTGTAATTGTAATTAAATTATCTGCTAGGCTTGAAGTTCATTTGGTTCTAAATTAAATACATTTGTATTTTTACCTGCCACTTGGAGGGAATAAGCTTCTGAAATGGCAATCGTCGAGGGATGTGGAGACATGATGTTGAATAGCATAAGAGGAATAACTTTTTGTTGTGATGAAGACGCTTGAATCAAAATGGAATGAGTAGCTGAATCCGAATAGTTGGCATACTGAGGATACTATGGGAAACTAGTAGATCTTTGTACATACTAGTACTAGTACCGGTACATGTATACTTACACCAGGATGAGTTTTGGCACCAGTCTCATATACAGTCGTCCCTCTCTAACACGATAGTAGGTCCCGGTATTGGTGTTGAAAATATTCATTTATTTATTTACGATTAACGCCAAGCAGGCTCACGGGCTAATCCCAGCCTCGGGCCTCCCTAAGGGCACTTGGCGTGCCTGCGTAGTCCGAGGCTACCAGGCATATCAGGTTGTCCACTGACAGCATATATATCTACACAAACTTAAAAATATTCATTGTAACTTGGACTTTTATATTTGCAACACTTACTGTCTGTTCATATCACATGATGCGTAAAGTATTTGTTTACTAAGCGAAACTTCTACCATATATAATTAGTTGTCATTTCCTAGATGGAGGAGATAAGACTGAATAAAAAGATACCCATTACCGTACCACTTAAGTGACATAAGGTAATTCACCATTGAGTGGATTGACACTTATCCTTGCAGGTAATTTTGCGTGCAGGGGTAAGTATTGCAAATGTAAAAGTCCAAGTTACAATGAATATTTTCAACACTTATACCGGGATCCACTATCGAGCTAGAGAGGGACGACTGTAATTTAGTATGAGACTGGGGACAAAACGTACAGGGGCTCAGGGGTAAGTGAAGGCAGCTGGAAATTTTATATATAGGGGTTATAATATGGATATATCCTAGCCATGCTATACAATTTTCTAGGTTAGACGAGATCATGTGATCAAATCCTTCACACCGATTTCATTTCATCGCTGAAAGCCTTTGATATTTGTTCATAAAGATCTACAGCTGCATCATTATTAATCAAACCATCTTACAGATAATAGAAAAAGATAAAGTTATCGAACGCCATTAGCATTTTAGCACAGGCCTCCCGAGAATCTACTTTATTAGAATTACTATCCACTAATCATGAATACTCAAGCTACTTTACAAGGTCAAACTCGTGCTTCATATCTCAGTCGAAATCAAAGACTTGAGGTATGTGTAGAATTCTGGTACTGAACTACGCACTTATACGAACTGATTTTCCCCAGATACTTGCACTGTATCGGACGGGATTTACGTACAAACAAATTGCGACTCAGTTAAGAGTAACATATTCACAAGCCAAGAACACTGTTCAATCTGGTCGTGCATCTCCTAAATTAAGGACTGGACGCTCTCCTAAACTTTCTCTTAACCAAATCGATCAGTTGGAAGAATTCATCTGCAGTTCTCGCGAGGCACGACAATATTCTTATCTAGAACTGTCAGTTCATTTCTCCTCATGGGTTGCCGGAGAAAGTGCAATCCGTAGTGCACTCAAGGGAACAGGGTACTCTCAATGCCTTCCGAGAAGGTCTCCGCCGTTATCAGAGAATCACATGATGGCACCGAAAGTATGGGCAGAACAACGCCTTCAATGTCAAGAACAAGAGAGGTCGCAAGTACTTTGAAGCGACGAAACTTGGATTAATGACGGACCTATTATGCTGAGCTATGTGACTAGAAAGGTAAGCAATTCCTATATAAATCCAAAAGTTTTTTGATTACTCACAGTCTAAGAAGAAAGTAGAGGCTTATGATAATACGTGTGTCGTTGATTGATACCGTAAGAATAATTCTTGGATGTTTTGGGGTAGTTTCGCCGGAATCTAGAGAGGCCCTTGTGTTTTCTGGGAAGCCGTCTGGGGCAAGATGACCTCAGAAGGCTATCGCCAACACATCCTTCCCCTTGTTGTGAACTGGCACAGAAACAGATGGCAAGAGATAGGTCGTGCATATTTATTTATGCACGACAATGCGCCTGTACACAAAGCACCTCCCGCAAGAGATTATATCATGGCACATGGAATTCAAACTATTTCATGGCCAGCATACTCCCCAGATCTAAATCCAATTGAGAATGTGTGGGGTATGATGAAACTATACATTCAAAATGTATATCCAGAGTTTGAGCGGGGGAGGCAGCGGAGTAAAGCAGAGAATCGCCGGATTATACTAGAGGCCTGGCACAATTATACAACAGAGGATAAGCTTCGATGACTCATTCTGAGCATCTCAAAGAGATGTGTAGAGGTAGTTAGAGTTCAAGTGGGTCCAACTTCATATTAAGAACACTTTGTATATTAGAATCTTGAGATAGATCTATCGAAATCCTTGATATTATCCTTGATGTGGATTTCTTAAGACACCATTCAATATTTAGCCAAGAGTGACATGCTGCCTTCACTTTCGTCGGCAAGAAATCTCTCACATTAAATTGATATTTAGGTTTTGAGCTTATCCTAATATGGCCTCGCTTGGAAAAGATCAACAAAGGAAACCGCCATATTTGCATAATAATCGGCAACTAAAAACCCTGCAAAGACATACTGCCTTCACTTACCCCTGAGCACCTGTATGTCAGCCTCGGGGTACATATTAAATCTAACCTCGATAGGTTGGCAATCAAATACGCATTGGTTGCCATAGCAATATTACTGGTATTACGTAAAAGTCACGGGAAAAAACCCATAATTCCCAAAAAAGCTATGGGCTATGGGGAATGACAGGTTATGGCTTTTTTTGGTAGGAACCATTACGGTGGACCAATAAAGCTATGTGTTATGACAGGTTCTACAGTAAATATTTTGTCATAGCTACTAGGCTGAATAAAACATGGTTTAAAAGAGAATTGATAGAATTGGACGATGGACCCAGTCCAGAATTCGAAAGGAAAAATGGTAGAAGGATGCAGTCGCGAAGACATGGACGTTGACGTTCCCAGTAAGGGAGAGGACGCGGAGGAAAATTATTTCACGACAGTTCAGGAGACTATGTCGATGTCGAAGACCTACAGCGAGTCCTCTATTCGTTGGCCAATAGCAGAATACCAGAATATGTTCAAGGAGACAATTGGCACAATTAAAGTTCTGCAATTTACAATAGACGAAATCCTCAAACCTTCGGAGATCGGACCAGTTTAGGATTTATCTACCTTTCCACACATATCACAGGAAATTAAGGCTATCAAAGCCTCAGTAGCTCAAATGTAGGCCCCGAAACAATTGCAGACGCCTCATTGATAAAAGTTGAAAAGAAGGGAGCCATAATCAGAATCGAAGACGAAATTGAGAAGCAACAAATTGCTGAAATTTAATCTGAAAATCTTGTGAAGAGGATTGGAATAAAAGTAGTCAGTGGGGCTCATTAGTTGAGGAGCGGCCAGGTAATGGTTTACTTTTCGGAGGAGGAATTGGAGCAAAGATTGACGAAATAGCAAGATTGGGCAGCTAAACTTTCATCTATAGCTCACATAGCAAGCCCGACCTACCAAGTTCCCGCCCATGACATACCGTTATCATTCGACCCTGAGAAGAGGGAACAAATCAATGAGTTGGAAAATACAGAACAACAATACCTATACGGCCTAGTAATCAAAAAGGCTTCCTGGCTTAAAAAAATAAGCAAGCCGAATAAAAAGACAAGTTCTCTCATTTTATGGTGCGACAAGGCCGAGCAAGCCGATGTTGCAATCAGAAAGGGAATCATGTGGAAGTATCAATAAAAATCCACAGAAACATTTAAGTCAGGATTTCGCTTGATGCAGTGTTTTAATTGCCAAAAATATGGACATATCACCAGAAATTTCACAGCGACCACCGAGTGTGAGAACTGTGCAGAGAACAACAACATCTGTGAGCGTACCGGAAAGAAAGAAATAAGATGTTGCAACTGTAGCAGAAAACATCGGGTGTGGAACCTCAGTTGTCCACTTCGGATAGCAACCAAGGCCAGAACGATCATCAATAGAACCCAAGATACCAAAGGCTACCTCACTCAAGCAGAGCAGCAAAGGATGCAGGGAAAAGAATGGCAGATATTCGGAAGCTCGAAAAAGAAGTCGAATCTCATATCAGCCAGCATACCCAGCACCGATAGCCAGAAAATGGCACCAAGAAAACCTGGGAGACTGCGAAAGACCGCGGAAGGACCCTACATAAAGTCTTCTTACGAAACAGGTATGAGAAATTGTCGAAGGTTTTGAATGAAGGAAAGTGATGAAAATTTAAAGTGACCCGCACTTGCTTAAGCTTATTCATGGAAAGACAGAATTACAACCAGATAGACTCGAGGGGTTTTCACCGGTAAGGTTTCCCCTAATGTTAATAAAAGTTATAGTCACCTGTATGGACCAATTGGGTGCCTTACTGGGTTAAATAATATCAAATTCAAATATGATTTAAAAAAAACCTCCTGTGTGCAAGTTAGACTTTTTCCACTGATACCCTGTACAAACGAATTCCAAGCTAACGCTGCCCAGAGCCTAGTTTCCCAAACCCAACCGAGCGGAGGCTAAATTGCAAAGCTAATCCCAACAATACTTCAAATACTGTAACTAATAAAACAGTTCACAACGTTCAATCCACAAGATGCATATCCGAAGATCTTGAGAGAAGCAAAGCAATTAGAGGGTGCCTATAGATACCATGACAGTAATGCAGCATCGCTATCCAAATGAGAAACGAGCACATAGGCATTAATTCTTATATGTACAGAGAAAAGCCCCTGAAGTAAACAATCCAATGTGTCCATGTGGATACTTGCCTCAATATGGCTGGCACATAATCTTGGCGTGTCCTAGATGGGCAAGGGAGAGAGGTGAGCGGCAAAGAAAAGCATAAAATAGGTCTTTGGGGGCCATGATGAATGACCCGCAGAATGTGGCGAAGATCACGCTGTGGATATTGAACGAGTGAAATAGAGTGGAAATCGAGAAGTATAGCCGATTAGAGGCTCACAAGTTGATAATTATTCATCTATGCGTACATTTTCCAAAGTAAACCAATAATATCAAAAGTGTTCGAATGACGGCTGGTTCGATCCGTAGAGTGGGCTCCATTTGGCTGTTCATGCTGAAGACGAGTGGGGGCAAAACTTTGGGAAACAGGGTAGGAGGTGATTAGGAACGTGAAAATCTTTGTGCGCGTCGAGTTGATAAGATTTAAGCACGCGGACTGATTTTTCAGACGACAAGTTTTTGGTTCGAAGTCAAAGTGAGGTTTAGATCAATGTATTATTATTTGAATTTTATTACATTAGCCTGATTTGGCGCCTTCGTAGCCCAAACAGGAAACTCTCAAATTGTTTATATACGCGGGAGGAAACCTTCTGGTGAAACGCTTCTCAAAAAATCTGGTAAAATTCTATTGTTTCAAATTTTAGATTTAGGAAGTGCACTTGCGCTATATTAACTAGCGTGAAATCCGCCACTCCCCCTCAAATTTCTCTGCCTCTCCTACACTACAACTTCAACTTCTTTGGCAAGCCGAAACTGCTCGAGCCATCTTTCACATTGAATCTAGTATGTGGTTCTAGCCACGTCCTCAGGGCTATTCATCAAGGCCCCAAACGACCTATTTTTCGCCTTTCTTGGGGCCTCCGCTCTTCTCTTATGCCATTCAGGACGCGGCATAATCATATATTTGACGTTTTGGGACGGATACCCACATTGGAATTTGGGATGTTCCACTCCAGGGATGTTTCTTCTGTACAGATAGCCATTGAGCACAATGTGCTCGCTTTCTATCTGTATTAAAATGCCACTTTGGGCCATTTTTAGGTTTCAATGCAGGTTTAATTGAGTCCCCCTAAGACTTATCTTTTGTCTATCGGTGATATAGTCTATGTAAAATTTGGCTGCATTCCAGACTTCAGGACTGGTTATGGCTCTATATCTTAGAGTGACGTTTCGGATTTGGTGTGGTCAAGAGTTTGTCGACTCTTGGAACGCAGCTGCCCTTCCCATCTCTTTCTGTCCGTTGATAGATTCTTCTCTACAGCACATCCTCGACCAAACTTTTCTCTCCCTGTCTTTGGATTGAGACTCGCTTTTTGTCTTACCTCTGGATTGTCGCTTGATTATTTGACAGGTTATTTCTACAGTCCGTTGGACCGGTAGGTTGCGGGTAAGCCGGGCGCGCTGCAATCTTCTAAACTTGAAATAGATCTCCATCAGTGAGATTGACGTCTCATGCTCCAGAAATCTTGTGCCTTTAGACTTATATGATCCTTTGACTACTATTAGACATTTCCTCTTTAAGTTTCGCAGGAGTTTACCTATCCCTCCGGGGATTTTTACCTCTTACCCGACCTCGGGCCAAACAGATGACTCACAAGTTAGAGCCATTCTAACCATTACATTACATAGGATCTTTGATGTATGATATGTGGCTCCCCACGTAGGCTATGTCAGCCTGGTTAAAGCCTGCATCTGGGCGTCTTCTCTCACATTTAAACTCTTGATATGTACGCCCCAGTTTAGCTTTAGGTCAAGTTAAATACCGAGAATACGGAGAGAGGCCTGAAGATTACTAGTATGGCCTTGGATTAATATGGATGCTTTAAAGTTGTGCCTTTTCCTTGCTCTGAAAATGTGCATCAGCTAGTACTTATCCGGTGCAGACTTGAATCCATGGCTTCTGGCCCGAGCCACATATTTCTTGCATAGCTGTTCAAATTTCCGGTAGTTTTCTTCATTTATATTTGGAAATGTTAGCATTTTTGTGTCGTACATAAAGTATAATGCTGGAGAGCTTTCAGGTTGGAGCGCCGGGAGGAGAGTGCTAGCAAAAAAGAGGAGGCAACCTGGGGAAAGAGGAGCCTTGCGGTGTTCCCGTGCTTCTATGAATTTGATCGCCTTTGAACAGGCCTAGAACAACCGAGGTAGACCTACCTAAAAATTGATTTATGAGCTTTTTGATCGAATTTGGAATTCCTTTTTCCCTCAAATTGTAGAAGCATTTCATGGGAGATATTGTCGAATACTCCGGATGTATCAAGACTTAAAATGAATGCCCACTATTTTTTATTTTCTTCCCAGACACTGTGTATCTGATAAGGTAGTAGCTCTGTAGCTGAGATTGCAGACCTCTGAAATCGAGCTCCCATATGTTCTTTCAGGAGAAGATTGTGTTTTTCCGCTCTTTTGGAGATCCAGTTTAAAATCAGCTTTGCCGGGTATGTCCCCATTGTATTTAAATAAACGATAAGCATATGGGCATTTGACGTATAGTATTTCGGCTTCTGAGGCTTCCGGAAAGCTATCATGATAGATTTCTTGGAATTTTTCGCGCGATATCCTTAGGAGGGGCATGCGCTATATAGATTGGCTAGTACCATCCTAGGAGCTCATCTACAGTTCTTAAGAAGTCGGGTGGGAATCCTATCTAAGCCTGGCGCCTTGTTGCCAGGAAGCTGGCCTATGGCCTCTTCAATTTGTGCTACCTCAATGGTCTTTGGTATCGGGTTTAGCTTCTTTGGATAAGTGACTACTTTAATTTCTCGTACGTCTACTTAGACATGGAAAGGACAGAAGTGTTCAGCCATGATCCTGGCTTTGCCTTGGTTCTGAGAGATGACCATCTATCGATGCCGCGATTGGCATCCCTTAGTGTGCAGCTGTATCCGCGACTTCGTTTCCTAATATTGAAGCGTGTCTCAAAAACCATCGGACTTTGAACTCCCCCTCAATAGGATCTTTGGGAAAAAATTAAGGGTCATAGTGTTGAAAATTGATCAGATGACTCGGTACTACGTGTATATGTATGATAAAAACTAGACTAAATAACGATGGCTGGCAAAGTCGATCCCTTAACATTCTCGCGGTGCCGGTTGTAAAGGCCCAATGTGTTCGTGTAACTGGAATTGCCAAGAAAAGTGGCAGTCGTAGTGTTATGGGAAACCCCCAAAGCGGTCTCTACACATATATTAGCTTGCCAATCATCCTGTGCGACATCACTCTATCCCGAACAAAAACACAGTTCTCAACCTCGGGAGACTTCTCAACCAGATTCTACTCTGTACAAGTATCATTATTGCGAACGGCACATTTGTCCGCCTCGTCGGACTCCTTCTACACGCCCACGATGGTACGGAAATGACGGCTTTGGGGTCGTTGAGGTGTACGAGGTCCGTTTCTAGTGGTGATGCGCGGACTCTATTATGTAAACATACAACGTGTATATAAACCGCGGTTTCACGTTGCCCATGAGAATGTACAACCTCTTATCTTCAGAGACGAACTTTTGAACTTCCCTCTTTGCACTTTTCATGAAGTTCAGGCAGTGATATAAATACCCGACGGAGGAATAAAGTCGGAGGGCACAAAGACGGGAAGGGAGATAGAACGTGTCACTGAGCGTTGGGAAGGGTCTCGAGGGAGATTCTTCAAGAGATGGAAAGACGGGTGCGGGAATATGATGGAGCAAAGATACTGAATTGGAGGGAGAACCCGGCATTTCTGACTTGGAGGGGCATTATGTGTGAGCCCGGACAGCTTACGACAAAGTGCCGCCGACACTTTAAATACCGGCAAAGAAACAGATTTTTCTGAACCGCCCTGTGCTCAAGACTACCCACGCTTCTTCAGCTGGCAAAGTATATTTGTAGAACGGTACTTAGTCGACCGTTTTGTATTTGCTTCAGGGGTTTTCGGGAGAAGAGCCACATCTGGATTGGCTGTCGGGGAGGGCTGTTGGTAATTGAGATAACACGAGATCAGTGAACCAGGACAGGTGGTCAAAAGATGGAATCGACTTGAGGTTAATTCAAGAGGTGCGGTTGGAAGAGAAACCTCTACTCGATTGGAATCTTTCGGCAGGTAACTGTGTCGGGTTACCCTAAAATGTCCGAGCTAACCGGTACATGATCCTTAGAGTTTAAGCTGTGCGCCGGTATCATATAATATAGAATAAAAATGTATTGAATAATATTTTCTTTGGAATGGATGGTACAGTGGTACACCGTCCAGGCAGTTCTCTCGAATAAGTTCCGGATAGTTGAGGCACACGCCCCATTTGAGATAGAAGAAAGCTGGTTCGAATCCAGCAAGGCCCTTACGGTATACACTTTGTCTGGTCAGGTACGTAACCACGACGAAGACAAATAGGATAGTCGTTGGGGGCTGAAATGCGTTCCTGCGGTAGACATAAACGGCTGAGAGTCTAAAGGGGGCTTTTTTTTTTAAAAAATCATATTGTATTCAGCCATCTAACTATGACAAGAAATTTAAATACAAAAAAAATGATCTTCCTAACACCCTCAACTCCCCTTGGTGCCAGTCTATAAGCTCATAACTTAGGGTTAGATTATCCAACATTACTACTAATTCCAAATAAACCCTAAATACACGCTGAATCCCTGAAGTTGTGATTTTTATTTCCATTTTATTTTTCCTTAAATATGGCTTGTCATTAGTTGTCCTTTGGTTTCAAAGTTTATCTGTCATATAATTGTAGCTTCTTGGCCTACAATTTTAATTAGTTATATGCATTTAGAGTTCTCTAAGTATCTTAACAGTTTTTCTCTGCCAACTTTGGTTTTGAAAATAATTTGCAGGTTTCTGGGCTCCAGACCTTCAAATTCCTTATCCCTCTCTAATGAGAATTGTGGACAGAGCAGGAGCAGATGCTCCATTGTCTGCTTCTCCCTCTTACAGAAGTTGCAAATTTTACTATCTACTTTTCCTGTTAGATAGAGGTGGGACAGAGTGTTACCAATCCCTGTTCTTGCCTGAAAAAAGGAGGTCAGGGTCTGTCTGCTAAATTTTGTAAAATTAATTGCCTTAATATTGAAGCTTAGTATAGAAATCCTT
Organism: Podosphaera xanthii; assembly: GCA_028751805.1. Lineage (NCBI taxonomy): Eukaryota > Fungi > Ascomycota > Leotiomycetes > Helotiales > Erysiphaceae > Podosphaera > Podosphaera xanthii. The sequence goes on along the minus strand of JAPWIX010000012.1, from coordinate 2,367,212 downwards.
GCAGAAGTTCTATGAAACTTTCCAAGACCAATGGCTTTCCTGCCCTCTTCTTCTCTAAGTACTTGCTTAGTCCAGTCAGAGTCCCAGGCTTGTAAATTGTTTTTTCTTATACCTTCCACTAGGAAGGAATAAGAGGTATACTGATGCTTTCTCGTAGCAGGTTGATCCAGGTTTTTTCTTGCCAGATTATCAGCAAGTTCATTGCCCTCAATCCCTTGATGACCTGGAAACCAATGGATCTTGACATCCATTTTACTACTTAGGGATCTAACCTTAAAGGAAGAAAAATTGATAGATTTAGAGATTCTTAAAATAGCAGCTTGACTATCAGAAAATATATAACAACATGCATTTTTTTGGGTTTGATTAATAAATAATAAAGCTTTGAATATAGCATAACTCTCTGCATCAGCTATGCCAATCCTGTCTCCAAGATTGTAAGATAGTGACTTGAGCTCCCTTGTATAAGGAAAATATATTGTTATACCAATGCCACAACCCTTATCCTTGACAAGGGAGCCATCTGTGTAAACAATGAAATGTGAGGGAGGAATTGATTCCAGAAACTCCAGATGTTCTTCCTTTGCCTTTGACTTGGTTGATTTAGAAATTGAAATTGATAGATTGTCTTCACTTCATGGTGGAGACCACTTGGCATTGACCATCTCTAGTTTTACATGTTTAGTTAATGGCTTTAGTGATAATGCAATTCTCAGTAGCTGGCCACTAGGCTTCTCATCTAAGAATGCAAAAGTGCCAAGATCAATAGTTTCAGAAGGAAAGTCAAGCTCATCTTGCAGCTTGCTTGATAAGGCTTAACAAATAGGACGATTAGCTTGAAGTTTAAGTATTCTAAGTGCATAAAAAGATGACTGTTTGAAGTGCCTGACCCTTGTAGGAAGCAGTGCAGCTTCAACCTCCAAAGCTTTGATAGGACTACTTCTATAGGCACCTGTCATGATATGAAGAGCATGTTTTTGTAGCTTGTCACACATCTTGGATAGCTTCTCTGTACCATATCTGTTATACCACAGCACTGAGCCATAGTCTAACACAGGGATGATACAAGTGAGATATAACTGTCTTAATGCATTAAAGCCAAGGCCCTTGGTTTTTGATGAAATTTGGAGGAGTCTCTGCATGGCCCCTTGGGCTAGATGTATCCTTTTCTCTACTTGAATTAGAAATGACAGCCTATGTTGAAGCCAGTTATCTAGCCACTTGACTGAAGTGCTAGGCTTTAGGGAAAAATTGTTTAGCTGTAAGGATTCTCTGTGAGGTATCTTCTTCTTGTTGAAGTGTACAAGTTCAGACTTGGACTTTTCAAAAACAATAGGTAAAGAATCTGCCTTAGAAAAGAGTGCTTGCAGGCTTTCTTTGAGGGCAATTATATATTTTAACAGATTTAGATGCCACAGAAATACGAATATCATCCACATAAGAGATTCCCAGAAATGAAGGCTTGGGGCATGATGAAAATAATTCACTAATTGAAAGTAAAAAAAATAAAGGAGAAATAGGACTTGCTTTATAAGGTGTATGATAAGGGAACGTACACTGGTTAGAGGAGCTAAGATTGATACTAGAATTAGAGTGATCGGGTTATATGTGGATTGAATGTAGTATTATGTTGTCACTAGATGATGTCTGTGTAATCTCTACTACGAGGGAATCCCAGGCCTATTTATACTCCGATATGGTCTGTGCATGGATAGGACAAATATGACAAACACTGAGAACTATGTGTGCTGCCTCTCGCCTAACTATGCCACGTGCTCCATCCGGATTGCTGGTCCTCCGTCTCTTCCGTGACCTCTGTGCAGCGGCACGAACATCACTCCGCTCATCCGCCCGCTTACACGCCCGCTTACACGCCCGCTTATGCGTCCTTCATGCCCCATAATTTCCGTTAGTGCCAATCACAGCAGGACTTCCTTGAGGGATAGACATGAAATGAGTGAAATCGGCCTATAAGCTTTAGGCATGGAATAATCAGGCTTACTCCTTTTAGGAATAATTATGCCAATGGCTTCTTTCCATGCTGATGGATGTTTGCCACATTGAAATAGAAATGAATAAGCTTTAAGAAAAAATTGGGGAAGACAGTTGATAGTTTTTTTGATCATGGACCAATCTACTCTATCATTCCCAGGGGCCGTTTTCTTATCAGGTACTGCCTGAAGAAGTTCATAAAGAGAAAGTTCTGGCCACTCCTACTGAGAGCTTGCTTGTGAACTGTTATTTGTTCTAGGTGTGATGAAATCAGTAACAACAGAGTTTGGAAGAGGATCCTCCTTTATAATAGGTGCTTTTACTGGAAACAAAATGCTAACTAGGGCAGTACCCTTATCTGCAAAAGTTGATGCTATTCTATCAATGCCCATGGAGTCCTTATATTTTTAAGTCGGGATCAGTGAAGGTTGAAACAACCTGGGGTTAGAGTAACTAAAGGTTTTGAATAAACTCTTATCCTTAGCTCCAGCTAGGAACTCCTCCTAGTGAGCTGTTTTAGCAAAGCTAATTTTTCTGAAACAGTTGTTCCTAGAAATTCTAGCTTCCTCAATGTCAGTAGCATACAAAGACTTCTTAGCTCTTTTTCTTTTTGAATGATAGTCCTTTCTTAGGTTGGTGAGTTCATCAGTCCACCATGCTATTGAGTGTCAAGATGGCTTAGACTGAGGAATAGCATTCTGTGATGCTTTGATAATTAAATCCTGAAGGAGACGTGCTACTTAGTCTGACTCCTTGGCAGAAATTGCATAATTGAGCTAGTATAAAAACAAGGGTTCGAGAGATTGTAGATTTTTAGCATAGGTCTCCCAGTTTGATTTCTTTATATTAAATCTTGGAGGTAAGCAGGGGCCAGAACTAATTTGGGTTGAGAAGGATGCTTTAAATAGAATTACCTCATGATCTGAGCCAATGCTTTCTCCATAATGCCAGTTGTACCATTTAAGCTTCTGGAAGCCAGCAACAAAAGCTAGGTCTATGATAGATGTGTTCATGGTGTTTGGTCTGTGAAATATTCCTCCATACTCTTCTACTACTTGTGAGTCTATCAGGAGCCTTGCCATGTGACTTTCTAAGAGTTGACAGAGATTAGAAGATGCTGAAGAAGGGTTGGTAATCAAGGGGTTCCACCATGGGTAGTGTCGGTTTAGATCACCTAAGAAGAGAAATGGTTTGGATATATTAAGATTAAGTTGAAAGAACCTTCGCAGGGTAGTGCTTTGTACCTCTGCTATTGGAGAAGACTTTTTATTGTAAACATGAAAGATAAATAAGGTTTCAGAACATAAAGATACTTCAAAGACTTGCATATCAGTGTCAGATATGAGATCAGTCCTTGCTGATATATCAACTTTGCTGTTTTTATTTATATAAGTAGCTACCCTTGGTTTGACACCTGCACTTGACCTAGGTAGAACCATATGGTAGGCTGGATGAGACAGAGAAGTGAAAGCATGAATGGATGAGTTGAAATATACATAAGGTATTTGAATAAAAACAATATCAGATTTATTAGAAAGGGCAACTTCGAAGAGGGATCGTGTAATTAACTTCTCTTTAGCAACATTGTGTCGGCAGACTTTGATTTTTTCTATCATAAAAGTGCCTTATAAAATTCACAATCCTTTTTTTGAAGAGCAGTATGGGAAGAAGATTTGTAATTAAAACATTGCGTTGAGTGGTGAGAGCAGTTATCAGAAGCCTTGCATTTGGATCAACTATGCTCAGAGGGTTTGTGGTCTTTCATGCAAATGGCACAAACTGGCTTTCTCTTGCACAGAAGCTGAAGATGTTCATACTTGAGGCATGAACTGCAAAGAGTTTTTTCATTGCTAGTTTTGTAATTAACTGCCCTCAGCAGCAGACCACCAATCTGTACTCCTGATTGGATCACTTGGGCTTTCTCAGCTTCTGAGCTAACTGTCATAACTATAGAGCCATGATCAGTCTTAGGTGGCCCAGTCAGTCATCTTGGCTGGCCTTGAACAGATATTTGTGGATTGAAAGAGGAAATTTCTTCTGGAATACCATTTATAGAGAGAGAAGAAGGAACTCCATGGATGACCACATTAGGCCAGGTCTCAACTTTTTGTGCCTTACTTATAGGCCAGTCAGCAAAAAACTTTTCCCACTTGGGTTGTTGGTCTAGGAGTTCCTCCGGAGTAGAGTTAAAACGGGTTAAAACAATGTTATTTCTTGGAGATGTATGAACTCAAGAAATAGCTATCTTACCCATAGCTTTGTTAACTTTATCTCTAATTTGGGTTGCTTGGTATGTTGGGACAGAAGCACCCTTGGTCAGGACTAAAGTAATGACTTTGTTGCCTTTGGAAGATATATCTTTTTCCAGCTGGGTTTGAACTTGGTGCTTTGCCTTGGGTTGATGACAAGCCACAGGTGGCTTGCTAGCCTTGGCTGGAGGAATAGGCTTAGAGCTTGGTGTTGTGGTCTTTTGAACTGCTTGAGCATAGCTAGGCTTGGGAAAACTACCATTGTTAGTACATTTTGTAGATCTAAAGGGGGAAATAAGTAGTGGGTTTAGGCCCTTAATGATATTTTGTCTAGAGTTGTGTTCTAGGTCAGAGAGATGTAGATCAGTAGATAAATAATCATCACTGTTTGGTGGAATAGCTATTCCAACTTGATCCGCATATGAATATAATCTTCGAGTTGGAGTAGGGTTTGGAGGTGTTCTAGCTGGGATTGCTAAGTCGTTATGCTTGATAAATCCTTGAATAGCATTATAGCCCTTCTCTATATAGGCTCTGAACAAATTTAGGAAGTCTAGCAATTGCTTTTGGCTGTCTATGTCAGATGTTAGCCTATATGCTTTAAAGATGTTATTCTTAGCAGAGTAAAGGGCTTCCTCTGCACAGGTGAACTTAGGCTTAACTAAAGCTGTGATAGGAGCCACACTGGTGGTTGGTTTGGCAATTGAGCTTCTATTTGGAAGTGGTTGGGAGTTTTTTGTTGCTCTTGAGAGAATGCTGGAGTCCTTAAAAGTATTTTTGGCCTGAATATTGTTTGTTTTTGTTGTAGGAACAGATTTCTCTGTGATTGATGTTGGATTATGCCCTTGATTTTCTCCATTGTGAATGAAGCAAATACAGTTGCATTGCTTGACAGAGTGAGGAAGTGATGTTGTTCTGATGTTCTTGCTTGCGGGTAAGTAACTATCATATAATAGCCTATTTCTCTTCTTTGTCGTTTTTTTGGCCTTGGGCTGTGTTATGGGGGTGTTTTTATTGGTGAAATCAATTGGTAATATGGAATCACTGCTTAGATTGAATGAGTTACAGTAGCGTCTAAAAGTGCGCAATGAAACCACCACGTTGACTAAATTTTACTGTAACTCTGCGACAACTTCTTCAAATTTAAAAATTTCTAGGTTCAAATAAATCTAAGCCATTTCTTCAATAAGTCCAACTTTGTTTCTGTAAAAATAATGATTAATTGTAAGGTTCGCGCTGGACTTGACACTTATTGTCTATTGCGCATTTTTAGACGCGTTATTCTAATACTTGGTATGACCCCCCTTTGCCTTCTTTACGGCCAGAACCCTTGACGGCATACTCTCAATTAATGTACGACATGAATCTTCAGGTATATTTTGCTAGACGTCGTCTACTCTTTTCATCAATTCGTGCATACTTTTCGGCGTTTCCGGGTACTCTCCAAGTCGACGTTTTACCAGACACCATAGGTGCTCAATTGGGTTCAGGTCGGGCGATTGAGAGGGCCATTTCATGGTATTTATACCTGTGGTAGCTAGCCAATTCTTTGTGGCCCTAGAAGTATGCTTAGGATCGTTTTCTTGTCGAAAAATAACGTTGTTTCTGGAATTGGAAAAGAGCTTGCTTGCTATTTCGTCGACTGTTGGGACCAAACAAGTATTCAGAATGCCTATTAGCTGTTCCGAGTTCATCCTTCCAACCACACAACTCATTCCACCGGCGCCAAACCAAGACATACAACCCCATATCATTACGCAACCGCCCCCGAACTTCAGTGCCTCTTCGACCATTTCTGCCGAATAGCTACTCGGATTCCTGGACCGGGCATATTTGATTCCGTCGCTATTGGGTCTATTTATCTTCGTCTCATCTGACAGAATAACTCTTTTCCAATCTTCAATAGTCCAACTTTCATGTTCTAAAGCCCAATCCAACCGAGCTCTCTTATGCGCCTTCGACAACATCGGTTTCTTCACCCTCTTAATAGCCCGGAGACCCTGTTCTCTCAGAGCCAGCCTTACGGTACCAGGAGAAGCTTTGTCTTCTCGTTCAAGATTGATAATCTTCGTCGCTTCGACCGCAGTTTTGGTCCCGCCATTAGCCACCAAACGAGCCAGGGCTCGCTTGTCTCGACACGTTAACTTCCGTGGTCGTCCCTGCACAGGTTTTGATGTATCATGAGATGTCTTTTTCCGATACCTGGCTACCGTAGACCTATGACAGCCCATAATTTTTGCTATTCCTAGTTCTTTTTTACCTTCATCGAGTAATATAGTGATGGATGATATCTGGTGCTGTGAAAGTTTTCTTATGGTAAAAAAAACAGAGAATATTGAAATCAAAAAAAATTTAGAAATGATACAAAAGCATGTTGAATAGTTATATAGATCAAAAAATTAAAGTTTACAGCATAGTTGTCTGTTAACGCAGGTTCTACCACTTGGTGAAATGATACGTCAAAAAGTGCGCAATAGACATTAAGTGCCAAGACCAGCGTGAACCTTACAGTTAATCATTATTTTTAAAAAACAAAGTTAGACTTATTCAAGAAATGGCTTAGATTTTATTTGAACGTAGAATTTTTAAATTTGAAGAAGTTGTTGCAGAGTTATTGTAAAATTTAGTCAACGTGGTGGTTTCATTACGCACTTTTAGACGCTACTATAGCTGTCTTATTTATTGATTGGCTTTGAGGTATATATAAAGTGGACTCAGGAAAATTTTTATCCCCCCATCTGGATGAGTCCAGTCTTGGAAGGGTTGAGAGATCAATCTCAGGAGAGGATGGAATACTAGTTGATTCCAGAATGTTAGGAATAGAGTCAATTTCCATTGAGTTATTTGCCATATTGATAGGTCAGAGCAAAAATTGGTGGTGTTGAAGCGAGATTATTGAAAGTTAGGGTTGTATCGTAGATGTGAACTTCAGTAGATGTCCTTTTGAAGCAGGGTCTTATGTTAGGCTTCTATTTCCTGTTGTCATCACCAGTAACTTGTTTATCTAATTTTCTTGATTCAAATTCTATCCTTAATTCTTAGTTGAGGTGTTTCCTTGGAAAATAAAATGTACAGTCGAAAGGGTTGTAAAACGCCTAACTCCGAGTTATGTCCTCAAACGATATTCGAGTGTGAGTGCCCCGCATATCAAGCTGACATCTAATCACAATCATTTCTCTCTCTATTCTACGTGTCATATTTCGCACGGTAGTCTCCATCAATGACCATTATACTTTCCAACTATGGATATAGCTCTCCGTCGAGTCACCCGTTTGCTACGGATCCTGATTTCCCAACCGTAAATCTTCCTGGTCCCCTAGATTACGATGATTACCTAACCTGCCCGACACCTATTCCGCCCATTCAGTCCCTTCTCACAGATAGCGGTCTGTCTGGTGCCAATCGTGTCAGAGAAGGCGAGACTCTCTTCAGTTCACCAGCCACACTCCTCGGCCAGCAATACGCCAGCATATCTCAAAGTAACTTGAATAGAAAAGATGACAGACTGTTCGCACGCTTTCCCACTGACTGTGCTCTTCGGAACTCCTCAGGCCCATCGAGAAAGCTTCCCCCTCGATATTATACAGGATCGAGAATGTCCCTCGAAATTTCGGCACCATTAAAATAGGCCCCAGTACTGTCTCCAACCGATGTCTCTCTAAGCTTCCCACGATGCAATTGAAGCAGTTGTGGGTGCCAAACCAACTGATTTTTGGCTACCCAAAGAAAATGAGTTAAAAACACCTCTCCATCATCCTCATGGATCGTCCGCTTCCCCGAGGAATATAATCGTCTCCCTCGTACCCTTTTCCTCTTCGGCTATAGAATGTCCGCTCGCCTGCTTCCTCGCTGCGTGGCGATGATTCTATGCACGAAATGCTGGCTTTGGTATGACAGCCAGGCATACGCATCTACCCCGAGATCCAGCATATGTGGCTCAACTCAGCACTCGAAAGAGAACCACACTAATTTGTGCTCAGCTGAAGGAAATCACACTTGTCCGACACGCTCCATCCATTGCCATGGCCCTCACTTCGCAGACGACCTGAATTGTTTGCTTTGCCCAAAAATCCAGGTGTGTTTATTTCCAAGACTCAAGTGATTGCTATCCGAAAAATCTGCGACGGAACACGTTTACGGGTTCGGGCGGAAGCCGGTTATGTCAGCAGAAATAAATTGAACAACTACACACCATCCAGTATCAGCCCTTACGTAACTATATCGGCTGCAAAAATTCCATCTCAAGTATTTGGTAGTGGCTCTTATCTTGTAGCCGTTCAGTCTTCATCTTCCAATAACACATCGAAGCGTATGCGACCTAATAATCTCTTTGAAGCTCTCGCTCATAAGGGAAATTCAAGCGATGATCAAATGTGTGATAATTATCTTCTAGGCTCCACCATACCCTTATCGATGGCTACGCGCCACCCTTATCTCGAGTTAATCATTCTTCACACTTGACATTGGCAAATGTTTTGTTACAACTGCTTTATCTGGAATAGTATAGAGGTGAAACGTACCCTTATATATAATACATATATGTAAAGCAATGAGGAACGAAGGGACGATAGACATTTTGAAAAGGGAGCAAAATACGTTCCTTTACTTATTACTGTTTGGTAATATATTACTTTATATATATATATATATATATATATGACTGTTAGTTGAGATAGATTGAGAAAAGAAGATATCTTCTTTATCTTTAATAACTTCTGATTCCTCTATTGATCTCCTAATCACAAGTAAATCTACGTTCCAACAAAATGCAACCATAATGCGCCGTATATCTCAACGCGGAAGGTCCTCAAAACCTTTAACTATTCTCTCGTTAAACACTGGTGGAAGTCGCACACCTTATGAAATTGCTTTATCTTAGGCCCACATAGAACGGATTGATGTGGCTCTTACCCAGGAGCCATATATCTTCCAAGATCTCTATCGGCGCACTACTACACGTCACCCCGCATACGAAACGTTCTCCCTCGTGGATGATTGGTCATCAGCCCGACTACGGATAGTTTCCTACGAGCGCAAGGGCATAGGCATACAACCTGAACGAACCAACGTTGATAACTCCCCAGACCTATTATTTAGCCGTTCAATATGACCATATTGCCAGAATTTAGCGATAATTATCGTACGTAATGCACCACCTGGATCGCACGGGCAAGTGGCGCAGCTAATATTCTTATTTCTACTCTGAGGGCCCCCCCGTGGGTAGCCATATCCTACCAGAAGATTTTAATTTACACCATACAAGGCGGCAATCATCTTTTAGATATGGCCCATGCTCTGGGGCTGAGCAGCTTGCAACATGGTTAGATTCAGTCCCTTTCATAATTCTCTAAGATTGTGACGAAGCTACCCTTAACCGCGGCAATATTCTCGATCTCGCTTTTTGAACCGGCCGCACTCTAAATCATGTGGCATGCGGCATCGTTGAACAATTAACACCTACATCAGACCATTCGCCCATCCTGACCAAGGTAGGCTGGACGTTTTCTCCGGAACTCTTGAAGCGCTTCCAGCCGGATACATTGGACTTGCCCCTGTTTCGGCGAATGATAGCGTCTGGATCAGAAAACTGTGGTAACTTAGCCACATTTCTATCTCAAGAGGATCTAGACCGCGAAGAAGAGTCTATCATACGGGTATTACAGGATGCAAACTGCGATGATGCAAAACGTGCTCTGAATTCAGGTCAAGACAACTCCTGGTAGAATTAGGCCTGCAAAGACGCCATAAAGCAATACAAGGGAGCTATATGCTCATATTCTATCGGTGATGAAAGTCAAGCCACCTGAAAGGCCTACGAGGAAACAGTGCGCAAAGCAAAATAAAACTTTTTCAAATCAAAGCTGCAGAATATCCACACTACCAAGGAAGTAAATGGACTAAGTGGTACAAATCTTCCGGAACTTATCGCTCTAGGCCGCTCAATGACCCTCGATTTCCTGGCCGCCTCCTAGCGTATAATCTTGCAGAAAAATAGGAAGTTCTTACTCGTAACTTGTTAACCAATAAATCACTAGCAGGAGACATTCCAATGGGCTCACCTGCGGTACCTTTAACAAAACTACCTATTTAAACATGTGATAATTGTAAATAAAAATGTGAAGGTAAAGATGTGAGGAAAATAGATAAGGGTCCAGCCTTCTCTGGAATTGTAATGATTTGAAGCCTTGAATTTATTGATCTAAGGTAGAGAATAATCGTGATGTTCCTTTTCCCTCGCATACATTCTGCCTGTTATCATACACGAAGGTATGTCCCACTTCTTTTCTCATCCAAAAATAGCTTTCAACCCTTAGACAGTTACCTCTAACAATTGTATCATGCGCTTCAATTTTGCTGTCGATTTATACCGTCAGAGTATCAAATGTGTAGATAGGGTATGGTGTTGTGATGGTTAGGATGAAACCATTTTTTGCAAGTTACATCCACCGAGTAGTGTCGGCATAGATGAGAGTCGTAACATACTGATAGTGCGTAATATTGATAGGGGTAAACCTATATTCTGACACTGCCTTTTCCTCCTCCCTCCGTCGATGAGATTCGGGACGCAATTCTACGAGCTGATAACACTACCCTAAAGGCAGACGAGATACCCACGCCTGTTCTTCGTCACGCATGGCTACTGGTCAGAGAACGAATAGCCTCGCTACTTTCCGCATGCCTCTTGAATACCATATCAGATGATTTCGCCAAGCTATTCTCGTTGTGCCTCAAAAGCTGAACAAAAAGATTTGCCGTCACCGCAGTCGTATCGCCTGATTGTGCTCCTATCAGTTCTCGGGAAAGGATTGGAGCGCTTGATAGCTAAACGCATGGCGTGGATCCCGGTTCGACATAAAGTAATTACAAGTCAGCAGTTCGGTGCCGCCCCAGGACGGTCAGCGGTCGATTTGACAGTCTGTCACACGCATGATGTAGAAAAAGCATTCAATGAGGGACTCACAGCTAGCATTTCGACCAGCAAAGATCGCCTATTTCACTAATTTTTTTCATGCTCTACGTATCACCGCTCCTCTAGATGGGAGTGAAAAAGAAAAGATTCGGATGGGCCGACGATATTGCTCTACTTTAAACTGGGCCAGACTTCCGTGGATACCGTGACGTACTCTCCCGTACAACAAATGAATCTCTGGAATAGGGAGAAAGCGAAGGAATTTCTTCTGACCCTGCAAAATCAGAGCTGCTGCATTTTTCAATGCGTTGGACGGACCATGACCATAGAAACACTCCTACTGTGTTATAATATCGTTTTCCGATGTCAATTAATGTCCGTGCACCATGAGGTACATATACTAGTTTAGAGCATAAGCTCCGACTTGCATAATGTGCATAAATAAATAAGTACATGAGTGCATAAGTGCATATAGCTGGAATAGAACTGAAATGAAGGACTACTCTAGAATGTTCTGGAAGGAGGAAGAAGATTCCAGTATATGTGAACACATGTATTTAAAGATCTATCTATGCCGGGTAGTTCGGTAACTTAAGTGTGTGTTATCAATTATTCTCATATTACCGTGAATTCTATTACTCACTTCGTCATCGTGTCTACGTCCTCCATCCCTGGTATTAGACATCCTGCTCATCCTCATAACCTACTTTTATAAGACAGCCCCATCACCGCAACATCGTGCACGCTTGGACAAATCAATTCTTTGACAGGATAACAACTACCACTTCGAGACCTGAGGGTGCACATGCCGTGCTGAAGGGATGGATTGGATCGCCCTCCAAAAATCTTTCATCTTTATGGATCTCAATATCATTATCACTGTCGGATTAGATCAATGAGATAAAGATCAGAAGTGCAAGAGCACTCAATGGGCTACCCGCAGGTATCTCAGGTGAACTCTTCTATGGAGTTCTGGACAGAATTTCTCACTTTGCCCTGTACAAGGTTTGTAAGCAGCTCAAGCATGCTCAGAACGAAGAACAGAGAGCTCGTGATGGTCTTAGCACTACATGTACGGGGACCTTCAACAAGTCAATGGGTTTACCCTGCTGGTACATCATTCAGGAAATGATGTCTCAAAATCGAGGTATTTCATCCGCACTGGCACTTTGTTCGTCCGCAGGCAGGATTTGAACAGCAGATCCCCGATCCTCCTATTCTTGATCCTGTCATTATGCGACGGCGCCATAATGCTGAGGCTAAACGCTGAGCTCATAATAGGGCGCATCATAGGCAGCGGATCGCGCAAACTGGCCGTGTCCTGTCTCAATACGAGACCACGCAAACAGTTTTACGACATTGCACAGTCTGTGTTGAGCTTGGACACGATAGAACAAGATGTCAAGGATGTAGGGCAACTGGCCATACTCGTAGTAATTGTCCTAATACCTAAGGATATACCTTTCATCAAATTGAAACGTTAGAGCGAAATTATTTTGTGTACTTAAATCAAACTTTGAACAGGAAATAATTTTAATTGATACCAAACACTCAAACAGCTCAAATTTGCAGTAGATTTACCAAGTTAATAGAGAATCTGATTTAATTCCATCCAAATGTAAATTAGCTCACAATGTCTTGAAATCTTAGATACAATAAAATGGCTGTAAATTTTTGAGGTTGTTTTAACAAAAAAAAAAAATTACAAGTAATTATGCACGGTTATAATTGTACGTGCGTTTATTATTTATTTACAGCTTCTAATTGGTTTTTTCGTAACTGTTGTGGGGCTAATCGATGAATCCATATTTCCAGGCAGAATAGGGTTTTAAAGGGGGGGGTTGTATCACGACTCCTGTTTGACGTTTAGAACACTTACACTCAGATTTCATTTGCAGATACCACTACGAGAATAACGCCTTACGACATGTACCCTCTTCCGTGAACACCCTCCCCAGGAGGGGGAGAGAAAAACTCACGGCTACCTGAGTTTGCTTTCATCATCCTACAAACACAAGATCACTGCGAGAGAAGCGGTGTGGGGGTCTTGCTGGATTCGAATCAGCTTTCTCCTGTCTCAAGTGGGGCATGTGTCCACGCTACCTAGACTCTACTTGGGAGGACGGCCCGGACAGTGTACCACTGTACCATCCGGTCCTGTACAGTGTCCAAGGAGTGATGCTTATGTGGATCACTGATAATTAAGAGAATTTTGTGTTCTTAGTGAGGCTCTTTGTGATGTTGTTATTGATCTAGAGGAATAATATTATGTATTATGACCTGTGTGTTTGACACTATCACCACCACATTACCCTCACAAATTTATCTGTAAACATTATGTTGCGTTGCTACAGAAACAGGCATAAAATTTACTAACAACAACCTGGTATGCAAGAACAAGCCCCTCGCCCCCTCGTGGCGCCCTCTGTAAACGCTCAATATATCTGATGCTCATATGAGATAGCGAAGAAGAGAAGCGCATCCAGGTCGCGGCGAGACAAGCATCACTCATCGTCGGAACTAACTTGCCGTCTAGTCGATTTCTCTCATTGACGACACAACCCTTTGAACGAAACACCCGACTACTATCCTTACGGTCATTTTTCTAATCTAGTTAAATCAACTCACTACTTCAAAGATTATTCGCGCCTATTGGCTCCAAATATACGCCCTGGCTGCTATGGATACCCGATGGAGGATTGAAGGCCTGCGGCACAAAGTTGTGGAGGGTTTTCTTCATTGCTTGGGAAGTCAATTTACATGAAGGGCGTATGAGTGACAGGAATGTTGACAGAAGGACGGTTATGAGGGAGATGAGATGTGTCTGAAGAGGGAAGTTACGCTGGACTGTGGCTGAGGTGTACGAGTTTGAGGCTTGTCCGCTAAGACTTGAGCGGAGGATTGTGATGAGATCCGCCACCTGGAACATTTTGAATCAGCAGTCCTTGTAGCCTGAACGCCTACTCTCATAATAGAATTGGATATTTTGAGATCACACTTCGCGCGGTTGCGACGGATAAGATGAAGCAAACTGAGGAATCTGAAGTTTTACTTTGATTCTTCCTTAGACAGGTATTCACGGTTGTGAGGAGAAGCAACGGGACATAAGTCTCATCTAGTGTAACCCTGTAGTGGTACCGGCGAATTTTTCTCTGGTATAAGTGTTCGGCGCCAAGGTTGTATTATCTTAGTTCTAGCGACTGAGGATAGCGTACGCTTTCCGAGGTCTTTCGTCTGATTAGGGAACTTTAGGATGCACGTTTGCATGTTATCGGCAGACGTTATAAGTTTCTCAATAACAACAACCACAATAACATATTTTTCATTGTGGTTGTATTTATTCGTGATATAGTAATTCCAAGTCTATTACAACACAAGGGCTCCTCTCTGACCCAGGCCACACTTTCTACAGTGCCTATATGCCCTTTTGCCTCGAACCTAAGATAACTGATACGGTGGCCTATGACGGGTAGTCAAATAGCTCAGTTATTATCCCAACCAGGCGAGGCCTAGACACCAGAGTCACACGAAGTGCGTATCTCCGTCGGTATCTCCCTAATATCCCATCTTCCAGATATCCTCTTTTCACCGATACCATCAGCGCTCAGGTAGTAGGGCTCTTTCCTCGGGAAACAGTGTGATGCCAGAAAATCTGTAAACAGTGAGAGTTCATCTTGTTAAAAATGGCCAACTTAGTCTTCTTCATCACCACCATAACGGGAGCTAGGAACGCTCCGGAAACTGATCTGGTTGACTTTTACTACGTTACTAAGTAATGCGTGTATCTGTTGGTTCTGAAGATAAATTCCAGGTCTGTAGGGACACCACGTACAGGTTGAAACGCTGTCTTCGCCTGCCACCTATCTTTCAAAAGATAGAATTAATAACGTAAGTTGTGAAAAGGCGGATGGTTCGGTACCAATCGTCTTTCGTGCCGATGTTAAATTTCGTCGAAAGATAAAAATCTCTTTAACCAAATCTCGAAGAAGAATGCGCCATCTTTCAAGCCTAAAATCAACCGGATGCCCGTGGGCGGATATTGAGGTCTGTCAAAATTCAAGCCAGAACGTATGTTGAATGAATTGCTGGTCAATCCATGTCACGTTACAGCTACGGCGTTTGGTAAACGAAACTAGGCAAACGGAGTTCAGAGAGCGGAGCTTGAATTGATTAGCGTTTGGCGTTATTAGTCTTAAATGGTTATCAAAGATGGTTAAAGTATGTTGACAATTCCATAGTTCAGATGATACCGGATTTTAGTGTTTTTAATCTGATTCTTTACCATGTCCTCCTTCCAGATAAAAATTCCGAATGATTCATACTCTAACAAGATACTTATTTACATCTATGTAGATCTACATACAATTTCACGGAGTTGTTCGGTCGCTACATGCCCAGGAGTAAAATTCTGCTAGTAACGTAGACAGTCACTCTGCACAGTGTATCCTCCCGTTTCATAAATCTCTTTTTAGATGGTATTTTCTGCATTAAAGCGAATACATAAACATTTAGCCATACTACTGAGATAGGGAGCTGATGACTTAAGCCTTGGGTGAAGCTGGAGATAACCGAAAGAATTACGATGTGAACAAGTATGATATCCAACTATGACACGCAAGTATTCGGTAAAGACCTAAATGAACGATGACCACGGCGTTAAAATTCTTTCAATTGGGTAAATATTCGAACAGACAGGTATCAACTCATAAAGTGAGCGTGAAGCTCCCGTCACCACGATGATTTCTCATGTCTATAAGACCAATTCTCATAGGCGCGGTGGAGCTGGTTAGTAGCTCAACATACTCAGATCATCAACAAAGTTTGATTTATTCTGGACCATGCATTGCTAGAGAATAGGCCATCAGTCTAGATATCTGGTCTATCCAATGTTGAACAAGAGCTCCGGAGCTGATCCTTGCGGCGTAGTTCAAAGAGACTTCTTTGAGGCCGATATCCAGCAGGATTTCCCTCACAACTTGTAGAATGTAAATATTTTAGGTACCTAGCTTCTTCTCTGAGTCACCATTGAGTAGCCCTAGCGGGTATCGGATGCGCTCTACTCTGAACCAGGGATTCATAGGAAATCCTAATTCAAAGTATCATAGACCACTTATTCAGGCTAGTAAGGGTATTGCCTCGTTAAATTATGGCAAAAAGAAATCGTGTCACTGGGCGGCCAAGTGACGATTCGGGCTGGATCTCTTGAATAATCGAATCTTATCCCTGCTAATTATCTTGATCATTCAGTTTATCACAGTCTTATTAGGTATGGTTTCATGTCTGCTTCGATTTACTCGATTCGATAGTTATCTATGCGCGAGAGGTTTGATTACCTCCTTGAGCTACAATGTGTCGCCAGCACCAATTTGGTACGGCAACATAAAATTTTGTATCCAAGTCATTGTGAGAGAAAAGGTTCAGGCTTTTTCTTGATAAGGATGCATCTGCAACATTTTTGGAGGTCTCAGACCCGTAAATTATGTCTACTCTTTATCTATGGTACAATTGCTGGAGAAATAGAGCTACAATTCAAATTGAGATTTATCTGACATCAGGATACTTTCGTCGTCGCTGTTTGTTCGAGGAATTTCTTCAATAGCTTTTATTGTGAGGGGGTATTCATGCTTCAGTAAATTTATCTGTTTCTGAACTAGAGGACTCTCAGATGCCCGAGCTTCTAGATCAATCATACGTCTCGTCAGCCACATTATAGTGTCATAATAAGGGCGGAGACTATTCGAATTAAGCTTGAGTCGACGGATAAATAGAGGAATCTTATGACGGTGACCTGCAAGCTTATGCCGTTGTATTCGCCAACCTTGCCAGCCTGGCATCAACTTATACTCACAAATTTTAAATGCAAGCTTGTGATATTTTGAGCTTCGAGCAAGAATTTTGACATATTCATTCCAATTACGAATATCTAGCTCAAATCCATAACTGACTAGGTCTTCGATTGTCATATTAAGTTCTATCATTTTTTTCTGTGCTACTAGACTCTTCATGTAAATTTTTAAGGGATCATTGAGCCTAAGTTGGTGAAAGTACGGGACTTCATCGGTTTTTGAAGTATCATCTTGGGAAGTTATTTTGGAAATTGGAGGCAAAGGAGACGCTTCTTCCTTCACAAACGATACTGCTTTTTCCCAGTATTGCTTTACTCCATCATAATCGCGGAGAGAAAACTTAAGAGACATCACAGCTGTCAAAATTTTCAAGGTCTCGCCAGCTTTTTCCCGTTCTTCCGGTATTAAGGACTTATAATGACTCAATAGCTCCGAGGCAGCTTTAGACTCCCCATATTGATTAAGGATATATGCAACAAAGCTGTAAAATAACGCCGGATACAAAATATCGATTGGCATTTGATAACCAGTTTTTCGAGCAGTTTCAGATAGATCTTGAGGATCTATTGACCCCATAGTTTCTGCGAATATTTGTAAGGACCTCTTAAATCTATCTTCATTTGTACTTTCATTGTACATTATTCTGTCTTGTGTAGCCGCAGCCCTTAGGGTCATAAATTTTGTGCTGATCCCTTGCTTAATTCTCGATTCCAGAAGACGTTGGTGTACCAGATCAAACATATTCCATTCCTGGGTTGCTAAGAACCCCCCGAGTAAAACGGCGTAGTTGAAGCTGGTTGGTTTTATTTCAGCTTCGGGCATAACCTGAGTCAGTAACTTAAGCGCAATATTGGGCTGTCTTGTCATAACTAAAGCCTGCATGAGAGCAGAATAAGTATATTGATCATACTCGAGACTGTTTTCGGCCATGACTTTGAATATTCGATTGACATTGGTTAAGTTTCTATTTAAGGCGTAGCCAATCACTAAAGAATTCCACATTGATATTTTGGGTCCGGGAAGGTTTTGTTTCAGAGATGAAAGGCAGATTTCTTCAGCTTCAGCAAATTTGTTATTTCGGATTAAACACGTGACCAGAAAGTTAAGCATTGTGTTACTGTGAGGAATATTTAGTTCTGTTGCAAGTTCCAAGAGTCCCCGAGCATGGTTCAGGTCAGCTTTGCGTGCACTTATCGCCATCATTGTGCCTATTGTATAGTGATCAGGCTGTAGACTTGGATTGTTGAAGATCTCTTCGAAGCAAGAAAATGCTTTTTCTGTATCATGTATCTTTACGTATACACTGAGGCGAATATTCCAGCAAAGAGTGTCAAGGCGCACCTTATAGACATCTTGTATTTGGTCAAAGAGCTTTTCAACTACTTTAGACTCGCCTCGTCTAGCGTGTACATATAATAGAGGTGCAAAATCATTTGATGTAAGGGGTGCCGCTTCATCGATATCTTCAAAATAGTCAGACCTACCGGATTCATCCTGCATTCTTCGCATTCTCACGTCACTGCGCGATTTCGCAAATGTCTCCTGGGTATTCTTTTTGTAACGACCAACATACTGCTTGAATAATGCATGGACAGTTTCTGCATCTCCTTGCCTAGCAAATTCCTTGAGACACATCCTATATGCAGCCCGACTCGGCCTAGAATGCATAGAAAAAAAATCGTCGAGCACTTCCTTCATTCCGAGAACATCATGAAGGTGACAAAATTCCTGTAACACAGCTAACAAAGCACTTTTGCTTATAGAGAAGTTTTTATTGAGGCGCGCTGTCCTGTAACTATTTAAAAGTCGCGCTCTTTTCTGATTTTTAGCGAGAAAAACAAAAAGATTTGAGTAAAAATCTCCAGAAATCGATGTCCAACCTGAAATACTTTTAATCAGGTTAAGATAAGACGTTTCATTGCCCAGATATGTTGATCGCAGCACTTCTTCTACAATAATAAGAGCAAATTTTTTCATGGAAGAAGCTTGTTCGCGCTCTGCTTGCCCGCTAGCAATGTTTACCCAGCTAGTTAGTGAAAGAGCCGTAGGAATTTCGGGAGATTCTTCTCCGATCAACCGATGATAGTTTAATTCGTGTGCTAAAGACGGCTCATTCTTCCACAACTTGAAAGCTTGTGACCATTTATTAGCCTTAATTAAGTATCGCAAAATATCTTTGCATCCAGAAGGAAATTTTAGTCTTCGAGTAGCGAATCCGTAAACTTCAAGAGCTGATCGATGGTCATTTAACTTCAGATAACTTTGGATGACATGCTGACACACTGTCGCATCTTTTTCACTCAATCCCAGGCTTTCAAATAGCTGCGTTACCCTCTGGTGGTCTACTTTTCTATCTGAATTTTGTAAATAATATAGTAGAGGTTTGCGAAGGGAATTCTTTTCACTGAAATCGAAGTTCTCATATCGTTTCCAAACCCTTTCAGGGTCGAGCTTATCTGGGAGATTTAATTTCTCCTTCAGTTCGGCAACGGCATCCTCAAAGATTTTGGAAAGCTCAGAGTCTTCTTGAATTCCGCTGCTTAAAGATGGCGTAGTTTTAGATGAATAGTTCCGGTGGCTAATTTTTCGAAGCCAGGATCTGGTATGTAGCCTATCTGATCTTTCACGGCAACTGCCCCAGATCTTCAGATTCTGACCCAAAAATAGGGTTTGATGTAAAAAGTCGTAAAGAGATCTGGTAGAGCAGCAAGATCCCTGAGAGAGCTGCTCCTGGGCCAGAACAGCCACAATTGGTACAAGCTCCAAAATAATTCTTCTGTGTTTCTGGATGCTGTAATGGTATTTAGATTGTTTCTGCAAGCTATTTTTAAAAGTTGGCAGCAAGCGCCTGAGACAACCTGAGTCTAGACAAAGTGTAGTTCTTTCGAACATTACTTCCCTACCCTCGTTTAGAGTTGGACAGGATATTCAGGTTGAGCCGGGGGAGAAATAGTAGTTAAGGCCAACATGAAGCGATTTACGAGCTCTGAACTTTGGAAAATGTTTATAACTAATATGTGCCGAGTGTGATCGTGCTGGAAACCTGAAAGTAGAATTCGATTTTTTCTACTAATCAAAATCGATTTTTTATTAATAGATTTCTACCGAATATCGGGATCGATTACATATGCAGTAGACACTATGTAAATCGATATCGAGCCTTGTATATTTATTGATCAAATCTACCCTAGTTTTAATGTTAATATTTACATTACATATTCCGGCATTAAAAAAAATATCTGGGCATAAGTATTGCAAGTATAAACATTAATACCTAAATGAATATTAACAATAATTACACCGAACTCGCTATTGGTTTTAACTGCGCCTCCTGCAATGAAATATTAAGAAAAATCAATTACACGTACATATACAATTCTGTAAGGATCTCAATTGTAAATTACCCCCTGCGCAAGTTAAGGATTTCTGACAAGGTATACCCTAGTAATAAAACTCTTTATATAACGTTTACCCAGCGCCGGTATCCGCATGAAGATTTTTCCGGGGTTTCCCCCCTGTCCACAGCAATTCTAGATTTGTAGCAGCACTTAATCAATTGCAATTAATATTTAATCATTGTCACAATTAAATTCGCAGTCATCAAGTTATAATCAAGTTCATAAATAAAAACCGATAAAAACTCTCAGCTCGTGTCTCATTAATTGAAAATAGAAGACGAACAATCCAAAAATACCTGCAGTAGTGCATCGGTATTCGAGGAGACCTAACCCAGAACTTGGTCTTCGCGTTATTTCTCGCCGGGCCAACCCATATCAATTTCGTCAAGATATGAATGGGTCTTGACATTACATCGAGTCGGTCACGGTTACAGCTACATAGCTCAATACTGAACTTGTCCTGGAAATAAGTTTGCTATATGAATTCTGGAGGCAAAACTTCTGTAGGGCAATTCACGCATAGGTCTCGTAGGCTTCAACGAAATCAAGCCGTTAAACTGGGGTTCTTAGTATATAGTTCTTCCTAAGAAGTTCAGATGAAGTACCAAGATCTTGCGAACGATTTCAGGTACGGTATGTGGGCAAGTTTGCCGTTCAAGCTGCGCTTGACGCCAGAGGGAAATGCATGACTTTTGTTCCGAAAAAGCACTCTTCATGTGGTAAAAGTAAAGGGGAGCATTTAGAATGGGCTTCAAACTACTTCTTGTCATATTCTTTCTTGCGGTACATCCACGATAACGCTGCGCTGTACAAGGTCACCCATTCCCAAGAGCTGCTCTGAATGAGAAATATAGCACCCTCAGTTTGGCTGCCATACTAACCACATCTCAACCAAGTCGAGCAAGTGTGATGCAGAATGAAAGGTCAATTTACAGAGGGCCTTCCAGATCATGAGAGTTGGGCGGCAGCGAACGTCGGAGAAGCTGGAAAGCATTATACTGGACGTGTCGAATCCCATGGCACCAGATTTTCTGAATAGTTATGTATAGTAAAATCTCTATAACGCTATCCTCCGCAACCCTATATCCTCTATAACGCTATCAAATCAGCTCCAACTTATAAATTTTGCAGGCAACCTCCAACCTCCCGATATTTTCTCTGCTGAGAAGGTTTATCGTGTTATACAGGTTTATAGAAATGCTTAAATAGCATGGAATTTCAGTCTCACAAAGGTGTGCCCTTCGTAGACAAGTTCAATGACACCCTTAACTTCGTCAATAACAGCTCAGATTGTGGTTTGAGCACGAATTCCACCATAAAATCATGCAGCCCACGATTTTCGAGAGCCTCAGTGCCAGATACAGCTACCTAGACAAATCAGACCCGTCTTTCCACCCTACACAACAGCGTGAGAAGTCACTCAAGTGGCCGGAGCTAGACAAGGCGCTATTCCAATGGCATCAAGAGCGAAAGCCGTACATTACAATCTCTGGTTAGCTATTAATCCGGTAGGCAGCTCGTTTTTGGCAGCATCTTGTATGTTATCAAAGAACGGAGGTGCCTCAATTTAGCAGTGGCTGGCTTACTGTATTTAAGAGGAGATATAACATCTTTGAAAGGAGTCAAGCTGGTACGAAAGAAATCGAATTAATCAAATAATCTAAAGAGAGAAGCTTTACAATGTACATGTTTACGGTTTATAGTATCTTCCACAGAATCATTGACGTCATAGATATCTCGAACATGCGATGATGTCATAGCCTTAATGGATAGTTGACATAATTTAGCAAGGCTCTTTCTGCAACAACGCTTAGGCAACAATTCGCCTAAGCTCAACTAATGGTTAAACCATAACAACATCAAATCATGGATTCGGCCTGATGAGGAAGGAATTATTGTTAAAGCTGCTATCGCAGAGCAGCTTGTACAGATACAAGAACTGGCAAGGCAATATCCTCCTCAAGATGTCTATAGCTGTGATGAAACTGGCATCTTCTGGAAGATGGTACCTGATAGAGGCCTTCCTACACAGCAGACCTCAGGTACAAAGAAAGAGAAGGCTCGGATAATAGTACACTTCTGCTGTAATGCTGATAGCAGCGGCAAGCTTCCAGTGTGGTTTATTGGCAAGGTTGCTGATCCAAGGTGCTTAGGCCACATGTGGAGCATCATGACGACTGTAATAACACCTTTTTGAAGCAACTAGATGGTTATGAAGTGGCTATGAAGGGGAGAAATGAAGATTAGAAGAGACAACAGACCATTAGGTCTTGGCTCACACAGACTTGGCGACAATCAACTCAAGCAACTTAGGAGGTCTTGATTTGAGTCAATTGCGGTTTATGGAGTTGAGATTGCTTCCAATCCAGCTACGGATAATCATTTACTTACTTCTTACCCCTACTACAGCACAAACATAAAACTAGACTTGCATGGCTTGGAACTCGATACCTTAGATGAGTTGAGTTGATTGCGAGTTATTGTCGGTTAATAGGCGTATGGCACTGGGGTATACGTGTTTAATTTTGTTATCATATAAGCATTAGTTAATCATATTACATGCTTTATTAAGAGCGCTAGGCTCTGTCGTAATTTAGGCATCGATGCCATGGCGAGATAGCAAGGTATATAGAACTAGATCACTTGTTTAATGATTTTAAGGCCTTTAACCAAGTGACCCCTGTTGTACCAACAGTTATAATCAACCAAGTCAAGGATTTTTTTTCAATTAATGAGACACGCGCTGAGAGTTTTTATCAGTTTTTTGACCCAAATCAAGGATTGCGAAGAAAGGTAATTGTTGGCCAGTCTGGGCTCACGTGATATTTCTCTATCGCTATATGCTCTATAACACGATACTAAAAGTCCTCTGGAATCCCTGGTAACACTCTAGCTGGTGCAGCCGCGAAAGAAGCTATGAATATGCCACCGCCCCCACCTTCCCCGCTCACATTTGCCTCTGCCAAAACTTGGGTCAGTAATTCGAAATCAGGAGCCTATAAAGATTATTGGTTACAAAACGCCCCTAAATCGTACCAGGACCTGGAAATTGACTTCCTCGCGGGCTGCCCCGCGGAGCAGTCACTACCGCGACAACATGTCGCTCACATATATGCTGCACGCTCCGGACATGGAGACTTCGCATCATATCATGCCCGCTTTGACCACGATTCCGCGCACAACACATGCAGCTGCAACGAATCCAAATCGCCTATACACTTCATAAACTGCAGGCTGAATACAGTTCGGCTTCCAAAGCCACCCAGAGGCTGCCCAAGCAAAGCCATCTTCCTTCTCGGGACTCCCACTGGAGCTTCAAAACTTACTAAATGGCTGGAAGAGTCGAAATTCTTCACCGAAATCTGTCCTAGATCCCTCCAGACTCGACAATCATAGACGGCTAGCAGTAGCCAAACCATAAAATTGAACATACAATTGTGATCTAGTTTCATAACTTCTTATACCGATGGCGCAAAATGAAGTCTTGGGGGCTATTTCATTTTTTTTTTTCTTTTCTTTCCTTTCCTCTCTCTTTCTATCGTATTACGGGAGTATCATCTCTCCATTGAATTATTCCCTCTAATGTGGACTAACAACGTTGTCGGAAAGGTGATGATTCAAGTCACTTGCCACCGCAAATCATCTCAGGTCTCCTCTCTAGTTTGGGGGAGTTGGGGGCCTCAGGCATCCGGAGCAGTAAGCTCTGGCGTCCTATCCAATTTGGGACTAAAATATTTTACCATTAGTTAGACGTTAAATAACAAACAACAAACAAACAAACTAAAAGTCCTATCGGACTGTATAGCATTACAGAGGTTTTACTGTACAGAACATTCCTAGGTTGGATGGTATAGTGGTACATCGCCCCGGCCGTTCTCCCAAGATGAGTCTGGAAACGTGCTCCACTTGAGACAAGAGAAAGCTATTCTGACTCAAGCAACACCCTTACACCGCCTCTCTTGCGGTATTATCGTATACATAGTCTGACAAAAGCATACTTATAAAAATGTGGGTTTCTCGCGCTTTTTCCTATGGAGATTATTCACTGGAATAGTTAAATGCCTAAGGAATTAACTTCGAAGAGCTATCTGCAAATAAAATCGTAGTATGAATGTTCCAAACGTCAAAAACTGAGTCGTTCTACGGACAACATATATCTTCCGAAAATACCTACGTGGGACGAGGCGCCAAATCAGGTTTGTGAGAAAGAAAGGTACATGCTCGGGAGCTGTCAAGCGATCGTCAAAGCTACAGGAGGATCAACAAGAAGCGGTAGCTGCACTACCTTTGCGCTAGCTAGTTAGCCTTGTTCCTGGCCTTCTCCATACCGGAGTTACGGATGTAGGGAAAAATGTTACAAACCACAAAATGTATTTACTCTAGGGAACGTCTAATTCAATCACACATTTTGCTATTATGATCACATAATCACGAGCTGCTGGGGTAATATCAGTATCAATACTTGGATCATACAATAAGCGAGCCCATAGCAGGGATTTAAGTCAGGTCGATGCGCGTCTATTTGCAAGGTAACAACGCGCTATCTTGTTATCTTGTAAATAGACGCACACCGACCTGACTTAAATTCCTGCTATAGGCCCGCTTATTGTATGATCCAAGTATTGATACTGGTATTACCCCAGCAGCTCGTGATTATGTGATCATAATAGCAAAATGTGTGATTGAATTAGACGTTCCCTTAATCTAGTCTACCCCCAGGGTAAGTTCTCAGCATGCACTAAAACCTCGCTTATGAATATTATCCCCACTAATCTTATGTAATCCCTGCTAGTCTTCACACCAAAAGAAATTGAAATTGTTGGCCTGAGTGATCAGGCTTTATACTGGACTGCTGCTTTGACCTCTTTCCCCCCTCCCTCACCTACGCACATCAATAGACATCGTTGCTATTACTGTCTACAGAATCATCATCATCAGCAGCTTTTTCATCTAAGAGAATCAATAAATCGTTACTCTTAACATTTAGCATATCTCATAGGCCAATTATTCTTTAAAAGATGAGTCAGGTACAACCAGCAGCTCACATACACAACGCCAAACGATAAAACAGAGATCAGCGTCTCCAGTTAGGCCCAATTTTCATGGAAAATAAATATCTGAGGTAACACGTCTAGATCAAAACTCTCCACGATTCGGGAATGAGTCAGACAAATATTGCAAAACAACTCGGCATATCTCGAAACCAGGTCAGATACACCCTTTGTACTCCGTACATTGAATCCAAGAAAGTTGCAGGTCGGCCCCCAACACCGTCCTCCTCTGACGTTGTCCGGATTGAGGCTTTCATAAAATCATCCTCTGAAGGTCGTCGAATGTCATAATTTGAACTTGCCCATGTGTTAAAGTTATGAGTTTAGGGAAGTAGTACTACGCATGCTGACCTTGTGAGCTAAGAGTAAGAGTGTTATATTTGTAATCTAGTAGATCTGTATGTACTGGTGACGACTATTGGAGTGAACTGTTTAATCTAAGACGTGAGTGCGAAGCTCTTATTTATACCTTTGTGCGGCCGCTCCTCGGCTAATACAAGCTAATGAAAATAATCAAACATGTCAAACTCATATCACGTGATTTACACGTTTGCTGGAGTACAACACCATGGCTCCTTTCAGGATTTTGGAGTGAGTGAAAGGGTTATTCAAAACGAGCCTAAAAAAGGGGTTATGGACGTTATCCAGCGCTGAAAAAGCCTCCCCTTTCTGAAGAGGTTAAAAGGAAGCGTCGGGAGTGGGCCGAAGCCCACAAGGACTGGACTGTTGAAGATTGGATGGCGATTCTTTGGACTGATGAGACCTGGGCCACAGACGGCCAACATAAGAGAGAATGGGCAACGCGAAAGGTTGGTATCTTTGTACCTCAACTAATAAAAGATGCTGATCTAACTCTCAGTTCAAGATAGATGAAGAAGTCAACGCCACCTGCATAGTAGAAAAGGTGAGAAAGAGTCTTGGCTGGATGTTTTGGGGAAGTTTCGCAGGGATAGAGGAAGGTCTTTGCCTTTTCTGGGAGAAGGAATGGGGGTCTATTACCTCAGAACCATACTCTCAGAGAATTGTACCGCTGATTGATGGAATGGTGAGCATGAGACCATGGGTTTCAGTGATGCAGGACAATGCTCCTTCACACAGCGCAGCGGGAACAATCGAAGAGTTCCGGGAGAGGTTCATTACTCCGATTGACTGGCCTCCGTATTGTCCCGACCCGAATCCAATTGAGCACGTATGGGATAGTATGAGAGATTACATACAGTACCATTATCCGAGATTGGAAAGGGGAAGGCAGCGATCCTACGATGAACTTCGAGGAGTAGTGAAAGAAGCATGGAATGACGCGACTAAGCCGGATAATCTTGAGAAGCTCACCAGAAGCATACCCACGAGATGTGAGGCAGTCATACTTGCTCAAGGCGAGCCTGTAAAATATTAAATCTGCTATGTAAAGTAAATTTGCATGTACTTGTTCATCTGAAATCGATTAAATTCAAAAAATGTTACCAATTTGAGTTAAGCTCGTGAACTAGTGCCAGTGGTGAAAACCTCTGTCCGGCAAAACACCATACAAAGAATCCCTGTCAGAATATCTGAAAACCTCATCTCAGAAAAGATGCTACCTAACTAGGCTTAAAGGATCCGATTTCACCCCACAAGTTGGATCCACTGGTGAAAACTTACCCTGGGGGTAGAGTATGGCCACGGTATACTTTTGACTGTGGGTCTGTGAGGGCTGCATATCGCTTCAGGGATTATATCCCAAGTGCTAGACTAGCCAAAGTCTAATATCATTGCCCGATCATCAAGGCAGCAACTATATTGCATAATTTTCCTTTCCCATCACTAAAGACAACCCAATTTACGTCATCGCCAGACTTATACAGTGTTGCCACCCTAATGATTGTTAGTTTGCATAGACGACAAGCATTAAAGTGGGATTTCTTGAAAATCTTTCGCTTACTAGGAAACGGTCATACCTCTTTCGCGAGACATCCTGGAAACACTTTACCGCATGAGGGACAATACAGTAGCTTACAAAAGTGGTCAAATAAATCACCAAATCTAATACATTTCACCAAAACCTTACAACATGATCTTGAAATGAAAATATTACAGCATTATATGCAAATTTAATTCCTTTACTGTCGCTGAGACAATTTTGAAGCAAAAAAAAGAGAATTGTTTATTCTATAGTGGTCTTGGCGTTCTCAATTACTCGACCAGTTTTGGAAGCATCATTTTGAGACAAGAACTCAAAGATCTTTTCCCAACTAGCCATCCAATCCACGAGATATTTTCTCTTGCTTTTGCAATTTCTTATTATTTGCACCTTTAAACAACCATGGAAACTGAACCAACCGATTTCTGCGCTAATACATAGATGAATGGTGAAGATACGACCTGTCAATTAGGTAAAAGCTACAGAAGTAGCGTTATTTGAAATACAATCGAATCGATCGGTGAGGTGATGAGTGCATCTGTAGCGTGATTTGAATCTCAATGGAATTCAATCGATTGGAAAAGATAGAGTTTGAACGACGGCGTAAAAGAACTCCAACCATCGTGTAAAAAGGAAATACAAAAGTCAGATTAATTGTATTTATAGGAATCATTCAGCCTCCAATATCAAAATTATTTAATCAATTGATTCATACTTATCTTTTGAAAATACTTCTACCCTGAACGAGATTATGTGGGATTTTTATCAAAGTAATATTTTCTTTAAAAAATATGAAAAAGATATCTCCCGACCAAATCACATCCATTGCAAAATTAGTCCATGAAGGGAAATCAAAGAATGAAATTTCAACAATATTAGGACTCAGTCATGCCACTGTTGTAAAATACCGAAAGATGATAGTGAAGGAAGCACCGAAATTGAAGAATGGACGGCCACAAAAACTATCAGCTAGAGACAAGCGAGAAATCGTCCGTTTAATGGTAAAAGGGAGCGCTAAGAAGGCAGTAGGAGCGTCCAAACCAGTAAATTCAGAAAGAGAAGATAAAGTTTCCGCTCAGACTGTCCGGCGGGCTTTAAGGGAGCAAGGCCTGAAGGCGATAAAAAGAAGAAACCAAAGCTGTCAAAAGCTCATCAGAGAGCTCGCTTCAACTGGGCTTTATGCCACGAAAATTGGACGAAAAAAGACTGGAAAAGGGTGATTTGGTCAGACGAAACCAAAATAAACAGGCTAAATAGCGATGGGATGAAATATTCTTGGGTTAAAGGCCCAAAGAATTTGCAACCAGAAGCGATCGAAGAGACCCTGAAGTTTGGTGGGGGCAATCTAATGATATGAGGGTGTATGTCATGGTATGGTATAGGTGGAATGGGCCGTATAGCTGGACGAATGGATTCTAAACAGTATTTGGAAATCTTGGATAATTTTCTAGTACCTACTATAGATAGAATTGCCAGAGAGTCCGACTCGGTACCTGCAACTGAGCTCATCTATCAGCAAGATAACGACCCAAAGCACACATCCAAGAACACAAAAAGCTGGATAGCTTCTACAAATCTCAAGACAATGAATTTGCCCTCTCAATCGCCGGATATGAACCCGATTGAGCATCTTTGGGGTCGGCTCAAGTGTCGACTCGGTGAGTATCCAGAGCCACCGAAAGGTATACATGAATTGTGGGAAAGACTTAGGGAAATTCGGCAAAACTTAGATCCAATTTTATGTCAGACTCTAGTTGAGAGTCTGCCGTCGCGTGTTTCAGCTGTAATAAAGGCTAGAGGGGGTCATACAAAGTATTAAAATGATGCTTCTAAAACTGGTCGAGTAATTGAGAACGCCAAGACCACAGTAGAATAATCAATTCTCTTTTTTTTGCTTCAAAATTGTCTCAGCGATAGTAAAATAATTAAATTTTCATATAATACTATAATATTTTAATTTCAAGATCATGTTGTAAAGTTATGGTCAATTGTATTAGATTTGGTGATTTATTCGACCACTCTCGTAAGCTACTGTATATCTTGTAAAAGCTCTATAGATATAGGGGGTCAAGGTTAAGTGAAGTCGCCTGTCATTTACAGGGGTTTTTTTGCCAGTATTTACCCAAACATAGTAATCTACCGCGATGATTACGATTAAGCGAGGCCAAATATGGTAAAGCTTAAAACTCTGCTCAAAAATTAGGTGAGAGAAATTGAGGTCGACAGAAGTGAAGTCGCCTGTCTCTCTCCACTTTGTTTCGCACTAAGCCTTAAAAATCGAGTTCATACGTCGTATTAAAACTTGCAATTCAGGTTTGCTGTTGATACAGATTTTTTAGCCTAATATGAAATAGGACCCTCGTTTACATTCAATACTTCCTCACATCTTCTAGCCATACTCCCAATCAGTTATGAGCTTTTCCTCTGTTATACAATGGTACTATGGCTCTAGCACAATGTGTCGAATCTCCGCCCTGTTCCGCTGTCTCGTCCGCTCAAACTCCAGGTATCGTTCTTGTATGTAGTATTTCATCATGCTCCATACATTCTTAATCGGATTAAAGTTAGGAGAGATGGCAGGCCAGAGCATAGATTCAACTCCATTGGCATCGAGAAACTCCCTAGCTGGACGTCCTTTTTGAACAGAGGCGTTGTCGTGCATAAAGATGTAATCATGGCCCGTCTCTTCTCTTTTGTCTCTGATCCAATTACCTATTCTTGGGAGGATATGTTCACTGTATCCTTCAGAGGTCATACTTCCCCACTCCCAAGAGACACAGGGGCCTCGTTCGATTCCCGTGAAGCTTCCCCAGAACATCCAAGAGTTATTCTTCTTGTAACGATCGATAAAACACAAGTGTCATCAAAGTCCTGGACCCTCTTTTGACGATATTAGAGTCCGAGATATTTTTGAAAATGAATATGATTAGATTAACCTTTCTGGTAACATATCCAGACATTACTCAGCTATCGTTTATCCATGTCTCGTCACTCCAAAGAACTCGTGACCACTCTTGACACCAATTCAAATGCTGTTCACTCCCTCATATTCGGACCGCACGATGATTTTCAGAAAGCGGGGGAGAGCTACGTGGAATTCGCCGCTCGTAACCTCGTTTTCTGAGCGTATTCTGAATAGCGTGTTCACCGGCACTCCAACGACGAAAGTGGAGAGCCAGTTCAAGAAACGAAATTTGCCTAGTTTCCCGCGAAGAACAAACAAATGCTTCCAGCTCATTAACTTAGGCTGAGCTTAAGAGCTGTGGACGTCCTGTCCGAGGTTGTGGAGAGGCACGACCAGATCTGACCGTATTCCGAACCTGAAGGTTTCTAACATCAAGTTGATCTGCTATTTCTCCATTAGAGTCCGGCTCTGTGGAGTGTGAGTATCTAGATGTAGTTAATTTATTGGGAAAGTTTTCTTGTAGCTGAATTCCTGTAATCACCTGCAATCCTTGATCTCGAGTAAGATAGGTCGCACGTCTGCTAATAGATGGAGTAATTTGAGTATTCATTCTGCTAAGATTTTTTTCAGCAATGAGGTACATTTATCTATTTGATTGGAAATTGCATATTTGTGTTGAACGCATGAAACTTATTGTATTTTCTATCGCGCTAAAGATTTGGTAAAGTTTGTGTAATGAAGGAAAATCTTGTTCCAGATGTCTAGAGAAAATTGAGGTCAGCGATAATGAACAAATCCGAATCTTGTAAGAGACGAATTGAGAGGATACTTTGGAAGAAATGAAACTTGGCACAGAAAATTATGTAACAGTACTGGGATTCCCTGCTTTAGGGACTTTACCGTACCTTCACCGTCTGCTGTTTAAGGCTGACAAACCCCCTCCACGCCAACCCCTTTCGATTGAGCGAAAACTTCACTTACCCTTGACCCCCTGTAGGAATTTTTTCTTGGCGCCCAAATTTTGTTAAACCTTATATTACTAAGAGATATTCTCATTATAGTCGTCCCTCTCTAACTCGATGGTGGGTTCCGGTATAAGTGTTGAAAATATTCATTGTAACTTGGACTTTTATATTTGCAACATTTACCCTTACAGGTCATTTTGCGGGCAGGGGTAAGTATTGCAAATGTAAATGGTTGAATTTCAATGAATATTTTCAACACTTATACTGGGACCCACTATCGAGTTCGAGATGGACGACTGTATTTTGCCTGGAAAAATGGATTTATCGATTAGCCCCACAACATTTACTAAAAAACTGTCTAATTATAAACTGTAAACAAATACTGAACGAACCTACAAGTACATGCGTGCTGAATTATTTTTGTACAACTTTGTTGACCAACATCTCAAAATTTTACCGTCTATTTATTACTACAGGGGTTTTGGACAACTTACGGATTATATTTCATTTGGGATAAAATTAAATCAGATACTCTATCAACTTGATAAATCTATTACACACATGAACTGTTTGGGTGTTTAGCATCATTTACATCTATTTCCTGGTCCAAGTTTGATTCAATTACACAAAACAATTTCGCTCCGTAGCATTGTTTCAATTTAATGTGAGGAATGTACCTAATTACCAGGCCATTTAATACGGGTATGGTCAGTTGCCCTACTCCTTGATATCTTGTTCTACCGTTTCCGAGCTCAACACAAGTAGTGCAATATCGTCAAACTTTTGTCTTCAAGCTTGAAAGGGGATAGAAATTATATTATTTGGGAATCTAAAGATATATGATATGAATTACAAAATGTTTTCTGTAAATACATTGCTACTGTAGGTCCGTGCAGTTCTGCTTACTAACATTCTACTCTTGACTCTAAGGTTAATAGACTTACTCCTCAACATTTTGGCATGGTCTTGTGTTGAGACAGGCTCGACTAGCTGCCTATCATGCGCCCTATTATGTGTAAAGTTGTGTTTATTCGTGCTATCTTAAGTCTAAGACTATCATAAGACTAGGGCTCTTCTCTGTCCTTAAATATGAATGGACAGTTGGTGTTTTGCGTTAATCTACATCGTTTCCTGCATGTCTCGTCCACTTCGCCCTGAAACATCATACTTTTCCAACAGGCTGGGAGTTTGTTACTTCGCCCTGAAACATCATACTTTTCCAACAGGCTGGGAGTTTGTTACTTCGCCCTTTTCTCTATCCTGAGTTGCTGGTAGTGATGGCATATCCAGCAGACCTAGCGTGATTTGGACCGCCTCATACAGTTTTTTACTCGATACGTAAGATCCGGGTAGATTAAATTCCGACCAAGTAATTCTGCCATTGTTAGTTTTAGAGCTGGACGTCGATTACGCTCATATTGATAACAATGTACATGGAAACAGTTAGAAGATGAATTAGTTATGAAGGATTACTAGAAACAACCTATGAAATTGAGAGGCTATGGAACAAGTGGCCTGAAGTACTTGTGTTTTGAGAGTTTTTTATATTTTATATTTTTTGATTCATCTTGCAATCAGCCTCTAAGTTACAAGTGTTTAGAGAGTTGAAAGTTGCCAGAAATGCTTCGCCGCTTTCGTTGAACGCGATTGTTGATTACAATCTGCATATAATTTTACTGGACGTGAATACGTCTGCTGTAGCGACGCGGATATCAAATTCTGTTTGATTAGTAATTCAATTCGAGTTCACCTCTCGACGGATTCAGCATCAAAAAACTGTTGCAATAAAATTTCAAGGGGGTTTGTATCACGACTCAAAAAATAGTCTATCATCGTCGAACTTTCCACTTTTAAGTGGCGCTGTTACGGGCTGTAGCCTGGAAATATGGGTCCGGAAATATCCGGCCCCGCCTGTACAGTGTCTCAGCCCTAAAGATTGTTAGTGGCTAATGTTGATTTTGTGTGTCTATACCTTGCAGCCACTCATCTTAACATACAAAACTAACATCATCCTCTAACAATCTTTAGGGCTGAGGCACTGTACAGAAACGCGTTAAATGACAGGGGGTAACGCGCTAAGAGAAGACAAAATATGTCGGACGCACACTTTCAATACCTTCTTCAGATAAAATATCAATTCATTTTTGGACACACGTTCGCGAAAAGCCGAAGTGGAGTCCTTTTACAGGCGCGAACAGTAATAGCTCAATATGCTCGCATATCTGGGACAGCTAAGAGGAAAAGTCCATCTAAGCTACGATCGCACTGGATCACTACCCTCTGTCCAAACTCTCATGCCAGCTACCTGTTAACTCCCGTCTGACAACACAATTGTCAGGCCGGCTCAACATTCCACCACACTTCGTAATGAACAAATCTTCCCATTGATCATGGCAACCAACTTGCTGGATTTATCCACATCCATGGGCTAAAATAAACCCCTTTCATCACTATGGATACCCTACGGAGTACTGAAGACCTGACGTATAAAGTAGAAAGGATTTGTCGATATTTGGGGAGTAATTCTCTGGGAAGGTGCACGTGTAAAGGAAGGAGATTTTGGTGAAGAGAGAGGATAGGGGAGTCTCAGGAGGAAAGACGTTGAGTTGATGCGAAGGTCAACAACTCAGGGATTTGAGGGCATCAAGACTTAACTTAACATGAATGACGTGGTGGTCCGCTATTCTGGCCATGTTCAGAATGAAAATCTTGTAGCTCAATACCTAAGACGACTTAAAGTTGAATTTTATGAGGCTATCTTTTGCATGATCGATGCAATTTTGTGATGAAGCATGCTAGGAAATTTTGAGGATTTTACATGTATTTTTTCCTTAGGTAGGGACTCACAGTTGAGAGAAGCGGTTTAAGTCCTTAAGATGTAATACCCGGTAGTGGTACCAGCGAATGCATCCACAGCTTACGTGTTCAGCGTAAAATTTATATCACCTAGATGTAGTGACAGAGAAGTCTACTTCTCAACATCTCTTGTTTTAATAGGGAACACAGGGTGCGTGGTTACACGCTATCCGTAGGCGTGATAACACAAGCTGTGACGAGGCGAGAGCGACGATCACTGCACGTAAGCAACGCCCAAAATAATCTACGAAGAAGTCGACCATACCGGAAATCCGACGCTTTTAAAGACAACTAAGCTTCACGTGAACATTTGTGATACCCTTGTCGTTTTGTCGTGCGGATTAATTGGGCTGCCATTTATTCCGTACACAAGGCTCATCCCCATTGACAATTCGGCTAATGCGCGAGGCTGGGCCCGTGAGGCAACTCAGCTACAACACCCAGTAAAGCCCCGAGTAATGGCTTCTTTACATATCTATAAATCATGAAACGTCACAACAGCACTACACAATTTACCATATACCAGCACTATCACTGTCAGGGAGCACCACTACAGTGAAGGGGGCGATTTTATTAGCGCGAAAAAATTACGTGTCGTACTCTACTCCGTGCGTGAATGCGCGACCGTCCAACTCGCGAAGAAAGGCGCATAGGCTGCGATATGCTCGTTCCGATTAAGGAGCAGGTGCATGTCCACAGAATCGATCGAGATGCCAGAGTGTTTATATACTTAATTTTTGATGCAGGAGACACGGTCAACTTTTTACTGGGCTCGCGTGTCGCCGGATCAGTTGATGTTGTTAACAACAGAGCAAGTCCAAGATAAATACAGTCTATTGTAAAAGTCTACAGAATCTACGAGCTGGTCTATCATATAATATATACTCCTCCCATCGTTCTACAATCTTCTCGAAGATTCTGTCAGTTCTAGTTGTAGGGCATTCTCCATACTAACCATCTCATTCCCTTCGACTCTATACCTTTCCACGCCGTTCCACGCCGTTCCATTCCATTCTCTTCCGTTTGATAACGTTCTGTCCAATTCTATATAATTCTATTTATGGTGGCCTTACATTTCTGGCATAGCCAGAATCGCCACAGGGTTTATCCCGTAACATCGCGTGGCAGGTGATGCATCGGCAAGCATTGGGTTGAACGATTTTTGGACGCATAATCCTCATTGAAAAATAAATTTATCGTCCCTACGACCACTAGAAAGTTCTATTCAAAGATCCAGGGATTATTGGAACCGAATTTGCATGATTCTGCAAACCCATGGCAAAGTACGGTCGTCAAGAGGAAGATTACAAACGTTGGACAGGACTGTTTTTGAAACGGGCAAAATACCTGTCTAAATAGTTGTTTACGCACCGAAAGTTATAGAAAGCTCAAATATATGCTGCCTCATAATTGGGATGGGCAACTGTCGGTACGTGTGTATGTGTTAGGATTGCCTTTGACTGCACAGTATAGGGGTTGAAATAACGTAGTGGAATGTTCTTTGATTCTGGTCTGACCTTTTGGCCGAGTGGTGATGCATCCATCTTGTGTATGCTGTAGAACGGCTCCCTTTAGCTTGTCATCCCCTCTGTCTCTTGACTTCCGCTCTGCTTTCTGCATACCGCTTCTGACAGTTTGTAATATCTAGAATGGCCAGGGTATCCTGTCATTCCTGATCATTCATGGTACTCACCTCCTCACTGATTGGGCTACAGAGTCGGGATTTTCAGGAAAGTGGCTCACTAGGCCGACTATAAGTGGCGGATAATAAACCTGATATTTGATGGATTTGGTATTATGAAAAGCACACCAAACATCGTAAAAAGGGTACATACCGGATATTAATACTTGATGGTCATGAGGGTCACCCATCTTCCAGGCTCGATCAAAATTGTAAAAAGAATAAATTTATTGATAACCATTTGCCGCCCGATTCATCTGTTCTATGTCAGCCACTGGATGTTGTAAAGTACTCGCGCTTGAAGTGTGCACTCGGTGACCATCTCAACCACTTTATCAGGGCCTCCACTGACTATATAATCATGTGTTACAGGCTGTTGCCTTATTTGGTTAAATCTGGAGTTGATCCGGCTCGGTTAACAAGGAGGTCCTCATGGAACAGTCAATTCAGGCTGGGAAGCTGTGGACAAGACAACTTTTGTATGAATTTACACGGCATGTTTGATATGGATAATATATGTAAGAATATAGAATAATATTAGCCGAAAATAATTATAAACGGAGCTACAATAAGAATAACACTCAAGAATATAAATCAACATAAAATACAATAATCACTGTTGTACTATAAAGTATACATATACACAAATAATACATAAATTATGAATATACACAAATAACACAAATATAGAATATATACATAAATTCTACATTAATATAAATTATACATATATATATAAATTATACAATTAAATAAACTGGGTATAAATAAATAAATTACTACCACAAGGGTTAACAAGACTAAGATCGGCAAACTTATAATGCAGATCAATAATATTAAAATTAATAGTACAAGAAGTACTAGCACTAGTCTGTGCATGGGTTCTAAATTAATACAGCACAGACCATCTCAACACCTATGTCAAAGAGTTTTCTCTCTTAGTCAAAATATCTTAGAACATTTTAGAGGGATTAGAAACTAAGTTATTTTGGGACTAGTTAATGGCTTCATGTGTAAATAGAGGAAGTTTTCCCCCTGACAAAAAGAACAATGAAAAACAGCCCAAATCTATATCTTACCCAATCTACTCAATTATTCAATCACAATATTTCTTGGTTAGAAAATTATACACTTTTAAACAAAAGTTATTTCTCCCAGTAAATGTATACGCTTTCACCATATCTAATTAAATTTTGAATCTGCTACTTGATTTTTATAATATAGCTATGTAGATTCACCATTGTTCTTCTTTCTCTTTACAGAATATGAAGCTAATTCTGCGACACATTTGTGAACAATCATCGTGACCAGTTCCTTTCACATCAGCTACAAGTTTTTTTTCGCATTCCTTAAGACGCAAAACAGCGGCGTTAAAGAAGAAATATCAAGTCTGTGATCGAGGGAGCTGGTCATTACCTTTGGACCCAGATTCGGTTATCTTCATACTAGAAGTCCGTCTGAGAACGCCCATACCGTCGCAATCCCGCTCGAGTACCTTAGATAAACGGAAGCTGCACATGCCATCTATCCCTCACCAAATTTTTCAGCTATCTAATTATATTAAAAGTCGAATTTCATCCTGTTAAGGGAGCTTTCCAATGCCAGTTCTTTATGTTGTCCATTGGTTGGCGAAAAGTGCATAAGTAACGGCACACCCGGTTACCTTATTAAATGATCAGGTGCGTATCCTTGAAAATATCGACAAAGCACTCGCAAAAAAATGGAGAGCTGAACGAATTCGAGTGCGGCTTTGAGCGGTACTATGTACAGATAATTTTCAAGCTCCTGTCCAAGAGAAATAAAAGGAGGTGCGACCAATAGATAAGATGAGTGGTGGTGCGAAGATCTCGTACATGAGCCGATCGAGCGGACGACGCTGTGGCAACTACACTAAGCCTGGGCATAATAAACGAACTTATGATAAGAATGTAGAGATATCTTCTGAATTAAATGACTATTAAATTTAAATTGTTCAAGGTGTTGTTATGACTGAGTGATTCTTGATATTGGGTTCGCAATGTGGGGAAAGTCATCTGCTATTTGACATGGATCAGCTGTTGGTAAGCCACATGAATAGATTTGTGTAAAAATTTTTCTCCTGTGCGCAGTTTCATACAACGCAGCACAGCCATGTTATTCAGACTTGGGAAAAAAGTCAGATCCTCTGGGCCTTTGGCCTTAGCGTCCTATGTCCTGCTTGGGATGGTTAGTCGCTTTTTCGTAAGATATAAGGCTAGCATTCAGACGTAAAATAAAAATAATAATAAAAAAAATGAATAGATTTGTGACTAGGTCCTGGCCCTGCGGCCCTTCGCTTCGCTCCGGGGCAGGGTTCCTCGCGTTGCTTCGGAATGGGTGACGGGTTTTGTAGTGTTGTGATGTTGCTAGTTGGAATTAGTCTGTGGAGGCTTACATGTCTATGTCACATGAAGCGGAGGCAGGTAGTTGGTATTTGGTAGTACGGTAACTTTGCTCCACATGTTGGGGACATGTGAATTGTTTTTATTTACGGTTGTTAGTATGGTTCACATAAAGTGGAAATGCGAACTTAGTTACGTTAGTCTGCGTTAGTTGGCATTGTTCACATGCAATGAATAGGAAGATTTTGCCTTTTGTAAAGTCAGATGAGAAGCGTGTAGTTTGTAGCTTCCATCTGGTACTTGGATAGGCGTGTAAATTTAATGAGCCAAACTTAAGTATAATTTGGATAACTTTCAAGAATAATTACATAGATGAATATTTGGGATCCGACCGAGTACGTGTGTATGGTAATTAGGTTATGTAATGTCGTCGTTGATGTGTCAGTCGAAGGGCATGGCTACAATCTATGTTTTGCTATCTGGAGGCCGTTAGTGCATATAAATCAATGATATGAAACATTTCACAAAGTTAGGTTTAGTACCAATCAGTTTACGCGAAGAAGTTAGTTATTTCAGATTACAGTTTACTTGATTCACATGAATTGGAAATGATCATTTTGCCTTTATCAGAGCCAGATGAGAAGTGTAGAGTTTCTGACTTCTATCTGTTACTTGAAAAGAGGCATGTATTTGTTTGGGCCAAACTCATGTATGAGTTGGTGGCATTTCAATATAATGGCAGTTAAGATATTCGGCCTGAACCAAGATAATTTATTCGCCAGGAAGTGGTTGGTCTTTTCCTGAACGTGAAATGTCAAATGGAGGTCGTGATTACAGTTCATGTAGTATGGACATGAGAGCTATGTGTCCTTTATGTTAAGGTAGTTTTGACGGGCATTGGAAAGGATATTTCAAGGACTTCTGTGTACAATATTGACCCATAATGTCGGTCGAGATGAAATAGAGATGTAATCTGTAGTTTAAAGATGTAATAGGACCATTAATTACGATCCTCGATCTTGATGAAGAATGATGACCGGTTGGGTACAAAGCTTAGCTTGCATCGGCACTTCTTGGATCTTGCATTGACGGAGTTGAATTCAATAGACATATGCAATTCGGAAAAAATCTGCGGGGAACAATTCGGTGAAGCAACAGTAGCTGGGCCTGTACATCAGGTGCCTCCAATGGTAGTAGCGTTTCATAGCCATCTTTAAAATATGTGGCAATTTTTAGATGGATGGTGAAGGATCGTGGACGAAGAACGTTCTATTTGGTGATAATGCTACTGATGCTGTTCTTTTTTCGTAGAACATTCTTCTTTCAAAAAATTTTTTTCGCCCGATTATATCTCTTACAGTGTTCGTCTTAAGTAATATACGCAACTGCACGCACAACTGCGGCGTATAGAATATAAATGTGCTTGTTACGATCTTTAATCTTAGGAACTTTTTTTTATTAGAAGCAATTTTTTTACAGCGTTTGTGCGCCGTCCGTATAGCTTAGTGTTTCTTATCTTTACATGTCGATGATAAGTCTCATTTTTTTAGTTCATACATGTAGCCGGCGAAGCATATAGTTTGCGTAGACAGAGGATAGATAAGTTGAGGTCGTGGACATAGATTAGATTTGAGTAGATGTGTGTGGTGTACTGTCAATAAACATTTTAGTTCAGTATTTTAATCGAGGTACAAACTTACCTGTTGATGGTTAAAGATCTGTGGTGAAATCATTTGAAATGAAATTGTTTGTGAAAAGCTTACGGTTGATGAAGGATTGGGAGGAGATGATTAGAAATATTTATAGTATGTGCGTGTGGGGGCTTGCTAGCGTCGAAAAATAAGCGATACGCTATTATTACTAAGAATTATCAAAAAGTGCAAAAAAAAAAACAAATTAATAAGCGATGTGGATGTTTTGCTGATTGTTTTTTTTTAAAAAAAATAAAAATGGTACATTTCCTGTAGTATCATGTGTGGAATATGTCTCACTAATTGACAACAATTCAATACATCGCAATTTAAAGACTATGAACCACAAACTGATCCTTATGATTGCGCTGGCAGAATAGCGCAACTTTGACCTTGCCATCTAATTGTATTGTAAAGATTTGTTTTGTTTTTCAAAGATATCCATATATTGGGTCATTGACTCGCGTTGTATTGAACATTCAAAGTGTGGCCCTCGTAAGTACAATTACAACAAACTACGTGTTTCGAACGGCGGGCAAAATTGAGTATCTTTGCAATACGACAACTAATTATCGCATCTTATATCTTTGTATCCGATTATCCAAAACCTGAAATCATTATCACGGGATGCGTATATGTTGCGTGTCGAAGTTGAGAATTAATAAACCACTTTTAAAAGGCTCGATCCACAAACTGCCAATTTTAGTATGTGTGGCGTAATGACGTCGCAATGGGTATGCCAAAATCTACAGTTGTAAATCTATCGGACGCGTAGATGGATCCAGAAAGATGCACTCTTCTAAGTCAATCTGTCGGGATTACGGACTTATAATAAAGGATCCATGTTCACATAGCCGCTATAACCCTCAAGCTTATTGTAGCATGGGAGTAAACCACCCTTGATTCCTCAGGTCATTTTTAGCGATAATGCATGTTACATAAGAAGTTGATTTACGTGAATGCCTCCACAGCATAATATCCCTGTAAATGAATTCCGACCATGCAAGCCCTGATTACTATCAGCATGGGGCGGAACTCAGCTTGAACTTGATGCATCGCGCTTAATTATGCATTGTGGTGGAATATCGTAATTGACGAACCGCCGCGTTAGTGGATCCTTAACCATGTATTCCAGTTATAGTATTCTGCTAATAAAAGCCCTTCTTACTATTCGCAAGGGGCGGAACATCGCTCATACCCTTGTTGCGCATATTTCATCCTATTCGCCTTATACTCTGCTGGTCGACCTTACGCATTGACAAATTCACATAAAATTATCCCTAGAGTTGTCTCCTAAACTTGACACTCATGATAACGACAGCACGTCGCGACAAACCATTCCCACAACCAGGTTGAAACAACTGTGAATTTCAAATGTACGATGGGCGATTGCATTCTGCGTTGCATCAGTAATGCAAATAAATTTTTCAGGTGTAGAAAGGTACAGTCATGCCTCTGATAGATTAACTAATTCACTGCGACCGATTATTTAAGTAATCAGAAGGATGACAATATCAGTGGTCGTTGGTTTATACGGATGATAATTAAATGAGATAAAATAATTTTATACTACATAAAAGTTCCCAGAGGCATACCCATGTTTGTAACAATGCATGAAGAAAATTTGATTCAGGGTACAAAATGGTGTCATATATGTTATAAAAGATTAACATCTTGTCTGGGATAGCCATGCTGGCGTTCTTACATTAAGCAAATGCTCGTCAGGGATCTAGCAAAATAGCATGGTGCATAATTCATAGTCCGATCAGGGGTACCCTCAAGCATAATACCTTGAAATTAAACCTGTCAGGTTTATCCATGCTAACAACTGAGAATTGTTCGTAACTACGTCGGGGGTGATATAATTAGCATTTCTGCATATTAAGTTATATTTTCAAGGATATCCCTATTACTGTTATGCATAAAACATCTTTCAGACTGGGATATCCCTTGGGGTATCAATTTTTTGAAAAATATCATTGTCAGGGCTATCCATGATGGCTCCTCTGCATAAGTATGTATCGAAATAAGGATACCCCTACTCTGATTCTTTGTTCAAAAATTGCCATGCTAGGCGTATCCCTACACATGTAGGGTCATAAATATTAATATTACAGGGTAGCACATGGATAAACCGAGGCAAAAAGTCCGAGCTTACGAACGTTATCCCAAATTATGAATTATTTCAATACAACTTTCTATCAGGGATATCCCTACATGAAAATTCTGATATTCTAAAAATTCAATCATGGATACCACTGAGACTTAATTGAAATAAAAGATTATAGAGTCAGGGGTATCCATGGTTATATTTATGCGTTGAATAAAATAATTTCGGCATTAATAGATAATGAATTTATATAAAATATCATAATATGTCTGGGGTACCCTTGTTAACATATTAACCGAATAAAATATGTTGCCATGGAGATTAATTTAACCGAATAAATATGTTGCCATGGATACCAATTTAACCGAAAACAAATATTGTCATGGTTACATTAGCACAATAATGTGTATTTCATATAATTTTTGTATGCACAAAAGTTCATATAATTTATGCTTGAATAATTGTGCATACTTATGTGTTTTTATTTGTTCATTTAATTATTTGCATTAATTGTTTTCGAATACAATATTTGTTGCGAAAATTTTGTGATAATTTGTTTTTAAACATTATTCAATTACATAAGATTTATAATTTAGCCTACAATTGTGCCATTTCTACAATTACAAATCACGATATTATTTTAGCTACAATTTAATTTTTCTGTACACCTGTACTTGTTAGTTTTACAATTTTCAGAAAATTGGTTTTACGTTAGGAAAGCTTCGCTTCTACGTCAGTATGGCAAGTTTAAAAGTCATTGCAAGAAATCACTACGAATGTCCTTACAGAGTCCGAACCTTGGTGAAGTTGGAATGTGTGTCCTCCTGGAACTGGTCCTGGGTATGGTTGAGGCGCAAATGGTATCCAGTAAAGTCCGTTATGGAATGTGTGCCAATTTCCTACTCATAAACTGTTAGTGATGTCTCGGATGAGGCTTTCAAATGAAGGATGTTCTTAATTTCTTTTCCATA
Source organism: Podosphaera xanthii (assembly GCA_028751805.1). Lineage (NCBI taxonomy): Eukaryota > Fungi > Ascomycota > Leotiomycetes > Helotiales > Erysiphaceae > Podosphaera > Podosphaera xanthii. Next base: position 2,324,327 of record JAPWIX010000012.1, on the reverse strand, counting down.
ATTTCGGCCATGATAATTGTCAGATACCTGAGATAATTTCCTCTGGAAGATGCGACTGGTGTCTCTGAGGAGATCTTTTTGTATCGGTTTAAAACGTCATCTGAAGCTTTCGAAGTTGAATGTGATTTCTGATGACGAATATGTCCTAGGTATGTGTTAGAAATCGTTTTCAGAACAGGATGGTTTGAATTTGATCTTTTTATTCTCTGGACTTCTCAAGCTTATCGGTTTTCTGATGCTCTTAAGTTGATGCATCGGCTGTTGCCAGTTGTCGTCTTTCTTATTTTTTTTTGAGTAATTGGGTAAGGTCATCTTGATAATCGGTTCAGACTCGTCGGCATTTCGAATAAAATTTTTCTAATGCTCGTTAATGGATGTTTTAGAGCTCGACTTGAAACTTACCTGGTGATATTAAAGCCTGTTCAAAAAACTACAGAATGATGAATGCCATTGGATCGATCAAAATGATGTCTGATATTCCAAGCAGCGGTGAATTCGATTCTAAAGCATGTTGGTAGAGTGTAATATAATTTTTGGATTCGTACCTAAGCAAATTTAATATATTGATCGTTGGCAAAATTTGTGGGATTGCGAAGATGATGGTGTCAAACATTTAACGGCTGCGCGACTGATTTTTCTGATATGGTTAATATGACTTCTGGAAGCTATTCGGAGACGTGCCTGAAAATTATCGCAGTGTTAAGGGCAGTGAAGGCCTAAAATTGTCAGGGAGGCGATTTGAGTGACGATGTTTCTTGCATTTGAAGCTTTCGCTGATGATTTCGGAGCCTGTGAAGAATTATTAGCCTGATTTGAAGACGTACCTGTTTCACAAACGATGAAATGATGTCGTAGCGACCTGTTTAAATGTCAGAGTTAAAGGATAGAGAGGCTGTCACTCATCTGAGGCTTCCTATGGATTGTTAGCATTGAAAAATGGACGACGTACTTGATTTTCGGAATTATTAATGCTGCGACGACGACATGTGGATTTGTCAGAGATTGGTAATGGGGCCATTTACTCACCTGAAGCCATATTCAAATCTCTATTAATGTGAAATTGTTAGCAATCAGTGTTGTAGACGACATACCTGATTCAAAAGCGATGAAATTTTGTCGCTGCGACCTGTCAAGTTGTTAGAATTCATGAATGTTGTTGCTGTTAATTACCTGACGTTTCCTGTATGATTGTCAGCGATGAAAAGTTGACGACGTACCTTAAATCGAAATTATTACTGCTGCGACGACGACCTGTGGGTTTGTCAGCGTATCAAAAAGGAGTCATTTACTCACCTGAAGCCATGTGTAGTTCTATATTCCTGTGAAATGGTCAGCGATGCGGATAGGACGACGTACCTGATGGTGGTGGCGGAAATTCGACGACGACGATGATGGATGCAAAAGAGAAAGAAGAAGCGACAGATTGTGGGAGGTGATGAAAAATTTTCTTAGCGTGGTCCAGACGCTAGCGGCGACGAATGAGCATTTGCGAATTCTCACACGGTATCCACATTTAGTCTGATGGGCTTTAGTCAGCCGGAACGACGCTCCGTGGGCCAATGGAACAGCTTCATTCTATCTAGCGCGCGCATTTTCTCGTGGGATCCACATTTAGCCTTCTGAGCTGAGTCAGACATTCGACACTCTGCGAGCCAATCATTACTGCCGATTGCGGGCGGTCAGCCGAAATGACGTCGCCGTTTGCCCGCCCGACCAACCACCGTCCTCCCCCCCCTCCCCCAGCCAATCACCGTTTCGCAAAACTAAAAATTGGGATCCACAAATGCTCCAATACATTATAGACTAGGTCCTGGCCCTGCGGCCCTGCGCTTCGCTCCGGGGCAGGGTTCCTCGCGTTGCTTCGGAAGGGGTGCCTGGTTTTGTAGAGTCGGAGTTAGTCTGAGGAGGATTACAGGTCTTTGTCATATGAAGCGGAGGCAGGTAGTTTTGTATTAGGTAATTCGGTAACCTAGATTCACATGTAAGGGGACACGTGGAATATATATAAATGCGGTTGTTAGTACGGTTCACGTTATTTGGATAGGCATTATTTGTTACGTTAGACTGCGTTAGTCGACATTGTTCACATGCAATGAATGGGAAGATTTTGCCTTCAGTATGGTAAGATATGAAGCGTGGAGTATGTGGCTTCTATCTGGTACTATGGAAAAGTGTAAAAATTTTTTGAGTCACAACTGAGCAAGAGTTTATTTGCCATCATGAGGAATGACATAGAAAAATGTTTGAGATCCATTCGAGAACGTGTAGATGAGAAGTGAGTTAGTTGACCGCATCACTTGAAGATGTCGATCGAAAAGCATGGCTACAACAGATGCTATACTATCTTCATGAGAGCCGTTAGTTCTTTTCCATGAAAAGTTTGAAGCAATTCACAAAGTTTAGGGTTAGTACAAATCATTTTCACGGATCGGAAGATAATTACATCGGATTACGGTCTACTTGATTCACATGAATTGGAGATGATGATTTTGCCTTTATCAGAGCCAGATGAGAAGCGTGGAAATACTAACTTCTATCTGTACCTTGAAAAGAGGCGTATAATTGTTTGGGCCACACTCATATAGGAGTTGTTGGCGTTACGATATAATGGCAGTTACGCATGTTCGGCCTGAACCAAGGTGATTTATTCGCCAGGGAATGGTTAGTCTATTCCTGAACGTGAAATTTCAAGTTCAGGACATGACTACAGTTCATGTAGTATGATGTTGAAGGCTGTTAGCCCTTTCCCGTAAAGGTATTATAATCGGGCATTTGATTGATATGTTAAGATCTTTCAAGTAGAAAGTAGTCCCATAGTGTCTGTCGAGTTGAAGCAGAGCGTTAATATGTAGGATTAGATGTAAGAGCATAGATTAAGATGCTCGATGTTGATGGAAAATGATGATCGGTAGGATCGAGTACATGACTTGCATATATTGTATAAGGACCTTGCAATGGAGGTATGTGATTCCACAGACATGTTCAAATCATGAAGAGTCTGTGAGGTTCACGACGATATAGCAACAGTAGCTGAGTTTGTGCATCGTATGCCTCCGGTAGGAGTCTAATGACATAGCCTTCTTTAAGACAATGGTGGCACATGTTAGGTGAATGGTAGATTTGGTGGATGAAAAAAATTTTAAACCCCTGATAATAATCTTTTGTTTTTGTTGACATTTTTCGTTCATATATATTTTTATTTGCGTCCGATAACGTCTCTTGTGTTATATGTCTGAGGTATTGATTCCAGTTGCGTGCACAGCTACCTTATGTAGGATGATAGAATGCTCGTTGTGTTTTATATTTTTTGATACATTATCTCTTTTCCTTAGGAGCAACGATTTTTTGCAGCGTCTGTGGGCTGTCTTTGTAGCCTTAGCTTTCTTGCGTTTACATGTCAATCATAGGTCTAAATTTTTGTGTCGTACGCGTAGCTAGCGGAGCATATGTTTCATGCGTAAACAAAAAAATAGTCGTCTTGAGGTCCTCGATACAGGTTCGACTAATGTAAAGGGTGTGTGGTGTACTGTCAATGAACGTGTTAGGTAAGTAATTTAATCGAAGTAAAGACCAACCTGATGAAAGGTGAAGATTTATGGTGAAACCAGTTGAGATCAAAAGTGTTTGTGAAAAATTGAAGATGGACTGGTGAGCTGAACAGGATGATGAGAAATATTTATAGTTTGTGCGGGTGTGGACTTGCTAGCGTCGAAAATAAGCGATACGCAATCATTACATAAGAATCATCAAAAAGTTCAATAAAAAAAGATATGAAGAAAGTCGCGTGACCGTTTTGCTGAATAACATTTTTTTTTTAAAAAAATAAAAATGTTACATGTTCAGCAGTAATATGTGTGGAATATGCCTCACTAAGCGACAATAATTCAATACATCGCATTTTAATGACTATGAACCACAAACTGATCCTTATGATTGTGCTGGCAGAATAGCGCAACTATGACCTTGCCATCTAATTTTATAATAAAGATTTGATTTGTTTTTCAAAGATATCCATATATTGAGTCGTTGACTGCCGTTGTATTAAGCATTCAAAGTGTGGTCCTCGTAAGTACAATGACCACAAACTACGTGTTTCGAACGGCGGGCAAAATTGAGTATGATTGCAATAAGACAACTAATTATCGCATCTAATATCTTAGAATCCGATTATCCAATACCTTAAATCATTATCACGGCATGCATTCATGTTGCGTGTCGAAGGTGAGAATTAATAAACCATTCTTAAAACACTCGATCCACAAACTGCCAATTTTAGTATGTGTGGCGTAATGACGTCGCAATGGGTATGCCAAAATATACAGGTGTGAAACTATAGGACGCGTAGATGGATTCAGAAAGATGCATCCTTGTATGTCAATCTGTTAAGATGACGAATTCACAATGAAGGATCCAAGTTCATATCGCTTTTATAACCCTTAGCTCATTTTAGCATGAAAGTAAACCTCCCTTGATTTCCCAGGGTCTTTTTAGCGACAATACATTTTATATAAGAAGTTCATTTACGTGAATTGCTACACAGCATAATATCCCTGTGAATGAATTCCGACCATGCAAGCCCTGATTACTATCAGCAAGGGGCGGAACTCAGCTGGAACTTGATGCATCGCGCTTAATTATGCAGTGTCGTGTGATATCGTTATTGACGAACTGCCGCGTTGGTGGATCCTTAACTTTGTATTCCAGTTATAGTATTCTGCTAATAAAAGCCCTTCTTACTATTCGCAAGGGGCGGAACATCGCTCATACCCTTGTTGCGCATATTTCAACCTTTTCGCCTTATACACTGCTGGTCGACCTTCCGCATTGACAAATTCACATAAAATTATCCCTACAGTTGATTCCTACACTTGACACTCATGATAACGACAGCACGTCGCGACAAACCATTCCTGCAACCATGTTGAAACAACTGTGAATTTCAAATGTACGATGGGCAATTGCATTCTGCGTTGCAGCAGTAATGCAAATAAATATTTCAAGTGTAGAAAGGTACAGTCATGCCTCTGATAGATTAACTAATTCACTGCGACCGATTATTTAAGTAATCAGAAGGATGACAATATCAGTGGTCGTTGGTTTATACGGATGATAATTAAATGAGATAAAATAATTTTATACTATATAAAAGTTCCTAGAGGCATACCCATGTTTGTAACAATGCATGAAGAAAATTAGATACAGGGTACAAAATGGTGTCATATATGTTATAAAAGATTAACATCTTGTCTGGGATAGCCATGCTGGCATTCTTACATTGAGCAAATGCTCGTCAGGGATCTAGCAAAATAGCATGATGCATAATTCATAGTCTGATCAGGGATACCCTCAAGCATAATACCTTGAAATTAAACCTGTCAGGTTTATCCATGCTAACAACTGAGAATTGTTCGTAACTACGTCGGGGGTGATATAATTAGCATTTCTGCATATTAAGTTATATTTTCAAGGATATCCCTATTACTGTTATGCATAAAACATCTTTCAGACTGGGATATCCCTTGGGGAATCAATTTTTTGAAAAACATCATTGTCAGGGCTATCCATGATGGCTCATCTGCATAAGTATGTATCGAAATAAGGATACCCCTACTCTGATTCTTTGTTCAAAAATTGCCATGCTAGGCGTATCCCTACACGTGTAGGGTCATAAATATTAATATTACAGGGTAGCTCATGGATAAATCCTGGTAAAAAGTCCGAGCTTACGAACGTTATCCCAAATAATGAAATATTTGAATATAACTTTCTATCAGGGATATCCCTACATGTAAGATTTGATATTTATTAATTTCAATCATGGACACCCTGATAATTAATTGACATGAAGGATTACAGAGTCAGGGGTATCCATGGTTATATTTTTTCGTTGATTAAAATAATGTCGGCATAAATCGAAAATAAATTTATATAAAATATCATAATATGTCTGGGGTACCCTTGCTAACATATTAACCGAATAAAATATGTTGCCATGGAGATCAGTTTAACCGAATAAATATGTTGCTATGGATACAGATTTAACCGAAGATGAACATTGCCATGGATACAACAGCACAAAATTATGTAATTCATATTATTTATGTCTGCACATATTTATTTCAAAATTATTATGCTAGTATAAACTTGTATAGTATTTATGTAAAAATTTGTTCTTTTCACAATTTGCATAAATATTTTGATCAAACTAAAATTAGCAGATATTTTGTGTTAATTTCTATTTATACGTTGTAAAATTTCATTACTATTAAAATCTTATCTTACAATCGTACCGTTTCATCATTTACAAATGTCAATTTTATTTTTAGGACACAATGCAGTTACTCTCTACACTTTTACTTGTTAGATTCAGAATTTTCAGATAATTGTTTTACGTTAGGGAAGCTTCGCATTTACGTCAGTATGGCAAATTTAAAAGTCATTGCGAGAAACCACTACGAAAGTCCTTACAGAGTCCGAAACTTGGTGAAGCTGGAAAGTGTGTCCTCCTGGAAGTGGTTCTGAGTATAGTTAAGTCGCCAATAGTATCCAGTCAAGTCCTTTAAGGATTGTGTGCTAATTTCCTACTCATAAGTTGTCAGTGAAACGTCTAAGATGAAGTATTTCGAATAAAGTATTTTCAATACGTCTTTTTGATAACTTCGACCATGGTTTTTGTCAGATACCTGAGATAAGAAGTTCCTCTGGAAGGATATGACTGGTGTCTCTGTGGAGATCTTTTAGTAACGGTTAAAATACGATATCTGTAGCTTTCGAAGTTGAATGTAATTTCTTAAGGAATGTGTCCTGAGTATGTATTAGCAATCGTTTTCTGAACAGGATGGTTTGGATTAAATCTTCAGATTCTCTATACTTCTCAAACTTATCGGTTTTCAATTGCTCTTTAGTTGATGAATTGGCTGTTGCCAGTTGTCGTCTTTCTTATTTTTTTTTGGAGTAATGTGGTAAGGTCATCTTGAAAATTTGTTCAGACTCGTCGGCATTTCGAATAAAATTCTTCTAAAACTCGTTAATGACTGTTTTGGAGCTCGACTTGAAACGTACCTGGTGATAGTATAGTCTGTTCAAAACCTATAGACTGATGAATGTCATTGGATCGATTCAAATGATGTCTTAGATTTCAAGCAGCGGTATATTCGATTCTAATGCTTGTTAGTAGAGTGAAATATAATTTTTGGCTTCGTACCTGAGCAAATGTGATAAATTGTTCGTTGGCGTGGTTTATTGGATTAAAAAAATCCAGGTGTCAAGTATTTCACGGATTCGCGGCTGATAATTCTGGGAAAGTTAATATGACTTCTGAGAGCTAATCTGTGACGTACCTGAGAGTTGTCGAAGTATGAGGGCAGTAACGACCTAAAATCGTCAGTGAAGCAATTAGTGTGGGGATGTTTCTTACATTTGAAGCTTTCACTGATGATTTCGGAGCCTGTGAAGAATTATCAGCTTGATTTGAAGACGTACCTGATCTAAAAACGATGAAATTATGTCGCAGCGACCTAGTTAATTGTCAGAGTTGAAGAATAGAGTGGCTATCATTGGTCTGAGGCTGCCTGTAGATTGTCAGCGATGAAAATTGCACGACATACCTGATTTCGGGACAAATACTGCTGCGACGACATCCTGTGGATTTGTCAGTGATTGAGAATGGTGCCATTTACTCACCTGAAGCCATGTGTAATACTATTTCCTGTGAGATTGTCAGCTATCAGCGTTGTAGACGACGTACCTGATTCAAAAGCGATGAAATTTTGTCGCAGCGGCCTGTTAAATTGTTAGAATTCAAGAATATAGTTGCTGTCACTTACCTAAAGTTTCCTGTTAATTGTCAGCGATAAAAAGTGGACGACGTACCTGAAATCGAAATTAATACTGCAGCGACGACGACCTGTGGGTTTGTCAGTATTTCAGAATGGGGCCATTTACTCACCTGAAGCCGTGTGTAATTCTTTATACCTGTGAAATTGTCAGCGATGCGGATAGGACGACGTACCTGGTGGTGGTAGAAAATTCGGCGACGACGATGATGAATAAAAGAGAAAGTGGAATGGATTGTGGGAGGTGATGAAAAGTTTTCTTAGCGTGGTGCAGACGCTAGTGGCGACGAATGAGCATTTGCGAATTTTAAAATGGTATCCACATTTAGTCTGATGGGCTTTAGTCAGCAGAAACGACGCTCCGTGGGCCAATAGCACAGCTTTATTCTATCTAGCGCGCGCACCTCTCCCCCTCCGCCAAATGAGCGTGCTCGCACTTCTCGTGGTATCCACATTTAGTCCTCTGAGCTGAGTCAGACATCCGACGCTCTGCGAGCCAATCAGTACTGCCGTTTTCGGGCGGTCAGACGAAATGACGTCGCCCCTCGCTTGCCCGACCAACCACCGGCCACCTCCCCCTCCGCCAGCCAATCACCGTTTCGCAAAACTAAAAATTGGGATCCACATTTCATCCAATACATTATAGAGAAATAGAAAAGAAAGAAGATGAAGTCAGCCGTCCGATCATGAGACTACTACGAAAATTTAGGCTCCCAGCAGAGATGTGACACCCTAGAATAGAAGTGTTAGCGCACACATTGTTAGAACACGTAATTTAGCTTAAATATATGACTAAATAAATATACTGCACGATACAAATGTACTTGGTTATTAAGTCCATAAAAATTTGTATAAGCCTAGAGATAAAAACGAACCTGGTACCCGAGTTCAGTAAAGTGTTAAAATATCTTTGCCTGCCTGAGGATTTTTCTACTCTCGACCACCTTCCGTTACACATCTCATGGGATCGTTACAGATGGATATTACCAAGATCGTTGTATTGGGTCGACAAAATGCAAGACTACATGATGATTGGGAAATTTATCGAAAACAGCTCACAAATCGAATACACAATTTGCGCAGAAAGCTCGGAATAACAATCAAACCATCCCCAAATTACAGTGTCAGAAAGCCTATCACAGCCGACGATATCAGAGCCAGCCATGAGTATGCCTTCATTTCATTTAAACATATATTTAGATATAGACTTACCATCTACAAGATTTGTCCGTCTACAGCTTCTCATCTCTGAGCGTGCATGGGCAAATGCCATGTCCATGCGAGAGGCTCATTCCATAGATGAAAAAGGTATTACAGGCTCGCTGAAGACTCACATGATATCGAGGTTGCGCAAAGCTACGCTCTATGCTAGAAATTTACTCGCAGCGCTTCAAGAGCAGAGTATATCTGGCGCCACTATTCACGATATTCTCGAAGCACGTGCATATTCTGCTTCTCTCTCTGGTGCTCTAGAGTTAGAGAAAAAAAACTGGGAAAACTGTGTGAAGAATTATTCTGAAGCCCGAATTATCTACCGAGCTCTTAGCACAGCAACCAAAGATGATATATTTAAGGAATTACTAACAGATCCAGTGGATCCCAGTATCCGTTATAGCGCGTACAAGATGCAGATACCTAGAACTATCGCCATAGACACAATTGCACGAGATTATTTCCCGAAATCTGATACTGAGCTTGTGGAAATAATTAAGAGCCTAGATCATGACTCTCTGGAAGAGAAATCTATCGATTGTCAGTCAGAAGGAAACACTTTGGAAAATAAACCGAAAACTATTGTGTGGAGATCTCGAACTGTCAATTTAGAAGATGCCGCAATTTCGACAGCATTAGGATCTCTAAATATGGCTACCAGAAAGCTTTCAGAAAATCTTGAGTCTGGGGCTTTGGCACCAGCTTCCGAGCGGGCTTCAGCCTATGATAATGTGCTCACAGCAAGCCAAGACGCGGTTGACGCTACAAAAGATGCAATAAATGAACTAACGAACGAGGGCGTTAGCCAGGGCGATCATCGCATGCAAAGCCTGCTCATCACCAAAACAGCCCTCTCCTATGCGATGATCAGCTGGCGAATAGGAAGAAACAGGGTTTTAATAGGAAGCCAGGATGGTGCCGATGAAAAACTACCCAGTACCCAACTCATCGGGCATACTTCCCAAAAAAAGTTAAAGGTGGCGAGTAAAGGCCGAAGGCTATCTCGCATTCGAGAAAAAATTGTTCTCTATGATGCCATCCTTCAAAGCATCGAATCTATTAAAGAACTTCCAGGTATTGCAGCTGATACATCACTTTGTGAAGAACTTGACATGCAGCGTGATTACTTCTCATCTTTAAAGTAAGTCCTATCATTCAGAAGTTCCTTTATTTAGTAATCTCAAATTACTTTCCAGGTGTCTCGCCTTGGCTCGCTGCCACGCTATTTTGATGAATCTAAAGAATAGCTTAGCGTTGCTCGCCCGAGCCTCAGACAAGTGTAACATGGCATACTCGTACGTCTTTTCAGCCATGGAATCAGCCGAAAACTCCCCTCCAAATATCTCTGTGTCTCCGGCAGAAGTTCAGAATCTAAAAATATTACTCGACCGGGAAATCAGACGGCACCAAGCTTTAGTAGAGACTTTCAACCTGGATGAGAGTATGAGTAGAAGTGAAGATTTTAGCAATAGGATCCCTCTAATCGAAAGATTAAATCAATATCCAGAAGGAGTCGATCTAAGCAATATTGTCGCTTATCCGCCGAGACTAGAGCCCTGTCCTATCAAGCCATTATTTTTCGATATTGCGTGGAACTTCATTGAGTATCCTGGAAGAAAAACAGATTTTTCAAAAAGTGATGAATCAGTAACTAATGTCACTCTGGAAGGGCCAGAGAAAAGTAGTCAAGCTAAAAAAAATTGGTTTGGATTCAGTCGATAAAAGAGACTTGCTCTACACTCAAAATCTTCATTTTGTTCCTTCAAGACACGAAATAATTACTGCTTAATGCCTTAATATTTTAAGGCCTTTACAGGATGAAGGGATTTATATAAGATAGTAAAGGCTTTGAGTCTTACACTTCACGCTAATAAACGAACAAATTTGTCTTTATCGGGGCTCATTCGTAAAGATACTTGAGCCCTAAAGAAAAGAATAATCTTTCTAGGTTTCAGTGTCGATCTTGTTACCTAGAGATATCATGCCACGCAGAGAGCCACTCATACTAGCCAAAGTCAAAGTATTATTCGGATCTTTACTTAGTCACCCACCCAAGGATATTAAATCCGTAAAGAATTGTGAAAGGCTAGCACCAAAACGCGTGTAAAAAGGTATGGTGGCTTGACACTGTCTATTTTCTATTTGGATGAGGAACGTAGGCTAAGGATAGAAAATATGTCTATATATATCTATGGGGACATCACCATAACAACCAATGAACCGATGTAGAATTCAGTGTAGTCGCCATTGGTCTTCCTTAGCTTCTTTCACACACTTACTATTTTAGAGGCAGGCGCAGCCTGCAATTTGAACATTAGTATATGTATGTGTAGAACATATCATGGCCGTGAATGACAGAATATTTACACTACTTAACCGATTTACCGGTCTACATGCACTATCAGATATTCGGCTAACACTTTTTTTTTTTTTTTTAAATCATTTTTGCGTATGCAGCCTGAGGCTATGACGCGAATGATTACGGAAGATATGTATGTGACGCAGAATAACTCTGCTTGACGTTTGGAACACTCATAATCAGAATTCATTTGCAGATACCGCTACGAGAATAACGCCTGACGACATGTACCCTCTTCCGTGAATACCCACCACAGGGAAAAGCGAGAAAAACCTGTGGCTATCTGAGCATGCTTTCGTCATTCTACGAATACAGTATCACCGCGAGAGAAGTGGTGTGAGGGTCTTGCCGGATTCGAACCAGCTTTCTCCTGTCTCAAGTGGGGCATGTGTCCAAGCTACCCAGACTCTACTTGGAAGAACGGCCCGGATAGTGTACCACTGCACCATCCGACCCTGGCTAACACTTTGTACCAGGCTAGCCCTAAGGGAGCATTTCTCGACCCTCCCTAATTCAAACCCAAGTGTTACGGGCTGTACCTTCTCTGGACTGCAGGACTAACATTTGGGCGCAGCTTGGTATGTAGAGGCCTAAGACATTTATAATATTGGCCGTCAGATGACCGGGGTTATAAACTGCTGATCCACAAGGCGCTCAGAGTGTAAACATCGAAAACTATAGATTATTTGTGACATCATCCTCGCGCAGCATTCGTCGATTGAAAGTTCCTTGCCACGAAGCAGGAACCCAGCTATAGTCTGCATTTAATCATCTTGGTTGCCTGGAGAAATAAGTCTACTTCGTTATCTTTTTGTTTGTCACTCACTTGAACATTACCGTCGCAACCTTCAAGTCTGCTTGCTGCAGTTTCACGCACAACATTGTAAAACTCTACAAAGTTAGCGTGCACGCCCTTTTGTTCTCCCAGACGTCAAAGGTCGACGTAACCGGCATCTGCATCTCACTTTGAAGAGATCCCCTGCCAAGATAATAGACTAGCTTTGACATTGAATCTCATCAGTTCCGCTTGCCGCTCTCGTCCTTTGCTCTACTCTTTGAAATACATGTAAATCAATCGCTGACGCGGTCTTTGCTCTTTGGCACTTATAATTATTACTTTTATAACAATTATTACATTCTTCTACTATTTAGCTCTGTAGAGCTGTGTAGTGCATCAATGCTTCGTCCCAGGAAAACCTGATAGAGGAAGAAAAACCTGGCTTATGCAGTTCACGGCCCTACAAAACTCGATATCTAGAATAGAAAATTTAATTTTTAAGAATGGAGCCTGAGGGTAAAGAAGGGAGATAGGGAGGGTGCATTCAGAATGTTATTCGTCGAAAGTGTTGATTTGCTGGAGTCACGCGTTTGCCCACCGAAACTGTTTGAACCTTGGTAATCCCACTACTCATCTTGCAGTTCGTGGCAATATTCGGGCGTCAGATGGAAGGTGGAGTATAACGCTATTTTCCGATATATCTAGGCCGAGCTGGTTTGACAAAGCATGCCTCCGATACTTCTCGGTTGGACAATTCAGAAGGACATGCCTTCTACTTTCCCTCCCAGTAATACAGGCGCAGATGTCATTACTGAATCCTGGCAACTTTGCTCTCTTCAAGAACATTCCTAACCCAGTACGTCCCGTGCGAAAGCGAATTAGTGCTGAGCGCTCAGCTTTATTTAATCTCTTGTGCATGCGAAGGATATTCCTGTCGGGAGGACCTACGATCGCATTCTAACTCCTTGTAGCTCCGACTGGTTGTTTCATGTCCCACCTGTGTAGCCAAAGGCTGTGGAGATTTGTCTCAGTTTCGATAGGCGCGAGGGGACCTAGAGATGAAGTGTGTCTTTGTGACCTTTGCTTTGTTCGTCTCTGTCATGTTCATTGCTCGACAGCCTAGAAACTATGCACAGGTGGTTCCAATTTCTTACAGAGACTGATGAATGTATGTGAGGATTTGAAGCTGCTGCTGCCTGGAGGGGGGTACTGTGCTCGGCTTTTCGTACCTAGAGCTGCCCGATTGATTCCATTGCTTTGCCGAGTGTCTGTGTCGGGGTTCTGGTCATTCCATATTAGGCCTTTGGTTTTTTGACAATCATTCATATCTAATGCAATTAAGATGGCACACCACTGCATCTCATTCCTGATTCGCTCTTTTTATGTTATATAAGTCACACGGAAGCATTTTCGCTATGAGTAGTAGAGAATACTATTACTCATCAGCATGACTAAGTAATACCTCGCACGCGAAATAGGTTTAGTTTAGGTGTATATATTAGATAATACAGTAGAGCCCCTCTTAGCTAATAGTGGGTCCCGGTATAAGTGTTGAAAAGATTCATAGTAACTTTGACTTTTATATTTGCAACACTTACCCTTACAGTTCATTTTGTGTTCAGGGGTAAGTATTGCAAATGTAAATGGTTGAATTTCAATGAATATTTTCAACGCTTATACCGGGACCCGCTATCGAGTTAGAGAGGGACGACTGTATATACAGATTTATTCCCGACAAGGGTCTATTCTTAGCCCTTGGGGACCACAAGTGCGCTCCTACCGGCACTCATCAGAGTGATACCTTTACAGGAGCCGCCTTGTTATATGTCTTGCTGCATTGCATGTTCGGTGCAGGTCAGAGTGGCTGTTCATCCTCTATAGTAATTGCACCATTCTATTTTTTTCCCCTTTTCTTTTTCTTCTGTTCCATGAGGGCTCGGTAATCTTCAATACTGAGCGTATATTCAAGCAGCCCCCGTGATTGTTTAGTCCTCCACCGCTTGACGAGTGCCAAGTTTGCGCCTTCTGATACATGAGCGCGCTTACTCAGATGAGTAGCTTTGTTTGCAGATTCCCGATGTACCCCCTCCTTAGGGTAGTAATTTTGTAGTGGGGAAATTTGGGTCTGCATGTCGCTTCAGGGGTTATACCCCTACTAGTCTCATGATCTGCAAATGTCTATTATTTTGGCCTTAGTTATCGGGCTATTATCTGCATAAGTCGATTTCTCCTCAGAAACATAAACCTTCTACCCACTTATCTCTTCCTTCACACACTCAACGGCTTGTTTAACTATTATTGTTACTATTGATACTGTCATCATCAAGTGAGAGACTTGATGCTTTAATCTATTTCATATTACATCATATTATCATAATTAGCTATTGGGTATTAGGTATCCTCAGCTTTTTTAAATAAACTTTCTCCCCACCTCAGCCAAGGTATTTAATTCGGAAGACAGTGACCTAAATAGCTACTAAATTTACACCAGACATGGAATCATCACGGCCGCCTCATTCTCCACCTTCGACACCTAGACGCAAACACTTGTCAAGAGACCAATGCTTGCAGGTAAGTGTAAAATTAGGGAAGAATTTGACTGATATTTAGCTGATACTTTAGATAATGGCTCTGTATGAAGGCGGTAAAAACTAATCCCGAATTGCGGCACAACTTGGGATTTATAGGGGGCAGGTTTATTATTTGCTACGCCGCGGCTCTGTCACACCGAAAAAGAGGAAAGGTCATCTACCGAAACTCTCAACTGAGGCTGTCGACGGAATTGAGAAGTTCATTTATGAATCTTATGAAAATCGAAGGATGAGTTACATGGAACTTACTTTGGGGCCATTCAGTCACCTGGATGTCAGCGAGCGCGTCATCCAAAGCGAATTACAGAAGAGGGGTCTGGCGTCATTCTGCTCACAACAAGCCTCCAGTCTCCGAACTAACTAGAAGGAGGCGCAGAGAATGGGCTTCAGCTCATCTTGACTTGACCGTAGAAGACCGGAGATCGATTCTTTGGACGGACGAAACCTGGGTTATAGACGGTCAACACACTAGGGACTGGATCTCAAGGACGGTTAGTATAATGCTTTTTGGTTTGAAAGAATTTCTCTCTCAAATAAGTTGACATAGACCAACCAGGAATTTCATATCACGTGTGTTGGTGATAAGATAAGAAAGAAAAACGGTTGGATGTTCTGGGGATCCTTTGCAGGGTCAGAGAAAGGTCCGAGCTTGTTCTGGGAAAAAGAGTGGAAGACTATCGACTCCGAAAAGTACAGCTCTAAGATAGTACCTTTAATTGACGGTATGGTCTCGATAATACCTTGGCTCTTTGTGATGCAGGATAATGCTCCTGCTCACGCTTCTAAAAGAACGATAAAAGAGTTCCAGGAGAGACATATAGATCCTATCGACTGGCCACCCTATTCGCCAGGTTTGAATCCGATC
The DNA here is from genome assembly GCA_028751805.1 of Podosphaera xanthii. Lineage (NCBI taxonomy): Eukaryota > Fungi > Ascomycota > Leotiomycetes > Helotiales > Erysiphaceae > Podosphaera > Podosphaera xanthii. The sequence continues at coordinate 2,308,687 of JAPWIX010000012.1, read as the reverse complement.
GAAGCAGCTTGGATAAAATGAAAGATTATGTCCAAGAGAGATATCCGAGCCTCGGTCGGGGGAAGCAGCGTACCCACGACGAGTTGCGGGCTATCGTACAAGAAGCATGGAATTCTGTGCCTGATGAATATCTTGTTGATCTGATAGAAAGTATGCCCGAAAAGGTGTCGAGCTGTGTTGGAAGCTGATGGAGGACCAACTAAATGTTGATTCTCAGTAATTTCTAAAGTAGTCCTTGACAGTTGTCTGCTTTTGCTTGTTGTCTTCACGTAAATTTGGAGTCAAATTTCCTTATTAGTGGATTTGCTAGTTAGGTAGATAAATTTAGCATCAATGCACAATTTTATGCAGTCAATCATTATACAAATTAAGCTTAGCGGCAAGGAAGACCCATTGCAAAATTCTTCTGTCAGAGAATATTGTCATACAAAAAGTTTGAGGAAATTTCATAAACTTTCATAAATATAGAGGCTAAACTCTATTTGTTTAAACACCATACCAAATTAGGCCCAGCAGACCCACACAAACCCCCTGTCTTGGACCCATTGCAAAATTACTACCCTAAGGGCAGGGTAACGCCTTTCAAGCCGAGTGTCGCCTACAGCATGCATTTGCCAACGCATGCTCCATTTATAAATAAATACTAGCAAGCATGGGTAGCCATTGAGCACGGGCCACAGAATCAAGGTGTAATGAAAACTCTATTAATAACATATAACCGTAACGCACTGTCAGAAGTTAGACGACCGGGTAAAACGAGATGTTCTGAGGCACGAGAGGTTGCCAATTGGAGCATGTCATCAGGGGACATCATGTTTAGACGAAGGGATATTCCGGGGTTGAGTAAGTTTTATAACGAGCAGAGGCGTTTTGGAACAGTAGCATAACGGCAACTAGGAGCAGCTGGCTGTAACCTCTGGCAGAAGTCATGAGAAGGGGACCGGCTAGGGCTCTCATGATGATGTATATTAGGAAGGCGTTATCTTTGGGAAAGGGGATCGAGAGCGTGAGGTTCTTCGGATCAGTATATTATTTCTATCGTCGTTGATCTTGGTGGTCAACAGTTATTACTTTTAGGCCAGTAGAGTCAGTTATTATATTATCATTTTACCTTTATATATTTATCTTCAGAACGACTCTAAATATGAAAAAGTTAAGATCCGGATAGAATGTAAGTACGGACATCCCTCTTGTAACTTAAATGATCGGTCGCAGGGAATTTGTTAATTTATCAGAGGTTTTAAGTCATCGGGAGTTAAGTTATCAGAGGGATGTCTGTACATACGTGTGTATATACGAATAATGCTATGTGTGCCCTAATATATACAAGCGAGTGTATGACTAATCCACTAGTGTTAAAGATCTTTGACACGTATCCCAATTTTTTCAAGAACACGTGATCAACACAACCTAATCATTTGTTTTTTCCGTTTATGTGTATTTATTTATTTAAGTGTTTTTATATGTCTACCGGGCTAAGATTATGTACAAGCCCTATCCCCAGGGGGACACGGTGACTGTAAGGTATAAAGAAAGGAGGAAAGGGTAGCCAAAAGCTAAGAAGGTAGAGAAGAGGAACTGTGAGCGCTGTACAGCGAAACCTCACAAAGAGCTATGTTATGCAGCACGGATCGGGCAAATTTCTGTTAGGAACTTTGACTTTTCCAATATGGAAGAAAAACGCTTAGCACCACGAGCGGAGCTGAGGAGAAAATCAAGTGTCCCCAAGCTACGACGGTGACCACTTGCGGCTAGTCGCTCACGAACGAGGGGGCAGAAAACTAGGTGGGTAATTGACTTGTCACCCCCACAGGTACAAGTCAAGAGGGCGTCATCGTGACGGAATCTATCGTGATACGAGCGAAAGTCTCCGTGTCCAGTCCGGCATTGAATAAGATACCCGAAATTTCGGCGAGGGAGTCGTAGCTCTTCGGGAGGCTTTTTAGGGACCGTTTATGTGTATTGAAGAGGCTGGCAACATCGAACTCTGCACCCTCACGTGGTGCCGGCTGTAAACGCTCAATATGTTCGCTGCATATTTGAGATAGCCAAGGGGAGTCGCATACGATCAGGGTCAGAGGTCCACTGGCATTCTCAGTCGGAGCCCTCTCATCACATCAAGCGTTCTCTCAGCCATAACTTGACTTCGAGCTCACAAACATCTCTACCAACTTTACAACCTATCGATTATCTTCCTACTTTGGACAAACCCCGATGAAATTGACGCGGCGCTGATCTTGTTGAGATCCCTAATTATACGCCCTCGATGATATCAATACCCGACAGAGGATGAAAGTCGCTGGGCACAAATTTGGGAAGGGACATTGCTCGTGACAATCGAGGAAGGTTACGGTTCTAGTGGGAATTTATGAGAGATGGAAGGACAAGTAAGCAGGATGTGGAGGGAGAACAGAGTTTTTGGAAGGAGAATGTGAGGGGATACGTCAACTTCGAGAGTTTGGTGCGCGTCAAGGCCCCAATCAACAAAAGATAGTGTTGTGGTCCCCTCTATGGGTCATGTCTAAGTTTAAAGTCCTGTGGCTTGAACACCTGCTACGACAAGATACGAGGACGTTGTGAGATCACACCTCGCGCGGTTGCGAAGGACGGGATAATGAAGCATACTGAGGAGTCTGAGATTTTTTGTTTTTTTCCTTGGACATGTACTCACGGTTGAGGGGAGAAGCGGGGCTTAAGTCTTACCAAGTGTAACCCTGTGGTGGTGCCGGCGAAGGCCTCCTTAGTATGAGTGCTCATCGTCAAGATTGTATTATCTTAGCTCTAGCGACTGAGGATAGCGTACGCTTTCCGAGGTCTTGCGTCCCAATGAGGAACTTTAGGGTGCGTGACTGCACGTTATCCGTAGACCTAATAAACGTTACATCAACAAAAAGAAATGTGTATTAAATAAAATGCGCGATTTATTTACGGATAATTGTCGCGTTATTGATTTTCATCCTGCCGGTGCGGGTTGTTGACAAGATCACAAACGGATTCGCCGATTTATCATCATCTTAGCCTTTCCCTTGAAATAGGTTTGATCTAGTATGGAATCTTCAAAAGAAGACTGCTTAAGCTGCAAGAGCTATCGTTCTATGAGCGACATCTCGACGAACAAGCAAGGCAAGCAATTGAAGACCTGCGCGAAGCATTCGAAGAAACGTGCTCTATCCCATTTAGATGAATGGGATAGCTTCATACGTGAAATCAAGGCTTGGAGTCGTCCTGTACAATATTGCCCTTACATCTTCCGCTGTGATTCTCGGTCCAACAAATTTATACAGAGACAAACGAAGTTATTAGAGATTGAGTACGAATTTGATCTTGATCAGTTGCCGTTCAATTTTGGCCTGCCAATCGAGTCTAATAGTGATATTGTTAACGACGTCTGACCAATGGATAAACTCGTTAGCTCCCTTGTTAGACTTATACGGGAGGCTGGCGGACATAGATTCCGGCAAAAGAGGATTCATAGAAACGCTGAAAAAGCTACTATTACTATCGCTGTTCTCAAGACAATCATCGTGTCCACCGATCGCAGAAAGAAGGTAAATGCGATTGTTATATGATGACAAGATCTCCTTGTGATAGCGCATTAGTAGCTAATCCGAATCTCATCAAACGTCGGCTAGTTATGAGTTTGCATCACAACTACCACAAGCCATAGGTCAGCTTCGAATTATCACCAGAGGCTAAACAATTCATCGAGCTGCGAAGCATAAATCAGACACCTGCTGAAATTCATCGAGACCTCAGTGTGTCTGATATTCCAGAAGTAGAAAATGTTGCCCAACATCAATTATACTACCAGTGGCAGTGTGCCAACTCAAGATCGTGGTGACTTGACGTTGACCCATTTTTTTCTGCTGCCAAATTCCTTGATAAATTGGGAAGTAAGTATCAGTATGCGACATACTCATCTGGAAATTTACATGCTTTTGCGATCTACATTCGCGGCACTGTGTCTGCCTTTGTTTCTAAAGCCGATGAATTAGTTGTAGACGCACCATATGGTACGAATAACTCTGATATGTGTTCAATGATCTAGATCCAGGACAGGCTTAAATAACAATTATCTTGGCATGAGTTTAAGTGCAGTGCTAGCTGAGTTTGACGGAACGGGAGTTCCTTTATGCTACCTATTTCAGGCACTAAAACTCCCGACCAGGCCTCAAAATCGACTTATCTTGGGGCGACAACCTGCATCCTTGAGCAGTTTCTTCAGCCTCTCAAGGACTCGGGATACGCTCCCACGTTCTTTCGATGCGACAAGGATAGAGCTGAAATATCAGCTATCCGTAAGATCTGGCCTATCGCTTCGGTTCAACTTTGCTTTTGGTATGCAGAGATGGCAATTCGCAAGAGGTTTGGGGACGCCAAAAAGGCGATGAGCCAAAAAAGCTATTTTCCGGCACAGGATAAATCCTTTCTCCCGACCCTAGAAATATGCTGGGGATCGCAGCCAATACGTCGACCTGATGACGAGCATCGATACGGTCGCTGTCAGTGTGCATCCTCGACGACCAAATTTACTGAGCTTGGCAGGCTTGAGATCGGGAATATAGCCGAGCGAAACACTGTAATAAATATGTTCAGTCGGCACTTCAACATGCATTCTATGATACTAGATCAAAATGGAACTTATCGTCCTGAAAATCTGATATACCTAGGTTGTATCAATGAGACGTACATCTGGTCCTGGACCGGAATTATTTCCGTTTGCGAGCATACATTTTTACCAATTGGCGCGCTCCTGAGCAATGGCAAATGAGGGCGTGTACGGTAACTCTAGAGAAGGTGTCGGTGCTTAAAACGACTATGATAATTGAGTCTTATTGGCGACGGATCAAGTGTGATTATTTGCATAGATTCAACCGTCCGCGTATTAATTTGGCCTGCTGGGTCATATTTACCCGTGTAGTGCCTACACTTTCCGAGCGGATGACGGCACTTCTTTCCAAAAATCATCGAGTCGCCGGAGCAGCTTGGAGGAAGAACTTCAAGCGCGAGTGGGAGTCTTTGCAGATCTCAAGGGTAGATTCTGAAGATTTAGTCGAATACCACACAAATCCATCCAAATGTACTTGTGGGTGTAAAGGATATTTACTAAGTCGGTTCTTAATCTGCAGGCATATAATATCGTGTTTCGAGGAGGTTCCGGACAAGTTCCGATTTTTCTACGAAATTCGTCGTCAGAGACATTGTCTTTTCTGGGTGGAACAGCAACTGGTTATTCGCCTGGAATACAGAATTGAAGCACCTGAAGCAGCTGCAAGCAACGATGATAATTTAGGATCAGTTGAGTTAAAGAAGTGATCAATGAGTCAGCAATAGCAAGAATAAGTCTAGATAGTCGAAGGTAACCAGAAAATGCTTGTTATTATTTTTTAATTCTAGTATAATTTTCTATCTATAATTTATTTAGTTGCTAGGACAACCATCTGATGGCCACACTAGCCCACATTGGTGATGGCTCTGCGATTGTATAACTCCTAGCTCTCCTTTTCTCATGTGGATCTGAAACTGACCCTGACACAAGCAGCGAGAGCAAGAGTGATATCGAGCTCAAGATGGGAAATGAGATTCACGACACTAACGATACTACATCGTGGGATGATTCGGAAGATATCGTTTTATCGACGCTTGCTATTGCAAACATGCTTAAGGAGCAAAAAGAAATCGGCAACAAAAAGCTCTCGAAGGTCTTCAAAGATAACGATGAGAAAAATCTTCAGTTTATAGCTGAAGTTAGGCAGCGAAAGAGATATAGAACCATACCTAAAACATGGCATCAGAATAGGCATCCTGCGACTGGCAATTCGAATTCAGGCGCCTAAAAGCCCCACGCATATCACTTTCCACACCTCCATATTATTATTATTATTAAATTCGTACACTATTTTGCCATCTAGTACACACACACACACACACTACTACTACTACTATTACTGAGCTTCACATTCAGCCTACAGCATATTTATAGGGGTTTCAGAATGGCCCCAAGGACTGGCTCACCACCTGGTGAACCTGTACTAGTGAATTCCTCAATAGAAATCGATTCCATTCCTACTTCTCAAGAATGAACCGGCTTATCATCCTCCCCCGAGATTGATCTTGCAACCTTACCAAGATTAGACTCGTCTAGATGGGGAGACAAAAACTTTCCCAAGTCCAATCCCAACAATCCCCAAAGTCAATCCATGAATCAAAATTCTGACAACTGTATCCTAAGCAGTAACCTTATATCCTCAATTGATTTTACCTCTAATACCACTCTTAAAGAAAAATCCAAGTTAAATAAAAACACAAAGAAGAGAAGTAGACCATTATATGACAGCTATTTACCTGGAAGTAAGAACATTAGGATTACACCATTGACTCACTCTGTAAAGCAATGCAACTGCATATGCTTTATTCATAATGGTGAAAATGAAGGTCCTAGAATTACTTCCAAGACGATACAATCTGAGGGTCCTACGAAGCAAAAACATTCACTGCCCAAAGCCTCTTCTAAGGACACTAGCATATCCATTCAAGAAAGAACTTAGAAAACCTAAGCTAAACCAAGCAAAACAATTCCCCCCAAACCAACTTCCAGTGTGACCCCTGTCACACCATCAACCAAGCCCAAATTCACCTACGCAGAGGAAGCCCTATACTTGGCAAGGAATAATATCTTGGAAACTTATTGGCTAACAACTGACAGAGACAGCCAAAAGCAATCACTAGACTTTTTAAATCTTTTCAGAGCTTATACAGAAAAGGGCTATAACGCTATCCTAGGTTTTATTTATCCAAATGACTTGGCTATTCCTCCAAGGACCCCTCTTCACTCTACTCAGAATAAAAGACCACATCTACATTTAGGAAAAAGTGTCACAACCATACCAAATAAAGATCAAGACAATGAACCCCCTACCGTCACTTATGCTGGCCAAGAAAACTATCCCAGGCATAATATTCCTCCAGGCTTCAATTTACCCTCTTCCCCATCCTTTATCCATAAATAGTACTAACTACGGTAGTCCTCCCAAGGCAAGCTATGCTCAGGTAATTCAAAAGCCACTAGCATCAAACACCAGGCCTATGCCTCCAACCAAGGCTAGCCAGTCAAACCAGTCCTTTTAACAACCGAACACCAACCATCAAGTTCAAACTCTGCCCAATAGGAGCATAACGAAAAATGAAATTTATATTATCACTCTGGTTCTAACTAAGGGTAGTTCAGTCCCAGCTTATCAATCTACACAAGTAAGGGACAAGGTAAATAAAGCTATGGGTAACATAGCTATTTCTCGGGCTCATACTTCCCGAAGAAACAACACTGTACTTGTTTCCAATCCACCCTAGAGGAGCTCCTAGAAAACCAACCCAAGTGGGAAAAAGTTTTCGCTGACTGGCCTGTAAGTAAGGCTCAGAAAGTTGAGACCTGGCCCAACGTGGTCATTCATGGGGTTCCTTCTTACCTATCAATTGATGATATTCCTCAAGAAATGTCTTCTTTCAATCTAAAAATTTCTGTACAAGGCAAGCCAAGATGGCTTACTGGGCCACCTAAGACTGAAAATGGCTCTATAGTCATGACAGATAGCTCAGAAGCTGACAAAGCCCAAGTTCTCCAATCAGGAGTGCTGATTGTTGGTCTTTTGCTGAGGGCAGTTAATTACAAAACCAGCAATGAGAAGACTCTATGTTGCACATGACTTAAGTATGGACATCATCAGCTTCTGTGTAAGAGGAAACCAGTATGTGCTATATGTGTAAAGGACCACAAAACCTCAGAACACAGTTGCTCAACATGCAGGGCCTCTGGTAACTGCCTTCACTACCCAACTAAATGTTATAACTTCAAATCTTTATCTCATACTGCTCTTCAGAAAAAGGATTGTGAATTTTATAAGGCACTCTTATGATAGAACAAATAAAATTCTGTCAACACAATGTCACCAAAAGGAGGTTAATTACGCAATCCCTCTTTGAAGTTGCCCTGTCAAATAAAACTGATGTCATTTTTGTTCAAGAACCCTTCGTGTATTTCAATTCTTCTATTCATGCTTTTACTTCACTGTCTCATCCAGCCTATCATCTGATCCTACCTAAGTCAAGTGCAGGAATCAAGCCAAGGGTGGCTACTTATATTAATAAAAATAGTGCAGTTCATATATCAGCAAGGACTGATCTCTTATCTGACACTGATATGCAAGTCTTTGAAGTATCTACATGTTCTGAAACTTTCTTTATCTTTCATGTTTACGATGAAAAGTCTTCTCCAATAGCAAAGGTACAAAGCACTACCCTGCGAAGGTTCTTTCAACTTAATCTTAATATATCCAAACCATTTCTCTTCTTAGGTGATCTAAACCGACACTACCCATGGTGGAACCCCTTGATTACCAACCCTTCTTCAGCATCTTCTAATCTCTGTCAACTCTTAGAAAGTCACATGGCAAGGCTCCTGATAGACTCACAAGTAGTAGAAGAGTATGGAGGAATATTTCACAGACCAAACACCATGAACACATCTATCATAGACCTAGCTTTTGTTGCTGGCTTCCAGAAGCTTAAATGGTATAACTGGCATTATGGAGAAAGCATTGGCTCAGATCATGAGGTAATTCTATTTAAAGCATCCTTCTCAACCCAAATTAGTTCTGGCCCCTGCTTACCTCCAAGATTTAATATAAAGAAGGCAAACTGGGAGACCTATGCTAAAAATCTACAATCTCTCGAACCCTTGTTTTTATACTAGCTCAATTATGCAATTTCTGCCAAGGAGTCAGACTAAGTAGCACGTCTCCTTCAGGATTTAATTATCAAAGCATCACAGAATGCTATTCCTCAGTCTAAGCCATCTTGACACTCAATAGCATGGTGGACTGATGAACTTACCAACCTAAGAAAGGACTATCATTCAAAAAGAAAAAGAGCTAAGAAGTCTTTGTATGCTACTGACATTGAGGAAGCTAGAATTTCTAGGAACAACTGTTTCAGAAAAATTAGCTTTGCTAAAACAGCTCACTAGGAGGAGTTCCTAGCTGGAGCTAAGGATAAGAGTTTATTCAAAACCTTTAGTTACTCTAACCCCAGGTTGTTTCAACCTTCACTGATCCCGACTTAAAAATATAAGGACTACATGGGCATTGATAGAATAGCATCAACTTTTGCAGATAAGGGTACTGCCCTAGTTAGCATTTTGTTTCCAGTAAAAGCACCTATTATAAAGGAGGAACCTCTTCCAAACTCTGTTGTTACTGATTTCATCACACCTAGAACAAATAACAGTTCACAAGCAAGCTCTCAGTAGGAGTGGCCAGAACTTTCTCTTAATGAACTTCTTCAGGCAGTACCTGAGAAGAAAACAGCCCCTGGGAGTGATAGCATCCATTGGTTAATGATCAATAAAGCTGTTCACTGTCTACCTCAATTTTTTCTTAAGGCTTATTCATTTCTTATTCAATGCGGCAAACATCCATCAGTATGGGAGGAAGCCATTGGCATAATTATTCCCAAGAGGAGTAAGCCTGACTATTCTATGCCTAAGGCCTACAGGCCAATTTCACTCATTTTATGTTTGTCAAAACTTTTGGAAAGAATCTTTTCACTCAGAATTTCATATCTGGCAAATGTCTCACCTAGACTTCTCCATCCCAGCCAGATGGGAGGGGGGAAATAGAGGTCTGCAATCGATGCAGTACTCTTAATCCAGCAATTTGCGGACAAAAATATTGCAGAAAACAAAGTTGCATCCTGTGCATTCCTAAAAATTATGGGAGCTTTTGACAGACTTCAACCTTAAAAATTGCTCCAAATCTTGCATAGGAAAAAACTTCCAGTTATGTTTATTTCTTGGGTATCATCATTTCTAACAGGGAGGAGAATATCTCTCTTGTTCAATGGCCAGCTAAGTCATTCTTTTTCTGTTACAGGGGCACCTCAAGGAAGTCCTATTTCTCCTTTATTATTTTTACTATCAATAAGCGAATTATTTTCATCATCTCCACAAGCTTCATTTCTTGAAATTTCCTATGCGGATGATATTTGTATTTCTGTTGCTTCTAAGTCTGTCAAAAATAGCATCATGGTCTTCAAAGAAAAGATGCAAGCACTCTTTTCCAAGGCAGATCCTTTATCAAATGTTTTTGAAAATTCTAAGTCGGAACTTATACATTTCTGTAAGAAAAAAATACCCTACTTGGATTCCTTAGAGTTAAATAATCTGACTCTGAATCCTAGCACTTCAGTCAAGTGGCTAGGCGTCTGGCTCCAAAACACATTTTCTTTTAAAATGCACGTGGAAAAAAGGTTGCACCTTGCACAAGGGGCTTCGCAGAGACTTCTCCAAATTTCATCAAGAACAAAAGGCCTTGGCTTTAATGCACTGAGACAGTTATATCTCACTTCTATCATCCCTGTGTTGGACTATGGCTCCGTGCTATGGTTCAACAGATGTGGTGCAGTAAAGCTTTCTAATTTGTGTGACAAGCTACAAAAATATGCTCTTCTTGTTATGACTGGTGCCTATAGACGTAGTCCTATCAAAGCTCTAGAAGTTGAAGCTGCACTGCTTCCTACAAGGGTAAGACACCTCAAGCACTCATCATTCTATGCACTTCGAATATTCTAACTTCAAACAAATCATCCAATTTATCAAACCCTATCTTGCAAGTTGCAAGATGAGCTTGAATTTCCTTCTGATGCTGTTGATCTTGGCATGTTTGCATTTCTTGATGAAAAGCCTAGTGAGCAGCTTCAGAGAATTGCATTATTATTGAAGCCATTATCAAAACATGTTACACTGGAGTTAGTCAATACCAAATGGTCTCCACCATGGATGGAAGAGAATTTATTCACTTCAATTTCTAGTTCAAACAAATCTAGGGCAAAGGATCAACATCTGGAGTTCCTGGAGTCAATTCCCCCCTCTCATTTTATTGCTTACACAGATGGCTCCCTTGTGAAGGATAAGGGCTGCGGCATTGATATAAATTTATATTTTTCTTACACAAGAGAGCTCAAGTCACTATCATACAATCTTGGAGATAGGATTGGCATAGCTGATGCAGAGACCTATGCAATACTCAAAGCAGTAACAAATTTTTATTTTCTGACAGCCACGCTGCTGTTTTAAGAATTACAAAATCTAATAATTATTTTTCCTTTAAAGTCAGATCCCTAAGTAGTAAAATTGACGCCAAAATCTATTGGTGTCCTGGTAATCAAGGAATTGAAGGCAATGAACTTGCTGACAATTTGGCAAGAAAATGCCTGGATCAACCTGCTATTAAAAAGGATCAATTTACTTCATATTCCTTCCTAGTGGAAAGATTTTAAAAAAAATGTTTTACAAGCCTGGTACTCTGACTGGACTAAGGAAGTACTTAGGGAAGAAGAGCGCAGGAAAGCCATTGGCCTTGGAAAGTTTTACAGAACTTCTGCAAGGATTTATGTACCAATTTTCAAAGCTAAGGCAATTAATCTTTCAAGATTTAATAGGCAGACCCAGACCTCCTTTTTCCAGGCAAGAACAGGGATTGGAAACACCTTGGCTCACCTCTACAATATAGGAAAAGTGGATAGTTATATATGCAACTTCTGTAAAAGTAATAAGCAGACAACGGGGCATTTGCTCTTGCACTGTCCATATTTTTCTACAGTGAGGGATAAGGAATTTGAAGGTCTGGAGCCTCAAAACTACAAATTGTGTCCAAAACCAAAGTTGGCAGAGAAAAATTATTGAGATACTTAGAGAAGTCTAATTGTATGCAACTAATAAAAACAGTAGGTCAAGAAGCCACAATTATTTAATAAAGCAACAAAAAATAAAAAGAATGCCAAAAGAAACATATTCAAAAAATAAAACAAGTTACAGGCGTTAAGTTCGAATTTAGGGTCAATTTGGTATTATTAGTAATGTTGGACAGTCTAACCCTATGTTATGAGCCTCTAGACTGATGCCTAGGGGAGTTCAAGGAGTTGGGAAGCGGGTAAATGTATTAAAAAAAATGTACTTAAATCTCTTGTCATAGCTAGATGGCTGAATACAATATGATTTTTTTTAAAAAAAAGCATCCTGCGACAATCTATTACAGATAGAGTTTTAGCTTAAAACCTTGATTAATTTAAAGAATGTTGAATTATCTTTCTCCTACATGTTCCTATCCAATCTTCTTACTACATTCATGATTATACATGTATATGATTCCTTTAGCTTCCTCGGCAGAATCTTTGACCGAAATGAAAAGTGATTCTCCCCACTAAGAAAAGAATCAACAGGTCAATTTTTTTAAGAAAGCAATACTTCTAATGGATAGACCAAAATACAATTCATTGAAATTTGAAGTAGATTCATAAATATCACATTTAACCAGCTGCTTCGTGTTGAGATTTGACGATAGTAAAGATCCTGAAAAATATCATCTCCAAAAGGGCTACAGGCACATAGAGGAGAATGGCAAAGATAACAGGCAAATTACGATGAAATAAATGCGACTCTCAGTAATTTTGTGAAGAAAATATTGATTTTAGAAGTTTTACCGTTTTTTCATGTCTATGTACATCTCTACAAAAGTTGCTAACCTTAGAGGGAGTAAACTACGGTGTACTGGTCATTCAGTTATGAGCCAAGACTAGTGCCAAAGGAGGGTGGAGTTAGGGATACGGGGGAAAACGGCTAATAAAACAAAATCTGTTTTTATCATTGTCATAGCTATGAGGCTGAATACAAGATGATTTAAAAAAAAAACCCCCCGTGTACTGGTGCACGTAAGAGCTTACTGAACATGTGTACACGTAAAAAAATGCAACTACATCGTCCCTCTCTAACTCGATAGTGGGTCCCGGTATAAGTGTTGAAAATGTTTATTGAAACTCGACCATTTACATTTGCAATACTTACCCTTGCCCGATATTTTGTGTGCAAGGGTAAGTATTGCAAATGTAAATGGTCGAGTTTCAATGAATATTTTCAACACTTATACCAGGACCCACATCGCTATAGATAAGGTTGGACTGTAGCAGAATAGTTATCGATGATCAACATTCATTCGGGAACTTTTTGTGCGGTATTGATGAGATTCTATAAAACTTGGCAGTAAGTGTTCATGAGTGAAGATGAACCTAATGTGTGAAATTAAACTTCGTCAATTCTAAATATAGTTCTTTGATCAACCCTATCAAATGACTATTCAGACCAAGAAAATTCAAAGCCAGTATTTTCTGGCGCACCGGTCTGCATCAACTTCAGCCTAGCGTCTAGCCAATATGCTATTAATCAGGGTTTCAAGAGATTCAAAAGTCCGAGACTGCCAGTTCTCTGACAACATATCACGAACTTGGGCATAAGATGGTATGTTCTCTCCCTAGGAAAGATAGTGGAGCTAAAAATTGCCTTTCGATAAGTTCCACACTACCTCTGGAATGTGGAACAGGGGAACGGACAAGGCAGTCAATCATAGTTATCTATTCTTGCTTCAATTCTTGTCACGTCCCTTCCGCAGCATGAGGCAGAGCATTATCCTACGTCGCGTTGAGATGAGGATACATCCGTATTAATCCGGCGATGAGAGGAACTATTCTTTCACCATGATTTTCCGCTTTAATATTCCTTCTCTCTTTCTCCTTGAATAAGAGAGGGCCTTTTTCTGATCGCGAAAAATTTCCCAAAACATCCAGCTGACCCGGATCCTTGACTGAAGTACATAAAGAATAGAGCAAAAATTTTCCTCTGTCGCGATCATTTCAATAGCTTTAGTTGAATTTTGTGCAAAGAATCATAATTAACCCTCCTATTATCTAATCTCTGTTGTAAATCCTATCTGCCACCTGAATTTAAACAGTCCGGAGATTATTAGGCTAATCATTAAGTGTGCTGTTTGTGTGACCTTATGTCTATTGTATACTCTTCGCCGATTTATTTTAGATAAGGGAGTTCACTGAACAGTAGGTTGGGGAGTGTATTTTCCTTCCTTGTGTTAGTTCCCATTGAGTCTCTCGCTTGCGCCTAGATGCCTTGATAGACTAAATGTGAGCTCAAGCTAGCTCATGCGGCGATTCTAGTGGAGAGAGGAAACGAAACGTTTAGTTGCGTTGAAATTATGAGATTTGAGGGAATGTTTTCATTAACAAGTCTTCTTCAGTGTTAAAAATCCGTATTTATCACAGTGGGCGATCTGTGAACGGGAGGTGCAAAGAAGCAATGCGATGAAAAAGCGAGCCTAGCTGATGTTATGTAGTATTGTCACCAATACCAAATAGTCAAATTTGAAATTGATTGGGATCGACTAGCTTTTCTACATCCAACGCTGGTAGGATATTTATGCCTAGAAGTTGATGGTGTTTATGATGGATTTGTTCAGTTTCTGAGCAAATTTATTCGTCGCCGAAGTCATCGGTCTGCTGATTGATCAGACTTAAGCGGTTTAATGATGAATCGATGCTTTTGAAGTGTGATTAATAATTAAAAAGTGAAAACTAAATATCTTGAGCTGTATTGATAATGATACTGAGGAAAGATGTTGTACATGCAGCAACAAATTGTGACATCTGGAGACCGATCGTCAATCAATGATAGATGTCAGTGATAACGCTAGCTTGAATTTGAATCGGCGTCCCAAAAGGCACCTACACGGTCTTATCCCTAATATAAAGAGATAATCATTTGTACTAGCAAGGATATTCCTTGGAGTTCGGGCTTTACCTAATCGAATCTTATTTACGCTTGCAGTATCTAACACGTTTATGAAAGAAATCCGAGTATATATACAGTACAATCTCGCTATAAAAATGTGGGGCAAAACTTAACCAAGGCTCCCGATTGGAGGATTCAATTGAATTGGCCAATCGGCAGCCTTGGTTAAATTTTGTCCCACATTGTTTTAGCGAGATTGTACTGCACACCGGTATAAGCATTAACTTTGTACCTCGCTTCATACAAACTTGTCCAAAAGGAGGTATAAAATTAATGCTTGTATCGGAGTATATATTTACACATGAGTCACTATCGTTGCCGGTATTTTAGATGCTGTTAAAGCCTACAGTGAGTCCGGTGTAACTATTGCTAATGTCCATAGAAGTTTTACCATTTAAATTTGTAATACTTAATCCAGACTTCCACATTTTTTTTTAAATCATTTTTGCGTATGCAGCCTGAGGCTATGACGCGAATGATTACGGAAGACATGTATATTTCGTAGAATGACTCAGTTTGACGGTTGGAACTCTCATACTCGGTTTTCATTTGCAGATACCACTACGAGAATAACGCCTTACGACACGTACCCTCTTCCGTGAATACCCACCACAGGGAAGAGCGAGAAATACTCATGATTATCCAAATATGCTTTCGTCATCCTACGAATACAATATTCCCGCGAGAGATGTGGTGTGAGGGTCTTACTGGACTCAAACCAGCTATCTCCCGTGTCAAGTGGGGTGTGTGTCCAAGTTCCCCAGACTATACTTGGGAGAACGGCCCGGACAGTGTACCAATGCACCATCCGAACCGACTTCCACATGTTGTGCAGGTGTAAATTTTGCAAGTATAAATAAAACTTGAACCAGTCTTAGCATATCACCGGGCCTACAATCGATTAACAACGTCTAATGTACACTACAGTATGGATAACTGAGGGTCACTGTAGTCTCTTTTTGTGATTATTTTTGTCCCGAGTCCTAAACAAATTTCAGGAAATTTAGGGACAAAATTAATCACAGGAGGGGACTACTGGGAATCTCGGTTATTCATCATACTGTAGTGTAAATTTAGTAAATTATTGATCCACATTTGCCATAAATATCACGGGACTTGTTAATAGATGAAAATTGCATGGCAGAATTGATTTTCAGGGGTAGAGTGCTTGTGCATCACGACTCTTTAGCCGTGGGTGTGAACATTTTGAGAGCTAGTTGTCGATATCGCGTAAAAGTGGAGAGTTCAAGTTCGCCAGCCAATCAACGGAATGTATCTGCAGTGTTGTCAACCTACAGACATGTCGTCAGCTGATCCTTAGATCGAATTCCAGGGCGCATTAGGTAAGCGTCCCATGACAAGGCTTCCATTGAAATCTCCACATTGCTCTCGATGAGCTTGCCAGATTTTATGATGGACATGCCCTAAAAATTTGAATTCAAGTAACTCAACTACGTTAAAGAGACTCTCCAATTTTTTAGCCTTATCAAACTTCTGGCCACTCTATAACCAGTTGCTTCCAATGCAGTCTACGACCTCCGACAAAACCCTTCTCATCTTCTAAAATTCGAGAGAAAACACGAATGTGGGGGCATGACAGATAGCACCAAGATCTATTCACCTTAAATCCCTTGTCCAACTGAAAAAAAATTTCATGGACCGCAAGAGAAAACGTAAGTTGATGAAAGAAATTTGGAAAATTATGATTGTTCACTAACGTCGTGGTCTCAAAGGCGTCCTGCGCGATCTAAATAACCGCGCTTGGGAAGGCGAACAGGGTCAGTTTGACATTTTCAGTGTCGTAGGAGCCCTCTAATAGATATCTACAGGAATATGCCAAGTCAGCAATTCTCTTGACTCGTCCCTGAAAAAAAACACGGCATTTATTAAGCGCCTCAAAACTTCAATTTCTCCCTCCTCATTAGGCACTTTTCTGCAGGACATAAGGACACTTATTCTACACAAGTATCTTTCGGAGATAACATCTGCATGCTTTGAAGGATTGTGTAAGCTGAAATCTCCGGGGGAAATCCAGGCGGGAGTTGAAATAGTCAGTGCTCTGCACCAGCGGTTTGGACCTGGGGAGTTCACGGAATATTTGGGATGGTATTTTGGCAAGGGCTTAGCTACTCCTGACAAATCTCAACTTAAAAATCTTCCAACGGAAGCCCGAGAAAAAGCCGAAAAGGAGCGAATAACACGTCAGCGAGTACTCTTGCGAGTTGTCACTGAGCTATGGCTAGTTGGGGTATTGAGAACACTTGACGATGTTAGCCGCCCAGATGATGCTTTACGAGGTAAAGAATCTCTAGTTACGGGACTTGGAAAAGTATCCGAAAGCTACAAATCCAAGACAAACACCCCAATTAAAGGAGTTACTGCCGAGCCATTTCCTCTTGAGGTTCTGAAAGACCTACTTGGTCATGATCGGGAGCATGTTAACCTACCTCTACTAGTCGTATTTGTCAAAGCTTTTAGCTGGGATATTCTGGGAATTAGAGGAGCATCGACTAATAGCCGAAAATATTCAGTCGATGACGACACTAAGATAAATAATGGGCCCGAAGCCGACGATGATATGGCAGAAGATATTGCCCTATACGATAGCGCTTCAGAAGATCCACCTCTAGCATCCCCCGAACTTCAAGAGCGTTTCCGGAGTGTTTTAAGGCGATACTTCGAGGATTTAAAGGCCCATTTAATTCGCGATCAGAAAGCTATAAGCAAACAGGCTCGAAGAGATGCCGAAGCCTACGTTAAGTCTGGTCAAGTCTTTGAAGATCGCCAAGCAAGCCTTGAAAAAACCATCAAATCCCATGAAAGATTAGTGGCAAACGCTCAGGTTCTTGCAGATGCGGTAGGGGCAGAAATGCCCGACCTTCAAAATTCTGATGATGTTTTAAGCAACGGAAGTAGCGGAATTGGCTTAGTTAAAACAGGGGATTACCTACGATCAGAAAGTGATGGATCCAGAATCTGGGAGGACGAAGATGAGAGACGATTTTACGAAAACCTTGTAGACTTGAAGGGTAAAGTTCCTAGCATGTTCCTGGAGGATCCAAAGAAAAAAAAAATGGACACAGAAGAACAAAACTATAAGAAACCAGAAAGCACCGACCCATCTGGTGATACTAGTCCTACGAACATTAAAGGAGATACTTCTACTGTAATCGCCAACAAGACTGTCGGTGTACAAGTTGATGTTCTCTTGGCCCGCCTCCCAGAACTTACCAACAAGGAACTAACTGATCAAGCTGCAATTGATTTTTGCTTCTTAAACTCTAAAGCATCCCGCAATCGTCTGGTTAAGGCTGTTCAAGAAATTCCTCGAGGTCGGAGTGATCTACTTCCAACTTATGCCCGACTTGTCGCTACCCTCGGCAGATATATGCCGGATATAACGAAGAGCTTAGTTGAACATCTAGATCATGAATTTCGAAGCCTTCAGCGAAGAAAAGAAAAAGAGTTCTTAGGTCAAGCAAGACTTGGAAATATTCGTTACCTTGCTGAATTGACCAAGTTTGGAGTTGTTCCTGAACACGTTATATTCTACTGCCTCAAAGTTGGCTTGGACGATTTTTCGAGAATGAATATCGAGATTATATGTAATTTACTCGAAAACTGTGGCCGATATCTTCTACGAAACCCCGAAACTTCTCCTCGAATGACTTCTTTCCTCGAGACTTTGAAGAGAAAAAAGTCTGTCCAAAACATTGGACAACAAGAACGAATGTTGATAGAAAATGCTGTATACTATGTCGATCCCCCGGCTAGAGCTACCATTGGTCAAAAAGAGCGAACACCTGTTGAGCTATTCATACGCAAGCTGATCTATCTAGACATGAACAATCGCAATTATACAAAAATTTTAAAACAAATTCGAAAGCTACATTGGGAAGAAATCGAGGTAAACGGAGATAATAATACACCTTTATTAACGGAACTAAATTTCTCTAGGTTGTTGCGATCCTTGAAAAAATATTCTCAAAGCCTGGAAAAGTCAAGTATAGTAATATTCATCTACTTGCAATACTTGCAAGTGCACTCTATCGTCATCACCAAGACTTTGTGATTACCATAATCGACAATATACTAGAGTATATTACACTAGGCCTGGAGCAAAATGATTTTAAATTTAATCAGCGACGTATAGCGGAAGTAAAATATCTGGCTGAGCTTTACAACTATCGTATGGTTGATCATCCCGTAATATTTGACACCTTATACCGCATAATGACATTTGGGCATGGTAAGTAGAAATTCATCTCTATTATGGCCTAATTTCTAAAACTCAGGTTAAGGCGGACCGCCTGTCAAAGGACGACTCAATCCATTTGACATGCCGGATGATTTTTTCCGTATTCGACTCGCTGCTACTATCCTGGAAACTTGTGGTGTATTTTTTATGCGTGGTACCCCTGGCAAGAAGCTTGATTATTTTCTCTCTTTTTTGCAGGTATTTTTTGCCTTTGTCACTCTTAGCCAGCCAAACTAATTATTTCAGTATTACATTCATACTAAAGATCCTCTCCCAATGGATATTGAGTTTATAGTACAGGATGTCTTCGCATTAACCAGGCCGCAATGGAAACTCGCATCAAATTTAGAAGAAGCTAGTAAAGCATTTCAATACGCTATGATTCAAGATCAAAAGACATCTGGAGCTGGAGCTGGAAAAGTTGTTGAACCTGAAGAGCCAGACAGCGATGGCACTGTCGATGAGGCTGATGTCAATAACGAGGTCGAAGTCGAGATACCAGAGAATGGGGCAGAAGGTGAATTAGAAAGTGACGAAGAACAAGGCGTGAGTACCCTGTGTAATTCAACTTAAGAAAAATGCTAAAAATTAGAAAAGGGGGACTATAATGGTGCAATTAAAACTCCCTCACAACATACCGATTCAGAGGAAGAAGCAATTGTAGTTACTAGACAAGAAGAAACTCTCGATCCACAAGATGAGGCTGACTTTGAACGTGAGTATGCAAAGATGATAGCTGAAAGCCTAGATTCTCGCAAGCACGAGCGTAAATCTACCTTCGATGTACCCCTTCCCATGAGACGCAAAGATAACCCGACTAATGGCGAGTCGTGGGTCGACGAATCTGTTGATAAAAACGCAAATTCTTCAGGCAAAATGATATTTTCATTGCTCACAAAGCGTGGAAATCGACAACAGGTATATTATTATTCGTTTTAAGGACCTTAATACCAGTTAACTTTGACATAGACTCGCACAGTTGCTCTGCCATCTGATTCAACACTAGCTATCGCTATGAAAACGCAACAACAAGCTGAACGTGAGGAACAGCAGCGTATCAAGAATCTTGTTCTGAACTACGAACGTCATGATGAGGAGGACCAGGATGCTGATACAACATTAATTTCAGCCTCTTCAAATTCCTTTACGCATAATCGTGCGGCAGGGTTTGAAAAATCTGCTGCAATGAATTTCTCCAGAGTTGATAAATCCAGTAACAGCCGTAGTGGGCAGCGTGCCCGAAAGTTACAGTTGAGTGATGTTGACTGGTACGGGTCTCGGCAAAAACCATATCCAAATACAGACCAAGTCACCCTCACCCTTGCAAACGGGAACATGCCCCTCTCAAAAAGCAAGCGGAACCCTCCTCAACCAACAACCGCAGACTTATGTCTCAGAAAAGCTACGCCTCGGCTGACCAGAAAGGCGATTCTCGACTCTCATAAAGCACGCACGGTAGACAGTAACGGCATTAAGTAGTCCTCAATAATTTCCCTGGAAATGGCACCTCATATTTAACGCTACTCTTCGCACTGTCTAAACTCCTCTACTGCATATTGTGTAACATTAGAACTAACTTCTGTTCAAATGCGGGAGGTCGTGGTAGCATCAGCTTGTCGGAGCTGAGAATAACACCTGGAAGAACGAAGAATCTAACGGCTGATCAGCTCAAAGTAATCCCGATGCCTTCGACGACCATCGTAGGTACTTCTTAGGATACAGCAGCAAGGGCCGACATCACCCGTCGCGTACATAAACGCAGGGTCTCGCATTACGCAAGGATCTTGCATTGAGCAAGGGTTCCGGGTAATGTAAGAAGCTATAGTCAGGACCAAAGCATGACTTTGAAGGGAAGTCTGCGTTTAACTTAATGTCGAAGCCAATTATAAATACCACTTCATCAATGAGGATTATTGTACGGTGTGTTGTTAGAAGATGGTTCTAGGAAAGAAAAAAATAGAACTTCGTATATATGGGATTCTCTTTAATCTCAGTTAGTAGTAGCCTTTGTTCGTAGCAATTCTAAACGATTACTCTTAGAAGTACTCATTGCTTCCTATGCGTCAGCTCAATGCGGAAATCGAGAATACTTAGAATATGCGCAAGACTAGCCTTGCACTTGGATTTGAAGTAAACCAGAGAGCTCTCATTGTATTCTCAGTGCAAAAATTGTGCTAGATCTACAAGTGCGAGTGAGTGTATATGATTAACACTGCATCTGCTTCTGTGTAACGGCTCCATCCAATCGTGATATTTGAGGTATAAAGCTTACAAAGTACGTTACTTCAAATTCCTGACCGACAGGTCGCATACCTATAAATTTTGGTGGGGAGTTGAAGCACTTTCTCTACAAATCCAGCTTTAGTAGTCCTCGCGGACTGTCAACCCAGACTTCGATTCAACAAGCAGCCACACCACCCCATCTTAGACCTGCCAATGGAGCCCATAATTTACGTTAATCCCCGCAGCAGCTCGAAAGCGACGAGACGTCGGCTTATCATACTCGCATCCGGTTTGCCCAGACCTAGAAAGCAGCTACCCAGGCGAGCACGAAAGATGGTGAACGTAAATCAAGACAAGCGCGACTCTGGTCACAGCTCGATTCGCATCCATATGCAACAAACTTGCTCCAAAGATGAAGCCACAAGCATGCACAGGAGCGCGTCATACAGATCCAAGCTCTCGATCTGACCGAAGATCAAGCAGAGGCTACATCGAGTGCAATGGAGAGCAACAGAAGGGCTACCCGGTGCGGAATGTGTCATGACCTGGACTCAGTAAGTCACTCTTGAACTCATGTTTGGCCATTGATTTCCTCTGTTAGCGCGCTTCGGCTCGTGTCTAGAGACCTCTCGCCTTGCGCCGTGTCGTTCCTTTCTCCGCATTACAAATTTGTACACAGTTGACCCATGCCACGACTTGCCGATCTTCGCGCAATGGCCGGGGTGCATATCGCTGCTCGCTATGTGGGTTGGACGTCTCAAGTAAGGCAGGCTTGAGCGTCGTGGAGACGTTGCGTTTGTGTGTTCAGGTGACGTGGGCCGGAACGACTGCTTGGCGGATCTGGTGGAAGTCCATGTCGCAAAGGCGTGAAACGTAACGCCGCTCTTTTTCATATCATGGTGTCTTCGGCCGGGAAGCTATGATGAGGGTGCCGTTTACGGGACTGTCGAAATACTCGGACCGGGACAGGGATCGGCACTTCATCACTGGTGGAAGGGTAGGTGCCAGTGTTTGCTAGCATCGCTTATGATTTCATCTCTGCACATGGGCGCGTTGGCGTCATAGACTTGTGTGTGTGATCTATAATAGGTTCGATTCCTACGTACGCTTGTTCAAAAGTGAAGATATGGTTACTTTAGCTGGAAACGCTCATAGCCCCAACTATGTGTGACATGTGAGTCATGTACCCTGTCTGAGTCCGACCTGATCCCAAGGAGTCGCTATATGGTGTCTGAAAGTATATAGAGGTATTACTTGTCCAGCGACCTTACTTGGAGGATGGTAGTAATTACAGAATTGTGCATAAAAAGCGTCATAGGTTCCATTCCTATGAGCGTTTGTGCTGGGACAAATACACTAATCTAAGGCCGCAAGGCATGCACCAGGCAATAATGCATGCTTGTGCAACCGCATCTGCGAATTTGTAAATACAAGAATAGATAGAAAGAGAAGAGGATAACTATTGATTATTATTATATATTGTTTTATTCCGTAACGCGCGTCTAACTTACCGTACCAAGACTGATCAATGTCTCTAATATAAGAGACACAGATAAGCTAGGTAAAAATAAACAGTCAATACTTGAAGTCACTCCTTACGACATTGGTCGAAGACACTGCAATTATTGAACCAAAGAAAACTTCAATTCTTGAGGCCTAGTCACATTTGTGGGCATCAATAACTAAAGTTTACTTTGAAAAAAAAAGAAAACAAACAAACCGTCAACTGCAAATATGTCCGTGGTATCACTGTCTTTAACTGATATTTATAAACCAGATTGCAACTATGAGCACCATAGGCCTGGCTATAAATTCGACATTGAAAACAAAGAACAATAAACCGAGTTGAACGTCAATGGCTATATTGTTCCGTTTATACAGCAACAGAAACGACAAAACAATCGAGATGAAACGCTATGGGACGCTTATATCGACCAATTCGGAAACTGGACTAAAAAATTGTTCGAAAAAGCAGTAAAAAATTGCCTTATCAGATTTGCGTGATTTTTTTACGTGAGAATGGGGGTTTTGTGTACAAGAAGCAACGAGTCTCAATAGCCGGAGAACTGGCAAAAAACTGCCAGCGAAGAAGCACAACATAAGTGGACAAGTGATGAAATAGCTGGAGTACTCAACAAGGATGAACCGTTTAACTCACGGCATCATCCCGAATATCGCTCCGTCCGCAATTTATCATTTCGCTCTGGTACTTGTCTTATGGAAACCTCACCTTCTGGGCAACTCCTAGCATCGATAATGCAAAATAGGAGTCAAGTACAAAGAACGGAGCCTATAAGGAGCTCATTATTTGCTCCTCAGGTACAAAAGAGACCAAATCCAGCTGAAGACCCTTTAACGGAGTCTCAAATTTCACCCCCCTATTAACCAACAATTTCAGCAAATGCCTAAACAATCAGAAGAAAGGCAAAATGTCGAAGACTTCTATCAAAACTTTGATATTCACAAACAAAAAGAGCCAGTTGCTCCATATAAATACTCAGATATTCCTCCACCACAGTTATTTCATAACTCTCCGCTACAACCATGAAATAACCTCCCAACACAACAACAGCCAAACATACCTTTGAATGTTAATTATCAAAGGAAAAATAACAATACAAATAAAAACTATCCACAAAATCGAGTTCTTAATAACAATACCCAGGGGCAGCCACTTCAATCCTATCGCCAAAGTCCAGGACCTTCTCTGGTCGAGAAATCATGAATTTGCGTCGATCATATACTGATGAAATGAAATATCGCGGTGCAGACGACTGCTTAAACTTGAAATCACAAATGTTCTATGATCTTTGTTCTGAAGTAGGATTCACATCACAATCATACCGAAATGCTTTTCCAGTCATGCTGACTGGAGAAGCGTTAACTTATTATTATTCTACCTTAGCTGGAAGAAATCTTGAATTTGAGACAATAATTCAAAGAATACGTAGTCAGTATGAAACAGAACAACAACAACAACAAAAAGACTTCACTGAATGGAGCACTATTACACTTGCTACTGTCATAGATGAAAATACAAATAGATCAACTGAGGAATGTCTTAATCTGATGACTGGGAAACTCCGAAAGTTGCAATCTCGTCTAGACCCCATCTATCATACGCCAAAAGCTTTACGTGATCGACTAATAAATGCTTGCAGAAGCATTCCTGAATGCATTTTTGCCTGCTACAATCCTGCCCCGACGATTGAAGGGTTCTGCGCTCAACTTCAGTCGTCGATTGCGACAGCCATAGAAGTTTCAAAAAGGTCATCAGCCCATCAAATTATTAATCAACCCAGTCAATTCATAGGATACGAAAACAGCGAACAATATTTTACCGACAGGCGATATCATGGTGGAAAAGACTTCAATTGCCCTTCACAATATACTTGAAACCAAGTAAAGCCAACAAAAAAGTGCTTTGTATGTAAAAGACTTGGATGCTGGTCGACAAAGCATACCCAACTTGAAAGAGAGCAAAGCTTGAAAGAATTTCGCAAGCGTATTCAACGTGGTGGACGACAGCTTAATCAATCTATGACTCAACAATATATAATAGACTATGAAGGCCAAGAAAACAACGAAGCGATAGATAGTGACAACGAAGAATTTCAGGCTTTGATGGTGCAACTGAAAATCGCAGAAGATGATGATGATATGCCAGAGACCGGACAATACATTACAACCTACGGCGAGATTGATGGCTTTAATGCTGTCACTCAACTCCACGATCAGTCGGCGCATCATGCTTTAACAGCAGCATCATGTGACAAATTCACTACCAATAGTCGGTATGACTCGTTCACATTCCAAGGCATCATGATTGATACTGGTGCTGCTCAATGTTCTACAGCTGGAGAACCTCAAGTACGAGCCTTACAAAAATTCCAAAATGTAGCAATTGATACTTCAACGGCCGGCCATGTTCGAGTTCTTTTCGGAATTGGAGCAGCAACCTCCTTGGGTACAATCTCTCTCCCGACTGATATAGGAATAATTCATTTTCACGTTGTACCTTCAAGCACACCATTCTTACTTTGTCTTAAAGATATGGATGCTCTTAAGGTAACTTTTAACAATCTTCGAAACGTGCTAGTGCAGGGAAGTCAAGAGTTTCCTATTGTGCGAAAATACGGGCATCCATTCCTACTGCTCACCGATATCACCACAAGTATTATATACAGCTGTGATTCTGAATGCCATTTAACAGAATTTGAAATCTGTCAACTGCATCGTAGATCTGGTCATCCATCTACACGAAGGCTCATAAAGATCTTAAAAAGGTCAGGTCACGATGTAAATTCTAACTTAGTTAAACATCTTACCAAATATTGTCGTCTTTGTCAGCTTCATGGAAGATTACCAGGAAGATTCAAATTTACTCTTCGCGATAATTTTCAATTCAATCATTCTATAATTGTTGATATCATGTATATTGAAGGTCAACCAATTTTACATGTCATAGATGAAGCGACAAGATTTGGGGCAGCCAGATGGCTTCGAAATATTACAACTCAGCATACATGGGACATGCTTCGAAACTGCTGGATAGATATATATGTTGGTCCACCAGATCTCATTACTCATGATGCAGGTTCGAATTTCGCATCAAGAGAATTTCAACAGCATGCACGAGCCATGACTATTGAAACGAAACAGGTGCCCGTGAAAGCGCATCAATCTGTTGGAATTGTAGAGCGCTATCATGCTCCTCTTCGAAGAGCCTACACCATAATTGTATCTGAAATGAAAGGAAAAGGACTTGACAAAGATGTTATGCTCCAAATGGCTGTAAAGGCCGTAAACGATTCTGCTGGACCAGGAGGTATTGTGCCAACATTACTAGTTTTTGGTGCATTTCCACGAATGAGTGAGATTGACCCCCCTGCGCCAAGTATCATCGAACGGGCTAATGCAATCAAATCTGCTATGAAGGAAGTTAGGAGATGTTACTCGGCAAGACAGGTACAAGAGGCTCTTCATATGAGAAATGGGCCTAATACAGAAGAGCTTCATCGACTCCATATAAATGAAGTACTTGTCTGGCGAAAAAAATACGGTTGGACGGGACCATTTAGAATGTTATCGATCAGCGGTAACACATGTACAGTCGATTTACCCAATGGTCCCACTGCATTTCGATCGATTGTTGTTAAACCCTTCTACAATGAAAATCACCCTCCCAATATTAACGGCGAGAACTATGAGAACTCGCCAACTCTCACAAATATCCGGCTCCAGAGGCAAAATCGTCGGTTTCCTGAAAGATATAGAGAAGATGTGTCCACACTTTTTTCACAAAAGGAGGAGAATGACCTGAAAATTTCAAGAAGACTTCGCAACAAAGGGATCATCATTACTTGCGGAGCGCCGTTTCAAATCTCTCAACAAAATGAAATTGATTCGTTAGTCAACAATTATGTGTTTGAATTTGTCCCTTACGATCATACAACAATGAGCAATACTAGACTATTTAATTCTCGAATGGTTAATGAGGTGAAGGGTAAAGCGACATCAACACCATACGAAAAATCGCGCTTGGTAATCCAAACTTACAATGATGATGGAAAAAGAGAAATTTTAACACAGTCACCCACAATACAACGTATGAGTCAACGCTTGATAATATCAGTTAAACCACCCCTCTTTGGTCGCGCTGATCTTTATCTCCGAGACATAACGCAAGCATATATTCAATCGAAAACAATGCTAAACCGTACTATTTTCGCTCGCCCTCCAAAAGAGATGTTAGCATACTTACCAAATAATAAAATTATGCGAGTTAAAAAGCCATTGTATGGGATCCCAGAAGCTGGAACACATTGGTATAAAACTTATCACAAACACCATTGTGATAAATTATCAATGATTACTTCAACATATGACCCATGCCTATTTATTTGCTCTAAATCTGTTATAGATTAAGCGCTGTGGTTAGACACAAGAGGGCTGAGGTCACAGGATATAGACTTATGGTATGTGTAATGGCCACGAAGTGGGTGGATATTTGAATCTGTGATGGTGAGATAAGAAGTTGCGTATATCTCTTAAGGAACGACTAACAGCTACTCTATGTACATATCCTGTTGGACCGTGCCGTAGGTCACATTACTAATTGCCTCCACTTTAGTGATCAATAGCCAGGGTTGTGTCATCTCGATCAATCGAAGCTACATACCAACACCTTTGGTTGGGAAACTCTATAATGCATATCAGAGTGGTTATTCATGCATGAGCAGGGATCACAACAAGATTACAACAAAATCTTCTTTAATCGGTATTCTTGGACTTCAAAACGATGATACATTATTCCTTGGTAATACTGAATACGCCAATCTAGAAGATAGTGAGTTGAAAAAGGCAAAACTTATTGCTAAACAATTAGAAAAGTTATCTGAAGGCAATCCGTTAATATTTAATGGATGTAAACTTACTTTAGATGGCAAAGATATTAAACTCTCACAAAAAGGACAGGCCGATCGACTACAATCAGTTGAATTTTCAGGCGATTCTAAGAGAGCCTATCAGGAACAACGAGCACGTGGTGCGAAATTGGCAAGTATTTGCCAGTCTGAGGCCGCTCTTCTTTTATCTGTGGCCGCACAACATCAAAATCCCGGGAAAGCCGAAATTGCTGCACTGAATAAACAACTTAAGTGGCAAATGGAAAATAAAAGTCGTGGTCTAATTTTGAAACCATTGAAACTCGAGTCAGCAAGTCTTTACGTTTTCGATAATGGATTTTGCAAACAATAGAGACATTAGCTCCCAGATTGGATCCATTTTTGATTGTCATGAGCGGTTTTGTAGACAGCGTGGAGAGATAGTTGGAACAGGAAGTGGGTATCAGGCTAAAGGTTGCCATCCTGCATGATATACGAGATAGATGCATCACCACTCGGCCAAAAGGCCAGACCAGAATCATAGAACACTAAATTTTGGCAAATTCCTTATTTATATATATATATATATATATATATATATATATATATATATATATATATATATATTATACAGTAGAGGCATTCCTGACATTGTCCTTGGAAACAAATCGGTTAAAGAAAATGAATTTACCATAGTAGGGAATATTATTCATTGGAGCTCTATAAAGTGCAAACAAATAACACGAAGCGTCTTGGCCTCTGAACTGTATGTTATGGTACATGGTGTGGATTCTGCCATAGCTCTCGGCACAACTCTTGAAATAATCACCCGACAATTTGGCGTCCCCAAAATCCCTACCATAGTTTGTACAGATTCTTTTTCTCTTTATGAATGTCGAGTTATGTTAGGAACTACAAAAGAGAAAAGACTAATGATTGATATTATGTCAATCCGTCAGTCGTACGAAAAACAGGAGCTTTCTGAAATTAGATGTAATATTGGTGATGACAATCCTGTGGATTCGATGACCAAAGAAAATGCTTCAAAAGCACTTTAGAGGTTAGTCGATGAAAATAAACTGTCAATCAAAGTAGGTGGATGGGTTCGACGGGAATAGCAATAAAGCTAACGATATATATAGAATAATAAAGAGCACTAGAGAAAGTTGCCAGTGTTGGGACAAATACACTAATCTAAGGCCGCAAGGCATGCACCAGGCAATAATGCATACTTGTGCGACCGCGTCTGCGAATTTGTAAGTAAAATGAAGAATAGATAGAAAGAGAAGAGGTTAACTAATGATCATTATTCTATATTGTTATATTCCGTAACGCGCGTCTAACTTACCGTACCAACAGTTTGATCTATTATGAAATGATATTTACAGGTCCTGCCGCACTCGAATTATATTGGTAAAGTGGGCCCCGCGTCTAATGATCACTGTATACTCCACTCTTCGGCGCCTGGACCACCTCTTATCTACTGATTAAGCTGTATAAACGGCTGTGTCACCGTGCACTATTTGCTAATTCATGCCTACTTGTAAGCAGAGTAAACCCTGTTATTACCTGGATATAGTTCGTAGGCGAGATGTAGATCATTAACAGGGATACAGAGCTTAGCGCGGGCACATACGTGCGGATAGTAACGAAGGTACTAGAAGATTCTCAAGTACTCGTTGGGGTAACAAGAGACCATAGAGGCATGTATTTAAGCAGTGTCCCTAAGACAGTAAAATATATAACCAGTTTTTAACCATTATCTCTTGACCATTGATCGCTTTCTTGTTCGGCTCAGTTTCTACGGTCACGTGACTCAAACATATTTGAGTTGTGAATCTTTACACTACTTCTTTAATTCACATACAGTTATCCCTCTGATAGCTTAAATGATCGGTCGCAGGGAATCTGTTAATTTATCAGAGGATATAAGTTACCAGGAATTAAGATATCAGAGGGATAACTGTACTTCATAATCTCAACGCGCGAGACTGTGCGACACCAGAACGTAGATTTATTGAGTGAGGCTTGCCACACTCTAGAGCATATTTCACCTGTAAAGATCATATTCAATCTGTTAATCAGAGAATTATTTCTTTGTTCACGAATTGAGCCTCGGTACCACGATCGTGGGTCTTGGTTTTATTGTTAAGATTTATAGAACTATTGCAAAAGCTAGTGCCAACAATTCTATATTGCTTAACACCAATTAAGCCGGGACCTACGATCGTGGTACCAAGGTTCGACGGTATATTATTATCCTGATTTGGCGCCTTAGTGGCCCACGCAGGCATTTTCGGTTGATACCTGATATCCCTCGAATGACTCAGTTTTGACTTCGGGAACACTCAGACGCAGATTTCAGTTGCTGATGCCATGACGCAGTAAATACTTACGGCATGGGGGGACGAAGACGGCATTTCTACCTGTACGTGGTGTCCCCTACGAACCTGGAGTTTATCTTCAGAGCCAACAGAAACACGCATTACTCGGTCACGGAGGAAAAGTCATCCAAACGAGTTTCCGGGGCGTACCCAGCTCCCGTTATGGTGGTGATGGATCAGACTAAGTTGGCCCTTTTTACCAAGATGAATTCTCACTGTTTACAGATATTCTGGCATTATACTGTCTCCCGAGGAAAGAGCACCGCTGCCCGAGCGCTGGTGGTGTCGGTATAAGGAGGATATCTGGACTATGGGATATTAGGGAGATACACATGGGGATACGCACCTCGTGTGGCTCTGGTGTTTAGGCCTCGCCTGGCTGGAGTTGCAGGTTTTTTGAGACTTTTTCCCGCGTACCGGTTTCCATGGCTGCTCTTTTTCAATTTTTTTTGAACAGAAGGTCCCGTAGAAAAGGTGGTTGAATTCTACGGGTAATTGATGAGCTAAATGGCTATCCGTCATGGGTCAATATATCTATGATCTTAGGTTCGAGGTAAAAGGGGATGAAACACTGTAAAAGGTGCGGCCCGGGGTCAGAGAGGAGCCCTAGTGTTATAATAGTCTTGGACTCTACATAGCACGAATAAACAAAACTACTACTTACGGCATGTAACTTGTACAGGGGCTCAGGGGTAAGTGAAGACTGTATGTCTTTGAAGGGTTTTTGCCGATTATTATGCAAATATGGCGGTTTCCTTTGTTGATCTTTTCCAAGCGAGGCCATATTAGGATAAGCTCAAAACCTAAATATCAATTTAATGTGAGAGATTTCTTGCCGACGAAAGTGAAGGCAGCATGTCACTCTTGGCTAAATATTGAATGGTGTCTTAAGAAATCCACATCAAGGATAATATCAAGGATTTCGATAGATCTATCTCAAGATTCTAATATACAAAGTGTTCTTAATATGAAGTTGGACCCCCTTGAACTCTAACTACCTCTTCACATCTCTTTGAGATGCTCAGAATGAGTCATCGAAGCTTATCCTCTGTTGTATAATTGTGCCAGGCCTCTAGTATAATCCGGCGATTCTCTGCTTTACTCCGCTGCCTCCCCCGCTCAAACTCTGGATATACATTTTGAATGTATAGTTTCATCATACCCCACACATTCTCAATTGGATTTAGATCTGGGGAGTATGCTGGCCATGAAATAGTTTGAATTCCATGTGCCATGATATAATCTCTTGCGGGAGGTGCTCTGTGTACTAGCGCATTGTCGTGCATAAATAAATATGCACGACCTATCTCTTGCCATCTGTTTCTGTGCCAGTTCACAACAAGGGGAAGGATGTGTTGGCGATAGCCTTCTGAGGTCATCTTGCCCCAGTCGGCTTCCCAGAAAACACAAGGGCCTCTCTCGATTCCGGCGAAACTACCCCAAAACATCCAAGAATGATTCTTACGGTATCAATCAACGACACACGTATTATCATAAGCCTCTCCTTTCTTCTTAGACTGTGAGTTATCAAAAAACTTTTGGATTTATATAGGAATTGCTTACCTTTCTAGTCACATAGCTCAGCATAATAAGTCCGTCATTAATCCAAGTTTCGTCGCTCCAAAGTACATGCGACCTCTCTTGTTCTTGCCATTGAAGGCGTTGTTCTGCCCATACTTTCGGTGCCATCATGTGATTCTCTGATAACGGCGGAGACCTTCTCTGAAGGCATCGAGAGTACCCTGTTCCCTTGAGTGCACTACGGATTGCACTTTCTCCGGCAGCCCATGAGGAGAAATGAACTGACAGTTCTAGATAAGAATATTGTCGTGCCTCGCGAGAACTGCAGATGAATTCTTCCAACTGATTGATTTGGTTAAGAGAAAGTTTAGGAGAGCGTCCAGTCCTTAATTTAGAAGATGCACAACCAGATTGAACAGTGTTCTTGACTTGTGAATATGTAACTCTTAACTGAGTCGCAATTTGTTTGTACGTGAATCCCGTCCGATACAGTGCAAGTATCTGGGGAAAATCAGTTCGTATAAGTGTCTAGTTCAGTATCAGAATTCTACACATACCTCAAGTCTTTGATTTCGACTGAGATATGAAGCACGAGTTTGACCTTGTAAAGTAGCTTGAGTATTCATGATTAGTGGATAGTAATTCTAATAAAGTAGATTCTCGGGAGGCTTGTGCTAAAATGCTAATGGCGTTCGATAACTTTATCTTTTTCTATTATCTGTAAGATGGTTTGATTAATAATGATGCAGCTGTAGATCTTTATGAACAAATATCAAAGGCTTTTAGTGATGAAATGAAATCGGTGTGAAGGATTTGATCACATGATCTCGTCTAACCTAGAAAATTGTATAGCATGGCTAGGATATATCCAAATTATAACCCCTGTATATAAAATTTCCAGCTGCCTTCACTTACCCCCGAGCCCCTGTACTATCAATGTCCACCACAGGGGAAAGCGAGAAAACCTCACGGTCATATGAATATACTTTCATCATTCTCAAACTTCTGTATCGCCAGGCAAGACTTGGTATGAGGGTCTTACTAGATTCGGAGCAGCTTTCTCCTGTCTCATGTGGGGCATATGTCTTAGCTACTCAGGCTCTACTTGGGAGAACGGCCTGGTCGGTATACCACACCATCATCCGACCTACAACAGTTATTACATCCCTCGAGCTTGACCTTATCATCCGCGTATTATCATTCAGATTGCAGTTATCCTTCGTGTGAGGAAAAGCGGGCCTAATTGAGGATGTACAGGAGCTCCTTTAGTGATTGTCGTCCTGTCTCGCCAGGATGTAGGAGATCGGCGCATTCTGTAACGTCATTTCCTTACCCCTTTCATTTTAGCCGACCTTGTGGAAGTCTATTCGCCGGTTTCCAAATTTGCCGGTCCGTCCGACGTCTCCGACATGATCACCGATATCGTATGTTGATCCAAAAGCTTCTATTGCTTTTGCTTACTCTAAATTTTCTAGCGATTCCTGAATAGGTCATTCGAATGTCTCTATATCCCCAAACTTGCCTACGGAACCCACAACTATGAATTCTTTTGTTTGCTCAAGATTTGTTCATCAATTTGTTCCTATTATTCCTTTAAATTAATAAACGGAGAGACTGATTGCTCCCCTAACTTTTGAGAGGGTGGGGAATTATGGCAATCCCTTTGAAGCAAATTTAAATGAAATCTAGGGTGACACTCTATCGAACGTCGAGCTCTACTAAATGTGGAGATATTGCTATTTTAATACGAAATCTGGTACTGATCTGTAAAAGGTATCAAGAAAGCTGTGGTATCTCGATGCTTTTGAGGCATAACCAGATATGGTCTCTTAATTTGTATCTTTTTAGTGATTCTCGTTTTTTACTAGCGTGAAATTCCATACGCTGTAGAGCTGTAACCATTGCTGGTTAGGTGTATTCTTGTGCGTCCGCAAGCCCCAAAATGAACTCCTGTGCTCTTTTTGCTGGAAAAGATAGCTTTTTGGTAGCAAAAGCAACTTGGTTGATGGGCTCTAAAAGATTTTTTTTTTATTACTTTGCGTCGTGCCTGCGCGCAGCATGTGATACAAGGTACCACGTGCCGGTTGGCTCAGCCTCGTAGAAAGCTACCCGACGTGCTGGCGTCTTTAGAGACCCAGCATTTTCTAAAGGGGCCTAGATCTATCCATCTAGCGCCTTACTATACAATTATTTTACAAAGAAACGAACTCTTCCTCTGAGCCGCTTTAAGTTTATCTAGTAGAGATTACATCTACAGGATTTACACGGGGATAAGTACTTGTCAGTGAAAGTACAGGATATAAATACGGTGGGAGGTGATTACCCAAAGGGTAGCTCTGTGGGGGGACTCTAAAAGATATTTATTTGTTAAGAAAACTTTGACTTAGACCATCAGGTGTATCTGTGTTGAATAAAGCCAACATAGCCGACAGATGCATAGATGACCATTCATACGGTGTGTATAAGATAAAAGTTTCTAGATATGCCAGGATTTCTCGGATCACCCGTTCTTTGCCACGGTCAGTTTGAGGGTGAAAAGCCGTCGAAGGCCGCTGCATCATATCGACCAATTCGCAAAGATTATTCGAGAAATCACCGACCCAATTCAAGTAGCAATCAGATTTTTTTTTTAAATCATTTTAGCGTATGCAGCCTGAGGCTATGACGCGAATGATTACGGAAGACATGTATATTTCGCAGAATGACTCAGTTTGACGTTTGGAATACTCATACTCAGATTTCTTTTGCAGATACCACTACGAGAATAATGCCTTACGACATGTACCCTCTTCCGTGAATACCCACCACAGGGAAAAGCGAGAAAAACCTGTGGTTATCTGAGCATGCTTTCGTGTGTATGTGTGTGTGTGTGTATTCTATTTGACGTCTAAGTAAGTCACGCGGTTAATGCACGTGACCCTTTTCCCATTCGGGCCAGAGGACGCTAGAGCCGGAGCCCTAGAGTTGAGACTTGTTTAGTTTATATGGCTATGCTGCGTTGTATGAAACCGCGCATATAAAGAGTTATACTGAAAGCAAAATATTTTAAGAGACCTCCATCTGCTCACGACTAGTGATCAACTAATCCCTCACACCCGCTCCAACTATCCCTTCTAGGAGCCTCCAATCATGTAAAGTAGGAGAGACAAAGAAAAAAAAAGAAAAGAAAAGAAAAGAAAAGAAAAGAAAAGAAACAAAAACAAAGGCGAACGTGTTCCTTATTTGGGAAAGATGTCCTCGAAATATCGAGAATGGTCAAGCCATTTAGTTAATATTATGGCTCCCTCAGGGGTGCCGAGTAGGCTCGGAAGGAGTTAATTTGTAGGCCCAGGAGGGCGGCCGCCACGACGTCAAAGAATCCGACAGAAAAGGAAGTGGGTTGGAGTCTTCGGAGATCCACAAAGGCAATTCACTCTGGCCTCTTCATGTTTAAAACGACTGTGATAAGCCGCAAAATCTCCATGTCCTGTGCTAGCAGCGATCAGTTGGCCTAGGCTCTTGCGAGTGAGTAGAAGCTCTTTAGGCGATCGAGGAGCGTTGATAATTTGTAATTTGGAGTAGGATGGCGGAATGTGATCTCTCCACCATTCATCCCTGCTTTCTTTTTCTTTAGCTTTTTGCCATTTCTTTAGCGACGAAAAGGAGTGTTCGAGTGAATCCAAGCATAGCATATTGGCTCCTTTCTTTGCTTCAAGATCGGCAAGTTTGTTTCCTTCGACTCCAGAATGTCCTGGAACCCACCTGATCTTAACCTGCCCCTCCGAAGTATGGGGGAGCCTCTCTCTAGTTTCCATTTATTGGCGAATTCAATAGCTTTTAAAAATATACTCTGGGATGTAGAGCAATAGGGTAGAGAGAGAAGTTCCAAGGCAACCTGTAGGTTATCCAAGAACACCCAGACATTATTTGCGAAGCGGGCTGAGGAAAGGCCCACAGCCTTTTGAATTCCGCAGAGGGCGGCATAAGCTTCTGCGTCAAAAATATCTTTGCTGATTTCGAAAGGACGGCACCTGAGCAGACTTTTAAGCCCAACTGGTATATAACATAACCACTACCGGCGTTACTATCAGAAAGTTTTGAGCCATTGGTATACACTAAAATATCACTTTTTGTAATGTTTTGTTCAAAGGTTTGGAAACTGTCAACTGTTCGTTCGTTAGATAGTGTGGGGGCACCAACTCGGAGTAGTGAGTGTTCCCTGGGTTCTTTGATCTCCCATTGGGGAGGAAGCTAGAGGATTAATATTTTCGGAGGGTGGAACAGTTCTATACCAGCAAGCGAATCGAGTATTGGCACGGGATAGGTTTGATACCTGACTACGTATATAAAGAGGATGGCGAGAGTCAAGTTTTCTCGTGCGAATCGCAGCTCTCCACGCGATATTGTCAAGCTCGATTTGAGCTGGGGAGAGGCCTGTCTCTCTCAGTAGGGCGGTCGAAGGAGTGGTGCGGAATACTAGAATTATGGCTCTTGCACACACTCTATGAACTTTATCTAAGACCTCTAGATGGGAGCCTACCCTATCTCTTACAATTTTTCCTCTATTATCCCTGGTTTTTCCGGGCCACAAGGTCTGGGCCCCGAAATGGGCAACTGGTAGTACACAGGCAGTCACCATTTGTTTTGAGAGTTTAAGTGAGACTCCCCGGATTGTATTTCCGACGCCCCGAAGAGCGTTGGCAATCTTGAGTGCTTTAGCGGCCTGAATTTTGACGTGATGCTTAAATGTGAGCTTTTTGTCGAAATGAACCCCTAGCCATTTTAGGTAAGACTTTTGAGTGTCCTCCATTACATTGAAGTCATCTGTGTGTGCCTGGGGGCTTAGATATTTGTCTCTATTCTTCCGAGAGAAATGAATTAGCTCGGATTTCCTAGGATCAAAGGTTACGTCTTCTTTGGTGCCCCACTGCAGCGCCCCGTTGACAGCCACTCTTATTTTCTCTGTGTTTTCCTCCAGAGAGGGGGATGTCGCTAATACAGCAAAGTCGTCTGCATACCCGAAAGCCTTTTGAAGACCATTCAACCTAAAAAGAGGTTAAATATATAGTATGAAGAGTATAGGTGATATTGGTGAACCCCGAGGGAGTCCGCAGAAGATTGGCCTTGGATCTCCTATTTCCCCATCCAGACGAATACAGACTTCACGCTCAGTTGCAAATGATCCTACCCAGTTGCAAATTTGAGAGGGCCAGCTTTGTTCTCTTAAGCGCCTAACAAGCCTACCAGGCAACACCGCATCAAAGGCTTCTTTTATGTCGATTGTGGCAATTGAAGCTGTCTCTCCTCTGGCTAGGGCGTTTTCAATATCATGTGTCAGGCAGGTTGTTAGATCCACACTAGATCGAAGTGTTAGACCCCCAAATTGCTGCCGGGTGAGAAGCTTGTGCTTTATAGCAATCCACAACATCCGCCTGGCCACTAATCTCAAGACCTTTACCTAGCACAGAAAGAAGAGCTATTGGTCTATAAAATCTAGGTGAAGTCATGTCTAGCTTATTTGGCTTTTCGATTAATGCTAGGATTGCCGTACGAAAGCGTTTTGGGTGATGTCCAGTATCTAAGCATGCTTGAAACAAATCCAGTACTAAGCCTGCAATTTGTGGCCAGGCCAGTCGTAAAACAGCGGTCGGAATTCGATCTTTACCAGGTGTGGTGTTGTTAGCTCTTACGATAGCTCTCGAGAGTTCATCTGAAGTAAGCTTGGGGAGAGGGAGAGAAGTGCTCGCAACCGCTGGACTTGTTAGTGGAATATCTTCCACCTCTGATTGGTTAGCCAATAAGCATCTCGCTAGAAGGTCGCCTTTACTTTCAAGTGACTGGGCAGGAGGGCCGTCTGGATCATTTGGGTCTTTAAGAGGGGGGGATGTGAATTTCCCTCTAGACTTATGGCACTTTGCTATGTTAAAGACGTCTTTCGCGCTTGCGGCTTCATTCATGATTTTCCGGTAGAAGGCGATTTTCGCCTTTCTGATGACTTTACAAAAAGCTTTTTTGTCTTCGCAGGTCGTATAACCAGTTCGAAAAATATCGCGATACTTCTTTTTAGCTGCTTTACAGTCCTGGTTCCACCACGGTTGGCCCCTGTTGTGTGGGAGGCGGCTCTTTGCTGATCCAGAAAAGCAACTATATAAGATATGAATGATTTTTTCCGCTCTACAATCGAGGTTTGCCCGAGATTTATCTATAAGTGGGAATATTGAAGCTAAATGAGAGGCTAATAAAGATAAGAATGTTTCTTCATGGATTGTTGCA
Source organism: Podosphaera xanthii (assembly GCA_028751805.1). NCBI lineage: Eukaryota > Fungi > Ascomycota > Leotiomycetes > Helotiales > Erysiphaceae > Podosphaera > Podosphaera xanthii. The sequence continues at coordinate 2,270,977 of JAPWIX010000012.1, read as the reverse complement.
ACCCTCAGCCTTGGTGTTGGGGGGTTTCTTCGTACTTGGCAAGGGATTTTAATAAACAAAGGAAAGTGATCAGATCCCACATCTTGATCATATTGCACTGAGACTGAAATGCCTTCTGCGAGAAGAAGACTTGAACAAAAGCAGAGATCAAGAACATTCCCACGATTATGGGTTGGAACATCGGTATCGAAAGCAAGGGAGTAGTACCTCGATTCGATCCAGCGAACTAGGTCTTCTGCCTATGTTGAAGGCGAGCTATGATAGGAAGGGTGCCAGTTAGGGTGGTGGAGGTTGAAGTTACCGGCTAGAATGGTCTTGTGTAGAAAGTTTGTTTCAGCGAGTGAGCAAGGGAAGGAAACTCCGGCGCCAGGATTAATAGCTCCAAAAGGGACATTGTAAACATTTATTACTTGAACGTCCATGTTACCTAAAAGCTTAATTGTAAGGACTAAAACGTCTGTTTTCCTTCTTCTAAAGGAGAGACTGAGGTATCTTGGACGAATAATAAGCCGTTGTTTTTGTTAGTGTAGGTAAGTACACGAGGTCGAGAGGACCAGTCATCAACAGTTGTGTAGCATTGAAAAGATGGGTGATTGCAGGTCAGTTTCCGAGAAATATCTTTGGAGATGTATGGTTCTTGAATTAATATTATGTCCATACAGTTTTCAAATGCTGTTTTGAGGGCGATTTGATGAGTAGCGGAGCATTGTGCAACATTAACTGAAAGTATCTTTATTGAAGAGGGTTTAATATTCATCCAAATCCTCGGTATTATCTACTATCATGTCTAGATCCAAAGCCGCATATTTTCCTCTAGATAATGAAGGGGATTCATTAAAAAGTCTTCGAACGGACGGGGGTGTTTGTGGGACTGTCTGGGATTGCAGAGCTGACTGAGTTTGTGGGTCTGGCTGGATTTGTGAAACTTGGATTGGGTTGCTGTTCTCTATGGCATTGCCAGTGGCCTGGCCTCCCATCACTCCACAGTGTGCAGCTTTTAATCGGAGTCTGGCTGCAGCTACTGCCTGCCTAATTTCAGCCATTTGAGCCTTATCTGGTAAGGTATTATCTTTTCTAGGTCTGATTAGGCATTCTAGTGAGTCTGCTGGATGGGGGCCATGACAATTGGCACACTTTGGGGGACATAGGTGCTTTCTAGTGGGGTCACAAGAGGTATGTCCGCTCTCTAAGTGTTGTGTTGAAGCGCAAAGTCTACAGCGAGGAAGTCTAGCGCACGCTCTCTCATTGTGCCAACCGAAGCATCTACCACATTGCGGAGTACGCAGTCTCTGTGGGAGAATTTTAACGGGAGCACGGACACCAGATAGAGGTAGGACCTTAGATAGAGTTGGACCCTTGGGGTATAGCACGACCCAGCTTTTGAAGGGAGAGTACTCCGAGTCGTATTGACTTCGAGACTCGAGAACGTTTGACAGGGCGACGTTTGCAAGGTGGAAAAGTGCATCAGACACGATCTCAGAGATTATCTCTGTTGAGGTCATTGAATTCCCGTCGAAGCCTTGGTTCAAGCGAGGGACACCAGAAAGCCGGTAAGCAATGTGGGATATCGGCCTTTCTACCTTACACTGGCCTTGAGTAGATAAAAACGTTTCTATTTCCCCCCATTCGGGCAAATAGAGTCTCTTGAGCAATTGTCGAGATAGGGCAGATCGCAAAGCCTGTTTTGATCGACTGAACTTCTCGCACGAGTTTTTCTTTCAAATGATTATTTATTCGTAGCATGACCGCATAAGGAGAAATTTTGAGGGCGGGATGACCTGCGGAGACTCGGACGAAAAGGCGATTACCTTCCGGAACTTCTCTAGGTTTTGCTCTGGATTTAGTGTTTTCAAAGCTAGTTGGTCTCTTAGGCTTCTGGGCGTGCTGCCAAGGCGCCGGAGTAGAGACAACTCTGGCGAAGGATACAGGGCGCTTGGGGCTTTCAGGAATTGTAGCCTGTTGCATTATTGGAGGGGTTACTTGAGACCGTGGAGCACTACTTTTTATTGCAGTAGGCGGCTTGTGGGTCTGGGGAAGCCCACCTGAGGAATAAGGAATCGGAGGTCGAGGAGAGCCTCTGACATGGCAGTCAAAGTGTCTGCGAGCCACAGAATTCAGATCCGCAACAAAGTTGTAGAAGGTTCTTTTAAGGTGCTGGGGTAAGTTTTCATTCTCGGTAATGGCGCTATCTAGAACGCACGCAATGTTTTGGAACAGGAGGATAGCCTCTTGAGTCCTTAAGTTGGCGGCAGAGGTGGTTGACAGTAGCAATTCTTTCAGCGACCCCTCTCCACTATTAGCAGTAGAGGCATGTAGGGGTGGAGGGGGAAGGGAAGGCGGGGGACGGGGAAGGTTTGACATGTCGTGTGAGTGTATAGCCATGTGAGGTCTTGATTGTGAGTGTTGTGAGCATGCTTTCGTCATCCAGCGAATACAATATTACCGCGAGAGAAGTGGTGTGAGGGTCTTGCTGGATTCGAACCAGCTTTCTCCTGTCTCAGGTGGGGCATGTGACCAAGCTACCCAGACTCTACTTGGGAGAACGGCCCGGACAGTGTATCACTGCACCATCCGACCCAAATCAGATATTAATGAGCTGGGAAAACTATGAAACCGTAATCAAAATGAACAAATCCATTGGCTCAACCTTCAGCCAACATCGAGTTCATTACTTCAAGCGTACAAGTTGTTCATGACCTTTCGGTGATGAATACTAAAGCATGTGGATTTTTCTTTTGATTTTGTCAGCACATCTATCCTGAAGCCGTAAGATGTTCCATATGAAATCGAGCAGATACAGGCAGAGGTAAAAGAACCCCCGTTTTCTGTCCCTACAAAGATGAGACCTACAACCATCACAGATTTCACAACATGCGCGTATCATCAATGATGTGTCCGGCCAAAAAAACTTTTTGACGAAATTGCATAGGTGCTCTCACGTCCTGGGCGGCCAGTAATATATGAATCATGTGCTTTTTGAATAAGTGCAGTTTGAAGTGATTCCAAATTGAGTACCTGGACTCTCCAGCGAAAACGTAGCGCCCCTTGTCAAAATCACGGTCACAGATTGCTATTTAGGGCTTCAAATTTGAGTCGTGATATACGCAGTCCCCCCCTTTTGGATATGGGAATTCCCCCCCATGAAATCCCATCTCACCGCTTCTGAATGCCAAATCTGTCGAGCGGTGAAAATTAATTCTGTCACTAGTTACAAAAACTTTTAGTTTCGATGTTGCTATAGTAATAAATGATTGTGATCATCATAATATTATGTCTATGTACACTAATTACAGTTCTTTCCTACACCAGAACCTTGTAATACCTCACATCCTTCACAGGCACCATCAGTGACATAATCTCGTATTTTTCATTCAATCAAAGTCTACGCAGTACCTCAGTCTCACACGAACAAGATTCCATACCTTATTCAAACCATTTTTGAAGTACTATCATGTGCGACAAAACCTTTCTACTCTAAGCACGTCCATCGCGTGTCAGTACAACTAATTTCTATAGAATTCCCTCTATCGAACTACATAAATGGATCCCTCTGTTATGGGCTTTGCACAATTGTGGAGCTTGTCCAGGGGACCACCCCAGTCACTCAAGTGGGCCCACGGGGGGGCTTAAGCGAAAGGCAGTACCTCTAGCGCCGAAACCCAAAGGGGACTTAGCGCTCGGCGGCTATCATAATTAAACAGATGATGTGCGAACCGCGACGGTTTCAAGGTGATCAGGGAGCATTGCTCATCGCAATAGTTTAGATTGGAGCCGGGGAACCGGGAGTCTAGTAGGGATGATAAGGGGTTAAAGAAGAGGACTCGGGTAGTTTCTAGAGGGTTCTATCTAGGGAAGGAGTAACTGTAAGCAGCGGCGTCCTAGGAGTATATTAGGGGGGCTAATCTCTTGTAGATAGAACCAAGTTAAAATAAATAAATTATCTTTCTGGTATTGATTCGTCGAGTTACTCTAATCCTTTGCCCCCTTACACCCTCATCTATTACAGCTCTTTCTGCTTCTCCAGCTGGTTCCTACGCTTCATTCAAAGACTTACACGAGGCTGTACAAGGCCATGCCAAAGCTGCCGGATATGCTATCACGATTGCTAGTTCTTCACAGAGGAAAGGCAGAACAATGAAGATTCTTGTCACGGCACGGCATTCTGTCCCGTCATGTTATAGGGTCACGTGGATGGAGGATGTGAGATTGATGGCTGAGGCAGGAAGGAGCACGTGCGCGGTGATTAAGTGGAAACCTGCCCGCCTAGGAATAGCCTCAGGGCTTTTTGTACTGGGATATTCTTCTTTTCTGTTTCTCTCCAGCTTAGTATTCGCTCCATAGATTGAATTATTGCTATACAAGCTGTATTTCACTTGTGCATTTTCTACGCCGTGACATAATACTAAGCTCTCTAAACTACTCAACGCGACCTCTGTAGAGAGGTAAAATACTAATTTTAGACTCAGTAATCTGTGGACAGCGTTTCGCTCACAATTATCTGGACAGTCATCGATTAATCGTCTCGTGGACAAAAGATAGTAAAAAGATGCCAGGAGAGTGGCCGAAGGAAGACTTCAAAACCTCGGTGTACGCCACCCGCGCACCCGGGGCAGAGAAGGACCAAACTATGAAGATTGACGTTCCATGGTACCAGCAGGTAACTATTGACATGTTGGACAACGATTACAACAAGAGAAACGAACGCCGCGCTGCTGAGGTTAAGAAAGAGACTGATCAGGAACGCCACGAATACATCCTCAAGACTATGTGCACCGCCCTGGCTGATCGCGCCAACAATATCAGCAACTACCTTCGAGAAACACGGGAACAGAAGGCAGAGGCCGACAAGATGGTACAATACTGGGTGGAAGAAGCTGAGCGCTGGAAGGTTGCATTCGCAGAGGCCACTCTAGATCTTAAAGCCAAGGATAAGGGTAAGCAGAAGGAAGAATCTAGATCGGTGCTAGGATCTGCTGCCCACAACACTTCTGATAAAGACACCACCGGCTGGGAGGCCTCAGAGCCACCACTAAGTAACAAAGATGTCCGTGACCCACAGGATATGCGATTCCGCCACCGCCAGCAGATTGAGAACCCACCCATCTTCACTGGTGCTGACATTCCTACCTTCGACAACTGGGAACATGCTGTTAAGCGCAAGTTGAACGGCGATTCGCTCTACTTCGATGATGAAAACCACAAAATCAACTATCTATTGGGTTTTATTGGTGGGGATGCACAGGAATTCAACAAGCCCTACCTCGAACCAGAGAGCGTCAACCACATCACTGTTGCGATGTCCATCGTCGAAGTTATGCGGGGAGCCTACGGCAAGACCCGAGGACAAAAGCGCTCCGAAGCTCGTGCTAACTTCAAGAAACTCCGGCAAGGGGATGACAGCTTCTCAGCCTTCTTCACCAAGTTCTTGACCTTCGCTTCTCAATTGCAACTTAGAGACGAAGACCGCATGGATGAACTTCGCGAGAAGATAAGTCCCAAGCTGCAAAACGTCATCGCAGGATTGGATTTTGAATCTACCTTGGAGATGTCGCAACACTGCTTGAAGATCGAACCACACCTGCGATTAGCGCGCAAATCTGAGGATCAAGCCGCTCGCTACCAACAACGCAAGGACAAGTTCAAGAAGCCACCTCTCCTGCCGGACCACTCTCGTACTGCACCTCCAAGAGCATCTGGTCCACCTAGGCCAACCGTCTTGGCCCGAACTGCTGGTGTCTGCTTCCATTGCCACAAGACTGGTCACTACGCTGACGCTTGTCCTACTGCTAAAGTCAATGAGGTGGATGAGAAGAAGGAGGAAGCTGAAGCATCTGGATCAGAATTCACTATGAGCTCCGACGAGGGAAAAGATTGTCTCTAGGAGAAGTCGCCTTCCTAGAGAATAACACGTATCGGGTAAATGGCATTGATTTGGAAAATTTGTTTGGCGGGAAGCCACTAGTCATAAATTGTACTCTTGAAACTAAAATAAATCACAATTTCCAATCTCTGCCCTCATTGATACTGGCGCTAATGGATATGCCTTCGCAGATCGTAAACAACTACGTGATTGGTACCGATATAGTAAGATTAAGATGACGCGCTACAATCTCCGTCATCCACTCTCTATCAGAGGCTTCGATGGCGGGTCATCCCGACCTCTACGCCATGCCTACGTGATGACACTGACTATAGACTCGCACCGAGTCAACATGCCGTTCTTTGCTACCACACTCGGCAACAAGAACAATGTGATCCTTGGTCGGCAGTGGCTGGCCTATCATAACGTACTCCCAGACTGCGTGCGACACCGGCTGTGGTGGTCAGAAGACCGCAATGATCATCAGTGGGACGCTAACCGTCGTGACCGACTGATTGAATTGCCTCCTCTAGAAATCAACAAACCTTCTGTTAAAAAATCTCCACCTTTTATGCCTAAGCAGATATTGAAACGCCCTACAATAGTAGCAGACGCGCCGGCGACCTCTTCGACTATTTTGATTCCCCGGCCTACGCTGCAAGAGCGACAAGAAGCCTACGATAAGAAAAAGGAGGATCTGGGTCTCGACGAAATGGATACACCTACGCTTTCAGTCGTCGAGGTGGAGTCAATCGAAGGGGACGACCAATGCTGGTTCGTAGAAATGGAAACCGCTTGCGACGGCAAAGAGATTGTGCAGATTGCGGAGCTCACTGAAGAAGAAGAGAGGGCGCAATTGTTGGCACAATTACCTCCTGAATATCATGACCTTGCTCATGTCTTCTCCAAAAGACGCGCGAATGAATTGCCGCCACATCGGGAGTTCGACCATAAGATTAATCTGGATAGTGAGCCTGAGCTCAAGCAAGCTCCCCTCTACAAAATGAATCAGAAAGAACTAGATACCGTACACGCTTATATCGAGGAGAACTTGGCGAACGGGTTCATCGAACCTAGTGATTCTCCATTCAATTCCCCGGTCTTGTTCGTCAAGAAAAAGAATGGTGACCTTCGATTCTGTGTGGACTACCGGAAACTAAACGCACACACGCGGAAAGATCGCTACCCTCTACCCCTCATTGGTGAGACATTAGCCAAGATGGCTGGTTCGAAGAAATTCACTATTCTAGATGTCATCCATGCTTTCAACCGTATCCAGATGCATCCAGACTCAGTGGGATGGACTACGTTTCGTACTCGATTTGGTCAATACCGTTACCGCGTGTTACCTTTTGGTCTTTCAGGTGGCCCGGCCACTTTCCAAAGATATATCAATTCGGTCCTAGGCGATCTGCTTGCACGTTACGTTTCCGCATATATGGATGATGTATGCGTCTATTCTGGAGAAAAAAATAAACACGTGACAGAAGTACGTGAGGTCCTTCAGCGTTTAGACAGAGCGGGACTGCAGGTGGATATTAGGAAGTGCCGCTTTAATCAAGAGTCAGTTAATTTTCTGGGCTTCATCGTTAACACTTCCGGACTCCTGCCAGACCCGAAGAAGCTAGAAAGTATTCGCGCATGGGAGAGACCTACTAGCAAGACTGCCATTCAATCCTTCTTGGGGTTCTGCAACTACTACCGCAACTTCATTGAGAATTTCTCCCGGATCGCTAAGCCATTATACAACCTGACGGCAATCCCAAAAGGCCAGTTGTTCCAATGGACCGAGCAAGCTGAAGAAGCGTTCCTTGCCCTTAAAGAGAAATTGGTCAGCCCACCCATCTTATTTTACTTCGATCAGACAAAGCCTACACGTGTAGAGACCGATTGTTCTGATCTAGCAACAGGAGGAGTACTCAGTCAATTGCAGGAGGACGGCATATGGCATCCTGTGGCTTTTCACTCCCGAACCTTGAGTGGTCCAGAGGAAAATTACGAGATCCATGATAAGGAGCTGTTGGCTATCATCCAATGCTTGAAAGAATGGCGTGCAGAGCTCACCAGCGTTTTGGAGCCGTTTTTGATTCTGACCGATCACCGAGTTCTGGAATACTTTGGTCAGAAGCAGCTGCTCAACGATAGGCAAATCCGATGGTCAGAGGTGCTATCGCAATTCCGTTTCGACCTTCAGTACCGACCGGGAAAAGAAAATATTCTGGCGGACGCGTTATCTCGCAAGAAAGAACTTACCCCGACACAAAAAGCTGCAAAGGAACTGGAACGTACGAAAATCCTCCTCCCTCAAAAGAAAGTTACGTTGCAGCATGACAGCAGGGTGTTAGCGCCCATCGATGAGGATCTGGATACCATCGATCGTACGCTCCTGGCCAACCGAGCAGATCCCGATCTCGAGGATCTACGCCAGCAAGCACGACAGCGGGAGGAACCTTATTCTTCGGAACCTACCGGATTGGTGCTTCATAAGGGACGCGTGGTGGTGTCAGCCAAAGACAATCTCCGTACTCAAGTGTTGAAGATGATCCACGAATCTACATCCACCGCTCATCCAGGACAAAACAAAATGAGGAAACAAGTTAGCAACCGTTATTGGTGGCCACGATACGCAGCAGACATCGAGCGTTACGTGCAGAACTGCCACGTCTGCCGACGATCGCATAAGCCTAGAGACAAGACACCGGGCCTACTACAGCCCCTGGCCATCCCAGAACGTACATGGGATGATATATTGATGGATTTCCACGATGTGGGAGTACCAGACAAGCGAGGGTTTAATAACATCTGGGTAGCCGTTGATAGATTGTCTATACGCCAAATCTCCATCCCCACTACCAAAAGTGCTACAGCGAAGACTGCTGCAGACCTGTTCTACCGTTACGTTTGGCGATTCCGTGGCGCACCGAAGACCATTACCAGCGACCGCGGTCCGCAATTCATTTCGGATTTCATGGATGAGCTGTCAAGGTTAGCGCGCGTCAAACTCAAGCTATCTACGGCAGAGCATCCGCAGACAGACGGCCAGACCGAAATTATCAACCAGATCATCGATCAGCGACTACGACCATTTGTTAACTTCCACCAAGACGATTGGGCGCAGTGCTTCCTGCTCTAGATGCAGCAGCAGCAGCTATGCCAAATGAATCTACGGGATTGTCGCCATCAATGATTGACTACGGTTACGAAATGCGTTTGGAATTCGACTGGAATCAGCGGGTAGAACCACGAACCCCTAGAGAGAAGCTGAATCGGGACGAGGCCGCTGTGTGGCTTAAACGGATTAGCAGTGCGTTGGATTATGCTAAAGAGAGCATCAAACGCTCACAGGAACAACAGCGGGTTCAAGCCAACAAACACCGCCGAGAAGTGGACTTTGACGTTGGAGATAAAGTGTATATCCGGCGCGGTGCTTGGAGAACTACGAGACCGTCGGATAAGCTGGAAAATCCAATGGTCGGACCATATCGGATCATTGCAAAGGAAGGGCATTCATTTCGCGTACAACTACCAGCCTCCTGGAAAGTACACCCTGTGTTTTCACCAGATAGACTGCGCAAAGACCCAGATAACCCGTTGCCCGGGCAGGCCAATCCAGAGCCGCTGGCGGAAGAGGTCAATGGGGAATTAGAATGGGAGATTGAGAAGGTGTTGGACGCTCGGCTGTATCGCACGCTCGGCTGTATCGCAATCGGCTGCAGTACAAGGTTCAATGGGAAGGCTGGGACGCAGACGAAGAATGGTATCCGGCTGCCAACTTCCGGAACGCACCACTCATATTGGAAAAGTTCCACGCTGAGCACGCCGAATTGCCAGGGCCACCACGACGTCTTGCTACGTGGTTGGACGATGCCGCACATGATAGATTTAGTGATGAACATCCGGAAGATAATATGGTGACCAACCAAGGTCGTGACAACCGACGCCGTCGCAGAAATTAGTCGATTTGGGACAATCGCAGGCTGGGGAGGGGGTGATGTCACGGCACGGCATTCTGTCCCGTCATGTTATAGGGTCACGTGGATGGAGGATGTGAGATTGATGGCTGAGGCAGGAAGGAGCACGTGCGCGGTGATTAAGTAGAAACCCGCCCGCCTAGGAATAGCTTCAGGGCTTTTTGTACTGGGATATTCTTCTTTTCTGTTTCTCTCCAGCTTAGTATTCGCTCCATAGATTGAATTATTGCTATACAAGCTGTATTTCACTTGTGCATATTCTACGCCGTGACACATCACCCCTATCCAGGTGATAAATGTATACAACACCCCCCTGGAGCTACTAATCCAGGCGCAGGAGTATCTTTCCTCCTTTCTTTACCAGATTCGCACTTTCCTCAAAAAATACTCCTGGCAGGAGACATTAATCTTCATCAGATCTGGTATTTATCTTATCAGGGCTCACCTTCAGGACAGGCTGGAGCTCTTACTCACTGGCTCGAACCCAGAAACCTCTCTTTCATTTCAGATATCGATATCCCTACTCATTCTCGGGGGAACGTCCAAGACTTAGCTTTCGCTTCGAACTCACAGCTGGGCTTAGGCACCAACGCAACAGTCCAACATGATCTAGATGTAACATCTGATCATTTTCCTAAACCACTAATATTCCATGTCGTAGACAGGGTACTGTCCCCATCAGCAGACTCCGCTTTGCATCTGTAGACCAAGTATCATGCGCGGCGTGTAGACAGCGGACGAGAACGAGACAAGATAAGAGCCATGATGCCAGGCTATGGTTGCTGTCCTACATAATACACGAGATAGATGCATTACCACTTGGCTAAAAGACCAGACCAGAATTATAGAACACTATGCTCTGGCTATCTCCATGCATATGTAAAGGTTAGAACCTTAGGAGCTAGCTCGGGCTCTGCCCTTGTCAGTGTGAGGGTTAGAACCCTTATTGGAACTCGGGCCCTGGCCCTTGTTTACTTATCCTATCTGATATTATCAGCTAGCGCCAAAACTATTAATCTCGCTTAGTGCTGCACATAGTTATGAAACTGCGTAGCGAGATTATGATGGACTTATAGATAGACGTCGGATGGTGTTTAGGCGTTATGGACTTTTCCAGTAGCTTCGTGCTGATTCTAAAGATTGCACAGATCGGTGTGAAGGCCTTGGGTTGGATAAGTTCTGGAAACTTATGGAATTGAATGAAGGACTTATATAGAGCTGCTTCCTGTACATGAAATCCTCACGCACTTAATTAATAGATTTCCTTAAACCTATACTTTGAGCTATTCGAGTGAGGCCTTTCACAGCATATATTATACAACAGAGGCATTCCTGACAGGCTAGCCGTGAAGGCGCGGCCGCTCGAAGACTAGACCGCCCCAACTTTTTCTTTCGCTTGTAAGACTTCAGGAGTGGTTAAGTGGGGGCTAGCCAGGGGGGATAAACGGTTCCTATTTAATAGTTGCTGTCAACCTTACTAAAAAGGTCGTGCAACGTCTTGTTAATTACTATCCTGTTTTGACCACAATGTAAGATAAACATTTATCCCCGACTTTTCGCACAATCCTCTCTGAATACCCCCTCCGTATTATTGTTACCCCCTCGCACCTCCGCTGTGTGACACAAAGGTAGGTTCAGGGGGGGGGGTTTCACCGAAGGGTTTCCTCCTGTATTAATAAAGAGCTAGATATACCTGCGTGAACCATCAAGGGTGCCGAACCAGGTGAATGAAATCAAGTCAAACCAAATATACATGCCGGTATCAATCTTTGTCACGCACATTTCCACGTCCTTACACGCCGATCACATTCCATTCATACTGCGACTCTAAACCAATTAAAGACTTATTCCATTTGGTTGTCGAGCTTGTGATGGCCAAATCACAAAAACTACCCCTTTTGGCCTAGCGCGTCGCTGATGAGCTCAAGCTTGTTCAGGGCGTGATAAAGGGTCGAGCTACTTCGGCTCAAAATTTTCACACCAAGTTTTGTCCAGTCATTGAAGAGGCTGACCCTCTTATCAAACTTTTGGTGCGCGAGAAAATGGACGCGTTTCTCCTTGCGGTTGCCTCCGGGCACTCTACGCGACACAACATTCTTAGACTGTCCAAGCTGGTGAGCTCTTAGCCCACGCCTAGCCAAAAAAGCTCCTCTCGACCTCCAGTTCCTGCGTCGAATAAACCTCGAAACTGGGCAGCGACCGTCGCAAGCCCTCCCACCTCTGTTCCCTCGGCTCCGGATTGCCCTATTGCCAATCGTCCACCTTGCACAGCTACGCAAACGCCTACAGATATCTCCATGGGCCCCAAGGCTATCTTTAGCCTGTCGGATGATGTCCCTCTTCTTCGAGTAGATGTAACAACAGCTAAAGCTGCTCTCGTCCACATTGTCTCAGGCCTTAAGGACGGGATCACCTCTGTTTCTCGCAACGCCAGCGGTTTCAGCATAACCTTTACGTCCAAAGAATCGCTAAAATTTGCGATAGAAAATTCTGACTCCATAAAGGCCTCTCTCTATGGATCTTTACATCAAGTAGAGATGCGCATTGGGTGTGTTGTCAAATTCATACCACAAACAGTCTGGAACCCGGTGTCCAACCTGGTGGCTACTATGTTTGATGACGTCAGGAATATTGTCCAGGCGCAGAAGGACGTCGCTCCATCCAACGCTCTCTAGGCGCAGCTCAAAAGTATGCAAGACTCTTATCACACGTCAATTATTTTCTTTCCAAAAGAAGTTACCACTTTTTGAATCGTGGACAGCGCCCCATCTCGTCGCTACATTCCTAACCCTAAGGTATTACAGTGTGATGCCTGTTTTGGGTGTCATCAATCCTCACGCTGTCAAATTCAAGCTTGGTGCGCCCGCCGCAGCACTCTACGCCACCAAGTAGAGTGCTCTCACCTTCGAATGTGTATCAACTGCTTGTGCCCTCACCCTGCAGATGATTTCAACTGCCCCCTCCGCCCTCGACCACATAAGGGCAAACTTATTCACCCCCACAAAGTACGCCTTCTCCCATTCATAATAGGTTTACTCCCCTCGAAAATGCCTCGTTTAGATCTATTGAAATGGATTCAGAAGGGCAAGCCACTAATAATGCCCCCAGCTGTACTCTTTATGAACAATAGAGCCTATTACAGGAGCACTCCCCCACCTCATCTTCGTCTCCTCCAAGCAAACGTAGGATGTGGTAGATTTTCTCACCCCATTCTATTCCAAGCCGCTTTCGAAGGCAAGTATGATGTTATCGTGGTTCAGGAACCCTGGACCAAAACTACTAATTTTGAGAACGTAACCAAGTCCCACCCGGCATATGTCATCTTCACACCGCCTAATCGAGACTGGAAGCGTGCGCGCCCGCGCGTACTCACACACGTTTGATAAAGATCAAACCTCAGTCTTGTACAGCTAGACAGTGAATCGTCAACAGATATTGTCGCCTTCCTTCTGTGCTCTCCTTCAGTAGAGGTTATCAATGTCTATCGGCAACCTCAAACCCAAATGCCCGAGAGTCTTATTGTCAGAGTCCAAGCGTTAATTATCCTTGGAGCGACCTATTTGGGTTTGTAGCGGTAGAGTATCTGGCGTTTTGTGTTACGAATGAAGGGTACGGGGTTCTGGCGTGTTGGTGTATGACAATAGGTGTCAACGTGAAGAAGTAAATTTCCTTTATTGACATCTTTCCTTCATTGTTTGAGATTCTCTTCACATGTACAAAATAGGGCTTTGAGCTGCTCACTAGATACCTCACGCTTTTTCTTCTGTCACTCTTAGACTCTTGAGTCCATTCGTCGTCCAATTATCTGTGCCCGCTAGTCCCGACTAGCATCCGCACCCCTCGCCTCCATATTTGCTAACTACCGCATTTTCGCACACCCGCACACCCGCACACCCGCACACCCGCATTCCCGACTACCCCGGCCTTCACCGTACGCAAAGTGCTTAACCTTTCATTCTCCACGCCCTACAAGCAATTGTGCCGGCCACAATTGTGACACTTATCCCGCTCCAAAATTGGCCTGTGAAGTCGAACACCATAATTTTGGGAGATTTTACTCTTTATTCCGACTTATGGGAGCACACTGTTTCGCGCTTGTCCGGAGTTAACAGCTTTATCGACTAGATTGACAACTCGTTGAGGTCGGCTTTACCATATGAAGCTCCCACCTATCGCGCTGGCCGCGTCCTTGACCTAGACCTAACGAAGATAGAAGGACAGTTGGCTCATGTAGACCCTGTGGCTCATACAAATTCCAATCACGAGACCATATGCAGCTTAGTCTATCTCTCCTCATCTCAAAGGCCTCAGCCAGTCATGAAGCTGCCTAAATTGACTACTGACAGCTCAGGCATATTTCGTCAAGCACTCATCGCTACCGCTCCTCCTATCTTCCTCTTTGTAGAGCTCACCCCCCCAGCTCTTAGATGCGGCGGCCTCCTCGGGTATTGCTGCCCTCTCAGCCATTCTACTTTGGGCTAACCCTCCGAGGCCCGCATGTGTACCATGTTGTTACTGGACCAGCCTGTTGTCAGGAAAAGGGAAACATAAGCAGGTAAGAACTCAAGATAAAGATTGAAATAAAGCTCAAGTGTTACGTATACTCTACAAATACAATTTCCTGTGTTTTGTACAAGCGAGATGAGAGAAATATATCGACGATGCTAACTCCGTTACGCCGTGGGTAGCATATCCAAAGTCTCTATCCTTATGTAAGCACATGTCATAAATCTTGACACCCGTGGTAGGGTACTGGCTGCGCCAGTACAGTCACTTCAGGAATCTCGCTTACGATGATTTAGGGTATGAGTTGATTTGCAAACACATACTTACCCGATGGGAGAACTGTGTGGAGAATCACCGCTGATCACAATCTTCTCATACTATGCCTAACGCACATGTAGATGTACTTATAGTTAAACGACCGGGTAAGATGAGATGTTCTGAGGCACGAGATGTTGCCCATCAGGGCATGTTATTAGAAAGCATCATTTTCGGTAGACGGGGTATTCCGGGACTGTGTCCGCTTCATAACAAGCAGAAGCCTTGGGGAACGGTCGCATCACGGCAACTAGGATTAGTTGGCCGTCACCTCTGACAGAAGTCATGAAAAGAGCGATTAGGGTTCTCATGATGATGTATTTTAGGAAGGCGTTATCTTTGGGAAAGGGGATCGAGAACGTGAGATTCTTCGAATCAGTATCTTGTTATTTTTATCGTCGTTGATCTTGGTGGTCACCAGTTATTACTTTTAGGCCAGTAGTGCCAGTTATTATTATTACCATTTTACCGTCATACATTTCTCTCTTGTCGCACAGTTCATTCTCTTCGTATATTTAGATCATTAAATGATTTTATTTGGGACTTGCTCTGTTGTTTCTTGACATCAATTGATCCCGCGACACACGCAAGGACTATTGGAACGACGAATTCTCTGACCAACGTCGACGGTATGCCAAAGCCCGCAACAGTGGAAATCCGTACCTTATCAGCGAGGCACACTGTAGCCTCCGCAAAACTGTTAGGCTATAATGGTTAGTGAGTCCATGGTTACCTGTTGCCTACGCTAGCCAGCTGTAATGGGGGACAAGAATGACGGAAGCTGCACATAAACAATGACACAACATAATCTATATTTTTCTATGAAGAATATCTACCATCAGGAGTATAGGGACTCTTATTAATACTCGACGATCCTACTATTTTACCTACGTATTTCTATGCTTACTAATCAACCCTCTCCTATACTGCTCGGCTAATCGGTAAGGCTGGGCCCGTAGGATAAGCCAGCCAACCAGTAACGCATTCAGCCTGTGACACCAACGTAGACTTTCATAATGCCCTCGTCGCCGACATTTCCACCAAAGTGATCTAGAAGATTCTATGGTTCTAGTCTGTGCACGAGTTAGCAACTACATGCACTCATGGATTAGCTCTAATGTATCAATTGGGGTCTTTGAGAAGATTTTACGAGACTCGTTTGTGTGCAAGTAGTAAACGGCCGCTCTTGAAGTAGCTCTTGTAAGGGTCTTAAGATGATTGTTATTCACAAGCTATCCAGAGCTATGTACAATAGAAAATCTTGAAGTAAAGAACAAAAGGAGACTGAGAGCAAACTTCATTTATCTATTCCTCATGTTTTACTTCCCTGTCTTGCTTCACATGATCCAAGTGAATGTTGCGTAGTCTTTGTTCCCTCCATTAGTTTCCATAACTCCATCCCGCTTCCGAGTCCTTTCTGCTGAGATTCGATCTCTCAGGATGACTCAATCTCTTTCACGTACGAAACCATAGTCTCATTGTATGTCATCCGCTGATGTATGGGGCGACGTGTCATCTATTGATGTATGGGGAGACGTGTCAGCCGGGGAGGTGTCAACATGGAACCGCGCAGAAGTCATTGTTCAAGCCTTAGGCATCAGCCTAAAATTTGTCAGGCACTAGCCTGTGACAGCTCTCATGTGATAACTGGAATCTTCAAGACGGATCTTAAGATTAGGGGGACGAGGAAGAACTTTTCAAAGGACGGGAATTCATGTGTATGAATACCTCCGTTTGTATCCATACACTGAGCAACTCTCAATATTGTTTTTCATATTTTTTCATAGTTAAATTATTAAATTACCATCATTTACTCGCATGTTCCTTGCGTCAATATCTTGATCTGTCACAGACATCGACGTACAAAGCGAGCGTACAAACGCTTGAACTTGGATAATGTATCTTGGATTTTGGAGGTCCATAAAGTGATTGAATGGCGAAAGTTTTCCAGTCGCTTCGGTCCCCCTCCAATTCAAAGTCGAGGGATCACGTATAGTACTCTGACTGAGCGTGCTCAGATCTTTTTTTCCGACAAAGTTGGCCTATATAAGTAAGGAATCGGACGTTTCCATGCACACCCCTACTGGTGCATTGTAAGTGATCCCCGCGCTTCTCTCTGTGGGCATAGAGGAAGTGCAACATTGTCTTCTTCATACATGGTCCTCAACCCCAGATTTCGATAAGCTCTCTAATGTTGCGCTTCACCATGTCAGGGTTATCAATTCATGGGGTATATGGATCATAAAATGATATCGGCGCTGTCTGGTTTACAGTCACTTTCTGCCAGTTTGCACATAAGTATTTGAATAACTTAGTGGTCAGAAGTACTTACTCTCTCATCTACAGTGAAGTCAATACACCAAGTGAAAACAGTCTTGGACGTGACAACGTTAGCGCGTTTGCCCCCACGTACGCTTGCAGGGATACCCACTTGTGCAGGGGCTCAGGGGTAAGTGAAGGCAGCTGGAAATTTTATATACAGGGGTTGTAATATGGATACAGTTGTCCCTCTCTAACTTGATAGTGGGTCCCGGTATAAGTGTTGAAAAGATTAATTGTAACTTGGACTTTTATATTTGCAACACTTACCCTTACAGGTCATTTTGCGTGCAGGGGTAAGTATTGCAAATGTAAATGGTTAAATTTCAATGAATATTTTTAACACTTATACTGGGACCCACTATCGAGTTAGAGAGGGACGACTCTATATCTAACAGATAAATGGACGAGAGATGATCCTCAGCAAACAGACCTCCTCACAACTTTACTTGGTTATGCATCTGACAAACAAATCAATTTATCTGAAGATGTACCCCATGGCTCCAAAATATTTCAAGAGCCAGGACCTAAAATTTTGTAGGACAAAGGCTGTTTTGAACATAATGACTTCAAATTCATATACAAATATTTTATAGGATAGGGACCGAAATTTTCCAACAAATTTGAGAGTGGTGATATACGCAGTCCCCCCTTTTGGATATGGGAAGTCCCCCCCATGTAAAAACTATTCTGCCTGGTTATTTTGATCTGCTACTAAATTTGGGACAAGAATAGATTTTTTCTAATTATAAAAAGTTTAATTGACTCTAATCCCTGAAAAAGAAAACAGGACCCATAAAATTATGACGAACATAAAATACGTCTTTCAGCCTAACGATTATGACCCCACTTAGATGTTAGGGCAATGACTTCGAGTGTGGCCTGTTGCCCGACAACCTTGACATCTTATCTTGTCGTGTTCTAACTCAACACAAGCAGTGCAGTGTCGTAATACCGGTTGCAAGGTCTCGTGTTGGGAAAGGATACGGCCAGTTTGAGCGACCTGCTGCCTGTTGTGTGCTCTAGCATGGGCACGGCGTCCAGATTCCTCAGTTCGACGCTGTTGCCGGATCACAGGGTCAAGAATCGGAGGATCAGGAATAAGCTGCCGGAAATTAGGCTGCGGACGATCAAAGAGCCAATGTTGAGGGAAATCGTTGATCATTAGACCTAAACGAATGAATTAGCTTAACTTGGCCAGAGGTCAGGGTCCTAAAGTTAAAATACCTCGATTTTGGGACATTTGCTCCTGGATGATGTGCCAGCAGGGCATACCCATCGACTTATTGAATGTCCCAGTACAAATGGAACTCTGTCCATTCCGCGTTCGCAGTTCCTCATTCCGTGCATATTTGATCTGCTTGCAGGTTTCATGAAGAGCAAAGTGTGAAATTCTGCCCAGAACTCCATAGTAGAGCTCTCCAGAAATTCCTGCAGGCAAGCTGTCGCGTGCTCTTGAGCGTTTGATTCTGATCTCGTTGATCTGATCAGACAGTGCCATCTGGATCGATGCCCATATAGACGACAACTTCTTGGTTGGAGTTCCAATCCATTTCTTGAGCTCAGCGTGTGCACCTTCGAGCCTGGAGGTTGTCGTCGTGTTTCGATTGAAGAACTGATTGGTCCAGGCGTGCACGATGTTCATGTGCCGGGGCTCTAACCATTGCTGAAGGGCTTACCTCACAGCATCTTGCTCAAGGGTTTTGGTCGTGTGCCAAGCAGGATTACCAGGTGAATTGGCTGGCGGAAGTTCGTGCAATTCACCCTCGTTGTAATTGAACTCTGTTTTGAATTCTTCGTCTCTGTCTAGATGTTCTTCGGGTGTCATTGAGTGCACGACATCTGAAAAGAACATTTAATATTCTTTCCACCGTTCTTCCGTTTCGAATCTGGCTTTGCAATTGACCATCAAATTCTGTTGATCATGATTTCCTTTTGTTTAATTGGTTAAATGCTACTCCTTAAAAGTCTAAATATTTTATGCATATATGTACTATATTTAGCTCCTTTTCTAAGTGTCGGTTAAGCGGCTTTCGCGTAAGCTCGGTATCGGGCTCACCGAGCAGTTAGGAAAGGGGGTCGGAATAACCGAAGTTCGAGCAAGCATCAGGAATACCGAGGTTAGAAGCTTGACGTCACTGACTCTTGAGATGTAGTCGGCTTCACCGAAGTACTGATAGCAGAGTTGTTCTAGAACGAAGAAAAGGAGAAGGAAAAAAGGATTGGCAAATTTTAATGTCTACATAAAAGGCTTGATAGATCCAGAAAGAAAGGACCGCACTTCTGAAATAAAAAACATTGACTGAAATCTTTCCGATTGACAAATTCTTACATATATGCCAGAAGCAGATAATTCTGCTGGTCTAAGAATGCGGAAAGTGACGATCAATTGCGTTCATCAATGCCAGTTCGCAATCAGTACCAATCACGGATGGATGTCGGTTATGCAGGTAGAGAGATGTGAAGAGAGTCACTGCCTTGTCATAATTTTGCTCGTTTTCCCGGTCCAGAAAGCAATATCTTGTGGTAAACAAATTGTTAAGATTATCAACACCAAGAATGTCCAAAAGAGGCATGCCAAACTTGTTTGTCTTATACGTGAAATCCATGAGGAGAATATCTGGACTTTCGTTCAGTAACTTGATGGATCGTGTATCCGCAACAAACAAGTAGTTGAGATTGCCTAAAGCGTCCTGGCTATACTCAAAGAACACACTACCATTCGCACGTTGCTGGGTCAAATAGTTGATGAATGCTTGAGGAGTTAAAAGGCCGTATTGGCTCGAGCGATATATCTAGGCGTTAAAGTTGTAGATATTACGATGGTTGACCTCAGGTGCATGCTCCCGGTTCTTCAAGGTTGCTACAGTCCTAGATGCCAGAATACATATTCTGAAGTTATTGCGAACTAGTGCCATATCATCTTTGTTGAGACAACGATGCTCTGGGAAAGACGATGTGTCAGCGGGCTCATGATTGTGACTGATACTCTCTGTATCGATACTCCCATCTTCTGCTTGTAGAAAACAAATATCCCATGTGCCATCAGTCCTCTCCCTAGCTTTGCACCTGAAGGGGCCATTTGTCTTCCGAGTGAGTCGCTGTCGCTTTTGACATGGTTCATCAACCTCACTGCGGTAACAACCACCCTTCTTGCAGATCAGAATTGTCACGGCGTAGAATATGCACAAGTGAAATACAGCTTGTATAGCAATAATTCAATCTATGGAGCGAATACTAAGCTGGAGAGAAACAGAAAAGAAGAATATCCCAGTACAAAAAGCCCTGAAGCTATTCCTAGGCGGGCGGGTTTCTACTTAATCACCGCGCACGTGCTCCTTCCTGCCTCAGCCATCAATCTCACATCCTCCATCCACGTGACCCTATAACATGACGGGACAGAATGCCGTGCCGTGACATCACCCCCTCCCCAGCCTGCGATTGTCCCAAATCGACTAATTTCTGCGACGGCGTCGGTTGTCACGACCTTGGTTGGTCACCATATTATCTTCCGGATGTTCATCACTAAATCTATCATGTGCGGCATCGTCCAACCACGTAGCAAGACGTCGTGGTGGCCCTGGCAATTCGGCGTGCTCAGCGTGGAACTTTTCCAATATGAGTGGTGCGTTCCGGAAGTTGGCAGCCGGATACCATTCTTCGTCTGCGTCCCAGCCTTCCCATTGAACCTTGTACTGCAGCCGATTGCGATACAGCCGAGCGTGCGATACAGCCGAGCGTCCAACACCTTCTCAATCTCCCATTCTAATTCCCCATTGACCTCTTCCGCCAGCGGCTCTGGATTGGCCTGCCCGGGCAACGGGTTATCTGGGTCTTTGCGCAGTCTATCTGGTGAAAACACAGGGTGTACTTTCCAGGAGGCTGGTAGTTGTACGCGAAATGAATGCCCTTCCTTTGCAATGATCCGATATGGTCCGACCATTGGATTTTCCAGCTTATCCGACGGTCTCGTAGTTCTCCAAGCACCGCGCCGGATATACACTTTATCTCCAACGTCAAAGTCCACTTCTCGGCGGTGTTTGTTGGCTTGAACCCGCTGTTGTTCCTGTGAGCGTTTGATGCTCTCTTTAGCATAATCCAACGCACTGCTAATCCGTTTAAGCCACACAGCGGCCTCGTCCCGATTCAGCTTCTCTCTAGGGGTTCGTGGTTCTACCCGCTGATTCCAGTCGAATTCCAAACGCATTTCGTAACCGTAGTCAATCATTGATGGCGACAATCCCGTAGATTCATTTGGCATAGCTGCTGCTGCTGCATCTAGAGCAGGAAGCACTGCGCCCAATCGTCTTGGTGGAAGTTAACAAATGGTCGTAGTCGCTGATCGATGATCTGGTTGATAATTTCGGTCTGGCCGTCTGTCTGCGGATGCTCTGCCGTAGATAGCTTGAGTTTGACGCGCGCTAACCTTGACAGCTCATCCATGAAATCCGAAATGAATTGCGGACCGCGGTCGCTGGTAATGGTCTTCGGTGCGCCACGGAATCGCCAAACGTAACGGTAGAACAGGTCTGCAGCAGTCTTCGCTGTAGCACTTTTGGTAGTGGGGATGGAGATTTGGCGTATAGACAATCTATCAACGGCTACCCAGATGTTATTAAACCCTCGCTTGTCTGGTACTCCCACATCGTGGAAATCCATCAATATATCATCCCATGTACGTTCTGGGATGGCCAGGGGCTGTAGTAGGCCCGGTGTCTTGTCTCTAGGCTTATGCGATCGTCGGCAGACGTGGCAGTTCTGCACGTAACGCTCGATGTCTGCTGCGTATCGTGGCCACCAATAACGGTTGCTAACTTGTTTCCTCATTTTGTTTTGTCCTGGATGAGCGGTGGATGTAGATTCGTGGATCATCTTCAACACTTGAGTACGGAGATTGTCTTTGGCTGACACCACCACGCGTCCCTTATGAAGCACCAATCCGGTAGGTTCCGAAGAATAAGGTTCCTCCCGCTGTCGTGCTTGCTGGCGTAGATCCTCGAGATCGGGATCTGCTCGGTTGGCCAGGAGCGTACGATCGATGGTATCCAGATCCTCATCGATGGGCGCTAACACCCTGCTGTCATGCTGCAACGTAACTTTCTTTTGAGTGAGGAGGATTTTCGTACGTTCCAGTTCCTTTGCAGCTTTTTGTGTCGGGGTAAGTTCTTTCTTGCGAGATAACGCGTCCGCCAGAATATTTTCTTTTCCCGGTCGGTACTGAAGGTCGAAACGGAATTGCGATAGCACCTCTGACCATCGGATTTGCCTATCGTTGAGCAGCTGCTTCTGACCAAAGTATTCCAGAACTCGGTGATCGGTCAGAATCAAAAACGGCTCCAAAACGCTGGTGAGCTCTGCACGCCATTCTTTCAAGCATTGGATGATAGCCAACAGCTCCTTATCATGGATCTCGTAATTTTCCTCTGGACCACTCAAGGTTCGGGAGTGAAAAGCCACAGGATGCCATATGCCGTCCTCCTGCAATTGACTGAGTACTCCTCCTGTTGCTAGATCAGAACAATCGGTCTCTACACGTGTAGGCTTTGTCTGATCGAAGTAAAATAAGATGGGTGGGCTGACCAATTTCTCTTTAAGGGCAAGGAACGCTTCTTCAGCTTGCTCGGTCCATTGGAACAACTGGCCTTTTGGGATTGCCGTCAGGTTGTATAATGGCTTAGCGATCCGGGAGAAATTCTCAATGAAGTTGCGGTAGTAGTTGCAGAACCCCAAGAAGGATTGAATGGCAGTCTTGCTAGTAGGTCTCTCCCATGCGCGAATACTTTCTAGCTTCTTCGGGTCTGGCAGGAGTCCGGAAGTGTTAACGATGAAGCCCAGAAAATTAACTGACTCTTGATTAAAGCGGCACTTCCTAATATCCACCTGCAGTCCCGCTCTGTCTAAACGCTGAAGGACCTCACGTACTTCTGTCACGTGTTTATTTTTTCTCCAGAATAGACGCATACATCATCCATATATGCGGAAACGTAACGTGCAAGCAGATCGCCTAGGACCGAATTGATATATCTTTGGAAAGTGGCCGGGCCACCTGAAAGACCAAAAGGTAACACGCGGTAACGGTATTGACCAAATCGAGTACGAAACGTAGTCCATCCCACTGAGTCTGGATGCATCTGGATACGGTTGAAAGCATGGATGACATCTAGAATAGTGAATTTCTTCGAACCAGCCATCTTGGCTAATGTCTCACCAATGAGGGGTAGAGGGTAGCGATCTTTCCGCGTGTGTGCGTTTAGTTTCCGGTAGTCCACACAGAATCGAAGGTCACCATTCTTTTTCTTGACGAACAAGACCGGGGAATTGAATGGAGAATCACTAGGTTCGATGAACCCGTTCGCCAAGTTCTCCTCGATATAAGCGTGTACGGTATCTAGTTCTTTCTGATTCATTTTGTAGAGGGGAGCTTGCTTGAGCTCAGGCTCACTATCCAGATTAATCTTATGGTCGAACTCCCGATGTGGCGGCAATTCATTCGCGCGTCTTTTGGAGAAGACATGAGCAAGGTCATGATATTCAGGAGGTAATTGTGCCAACAATTGCGCCCTCTCTTCTTCTTCAGTGAGCTCCGCAATCTGCACAATCTCTTTGCCGTCGCAAGCGGTTTCCATTTCTACGAACCAGCATTGGTCGTCCCCTTCGATTGACTCCACCTCGACGACTGAAAGCGTAGGTGTATCCATTTCGTCGAGACCCAGATCCTCCTTTTTCTTATCGTAGGCTTCTTGTCGCTCTTGCAGCGTAGGCCGGGGAATCAAAATAGTCGAAGAGGTCGCCGGCGCGTCTGCTACTATTGTAGGGCGTTTCAATATCTGCTTAGGCATAAAAGGTGGAGATTTTTTAACAGAAGGTTTGTTGATTTCTAGAGGAGGCAATTCAATCAGTCGGTCACGACGGTTAGCGTCCCACTGATGATCATTGCGGTCTTCTGACCACCACAGCCGGTGTCGCACGCAGTCTGGGAGTACGTTATGATAGGCCAGCCACTGCCGACCAAGGATCACATTGTTCTTGTTGCCGAGTGTGGTAGCAAAGAACGGCATGTTGACTCGGTGCGAGTCTATAGTCAGTGTCATCACGTAGGCATGGCGTAGAGGTCGGGATGACCCGCCATCGAAGCCTCTGATAGAGAGTGGATGACGGAGATTGTAGCGCGTCATCTTAATCTTACTATATCGGTACCAATCACGTAGTTGTTTACGATCTGCGAAGGCATATCCATTAGCGCCAGTATCAATGAGGGCAGAGATTGGAAATTGTGATTTATTTTTAGTTTCAAGAGTACAATTTATGACTAGTGGCTTCCCGCCAAACAAATTTTCCAAATCAATG
This sequence comes from Podosphaera xanthii, assembly GCA_028751805.1. Lineage (NCBI taxonomy): Eukaryota > Fungi > Ascomycota > Leotiomycetes > Helotiales > Erysiphaceae > Podosphaera > Podosphaera xanthii. The sequence goes on along the minus strand of JAPWIX010000012.1, from coordinate 2,246,659 downwards.
CCATTTACCCGATACGTGTTATTCTCTAGGAAGGCGACTTCTCCTAGAGACAATCTTTTCCCTCGTCGGAGCTCATAGTGAATTCTGATCCAGATGCTTCAGCTTCCTCCTTCTTCTCATCCACCTCATTGACTTTAGCAGTAGGACAAGCGTCAGCGTAGTGACCAGTCTTGTGGCAATGGAAGCAGACACCAGCAGTTCGGGCCAAGACGGTTGGCCTAGGTGGACCAGATGCTCTTGGAGGTGCAGTACGAGAGTGGTCCGGCAGGAGAGGTGGCTTCTTGAACTTGTCCTTGCGTTGTTGGTAGCGAGCGGCTTGATCCTCAGATTTGCGCGCTAATCGCAGGTGTGGTTCGATCTTCAAGCAGTGTTGCGACATCTCCAAGGTAGATTCAAAATCCAATCCTGCGATGACGTTTTGCAGCTTGGGACTTATCTTCTCGCGAAGTTCATCCATGCGGTCTTCGTCTCTAAGTTGCAATTGAGAAGCGAAGGTCAAGAACTTGGTGAAGAAGGCTGAGAAGCTGTCATCCCCTTGCCGGAGTTTCTTGAAGTTAGCACGAGCTTCGGAGCGCTTTTGTCCTCGGGTCTTGCCGTAGGCTCCCCGCATAACTTCGACGATGGACATCGCAACAGTGATGTGGTTGACGCTCTCTGGTTCGAGGTAGGGCTTGTTGAATTCCTGTGCATCCCCACCAATAAAACCCAATAGATAGTTGATTTTGTGGTTTTCATCATCGAAGTAGAGCGAATCGCCGTTCAACTTGCGCTTAACAGCATGTTCCCAGTTGTCGAAGGTAGGAATGTCAGCACCAGTGAAGATGGGTGGGTTCTCAATCTGCTGGCGGTGGCGGAATCGCATATCCTGTGGGTCACGGACATCTTTGTTACTTAGTGGTGGCTCTGAGGCCTCCCAGCCGGTGGTGTCTTTATCAGAAGTGTTGTGGGCAGCAGATCCTAGCACCGATCTAGATTCTTCCTTCTGCTTACCCTTATCCTTGGCTTTAAGATCTAGAGTGGCCTCTGCGAATGCAACCTTCCAGCGCTCAGCTTCTTCCACCCAGTATTGTACCATCTTGTCGGCCTCTGCCTTCTGTTCCCGTGTTTCTCGAAGGTAGTTGCTGATATTGTTGGCGCGATCAGCCAGGGCGGTGCACATAGTCTTGAGGATGTATTCGTGGCGTTCCTGATCAGTCTCTTTCTTAACCTCAGCAGCGCGGCGTTCGTTTCTCTTGTTGTAATCGTTGTCCAACATGTCAATAGTGACCTGCTGGTACCATGGAACGTCAATCTTCATAGTTTGGTCCTTCTCTGCCCCGGGTGCGCGGGTGGCGTACACCGAGGTTTTGAAGTCTTCCTTCGGCCACTCTCCTGGCATCCTTTTACTATCTTTTGTCCACGAGACGATTAATCGATGACTGTCCAGATAATCGTGAGCGAAACGCTGTCCACAGATTACTGAGTCTAAAATTAGTATTTTACCTCTCTACAGAGGTCGCGTTGAGTAGTTTAGAGAGCTTAGTATTATGTCACGGCGTAGAATATGCACAAGTGAAATACAGCTTGTATAGCAATAATTCAATCTATGGAGCGAATACTAAGCTGGAGAGAAACAGAAAAGAAGAATATCCCAGTACAAAAAGCCCTGAGGCTATTCCTAGGCGGGCGGGTTTCCACTTAATCACCGCGCACGTGCTCCTTCCTGCCTCAGCCATCAATCTCACATCCTCCATCCACGTGACCTTATAACATGACGGGACAGAATGCCGTGCCGTGACATGATGCGTTGAGATTTGACAGTCAATAGTAAAATGTCTTCTGCTCCCTGCCCCAAGGCGTTTAAAGGTCGATCTTGAGTGTCTGAAAAGCAGATATTTTCCCTAGTGTACGATAGTACCCGAGGCTGTCTTGTCCAGTCATCAATAGGCGTGTCACAGTCAAAGGAAGGATTCTTGCACGTAATTCTTCTAGGAAGATCTCTGTAAATATACGGTTCCTGGATTAGAAGGATGTCGATATCAGTTTTGAAGGCTAATTCAAGGGCGATCTCGTGCGAAGTTGAGCTTCGTCCAACGTTGATTGAGATTATTTTGATTGAGGTGGCTTTATTCCTCATAGAAATCATCCGAGTTGTTGTGGAGGCTATTCAGAGCAAGACTGGTTAAGGCTTCAAATCTGTTGCTAATTTAATGGGGACAGATCGGAGAGGCGAGACGTCGAGATATCTGTGTAAGAGAAGCAGCTTAGTGTTTGAGATAAGTGAGGCTATTATAGAATAGGTGAGATGACAAAGAGAGAGATTCCTTCAGAGATATTCAGCAAGGTGATTGATTGAAGAATTCTGAAGGAGAAGAGAGCTCGTTATCTACAGGAGTGTAACCCTTATGGGACTTTAATTAGCATTATTCATGATAAACATTGATGTCCCAATATAACAATATTATCATGGTATGAGTAAGTCCTAAACCTGAATGTTTCCCCTTGAATACTTAGGTGTAAGACGCTCATATGTGTAGCTGTTAGCTCGTACCATCCATAGTTATAGATGATATAAATAGACATTAAGTGGGAAATCTAAATATAACATATGAGATGATGAAGGTACTGGCAGTGGGCGAATCAGAGAATAGACGTCTCACAGCGGGTGGAGTTAATGGGGCCATTTCTATTTCTTCAGCAGTTGGAGTTCCCGGGACCTTGTACTCTTGTTCGGCTTTTTTTGCAGACACCTGCGTCTTGATAGCGTCACAGTGAGCCATCTTCAATCGCAGTGTTGCTGCTGCTTATCTAATATGTAATATTTCAGATTTTGAAGGCATTCTCTGATCTTTCCGAGGTCTAATTAGACATTCAAGGGAGTCGGCTGGGTGTGGGCAATGGCAGCTGGCGCATTTTGCTGGGCACTGGTGTATGAAGTTGGGATTGCAAGAGACATGATTTCTTTCCAAGTGCTGAGTAGAGCCACACAGCCTACATCTAGGAAGTCTCACGCAGGATTTCTCATTATGCCAGCCAAAACATTTGCCGCATTGTGGTGTCTTAAATCTAGAGGGTAGATATTTGACCCTACCTCGCACCCCGAAAAGTGGTAGGTTCCAGGAAAGTTTGCTTCCTTTCGGGTATAATACTAACCAGCTCTTCTTGTCAGAGAATTCGTATTCGGATGATCCTTGAGACTCGAATACGTTGATTGGAGCAACATTCGTTAGATCTCTTAAGGCTTGAGATACAGCCGCAGCGGTGATCTCTGTTAGTTAAATTGAGGTGCCACTGTATCCCGCATAAGATCTTGATACGCCAGAGAGTCTGTATGCAATGTGTTGCTCTGGTTTTTCAGCCTCACATGGTGCCTTGGTGCATAGTTATGTCTCTATGTCGCTCATCCGAGAGGTAAGTGCTTCTTGGGCGGCTGAAGAGATAGGGCAGATTACAAAACCTGTCTTGGTGGCCTGTACCTCGCGCGCCAGCTTTGCTCCAAGGAATGGATTCATTTGCAGCATAATTGCATAAGGCGACATACTAAGTGCAGGATGGCCGGAGGTCACACGAATCAGTAGTCGGTTGTCATCAGGAAACTACTTCGCTCTGTGTTTGTTCCTTGTGTGTTTGAGCGGTGTCTGCACAAGTATCGTGAGCTCTTTTCTGTGCTGTTACCTTAGCCGGAGCAGCGAACGTGGGTCTTTTTGGCGTTTTTTTGCATTGGAGTGGCTAAAGTGGACCACTGGATGGGTATGGCTGGAGCTGACCTTGCCTGCGCGATACCTGCAAGCTTTTGTTCTGTGATTTGCACTCTTGAAATTTCTTGCACAGCTCTGGAAGCGGAATATGGTGCCGGAGGCCTAAGAGAGCCTCTTATGTGACTTTCGAAATGTCTACGGGCTACGGCATTCATGTCCAATACGAATTCACGGAAGGGTTGGTGTAGATGGGGTGGGAGACTAGACCCACTCATGGCATCATCCAAGACGCATGCTATATTCTGGAAGAGTAGAATGGCCTCTTATTTTTGGTAGTGGCTGCTGAGGTGGTTGATATGTGAATTTCCGTCAGCGAAACCTCTCCATCCTGTTGGACGGGTACTTGTAGGTGGGGAAAAGGAAGAGGAGGGGGCGGAGGTGGAGTGTCGGTCCAAATTACCGGTATCTTTCGATGATTTAACTTAAACTTATATTCTACTCTACAATCTATTTAATACATGAATACATTTATCTACAGGTCATGTGATCAGAACGCTAGTACCAACACCGGGAACTCTAAAATAAATGATGGAAAATATCATTTTTAAAATGAATAAGGAAGCAAAACAATTACAAACTATCCCCCCACCAAAAGCGAAGCTTTTGGTAAATCATGAGGATTTCTTGTCAGAGTATCCTTTTTTTTTTTTTTCACAAGTTTTCATCTATGGCTGAGGGTTCTCTTTCTACCCAGGCTGCAGCTTTGAAATTTAATTTATTTGATTCGATCATTCGTTCTAGAGCAAAATTTCCTTTGTGCTTTGTTAGTGAGTCAGCAGGGTTAGACTCTCCAGTAATCCAGACTACTTCTGCAATTTCTCGTCTTTCATAAGCTTGCCGGATTGTCATAATATCGACCATGAGACGTTTCTCATGGGTAGTACCCAGTTTGACCAGACATTCATATGGAGAGTAAGAGTCGATGCAGATAATTACTGGCACCATTTTATTAAGTATCTGCTCGATCGTATTTTTGAGAGCACTGGCAATGTCGAATCCAAGACTCATCGCATATAACTCGGAAGCAATTACGCTCCGTGTGACGCGTTTACACTTTACGCTTGACCAGTGAATTACATTGCAATTATCGTGTTCATCAGCAAGGACTGTGAGGTATCCTCATTGTAATGAATAATCAGGATTTTTGGCGAATGAAGAGTCGGTGAAGACTAAGAGTCGCAGTTTGCCCTGAAGTTTGATATACTTTAGACCCTTTGAGGGATTATCTATCTGCCATTTTAAAGATATATTCAGTTTTTGGACATCAGCTACTGTAGGCTCTCGAATTTGAGCAGCAAATGAAAGGCCAAATGCGACTTGGGTTTGGCATACTGATGAGACGTATACCACACGTGCCCTTTGGGAAATAAAAAAATCCTGATCTTTATTATGGAGTGTCTATCTTTTGAATCTGATCTCTTTGAGACACGTATATTGCTGTATCTGTCTTGCTTATATGGGCCCCGTGTGACAGTCTAATCAAGAGCGCTTGTGCAATTAAATGAATAGAGGTAAATTAATATTCGAATCTATACCGAAGTCGTGTACTGCGAAATCTGAAAATACTATATACATAATCGCTTCCATCTAGAAGATTCTACTCAGGCTTACTTCCATCCAAGATTCTCCAAGTTTCCAACTCCTGGGAGATTCCAGCTAAACAGGTAATTTCAGGGTCATCGAGCTGTATCAAGAGACCCCTGTCCATTCATAAAGATCTACATTGCATAATATTACATGAAAGCCTATGCACAACATAGGCTACAGGAATGGTACAGTTTACCAGCTGTTACACCCCGATAAAATTAAGAGGCGAGTGACAAGTAAGCATTTGACGTTGTTTGGCAACAAATTCAGCTTTTTTAAGTTCGTTCTCCTCATTTTGCATAAATTCTGCGTTACATCCAATCAATTTATCGTCAGTCTGTAGACTTACAATTGCATTATGATTGAATAATAAACACAGATCGTAAGGAGATTATTGAAGATCCAAGTTTTTGATATGATGGTCATGATAGGTATGAAACCAATGTGTACCGGCTTCTGGAACACCATATAAAGGAAGTTCATTAAGAAACATATCCGAAGGTAAATTTAGTTCTATTGGGGGACGAACATAGAAGTCTCGAGCAAGGTGACTTTTTGATTGAGTATATGCTTGTGATATATCACGGGTGAATATATCCAAATCTTTATACATGGATAAGCAGAGGAGTAAACGTTGGCTGACTCTTTGAACAGTCGGAGATTGGGTTAGAACCGACTTCTTGCCATTATCATTGTAAGCTTGTACCACAAGCCTAGATTTTTCAAACGCATTTACAGTGCCTGCATTTTTGATTTGATCTACAAAACGGCTATTAAATATTCGAATATTAGCAGGGATTTTGTCGGATTTTATAAATTCGAAGACTCCTCTTTCTATGAGACCTTCTAGCTCTTTACGACGCGCGTTTGTGAAGTCAGGTCGAGGACTATCTTCTATATAAGCATCGGTACGATATCTTGCAGGAGGACCTGCGTTTCTAACCGGTTGGCGACGAGGCACAGCTGCTTGGTCGCCAAGAGGAATAGGGGTATCGCTTTGCGGTTTTAAATTATCGATCGGTAGATTGTAGGCTTTTACGCTAGTTGATCGAAAATCTGTTGGACCATGAGGCATTTGCACGGTAGCTACCTCCCGGTTTAGAGCTAGTAGTTTGAACGGTCCATTCCAACTGTTTTCATGAATTCTCCAAACGAGCACGTCAGACCCGATTGGTATATCAGATGTGATAGGACCATTTTGTGTAAGTAATGCATTATTGACTTGTAGTTTAGCACGTAGCTTAGATACTTCTGCCATGGCCTTCTTTAAAGCTGCAGCTCTTTTAGTGATGGATGGTGCTGGTGGATCCATTTCAGTTATTCTTGGGAATGCACCAAACACTAGAAGCGTTGGTACTATGCCATCATAGCCAGCCGTATCGTTAATAGCTTTTACTGCCATCTGTAGCACAATTGATCGCTGTTCTTCAGTGTTAGTTGCGCCTATTTCTTCTTTTATAACCTCGTATGCCCGGCGGAGAGGTTTATGGTATCTTTCAACAATACTCATCGAATTTGGAGATTCCACGGGTATTATTTTGGTATTAATTGATAGTGATTTTGCACTTTGTTTGAACTCTTCGAAGGTAAAGTTTGTCCCGGCATCATGATTTATAATGTCAGGGGGGCCGAGGTATACATCAATCCAGCACATACCTAGCATATTCCACACGTGTTGGGAAGACATATTTTTTAACCATTTCGCAGCCTGAAAGCGGGTTGCTTCATCAACAACATGCAAGATTGGTGAATTTTCAATATACATGACATCAACATATATTGAATGATTGAAGTAAACTTCATCGCGGAGGGTAAATTTAAATCTTGTGGCAGCGCCAGCACATGTTTGGGATTTTGTGCAATATTTTGTGATATTTTCTAGAATCTGGCGGTTTTCTGGTTTACCGTGCCCGGCTCTCTCGAGTAAGTGGACCAATTTGATTGCTGATGGATGACCAAACCGACGATGTAAAGTCCGCAATTCAGTTTTAGTTAAATAGCACTGTGATGTTATCATGGATCTCTATATCATGAATGGATGGCTGAATCTTCTAATAACTGGGGTAGACTCACCGTTATTTCTGATTAGTTTATTACGAACATTATCGAGGATAATTCCTTTAGAATCCATATCGTTCAAACTAAGCAAAAATGGTGTGTTTGCCATAACAATATGGAATTCACAATTACCGATGGGTGTGTTTACGACTATACTTCCATAGATGTTGCGGATCCGATGCCAAAAGTAGCATTAGCTAAACCTTTGTGCGTGGTGTTGATCGGGATTTCTTTGAAAGTGTGATTGTATGCTAAGTATTGATCGTAGCCGGCTGTTGATTTTCTGGTTGCCCCTATATCGATCATAATGCCATAAAAAATTTTTGGGCCGTACCTTTTGAGTTAAAAATGATGCTCCACTTATCGCTGTCGGATCAGTATTTGTGGTTTCAAGGTCGTCGGTATCATTAAGTAGGGCGTGGGTGGCGGATCTATTGTAAAATTTGGTTATCATGGAAGAAGTCTCCCTTGCATCAAGTATACCAGCATCAGATAGAAAGTATTCCTGATCTTTACTTTCTACATCTTCAATACTAGCGATCATTGCCTCAATATCACTATTATCTACGTTTTGTTCATTGCCCTCAAAATTTGCCAAGAATTGACTATATCGAGGCTCAGCTACTTTTCCAAAATTTTCATGATATCTTATCTTTGCTTTCTCCCTTTCTATACTGGGATGGCGAGTAGACTAGCAGCCTTGTCTTCTACAGATAAAACACTTTTTCAGCCTATTTAATTTTGAGCGGTAATCTCGGTCATTCTTTTGTTGGGAAGTAGAATGATATTTTCGGTCGATAAAAAATTGGTCATTATCATTGGCTACATCTTCCAGATTAGTGTTTGAAACAGAATTAAACCGACTCTGATCTTTATTGTTTTTATTAACAGCGAGGTAATTGCTGATACTTTGTCGCAAATTATTTATCAGAGCAATAGAAGTAATTGCAGGAATAGACCAACTGATTGAGCATGCTGGGTGAGTTTGGCATGCTGTCATTATTTTGTTTTGGAGAAATGAGTCATCATGAAGTTTTTCCCGAAGTGATATTTGATTTAGTCTCAAATCTTCAACTAAGATTTGAAAATAAGCTTCTATATCCTTTCCAGGATTTTTGGTTATAACAATTCTTAAAGTAACGTTATACCGTTGTGTCAACATTGTTCTCTTAAATTCTTCTCCCTCGAAAGTCTCCTTTATGTTCTCCCAGGCCTCGATCAATTGGATTACGCGAGAATTTGTTTTAATTGATATGTAAAAATGTTTTAGAGCAGCTCCCTTTAACATAGTAGAAAAAGCATTAAAGTATGTCTCCTCGGGAAGTTCCACTTTTTCGCACAGATCGATGAATATTCCATATTTATAGTCGAAGCTGTCACCTTCACCGCTGTATTTGAGATCCTCGGTGTAGATTCTCGAGAGATTGATAAGGTTGTTCTGGATATTTTTTGTGGGTGATTTCTCCATGTCCAAACCTGTACCAGTATTTATTTCTGGTTCAATCTTTACATGCTTTGCAGGTTTTTCTGATGAAAGGGCAGGGTGGTTCACAGGAGAACTGGGGTTTACTTGATCATTGGATGTAGTTGCTATGTCTTGTTGAGTCCAATGATTGCGGGGTGTTTCGACTGGCCACGGCACCCAGGTCTATGAGCTTGCAATTAGATTATCAGCGAACGACTTGCGATTTTTAGGGATTTAGACGCCATTTTGGAGTAGGAAATCGCGTAGTATCTTGGTAGCTTCAGTTGACTTTTTATATGCGGCTACATCGAAGTTTTCAAAATCGGCTTTCCAGTATTCAAAGAGATCGGGACCTTTGAGACCGTATTCTTTGTACTCTTTTGTCCTGTTGTTCATGTATGATATAATTATTGTTTTGGTTGTAGCTTGCACTTGTTCTCGAGTCATGATCTAGCCCTCGTTCCCATCGAGGCCATCACGACCGTCGGCGTGTGAAGACATGTTTGAAACACACTGCGTCTTGATTCAGCGGATCGACGCGTGAAATTGTCGTTGCTCTGGGACTGTGGAACCAGAGGGATTCAACACCTACGGCGAAATTTACTCTACCTCTACGACGTAGAATTTCCACAATCAGACTACGGTGTTTAAACAGTAGTCTTGCAATTTTAAATGTTGACCTAATTGATCAATGTTGGTCCAAATTACCGGTATCTTTCGATGACATAACTTAAACTTGTATTCTACTCTACAATCAATTTGAATTTGATTTCATTTAACCCGATGAGACACCCAGTGGGTCCATGCAGGTGACTATTGCTGTATATATACAAAGGGGAAACCTCCCGGTAAAAACCCCTTGGTTCCGCATGATTAAATTCTTTACATTTTTCCTGGTTTTCCCAGGGTCTCCTTCAGGAAGTGCGTTTACACTGTTATGCCCAGTGTGGCTACCATCTCGTCAACTACCTACCTCTTTGGTTTCTTAGTGAGTCTTCTCTCTGCTTTAGTTGCGCCTCAACTTCCCCAGCCAGTCGAAATTGTTCTATCCATCCCTGTTCTAAGATGCACTGTGTGATTCTTTCAATATCTCCTAGGTTGCTCGTCATTGCTTCAAATGACCGATTTTTTGCTTTACGCCAGACTTTTGTTCTCCCTTTGGACCATAGGGGCAGGCCATTATCATCTGTTTGACGTTTTGCGATATGTATCCACACGGGTTGTCAACTCCGGGGACTTTTCTTCGGTACAGATAAGAATTGAGCCCGATATGCTCGCTTCTTATCTGCATGGCTACATGATGATGATGATGATTCTATTTACCGTCTAAGTGGTAGCCCTTGGTCATCTTGACATGTGGCTACCCATCCTGACTAGGGCATAGGACGCTATGGCCGAAGCCCTAGAATTTCTGACTTTTATCCCAGTCTAAATTACATTGCTGTGCCGCGTTGTATGAAACTGCGCGCAGAAGAAAACTTTACATAACGTAATATGATTTTGAGCCCTCCTCATGCTCTTAACCGGCGATCAGTCGGTCCCACTCGCCCGCTCTTCCACTCTTCCTAGAGCCCCCGATCTTGACAAAAGAAAAAGAAAGTAAGATTAACCTCATCGGAGGCATATTTCCTCGAAAAACCGAGACTGGTCCAGCCATTTACTCAGGATTATGGCCCCCTCTGGCGTGCCTAGTAAATGTGGGATCAGTGTATTGATAGGCCCTGCAGGGCGGCCGTCACGGCGACGGAGAATTTGGCAGAAGAAAAAGTGTGTAGGGGTTTTCAGCGATCCGCAGAGGCAGTTCAGTTTAGCATCTTCATGTTTAAAGCGGGTGTGATATGCGGCGAAGTCTCCATGGCCCGTCCTGGCTGCGACCACCCGACCCAAGTCTTTGCGGCTTAGAAGGAGTTCTTTGGGGAATCTAGGCGCGTTTCTGATCTCGAGTTGTGTGTACGTAGGCGGGCGTGATGTTTGCCACCAATTGTCTCTAGCTAGCTTGATCTGTTCCCCATTCCACTTCCCCAGGGCGGAGGAAGAGTACTCAGGAGGGTTCAAGTAGGGTATTGCAGCGCCCTTCTTTGCTTCAAGATCTGCAAGTTCATTGCCTTCGATATCGGCGTGACTCGGCACCCAACGTACATTTATTTGGCCCTCGGAGGTGTGGGAAAGTCGTGCTCGTGTTTTCCAGATCTTTGGCGCTTCCAGAGCCTCTAGAAATGCTTGCTGAGAAGAGGTGGTGTGGGTGTTTGTTAAGATCTTCCTAGCGACTTCTTCATTATCTATAAAAATCCCTAAATTGTTAGAAAATCGGGCTGAAGGAAGGACTACGGCTGCATGAATCCCTTGGTGTGCTGCGCGTATTTCTGCATCATATGACTCCTTATGTTTTCCAAGAGGGAAAGATTTCGCGCAAACTTGGATTCCGAATTGATATATAACATATCCACCGCCTACGTTGCCATCGGGTAGTTTTGAGCCGTCCAAGTAGACCTGAATGTCACTTTTCGGGAGGGTGCTGAGGAAGGTTCGAAACATATTCGCATGAAATTCCTTTGTTCCCGTAGGCCCGCAAATACGGGCCAGAGAATTCTGCCTGGATTCTACTATCTCCCATGGAGGGTTGAGCAGGGGGTTGTTATTTTCGGAGGCAGGAATATTTCCGCATGTGCGGGCAAATCGCGTCAAAGCAATGCCATTGAGTGACTTCTGTCCTCGCGTGAATAGAGGGTGTCGAGGGTCTAGTCTACGAGTACGTATGGCGGCTCTCCTGGATATGTCATCAAGTGCAACCTCCGCGGAATTAAGCCCCGTCTCCCTTAGTAGGGCTGCAATTGGAGTTGTCCGGTAGACTGGGAGGATTGCTCTTGCAGTGGCAGTGTAAACTTTCCCCAACTTTCCAAGATGAGAGCCGACCCTGTTGCAGATTACTCTTCCACTAATGGTTCGGGATTTGCCTGGCCACCAAGTTACAGCTCCGAAGTGGGCGATAGGTAAGACACACGCAAAAGCTGCCTGTCTTGAAAGACGTGGCGAGGCCCCTCTGACCGTATTCCCTAGGCAGCGCAGTGCATTTGCAACTTTGAGGGCTTTTGCTGCTTGTATTTGTGCATGAAATTTGAAGGAAAGCTTTCTATCAAAATGTACTCCGAGCCATTTGAGGTATGGTATCTGAAGATCTTCTGTGATAGTGAAGCTGTTTGTTAGCACAGGTGGTCGCAAATTCCTATCTTTGTGTTTGCGGGAAAAATGTAGGAGTCCGGACTTTTGAGCATCAAAGGTGATGCCTTCTGTTGAGCCCCAGGATAGTGCCTGATTAATGGCCAGTCCCAACTTACTAGAATTCCCTTCTAATGAAGGCGAAGTTTCTAGAACCGCGACATCGTCGGCATATCCAAAGGCTTTCTTCAGAGCAGGAAGTCTGAACAGGGGGGCAATATAGAGCATGAAAAGAATAGGTGAGACTGGTGAGCCTTGAGGGAGACCACAGTTAATCGCGATAGGTTCGCCGATTATACCATCCAGGCGTATGCAGACTTTACGATCTGTAGCAAATGATGCTATCCAGTTGCAGAGCTGCACTGGCCAACCTTGCTCTCTCATTTGTCTGACGAGCCGACCCGGGAGTAGAGCGTCGAATGCTCCTTTAATATCGAGCGTAGCCATGGTAGCGGTCAGCCCCCTAGCTGGCGCTGTCTCAACATCATGAGTGAGACAGGTGGTTAAATCTACACTTGAACGTTTGGGCAGTGCTCCAAATTGCTGGCGGGCGAGTATTTTGTACTGTATTGCTATCCATGACATCCTTTTCGCTACGAGCCTTTCAAGACCTTTCCCAAGTACGGAGAGGAGTGCAATTGTAACAGCTAGTGAGCTGTGTAATCCCTGTAGCCTATGCTATGCATAGGTGTGCATAACACAAAGTGGGCACGTCCTGCATAATAAGCGACGAACAGGGGTACCTACCTTGCCATTAGGCATAGCTCTTTCCAGAAGCTTCCAGAGGTTTCAGAGAAGGGAAGAGAGGAACTTTCTAGTAATCTGAAAAGATCTATAAATCCTTGGAGTTGCATGTCTTAGATAGGTAGATACTTCCAGCATAGATTCAATATAGACCACTTATAACCATTAGTTGCCCCTTGCGCTCTTGGTCGAACCGTGACAGATATTGAATCTATTTCACCCAGTGTTTCAGTCAGCGATTTCAGTCAGCGATTTCAGTCAGCGATTTCAGTCAGCGATTTCAGTCAGCGATTTCAGTCAGCGATTTCAGTCAGCGATTTCAGTCAGCGATTTCAGTCAGCGATTTCAGTCAGCGATTTCAGTCAGCGATTTCAGTCAGCGATTTCAGTCAGCGATTTCAGTCAGCGATTCCAGTCAGTAAATTTGGTCCCCGATTTACAACATGTCAGACAGTCAGAATCCTGGGTCCGCGTTAAAAATTCCGCAACAGACAGTCTCTGTGAGCGATTTTCTGAAGCTAAAAAAGCAGCTTGAAAAGCTTGTAACTCGCCAGGCCAGTACTTCCCAGGCAACTAGTTCCCGAGTTGTTATCGAGAAGGATCCACCCCCAGAGTCAGGACAGAAATTCAAACCAACTAAGTTACCCGAATTCCACGGTAACCGAATAAGATATCCAGCATGGCGGGCGGCAGTTCTCGACACGTTCCGTATGGACTGGATTCTGTTTGGATATGATAACTCTCGAGCCTTCCTAATGATTTACAATTCTCTGAGGGGAGGAGCGTCGGAAAAAGCTGTTCCTTTCTTTGAAGCAGGCGGTATTAATCAAACCAGAGACCCGGCCGATTTTTTAGAGTTCTTGGACCGCATTTATCTTGACAGCACAAGAGTTTCTCAAGCCAATATTGACCTGCACAACTTGAAGATGAAAGAGAACGAGCGTTGGGCCGACTTCTTTGCATCCTGGTCGAATAAGCTAACGGAGGCTCGCGGAGACTTTTGGGCGGACGAAAACAAAATTTCTATGCTCGAGAATGCTATTAGCAAGAGGTTGACACAAGCCCTAGCCGGAAACCACCTACTACCAGATAACGATTTTAGCCAGTGGGTCCAAATTGTTAGTAAAATTGCGATGCGAGTTGTAAGAGCAGAGAGGAAATCGGGTTGGACTCCGGGTCCTTCAAATCGAGGACTTGTAAAAGATGCGGACTTGGTTAGGGAAGGTTCAAGTGACCCAGGCCCAATGGGTAACACTTCTTACCAATAAAACTTCGGTGAAACCTTTAAACCTACTGTCCGGGTTGAGCAAGTAGGCGATATGGATGCTTCAGGAGATACCATAATGGGAGGTATCAATGCTATCAACGTGGGAAGGAATATACGGGCCCGGGCAAAGTGGAAGACTCGCGCCGAAATAGATCGGCTGAGGGAAGAAGGGAAATGCTTTCGCTGCGAACGCCGAGGTTGCTCAAGCAAAGCATGTCCATTGTTACCGGCCCGTAGGCCTCAAGGAAGTAGCATTAGGGTGAACTCTGCGGGTTTGTTGGATATAGACCCAGCTGTGTACATAATAGAAAGTAATGCGGCTCATAAAGAAGTGCAGGAAAACTAGACGCTCCCGAGTACAGTCGCACCCGGGAGCTTAATGCAGAGGATAGCCAGATTGTTAGACTGAATACAGAACCATTTTTAGTAAATGCTTTGATCAATGATACGCTAATGGTTCAGGCATTGGTTGATAACGGATGCCATTGCTACGGCATTATTGACGACGATCTAACAACCCAGCTACATCTGCCGCGCATATCAATTCCTCCAAGATTCCTTGAGACTGCCGAGAAATCAAGCAAAGACAGGCCAGTTTCAAAAGATATCACATTCATATCGTTAGACTTGGACAGCTATTTGACACCTAAGCTTTGGCTATATGTCGTACCCCAAAGCAGCCACTCAATGATACTAGGAAAAAAATGGCTTGAGATTCAAGACGCAGTGATTCATTCAAAGGAGCAACGGCTTGAGCTCCGGAAAGGAGGTGGATCTGTGTATAGTGTGAAGAAATGGCGAGAAGGGTTTGGAGAAGTTCCACATCCAGAGAGTACGTCTGCCCAAACTATGGCTTCCATAATGGGATCTGTTCCAGTCTGTAAAGCAACGGTACAGGATATAAGTAAGGCATTACAAGGCAAGCCGAGTCTTACGGTGGAGCAAGCCAGAGAGCGTCTGCCAGATCAAATCAAAGACTTCGCGCACCTGTTTGCGGACGATAGTGGAGCAGAGCATCTACCTCCTTC
The DNA here is from genome assembly GCA_028751805.1 of Podosphaera xanthii. NCBI lineage: Eukaryota > Fungi > Ascomycota > Leotiomycetes > Helotiales > Erysiphaceae > Podosphaera > Podosphaera xanthii. Next base: position 2,231,558 of record JAPWIX010000012.1, on the reverse strand, counting down.
AAGGGGACACCTGGACCATGCTATCAATCTCAAACTGGAAAATGGAAAGCCTTTATCGCCACCCTGGGGTCCCCTGTATAACATGTCTTGGGAAGAATTATTAGTTCTGCGCAAAACGTTGACTGATTTAACAAACAAGGGATGGATACGGCCTAGCAACTCACCAGCGTCAGCACCCGTGCTTTTTGCGAAGAAACCCAGCGGCGGCCTACGTTTTTGTGTGGATTATCGTGGGCTTAACGCGATTACTATCCCAGACCGGTACCCTCTACCTTTGTTTAAAGAGATGTTAAGACAACTTTCAAAGGCGAAATGGTTCACCAAATTAGATGTGAAGTCAGCTTTCCATCGTGTTCGAATTAGAGAGGGCGATGAATGGATGACTGCATTTCATTGTCGATTAGGACTTTTCGAATGGCTGGTGACACCCTTTGGCCTTGTAAATGCACCGGCAACATTCCAAAGATATATCAATGAGCACCTCCGAGAGCATCTAGATCTCGATGCAACGGCTTATATTGATGACACCATGGCTTACACTAATGGTACTGAGGAAGAACATTGGAAGACAGTGCGTAGCATCCTCAGTAAGTTAGAAAAGGCAGGGTTATTTTTGGATGTTGATAAATGTGAATTCCTATGCCAACGAGTTAAATACCTTGGTGTAAGGTTTTGCCCTAAGAATACACATTTCTATTTATAACATTATGGCATTTCTATTTATACCATTATTTCATTTCTATTTATATTACTATGTCATTTCTATTTTTACTCATTGTAGTCATCTCATTTCTAGTTAATCATCTTGTAGCAGCTATTAATAGGCCGCGTATGTATTCTATTTACGTCTCTATGACAAGAGTAAGATAAGTCGAGGCGGCAACTACTGAAGGAAGGAAAGGCGTATATAAAGAGAAAGATTCTCAGTAGATAGCGCTCTTCACGCTTAGTTCTTTGTCACAAATATAACCATCAGAAAGTCTTTTGACATCCTTCAGACAACCTTCAGGTTCCCTTTAGTAAACCCTTTAGTACCTCAATACTTTCCTCAGCACTTCCCACCGTCTCTTGAGACCTCTTTAGTACCTACCTTACTCAGTATCCTTCCTGTTACCCACTCGGTCGCCCATCATCCTGACATTACTAAGCGTCGAAATTACATGAGTTATAGAGTACCTGATTCACCAGATACTCTTTCTCATTCAACAGCAACCGACAACTCTTTTTTCAGTCTTTCAGGATCTGAAATGGCTGAGACAACAAGCAGCAACATGCAAGGCATCCAAGTCACCTCGAACCCGCAACTAGACCAAGATATTCCCATGCCTACAACTCAGATACCGACCTTAAATTTCCTTCCTCCGGAACTCTGGAGTACTCCATACCTCCTTCAGGTTCCTGGAGCCATGAATAACGCCTTGTTAGTTGACTCCGTGCGAGTAGCAGCTCTATTCAATGCTCAAAAACCACTCTCACCTCCTTCTCACATTCCTTACTCTACACCTTTGATGAGACTCACTGCCCCTCCGATCACCCTATACGATGGATTCCCGAGCAATCTACGCTCCTTCTGTTCGCAACTTGTCAATCAGTTACAAGATCAAAACCATTCTTTCCCGGACGAAATCTCCAAGGTTCGCTATGCCTACCAATGTCTGGGGCCAGGAGCTCTGAGGAAGATGAGGTCCCAATTCAGGTGTCTCGAAGATCTAGCAGTTAAGCCAGAAATAACAACTCTATCCGAATTCCTGACGGCGCTCAAGCGAGAATGTGATGACCCCGGCCGAGAAGGTAAGGCCACCCGCGCTGTGGAAAAAATGAAGCAAGGAAATATGAGATTTCATGATTTTATAACCTTGTTTCACGATAACATGGTTGACTCCACCTACGCCAATGTGGACAAGATCACCTGGAAGAAGATGCTGGAGCTACGGCTTTCTGAGAAACTTTCGGAGATTCTACTGTCTGCTTCAGATGCTCCAGAAAATTATGACGATTTCGTGGCTTACCTAAGGGCTAAAGATGCTCGTGTCCATGAGTTCAGGACCGCCTTCCCAAGCGCGCCAACCCACCAGCCAAGCCCAACCTTTTCACCCGCCTCAGTCTATAAAGCGCCGAGTACACCCCTGACGACGCCATGGAGGTCTCTCAACCCTGAGCTTACCGTCTCTCAAGGAGGATCGGCAATGGATCTTGATACAATATCAAGACAAAAAGGCACCGACGGACGCCTTACTCCACAAGCCAAGGATGCACGTCGAGCTTTAGGTCGATGTGTTTGGTGCAATAAACCAGGACATATAGCAAAAAACTGCCCATTAGGCTCACGCACTATTGCGTCCGCTGCAATAACTGAAATGCCTGATCAAGTAGAGCAAAGACCAACTCCAGCAGTAAGTCGCCTGTTGGAGTCGTTATCAGTAGGACAAGTGAGTTCAGAGGACGTCTCAAGTTCACGTCACATGTATATAAACGCAAAAATATATGATATACCTCTAATTGCTCTTGTTGACACTGGCGCTTCCGGAAATGCTTTCATTTCAAAATCCCTCTGTGAAACTCTTAACCTAAACCCACATAAACTCTTGCGCCCTATTAATCTCTTTGGATTTGATGGAAAGCAGGGAGCTCAAATAACCCACAAAGTATCTTTCCCACTATACCTAAGCAGACATGCCGAAATCACGACCGCCTATGTGATATCTCAATGTAAACAAGATTTAGTCTTGGGCCTTCCTTGGATAGAAAAACACGCGCCATATATAGACTGGAAGGAGAATACCCTTACTTTCGGTGAAAACTGTTTAGGAAAAGCTTGTTGCAAGTTTGAAACTACCATACCTTATTTCAATTCTGGAGCCTCAAACTCTGTTTTAGCAAATCGTGTTGCTCAGAGTCATCATCAACCCCCTTTTTATCAAAAACCAAAGATTGTCCCAGCACCCACCTTCGCAATGATGGCCCATCAGCCGGAAAATTTTAACTTTGCCCTTAGCCTCCATGACCTCGATCTTTTATCTAAAGACACCACGGAGCAATCTCTCGATACTCCTATGGACAGAATCCCCAAGTTGCGAAAAAAATATGCAAACCCTAAAGAACACTTACCTTCCCACTATCATGAATTTCTCGATGTATTCAATCGTGACCAGGCGAATCAACTACCGCCTCATCGCCCCTGGGATCACTCCATTGATCTACAGCCTAACGAACATCCCCCAGCGTCGCGACCCTACTCAATGAATCTGCGTGAGCTCAGAGCTCTCCGAGACTACCTTCATCAAGAACTTGACAAGGGATTTATCCGCGTCTCTCGTTCTCCCGCTGCAGCCCCAGTACTTTTCGTTAAAAAGCCTAATGGCGATCTCCGATTTTGCATCGATTATAGGGGACTGAATGCAATCACAATCAAGAACAGACACTCGTTACCATTAATAACGGAAACTCTTAGCCAGCTCTCTCACGCCAAATATTACACGAAGCTAGATATAATATCAGCTTTCAATAAACTCCGTATTAAAGAAGGGGATGAATGGAAAGCCGCCTTTACCTGTCGATACGGACTTTTTGAACCAGTCGTACTACCATTCGGGCTTTGCAATGGGCCCGCCTCATTCCAAGCCTACATAAATCATGCTTTAAGGGGTCTCCTTGACAATTTTTGCACTGCGTATATGGATGATATTTTAATTTACTCAGAAAACTTAGTGGACCATAGAAAACATGTCAAAATTGTCCTACAGCGTCTCCGAGAGCATGGGCTACAGGTCGATATCGAAAAATGTAACTTCGAGACCACAGAAGTTACCTACCTGGGTCTCATTGTTTCAACTGAAGGTATACGTATGGACCCCAATAAAGTTGCCTGCGTACAAGAATGGCCAACTCCTCGCTGTGTCCGGGACATACAAGGTTTTTTAGGTTTTGCAAACTTTTATCGCAGATTTATTCCAGAATTTTCAAGACTAGCAGCACCTCTCACTAATTTGACGAAAAAGAACGTTCCATTTGCCTGGAATGAGACTTGTGAATCATCTTTCCTTAAGATTAAGCGATCTTTCAAAGACGGAACCATGCTCGCTCACTTTGACCCCACATTTCAGACCATTCTAGAAACCGACGCTTCAGATTTCGTGACAGCGGCAGTACTTTCTCAGTATGACAAGGCAGGAATTCTCCGACCAGTTGCCTTTATGTCCAAGAAAATGATTCCAGCCGAATGCAACTACGAGACTTTTGACAAGGAATTGTTGGCTATTGTAAATGCCTTTGAAACTTGGACCGCCGAACTTGGATCGGTGGAAATGCCGACTTTAATTCTCACAGATCACAAAAATCTTGAACATTTCACTACCACCAAGAAGTTAAATAGAAGGCAAGCACGCTGGAACGAGCTGCTGGCCGATTTTGACTTCAAAATAGTCTTCCGACCAGGGAAACACGGAGGAAAGCCGGATGCCTTGACTCGAATTCATTCTGATCGACCAACAGAAAGCTCCGACAAACGAAACCAACACCAATATCAAACCTTAATAAAACCTCACCAAACCCTTCGATGTGGTAGTGTATCCGAAAGTAGTAATACATTATGCGTATCATTAGATAACTGGGATAAGCATTGTAAAGAAGACAAATACTGCCAGGAAATACGATCAGCTCTGGAAAATCCAAGAAAAACACGACCAGACCTCGAGCTTTCAAATTGCACACTCACCAAACATTCTTTCACTCTACACGGAAAAGAATATATACCCGAAATACTTCGTGAAGTAATCTTAAAACAGCTTCATGAATCTCCTCTGTACGGACACCGTGGAGCAGCTGCGCTTTATTTTATGGTAAGCCGTCAATATTGGTGGCCTGGATGCCATAAAGACGTAACAAAATATGCCCGAGGTTGTGAAAGTTGCCAGAAGAACAATCCTTCTAGCCAAAAACCCTATGGATTTCTTAAACCACTCCCAGCCTCACAAGCATCATTCCGTCATCTCACTCTTGATTTTGTCGGACCTCTACCAACATGCAAAGTTCGTGACTTTTCGTACCGCTATATCCTTCAAGTAGTAGACCGACTCACGAAACGAGTCTGGGTCATCCCGACAGAACGGCCCACTGCCCAGGACACAGCAGAAGCCTTCATCACGAACGTCGTTCGTTTTGCTGGTCTTCCAGACTCCCTTGTCTCAGACCAAGGCCGGGCCTTTATAGATAAAACTTGGAAAGAAATTTGTTCTCGGCTTAGAATAACCCACAAACTCTCAACATCTTATCATCCTGAAACAGACGGACAAACAGAGAGGGCTAATAAAACGCTTGAAGTATATCTGCGCCATTGTGTTAATTATCACCAGGATGATTGGGTTAAATACCTACCGCTGGCGGAATTTTGTTGCAACAATCACGTAAATACATCGACAGGAGTATCGCCATTTTTCGCTAGTTTCGGACATCATCCCCGGATGAACTTTATTCCAGAGTCCGAAAATGCCGAGCCTCGTGACACCCCAGAATTTGTCAAACGCATGGAGAGCCTAGTTAAACATTGCACGAAACAAATAACACTCGCACAAGCCTATCAATCGACATACGCAAACGAAAGACGCCTCCCAGCACCCAGATATAAGGTTGGAGATATGGTTTACTTATCCTTAAAAAATTTGGCTCTAGCAAGACCGTCTAAAAAACTTGATAACGTTCGCGCAGGCCCATGGCAGATCACGGCTATGAAGACACCTCTTGTCGCAAAGCTCGATTTACCTTTTCAGTTCAGAATCGACAATAATTTTCATGTTAGCCTACTTCGTCCTGCTTACATTGGATACCCATCCCAACATTTGGAGTCTCCAGAACCACTTGAAATAGCTCCATCTGGTCACGAAGTTCACGAAGTGGAAGCAATACTGGATTCCCGGATTCGTCGAAATAAAGTACAATACCTAGTGCGATGGACAGGCACGAACGATACCACATGGGAACCCTATGAGCATCTGGATAATTGTCGAGAATCTCTAAAAGATTTCCATAATGCATACCCAGAAGCACCTCGCTCGGAGGACCTCGCGTCCTGAAAAAAGGGAGGGTAATGTAAGGTTTTGCCCTAAGAATACACATTTCTATTTATAACATTATGGCATTTCTATTTATACCATTATTTCATTTCTATTTATATTACTATGTCATTTCTATTTTTACTCATTGTAGTCATCTCATTTCTAGTTAATCATCTTGTAGCAGCTATTAATAGGCCGCGTATGTATTCTATTTACGTCTCTATGACAAGAGTAAGATAAGTCGAGGCGGCAACTACTGAAGGAAGGAAAGGCGTATATAAAGAGAAAGATTCTCAGTAGATAGCGCTCTTCACGCTTAGTTCTTTGTCACAAATATAACCATCAGAAAGTCTTTTGACATCCTTCAGACAACCTTCAGGTTCCCTTTAGTAAACCCTTTAGTACCTCAATACTTTCCTCAGCACTTCCCACCGTCTCTTGAGACCTCTTTAGTACCTACCTTACTCAGTATCCTTCCTGTTACCCACTCGGTCGCCCATCATCCTGACACTTGGTATCATTGTCGAAGCAGGGAAAAACATTACTGTGGACCCAATTAAAGTGAAAGCAATCTTAGAGTGGAAGGCCCCGACATCTGTTAAAGGTGTTCGATCATTTTTAGGGTTTACAAATTTCTACAGATGCTTTGTCGATAAGTTCTCCGAAATTGCAGCGCCATTAATCGAGTTAACAAAAAAGAATACAATGTGGCGGTGAGGAAAAGATGAGAACTCAGCTTTTGAGAACTTAAAAAAGATATTTGCGTCAGAGCCGGTTTTAGCACAATGGGACCCAGACCGGGAAACCGTGCTAGAAGCAGACAGCTCCGGGTATGCTATTGGAGGATGCCTCTCCCAAGTAGATGACCAAAATACATTGAGGCCTGTTGCATACTTCTCGAGGCGGTTGAATAGTGCTGAGGCAAATTATTCGATTCACGACAAAGAAATGCACTCAATAGTTGCTTGCTTAAACGAGTGGAAAGCCGAGTTACTTTCTGTTGCAAAGCCCTTTACTATTCTGAGTGATCATAAGAATTTGAATTATTTCACCTCGAAACGTCTATTAAACGAACGGCAAATGCGCTACAATGATATCTTGCAGCAATTCAGATTTGTGTTGAAATGGCGACCTGGGAATACTTGTGAGCGGCCAGACGCCTTATCTCGACGTGACCAGGATAGACCGGTCGGTCTCAGTGATGAGCGCAATGCAGGTCGGGTTTTACAACTTCTTCCGAATGTGTCACTTTATCCTGTTTCATGTGACGTACATAAACAAACTCAGAGGATGGAACCTAAAGCTTCGTCGGATGATGTGTCAGTTGCTAAAATAGGAGATCCCGTCACAGATGTAGCATGTGGGGCGAGAATATTTGATGATGAGGTTATACAAGGTCTTTGGAGAGAGGGAGTTTTGGCTGATAAAAGTTGGCGTCGCGCGCGAGACTCAGTAAAAATGGGCCAGAGAAGTTTTCCTCCTGATTTGGCTCTGTATCATTCAGCTAATATTGCCGAATATACTGTAGCACCAGACGGCGTGCTTCGCGGGAGAGAAAACAGAATTTGGGTGCCGGACTATGAGCCTCTACGAACAGCAATTATGCAGCGAACTCACGACAGCCATCTTGCTGGCCATCCAGGAAGAGACACTATGATAAGTATGATTCTCAGGCGATGGTTTTGGCCCAAGATGAGAGAATCTGTCCGAAAATTTGTCCGCAACTGCGATGTTTGTGGCCGTTCCACTGTTTGGCGGGAAGCAAAAGCGGGGTTTATGAGATCGCTACCAATTCCTGAGCGAATAGGAAGTGAATTAAGTATTGACTTCATAACAGATCTTCCCAAATCTCGAGGCTGTACGAATATTATGGTGATTACAGATCGGTTGTCCAAGGATATATTCTTGGTTTGGGCGGGCTCAATGGCTGCGGAAAAATGTGCCGACTTGTTTGTGGATAAATATTATCGGTACTTTGGGTTCCCACGATTTCTGACTAGTGATATGGGAAGTGACTGGTTAAGCCATTTTTGGAGAACCTTTTGCAGGCTGACAGGTATCACTCAAAGGCTTACTACGGCTTATCACCCGCAATCAAATGCTAGTGAAAGAGCAAACCAGGAGCTTTACAAATACTTAAGGTCGTTCGCCTGTTATTCTCAGGATAATTGGTTTGACCTACTGCCTCTAGCTCAATTAGCACTAAACTCTGGGCCCAATTCTGCAATTGGTGGAATGAGCCCCTTTTTCTTGCGCAACGGTTATGATCTTGATCCTATTGGTGAAGCAACACCCGACCTAGATAAGATACGCCACCCGGGAGCTATAGCCGGGAAGAAATACATACAAAGGCTGCGAGATGCGCAAGATTTTGCTCAAGCTGCTATGGCCTCGGCTCAGCAACGTTATGAAGGGTATGCAAATAGTTCTCGACGCCAGCCCGAGCGGTTTCAAGTTGGTGACAAAGTCTGGCTCGATTTACGGAATGTTAAAACGCCTCAACTATCAAAGAAACTTGCTTGGCTACATGCAAAGTATGATGTTGTTGCGGTCCCTGATCCTTTGACTGTGGAGCTAAATGTACCTGGAAACATACACAATCGGTCTCATGTAGAGCTAGTGAAAAGGGCTAGTGATGACCCGTTTCCAAGTCAAATACGAGACGACGCCCAGAACCCACCTGTTATCGACAACCTAGAGGATCAGGAGTACGAGGTTGAATCAATTCTTCGAGCAAGAACCGTAAATCGAGGCCGCGGTAAACATCGGCAAGCTTTAGTGAAATGGGTCGGATGGGTTGAACCTACATGGGAACCCATAGAGTATATTCAATAGACTAAAGCCCTCGAAGATTTTGAAGCAAAATATGGTTCTATTATTACAAATGATGGTGAAGTAAAGACTCAAAGTGGTAAATTTATTGGACCAGCGGAACTCCATATAATGCAAAATCGACAATCAAGACAGTTGGCAAAGGTGTCTCCAGAAGGGGGAGAAGGATTGTAACAGCTAGTGAGCTGTGTAATCTCTGTAGCCTATGCTATGCATAGGCGTGCATAACACAAAGTGGGCGCGTCCTGCATAATAAGCGACGAACAGGGGTACCTACCTTGCTATTAGGCATAGCTCTTTCCAGAAGCTTCCAGAGGTTTCAGAGCAGGGAAGAGAGGAACTTTCTAGAAATCTGAAAAGATCTATAAATCCTTGGAGTTGTATGTCTTAGATAGGTAGATACTTCCAGCATAGATTCAATATAGACCACTTATAACCATTAGTTGCCCCTTGCGCTCTTGGTCGAACCGTGACAGCAATGGGTCTGTATGATCGAGGTGATGCCATATCTGTTTTGTTTGGATTTCCTATCATAGCTACGATGGCGGTGCGGAAGCATTTTGGATGGTGGCCTATGTCAAAGCATGCCTGATAGAGACTTTGTACCAGGACTGATATATAGGGCCAGGCCAGGCGGAGGACCCCGGTAGGAATCTCGTCTTTTCCGGGTGTAGTGTTTCCAGCCCCGAGGATGGACTGAGAAACTTCGTCTGAAGTCAGGAGAGGAAAGGGAAGGGAAGTAGTTGCTACAGTGGGGGTTTTCGTAGGAATGTCCTCTACCTCGGACTGGTTGCTCAAGAGATTACGCGCTAGTACATTTCTTTTATCTTCGATGGATTCGGCCGGGGGAGCCTCAGGGTTGAGTGTGTCTTTTAGAGGAGTGTGAAAGGTACCTTTTGACTTATGCCACTTTGCTATTTCAAAAACATCTCTTCTGTTAGCAGCTTCGTCGATTTTCTTCTGAAAAAAGGAGACCTTTGCCTTCCTAGTGACCTTTCGAAATTCTTTCCTGTCGGCTCGAGAGGCAGAGCCTTCCCGGATTTTCTCGCGGTATTTCTTCCTCGCCTCCTGGCAGCTCTGGTTCCACCAGGGCTGTCCTCTGCCATGGGGCAAAGATCGTTTAGCGGATTCTGTATAGGAGTGATGGAGAATTTCAATGATCTGTTGAGCTCGCTGGTCAAGGCTAGCGCAGGATTTGTCAGGCAAAGGAGAAATATCGGCTAGCTGGGCGAGGAGGGATATCTGAAATTTTTCTTTATCAATAGCGGCAAAACGGATGCTGGTCTTAGGCATACTAGCACGTGGTCCGCAATACGCTGTGACTAAGAGCGGGAGATGATCTGATGTCACATCTAGGTCCTGCTGTACTGATGCAAGGGTGCCTCTCGCTACTAGCTTGCTAGACCCGAAAACGAGGTCAAGAACGTTTCCACAGTTGTGGGTCGGCATATCTATCTCTGAAATGATTGTAAGATCTCTACATTCGAGCCAGTGGTTGAAGGCTTCCGATTGTGGAGAGGGTGAGCCATGATAAGAGGGATGCCACGTTGGGTGGTGTAGGTTGAAATCCCCTGCTAATATTGTATTTGCTGAGAGATGAATGTTAGGAGAAGAAAGGAGGCAGGATACACCCGAGCCTGAGTTAATGGCTCCAGGAGGGGCGTTATAAACGTTAATTATGAGCAAACGAGGATTATTGGGCGCTCTGACGGAAAGAAATAAAATGTCACTTAGTCCCTGTTCTATTGCAATATTGGGACGTTCTTGATAGTGATTAAGGTTGTTGTTCTTTCTCGAGTACGTTAGGACTCGAGGACGCGTAGACCAGTCATCAACTGGAGCGTAGCATTCGTAGGAGGGATGTCTGCAGGTGATCTTCCGTTCGGTATTCTTGGAGATGTAAGGTTCTTGGATCAGCAGGAAATCGGTGCGAGAAGTGCGAGCAGTTTGTAGAGCTATCTGTTGGGCGGCTGATGAGCGGCCGACGTTCACTGAGAGGATGCTAGTCGGCTGGTTTGTATTACTCATTCATTTCTACTGAGTTGCTCTGATGGCCATTTTCTGCCAGAATTGCGTAGCTCCCTAGTCCAGTTATTGGCTGCAGAGTTGGAGTTCTATTGACATTGTTAGGAATTTGTGTGGAGGGGGTTTGGGAAACTGTAGGAGTTGTTGACTGTATCTGCAAGATCCCGCAGTGCGTGGCCTTGAGACAAAGCCTTGCAGCAGCTGCGGCTTGCCTTATTGCGGCTGTTTCTTGCTTTGAGGGGAAGGTGTTGTCCTTTCTAGGCTGTCAGGAAAGCCTCTACTGTATAATATATATATATGGAGATTGCCAGATCATAGTGTTCTATGATTCTGGTCTGGCCTTTTAGCCAAGTAGTGATGCATCTATCTCGTGTATCATGTAGGATGGCAACCTTTAGCCTGACACCCACCTCTTGACCCCTGTCTCTCCCCACGCTGTCTACATACCGCTTATGACATAGGCCGTAATAAGCATTCCAAGGAGTCCGCTGGATGAGGCCCGTGACAGTTCGCACATTTCGGAGGGCATTCGTGAGCTACTGCGGGGTTGCAGGAGATGTGTCCTTTCTCGACATGATGAGTCGAAGAGCAGATCCTGCAACGAGGGAATCGAGCGCATGATCGTTCGTTATGCCAGCCAAAGCATCTTCCGCACTGGGGAACTCTTGTCCGTTGTGGTAGAAGCTTCGCAGAAACACGAACTCCGAAGAGCGGGAGACTTCTAGATAGGTTGGAACCCTTAGGATAGAGAACTATCCAACTTTTGGTAGGGCTATACTCTGAGTAGCTTGAGCCGCGGGATTCCAGGACATTGATAGGTGCGACCTTTGTTAGATCTGCCAAAGCCTCTGCAACAACAGCAGCATCTATTGTTTCTATTACAATATTTGAACCATCGTATCCGGCATATGATCGAGGAGCCCCGGAAAGACGAAAGGCCATATGGTCATCTGGCTTTTCTACTATGCACTGTCCTTGCAACGACAGAAACTCTTGGATTGCGTCAATTTTACTGTTCAAACTTTCCTGGGCAGCTGCCGAGGCCGGGCAAATCGCGAAACCAGTCTTGGTAGGTTGAACCTCGCTGACCAACTTTTCGGTAAGATAATTGTTGATCTGCTGCATGACTGCGTACGGTGACATGCGTAGTGCTGGGTGGCCCTCAGCAACTCTAACAAGAAGTCGGTTATCTTCCCGGACCTTAGCCGGTTGGGCTTTCCTTAAGATGGGATTGGTAGCTTTCAGTGGAACAGCTGGTGTTCGCGATGCGGGTTGTCTTTGCGGTGCCCGAGAACGACTGCGTTGATTCTGTGCAGGAGCGGGAGCGGGAGCAGCAGCAACGCTGGCAAAAGAGGTTGATTGTGGTACCCTAGAAATTAAATGGTTATTACCAGTCGCTCGGACGGTTGGTTGGAGCAATGTAGATGCCGCCTGCGTGGACGAGTACGGTTTAGGAGGACGAGGAGAGCCTCTGACGTGACTTTCGAAGTGTCGCCGGGCCACTGCGTTTAGGTCGACCACGAATTCGCGAAAAGGTTTATTTAGATGTTGCGGTAGTGCAACATTCTCACAGATCGCCTCATCTAAGACGCTTGCAATATTTTGAAACATGAGTGTTGCCTCACGGTTCCTGGTGTCAGCGGCTGAGGTTGTTGACAGTAGCATATCTGTCAACGACCCCTCTCCTCCTCGAAAGGCGGAGGTATTTAGGGGTGGAGGGGGTAGGGAAGGGGGAGGAAGGGGGAGATTTGTCATAATGGCGCGAGTGAATTGCTAACTTGCTCGTTTGTGAGCCTGTTTTCTTCGATGATGTGAGATATGGATACAATATGTAGATGTCTGCATGGCTACAATTAATTGAATACATAAAAACTAGGTCCTGGCCCTGCGGCCCTGCGCTTCGCTCCGGGGCAGGGTTCCTCGCGTTGCTTCGGAAGGGGTGCCTGGTTTTGTAGAGTCGGAGTTAGTCTGAGGAGTATTACAGGTCTTTGTCATATGAAGCGGAGGCAGGTAGTTTTGTATTAGGTAATTCGGTAACCTAGATTCACATGTAAGGGGACACGTGGAATATATATAAATGCGGTTGTTAGTACGGTTCACGTTATTTGGATAGGCATTATTTGTTACGTTAGACTGCGTTAGTCGACATTGTTCACATGCAATGAATGGGAAGATTTTGCCTTCAGTATGGTAAGATATGAAGCGTGGAGTATGTGGCTTCTATCTGGTACTATGGAAAAGTGTATAAATTTTTTGAGTCACAACTGAGCAAGAGTTTATTTGCCATCATGAGGAATGACATAGAAAAATCTTTGAGATCCATTCGAGAACGTGTAGATGAGAAGTGAGTTAGTTGACCGCATCACTTGAAGATGTCGATCGAAAAGCATGGCTACAACAGATGCTATACTATCTTGAGAGCCGTTAGTTCTTTTCCATGAAAAGTTTGAAGCAATTCACAAAGTTTAGGGTTAGTACAAATCATTTTCACGGATCGGAAGATAATTACATCGGATTACGGTCTACTTGATTCACATGAATTGGAGTTGATGATTTTGCCTTTATCAGAGCCAGATGAGAAGCGTGGAAATACTAACTTCTATCTGTACCTTGAAAAGAGGCGTATAATTGTTTGGGCCACACTCAAGTAGGAGTTGTTGGCGTTACGATATAATGGCAGTTACGCATGTTCGGCCTGAACCAAGGTGATTTATTCGCCAGGGAATGGTTAGTCTATTCCCTGAACGTGAAATTTCAAGTTCAGGACATGACTACAGTTCATGTAGTATGATGTTGAAGGCTGTTAGCCCTTTCCCCTAAAGGTATTATAATCGGGCATTGGAATAATGTGTTTAGGTTCTGCTTGTAGAATGCAGACCCATAGTGCCTGTCGAGTTAGGACAGTGCGTTAATCTGTAGGATTAACTGAAGAGGGCCATAGCTTTAGATCCTCGATGTTGATGGAGAATGATGATAGGTAGGGTCAAGTACACAATATGCATGTGGTATAAGGACCTTGCACTGGAGGAGTGTAATTCCACAGACATGTTCAAATCGTGAAGAGTCTGTGAGGTTCTCGACGATATAGCAACAGTAGCTGAGTTTGTGCATCGTATGCCTCCGGTAGGAGTCTAATGACATAGCCTTCTTTAAGACAATGGTGGCACATGTTAAGTGAATGGTAGATTTGGTGGATGAAAAAAATTTTAAACCCCTGATGATAATCTTTTGTTTTTGTTGACATTTTTCGTTCATATATATTTTTATTTGCGTCCGATAACGTCTCTTGTGTTATATGTCTGAGGTATTGATTCCAGTTGCGTGCAGAGCTACCTTATGTAGGATGATAGAATGCTCGTTGTGTTTTATATTTTTTGATACATTATCTCTTTTCTTTAGGAGCAACGATTTTTTGCAGCGTCTGTGGGCTGTCTTTGTAGCCAAAGCTTTCTTGCGTTTACATGTCAATCATAGGTCTAAATTTTTGTGTCGTACGCGTAGCTAGCGGAGCATATGTTTCATCCGTAGACAGAAAATAGTCGACTTGAGGTCCTCGATACAGGTTCGACTAATGTAAAGGGTGTGTGGTGTACTGTCAATAAACGTGTTGATAAGTAATTTAATCGAAGTAAAGACCAACCTGATGAAAGGTGAAGATTTATGGCGAAACCAGTTGAGATCAAAAGTGTTTGTGAAAAATTGAAGATGGACTGGTGAGCTGAACAGGATGATGAGACATATTTATAGTTTGTGCGGGTGGGGACTTGCTAGCGTCAAAAATAAGCGATACGCAATCATTACATAAGAATGATCAAAAAGTTCAAAAAAAAAAAAGATATTAAGAAAGTCGCGTGACCGTTTTGCTGAATATCATATTTTTTTTTAAAAAATAAAACATGGTACATTTTCAGTAGTATCATGTGTAGAATATTACTTGCTAAGTGGCAACTAATAAGTACGCCATTTAAAGACTCTGAACCACAAACTGACCCTTATGATTGCGCCGGCAGAATAGAGCAACTTTGACCTTGCCATCTAATTGTATGATAAAGATTTGATTTGTTTTTCAAAGATATCCAAATATTGGGTTCCTCACTCGCGTTTTATTAAGTATTCAATGTGTAGCACCCATAAATAAAATTACCACAAACTACGTGTTTCGAACGGCGGGCAAAATTGAGTATGATTGCAATACGACAACTAATTATCGCATCTTATTTCATTGTATCCGATTACCCAATACCTTAAACCATTATCACGGCATGCGTCTATGTTGCGTGTCGAAGGTGAGAATTAGTATATCACTTTTAGAAGACTCGATCCACAAACTGCCAATTTTAGTAGGTGTGGCGTAATGACGTCGCAATGGGTATGCCGAAATCTACAGGTGTGAATCTAATGGACGCGTAGATGGATCCAGAATGTGCATCCTTGTAAGTCATTCTGTTGCGATGACGGATAAATAATGAAGGAACCATGTTCATATCACTTTTATAACCCTCAAGCTTATTGTAGCATGGGAGTAAACCACCCTTGATTTCCCAGATCCTTTTCAGCGATAATGCATGTTATATAAGAAGTAGATTTACGTGAAAGGCTCCACAGCGTAATATCTGTGCGAATGAATTCCGACCATGCAAGCCCTGATTACTATCAGCAAGGGGCGGAAATCAGCTTGAACTTGATGCATCGCGCTTAATTATGCAGCATCGTGTGATATCGTTATTGATGAACTGCCGCGATGGTGGATCCTTAACCATGTATTCCTGTGATAGTATTCTGCTAATAAAGGCCCTGCTTACTATTAGCAAGGGGCGGAACATCGCTCAAACTCCCTTGTTGCGCATATTTCATCCTATTCGCATAATACTCTGCTGGTCGACTTCCGCATTAACAAATTCACATAAAATTATCCCTAGAGTTGTCTCCTACACTTGACACTTATGGTAACGACAGCACGTCGCGGCAAACCATTCCCGCAACCGTATTGAAACAACTGTGAATTTCAAAAGTACGATGGGCGATTGCATTCTGCGTTGCATCAGTAATGCAATTAAAAAGTTTTTAAGTGTAGAAAGGTACAGTCATGCCTCTGATAGATTAACTAATTCACTGCGACCGATTATTTAAGTAATCAGAAGGATGACTATATCAGTGATCGTTGGTTTATACGGATGTTAATTAAATGAGATAAAATAATTTTATACTATGTAAAAGTTCCTAGTGGCATACCCATGCTTGTAGCATTGCATGAAAATCCGAGTCCGGGTACGAAATGCTGTCATATGTGTTATATAACCTTAAAATCTTGCCTGGGATAGCCATGCTGGGGTGTGTACATGAAGCAAATACTTGTAGGGGATACATCAACATAACATAATGCATAATTCATAGTACGATCAGGGATACCCTCAAGCATAATACCTTGAAAAGATACTTGTCAGGTTTATCCATGCTAACAACTGAGAATGGGTTATAACTACTTCAGGGGTGATATAATCAGCATTTCTGCATATTTAGTAAAAATTTCAAGGAAATCCCTATCACTAATTTGCATAAAACATCATTCAAACTGGGATATCCCTTGGGGCATTAATTTTCTGAAATAAATCATTGGCAGGGCTATCCATGATGGCTTCTCTGCATAAGAATATTTCAAAATAGGGATACCCCTACTCTGATTCGGAGTTCAAAAATTGCCATGCTAGGCGTATCCCTACACGTGTAGGGTCATAAATATTAATATTACAGGGTAGCTCATGGATAAATCCTGGTAAAAAGTCCGAGCTTACGAACGTTATCCCAAATAATGAAATATTTGAATATAACTTTCTATCAGGGATATCCCTACATGTAAGATTTGATATTTATTAATTTCAATCATGGACACCCCTGATACTTAATTGACATGAAGGATTACAGAGTCAGGGGTATCCATGGTTATATTTTTTCGTTGATTAAAATAATGTCGGCATAAATCGAAAATAAATTTATATAAAATATCATAATATGTCTGGGGTACCATTGTTAACATATTAACCGAATAAAATATGTTGCCATGGAGATCAGTTAACCGAATAAATATGTTGCTATGGATACAGATTTAACCGAAGATGAACGTTGCCATGGATACAATAGCACAAAATTATGTAATTCATATTATTTATGTCTGCACATATTTATTTCAAAATTATTATGCTGGTATAAATTTGTATAGTATTTATGTATAAATTTGTTCTTTCACAATTTGTATAAATATTTTGATTAAACTAAAATTAGCAGATATTTTGTGTTAATTTCTATTTATACGTTGAAAAATTTCATTACTATTAAAATCTTATCTTACAATCGTACCGTTTCATCATTTACAAATGTCAATGTTATTTTTAGGACACAATGCAGTTACTCTCTACACTTTTACTTGTTAGATTCAGAATTTTCAGATAATGGTTTTACGTTAGGGAAGCTTCGCATTTACGTCAGTATGGCAAATTTAAAAGTCATTGCGAGAAACCACTACGAAAGTCCTTACAGAGTCCGAAACTTGGTGAAGCTGGAAAGTGTGTCCTCCTGGAAGTGGTTCTGAGTATAGTTAAGTCGCCAATAGTATCCAGTCAAGTCCTTTAAGGATTGTGTGCTAATTTCCTACTCATAAGTTGTCAGTGAAACGTCTAAGATGAAGTATTTCGAATGAAGTATTTTCAATACGTCTTTTTGATAACTTCGACCATGGTTTTTGTCAGATACCTGAGATAAGAAGTTCCTCTGGAAGGATATGACTGGTGTCTCTGTGGAGATCTTTTAGTAACGGTTTAAATACGATATCTGTAGCTTTCGAAGTTGAATGTAATTTCTTAAGGAATGTGTCCTGAGTATGTATTAGCAATCGTTTTCTGAACAGGATGGTTTGGATTAAATCTTCAGATTCTCTATACTTCTCAAACTTATCGGTTTTCAATTGCTCTTTAGTTGATGAATTGGCTGTTGCCAGTTGTCGTCTTTCTTATTTTTTTTTGGAGTAATGTGGTAAGGTCATCTTGAAAATTTGTTCAGACTCGTCGGCATTTCGAATAAAATTCTTCTAAAACTCGTTAATGACTGTTTTGGAGCTCGACTTGAAACGTACCTGGTGATAGTATAGTCTGTTCAAAAACCTATAGACTGATGAATGTCATTGGATCGATTAAAATGATGTCTTATATTTCAAGCAGCGGTACATTCGATTCTAATGCTTGTTAGTAGAGTGAAATATAATTTTTGGCTTCGTACCTGGGCAAATTTGATAAATTGTTCGTTGGCGTAATTTATTGGATTGCGAAGATGCTGGTGTGAAGTATTTAACGGCTTAGCGACTGATAATTCTGAGCTGGTTAATATGACTTCTGAAGGCTATTCTGAGACGTACCTGAGAGTTGTCGAAGTATGAGGGCAGTAACGACCTTAAATCGTCAGTGAAGCATAATATGTGGAGATGTTTCTTTCGTTTGAAACTTTTCGCTGGTGATTTCGATTTCAAAGCCTGTAAAGAATTAGCAGCTTAATTTGAAGACGTACCTGATTTAAAAAACGATGAAATGATGTCGCAGCGACCTGTTTAATTGTTAGAGTTAACGATTAGGTGGGTTACACTCATCTGAGGCTTTCTGTACATTGTCAGCGATGATAATTGGACGACTTACCTGAATTTGAAATGTTTAATGCTGCGACGACGACCTGTAGTTTTGTCAGTGATTGATAATGGAGCCATTTACTCACCTGAAGCGATGTGTAATACTATTTCCTGTGAAATTGTCAGCAATAAGCGTTTGAGACGACGTACCTGGTTCAAAAGCGATGAAATTTTGTCGCAGCGGCCTGTTAAATTGTTAGAATTCAAGAATATAGTTGCTGTCACTTACCTTAAGCTTCCTGTTAATTGTTAGCGATAAAAAGTGGACGACGTACCTGAAATCGAAATTATTACTGCTGCGACGACGACCAGTGGGCTTGTCAGCTTATCAAAAAGGTGCCGTTTGCTCACCTGAAGCCATGTGTAATTCTTTATTCCTGTGAAATGGTCAGCGATGAGGATAGGACGACGTACCTGAATGTGGTGGCGGAATTTCGACGACGACGATGATGAATGTATAAGAGAAAGAAGAAGCGACGGATTGTGGTAGGTGATGAAAATTTTCTTAGCGTGGTCCGGACGCTAGCGGCGACGAATGAGCATTCACGGATTCTCCCTTGGTATCCACATTTAGTCTGATGAGCTTTAGTCAGCCGGAAAAACACTCCGTGGGCCAATGGAACAGCTTCATTCTGTCTAGCGCGCGCACTTTCTCGTGGTATCCACATTTAGCCCTCTGAACTGAGTCAGACATCCGACGCTCTGCGAGCCAATCAGTACTGCCGTTTTCGGGCGGTCAGCCGAAATGACGTCGCCGTTTGCCCGCCCGACCAACCACCGTCCTCCCCCCCCTCCCCCAGCCAATCAGCTCTTTCGCAAAACTGAAAAGGTATCCACAAATGCTCTGATATATTTAACTAGGTCCTGGCCCTGCGGCCCTTCGCTTCGCTCCGGGGCAGGGTTCCTCGCGTTGCTTCGGAAGGGGTGGCTGGTTTTATTGACATGTAATGTAGTTGGCTGGAGTTAGTCTGTGGAGGTTTACAGGTCTTGGTCACATGAAGCGGAGGCAGATAGTTGGTATTGGGTAGTACGGTAACCTTGCTCCACATGTTGGGGACATGTGGATTGTTTTTATTTAAGGTTGTTAGTATGGTTCACATAAAGTGGAAATACGAACTTAGTTACGTTAGTCTGCGTTAGTTGGCATTGTTCACATGCAATGAATAGGAGATTTTGCCTTCAGTAAAGTCAGATGAGAAGCGTGGAGGATGTAGCTTCCATCTGGTACTATGGAAAGGCGTGTAAATATTTTGAGTCACAACTGAGCAAAATTTGATTTGCCATCATGAGGAATGACATAGAAAAATCTTAGAGATACGTTCGAGAACGTGTAGATGAGGATTGAGTTAGTTGACTTCATCACTTGAAGAAGTCGATCGAAAAGCATGGCTTCAACAGATGCTATACTATCTCCATGAGAGCCGTTAGTTCTTTTCCATGAAAAGTATGAAGCAATTCACAAAGTTTAGGGTTAGTACAAATCAGTTTCACGAATCAGAAGATAATTATGTCAGATTACAGTCTACTTGATTCACATGAATTGGAGATGATGATTTTGCCTTTATCAGAGCCAGATAAGAAGCGTGGAAATACTAACTTCTATCTGTTACTTGAAAAGAGGCACGTATTGTTTGGGCCAAACTCAAGTAGTAGTTGGTGGCATTTCGATATAATGGCAGTTACGCATGTTCGGCCTGAACCAAGGTGATTTATTCGCAAGGGGATGGTTAGTTTATTCCTGAACGTGAAATGTCAAGTGGAGGTCGTGATTACAGTTGATGTAATTGACGTTGAAGCTCTGCTCGTTCCCGTAGAGGTATTATAATAGGGCATTTGATTGATATGTTAAGATCTTTCAAGTAGAAAGTAGACCCATAGTGTCTGTCGAGTTGAAGCAGAGCGTTAATATGTAGGATTAGATGTAAGAGCATAGATTAAGATGCTCGATGATGATGGAAAATGATGATCGGTAGGATCGAGTACATGACTTGCATATATTGTATAAGGACCTTGCAATGGAGGTGTGTGATTCCAGAGACATGTTCAAATCATGAAGAGTCTGTGAGGCTCACGACGATATAGCAACAGTAGCTGAGTTTGTGCATCGTATGCCTCCAGTAGGAGTGTAATGACATAGCCTTCTTTAAAACAATGGTGGCAGACGTTAATGACTGGTAGATGTGGTGGATGAATTTTTTTTTTGAATCCTGATGATACTATCCTGTTTTTGTTGACATTTTTCGTTCATGTGTAATTTTGTTTGCATCCGATCACGTCTGTTGTGTTGTATGTCGGAGGTATTGATTCCAGTAACGTATACAGCTACCATATGTAGGATGATAGAGTACTTGTTGTGTTTATAGTATTTGATACATCTATTTTCTTTAGGAGCAACGATTTTTTGCAGCGTCTGTGGACTGTCTTTGTAGCCTTAGCTTTCTTGTGTTTACATGTCAATCATAGGTCTAAATTTTTGTGTCGTACGCGTAGCCAGCGGAGCATATGTTTCATGCGTAGACAAAAAATTGTCGACTTGAGGTCGTCGATACAGGTTCGACCAATATCAAGGTGTGTGGTGTACTGTCAATAAACTTGTTAGTCAAGTATTTTAATCGGAGTACAAACTTACCTGTAGATGGTTGAAGATTTGTGGTAAAATCATTTGAGATCGAAAGTGTTTGTGAAAGGTGAAGCTGAACAATAGGCTGGCTTGGATGATGAGAATATTTATAGTTTGTGCGGGTGGGGACTTGCTAGCGTCAAAAATAAGCGATTCGCAATCATTACATAAGAATTATCAAAAAGTTCAAAAAAAGATATTAAGAAAGTCGCGTGACCGTTTTGCTGAATAACATTTTTTTAAAAAATAAAATATGGTACGTTTTCAGTAGTGTCATGTGTAGAACATTACTTGCTAAGTGGCAACTAATAAGTACGCCATTTAAAGACTCTGAACCACAAACTGACCCTTATGATTGCGCCGGCAGAATAGAGCAACTTTGACCTTGCCATTTTATGGTATGGTAAAATTTCGATTGATATTTAAAAGAATCCGAATATTAGGTTCCTCACTCGCTTTATATTAAGCAAACAATGTGTAGCACCCGTAAATAAAATTACCACAAACTACGTGTTTCGAACGGCGGGAAAAATTGAGTATGATTGCAAAACGACAACTAATTATCGCATCTTATTTCTTTGTATCCGATTATCCAATACCTTAAATCATTATCACGGCATGCATTCATGATAGGTGTCGAAAGTGAGAATAAAAAACCATTCTTAAAACACTCGATCCACAAACTGCCAATTTTAGTAGTTGTGGCGTAATGACGTCGCAATGGGTATGCCAAAATTTAGAGGTGTGAATCTATAGGACGCGTAG
The DNA here is from genome assembly GCA_028751805.1 of Podosphaera xanthii. Classification (NCBI taxonomy): domain Eukaryota; kingdom Fungi; phylum Ascomycota; class Leotiomycetes; order Helotiales; family Erysiphaceae; genus Podosphaera; species Podosphaera xanthii. The sequence goes on along the minus strand of JAPWIX010000012.1, from coordinate 2,209,597 downwards.
ATAGATCCAGAAAAATGTATCATTGGTAGTCAATCTGTTTAGATGACGGATTTATAATAAAGGATCCATGTTCACATCGCCGCTATAACCCTCAAGCTTATTGTAGCATGGGAGTAAACCACCCTTGATTCCTCAGGTCATTTTCAGCGATAATGCATGTTACATAAGAAGTTGATTTACGTGAATGCCTCCACAGTATAGTATCCCTGTGGATGAATCCCGACCATGCAAGCCTTGATTACTATCAGCATGGGGCGGAACTTAGCCTGAACTTGATGCCTCGCGCTTAATTATGCTGTGTCGTGTGATATCGTTATTGACGAACTGCCGCGTTGGTGGATCCTTAACCATGTATTTCTGTGATAGTATTCTGCTAATAAAAGCCCTGCTTACTACCAGCAAGGGGCGGAACTCAGATTGAACTTAATGGATCGCGCTTTATTATGCAGCGTCGTGTGATATCGTTATTGACGAACTGCCTCGTTGACAAATTCACATAAAATTATCCTAGAGTTGTCTCCTACACTTGACAATCATAATAACGATAGCACGTCGCGACAAACGTTACCCGTAACCATGTTGTAACAACTGTGAATTTCAAATGTACGATGGGGGATTACATTCTGAGTTGCAGCAGTAATGCAAATAAATTTTTCAGGTGTAGAAAGGTACAGTCATGCCTCTGATAGATTAACTAATTCACTGCGACCGATTATTTAAGTAATCAGAAGGATGTTAATATCAGTGGTCGTTGGTTTATACGGATGTTAATTAAATGAGATAAAATAATTTTATACAGTATAAAAGTTCCCAGTGGCATACCCATGATTGTAAAATTGCATGAAGTAAAATTCGATTCAGGTACGAAATGCTGTAATATCTGTTATAAAAGCTCAATAATATATCTGGGATAGCATTGCTGGCGTGTATACATGGGGCAATTGTTTGTCAGGGATCATTTAAAATAACAGGTTTCATAATTCATAATCCGATCAGGGACACCATCAAGCATAATACCTTGAAAAAAAAACTTGTCAGGTATATCCATGCTAACAACTGAGAATGGGTTTTACTTAAGTCAGGGATGATGTAATTAGCATTTCTGCATATTTGGATTTATTTTCAAGGATACCCTAATACGATTTTGCATAAATCATCTAACAGACTGGGATATCCCTTGAGGTATTAATTTTGGAAATAAATTATTGTCAGGGCTATCCATGATGGCTTTTCTGCATTTAAGTGTGTCGAATCAGGGATACCCCTACTTTAATTCATTGTTCAAAAATTGCCATGCTAGGCGTATCCCTACACGTGTAGGGTCATCAATATTAATATTACAGGGTAGCTCATGGATAAACACAGGCAATAAGTTTGAACTTATGAACATTATCCCAATTTATGAATTATTTGAATATAACTTTAGATCAGGGATATCCCTACTTGAAATAATGATATACTTAAATTTCAATCATGGATAACCCTGGGTCTTAAATTTAAGAAAAAATTACAGAATCAAGGGTATCCATGGTTATATTTATGAGTTGATTACACTAATGTTGGCATAATTTGAAAATGAATTTATATAAAATTTCATAATGTGTCTGGGGTACCCATGTTATTATATTGACCGAATAAAATATGTTGCCATGGAGACAAATTTAACCGAAGGCTAAAGTTGCCATGGTTACAATAGCACAAAACTATACATTTCATATTAATTATGTCTGCACAATCCATTTCATAAATATTATGCTGGAATAATTGTGTATATTAATTGTACATGACTTTGTTCTTTTCACTATTTCCATAAATATTTATGAATAAATTAAAAATAGCAGATATTTGTATTTATTTCTATTTATACATTGTAAAAACGTTCATATTTTAGCTTACATTACGCCGTTTTTTCGATTACAAATCACGTTAATATTTTTAGCCACAATTCAATTACTCAATACTCATTTACTTGTTTGTTTCACAATATTCAGATAATTGGTTTTACGTTTTGGAAAGCTTCGCTTTTACGTCGGTTTGGCAAATTTAAAAGTCATTGGGAGAAATCATTACGAATGTCCTTATAGAGTCCGAGACTTGGTGAAGTTGGATTGTGTGTCCTCCTGGAGGTGGTTCTGGGTATAGTTGAGGCGCCAATGGTATCCAGTCGGGTCCGTTAAGGAATTAGTTCTAATTTCCTACACATAAGCTGTTAGTGATACGTTTCTATGTAAGTTTTCAGTTGCATGTAGCTAATGACTTCTCAATCACGATGACCATGATATCTGTCATAATTCCTGACTGAGAAGTTTCCTTTTCGATGGAAATGCAACTGTTGTCTCTGAGGAGATCTTTTGGTAACGGTTTAAAACGTGATCTTAAGCTGTCGAAGTTGGATGTAATTTTCAAGTGACGAATGTGTCCTAGGAAAGTGTTAGCAATCGCTTTCTAAACAGGATGGATTGAATTAGATCTTTTCTCTGTACTTATCAAGCATGTCGTTTTTCTGTCGTTTTTTAGTTAATGCATCGTCTGATGCCAATTATCATTTTACTTTTATTTTAACGGATTATTGGGTTATTTCCGTCTTGAAACTTTGTTAAGACTCGTCAGCATTGCGAATAAACTCCTTCTAACGCTTGTTGAAGGCTGTTTTGGAACTCGAATTGAAATGTACCTGGTAATATTGCGATCTGTTCAAAGAGCAAACAACTGATGTATGACATTGGGTTGAATTAGATGATGTTTGATATTTTAAGCAGCGGTGGATTCGATTCTAAAGCTTGTTAGTAGAGTGTAAAATAATTTTAGAATTCGTACCTGGGCATATGTGATAAACTGTTCGTTGGCGTAATTTATTGGATTGCGAAGATGCTGGTGTCAATTATTTGACAGATTCGTGAGTGATAATTCTGAAACGGTTAATATGACTTCTGGAAGCTATTCGGAGACGTACCTGAAATTTATCGCAGTGTGAGGGCAGTGACGACCTAAAATTGTCAGTGAAGCAGTTTGTGAGAGGATGTTTCTTACGTTTGAAGCTCTTCGCTGGTGATTTCGATTTCAACGCCTGTGAAGAATAATCAGCTAGATTTGAAGACGTATCTGATTTAAAAACGATGAAATGATGTCGTAGCGACCTGTTTAATAGTCAGAGATCAAGAATAAAGTAGCTGCCACTCATCTGACGCTTCCTGTTAATTATCAGCGATGAAAAATGGACGACGGACCTGATTCTGGATTGTTACTGCTGCGACAATGACATGTGGGTTTGTCAGTATTAGAAATGGAGCGATTTACTAACCTGAAGCCTTGAGTGATTCGATATTCCTGTGAAATTTTCAGCAATGAGCGTTGTAGACGACGTACCTGATTCAAAAGCGATGAAATTTTGACGCAGCGGCCTGTTAAATTGTCAGAATTCAAGAATGGGGCCGCTGTCACATATCCGAAGCTGTCTGTAGATTGTCAGCGATGAATAGTGGACGACGTACCTGAAATCGAAATTATTACTGCTGCGACGACGACCTGTGGGTTTGTCAGCGTATCAAAAAGGAGTCATTTACTCACCTGAAGCCATGTGTAGTTCTATATTCCTGTGAAATGGTCAGCGATGCGGATAGGACGACGTACCTGATGGTGGTGGCGGAAATTCGACGACGACGATGATGGATGCAAAAGAGAAAGAAGAAGCGACGGATTGTAGGAGGTGATGAAAAATTTTCTTAGCGTGGTCCAGACGCTAGCGGCGACGAATGAGCATTTGCGAATTCTCACACGGTATCCACATTTAGTCTGATGGGCTTTAGTCAGCCGGAACGACGCTCCGTGGGCCAATGGAACAGCTTCATTCTATCTAGCGCGCGCATTTTCTCGTGGGATCCACATTTAGCCTTCTGAGCTGAGTCAGACATTCGATACTCTGCGAGCCAATCATTACTGCCGATTGCGGGCGGTCAGCCGAAATGACGTCGCCGTTTGCCCGCCCGACCAACCACCGTCCTCCCCCCCCTCCCCCAGCCAATCACCGTTTCGCAAAACTAAAAATTGGGATCCACAAATGCTCCAATACATTATAGACTAGGTCCTGGCCCTGCGGCCCTTCGCTTCGCTCCGGGGCAGGGTTCCTCGCGTTGCTTCGGAAGGGGTGGCTGGTTTTATTGACATGTAATGTAGTTGGCTGGAGTTAGTCTGTGGAGGTTTACAGGTCTTGGTCACATGAAGCGGAGGCAGATAGTTGGTATTGGGTAGTACGGTAACCTTGCTCCACATGTTGGGGACATGTGGATTGTTTTTATTTAAGGTTGTTAGTATCGTTCACGTAAAGTGGTAATGCGAACTTAGTTAAGTTAGTCTGCGTTAGTTGGCGTTGTTCATATGCAATGAATAGGAAGATTTTGCCTTCAGTAAGGTCAGATAAGAAGCGTGGAGGATGTGGCTTCCATCTGGTACTATGGAAAGGTGTGTAAATATTTTGAGTCACAACTGAGCAAAATTTGATTTGCCATCATGAGGAATGACATAGAAAAATCTTAGAGATACGTTCGAGAACGTGTAGATGAGGATTGAGTTAGTTGACTTCATCACTTGAAGAAGTCGATCGAAAAGCATGGCTTCAACAGATGCTATACTATCTCCATGAGAGCCGTTAGTTCTTTTCCATGAAAAGTATGAAGCAATTCACAAAGTTTAGGGTTAGTACAAATCAGTTTCACGAATCAGAAGATAATTATGTCAGATTACAGTCTACTTGATTCACATGAATTGGAGATGATGATTTTGCCTTTATCAGAGCCAGATAAGAAGCGTGGAAATACTAACTTCTATCTGTTACTTGAAAAGAGGCACGTATTGTTTGGGCCAAACTCAAGTAGTAGTTGGTGGCATTTCGATATAATGGCAGTTACGCATGTTCGGCCTGAACCAAGGTGATTTATTCGCAAGGGGATGGTTAGTTTATTCCTGAACGTGAAATGTCAAGTGGAGGTCGTGATTACAGTTGATGTAATTGACGTTGAAGCTCTGCTCGTTCCCGTAGAGGTATTATAATAGGGCATTTGATTGATATGTTAAGATCTTTCAAGTAGAAAGTAGACCCATAGTGTCTGTCGAGTTGAAGCAGAGCGTTAATATGTAGGATTAGATGTAAGAGCATAGATTAAGATGCTCGATGATGATGGAAAATGATGATCGGTAGGATCGAGTACATGACTTGCATATATTGTATAAGGACCTTGCAATGGAGGTGTGTGATTCCAGAGACATGTTCAAATCATGAAGAGTCTGTGAGGCTCACGACGATATAGCAACAGTAGCTGAGTTTGTGCATCGTATGCCTCCAGTAGGAGTGTAATGACATAGCCTTCTTTAAAACAATGGTGGCAGACGTTAATGACTGGTAGATGTGGTGGATGAATTTTTTTTTTGAATCCTGATGATACTATCCTGTTTTTGTTGACATTTTTCGTTCATGTGTAATTTTGTTTGCATCCGATCACGTCTGTTGTGTTGTATGTCGGAGGTATTGATTCCAGTAACGTATACAGCTACCATATGTAGGATGATAGAGTACTTGTTGTGTTTATAGTATTTGATACATCTATTTTCTTTAGGAGCAACGATTTTTTGCAGCGTCTGTGGACTGTCTTTGTAGCCTTAGCTTTCTTGTGTTTACATGTCAATCATAGGTCTAAATTTTTGTGTCGTACGCGTAGCCAGCGGAGCATATGTTTCATGCGTAGACAAAAAATTGTCGACTTGAGGTCGTCGATACAGGTTCGACCAATATCAAGGTGTGTGGTGTACTGTCAATAAACTTGTTAGTCAAGTATTTTAATCGGAGTACAAACTTACCTGTAGATGGTTGAAGATTTGTGGTAAAATCATTTGAAATCGAAAGTGTTTATGAAAGGTGAAGCTGAACAATAGGCTGGCTTGGATGATGAGAATATTTATAGTTTGTGCGGGTGGGGACTTGCTAGCGTCAAAAATAAGCGATTCGCAATCATTACATAAGAATTATCAAAAAGTTCAAAAAAAAAGATATTAAGAAAGTCGCGTGACCGTTTTGCTGAATAACATTTTTTTAAAAAATAAAATATGGTACGTTTTCAGTAGTGTCATGTGTAGAACATTACTTGCTAAGTGGCAACTAATAAGTACGCCATTTAAAGACTCTGAACCACAAACTGACCCTTATGATTGCGCCGGCAGAATAGAGCAACTTTGACCTTGCCATTTTATGGTATGGTAAAATTTCGATTGATATTTAAAAGAATCCGAATATTAGGTTCCTCACTCGCTTTATATTAAGCAAACAATGTGTAGCACCCGTAAATAAAATTACCACAAACTACGTGTTTCGAACGGCGGGAAAAATTGAGTATGATTGCAAAACGACAACTAATTATCGCATCTTATTTCTTTGTATCCGATTATCCAATACCTTAAATCATTATCACGGCATGCATTCATGATAGGTGTCGAAAGTGAGAATAAAAAACCATTCTTAAAACACTCGATCCACAAACTGCCAATTTTAGTAGTTGTGGCGTAATGACGTCGCAATGGGTATGCCAAAATTTAGAGGTGTGAATCTATAGGACGCGTAGATAGATCCAGAAAAATGTATCATTGGTAGTCAATCTGTTTAGATGACGGATTTATAATAAAGGATCCATGTTCACATCGCCGCTATAACCCTCAAGCTTATTGTAGCATGGGAGTAAACCACCCTTGATTCCTCAGGTCATTTTCAGCGATAATGCATGTTACATAAGAAGTTGATTTACGTGAATGCCTCCACAGTATAGTATCCCTGTGGATGAATCCCGACCATGCAAGCCTTGATTACTATCAGCATGGGGCGGAACTTAGCCTGAACTTGATGCCTCGCGCTTAATTATGCTGTGTCGTGTGATATCGTTATTGACGAACTGCCGCGTTGGTGGATCCTTAACCATGTATTTCTGTGATAGTATTCTCCTAATAAAAGCCCTGCTTACTACCAGCAAGGGGCGGAACTCAGATTGAACTTAATGGATCGCGCTTTATTATGCAGCGTCGTGTGATATCGTTATTGACGAACTGCCTCGTTGACAAATTCACATAAAATTATCCTAGAGTTGTCTCCTACACTTGACAATCATAATAACGATAGCACGTCGCGACAAACGTTACCCGTAACCATGTTGTAACAACTGTGAATTTCAAATGTACGATGGGGGATTACATTCTGAGTTGCAGCAGTAATGCAAATAAATTTTTCAGGTGTAGAAAGGTACAGTCATGCCTCTGATAGATTAACTAATTCACTGCGACCGATTATTTAAGTAATCAGAAGGATGTTAATATCAGTGGTCGTTGGTTTATACGGATGTTAATTAAATGAGATAAAATAATTTTATACAGTATAAAAGTTCCCAGTGGCATACCCATGATTGTAAAAATGCATGAAGTAAAATTCGATTCAGGTACGAAATGCTGTAATATCTGTTATAAAAGCTCAATAATATATCTGGGATAGCATTGCTGGCGTGTATACATGGGGCAATTGTTTGTCAGGGATCATTTAAAATAACAGGTTTCATAATTCATAATCCGATCAGGGACACCATCAAGCATAATACCTTGAAAAAAAAACTTGTCAGGTATATCCATGCTAACAACTGAGAATGGGTTTTACTTAAGTCAGGGATGATGTAATTAGCATTTCTGCATATTTGGATTTATTTTCAAGGATACCCCTAATACGATTTTGCATAAATCATCTAACAGACTGGGATATCCCTTGAGGTATTAATTTTGGAAATAAATTATTGTCAGGGCTATCCATGATGGCTTTTCTGCATTTAAGTGTGTCGAATCAGGGATACCCCTACTTTAATTCATTGTTCAAAAATTGCCATGCTAGGCGTATCCCTACACGTGTAGGGTCATCAATATTAATATTACAGGGTAGCTCATGGATAAACACAGGCAATAAGTTTGAACTTATGAACATTATCCCAATTTATGAATTATTTGAATATAACTTTAGATCAGGGATATCCCTACTTGAAATAATGATATACTTAAATTTCAATCATGGATAACCCTGGGTCTTAAATTTAAGAAAAAATTACAGAATCAAGGGTTTCCATGGTTATATTTATGAGTTGATTACACTAATGTTGGCATAATTTGAAAATGAATTTATATAAAATTTCATAATGTGTCTGGGGTACCCATGTTATTATATTGACCGAATAAAATATGTTGCCATGGAGACAAATTTAACCGAAGGCTAAAGTTGCCATGGTTACAATAGCACAAAACTATACATTTCATATTAATTATGTCTGCACAATCCATTTCATAAATATTATGCTGGAATAATTGTGTATATTAATTGTACATGACTTTGTTCTTTTCACTATTTCCATAAATATTTATGAATAAATTAAAAATAGCAGATATTTGTATTTATTTCTATTTATACATTGTAAAAACGTTCATATTTTAGCTTACATTACGCCGTTTTTTCGATTACAAATCACGTTAATATTTTTAGCCACAATTCAATTACTCAATACTCATTTACTTGTTTGTTTCACAATATTCAGATAATTGGTTTTACGTTTTGGAAAGCTTCGCTTTTACGTCTGTTTGGCAAATTTAAAAGTCATTGGGAGAAATCATTACGAATGTCCTTATAGAGTCCGAGACTTGGTGAAGTTGGATTGTGTGTCCTCCTGGAGGTGGTTCTGGGTATAGTTGAGGCGCCAATGGTATCCAGTCGGGTCCGTTAAGGAATTAGTTCTAATTTCCTACACATAAGCTGTTAGTGATACGTTTCTATGTAAGTTTTCAGTTGCATGTAGCTAATGACTTCTCAATCACGATGACCATGATATCTGTCATAATTCCTGACTGAGAAGTTTCCTTTTCGATGGAAATGCAACTGTTGTCTCTGAGGAGATCTTTTGGTAACGGTTTAAAACGTGATCTTAAGCTGTCGAAGTTGGATGTAATTTTCAAGTGACGAATGTGTCCTAGGAAAGTGTTAGCAATCGCTTTCTAAACAGGATGGATTGAATTAGATCTTTTCTCTGTACTTATCAAGCATGTCGTTTTTCTGTCGTTTTTTAGTTAATGCATCGTCTGATGCCAATTATCATTTTACTTTTATTTTAACGGATTATTGGGTTATTTCCGTCTTGAAACTTTGTTAAGACTCGTCAGCATTGCGAATAAACTCCTTCTAACGCTTGTTGAAGGCTGTTTTGGAACTCGAATTGAAATGTACCTGGTAATATTGCGATCTGTTCAAAGAGCAAACAACTGATGTATGACATTGGGTTGAATTAGATGATGTTTGATATTTTAAGCAGCGGTGGATTCGATTCTAAAGCTTGTTAGTAGAGTGTAAAATAATTTTAGAATTCGTACCTGGGCATATGTGATAAACTGTTCGTTGGCGTAATTTATTGGATTGCGAAGATGCTGGTGTCAATTATTTGACAGATTCGTGAGTGATAATTCTGAAACGGTTAATATGACTTCTGGAAGCTATTCGGAGACGTACCTGAAATTTATCGCAGTGTGAGGGCAGTGACGACCTAAAATTGTCAGTGAAGCAGTTTGTGAGAGGATGTTTCTTACGTTTGAAGCTCTTCGCTGGTGATTTCGATTTCAACGCCTGTGAAGAATAATCAGCTAGATTTGAAGACGTATCTGATTTAAAAACGATGAAATGATGTCGTAGCGACCTGTTTAATAGTCAGAGATCAAGAATAAAGTAGCTGCCACTCATCTGACGCTTCCTGTTAATTATCAGCGATGAAAAATGGACGACGGACCTGATTCTGGATTGTTACTGCTGCGACAATGACATGTGGGTTTGTCAGTATTAGAAATGGAGCGATTTACTAACCTGAAGCCTTGAGTGATTCGATATTCCTGTGAAATTTTCAGCAATGAGCGTTGTAGACGACGTACCTGATTCAAAAGCGATGAAATTTTGACGCAGCGGCCTGTTAAATTGTCAGAATTCAAGAATGGGGCCGCTGTCACATATCCGAAGCTGTCTGTAGATTGTCAGCGATGAATAGTGGACGACGTACCTGAAATCGAAATTATTACTGCTGCGACGACGACCTGTGGGTTTGTCAGCGTATCAAAAAGGAGTCATTTACTCACCTGAAGCCATGTGTAGTTCTATATTCCTGTGAAATGGTCAGCGATGCGGATAGGACGACGTACCTGATGGTGGTGGCGGAAATTCGACGACGACGATGATGGATGAAAAAGAGAAAGAAGAAGCGACGGATTGTAGGAGGTGATGAAAAATTTTCTTAGCGTGGTCCAGACGCTAGCGGCGACGAATGAGCATTTGCGAATTCTCACACGGTATCCACATTTAGTCTGATGGGCTTTAGTCAGCCGGAACGACGCTCCGTGGGCCAATGGAACAGCTTCATTCTATCTAGCGCGCGCATTTTCTCGTGGGATCCACATTTAGCCTTCTGAGCTGAGTCAGACATTCGATACTCTGCGAGCCAATCATTACTGCCGATTGCGGGCGGTCAGCCGAAATGACGTCGCCGTTTGCCCGCCCGACCAACCACCGTCCTCCCCCCCCTCCCCCAGCCAATCACCGTTTCGCAAAACTAAAAATTGGGATCCACAAATGCTCCAATACATTATAGATAGAAGAATTAATTAATTATATTTATATACAGGTCATGTGATCATGACGCTAGTACCAACATGGAGGAAAAGAGGAAGGAATTGCTGAGAGTTTTAACATCGCCAGCAATTAGAAAAGATAATGGGTGTGTCTTGGTTGACATCTTTGACGACAAGCTGGTTCTCATATTTACTCTCTATAACACGTGACTTGGAGCGAATTGCTCTGCTTGCGCTCATAGCTGGGTGTTAAAACCCCTAGGAATTCGTTTTCTAGGTAACAAACAAGTAGAAGATCATGAAATTATTCCTGTTAACAATCGTGTGTCGGTAGTAGACTAATTTCGAGCTCGTTCATATTTGATTTCAAGGCTGGGACGTGATCGGAAAGGTTTTTGGAAGAGCTTTTCGATCCATAAATTGTAAGTCATACCGCTCATCTAAGGCCACCTCTCACACTGAACCACATAAATTCGTGAAATTGGAGGACTTTTCAAAGATGCTCAGTGAGTTCAGAGCAATAGAGAAGGAATTCTTGGCCGAATGAAAGGGCAGTAGTAGTAGAAAGAGTGTCTATATGTAGAGGGCTCATCGCGAAGATAGATTAGAGAATGAGCAAAATATAAATTTGATCAAAAGAAGCGTCATATATCAAGTCCTTACTATATACACATTTCCATGTATGTGACTCTACGTTAAGGGTTAAAGCAAAACGGTCACTGCACGATAGCAATACCACATAATAAGTTTATATTGAATCTATGAAGAGGAAGGAGAAATCCGCTGCAAGCGCCGCTGTTTATTAGATCCCTCTAATATATAGATGGTTCTCTTCCTTCTTCTTACTCACTGATGCCCCTTAACCTAGAATCAACCGGAATGCTCCTCTAGAACCTTCTCCCAAGTTCTAGTAGTGATAGTAAGGATCCCGGGTCGGATGGTGCAGTGGTACACTATCCGGGCCGTTCTTCCAAGTAGAGTCTGGGTAGCTTGGACACATGCCCCACTTGAGACAGGAGAAAGCTGGTTCGAATCCAGCAAGACCCTCACACCACTTCTCTCGCGGTGATACTGTATTCGTAGAATGACGAAAGCATGCTCAGATAGCCACAGGTTTTTCTCGCTTTTCCCTGTGGTGGGTATTCACGGAAGAGGGTACATGTCGTAAGGCGTTATTCTCGTAGTGGTATCTGCAAATGAAATCTGAGTATGAGTGTTCCAAACGTCAAACAGAGTTATTCTGCGTCACATACATATTTTCCGTAATCATTCGCGTCATAGCCTCAGGCTGCATACGCAAAAATGATTTAAAAAAAAAAAAAAGTAAGGATCCCCTGTACATCACTAATTATGCCAGTCGCACTATTTATGCATGCACCTGCACCTGCGCATGCATAAAATATGCCATAGGCCACATAATTGCGCCACATGACGTGACTTGGATGGGCCAAGTAAATTAGCCCAGCCACAGTCAGCCGGGCATAGCCCGTTACACTCTACAAGAAATTCAAAGATCGCAGTTATGCCCTCGGCCATCTTATTAGTACAATAATAAAATACATTTAAGTAGTGAAAGGCTCACAGACGCGAGTCTCAAGGAACTTGTGAATTAAAATAAAGCTGCAATTCTCATCCTAAAATTAGGCCCCGACCCGATGCAGTGTTTCTGCACAAATAAATTTCGGCAAGGTTACAAATCAGACCCGATTGGGTATTTTGGGCTCCTCTGGCACAGGACTGACTTCATATGTCTAAGTAGAGGAATCTGTGGTTTTCATACATAATAACGGAAACACAATTTGAGAAGATCGTTCTTCGAATTTGAAGAAAAGTTTAGTCGGATCGCTATCCTTTTTTGAATCGAGTTGGCGTTCCCTGCTGCTATCCACGATGAGCATGTTTTAGGAATAGATTATGTCAAAATAGGATTCAGAAAGGGTTCTCCTCATCATTTTCTCCGGGCCTTAGCCTCATAATGACAATTTAGAGTTAGATGAAAATCTTCATTGATTATTGCCAAAACGATAAATCCGGTTAGGACTATTTGGGGTTGAGGTTGTTGGTACCCGCACAACGTATAAAATTTTCCTTTGTGACTTCTTTATATCGGGTAAAATATTGCACAATGGTAGATACCAGCTTCGTAGCTCTAGATGGAGAAGAGATATACATCCATTACGAAGACCACCTAAAGAAATTTTCATTCTCCGTACTGCAGTAATAGAGCCCAATAAAGTATAAATATGGACTTGAAGTGTATGAACTTAGCCATACCGAAAACTACAAACTAGAGTAAATGTTTCAAGCCGATTTTCTAGTAGACCTCATAAGATAATCCTAGAGTCTTGGCATGACATTTCCGAAAATTTATCTAGCCTTAACTAAATCAAACTGGGTAGGTGAGATACGGCAGTTGACTCCGACAAGGTCTCCGTTTCTGAGTGGTTCATTTCTTCTCGAGAATTTAGTGAGAAACGTCCAGTTTGCTTCGATTCCAAACTTTATGAGATTTTTTATTCTTAAATATATTCTAAGTCCAGCAGTCAAAGGGCAGAATAGTGGTTTTGCTGACTGCAGCTCATCGTAATTCGACTTTATTACTGCAAAGCAAAACTTCGTGATTTCATCTTGAAGGATAGCAGAAAAGATGTTTAGTGTAAGGGCTAGATTTAAGAGTATACCAGGTAGATTGTAGCTCTGAATACGTATTCCACTATAAATAGTCGTGTGAGTCAGTAAATTAAAAAATGAAAGTGTAGTTCATATTTTCGAGATGACAAGGTGTTGAAATTCCATGCAGATCTCTCTATGCAGCCCTGTCAGGATAATCCTCTGGTATAGATTCTGTGACAACGCCGAGCAATATTTTTCACTTTGACCTTCCTGGGCGCCCTGAGAATTGGAGTAGGCACTATTTTCACCTTCAAATCCCGATTATCTCTTTTTTACGGCTCTTTTCTTGAAGATGGGTGCCTCTTGGATGAAGTTCAATACACAGCACATTATCCTTGAAGGTGGCAATAGACATGTCTCATGACACAAGACCTTTGAACTCCTAAACAGATTTTTGACCATGTAGCTCTCTTTCTACCAATGATGTTCTAGAAAGTTTTGACACTCTTTATTTTCAGGGAGTCGGAAATTTTAGTTGGTTATGATATTGGACATCTTCTTTGATATCCATATTTTGCAGAGGTCGAACATAAAAATGACTTTTGGTTAGGGCAAAATTTTTTTGTCTTTCCGGCGTAATCTGCCAAGGATAAAACTTCACGCAGCCACTTTATATTCTCAAGAAGCTTTTGAAGTTCTCTTGATCTTTTCTAACAGTACAGCACTCTCCCTTCCCAATTTTCGCTGTCCATTTTTGCCACCACTGCGCGCTTTTGCCATCATTTGACGAAAATATTCTCTTTCTTCTAGCTTCTGCTTCTTTTCTTTTTCCCTTTGTATGAAATTTTGTTGTCTAATCTCGGCATCCCGCCTCTTTTGATCTGCAGATTCTCGTTGCTTTTCGAAATAATCTGGCTTACAAGGACGTCGTCGTTGTCGTTGCGAACAAACCTCTTGATTCTGAAGAGGGGCATCTTCGGGAGAAGTATCTAGCATGGCCTGCCTATCTGGATGTAATTGTGGAGACGCAGGTTCTTTTGGTTCTTGTTCATCTTGTGAGATGAAAGAAGCTAATGGAGCTATAGGCTCTCGGGCTTTCAACTTAGCGTATGACTTTTTTAATTTTGCTTTGTATATAAGATCTTTTTTGATCCGAATCACTGTGCGTTGTTAATATTAGAAAACTAGATCTAAGAGAAAAAATGGATACTACATGCCTTTCCGCCTGTAAGTCCCATCAGGAAGGTTATTAGGTCCAATTTTAAACCCAGGACGAAATTTCTTCTGTTTTTTTTTGTTGAGATCGAGTGATTTATTATCCATTCTGAGCTGTAAGTTATCTGGGCTGCGTTGTTACTTAAAGTAATCGCGAAAGTGATATCTATCAATCTCTGGTGCCTCGGTTCGGTAAATATTTCATCCGTCAATATTTGTGGGTTAAGTGACGTCATGCAAATGTATGTGCACATTTATGTGAAGCACACTTAGCCGATCACCACAGGTATCCACTTTTGATTCGACAATGTTCCGAAGATAATTGAGATTTATAATAATTTATGACACTGAGAACTCAACTTGAAAACTTCCGGAGTGCTTGTGGCAAAACTAAACCCTTCAAATTATGGTAGGACATTGCCCAGTCCTCTCCGATGGCATTTATCTTTTCAAAATCTACTCCCTAAATGCATTTCCTTGACCCGCGGAGTTTCGTTTATCGCCTTCCTCATCCTCCCAGATTGCTGCTCAACCCAATCAAATAAACCAATCTCGTGTATTGTTTATTAATACCCTTACTCCTCTCAGAAATAGTTGATTGTTAAATGCCTATCTTCCAACAAGATTTTGCTCACTATCAATGCACATGTCCTAAGCTTACGTCACACTCCACGTCGTCCATCGTCTCAAGGAATGCCGATTTAGAAACAGTAAAGGCCTCAAATGACATTGAAAAGACGGAACCACCTGAAACAGAAATACTAAAATCATCTAGGCTGTGTCGTTTTCATCTAGTCAAATCCGATGAGAGCTCGATTCCATTTGGAGCCTCTAGGGATGGTGTTAAACGACTGAAAAAAGGAGATATAAATGGCCGATTTCCCAGTGAAAACGTATGAGATCAGTCTTCTTGGGGGTTAAAGGCAGATTTAAATGTTTGCTAACCGAGTATGCTCAGTTGAAAATAGATCAATATCGTCATGACCAGACCATTGTCCAATCACCAGCACTTGAGGCTTCATCCCGGATACCAGAAAATTGTACACCAACCAAACCATTTAAAGATGACCTTCTGAGTGGCCTTCATATTGAAGAGTCCCAATCAGCTTTGCACAGTGGAGATTTTACGGATGGAGCTGAACCAAGTATTTTTTTAAAGAAAGGCGTTTTATCAAGCGCAGGGCCAGTCCACGGAGACTCATCTATATGTTTCACTTCCCAGTCTTTAAATTTTTCTTTAATTCAACGTGAGCCTCTGCTTCCCTCAAAGAACCTACTGGAATCTGATCCACTCCGTTCACGATCACGATTGCGTGCACCATCCCTTTCCTTTCCATACTCATCAAATTACATATTAAAAACACCGACAAGCCCTTTGGCCCAGTCACAAGTTAACCAAGATTCGGAATCTTTGTCCATACTCAACCCCTTAGAAATCAACCCGAGGCCTCCGATCTATCCGCGAAGACATACTCTTCAAGCTACTTACCCTATTGGCTCGCCCCTTAGTTCACTTAAGAGAGACTTGTCACATTCACAACCTAACCAAAAAAATTTACCTACCGCTCTATGTTCCCCATTTTGCTTGATGTCAGCATCGGCATTACAAAGTCATCCATCCCATAGCAAATCAGTAAGTATTTCTGATTGCTCACAATTTTATCATGCTTCAATGGTCGGATCATACGAAGAAAGTATATTACATGGACGCATGTCAACTACACCATCAAAACCGTTACGTTTTATCGCTCAAATTGGTGTACTGGGAACTGGTGAATGTAAGCCTCGCCTTAGATGTCCTTCTCACTTGACAATACCGTTCCCTGCGGTCTTCTATAGCTATGAGACCACTGTCAGAGGCCAACTTTCTGAGTCTAATTATGGACCAAGTCCATATGTAGGCCTTATTGATCTCGAGAATAATATTATCTCTGAAGATAATGTCCGTGATGCCAAGCGAAAGCGATCCATTCATAAACTTAGAAGTAGTCTCAACAAAGACTTGTCTTTGACCGATAGATCAAATACATGTCAATCTGCAGAAAACCAGATGCATAGAGTAAAAAAGAAGAAACGCAGTTCAGCAACAAGTACCGCACCTCCTGGAGGTAGCTATCGAATCCCAAAGACCGGACAGATACAAATTATCATTAAGAATCCGAATAAGACGGCTGTCAAACTTTTTCTTGTTCCGTATGACCTTACCGGGATGCAGCCTGGTACTAAAACTTTTATTCGTCAACGCAGCTATTCCGTTGGACCAATTTTCAATAAACCTGTAGATTACAAAACACAATCTATTTTACCCAAATCTTCAGATACAAAAATTCTGCGTTATTTAGTACATCTTCAAATATGCTCACCTTCGTGTGATCGATTCTATCTCTATAAAAGTATCAGGGTCGTTTTTGCAAGCCGTGTTCCAGATGGTAAGGAAAAGTTAATGAACGAAGTTTTGCTACCCGAGCCACGTTTCAACACCTATAAGCCTTCTCCAGATTTTCGACCCTTCTTTAATGCCAACAGAAGCTCTAACTCCGAAGAAAAATCTCAATGAAGACGTGGCTTGGGCCTCGTTACAGGTCACTCAGAAAACGAACGTGATGCGACAAATTAGAATAGACTTTACCATTCATTAGTCGAGTTTTCAATTCATCCATTCCTTTCATCTCCCCCCTTTCAATAGTTTCCATGATCAGAACGAAATTTAAATCCAAAGATGCGTGACCCTTTTTCAATCCAGACTTTTAACCGATTAATTTCTTTGAGAACGATCGTTACCCCAATCAATATGAAGGGATAAACCAAAGCTTTTGATAAAAATTAATAAAATGAGAGATTTTAGTTATTGGGATAATTTATTCATTGTTCTTCATGCCGGCATTTAATTTATCTCTGCGAGAATCCCCCACAAAAATCCTTAAATTCTTGGGTATTGGAGCATATTATCTTTACAGGGTAATCTTTGGCTATTTTCTGCGGCCAAAAGCTTTCAAGATAAATCTATTGTTAAGTCTGACACAATTTTTAGTGATAGTTTAAATAGACGATGATAGAGGTGTAGAGACTACAGTAGAATGGCAGAGGATCTTAAGAATTTTTTGGTCCATTGAAGCGTACTAAAATAGTAGCCATTAAATTATTGGTGGTCGACAAGTACAAATTATGATTACTTAAGTTGACACTAGGGGTACTTATTTTCGGAATTCATCTACAGTTAAAATCTAAGTTCAGGCCTCTTGTGAGACAGATCTATCTTCAACTATGAACAATTACCAAGGGAAAGACTGTCTCGTCATCCATACGCCACTTCGACCTGCACTTTTGGGCAAGAAAATTCTCTTGGCCACTTCCTCTTCTGTCGTCTTGGCCGGAGCCGATTACGCCTCTTTGGTGCACTTGAAAATTCTTTTCAAGGGATTTCCTGGATTCCAGGCTTGCTAGAGGGAGGTGTTGGCTATGAAAATTGGCTTCTTGACATCAAATTTCTCGATGAAATCCATTGTCGCTACTAATTAATATTTATGCTACGCTTTCATATCCTGCTGGGCTTAGCCCGCAAACGAGCTCTCTTTTTCGGTCCGATCTGGACCTGGGTTAAATAGCATCTCCCCCGTCTTCACTAAAAGGTTCACTATTATAACCCCTTTTTTTCTACACTGTAGTTATAACAAAAATAGAGTCTAGAGAAATGGAACTTCGGCTGAATTTATTATTATTTGGGTGCTTGGTAGGAAAGATATGGCTTAGTCATTGAATTTTTGGATCTCGCAAGCATCGGCATGTCTGGCAGCTTCTCCAGATTAAGCTGACAAACACACAAGCCAAGGAAGCGTGCCGTGCGCGGGTATGAGGCCTACTAGCACATAAACAACAACCAGAATTAGATATCATCTTATACTTCTCATCAAATTCGCTAAATAGGACAAACACCTGGGGTCCTTGAAGGTACTGTCTCGTTGAAGCAACTCCTTCCGTGGCCAAGAGATTCCCCTCACATTTTCAAATCATTCGACTTACTTCAATTCACTCTGGCTCCAATAGGAAATAAAACCCCATTAAATATACCGTCCTCTGCATCGACTTACCTAAGGACGAAGAACAAGCTACCATTAACTGTCAAGCCGCTTACAAAACCGGACCGGTTCTCACAAATGGTGCCCTTACCAAATTGGGGGCTACACGCTCAGCAGCCTCTCTTTCGCTCGCTCTACCCAGTCAGCCTAGATTTAGATGACCCTGACCCTAGCCAGTCGTCATTCGAAGAAAACGCCCAGAAAACGAACTTGCCTTACAGTATGACGAAGTGCAAGGCGTGCCCCCAGATTTACCTCAAGACAAAAATCTACGAGTAGAGAGCCCCTTCAGCACTCCAGCCCCTACTGGTACTGTTTGTGTAGTAGCAAATAAAAGCATCGTGCCAGTGACAAATCGAACCACAGAAGCTAAAGCCTTGTTCGGAGGCATCTCAGTAATCATTGATAAGCACAGCAGTGCGGTTAGCCTCGCTCTCAGCTAAACAAGCTATAGTATTACAAGGCTTCCGCAATGACCCATTTATAGTTGTAGCACGGAATTTCAACGCCTATCTCTACGATAAACCTGCCACTGGTATAAACGACGTGATTCAGCCAAGTCGCGAGGCTCGCAACACCGTGCCCACCTACGCAAACACTATCCCATGATATTGTGATTTAGCGACCATGTAGGGGAGAGAGTACGTACCTTATGAGGCTATGGCTAGACTTTGGAAGAAACTACAGTGACTGAAAGATGAATGTAATTATGAACTATTAAATTAAATCTCTCTATCTACATGAGAGAGAATATTCCTACTTATAGACTTAGCTTGTCTTTCTACTCGTCTCTAGAATATTCTATCACGTGATATAGAATATTCTATGTTATTCTATACTATTCTATATTCGACACACAAAACCCACAACTTTGCGCGCATCAGCAGCGATAACGTTGTCCCTATGCCGTTTAACCCTCCTTCTAATTCGATACCGATTAAGAGCATTTTTGTTTGGATATCGCGCTCGCGATGGCCAAATCGCAACACTCACCTCCCTTGGCCCAGCGCGTCGCTGATGAGCTCGAACTTGTCCAACGTGTGGCAAAGGGTCGAGCTACCTTGGTTCAAAATTTTCACAACAAGTTCTGGTCAGCCGTTGAAGAGGCTGATCCTCTCATCAAAATCTTCGTGCGCGAGCAAATGGACGCGTTTCTACTTGCTGTTGCCTCTGGCCACCCTATGCGACACGATACTCCAAGACAACCCAAGACGGCGAGTCCCCTTCCCAAGCCCAGCCAAAATTTACCATCACGACCTCCCGTTCCCATGCCAAAGCATCCTCAAAGCTGGGCAGCGACCGCCGCCGCCCCTCCTGCTACCAATCTCCCTACTCATGCGTCGTCCTCGGCCCCTCCCAACGCAAAACACCGTCCTTTTTACACGCCAGCTCCTAAACAGGCTACATCTACTACGGGCCTCAAAGCCATCTTTCGTCTCTCGGAGGAAGCTCCACTTCTCAGAGCAGACGCAACTTCAGTCAAGGCTGCTTTCATTCGCATTGTTCCTGGGCTCAAGGACGGCATAGTCTCCGTTTCTCGCAGCTCAAATGGATTCATCATCTCATTTTCGTCCGACACATCGCGGAAACTGGCGTTGGACAACGCTGACTCTATAAAGGCGTCTCTCTCTGGATCCCTCATTCAAATTGAGGACCGCATCGGGTACGTTGTCAAGCGTATCCCGCGCACTATCTGGAACCCGGTCTCCAACGTGGTCCCCACTACACTTGATGACGTCAAAAGCATTGCCCAGGTTCAGACAGGCGTCGCTCCATCTGGCGCCCACTGGTCGTTGCATGAAGATTGTCATGATCCTCTGCACACAGCGGTCATCTTCTTCCCAAAAGAGGTGCCGACTTTTCGGATCGTTGACAGCGCCCCTTCTCGACGCTACAATCCTAATCCAAAGGTAGTTCAGTGCGACGCGTGCTTTGGCTTCCATCCTTACTCTCGGTGCCGCACTCAAGCTTTGTGCGCCCTTTGCGGCGCTCTTCGCCGCCGTGGTGAGTGCTGCCACCAACCCCGATGCATGAACTGCCTCGGGCCACATTCCGCAGACGACCATATGTGCCCTCTCCGCCCCCGCCCCTTCAAGGGCAAACTCATCAATCCTTCAGAAAAGACGATTGCGGAACTCCGATCTTGTAACCGTATTAACCTCCGAAAGGAACGCCGCGCAGAGGCTACTGCCGCTGCTGCTGCCGCTACCTTAGATGGCAGCTCCAGCGCGCCAACTCCTTCCACTGAAGCCCCCTCCTCTTCCCAACATGCACCTGCATCCACCCAAAACCGGTTCACGTCATTAACATCTGCTTCGGATGGATCTATGGAAATAGACCTAGACGAGCATGTCACCAGCCTAGCCTCCAACAGTACTTCTCATGAGCAGTAGAGCTTATTTCAGGAGCACCCCCCCGCCTCGCCTCCGTTTCCTTCAAGCAAACGTTGGGCGTGGTGGATCTTCTCACCTCATTCTCTTACAAGCTGCATTTCAGGGAAAGTATGATGTGATCTTTGTTCAAGAGCCTTGGACAAAAACAATAAATCTCAAGAATGTGACCAAGTCTTATCCTGCATACGTCACCTCCACTCCTCCTAACCGGGACTGGAAAAATGCGCGCCCGCGCGTTCTGACCTATGTCCGCAAAAAGATCAACCTCCGATCTGTTCAGTTAGATTCTGGTCTCTCGCCCGATATTATTGCCCTTCGTCTCCAGAGCTCTCCCCTCATAGAGATCATCAACGTTTACCGACAGCCTCAAGCTCCCATGACCGAGAGCTTATGCATACTCCTACTGTAGGTTTCACAGGGTACAGTAAACGATACTGAGTATTCAAGTAAAATGTATATATCTATCTATCTCTATCTAAGTCCAGCCACTGCCTTATAAGAGGCATTACAAGGCTGAAGAATTAGCCTTGCTTAGTAATAGCGCAATAAGATCAACCTCCCATGCTCCCCTGCTAGGGATAGCATATTAATAACAACACCTACAATGGCCGGTTAAACCGAACACCATAATTGTGGGAGACTTCAATCTTCACCACAAACTGTGGGAGCCCAACGTGTCCCGTTCGTCCGGCGTCAGCACCATCATCGAATGGATTGACTTTCATTCACTGAGGTCGGCAGTGCCTTACGGAGCCCCCACCCATCGTGCCGGCCATGTCCTTGACCTTGTACTCACGAACATGGAAGGACTCTCAGCCCGTGTAGCTTCGGAGGCACATTCAACTTCTGACCACGAGACAATCGCCGGCTTCGTTCAGCTCTCGCCATCTCAAAGGCGCCATCCACCGCTAAAACTGCCCAACTTTAACAGCCAGAATGCCGAAGTATTTCGCCAGACGCTCTCCGCTACCGCACCTCCCAGCTTTGCTCTTGAAGACCCTTCACCTCAGCTCTTAGACACGGTGACTATATCAGGCATCGTCACTCTCTCGGCAATCCTGCTTTCAGCTAACCCGCCAAGGCCCGCGTGTGTCCCATGCAAAGATTATTGGAATCACGAATGCTCAGACTACCGCCGCCAATATCTTGAATCACGCCACAGCGGGGACCAAGACCTCATTAGCGTGGCTCATAAAAACTTCCGGAAAGCTGTTAGACGAGCCAAGCAGGAACATATGCGAGCCAAATTGGACAACGTGTTTTCGATTCTGGAGGCCCATAAAGTTGTCGGTTGACGCAAGATATCTAGTCGTTTTGGTCCCCCTCCAATTCTTTTTCAGGATGTCACATACAACACCCCGACTGAGCGTGCAAACATATTCTTTCGCACTAAGCTTACCCGCGCAACTAGCCAACCGGATGTCCCCTTGAACACCCCTACATGCTCACTGCGAGCGATCCCCGCACCTCTCTCCGTAAGTGAAGATGAGGTACGTAACTGTCTTCTGGGAGTTTCATCAACAACCCCGGGTCATGATCAATTATCGGTCTCAGCTCTCCGCCTCGTTTGGGGGGTTGATTCATGGCGCTCGTGGATTGTCTACCTTTACAGTCTCTGTCTGGCTTATGGTCACCATCCCAGTATCTTCCGCCGCGCCGAAGTGGTGATTATTCCTAAGCCACAAAAGAATGACCTCACTAACCCCGCTAACTGGAGACCAATCTCGCTTCTCCCAGCTCTCGGCAAAGGGCTGGAATGCCTCATCGCAAGACGCCTTGCTTTCTGGGCCTTGTCGAATCGAGTTATTTCCCCAACGCAATTCGAAGCGCTTCCTGGAAGGTCCGCCATGGATCTCGTTGAATGTCTAGTTCACGATGTCGAAAAAGCATGGGAGGCAAAGCAGATGTGCACTCTCGCCACCCTCGATATTCAAAGTGCTTTCGATAGTATCCAGCCTGGCCGCCTCTTCGTCCGGCTTCGCGAACAGGGATGGCCTTCAGCATATGCTACTTGGGCCGCATCCTTCGCCTCTCGTAGAAAAGCCCGCCTCAGAGTGGACGACTACGTCGGCGACTTCTTGGATATTCCGCACGGACTGCCTCAAGGGTCCCCCGCATCCCCTATACTTTTTCTTCTCTCCCTTGAGCCCTTATTCAAACTCGGGTTTCCTACTTTTAGTTACGTTGACGACGTGGCGATCCTTTCGGTCGCAAAATCTCTGGTCGATACTTCTCGTTTGACTGGCAATAAGATTGAGAGCTTCACCCGCTGGTGCTGTCAGAATGGACTCTCTCTGGCAGAAAGCAAGACGGAGCTACTGCATCTTCATAGATCCCGTCAGCCTCCTTCTCCGGTAGCTATCAACGGCGTCTTAATGACCGCCAATCCAACTTTGAGGTGGCTAGGCGTCTTCCTTGACACGAAGCTCTCTTTTAAAAGACATGTGCAAGAATGGAGCGCCAAGACGCAACGGGTCAGTGCCCACATACGGCAGCTTGGAAATACCAACCGTGGTGTACCCACATCCTTTCTGCGCACTGCAGCCCTGGCTGCGGCCCTCCCCGTGCTTCTGTACGGCGCTGAGGTTTGGTGGCGTGGCCATACCTACAACCGCCGCGGCCGCCTCACTTCTACCCTGTCTCAACACCTAGTAGCCACGGTGTCTCGAGCTCTGGTCAATTTGGCTAGAGCAATTCTTCCGGTATACAAAACTACTCCGATTGCAGCGCTATTAAGAGAGGTTTGGCTCAAACCTGCACACATTCTTCTTGAGGAGACGCGCCTCAACTCTGCTATTAAATTAGCCGCCGCCGACGACTTTCATCCTGTTGCTAAAAGATCTAAGGAGCCCCGCGCGCATACCCGTCTAACGGAAAAATTACTGCTCGTTTCCCCTTTTCCCCGCCCTCGGCTCGTACCGTCCTCGTATAGAGCCTCTCCAATCCTTACCCGGACCGATCTCTCCCTCGAAGCTTCTTCCCGATGTATTAGCGAGTTACCTCCTTGGGAGATCCTTGTCTTCTCGGACGGCTCCAAACAAAAAGATGGATCTGCTGGGGCAGGTGCCGTCGTTATCCACAAGGGAATCACCCTAGCAGAAGTGAAAATTCCGCTAGGCCCCGACTTTGAGGTTTATGACTCCGAAGTCATCGGCGCCCTTGCAGGGCTCAAGGCTGCTACAGCGACTCCCTCTATCCACATGGCTACTAACATCCACGTAATCTTAGACAACCAAGAGGCAGCTCGACGTCTTCTTGATGTATCACCCTCGAAAACCTCGCAGCAAGAAATTCTTGATTTTCGACATCTCGCCTCCAAGTGGCCCACCAGGAGAATATCATCAATTGCGGCTCCTGGTAAGGTTAAAGTGATGTGGTCTCCTGGCCACGTCGGCATCCCTGGGAATGAGCTAGCAGACAAGCTGCCTGGAGAGGTGGCCTGACGACCGGCTCCCCCCGCCGCATCTCTCGCTGGAGCCCGCGCAAAGACCAAAAAGCACATTTGGGACCTGACTTCTGCATGGTGGCAAAACCAAGCGCAGTCCACATATTGTGAATTGGGGATGTCGTTTCCTAAAAAGCCTCCCGAGGAGCTCCGTCTTCCCCGCCAGAATCTTGGGTATCTCAATCAATGCAGAACCGGACATGGCGATTTCCGTGCGTACCACAATAGGTTCCAACATGGTGATGCCCTCATGGCCTGCTCTTGTGGAGGTAAAAAGTCAGTCACCCATTTAGTTTTTTGCCCTCTCGTTCGAAAAAGATTGGCCTCTAACGGTCACCATCAAAGTTTGGGCACACTAGATTTTCTCCTCGGCTCCTCCCGTGGTGCTAAGCGTTTTTCTGTTATATTGGAGAGGAGTAGGTTTCTGACAAAAATCTGCCCAATCCGTGCCAATTAATCAAACTTTGTGAGGGACATGCTGCACAGCGCTCACAGTAACTTATCTAGTTTATGTATAGGCTTGATGGCTTCGCATAGGATGGAAAAGAATGTAGAATATAATAGTCACCGTGTCCCCCTAGGGATGGGGCTGTAGCCTTTGATATAGCCCGGTAGACCTGAAAAAATAAGTAAGTAAGTAAGTAAATAAATAAATATCAATTCTTGTTTACTGTCCTATATAGCTTCCTATTTACAAGGCGCCTTGCAGGACGGACGGCCATTTTACAAAGGGAAAAAGCTTTAAAGCAACAAAACCCGAAGACCCGCCACGTTGACACGACCTGGCATTGTGCGAAAGACGCCCCTTTGTACCATAAACTCCAGTTAAACCATGTATTCCATTAATTCCCCAGACAATAAAGAAATACTCAAGTAAAATAAGAAGGTGATTTTTGCTGAGACTTCGACCCAAAGCTACTAGCGGCAGGCGGGATCTCGTCCATCCCCAGTCCAATTTTCATCAACGACCTTGTTGTGGCCGAAATAGGGTTTTCTTCCTTCCGTGGACGTCCAGGGCCCCTTCTCGGCGCGTCTGGCTTTTTGTTCGTAACCATTGTGAATCCTATGTCATCGTTTGCCGTGGCTGATGTCCTTGCAACTGGTTTCTCTACTATCTCCCTTCTGATTTCTGCCGTTCTCTCTAGAAGCTCCAGACGAGCTTTCTCAACGCTCTCCTTGTAAACCTTGTAGGTTCGACACGCTGCCCTCTGCCATGAACGGAGTTCCTTCCCGCAATTACAGCAAGTAACCCTTTTCCTGGGACAGTCCCTGGTTTGGTGAGCACCTGCGCACTCACCGCACGACGCTTGCGTGTGGCCCCATTGGCTGCAGTTGAAACACTGCTTGGGCTGAGCCTTAGGTGACCACATTTGTGCCGTGTACAGCATAGCATTAAAGACAATACCGTGACGAACCACTTGTTCTTGTAAATCCTCTGAGGGCAGGCTCAGAACGACCGACCCCCTCGTATGTCCATTCTTTTTAGCACGTTCGTGCTCTCGTCCGTCGTGGAGCCATCTAATGCGATTGATAGAAAGCCCTAGGATCCTTGTTTTCGTCGCCTCGCATATCTCCCGGATCAAACTGGTGTTGTTGGCGAATCTGCCCCCTTCGATCTTTGTCCTCAGCGGGACTCCGCAAACCTCCACTGGAAAATCATGCCGTAATATTTTGAACTCCTCTGGTTGTGACATGTTTAGAGCCGCGTCTCTCTGGGACGCCGACTGGACGAACACTTCAGTGTCGTTACTCCTTAGTTGCCGCACTGCGTAAGTACCTGGGATGTGCTGCTTAGCCTTGGTTAACAGCTCAGTTGGCTGCATGTCTTTGGCCCCTTCTACTCGTATTCGAACGGCCGTTTTATTCATTTGAGATGTTACCACCGACGCGTATGTCCTTGGTGCCACCGGCCCAGGAGCCATTTGTTGTACCACCCTTCGGGTGGGGTCCGCAAGGCTCTTCTTCACCACCTCTTCCAACGCCAGCATCCGCTCCTCGATCTGTGTCGGCTTTGACTGCATATCCTCCCATTCCTTCTTGTGCATATTGAAAGCCTTGATGGCCTCCACGACTTCCCCTTTTGAGATCTCAAAATCTTCCTCCAATTCATCGCCTGAGTAAAGAATCCTTATCTTTTTCAAAAGGCCCCGTATAACTTCAAGATTATTATCCACTGGTGGATTGACTGCTGTCGCCTTGGATGCTTTCGTCGCTAATGTTGTTGTTGGCTGAGTCGTGTTTTGGGCGCCATTTTTCGCCGACCCAACACCTTCGCCCGCCATGTTGTAGCACAACGATAGAAGTTCGGTGGGAGAGTAAAGCGAAGATTGCGGATTCAATTATTCAAATAAGAAGTTGTGATAGCAAGCAGGAAACTGGGTGCAGCTTTTCGTCAAATGTTATGTATTTCTAAATAAATAAATAAATAAATATTCGACACACACACTCGCAATAGTAATATGATCCACATCATAACACCTGAACACCCAGCAACCGCTTTATTGGACGTGCTATATTATTAATACCAGCGCCAGCTGAGACACGACCCCGGTCCAAGCTCTCCTGCATTGATGATCGCCTATTCGTTCGTATTCTAGAAAGTGATACAGTAGAACCCCTCTTAGCTAGTAGTGGGTCCCGGTATAAATGTTGAAAAGATTCATTGTAACTTGGACTTTTATATTTGCAACACTTACCCTTACAGGTCATTTTGCGTGCAGGGGTAAGTATTGCAAATATAAACGGTAAAATTTCTGTGAATCTCTTCAGTAATTATATCGGGACCCACTATTAGCTAAGAGGGGCTCTACTGTACCCGGAAGTACTCAGCTTACGCCGTATATTCCCACCTCAATGTCTAGCTTAGAAACGTCTGATAAATTCCCAAACGTGCAATTGACTAAAACTGGCTTTGTCTCCTGCCCCAAAGACGGGAACTGAGCAAAGCTCATTGAAAAAAATCAAGGCTGTCAGCTTCTTTGGAGAAGCATCAGCTGAGAAAAAATCTCTATAGACCTCTGTCACAGATTAATTGTAGAAGGCAATGGGCACTAGTATGAGTAATGGTTGTTTATAATTCACTATGAAGGAGAAAAACTAATTTAGGTTCAGAACAATCCTCTATATACAGGGGGTCAAGGGTAAGTGAAGTTTTCGCTTAATCGACAGGGGCTGGCGTTCAGTGGTTTTGTCAGTCTTAAACAGCAGGCGGTGAAAGCACGGTGAAGTCACTAAAACAGGGTATCCCAGTACTATTACATAATTTTCTGTGCCAAGTTTCATTTCTTCCAAAGTATAGTTTACCGCTCGTTCCTACCAGCCTCGGTTCTTTTATTCGCTGACCTCAATTTTCACTAAAAATCTGGAACAATATTTTCCTCCATTACACAAACTTTACCAAATATTTAGCGTGATAGAAAATACAATAAGTTTCATTCGCTCAATACAAATATGTGATTTCCATACAAACAGATAAATGTACCTCATTGTTAACAAAAACCTTAGCAGAATGAATACTCAAATTACCCCACCTGTTACAAGACGTGCGCCCTATCTCACTCGAGATCAAAGATTGTAGATGATAACTGGAACTCAGCTATAAGAAAAATTTCCCAATAAACTATCTACAATTAGATACTCACACTCTACAGAGCCGGACTTTCTAATAGAGAAATAGCAGATCAACTTGAAGTCGCAATCCTTCAAGTTCGAAATACGGCCAGATCTGGTTGTGCCTCTCCCCAACCTCGGACAGGACGTCCACAGCTCTTAAACTCAGCCCAAGTTGATGAGCTGGAAGCATTTGTTTGTTCTTCACGAGAGACTAGGTAAATGTTGTTTCTTGAACTGGCTCTCCACTTTCGTCATTGGAGTGCCAGAGAATACGCTATTCGGAATACGCTCAGAAAAGGGGGTGACGAGCGGCGAATTCCACGTAGCTCTCTCCCGCTTTCTCAAAATCATCGTGCGGTCCGAATATGGTGGAGCGAACAGCATCTGAATTGGCGTCAAGAGTGGTCACTAGTTCTTTGGAGTGACGAGATATGGATAAACGATAGCCGAATAATGTCTGGATATGTTACCAGAAAAGTTAGTCTAATCTTATTCATTTTCAAAAATATCTCGGACTCTAATATCTTCAAAAGAGGGGCCAAGACTTTGATTACACTTGTGTTATCGATCGTTACAAGAAAAACAACTCTTGGATGTTCTGGGGAAGCTTCGCGTGAATTGAACAAGGTCCTTGTGTCTTTTGGGAGCAGGAGTGGGGAAGTATGACCTCTGAAGGATACAGTGAACATGTCTTCCCAATGATAGGTAACTGGATCAGAGAAAAGAGAATAGACGGGCCATGATTATATCTTTATGCACGACAACGCCTCTATTCATAAAGGACGTCCGGCTAGGGAGTTTCTCGATGCCAATGGAGTTGAATCTATGCTCTGGCCTGCCAACTCTCCTGACGTAAATCCGATTGAGAATGTATGGAGTATGATGAAATACTACATACAAGGACGATACCCGGAGATTGAGCGGACGAGACAGCGGAACAGGGCGGAGATTCGACCTATTGTGCTAGAGGCATGGTACCATAGTACAACAGAGGAAAAGCTCACACAACTGATTGGGAGTATGGCTAGAAGATGCGAGGAAGTGTTGAATGCAAACAGGGGTCCTTTTTCATATTAGACTTAAAAATCTGTATCAACAGCAAACCTGAATTGCAAGTTTTAATACGACGTATGAACTCGATTTTTTAGGCTTAGTGCAAAACAAAGTGGAGAGAGACAGGCGACTCCAATTTTGTCGACCTCAATTTCTCTCACCTAATTTTTGAACAGAGTTTGAAGCTTTACCATATTCAGCCTCGCTTAATCGTGATCATCACAATCGATTACTATGTTTGGGTAAATATCGGCAAAAAAACCCCTGTAAGTGACAGGCGACTTCACTTACTCTCATACATGGATCTGGAATGTCAAAAGGGTATTCCCTGTCCATTAGGCTTTGTACAGGGTCTACCCCTAGTAATATCTACGGGCTAATTTACAGTAATTATCCATTCATCTGACATAACGCCTGCTCCTCATCCAGTCACCC
Source organism: Podosphaera xanthii (assembly GCA_028751805.1). Lineage (NCBI taxonomy): Eukaryota > Fungi > Ascomycota > Leotiomycetes > Helotiales > Erysiphaceae > Podosphaera > Podosphaera xanthii. The sequence continues at coordinate 2,180,090 of JAPWIX010000012.1, read as the reverse complement.
AACAAGAATATATCGCCAACGTCTAGTTTTACACTAGTCAAAAATCCGAGCGACTTACACTGAATCATTGTTGAAAGTGAGGCATGCTTTAAATGACCCTAACGCTATATATCGTACCAATTGTAGCGATAGATGAACAGCGAGGAAACATCTCCTGCGAAGCGTAGCTATTCGAGAAGAGCTTCAGCAGATAAGTGCCTTCAGGTCATTCTTTACTGGATTTGGAAAGATCTCAGCTAAATAACTCCAGGTAATTACTTTACACAATGCTGGCCACGAACGAGGCGAAATTGCATCTATCCTCGACTTGAGCTACAAACAAGTTATTCACATCATCAATAGAGGCACTACCTCTCCCAAAAGAAATCCGGACGGAAAACGAAAACTGGATCAGGCCCAAGCTGATGAGCTAGAAACTTTTTTGCGACTCTCTCGAAGGAATCGCCAGATGACGTATATAGAGCTTGCCATGGAGTTTAGTTGCTGGGGCGCTGGGGTTTATGCGATCAGAAGTGCGCTCAAAGATAGAGGTTACTCCAGGGGTTTGTCTCGAGCAAAGTCACCTATATCCGAGGTCAACATGACAAAAAGGTTAGAGTGGGCTCTAAATCATCGTCACTGGACCATTGACGATTGGAGTCAGATCCTTTGGAGCGACGAGACATCGGTAATAGATGGTAGACATCGAGATGCCTACATAACGAGAAAGGTTTGTAGCGCATGTCATCAGCTAGGATTTAGATGGCTAATAATAAACACCCTGGTGACGAGCTTGAATACACCTGCCTCGTCGACAAGACTAGAAAGAGCACAGCCTGGATGTCCTGGGGGAGTTTTCGCGGAACTCAGAAAGGGACCTGCTTATTCTGGGAAGAAAATTGGGGTTCAATAACAGGGCCGAGTTATTGCGAACACATTGTTCCCCATGTGGCTGACTACATGGAGGTGAATCCTGAATTGCAATTCATGCTAGATAATGCACCGCCACATAAAGCGGCCTTCACTCGGGAAAGTTTAAGGGTTAAAAATATTGAGCCCATAAACTGGCCTCCTTACTCCCCAGACCTCAACCCTATTGAGGCTGTGTGAAGCGAGATGAAGGATTATATTGAAAATCAATATCCTGAACTCGAGGATGGGCGGGAGCGGTCTTCGGCTGAGCTTCGCATTATCATACTGGAAGCATGGGATTCTATAAGCCATAACTCTTTGCAGTATCTCATCGGAAGTCTGCCGGCGCGATGTCAGGCGGTGATTGTAGCTGGTGGGGGAGCTACGAGATGTTGAAGATTTATTTTTACGGCTAGTTACTAGCTTTAACTTTAGTCGTATTTAGCGCGTAATCTGCTATAAAATTTACCAGATTAAGCTTAGTCTTATGAAAGCTCCAAGGTCCTCCCTTTTGACATTCGCGATTTCGAGAACGGAGGTACAGCCCATAAGTATTATTCCATGTCGACCAGGGGGGGGGGCTTGGCCACCACAACGCTTTCCTTAATTAGGCAATATCGCGAGAATGCACATCGCACCCATTCCTACTGTGTTTTGTATGAGTTCTAATGATCAAAGCATTGATTCAATGATTCCCAACTCATTGTGGTGGCCAAGCCCCCCCCTGGTCGACATGGAATAATACTTATGGGCTGTACCTCCGTACACGTAATACACACAAATTTTCGAGTATCCCTTCCATAGTGGGCCTAGATAATAATTTTTTATAGAAATTTGTCTGGTGAGACCCTGGTCAAAAAGTGGGTTTGACATTCAGCACCCATCAACGAGAGTAATCTTGACCCCCTATACAAATTCTATGTTTCCTTCCATGTGTTCATCTTCAAACATCGCCCATGCGTAATCCTCATTGACAATAAAGGATACGAACTAAAAATTAGCATTAGTAAGTTCAAGCCAAAACCCTGATTACCTAATCATGCTAAAGCCCTAATTATAGACCCTTGTATAATGCAGTCGCTAATCTCTATTATTAATGATCTTGCATTATGTACCCATGATCTGCATGATAGTATGTGCCTGCGATGACCATCGTAGGCTACAGGTTCACTATCAGCTGAACAGCCGTCACAACCTCTCACCGAATCACGTACGTTCCCCGGACATACGGAGATATTGAATATTGCCGCGAAGGTTGAAAGTACTGCCTCTAGCCTGTCACTTTGGCGGCGTTGCAGGACACCCCATCCGCCGCAGCTCGGGCATCTCCGGTGACCATTGCTGCATGACGCGAAAGTTAGGTAAATCCAAAGTCTTCTTAGATGAACTGGATTTTACGCTTTTCAGAATCACATCTGCAACTCCCACGCATCCTTTACCTCTTTAGCTGCTACATGTAGACAAAAATTCTCTCCAAACGCCAAATCGCCGTGTAGGGTAACCGCTGTTGGCTTGGGCACAACACTCGCTCCTGCGACTCCAGCTCCAGATACCATCTGTGCGGTTTCCTAAACAATTGGAAGAAGGTGAGAACTGCTGTGGCGCTACAGGCCAACACACTTGTCTCAATAGAAGCATACATCACCATTTCTCTCATCCCGCGATCGAGGGCTATTGCGATCTTTAGCCCAACTCTTCAGGGCCTCCAATGACCAAGAATGCTGTGAATTTGGTCTGTCGGATCAATCGAGACGCTCGCTCACGAAATTAAGCAGAAGTCGGCCGTGTGCAGTCTACGGCTGTCCCCGCTTCATCTCACAACAAAGCCATAAGTTGTGTTACGTTTAGCAAGGCCCAGCCAGCTTTAGTAAACTCGATTTATCTCAAGGAAGTTCTCCAGGTAGATTAGTAGAACAACGGTAAAATTCAACTGTAATAACCAATCCATTCCGCCGCAAATATACCACTGGCTCACTCCAAATTATATCATCAACGCCAAGAATACTCCCGCAAGCTCCGCCGGTGATAGCGTTCCTGAATCCCCTAACTTTCTCTCTGTCTCTTTCAAAAACAATCTGTCCATCTCTAGCGATTTCAAACTACACCACGTCATAAAGCAGCCATCATGGCCTCGCTATCTATTCCACGGTACTGAAAGGTTCATAGGATGGGCAGAAAAAACAGCCTCCTTCTCTCATCTTATTTATGGACATAGCAACGCACAACTGCAGCAAAATGTTCGATCTAGTTCTCAGATCCTGTCTCCTGTTACAAATGATGAAGTGCACCTTGGCTCCAAACCTGGACACGTCATCAAACCATGCAACAATCCTAATTATAGTTGATTGGGTGGGCTATACTGAACCCCTTCGATAGCTCAGACTCGACATGATAGATCCTGAAATTTTTTTCGTCTCTTCTCTATAGCTATTGATGTGCTTGTCACAATTCCATTCGTCCACACTAGTAAGCCGCTGGATAGGTGCGCCACGGAAATGATAAAAGCTACCGGCAAGGCAAACACTAGTGCAGTGCACCGCTCACTTAGTCAAAGTAAAACCAACCCATGGTGAGACAATCGATGTACACCAGCTCATCAAAGGTACAAAATCTTCAGATACGGATCAATAACGAAAAATGACGCCTGTAGAGAAAGGAGAGAACATTGAATTACATTCACAAGTTCAAAGAATGCCTACTTTACGAGCAATATTAAGGCGGGCAGAACGGGCTAGGAAATCTTTGCTATGACGGAAAGCGCAAGTCCGTAGGTAACTTCCGCTCCACCCCTCTGAAAGATTCCAGGTTCCTGGACCGACCTCCTGCGACGAGCTCGCCTAATAAAAGAGAGACTTGAATTGAGAATTTGCTCACGAATACTACCAAAGCGGGAGACATCCTTCTGGATGCCCTTAAAGCTGTGACTCGGCCTATCACATTCCCGCCATTCTATCAGGATAAAGTTCGGGCGTTAATTCTTGGGGCAGGGAACATAGCTCCTAGTGCTGAGGAGATCCCGACTGCTGTTTTCCGTCTAGCTTAGCTCCTGATCGGCGAATATTCCTATTCACTCTTTAGCAGCTGCCCCTTCTTGGTCATCACCTTGTCTGCTTTCGAAAAGCTATTCTAATTATGCTCCATATCCAAATAAGGCGGATTTTTCTTCACCTCGCTCATACCGCTCAATTATACTTCTCTCTGCACTGGCAGAGGAGCTAAAACGCCTAGTAGCTAAACGTATAGCTTGGATTGCAGTGCGAAATAAGATACAAACTTTCCAAAAGCTTGGCGCCCTCCCAGGAAGATTGGCCGCTCAAATTATCACCCACCTTACTCATGACGTCGAAAAAACTTTAGACGAAGGATGCACCACCAGCATGCTGATGCTCGATTTTAGAGGTTCTTTTGTTGCGGTAATGTTATTGCAGGGTATAAGGTTGCGTAGTCGTCCCAGCATCTCTGGGGTAACTACGTTTAGGTAACTATACTCGTTTCTTCTTCGGATTTAAACTTCTCAAGTTGTAGATTTAAATAATATTATGGTTTTTGTATCAGTCAGCGTCTATCTTGTCAATATACTCTTATAGCTCCTGATGCTACCCTCGTAGGCCGGCTTGTCCGCCGAATGAAGGAACTAGGCTGGCCAGATTTTCTTGTTAAATGGCCAGCCGCTCAGCACAAAATCGTCCGAACGGCGGGTCAGGCCCTCTCCAGCCGGTCAACTATGGTTTTTCTCATGGGTCCCCCACCACTCGCATCTTTTTCATGCTCAATATTATTAAATAAGTTATGTTTTGTGTAAAAGCAATGCTTCAACACTTTAATGAAAAAATCGTTGGAACTAGAATCTAGAGCAAGCAGTGACAGACTGTTGTGGATAGTATCGGGACTGTAGACTAATATATATATATATAACGACTAACTAGCTAGGATTAGTGTAACATGGTGTGAAGGGGCGAAGCACCAAAACGATAAATAAGAAAAGTATGGTGGCCAGATACTGTCTATTTTCTAATCGACTTTCGAAAGTAAGTTTAGTAGAGGGACTGCCCATATATCTATCTCTGTTCCTCCCTCCTACTACATGTTCGTCATGCCGAAGATACAACTACAAAACTATCTGTGTATTACATGTAGTAATTATGACTCTCTGTTTGAGTATGAAGGCCGGAGAATTTCATCCAAGGCCGAACCTAGTACAATGTTTCCAACGTTTCGGTTATCCCCTAAACACTCGAAAGGCGCAGCCTGTAATATTATGCCTCCCCTTTTTATTTTATTATTATTATTATTTTTATTTTTTTAAAACTTTTCGCCTTTTTCGCCTTTTTCCCGTGGAGCCGATCCGTGCACCCACATCCTCACCGACGTCGTCCCCAGTACCATATTCTGCCTCAAACTTGTCCAGAGCTTCTCTTTCTTCAAAGTTTGCACGCGGCTCGTAATTAACTTCTTCAAAGCCCTTCCACTTTACAAGTAGTTCTCTCCGGTAACCTCTTCCTACAGGTCTATTTTCGGCCCTTACGATTCTCTCAACAATCTGCTCGTTTTCTCCATCAGCATTTGTCACGGTCCAGTGTTATGACGCTTAAGGCAAGACAGGTAAGAACTCAGATAAGAAGTTTAATAAAGCTAAAGAGCTACTCTAAATCTACAAAGGGAATTTATATTCTTGGTTATCTTTACGCGAGCCGTGAAGTGAGTGTAAGCAATACGCAGTAACTCCGTTATTCCGTGGGTATCATCCAACACCGTGCCCTTATATACTCCCATATTACCAATACTTAACAGTCCTCCCTCCTTTCAAGTGATCGACCCGATCACTTATTTGCCAAATCGTACAGGTGCTTTCCTTGCTCTCGAGTTTCTTTCAAGAATTTTACTGGCTGGCCATGGTTTTTCGGGGTGACGATTATGAAAGGCTTGGATTTCAATTTCATCTTCAAAATCATTGTTTGCGATCCATTCCTTAGATCCATCACTCCATGTGACTTCGTATTCAAAGAGATCATTCTTGAGTCTAGAGTTGGTGACGTCCTTTATTGTTTTGAACGATTCATCATCATCTGCAAACCATTCCATACCGTACTCTTGTTGTCCTCGTTGTGGAAGAGTAGCCTTCTCGAGTTTTTCAATATGGAACACGTCATGAATCTTGCCAACTAATTTCTTAAGGTCTAATTGGTATGTTTGGTCAGTAACTTTTCTGATGATTTTGAAGGGTCCGATTTGTTTCTCGGCGAGCTTTTTGCAGGCTCTCTTGGTGCGAATATGAGTGGTTTTCAACATTACCCAGTCGCCGATGGAGAATTGTACGTTAGTGTGTTTTTTATTATAATACTGTTTCATTTTCTCATTTTCCAATTCAATTGTGGTTTTTAGATTGAGCATGATGTCGTTGATTTTTTTGGCATGCGATGCCGCATTTTCACTCGTTAACTCGATACCTTGTTCTTCATCTTTGATTTGAAAATTTGGCAGGTAGCCCTGATCGGCGTAAAACGGCGCCATTCCTGTCACCGCATGCTTTGAATTATTCCAACAGAACTCACAGAGGTCTAAGTAATCGTCCCAATCATTTTGTTCGAAATTAACAAATGCTCGCAGGTAGGCTTCTATTGGTTGGTTAATTCGTTCCGCGAGGCCGTTTCCTTGTTGGTGGGCTGAGGTGGTGGGTACGTTTTTAAAGCCCATGCTTTGTCCTAATTGTTTCCAAAATTTATTTATGAATTGTCTTCCCCGATCTGTTATAATTAATTTTGGTATACCGTGTTGTCTAATCACGTGTCTGCGAAAAATGTCGGCAGTTTTTTCGGCAGTGAGGCCTGCAAGCTTGCAAGCTATAAAGCGGCTGCGTTTAGTTATTGCATCAATGCATGTTAGTATTGCTGTATTACCATTTTTAGTTTTTGGTAGGTCTGTGATAAAATCCATTGCGATTCTGGACCATCTGCCCTCGGGTACCGGTAATGGATTAAGATTGCCATATTGTTTGTGGGTTTTAGACTTGTTGCGAGCGCATATTTGACACCCAGCGACGTACTCTTGTATATCTCGAGTCATATTGGGCCAGTAGTAGTTGCGTTGAGCGAGTTCTATAGTTCTTGCTGTACCCCAATGGCCAGCCAAAGGGCTGTCGTGGCTTAGTTCTTTGGCTTTGATACGAAGAGATTCGGGAATGTACAATCTGTGAAGCTCGTACCATAAAGCCTCTTCCTCGAGGTGCCATTTTTCAGGAAGTTGATTATCTAGAAGTTTTAGAGCAAATATGTCAGTGCTTAAGGCTTTCGATAAATCATTTTTGAATTCAAGAGGGACCACTGAATTTATATCGATTGATTTCTCGCAATCATCTTTTAAGTTAAGACCCCAATCTAGATCGTTTAATTCGGTTTTTGTCATGTAGTCTGGACGTCTAGATGGCGCATCAGCTGGGTTCTTTTTTCCCTCACAGTGGTGGATTTCAAAGTCATAACCAGCCAGTTTTTCGATGTATCTAGACTGACGACGGTTGGGCCTAACTGTGGATTGGAAGTACCTTAAATTTGCGTGATCACTGTAAATTTGAATTTTGTGTTGAGCACCCTCTAGGTAAACTCGAAAATGGGTTAAGGCATCAACTATTGCGAGTAGTTCTTGATCTGGAGTACCATAGCGAGTTTCTTCGGGCTGTAATTTTCTGCTCCAGAACGCAACGGGTCTTTTCACTCCATTGTGTTTTTGAGAGAGTATGCCTGAAATTCCCCCGCCTGAGGCGTCGGTCTCAAGAATGCCTGGTAATTTTGGGTCCCATTGTTGTAGGATTGATGAAATCTTGAAGCTTTCTTTGATATTGTTGAATGCCTCGAGTGCTTTCTGGTCGAACTCAAATGGCTTCTGTGTGGCTTCTTTTCTTAATAGGTTGGAAATTCCAGCACTAATTTTGGAGTATTGGAAAATGAATCGCCTATAGAAGTTGATGAATCCCAAGAATTGCTGCACTTGTTGAAGAGTTTTTGGGACCGGCCAGTCTGTGATCGTATTGATTCTTTTTGGACTTATTTTTAGCCCCCCCCCTCTATCACAAAGCCTAAGAAGTCTACTTCTTGTACTTCGAATGCGCATTTGGACAGTTTGCAGTACAGGTTATTTTTGAGCAGTTTTTGGAGAACGGCTATTGTTCGTTGATGCAATTCTTGCTTTGATTGTGCATGAATTAGGAAGTCATCTACATATGAGACGATGCCGTTACTATCGTCTCGAAAAATTTGATCTATGAATGCCTGCCATGTTGGGGAAGAATTTGCAAGACCAAACGGCATGACTAGCCATTCAAAACAACCATCAGGAGTTCGAAATGCGGTCTTCCATTCGTGACCTTGTGTGACAGCTGATAAGCTGAATTAATCCTGTAGCCTATGTGGCGCATAGGCAGGCCCAAACTCTGTAGGGATAAAGGTATGGCGCATGGGGCATGTGGCAAAGGGCAGGGTACTGTACGGCAGGGGGGGTTCTCGCTATTGTGAAACTTCCTGGAATACAGAGACTAGCTGAGACTCGGAGGCAAGCTGAGGCGTGGAGACTCCTTGATACACCTGGGTTTTCTATTACGAGGACTTTCTGATACACGAGGATTTCCCAGAGACCCTCAGTCATGTTAGGGCCAAGGAGAGTTATTAGATTGGAGAGAAACTGTATATATATGTGTTGAGGAACGAAATAGTTCACATCCTTATAGATTTGAATATTAATTACCTCTACCCATTTAGCAGCGCAAGCGCTCTTGTCTAGACTGTGACACCTTGTGCAATGCGAATCATGTTGTATGCTGAGATGATGTCAAGGCGTGTGAAATATTTTGCACCGCGAAGTTTGTCGAGCAGATCATTGATGTTGGGTACCGGATATTTATCCTTTGTTGTGATGGCATTGAGCCTGCGGTAGTCCATGCACATTCGTAGTTCTTGAGAATGAGGTTTTTTAACGAACAGGACGTTTGCAGGGGCTTGGGCTTTACATCTTCGTATCCAGCCTTTTTTGATTAATTCGTTTGTTTGCGATTTTGCTTCCTCTCTTTCCTTTTCGGACAGTCTTGCCATAGGAATGACACGAGGGAGTTTGCCGTCTGCGATATCAATAGTCATATCAATGCCACTGCGATGTGGAGGAAGTTGAGCTGCATTTGTTTTGGAGAATGCTTCACTCAAGTGTTCGAGGTTTCTAGGAATAGTTACATTATTATCTTCAGCTTGAGTATCATCTTTTAGAAGTATGTTAATTTCTAAATCCTCAACTAGATCGTTTATTTCGTGGTCATTACTGGACGATGAACCTTCTTTGAGTCCTTTTGAGACCGAAAGGGGCAATTCTAAAGGGTTCTGGAGTACACTTTCCAGGGATACATTTTTAGTTGGATTTTTGGTATTGATATCATTAGATAATTTATAGCTGAGCGGTCGTTGCTTGATTGTTTTTGTAACCCAGTCGATGTCAGGATTGACAGTTTCGAGCCAGGGAAGGCCTAAAATTACATCGTGAGACTTCATAGGTGCCTCTACGAAGTTGGCATAGGCCTCGAAGAGCTCTGGTACATTAATTTTTAATGTCGACTCATACGCGTAATTGGCAGGCACAGCTATGTTTCCGTCGAAGGAAGAGATATGTTTATTGAGTAAAATTTTATTTCTATCAGGTTTTGTATTCATTATTTTAGAATTACATGCGTTGACCTGGGCAGCTCCATCAACCAGCATTTTTATCTCTATGCCTTCAATCCAGCCCATCACCTCAATAGATTTGCCCTTATTAAGACTGGCTATTGTCAGTGGGAGAAATGATGTTAAGTGAGCGGGTGTGGGTTGGCGTACCTTGGAAATGTGTGATGGTGGAGGTGGCGGTGGTTTTCCTTCTCTGGCCAATTTTCCAATTAGACGTTGGCACAGGTGGGTGGGGTGATTACCACCATCAAACATGCATAGATTGTTGTCCTTACGGTAATCTCTGATTTCTTGAGAGATTTTACCTCTTGCTTCTGTGGATTGATGGGGTGGCTGGCTACCACTGACGAAGGCATTAGAGACGTTTTTCTGGGGTGTAATTTTAAGCTTGGGTGGTGTTTTGAGGGGTATGTCCGATCCACCATTGCTAACCGACCTCAACTCTTGACGAATCCGATAACTGGTATCGAATTGAATGGCAAGTTGTGATATCATTTCATAGTTAGTATAATCTATGAATGCAACACCGGCAAGCTTGTTTAGTATCGGGTCGGAAAGACCCTTAAAAAATTCCTCTGCCCAGACTTGCGGAGGATAGCTTGTCTCTTTGCAGAGATACTCGAAGCGTTGCTTGTATTCCTGAACACTCCTACTGCCTTGCTTCAAATTCTGTCTTTCCTGAACCCTTAATTGACGGAGGGCGGGGTTTAGATAACGCTCCCTTAGCCTTTGCGTAAAAGCGGGCCAATTATCTCTAAGTTCGGGAAAGAGCTGCAATTCTAGTCTGGCCCATTCTTTTGGCGCGTCAGATAAGCCGTCACTTGTAGATCCTTCAAGGCTTTCAACAGCTACCATGACTTTTTGACGGTCAGTGGCGTGGTAGTGTGGTTGAAGTATGTATCTAGTGTTGAGATCTTCAATGAACTGATCTATATTGGTTAGTCCAGAATACTTAGTTATAGCAGGGACAGGCGTTTGGAAGGAAGGATGCGAAATGTTTGACGAGAAATTAGAAGGAATGCTTGTATGAAAATTAGTTAAGTTTGCTGGCTGAGGCTGTAGTTGAGGTTCCGGTTGCTGTTGCGGTTGATGAGTATTAGTTTGCATTTGCTGTTGCATTTGCATTTGCAGGAGGATTTGTTCCTGTAGAAGGTGTAGCTGTTTTTGCTGCTGCTTTTGCTGTTGCAGGTTAGCTTCATTAGAGAGTGCGATTTGTTCAAGAACAGCTGATAGCCTTTCTTCTATATTTGACGTAATGTTGGTATTTTCCAGGGCATTACTTTGTGATTGGGGTTGTGTAATTGGTTTAGGTGGCGGAGCGGCTGGAGTTGTGGAATGTTTGTGATTTGGGGCGGTCGTGGATTGTGTGGGCGGCTTAGAGAGTGGTGTTTTAAGAATTGGGGTTGGTGGAATGGATAGGAGGGAGGGTTTTTCATTATCCTCCATATGATGCGTAGACTGTTGTGGTCGACGCCGTTTTTCTGTTAAAATATTGTCGGTGGCAATGCCACTTAAAAAATTTTTTGGTAGTGAGGACATTGTGGGATGAAATTAAAAATGTGAGTTCTCAGGTGTCAAGTCGAGGAGCTTTATTGTTATGACACTTAAGGCAAGACAGGTAAGAACTCAGATAAGAAGTTTAATAAAGCTAAAGAGCTACTCTAAATCTACAAAGGGAATTTATATTCTTGGTTATCTTTACGCGAGCCGTGAAGTGAGTGTAAGCAATACGCAGTAACTCCGTTATTCCGTGGGTACCATCCAACACCGTGCCCTTATATACTCCCATATTACCAATACTTAACATCCAGTACGCTCGAACCTTGTCCCCTGCCGCTGTAGATTACTGGGATCACCCAAGCTTTCTTACCCTGTTGTTTACTGCACCGATTAGTATTAACAACTCGCCGCAGATCGTAATATTCAGGACTCTCTGGTTAGCTGTTTTAATAACCATCTACTGATAACTTACCTTCAGCACTTTCTAGACTTAGTATTTCCTTCGATTTGATTCTTTCCTGATCTATTGGATTCTATTCTTCATTTATCGGAGTTAGGAGATGATTAGTCAGCATAGTGTACGTCGTTAGGTTGCTCCTAGGGTCTAGGCGTTCATCAAGCTGGATTTGTATATATAGAGGTTCTCTTCCTTAGTTAGTGGGCCAGATTTGTGTCTTCGAAATTATCAAGTATTTGTTCCCATCAAGCTCCAACAAGTCCTCTCAATTTCTCTTCATCTTTTCTTGTGAAGTTACTCAAGTCTCGTCACGTCAAGCCAAATTCTAACATTACACAAATCTCTTACTCAATCATGGCATCTTTAGGTTCAGAATCACCAGCTCCAGAGCAACAACTAACCCTCGAAGATATCTTACAACAACTGAGGAATGTCTCCGAACTTGATTAGTTCACCCAAGGTTTCAACGCACAGCCCAATCTGATGTTTGAAGTTTTCAAAACCTTGACGGCTCGGAACGATGCTTTGGCTCTAAAAGAAGCAGAGTTAGCGCAGGCCAAGAAATCGAATACGGGACCCGATAGTATGTCAGGCAGCAGCTCTAAAGCAAAGAGGAGGAGTTCAAGTGGAAGTGATGACCTCCTCGCCCGACTTGTAGACCTTTTGGATAATCGGAATAGGGCTCCTACACCTAGATCTGCCGAACACAGAGAGACTGAACTGTTTTCTGGGCAAAAGAAAGACCTCGCTACCTGGAAGGAGTCCGTAATGTTGAAACTAAATGTTAACGCCGATCACTATCCTACTGAGCAGTCAAAGATGGCTCTTGTCTACTCCTTAACAGCGAAAGTAAGACTTATTTACGTGCATGGCTCAAGGATGGTGTCCTCACATTTCCATCTCTTCAGCACATGTGGGACCTGATGACTACTCTGTTTGATGATCCAAATGTCGCCCGCGACGCTGCCGCCAGGGTCCACTCTAATTACCAGTAAAACCGCCCCTTTTCTACCTGGATTGCGGAGATAAGGAGGGACGCCATGATCGCCGGGTATGACACCGAATCTCTACAATTGCGCAATCTAGTGTTTCTAAATATGAGCGTCGAACTAAAACGGGCTCTGATTCACGAACGCGACATTGACTCGCTGAAATTCGACGAAGCTGTTTCCCGGCTACAAGATATAGATAATAGGCAGCGGGCGCTAAATGATTTTCTTTCGCGGGGCGGTCGTAGAAATTTCGTAGGTGGTTCGGATAGAAGGATAAATCAGAGTCACCAGCATCAGCCGGCCTCTCTAGTTGGCGACCCAATGGATTAGTCGGCCGCGGACTTTCAGTCGAGGGGACCATTATCTCAGGAGGAAAGAGAGCGACGTCGTCGGGAGGGGTTGTGTTACTACTGTGGCGAGCCTCGCCACAAGTCTGGCGGTTGCTCTCGAAAGCATCGTCCGCAGGTAGTTGGTCGTGCGGCTGATATAATTGACACCGAGTCAACCGAGTCGGGAAATGCCGCTGCCCTTTGAAAAGTCGCTCAAAGGGCTCAAATTTATGTTTATTAGTTTCATCTGCAGCTGTTAATAAAAATGATTGGGATAAAAACAGCCACTTTGTTGTAAAATGTTTTCTCAGTGATAAAACCTCCTCTATGATCTCATCTTTTGCTCTTATCGACAGTGGCGCTTCAGCCCATGGATTTGTAGATGTAAACTTTGCGCAGAAACACAGCTTGGAATTAATTCCACTCAGGAGACCTCGCGCCTTGAAAGTATTCGACGGGACAGAATCGGTTTCCGGGTTAATATCTCATGTGGTCAGTTCTCCTCTCAACATCAATGGTCACAAGGGAAAGCTCCTTTTATACGTTACTAAGCTAGCATATTTTGATATTGTCCTTGGCCTTCCATGGCTGCAGCATCACAATCCTCATATCGACTGGACAAAAGGAAAGCTCCTATTTAACAGCCTTGGGTGCCATGGAAACTGCTCCACACCTAACAACTCAGTTGACGCTTTGTCCTCGAACGAAGTTAGGGAGATAAGGGAACATAGCTCCTCCGAAAAACTCACAACTCTTGTTGCTGTCGAGATTTGTAGCCCGGAGAGTTTCCATTCTTTAACCAGGAGCAAAGATACCATCATGTCCGTGTCAATTGAAGATATTAGGGAAGCTTTAAAAGAAAAACCGAAAGTTGACCCGGCCCAAAAACTACCCAAAATCTACCATGAATATCTCCAGGTGTTTTCCAAAGAAGAGGCCGATAAGTTACCTCCGCATCGACCGAACGACCACCGTATACTTCTTAAACCAGGATCCAAGCCTCCTTGGGGACCCCTTTACGGCATATCTCGTCAAGAATTGAAAGTTCTGAAGAAATATATCCAAGAGAACTTAGAAAAAGGATTTATCAGGCCCAGCTCCTCCCCGGCCTCGTCTCCTGTACTATTCGTGAAAAAGCCTGGGGGTGGACTGCGATTCTGCGTTGATTACAGGGCACTGAATGACATGACCATCAAGAATCGCTACCCTATACCGAGAATCCACGAAACTCTATCGCTTCTAGGAAGAGCAAAGTATTTCACTAAATTAGATGTTATATCCGCCTTCCACCGAATGCGTATTGCTGAAGGTGACGAATATCTCACTGCTTTTCGTACCCGTTTCGGTCTTTACGAATTTTTAGTTATGCCATTTGGTCTTACCAATGCACCCAGCTCCTTCCAGAATTACATTAACGATACTTTGAAGGGGTACTTGGATGAATTTTGTACTGCGTATATCGACGACATTCTCATCTTTAGTGAATCAATGGAACAACATCAAACTCACGTGAAAAAAGTACTCTCTCGCTTGATGGAAGCGGGGCTACAGATTGACATCAAGAAATGTGGGTTTCATGCGGAATCCGTTAAATTCCTTGGGCTTATTATCACCACGGAAGGAATCAAGATGGACCCGACCAAGTTAGATGCGATTGAGAATTGGCAAGCCCCTAGAAATACCAAGGACGTTTTTCAATTTGTGGGATTTATAAATTTCTACAGACGATTTATTAGAAATTTTGGGTCAATTATCATGTCACTAACTGATCTGATGAAGAAAGATGCCCCTTTCAAATGGGGTCCCAAACAAGAGGAAGCGTTCAGAGGGATTAAAGCAAGATTCAAGGAAGATGTTGTCTTACAAAACTTTGACTGGGATCAACCAGCTCGCTTGGAAACTGATGCATCAGACCGCGGAACTGGCGGTGTGCTTCTTCAGCCAGATCCGTCTGGGAATTGGAGGCCAGTCGCTTTTTTCTCTAAAAAGATGAGTCCAGCTGAATCTAACTACGAAATCTACGACAAAGAGTTGCTGGCAATTGTTCAAGCGTTTGAAGAATGGCGCCCAGAGCTTGAAGGCACTTCGGACCCGGTCGACGTGGTTACGTATCACAAAGCTTTAGAGTATTTTATGAAGTCACGGTTATTGAGTCGACGGCAGGCTCGCTGGAGTGAGTTTCTATCTCGTTTCAATTTTAGGATTTGTTATCGACCTGGAGCTCAAAATGGGGCCGCAGATACGCTTTCTCGTCCAGGAGGGGCCCCTGACCCTTCTTTAAAAGGATTCCTAGAACAAAGACTGTTGAAACCGCATAACCTATCCCCCGGAATGTCGGATTCACAACTGCTTGCAAACAATTTCTCGGACCATATAGATTGTTCGGATGACTTAGAGCTAGTTAATAGCGACTCCCCGTCGAGTGAAGGAGAGTTATCGTTTATAGAACGTATCCGCAAAGCTATCCCCCACGATGATTCTATACTGTCAGTGATAAAGGCTTTGACGGTACCTAATTCACCGCGGGTTCGTCACTTGACTATAGCTGAATGCCTTTGGGAGAATAATATACTGTCTTATCGGGGAAAAATAGTGGTACCACAGTGCGAATTCGACAAAACCTTAACCACTGAGATCATCAGTTCTTACCATGATCTTCCAGCCGCCGGCCATCAAGGAGCTTCATCTACATATTCGGCACTTGCAAGAACATTTTCTGGCATGGGATGTCCAAGCAAGTGAAAATATTTGTCAGAAATTGTCACACCTGCTCTAGGACCAAACCCTCCCGCGAAGGAACCCAAGGCCTCCTCAGGCCGCTCCCTACAGCAAGGGAGAGATGGCGTCACATTGCTATGGACTTTGTGGTTGACTTACCTCCGAGTAGGGATTGGAACGAAAAGGAGTATACTTCAATGTTTGTAGTAGTGGACCGAATGACGAAACAAGTACATATAGTTCCATGTAATGACTTATCAGCCCGCAACACAGCTTACATGTTCTATAAAGAATGTTTCCGCCTTCATGGCTTGCCAGACTCAATTATATCAGATCGCGGCACACAATTCACTTCCGAATTTTGGAAATGGCTTTGCAAACTCCTGGAAATTGATCACCAACTTTCAACAGCATACCATCCCCAGACGGACGGACAAACTGAGAGAATGAACGCAAGGATAGAGCAGTATTTAAGAGCCTACGTAAACTACGCACAGAATGATTGGGTCCGATTTCTACCCTCAGCCGAGTTCTCCTTGAATAACAACGACTCTCATGTCACGGGTGTTTCTCCTTTCCTTGTGGTATATGGACTGCATCCAAGATCAGGATGTGAACTCTCGGCCCCACTCTCGAAACCTCCATCTCCAGCCTCGATTCGTTTCGAGCAGCAAGATGCTGAAATTCTGGTGGAAAATTTCAAGTTGGTTAATAAATTCCTTGTTGAGAACATTCAATTACACCAGGCAGAGAGTGAAGACCAAGCTAATAAGAAGAGAACAGCCTCCAGGAATTTTAAAGCCGGAGATCTCGTCTGGTTAAATTACAGGAACATCAAATCACTCCGACCTTCCAAAAAGCTTGACTTCAAGAATGGGGGGCCATTTAAGATTATTGAACCAGTCGGTAATTATGCGTATAGACTTGATTTACCCAAGTCAGCAAAAATACACCCAGTGTTCCATGTTTCTTTGCTCTCGCCATCTGCTGCGGACCCATTGCCAGGGTAAATTTCAGGACCGCCGCCAATCCTGGAAACTGAATTTCAAGACCCAGAGTTTGAGATTGATAGAGTAATTGGTTCCCATTGGAAAAACGGAAAACTTCTCTATCTGGTGCGCTGGAAAGGCTATAGACCTGAAGAGGATATGAGTATTCCTGTTGACCAAGCCGAGGGTTTTATAAAATTAATCCTGGAATTTCATGACATGAATCCAGGTGAACCCAAAGTTGGAGATGGCTCGCCTCGACACTCTATGAGTAGAAATACTCGATGGCGTCAGCCTCGCAGGAGCTCAGCAAGGCTAAGAGGGGGGTAATTGTCACAGGCTAGTGCCTGACAAATTTTAGGCTGATGCCTAAGGCTAGAACAATGACTTCTGAGCGGTTCCATGTTGACATCTCCCCGGCTGACACGTCTCCCCATACATCAATAGATGACACGTCGCCCCATACATCAGCGGATGACATACGATGAGACTATGGTTTCGTACGTGAAAGGGATTGAGTCATCCTGAGAGATCGAATCTCAGCAGAAAGGACTCGGAAGCGGGATGGAGTTATGGAAACTATTAGAGGGAACAAAGACTACGCAACATTCACTTGGATCATGTGAAGCAAGACAAGGAAGAAAAACATGAGGAATAGATAAATGAAGTTTGCTCTCAGTCTCCTTTTGTTCTTTACTTCAAGATATTCTAGTATATAGCTCTGGATAGCTTGTGAATAACAATCATCTTAAGACCCTTACAGTAATGTCACGGTCCAGTGCGCTCGAACCTTGTCCCCTGCCGCTGTAGATTACTGGGATCACCCAAGCCTTCGTACCCTGTTGTTTAGTGCACCGATTAGTATTAACAACTCGCCGCAGATCGTAATATTCAGGACTCTCTGGTTAGCTGTTTTAATAACCATCTACTGATAACTTACCTTCAGCACTTTCTAGACTTAGTATTTCCTTCGATTTGATTCTTTCCTGATCTATTGGATTCTATTCTTCATTTATCGGAGTTAGGAGATGATTAGTCAGCATAGTGTACGTCGTTAGGTTGCTCCTAGGGTCTAGGCGTTCATCAAGCTGGATTTGTATATATAGAGGTTCTCTTCCTTGGTTAGTGGACCAGATTTGTGTCTTCGAAATTATCAAGTATTTGTTCCCATCAAGCTCCAACAAGTCGTCTCAATTTCTCTTCATCTTTTCTTGTGAAGTTACTCAAGCCTCGTCACGTCAAGCCTCGTCACGTCAAGCCTCGTCATATCAAGCCTCGTCACGCCAAGCCAAGTTCTAACAGCATTGATGAGAGGTGGGGGCTGCATGTCTGTAGATATTTGAGATGGTAATGGGTTTTGCGGGTCCTTTTTTTAAACAGTTCAACATGGAACCTCGGGAAAATTTTTGACGGTACGTCCAGCTCGACCACATGCGGTGAGATTATCTTTATGATGCGATATTTGCTATTGACCCATGCTAGCTTCTTTGACAACTATGGCGTTTTTATATTTTTTAGGTTTAGCCAGACAAGGTCTCCCTCTTCAAATTGTTGTTGTGGTTGTCTTTTCTTATTCGCTGAAGATTCCATTCGTTGTTGGACTGACGCCATTGCTGCTTGTGCGTATTCCCTGGGCATCTCTTAATCGTTCTACGAACTCCTGGGCTCGTTTAGAAGGGCTCGACATCTTAGGTACTGGTGAGGGAATTTGTTGAATAGGTTCCGCATGGTACCCATGCGTGAGGAAAAATGGGCTAAGGCCAATTACCGTATCTCTATTGTTAATTGCCAACATTGCCGATGGAAGCATCGAAGGCCATTCGTACTGTGCATACGAGATAAACGCCCTTTGATACGCTAAGATTTCCTGATTCATTCTTTCCGTACTCCCATCTGTTTCTGGATGAAACGCTGTCGAGAGACGTTGCTCTATTTTGAGTAGCTTGCACAGATGGGTCCAAAAATCGCCCACCCAATTTGAGCCACGGTCAGAAGTTAGGAAAGAGGGGAATCCATGAAAACGGTAGTGACATTGGACGAACCTTTCCGCGCAATCCTCCGCCGACATTGTACTCATTGCCTCCAATGTACAACTCTTTAGCAACCGGTCTGTTATAACCATGAGAAAACGAGGCTGAGATTTGTTTTTTGCTGGAAGGTCAGTCATAAAATCAATAGATAGCTCCGAGTGGAAACGATCTGGGGCCGGTAGAGGTAACAACGAGCCTTTCTTTTTTTCTCTCCAAACGTGAGACCGACCACAAACATCACAATTCTGACAGAATGTTCGAACCATTGACCAGGCTCCCGGCCAGAAGAAATTTCTTGATAAAATCGCATAGGTACTATCGCGGCCTGGATGTCCAGTAATGTATGAATCATGGGTTTTCTGTATTAGGGCGGTTTGTAAAGGTTCCCAGTTTGGGACCTAGACACGACGTCGAAAGCGTAACACTCCACGTTCGTCAAAATCGCATTCTGAAATTGATATTTTGAGATTTAACGTCGAGGGGAATGATCGATCTCCGTTTCGAAGACTTTTACACATTAGCGTCAATCCCTCATCCTCCATACATCCTCGATCCCAAAGTAATTGCAGTTCAGCTTCCTGGAATATTTGACCTCCCGTTGGTAATCCATGCGACAAATTTCTGCCCAGCGAATCCATTGAAGCGACTGAGGCGGATAGGATATTAGCTTTAACATTTCCTGCCTCATTTTTCCTCTCCATCCAAGAGTCCTTGATCACTTGTATTTCTCGGCTCTTCAGGCGCTCGTCATCAGCGTCAACTGGCATATCTTGCTCCCTGCGAGAGAGCGCGTCGGGTCTTTGGCAACATTTCCCTACTCTAAATCTTAACTCAAAATTAAACTGCGAAAGAGTGTAGCTCCATCGGACTTGTCGTTCGGACAATTTTCTGGTGGACATGAAGTATTGCAGATTTTTATGATCTGATAATATGACGAACTGATCTTTTAAGCCCATCAACTCACCTCTCCACTCTTTGACTGCTGAGGCTATAGATAACAATTCCTTATCATAAATCTCGTAGTTACTTTCTGCCGGTGATAATTTCCTCGAAAAGTACGCTATGGGTCGAAGAGTATTAGTTTGATCGTATTGCGACAGACAGGCACCCATGACGTAACCAGAGCAGTCAGCTTCTACTACAATTAGTCTCTCTGGATCGTACAAAGCTAGCACAGGAGCTGTGATGAAAAGTTCTTTGAGGGTTTCGAAAGATTCTTCGTGCTCCTCGAGCCATAGAAAAGCGCGATCTTTCTTTGTCAAGTCCAACAGTGGATATACAATCTTGCTGAAATTGGGAATGAAATCTCGGTAGAAATTTGCAAATCCTAAGAAACTTTGAACCCCTTTAACAGTTGTCGGAACCTCCCAGGATTTTATAGCTTGCACCTTTTCTGGGTCAACGTTGATCCCTTCACCCAAGCTGATGATAAAACCCAATTATTTTGTCTTTTTCACTGCGAATTCACATTTTCTGGGGCGGAGCGTCAAACCAGCTTTACTAAGGCGCTCGAAAACTGTTTTCACCTTTTCCCAATGGTCTTTGAGATTGCCAGTTGTGTATATAAGGATATCGTCTAAATATGCTGTACAAAAACTGTCAAGGAGATCGCCCAAGGTTTCGTTGATGTATCTCTGGAAGGCTGCTGGGGCTCCTTGAAGACCAAATGGTGTCACAAGCCATTCAAAAGAGCCAAACCTTGTTCGAAACGCGGTTTTATCTTCATCCCCTTCTCTGATCCTAAGTTTGTGGAAGGCGGCTTGTACATCAACCTTTGTGATCCATGTGGACTTCGATACTGACCTAAGAGTCTCTTTTATTAATGGCAACGGGTATCGGTCCTTCTCAGAAATAGCATTAAGAGCTCGGTAGTCAACACAAAATCTAAGTCCTCCGCCTGGTTTCTTGACAAATAACACAGGGGCACCTCCTGGCGAGCTACTAGCTCTAATCCAGCCTTTATCTAAGTGGTCGGTTAGTGTTTTCCTAAGTACCAGGAGCTCGTCTCTTGACATTCCGTAGAGTGGACCCCATGGTATCGATTTTTCCCTTCCTTTATCATCCTTTTGAAGAGTGATTTTCATATCCGAGGCTCGATGCGGAGGGAGTGTGCTATTATCGTCTTCTATGAAAAGATGGGACCAATTTTTCAACTCGAGGGGAAGTCTTTCTTCAATTTCAGCAGCCGACTGATTCTTTCCCACCTCAAGGGCTTTGCTAATATCATTCATCGTAATGGCAAATAGGTGAGTGTCAAATCGTTTCTTCGCTGATTCCATGAGTGATAGAAATTCGGTTCCCGAGACTCTTGTGATTGATGTTATTGTAACAGCTGGTAAGCTGGTTTATCCCTGTAGCCCATGCTGTCCATAGGCATCACAGACTCTACAAGGATAGTGCATCGTACCAGGTCAGTGCGCATAAGTAGCGGGTCTCTTCGCTTGAAACACTAGGGGCTCTAGATACGCAATGCCTCCCTCAAACAATAGACCTAAGCTTACTGGTACCTGGAACTTGCTGATACAGGAGGTTCACGGAGGCATGAGAACCTCAGAAGTCTACGATGACACTGAAGCCAGGGGAGTTGTCTGGGCTGAGGAGGATTGTAGTATATATATTTGTAAAGCAGCAACGTAGTTACTCCTCCATAGATTCGAATATTAACTACCTCTAATCATCTAGCTGCGCAAGCGCTCTTGACTAGACTGTGACAGTTATTTGTTTTATCTTCTTCCTTAAATCAGCCGAGGGATGAGATTCATACCAACCTTTTTCTTTCACGATCAGACCATTTCTTGTTGATCCGAATCGGATAGCCCTTTGTTTCGAGAGGTAAACCACGTCTTTGTGCTCCATCCATGGTTTACCCAAAATTACATCATATGCTAAATTCTTGATCACGTATCCAAAAATTTTCTCTCGTCGTCCGTCGATATCAAAATTTGCATATGTTATATACTTAGTAACATTTTCGTTGTTTCCATTTTCTGCCAACTGTAGTTTTCGATCCGGGATTCTAATGCGCGGGAGGTTGTTCTTTTTCACGAGGTTTTCAGAAAATGCAGCAAAGCAAAGACAGCCAGTATCGACTAAAGACTCCACATAAAAGACAGAATTTATTTGGCAATCTATCAAAAATGGGTTACTATTCATCTTGCTAAGAACTTTTCCGAAATCATTCCTTGAACCTTTCTTTCTCCCCTGAACGCGACGTTGTTCAGGGTTTATTCTTCCCCCGACAGGTCTTCCTCCGATAAATCCTCTGTATCTTCAATAATGTTAGAATTATTGATGTTTGAGGTCATTTCCGCCAGAATCTTCTTCAACCCTATAGTTTCCGAACTTTTCACATGAGAAACATCTGATGACTTCCTGGCTGGGCCGTATGTGGGACAAAGTCGAGTTTTGTGTCCTTTTTTCTCACAGCGTATGCATCTACCTTCGCTGGATAGTTTTTTGAACTCCTGCCCTGATCTCCATCTTGCACTGGGCTTATCTTGACCTTGCTGCATACCGCTAAGTGCATTTATCGCCGTTAGCAGGACCTGAAGAGAGCTTACGCCCCCCATTTTGGTGTCCCCATCAGAATCTAGCATACTCTCTTGATTAGAGCGAGAGCTCTCAGGTGAAGGAAAATGTTTCGATCCGTTCTGAGGTATGTAAAAGGTTCGCTTACCCGAGCAGCCGTTCGGACGATATGCCGGCGTGTTTTCTAGGCGACTAGCGATGATTTTGATCTTAGAAACCCACTTGTGGTAATCGTTTTCTGGAAGAGATTAGGTCAACAGGAGTTGACGCAGCGTAGCATTTATCCCGGTATCGAGTTGGGAGATTTTTGTCCCATCATCCAAGTGTGTCTTTCCACTCTGAGATAGTTTCAGCTCAAAGTCCTGCAAATAGTCCGAAAAATACTGGTTGGCTCCCATTCGCATACGATGAAGCAAGTTAGATGCGGTTTGGCGAGCCTGTTTGTCTTCATATTGTTCTCTAACATGATTCAAAAACTCTCGCCAGCTATAGTCTCCCTTGGGACCTCCAGTTTCAAACCAGTGAAGAACTCGAGGCTGTCTTTCAGATGGTATTGAACGAAATATGCCGAGACAGATAGCTCTATCCGATCCCAGCATACACATATCTTCCTCGATCTTTATTTGTAACTGCCGAGCGTGAGCGTTGAAAGATGATACTGACCCATCCCAAACGGGCCAACTGGAAGCTTTTTTTGGGCTGTGCCGATAATTGAAGGAAGCTTGGGGCGTTGCTGAGGCAGAGTTTTCTGTAGCAGGTGGGACAGAATAAGTGTTTTGAGGAAGATTTTGGTTATTTGGTTGGCTGACTTGGAATTGTGCGAGTATATCCCTGGTTATTTGGTCCCGGATTGATTGGTATAGAGCCGGTGGAATACTGTTAATGTTCATTTCTCCAGCTTGGTGGGGATGTGGTTGTTGACTCTGTTGCTCTGAGGCTACTGGGGGCCCATTCTGTTGCTCATGAGTCATTGGAAAATCCTCATTACCGTCAATATTTGTTTGATTTGACATAATAGAACTTTCTATTGAGTAGAACGTATCTTCTTCTGTGGTTGAATCATTCTCTGAGTCAGGAAATCGAATTCTCATAGAATACCTTGAGTATTCCTTTTTTTTTTCTCGTATGAGACCGGCTCAGTAATGACAAATCGTCCTAAATTTAGAATAAAAATAAATTAAAATGAAGAGAATTTGAAAGTGGATTAGAAAATATGTGAAGGGGCGAAGCACCAAAACGATAATTAAGAAAAGTATGGTGGCCAGATACTGTCTATTTTCTAATCGACTTTCGAAAGTAAGTTTAGTAGAGGGACTGCCCATATATCTATCTCTGTTCCTCCCTCCTACTACATGTTCGTCATGCCGAAGATACAACTACAAAACTATCTGTGTATTACATGTAGTAATTATGACTCTCTGTTTGAGTATGAAGGCCGGAGAATTTCATCCAAGGCCGAACCTAGTACAATGTTTCCAACGTTTCGGTTATCCCCTAAACACGCGAAAGGCGCAGCCTGTAACACATGGTAGCGTAATAACTATTAGCTTAGTTTTTTGAGAATCTCAACATGAAATGTAACTGATTTCCTTTCATCCTCTGGTTCAACCATCTGATAACATCCCGCTTCAATGTAACACTCCATCTACTCTTGGATCTATATCCTAATTTTCATCTTAAATTGATAAAACTTGTTCTAACAGACTGCAGCTAAAATTCTTTCTTGCAACCGAAATCACGCAGAGAACGAAAGAAGATCGAGAGTCTGGAAATTATATTGGGAAGGTGTTGCACATTCACGCTCAGTACAGATACTACATGTAACAATAAATCACAATTAAGCGATCCCACGGATAGTAACTGTTTATAGAAAAATAATTGGCTGGTCAATGTACAAGCAATAATAACGCAGGACACAAGTAGCTGTAGAATATTGTGATTGTCCATGATAACGACGATCTCCATTACCAAACAGCTTCATAATCAACATTTATATGTCGCCTCTATGCGAATTGGAATACATATATCGGAGAATCGTTGACCCCAATGATATCGCAATTCTTGACACGCAAAACTGGCTACATGAAAACAACACCTCTAGAACATAGGCATAGGGTCGGATAGTGCAGTGGTACACCGTCCGGGCCGTTCTCCCAAGTAGAGTCTGGGGAACTTGGACACACACCCGACATGACACGGGAGATAGCTGGTTTGAGTCCAGTAAGACCCTCACACCACATCTCTCGCGGGGATATTGTATTCGTAGGATGACGAAAGTATATTTGGATAATCATGGGTTTTTCTCGCTCTTCCCTGTGGTGGGTATTCACGGAAGAGAGTACGTGTCGTAAGGCGTTATTCTCGTAGTGGTGTCTGCAAATGAAATCTGAGTATGAGTGTTCCTAACTTCAAACAGAGTCATACTGCTTCACATGCATATCTTCCGTAGTCGTTCGCGCCACAGCCTCAGACTGCATACGCAAAAATGATTTTTTCAAAAAACAATGCACTGAAAGAAGCCTCAGATTGGGGACAAGAAGACGTTGCCCTTGACCCAGGTACGACAGAGCTTCAGCATTTCTCATCAAAAAAGCCAGATAAAAATCCTGGCAACACCCTGACTCTCAGGCACGGTAACTTCTCTTTGTCAAAAAAGATAACCCGCTCATGAATAAAATGGGCTGGAATTTAGAACGACAAAAAAATCGTTTTTCAAATGGCACATTCTCATTTTGGCAGGCGAGGCACTGGTAGTTTCAGATGCAGACGTGATACGGACGTGACGAGGAGGTTACGCAGACGCGGGCTAAACGTTGAGTAAGGGATTAACGTGTACGAGGACTATTAAAATTAGCGGTGACTCATAACTTGGCTAAAAGTAACTGGAGATGTCAGACTCGAAACTTTCCGGAAGTGGTACCAAAAGTACGACTCTGTACAACAATGGACCCCTTGTAACCCAAACTTGTTGAGAATCTGTAGAATCGAATCGAATACCTTGGAACGCTAGAACTATTTGAGATCTTCTATTAAGAGACGTATCTAGCACGTTAACTATGATCCAGACTGAGGAGGGGGTAGGGGTCTAATCAGAGCAGGTGAGACGATGAGTATAGCAATAAATAGTAGGTCTGAGGGGTTTTAAAGAACTAAGGATTTCTGATGATCTAAAGGTAAAATAAAATGATAAAAACCAAACCGGGTCGGATGGTGCAGTGGTACACCATCCAGGCCGTTCTCCCAAGTAGAGTCTGGGTAGCTTGGACACATGCCCCACTTGAGACAGGAGAAAGCTGGTTCGAATCCAGCAAGACCCTCACACCACTTCTCTCGCGGTGATACTGTATTCGTAGAATGACGAATGCATGCTCAGATAGCCACAGGTTTTTCTCGCTTTTCCCTGTGGTGGGTATTCACGGAAGAGGGTACATGTCGTAAGGCGTTATTCTCGTAGTGGTATCTGCAAATGAAATCTGAGTATGAGTGTTCCAAACGTCAAAATGAGTCGTTCTATAACAAAGAATACGTATCTTCCGAAAAATACCTACGTGGGCCTTCAGGCGCCGAAATAGGATAATGGAAAAAAAAAAAAAACCAAACCGTGGCCTTCCCCTACTCGGATTTGCCTTTGAATATATGTTTTCTTTGCGAACTCTTCCCCGACTTCACTACGCAGAAAACTTTAATGACTAGATTTCTAAGAACCCAATGTTTAGGTACTTCCAAACAAAGCATCCCCAACAAAATTTTAAACAAATTAATCCCAAACAAAACAATCCTATTTCAGATGAGAGATGAACTCGAAATCTGACACCATCCAAAGAAGAACTTGCTCTAACATGAAAAGAATAGTAATACAGAAGAGAACATGGAATTCAGTGGAAGCTGCTAGAATCCGCAATAGTGGTTCGACATGTTTCATGACTTTCGTATTAAACGAACTGCCGAAGATCCCTGAAAAGTAGAGGAAAATGTAATGTATAGCCATAGTAACACAATAAGTGGCGCTTCTATCAAACATTTACTGCTAGCAGTTACCTCTTGAGTACTGTCCATTGCCCATCACAGGGCCGAGACCTGGTGGCTAGGCCTTAAGCACGTCATTTCTTCGACCCGGGCCGTCTCAAATCTTGTGAATGGTTATACAGTAGAGCCCCTCTTAGCTAATAGTGGGTCCCGGTATAATTACTGAAGAGATTCACAGAAATTTTACCGTTTATATTTGCAATAGTTACCCCTGCACGCAAAATGACCTGTAAGGGTAAGTGTTGCAAATATAAAAGTCCAAGTTAAAATGAATCTTTTCAACATTTATACCGGGACCCACTATTAGCTAAGAGGGGCTCTACTGTAGTAGTAAATTCTGAGAGCGGTCGACAGGAATCAGCTTTATGCCATGCTATTGGGGGCAGCGTCGCTATACTTCAAGCAGGCTGGGTGACTATTCAGAAACGGATAATTCTCAGTCGGTCACTCGAGACCTTCGACGCTGAAACTGCAACTATCTTCAATGCCTCAGAGATAGCCATTCATCCCCCATCCACACGGTTTGCAAGCAATCTGCCGGTTCTTGAAAACCCCAACTTTGCTTCACAACACTTATTAATCCCTACCTGCTCCCCACAAAACTACGTTCCGAAATTAGGTCCAGTGCACATGAATGGTTTTAGCGCGCGCGCCTCTTCCACATCTTTCCACGTGAATTTCGGATTCATTGGAACCTAGGCGATTCTGAAATTCTAGGTAATGCCCTGGCGGATAGAGCTGCGGAATGTGAGAGAAATGTAGGAAGATAAAATAATAAAGATAATAACTGGCTCTACTGGCCTAAGAATGATAACTGTTGACCGCCAAGATCAACGACGAAAAAAATAACAATATACTGATCTGAAGAGCCTCACGTTCTCGATGCCCTCTCCCGAAGATAACGCCTTCCTAACATACATCATCATGAGAGCCCTAACCGGTTCTCTTCTCATGACTTCTATCGAAAGTTACAGCCAACTACTCCTAGTTGTCATGATGCTACCGTTCCAAAACACCTCTGCTCTTTACGAAACTTGCTCAGTCCCGGAACACACCTTCTACCAAACACAATACCTCCTAAAAATATGCTCCAATTGGCAATATCTCATGCCTCAGAATATCTCATCATACTTGGCAGTTTGACTACCGGTAGTTCTCGCTTATCTGACCCCTGTTATGACGATATTTGATGATTGGGAGACGATATGTTTTTTTTAAATATTTAAACGTATGCAGCCTGAAGCTACTCTGATACTACGGTATTAATCGTGTATAGGCGCTAAAATTCGACTTTTACAGGGTATATAGGCTTTTACTAACTTGAATTAGCATGACGATAAGTAGATCTCCCCACCTAAACTTTAAATTTGTATGGCAAAAATTTCACAACGAAATATTCGTTGGTTTTGCTTTTTTGGTCCATTATAGCCCTCTATTCACTTTTTAATTCATTAATACATTTCATAAATAAATTATACTTCTATCTAGCTAATAATTTACATATCCGCCTTCAGCTTCGTAAACGGCTCTGATTCTTCGGGGCATCGAATCTATCAGTTTCTCCAAGTCATCCCCATTAAACCCCAGATCCCACGCCTCGTTCACTATTTGACGAAGATGCCCTTGACTCCGCTGCCCCCTTGATCCAACGCTGGATAAAGACGCTCCATGTACGCTTTCATATAACTCCACAAAGTTTCTATCGGATTTAAATCAGGAGAATATGGCGGCCACTCCATTAGAGAAATATTCCTCCTTTCAAACTCACGCATAGTTTGCCTCGACTTGTGAGGAGGGGCGTTGTCCTGCATCACATCTAGTCCTGGTTCCCGAAAGACCGCACTCTCTATGAGAGGCACTATCCTCTCGCAGTAACTGGCCGCAGTGATATGGCCCCACTCCTTCTCCCAAATCAGGCAAGGCCCCTTCTGTCGTCCAAAGAAAGATCCCCAGAACATCCACCCAACTCTCCTCCGCGTCTTGGCTAGGACACAGGTATCTTCGTACTCTTCCCCAATCTTTGACTTAAACTTAGCTCAAGGGAACTCTAAATCTTAGGAGCCTTTAAGGGACTACTGACCTTTCTTGTGACCCAACGATCACTTTGCCGACCATTCATAGCCCAAGTCTCGTCGGACCAGAGGACTCTCATCCAATGTTCCTTCCGCCAGTGGAGATGTATTCTGGCAAACTCATATCTCTTCAGTTTGTTGACTGAAGAGATAGGAGGTTTTAATCGTGCAATCCTGCGTGCATATCCCCTCTTTGCCAGTTCACGTCGGATCACATTCTCGCTCACACCAAAGTGCCGAAATATAAAATGTGCAAGTTGGAAAAATGACATCCGACGATTTTCCGATGATAAACAGACGAAAAATTCTATTTCATCGACCTGGGAACTACTTAGAATAGGTGGCCTACCACTGGAGTACTGAGGCTCGGTATTTTCAACGCTCATGGTGTATTGTACCTGTCGCCATGTAATCCCAAGGCGTTGAGAGATTTTGACGTAACTGTGTCCCTCACTGGCCAAGGTTCTAACCTGCACATGTTACTCTCTTAACCTTATCAATTTGTAGATTTCAGACTTACTTGAATACGTTGAGTTTGTGTTAGGCGTTTTGCATAAGTAGGAGATGCTGATGATGGAGAAGGTTGTTGAGGTGAATCCATCTTTGCGGCAATCTAGTACAGTAAATTAAAATCTTCTAAAGTAGTTGACTTAAGGTTCAGATGCACTCACATGAAGTAAAAATTAGATAGATGAATGAAATAAAAGTATGCCGTTGAGCAAAATAATAGTAAATAGCTGACAATGATTTAAACGAAACGACCTCAGGTGTGCGCGAGTGAAGAAAGGTGCAGGCATGAAGGTGGGCGTTGGACTTCATATACAGATGCATATCTCTTATGCCTTAGGCCATAAGATTTTAAAATTTGAAGCTAACAGGGATACTGTGGATCTATCGTGAGGTAACCTGGAATATCACCACTTTATCTCCACTTTATCCCCGCTTTAACCCCTGTACCCTATAAGAAGCGGATCAACGAACAATACCCTATCATGAGAGTATGACGCAAACAATTACGGAAGATGTGTATTTTTCACAGAATGACATAGTTTGACGTTTGCAACGCTCATACTCAGATTTTATTTGCAGAAACCGCTACGAGAACAACGCATTACGGCATGTACCTACTTCCGTGAATACCCGCTATGGTGAAAAGCGAGAAAACCCGTGATTATCTGAGCGAGCTTACGTCATCAGACGGGTATATTATCACCGCGAGAGATATGGTGTGAGGGTCTTGCTGGTTTCGAATCAGCTCTCTCCTGTCACAAGTGGGGCATGTATCCAAGCGACCCAGACCTTACCTGGGAGAATGGTCCGGGTGGTGTACCACTGCACCATCCGACCCGGGAGACCGCTTTACTAATATCGTAATAATTTGTACATAGAGCCTCTCAAAACAAATAGTGGGTCCCGGTATAATTACTGTCGAGATTTATCTAATTTTTTGTACTTAATTGTGCAACACTTATCCCTATAGGCCATTTAACGCGCATGAGTAAGTATTGCAAATATAAAGTGTAAAATTTTGATGAATCTTTTCAATAATTATACCGGAACCAAGTATTTGTTTTAAGAGGTTCTACTGTAAAATTAATTCGTGCCAAAAAAATATCGGTATAACGATGATATCGGTATAACGTGGATCGTTATACCAGGGGCTCAACTGTACTTACCCATGCACGCAAGATGGCGAGCAGGAGTAAGTGTTGCAAAATCAAGTACGAAAAGTTCCATGAATTTAAATAATAATTAAACCAGGACCCAATATCGGCTTAGACAAGCTCTACAAGACGCAAGGGTGCTTCAAGTGGGTCTTGTTAGCTCCACTTAGGCGGTAAGTCCGACGGAAGATCTAAGAATATTACCAACTTATTGTAACTAAAACGGCAGAATCATTGACCTGACGAGACCCACTCTAAGCCCCCTTCCGTACTTAAACTCTGCCTGGGAAAACGGGCCGGACGATATGCCATTGCACCATCCGACCCCCACATTGAGATTACTAATTGCCGAAGCGCTCTTCACACGAGTTGCGTCAGAACTCAGCGAAGGCGCCGTAATCTCCCCACCCACCATGGCGACATCAACAGCACAGCGTCGTTTACTACAGGAGTATCGTGCCCTCACGAACAACCCACCTGAAGGGATCACAGCTGGTCCTGTCTCTGAAGATGACTTATTGTTTTGGGAAGCTCTGATCCAAGGACCAGAAGGCACGCCCTTTGAAGGGGGGATTTTTCCCGCCGAATTGAAGTTTCCAAAGGATTATCCCCTAGCGCCTCCAAGTATGCGATTTATAGGAGAGGTGTGGCACCCAAATGGTACATATGCAACTCCCGCCCAGCTAAGATATAAGACTTGTAGAATGAATGTGACGTGACATATGACAATTCTCAAACTTCTAAGCTTGAAATTTTACTGATCAACTTAGTTTATCCCTCAGGCCTCGTCTGCATCAGCATTCTTCACCCACCCGGGCCTGACCCAAATCACTATGAACACGCATCAGAACGATGGAGCCCGATTCAGAGCGTCGAAAAAATCTTGATCTCCGTCATGAGCATGTTAGCAGAACCCAATGACGAAAGTCCAGCGAACGTTGAAGCAGCAAAACAATGGAGAGAACAAAGGCATGAGTACGAGAAACGAGTCAGAGAAGGGTGTAAACGGATGCTTGGTCTTTAGAATGCAAACCACGGAATATCTTGTCCTGTCAAGGAATATTATCATCGATAGCAGTTGATTACGTGGGTCCTTTCTCCTGATGGTCGACATTGGTTCATGTTTCTGGAAAGGACCCCAAATGATCTGATCTAGCTTTAGTTCACCTTTCTAAAGTCTGACATACTGCACTTAATTGATTCGCATTCTCCCGCTATTCTACAATCATTGACAAAGTGTCTGAGTCCTACAAGTCCACCATGTATCTTGGGAGAGATGAATCGATGAGTCCTGACTCTGACAAGATACTAATTTTTGGGAAGCGGACGCTACGAACCCTAACAGCTCCATAGTTACTAGGCTTTGGTAAAGCATTGAAATTTTCATAGATAAATCCCAACAAGTTACATCTGGAATTATAGACTAGGAAAACCAGCGATAACTCCTTTACTTGTTTACAATAGGCAATATCTGACCATAAACCTTGGTATTAGTGCATCAGACGAGGCTTCATTTAATATAAATCAAGGGCTCCCGCGAAGTCTAATACCCAAAGTGTACATAGTTAAGATTTGTTAGCATTGAAATCAGTAAAGAAAATTAAGAACATTGTTATTCCAGAATCAGGACTAGGGTTTTGTGATAAGCTGATATATTTAGGAAACAGCGGATAACCACCAAAACTAAATGTTAATAACATCTGATAAGGATCCTACACCATGACACATTAACTTTCCCCTTATCAAATGGGTAATAGGTATGCATACTACAAGAAGCGATCCGTTCCCAGATTTGACATGGTTATGACCATCAACGTTGAATACGCCTTAATTCTGCTAAAGCTTGAATTTTTGCGTCGCGCATACTTTTCGGTAAGCATCCACAATTGCAGAAGGAACCATAAAGCCAATCTTAATTATTGCAGAATACCTCTGGATGTCATTTTTCCAGCGTCCAAACAGATTTCGAGAGTCGAGCATCTTGAATTAAGAGATCAGAGTAAACAGCCTTATTTTGGAGATGTAAACGGTAACACGAGGTGTTCATTTTAACTCGCTATACCCAATGCAGAGCATTTTTGTAGGGCAAACATCGCTGCTTCAGTGGCATTTAGGCTATATTTCAAGTGTGCTGGTTTTATATTGAACTTTCCATTACAAATACCATCTTTTTCGTCACAAATGGTCTTAACCTTACTGGCATCGATGTTCTTGAATGCAGTACCGTTGAGTGGATCGCCAAAAAGAACGACGGCAGTTATTTTGGCAGCTAGATCGAGTGATAAGGAATCAGCAGCTTTATGAACCACTTGAGCACCTTGAGAGTACCCAGATAGAATGAGAACAGACGAAGGACAAGCGCTGATTGTTGAGTTTATGAGATTGGTCCTAAGAGAGGGCATAAATAGTTAGTCAACGGAACTCCTATTTGGAGCTTTTACCTAGGAGGAAGTACATTTCTGATGCCCCCGCATCTGACCCACCGGCTAAGAAACCTTGGATACTTGCTTCATATTCGACACCTTGAACGGCAAGCTGGTTAGTACCATTCAGATAGTCTGCCATTGCGGCAAAAAATTGGGGTCCGGCTAGAAGACCCACGTTACCTGGATTAATATTAGCATAACTGTGTCCATGACAATGGCGACTCCAGCGTCGAAATAATGGAATTCATTAGCGACGCACCGAGCTCTAGAGTTCCTCGTGCAAAAATTATTCCTACACTTGCGCAGGCAGTTGCATTTATCTGTAATAACTCATTCCGTGTATACACATCAGATGGCTTTTTGGCCCCCTTAATTGCGTCAAAAGATGCTTCTGCCAGACCTACAACCACACCTGCGTCAAACGTCGTATTACTCAACGTTAGTCCATAAGCTGGCAAAGACCTCGATATAAGCTGGAAAGAAAGAAAGGCGTAGTATAAAGAGAAACGTATCATGAAGGCGAAGCTCAAGGCCCACAATATTTCGGATTAAATATTTTATGTATATTATAGAATTAAATAAAAAAGCAATTAAAGATGAGTCAGTCAAGACTATAACCAAGAATTTAAATTTTCATACTCTGTGCGAGAATAAAATGTATTTGCTGATTAACTACAACTAAATCAATTAGCAGTTAAGTTAAAAATGTAGATTTAGTATTTGAGGAATGCTACTTGTAATCTCTTATATGGATCTGGAGTATGGGTTTCTGATTGGTGAGTAGTAAGGCGCAAAGCCCCTTAAAACGTCTGGTCTCTGAGACACTCAGAGAATAATCATGATGGAAGAAATTGGGACATTGAAACATTTCCAGAGTCTCGTGTACGATAGCAATGTCTATCTGTTCATATTTTTAGTCCGGAAACCGGATTATAGTCCATTGGCTGCTTACCCCCAGGCTTCCCAAGAAAATTATTAGCGCCGGTGACCATCTCTATGTTAGCTTAAGTCAAGGAATCCTTTCTGGTTTCGATATCTTCGGGCCAAAGAGGAAGAAATCTCGCCCCGAAATCTTTTTCCACCAGGAATAACTTTGTCTCGTCCGATTACAACAGCTATTTCAGAAAATAGATTGTTTTTTCATTTTCCCGGACTTTCATCACATTGTGTTCTTTCGATCTATGCTTGATACTTTTAGAGAATCTCAGCTATCCTTCTGCCGACGCAAAATAGTTTTCTCAAATGTAGCCACTGTACCCAGTCCGGTCAAGATCTGGGGTGAAGATGTTCTAAAGCATATCTATTCTTGGTGAGCATGATTTTGGAAAGTCACATCGAGGCAGTCTACCCATAGCGATAACGGTACGTCTTTTTCCAACACGTAATTAATGATGAAGAGATAGGCTGAAGAAATTGACAGATTCAACTGTAACCAAAGTAGTCGTCGAATTTTTGACGTAGGTTGTTGCAGCACATCACCGATAATGCTCAAGCCTTGGCTAGGGTCGGGAGCCGTTATTCGCTGACGTAACGGCTTGGCACCAAAATTGGCTGAATGTGGATATCCCTAAATCTTCCAGCTGGAATATCCCTGCCAGCATTGAAGGATATTCCGTAGCCCCTGTACAATGTTACCACTCTAAAGATTGTTAGTTTGCATAAACGACAGGCATTAAAGTTGATTTTCTTGAAAATCTTTGGCTTATTACGAAACGATCATACCTCTTTGGCAAGACATCCTGGAAACACTTTACCACATTAGGGACAATATGCCTTGCAAAAGCTCTATAGACAGGGAATTTTTCTTGGCGCCCAGATTTTGTTAAACCTTAAGTTACTTAGAAATATTCCCATCATATCTTATCTACAACTAAACAGAGCTACCGTACATTTGAAGATAGGACAAAGTGTTGGAAACTCTGCGAGACGGGTTTCAGATATTGGAACATCGAGATCAATTAGACGTTTGAGCCTAGTTGGAAAGATTTGGTACAAAGGATGATTGTTCATGCTGTCTGGGACACCTTATGTTTTATCATTAACTGATGGAGGTGTATGAACTTCACTAGCGCCTACAGCTCTCACAGTATTTTTGTGTATACCTTATGGTTACTTTGAATTCTATACTAGAATAAGGAAAAACTGATTATATTCATTTTACACACGAAGTTTAGAGATACTGTGATATACATCCTCAGAGAGATTTTTGCCTCAGAGAATCGTAATACAGTAATCATCTTAACACAAAGTTAATCGTTAAATATACATCAAAACGAAGTAGGACCTCATTCTTTTTCTATAACAGCCTGGCATCTTGCAGGCATGCCGAAATGCTGGTGACAAGTCGACCGAGTTCGTCAGATGAGATTGAGTCCCAGGCTTCTCTTATGGCCCTTTTAAGCGTCTGCTGAGATATTTTCGTTCCATTATCAAACTCCGCATATCGAGCTTGAATTTCATCATTACTCAATTTCCGTACAGACTTAATTAGGTTTAAGTCGAGAGAAAAGGGAGGCGACATGATGGGTTCTGCCCCAGCTTGGAGTAAGCCTTCCTTAGTATTCCATGTAGAATGGCAGGGAGCGCCATTTTACATCAGTAAAAGAGATGGATTAGCTTTTCGTGCCGTTATTATCTTAGGTAAAATCCACTCGCAGTAGGTCTCCGAGCTCACTTTCCCCCAAATTTTTTCCCAAACTAGAAAACTACTTTTTTGGTTCCCAGGGAAAGATTCTCAAAACGTCCAGCCATTTCTTCGAACAAACCTAGAAGATAAGCACATCTCGTCAAACTCCTCACCAGTCTAAACTTCGTGGAAATCCCAAATCATCAATAAGCGAGTTGACCTTTCTGGTGACCCACAAAAGTGTGTGTTGACCGCCTGTAATCCAAGATTCGTCGGTCTATAGGACTTGATTCCACTGCTCAATGGTCCAACTTAAGTGAGACCGAGCGAAAAGTAGCCGTCACCTTTTATTTTCTTCGCTGAGCGGGGGCTTACTCTGGGAGACACAACGCTCGTATCCCCTTCTTTCTGGAGCATTCCTGTTTTACTAGGTATGCGATATGGGAACATACACTTGTGAGGGAGCTAAGATAGAGTCTAGTTGAACAGAGAGATATGGTAATGTGAGATTGAATGTAACAAATGTTAATAAAGATGTTGTGTGTGTATTTTACAATTGGGGGAATTCCGAGCCTATTTATACTCCGACATGGTCCGTGCATAGACAGAACAAACACTGAGAACTATGTGTGCTGTGTCTCGCCTAACCATACCACGTGCTCCATCCGGACTTCTGGTCCTCCGTACACTCCGTGACCTCTGTGCATCGGCTCGAACATCACTCCGCTTATGCGTTCTTCATGCCCATCATTTCTGTCTGTGCCAAGCACAACACTCCCTCTGTCGGTGACGACCTTTGCTTGGCTTTCTAATGAATTGCCACAGGTGACTTAGCCTTCGTAAGTGCGTCAGCAAGCTGAAGATTGGATGGAATCTAGGAGACAGTGATTTTCTTCTCCTGATGTTGTTCGCGACAATAGAAGTTTCTGAGTGATATGTGCTTAGAACGCCTATGATTGTCGTGGTTTTTGATGAGTGAGATAGCCGACTGATTGTCGACATGGAGGTTGGTGCATATGGCCCCTTCAATTCGGTCAGTGAGACCCAGTTCCTGGATCAATGACTTAACCCATTGAAGTTGGCGGCATGTCTCGGTGGCAGCTAAGTACTCTGCTTCAGTAGTGGACAGGACGACTTCTCGTTGCAAATGTGACTTCCAGCAAATTGGACCTGATGATAGTCTGACGAGCATTCCAGACGTAGATCGGCTGGTTGATGGGTCGGCTGCAAAGTCTGCGTCCGTGTAGGCCTCTAGAATTGGACGGTGGTTGCTTCGGGCGAATGTTATGCCATGATCGGGGTCCTTAGCAATGTACCGGAGTACTTGGCGTGCAGCTTGCATGTGTTCCTTTGATGGGTTGGTGAGGAATCTTGCGAGATGGTTAACTGCGAACGCGATGTCCGGTCTGGTGTTGTTCGATAGATATTGGAGTCCTCCAATGCAAGAGTTATACTTTGTCTTTTCATGTGGCAGGCATTTCTCAATGTTCGACTCCATCATGCGCTCTATTGGCGTGTTTGCTATTTTGCAGTCTGCGAGACCGTGTCGACTGAGTAGTGTGCGAGCGTAATGACCCTGGGAGAGCTTAAGCGTCACGGTTGATGGGTGGCTGATCTCTATGCCAAGGAACAAATCAGTGCTGACAGTCTTGAGGTTATATTTACGATACAATGCACTCATTAGTCGGTCTATCTTTGACTGATGTGGACTCACTACTTGAAAGTCGTCGACATGCATCAGTACAAAGAGATCCTTTTTACCGTTAGTGTAGAGACAAATGTCCGATGTGGTGGGATATAAGCCTAGTTGGGCGAGTGTTGATCTAGCGTCATCATACCACAGTGCTGCAGCTTGTTTGAGTCCATATAGGCCTTTGCAGAGCTTGATGACATGGCCATCTTTCTCGTATCATTTTGGTAGCTCCATGAACAAGTCTATATTCAGGTCAGGGTTGAGGAACGCTGTTGGTACGTCACCTTGTTTTCTATGCAAGCCAAGCTGATGTGCAAGGACAAGAATAATTCGTCCCGTTTCTGCTCTGGGTGTAGGAGCAAATGTTTCATGGTAATCGATACCTTGTCGCTGAGTGAAGCCCTTAGCCGTGCAGCGAGCCTTGTATTTTTCGATGTCGCCATTGGCCAAATATTTTTTCTTAAATACCCACTTACATTTCATGGGCTTGCGGCCTTGAGGTAGTTGCGACTGTGGGATAATCTCTATGGCGCCTTTTTGCTTAAGCGACTTAAATTCTTCTTCAGCTGCCTTCTTCCAATGTGAGGCTTCTGGACTGGTCATTGCTTGATCCCACGTCTGTGGATCTGTTGATACTTGCGCTGTCTTTCCATGATGCAGGCGATGGTAGTCGACGCGCTTGATTGTTCTACCGCGTTGTGACTTTGTGATGTCACCTTCTGATGAATGTGGACGCTTGACTCCGGCTACTGGTTGAACTGGGTCCCAGCCAGTCATGACTTGATCATATGGTTCATCTTGCTCAGTCAATTCTGCTTCATCGTCGGATGGTTCCTTGTAGGATATGACTTGATCATAAGGTTCATCTTGCTCAGTCAATTCTGCTTCATCGTCGGATGGTTCCTCGTAGGATATCTCCCTCTGATCAGCAAGTTGTTGATCATCTGATATAACTTGAAGGTCTGTCGAATGCGAGGGTGTTGAAGTCAGTGGGGAGCTGGGTTCAGTGTGAACGTCATGCGAATCGAGATGCGGGATTGTTATGGGAGAAGATGGCGCTGTATCATATATTTCTTCGCGTTGTATGTTGATAACTGAGTGATCTGGTGTGGAAGGAGGATTCTCCCTCTGATCCTCTGGAGTTTCTTGATGGGGCGTAGTTGTTCGAGTATTGTGCGAGGGGTATGCTGGATGGAATGATGGTTCTGAGAAAATGGAATCATGATTTGACCAGTAACTGATAGTATTTTGGCGTTCAATTGAGTTTAACCCATCTCCAAAAACTATATCCTCATTAAAAGTTGCATGGGGGGTGATGCCTTCGGACCATTTCCAGCATTGAACTGGAGTCCAGTGGGGATAGTAAATGAGGAAGTTTTTGTTAGTGTTTTTCTGAAAACCTATGAACCAACCCATACTTGCTCTGGGTTCGAATTTGCCTGGTTTCGGGTCGATGAGCTTGTATGCACGACATCCGAATCGTGGGAGATTAGTTAAATCAATTTGGCTTGGATGAGGTTGCTTCAAACCTTGGAGAAAACTTAACAATGGCACTGACTTGGTGCGTAAGCAGTAGAGACGGTTAGTGATGAAGCAGGAATGCTCAACAGCCCATGGCCAGTAGCAAGCAGGCATTTTGGCGTCAATAAGCATGGACCTGGCTTTTCTTAGGATGACCTTGTTAGATGCTTCAGAGGCGCCATTCTGTTCTGGTGTATTTGGAGCAGACACGTCCGTTCTGATATCATGTTAGTCGCAGTATGTTTTGATGCGGGAGAATTCTGATCCACCATCTTTGAAAATGGTGCGAACCCTTTTGCCGAATTGATGGTGTTGGTGTTCAACCCATTTTACTAGTTGGGGTGCAATCTGGTCTTTGGTTTTTGTAGTGATGGCCCATCTCATGCGCGATTTGGCGTCAGTGATGATGACAGCGTATTGATGCCCATTGCATGCTGTAGTTAGCTTACCGACAGTATCAATGAAAACTTCGTCGAGAGGTTCAAATGGTGTTGGTCTTGGTTCGCGTGACACATATCGTTGATCTTTGCTGAGGTGGCAGGTCTCGCAGAGAGTTAGTTCACCGGTGTCTAATCCTTCCAAACCTTTGGAGCATTGGGCTGTCTTTTTCAAAATCTTCTGACCTGTGTGACCAAGTCGCTGATGCCATCGCTGAGCGCTGGTCGTCTTGGGGACTCTAGCTATTCCTGGTGCTGCAATTTGTGGTGGTACATGAGTGTGGTCAGTTAACGGTTGGATGTAATAGACGTTGTTCTTCTGAACGAGTTGGGCAATCGGTATCTGCTGGTTCTGGGAAATGTTTCTAATGAGTTGAGTCATGTTTTTGTTGGGTAATATGGCACTATATTTCTGTAGTCTTCCTGCGGAGATAATGATGCAAGACGAGTGAGGAGAGTAAAGGGATTTACGAAGGTCAAGTAAGACGCCGCCAATGCGAATGCGTGCTGTACCTTGCTTTGTTAAGGATGTGCTTCCGACTGCTTGATCAAACTTTATGGGCTTATGCCTGGTTATCATGTCACGGAACATAGATTCACATGGGACAAAATGGTGCGAGGCACCGGTATCATAGATGGTAAGATGTAAATTGTCAAGTGCGGCTGTAGCAACTATGGCTCCGTCCTCATCTGAGTCGGTGTCAGTTTCCAGATTACTCACCGCATTAGCTTTACCCTTGTTTAGCCCAATGGCTTTTCGTGACCAATACCTTTCGCCTTTTGTCCCGACTGCAAGCTCAGGATGCTGTTTGTAGCATTCCTTGTTCTTGTGGTGGTGTTTGCAAAGCTTGCAATCGTCGTTGGGGTTAGCGTTTTGGCCGATATCGTGAGCCGCCATTGCGGAATTGTGTGGCGGCGGTTGATGAGCCCTATGGCCATCAACTACACGCAGGGTGGACATCATTGTCTCGAGGGTGGTATACCCGTTATTCTCGTTGAGATCTCTAAGGTCCATCCAGGTGCTGAGCCATGGCACATGCTTCGTTCCAAGAACGAAGATGGCGGCAGCCTGCCCTTTGGTGACGTGGTACTCCACGCCCGTCGAAGACTGAAGGACATCGGCTGCCTCATTGAGGCCCTGGAGGTGAGCTTGGAAACGGTTGATATAGTCATCGGCGGAGGAGGCAAATTTGGTCCGAAGGAACGTCTCCAGTGAGCGCGCATACGGTGCCGTTACTGTTTCCTTCCTGGTGTCTGCGATGCTGTCGTATAATTCTTTTGCCGTCATCTGATCGTATGACCGGGGACACGTCGCCGAATCCAGGCGGTTAATTATGATGTTTTTAGCCGAGATTTCTCCCAGCGTCCAAACCTCAAGATCTCGAAGATGTGATTCGAGAACAGCGTTGAAATTGTCGTCATCTTTACTCATATGAGTCGTGGGATCGATGGGACGAGAGATTGGGCGAATGCCGGGAAAGTTGTGGAACACATGTCCAATGACATTGTTCTTGGCGAGCTTAGCTTGAAGACTGCTCTTCCACTTGGCGAGTGGAACATCCTGGGTCAGAACCACCTTTGATGTGTCTCGGTGTATTGATTGGTACATTCCGTTCGTATGAATGAATGTCTAGATCATATCATTAGCAATGCTCATCTATGAATGGTACTGCGCCGGGCTCATAACCTGAAATAAGTTTTCAACAATTCATCGAATTCCAAGAATGACATTACAGTGACTTGAATCACGCTATTTTCGTCTTGCACCCAAAAATAATTACAACATATGAAGGGTAGGACGACCCCGATTATCCACCATCGTATCCGGGAGGATCTCGGCCCCAATAAGCAGGCTTGATACTGGTGTCCGAGCTGGCGACAGATTTCTGCTAATTTCTTCACCGTCTGATATGATTTCACTAGCATTAATTCTTGACGTTCCCCTCTTATTAAGACTCATTAGCTCGCTCTTGTCACTATTTATTTGAGCTTTAAGATCCACTATAACGGTCGCTAGCTCGTTGTGACTTTTCCTTAATTCAAGTTGCTCGGAGCGCAGATCGTTCACCGTAGAAACCAGCCTCTTCAGTTCTGTGGCCATTTCTTGAATGTCGTCTGATGATAGATTCGTACTCCTGTAGCTGACCGATTCTGCTCCTGGTATCTCGGTCTCCTCTTCAATCTCAGGCAGGAGGCGTCGATTTCGGTCCGGCGTCGTGACTTCTATAGTCAAAGGCCCTTGAGGAGAAGGAGAAAGCAAGCGAGGTCTCTTGTTTGGTCCAGAGCGTGTCACCGATGCAGCGCGAGTTGAACGAGAAGGCGGAGAGGTCGACAGGGTTCACTTGTTTTTGGATTTGGCTGCCATCCTCTCTTCTCTTTCTGCCTGCTCAATTTTGCGAGAGGTCTGGAGAAAGGAGAAAGTAGAGAGATCGCTAACTTCCAGCTCGTACATATAAGTGATCACAGATCAGTAAAGTTTTGGATTTGTTTGGAGGGGGGGGCCTTTTTCTTTCGTCAGGATTCAATGGGAAGGATGTGGGGACTAAGGATAACTCCGACCGAATGGTCCGTGCATAGACAGAACAAAAATGACAAACACTGAGAACTATGTGTGCTGTGTCTCGCCTAACCATACCACGTGCTCCATCCGGACTTCTGGTCCTCCGTCCACTCCGTGACCTCTGTGCATCGGCTCGAACATCACTCCGCTTATGCGTCCTTCATGCCCATCATTTCTGTCTGTGCCAAGCACAACAATTCCGAATAGCTTTCTTACCGACGTTATAGTGAGAAGACTGCACCGTGGCAAATTCTAAGTGGGTCATAAACTGAACGACTCGTGAACTGCGAACAAAATATTCTAGCTCATCAGCTTGATTCTCACTCAAGACTGGAGGTCGACCAAGACTCCTGGCTTCTGAAAGGTCACCACGTTCGCATGCGTAGTGAACTTGTCTCTGACTTAGTCCCCCATTCATGAGCGATGTCAAGATACGAAAGCCCGTTCCCTTGAAATGTCTGGATTGCGACCCGCTTATCCCGATTGAATTCTGGCGACGAGGTCTCTTCGAAGACTGATGGGTGTGAAAATTCATTTCGACTTTTTAAGTTGTAGGATCTGATTTGGAGTAAGAAGTGGGAAAGTATTGGTCAGGTTTTCATGGCTGCAAAATTTGAAAGGTAAAATTAAGATTGATCTCAAAGATATGATCGCAGGCTCAGGAGATGGATTGAAAGTGCACCAAGTGTGCGATTTAGTCTGAATCTGCTAGCCCTTTTTGGAATGATGAGCAGAATAATGCAAGGATAACGCCTATAATTCCGAGATTTAAGGTTTAACAATCTTTAGGGTTGAGACACTGTAGTACAGTCGTCCCTCTCTAAGTCGATAACCTCGGTAGACAAGAAACCTGTCAAGTTATAGAGGTTATTAAGTTAGGGAATACAGCACCCCTAAACATAAACAAAGCCCCTAGTGTTACAGAATTAGATCCATCTTTCTATATACAAAGGAGACTTGTTTCCTCCAAAACATTTTTACGACAAAAGCAATTACCATCTGCTACACTACTCTAAATTCTATAAATATATGCGAACACATAAAATCCGCTTATCAACTTCCATTCGACATATCTTCTAAACTACTTTCACTCACCAATGAGCAGAAACTTGAAATCTGCAATTATTTCAAGATTCACCCCCAAACCAATCAAACTCAGCTTGCCAAATGGGCCCAAGATAATTTTAATCTCCCTACACCTCCCTCGCAGGCTACTATCAGCGCTATCCTCAAAAAACGCCAGACAGAGGATTATGCAAATGCTTCGACATCATCTAGAAAGCGTAACCGTAAAGTCCAGTCCCCTCAGCTTGAGATTGCACTATACAACTGGATCATCCAATGCCAGTCTCGCTGCATCATGATAAATGGAGAACTAATCAAAGAGAAAGCTCGCACATTCGCTAATAAGCTAAACCTGGGAGAGAACAGCCCGGAGTTTTCAAATGGATGGCTACAGAAATTTCAACAGCGCCATGGCTTCAAACAATTTAATTCCATGGGGAGAGCAGTTCTGTTAATTTATCACTTTTGGAAGAACAACCAAAAATTGTTAAAAAGCTCAAAGAATTCCGACTCCAAGATATTTACAACATGGATGAGACAGAGCTCTTCTATCGCATGGCTCCCGATCACACCATTGCACAACACCAGATAAGTGGTTTGAAAAAGGACAGAATTCGCCTGACGATTGCCTTTACTGCCAATGCTGATGGGACCCATAAACTTGAGCCCTTTATCGGAAAAGCTTAGAAACCAAGAGCATTTGGAAAGAAAACTGGCGAGCAACTTGGTTTCATGTACCGAAACAATTCTAAAGCTTGGATGACTGGATTTCTATTCAGAGAATGGTTGCAAAAAGTGGATAAGGAAATGGTAGCAAAAAATCGCAAATTTTACTTCTTGACAACGCACCATCCCATGGAGCAAGTGACTTGGAACTTAAGAACATTGAACTATTAATGCTGCCGCCAAACACAACCTCAAAGATGCAGCCTATGTATGCAGGAATAATTGCTGCCTTTAAACGACGATATCGCAATTTCCAATATCGCCAAGTGCTTAGCAACGATGAAAACAATGACATTGACATCTACAATGTAAATCAATTGCAAGCAATGCGTTGGGCTAGGGCTGCTTGGCAAAACATCAGTCAAGACACCTTTGCAAATTGCTTCCGACACACAGGTTTGTTTGATGGTCATCCTGATTGTCCAATCATCCCGCCAGTGATTGATCATTCATGTGAACATCAAATTGAAGTTGAAATACTAAATACAGTTACACAGCTTTCAATTCGCAATCCTATGTCAATTCAGGCCCTTCTCAATCCAGTAGAAGAGAATGACTGCTCAGAGATTCTTTCAGATGAGGAACTGCTTTAGATTGCTCTTCCAGCTGATGAAACCGAAGATAGTTTGGATTCTACTCCACTCCTTCCACCACCTGTTTCTGATAAGGAAAAGCTTAAAAGCTTGAACATAGCCATTAATCTTCTAGATTTAGCCATCCCAAAACATTATACTGCCTATAAATTACTTCACAGTATTCAATCAGAAATTCGTTCCTCTAAAAAATTCCAGCAAACTAAATTGGATAAATATTTTAAATAAAACTATAAATAAAAAAGATTTTTTTCCTAGTATTTATATACTCCAAAAGGCAATAATTTTCAAATTTTTATTGAGTAATATGTTAGGGTGGTTATTGAGTTATGGGATACCGACTTAGAGAGGGACGACTGTACACTGCCTTCCCCTAAATTTTATCCTCGTAGTATTATTACTGGGATCTAAGCTGCCATTGGTAATGGCGCCAATACATAAATAGTAGTGACCCCTGTTAAAAATCTCAAATTTTGTACGAGAAAGTCTTGACGCCCGAAAGTTCGTCTCGATGCTCAACTTGTATCAAATATAGGTCTAAGCCTAATTAAGCCGGATTTTACGGTAAGCATTTATACATTTTATATCTATCTATTCGGATTTTACGCACAAAGA
The DNA here is from genome assembly GCA_028751805.1 of Podosphaera xanthii. Taxonomy (NCBI): domain Eukaryota; kingdom Fungi; phylum Ascomycota; class Leotiomycetes; order Helotiales; family Erysiphaceae; genus Podosphaera; species Podosphaera xanthii. Next base: position 2,135,936 of record JAPWIX010000012.1, on the reverse strand, counting down.
ATTCCTCAAATGCCTGTCAAATATCCTTGAATTTGATTTCATTGATCTGATTCGGCGCCTTTGAAGGCCAATGCAGGAATCTACGTAGCCAAATTATTTACTTAAAGGGAAACCTTCCGATAAGGTCGGATGGTGCAGTGGTACACCGTCCAGACCATCCTCCCAAGTAGAGTCTGGGTAGCTTGGACACTAGCCCCAGTTGAGACAGGAGAAAGCTGGTTCGAAGCGGGCAAGAAAGACCCTTTCCACATTTGTCGCCTGGTCAAGCAGTGATAATAATAATGGCACACTGGATAGTCGTGGATGGCTGAATTGCGTTTGTATAGCGGACTTGTACGGTTGATGATTGAAAGGGCTGCGAGGCGCCTGACTTTGAGTTACGTCATCAAATGATATTCGGATGTGGGCGTCCCTTAAATCAAGTTGACTTGTCGCTCCAGGTACCATACCAGCGTCATTCATGTCATAGCTTCAAGGTTGCATACACAAGAATTATTTTTTAAAAAAAGAGATGCGAGCGCTGGCTTTTCGGTCGACGCTGGGAAAGTCGAGCATTTCTTTCCATAGCTTCTACAGTAAAACTTCTCTAACACGATAGTGGGTCCCGGCATAAGTGTTGAAAATATTCATTGTAACTTGCACTTTTATATTTGCAACACTTACCCTTACAGGTCATTTTGCGTGCAGGGGTAAGTATTGCAAATATAAATGGATGAATTTCAGTGAATATTTTCAACACTTATACCGGGACCCACTATCGTGTTACAGAAGTTTTACTGTAACAACTAAATTGAGATCAGAGTATCCTTGTAAACAATTGCTTGGAAGCTTTCCACCGTCCACTCCCCACTCTGTCCTTCAAGTTTAAATGAGGCACCTCATTCCTCTCGTATATCCCAGGCGGATTTCTAAACTTGAGATTCCCTTCGGGTGGTACATGTGATGGTTTAGACGAAGAATATGGGATCAACAGTTGTACATGATTAAAAACGCGAAATCTACGGTTTAACGCAAATTTACTGGTTTCGCCTATGCACGAAAAAATCTCCTCAGGCTTGAACACGAATTGCCAGTCCGACAAGTTGAGCAACGTTAGCTTTTAAATTTTATGTGTATAGTAGGTTATTTGTCATTGAGTGTTAACAAGTCGCATTGGCGCAATGGTAGCGCGCAAGACTTCTATCTTCATTCGAATAGTTATCTTGAGGTTGTGGGTTCGAGTCCCACATGCGATGGCAGTAAAACTGGTGGTTGCTCGAATTTTGCTCGGCGGAGCGTCTGAAGTTTCAGTCGGCTTCTTCGCCACGCTGCGCCGATTGTAGATGTCGAATATGTCATCGCGTGTCGTAAGGAAATAAGAAGAGAAATTTACCCAAGTCGCATCCACACTCAAATATCCTATCTTTTCTCTAAAGCCTTCACCTTTCGTCCGACTATACAGTTCTCAAACCGATACACCTGTACACTGTCCCACCATAATTCGTAATGATCAAACTCTTCTTTGATCTTGATGGCATACTTACCGAAGTTTTTTTACACTCTCGCGTATCAACTAAACGCCCTTGTTATAGGCACCCGACGGTGACTTTAAGACTTGGTGCACATAGTCGAAGGAAGTTTTATATGTTTTGAAAGCAAATTTCTCCGAAAAAGTATATATACATATGAAGGAAAGAGACAATTGGTAATGTGGCAACAGCGGCGAGCTAGAGAAGGAAGGATACTAGACTGCTGCAAAGGTTATCAAATCTGAGGTGTGTGGGCATCGAGACGTAACATGACACAAGATTGATTGATTGAATTCATGACGTATCAGGCACAAGCCCTGTACACAAGAGGCGTGATAGGGTAATCAATCCCTCGAGACTCTAAACTACCTTATTCTCTGCCTATTGCTAGCCAGTAGTTGCTTAAAAAAAGTTCCGGAGGCTCGACGCCCTGCATCTTCCTTTTCTTCTCCGCCGCGGACGTCCACGCAACAAAGAGATTTCCCAACAGTACGCCGACTCGCGCCGAGTACCATCGTCACGACCGAAGTTGCATGTCTCGCCTCCAACAAAGAGGCGCAGCTAGTTTAAAAAGTGGTGGCAACACATAACCGAGCCGAAAAACTTTGGCACACACAACACTCCCAAAGTCTAAAATTCCGCCGTAATATTAGACATCCTCCCTTCGAGAACCATCTCGTCTCTTTTCCTTGCCAAACTCCTTATCTCTCCGTTTCCCGAAGATTCTTACCGTAACCTGGCCTTGCAAAGCCATTACAACCTCTCCATCTTTGTGCCCTCCGACTTTCTTCCTCCGTCGGTTATTCGTAGCACCGTGGGTTTGTAGATGGAGGAGCGCCGAAGCAGCGCTGAAGATCGCGATAGACCGGTCGTCCAAGAATTTGGCGAGGTTCGTAGTTCGATACTTCAGGAAGTGGACGGCGGCGGATCGATAGAAGTGGTCTCTTCGGGTTGGATTGACTGAGGATGGTGAAGCGTATGCGTTGGTTTCGATATGGTTGCGACTCTTCTTGGCTATCTCAGATATGCAGTGAACATACTGAGCGATTACAGCCGGGACTGCGTGAAGGTGAAGAGTTCGTTTTTGCAAGCCAACATCACGCGAGATGATGTAGTGGACCATCAATTTAGTCATGTTCGTGCGGAAATTCCCGTAGCCCGAATCCCTACGACAAAGTAAAGTTGAAAATTTGGAGACTATTTCCCGCGCGATCGATACCGTTTGGTGATGAATCATGCTTGGAAAAACTTCAAGATCTTTTTTTTACCTCTGTTTTCCCCAGGGGTGAGTACTTACTCTATAACAGGGGTAAGAAGTGTAGCCCCACATTCTGTGTAATTTACATGGGCTATCCCTGACATTCCGACTTTAGCGCTACAAAAATGGCTAGACTAAGGCAATAAGGCAACCGAGGCATTCCTTCTTCCTTGAACCTTCTCTCTTATGTTCGATAGTTGCACAGCATCCTCGTACTACACTAAATCGGTTGACACGACATATCGAATAACCTATATCCTCACGATAAACTGCGAAGAAAAATGAGCACCCCAGCATCTCCCACTACTCCAAGATCACCGAGCCAGCTTTCTAGGGATCAGCGAGTCCAGATATACACGTTACGTGGCCTTGGTTTTACTCATCTCGCCATCGGTAATCAACTCGGTATCACCGAAAGAAGGGTACAATATGCCCTTGCAAGGCAATGTCTGACGCCCAAAAAGCGAAATGGCCGACCCCACGCCTTAAACGCTCAGCAGGAAGTTGGGCTTGAAGAGTTTGTCACGTCTTCAAGTGAGGCCCGCCAGATGAGCCACCTGGAGCTTGCTGCTAAGTTTTCCCACTGGAATTGTGGCCAAATCGCAATTAAAAGTGCTCTTGAGAGAAGAGAGTTCAAGCGTTGCATTGCTCAAGCGAAGCCTACTCTAACGCCTGCACATATGAGGAAAAGATTAGAGTGGGCGGAAGAACACTCTTCTTGGACACCTGAACAGTGGTCCTAAATTCTTTGGTCTGATGAGACTTGGGTCACTGGTGAACGTCACACAAGAGTATGGGTTTCGAGGAAGGTGAGTCCAGATCTCAGCCATGTATCAACTGCATTAATCTAGTTTTTTAGCCCGAGGAGACATATTATCACACTTGCCTGGTTCGAAAAGGTCCTCGAAAGCGTGGTTGGATGTTCTGGGGCTCCTTTTATGGGAACCAGAAGTGCCCCGCCCTCTTCTGGAGTAGGGATTGGGGACTATAAAAGCGGAGAGTTACTGCCAGAGGATTGTTCCTTTAATCCACGCGGCAACACAACCAATTGACTCTCACGGCCCTCTTCTCTTTATGCAGGATGGTGCTCCTGCCCATTCTGCTCAACGAACGAAAAGAGAGCTGTCATCAAGGGGGGTAGATTTCATAGTCTGGCCGTCATATTCCCCAGACCTGAATCCAATTGAGTCAGTGTGGGATATGATGAAATCCCATATTGAAGAGCACCACCCAGAATTTGATTCTGGTAATCCATCTGAGGAAGTGCTTCGTAATGCAGTCCTAGAGGCATGGGAGTCAATTTCTCAGGAGCAACTGGCTACGCTTGTAGAGAGCATGCTAGAAAGGTGCCAGGCAGTCATCAGAGCAAGAGGAGGTTCGATTCCTTATTAATGATGCTTAATTATTGGTAAAAATGTATTTAATACTTGATAAAAGCTAGCACTTTTGAATAGAATATCATCATTTCAACGAGTTACATGGATCTCCTACACTTCTTTTATCACGCAAAATTTCCCATACAAATAAGGTTCAGCTATTGTCGGATTTGGTATGGTCAAAATATTGCAGCCAATGGCATATTGTATAATCCCTGTCAGATCTTGGCATTCAGGGGTTTCCTTCACTATTTACCCCTGCAATAGAGTATGCTGAAAACTTAGCCTGGGGGTAGAGTAAACATACAATCCCTTGATCACTTGATTTGACACAATGTTGCAACCCACAGTACCGATGTGTGAGGAAGCGGAGGAATTCATGTACATGCGCTAGTATACATGTAAATTAACGAGGGAAACAGCACGATAGAAGAGGGGTAAAAGACTAATCAAGCGCCAAGCAAGAGTGGGCTCAAGAGAGTTGTTCACGTAGTTTTCTTCTACTTAAATGTTTATCGTAGCGATGATTCTTACATTGTGATAGATCGGGTACAGAAGTCTTAAAATCCACTGTTGTCGCTGATTATCAATCGTTAATTTACCAGAATATCCACAGGTACGGCCATGGCTGTTTTACGTATTGGTTATGTTCCAGAACACTTTTCTACACCAATTCATTTTTCTCAGAAATACTTTGGTCTCGATGCCCAACTTATTTCTTTCCCGTCCGGAACGGGTCACATGATATCATCTCTACAGTCTCGGGAAATTGATATTGGAATTGGACTGACTGAGGGATGGGTCGCTGGCCTTGGAAAAGAGAAGTTGGAAGGTGATGGTGGTTACCGAATTGTGGGAACCTACGTCGAAACACCATTATGTATGTCGATTCCTCTCTATTTGTGGTTGGTGAGGGCATGCGATCAAATAGACGTGCTGACGTAATTAATGCCTGTAGGCTGGGCTATATCAACGGGCGCCCAACGCTCGATCAATGCTATCTCGGATATTAAAGGCCGTAAATGTGGTGTATCGCGCATTGGAAGCGGTTCGTACGTCATGAGTTACGCCCTCGCACTTGAACAAGGCTGGCTTGCGGAAGATACCACGATACAGCCATTCGAGTTCGTTCCTCTCCAGACGTTTGAAAAGCTTCGCAATGCGGTCAACGACGAATCCGCCGATTTTTTCATGTGGGAAAATTTTACTAGCAAGAAATACTATCAAAATGGAGAAATTAAAAAAATCGGTGAGATTTACACTCCTTGGCCATCCTGGATGATTGTAGCCTCTACTACCATTCCGAATTCGGATGCTCGGTTGGAAGACCTATTTGAAAAGCTGAACAAAGGAGTGGAATATTTTAATAATCACAAAGAAGAAGCCGTGGAATATATCAGCACACATCTAGATTATAGTGCAGAAGACGCAAGGAGCTGGTTGACTACGGTAGAGTTTGCGAACTACACAAAAGGAGTCGATATAGATGTCATCCAAAAGACTTATGACACTTTAGTAAAAGCTGGTGTCCTGGGTGATAATGGGTTAAAAGTCAATGATATGGTTGTCAATAAACGGATTACAAGTCAGTAACTGCAAGGACGAAAAAAGTCGTCTTGCGCCGTTTTTTTGGACAGTGAAGCAAACTTAAGAGTGTTGGAATATTAGTGTTTGCACGCGTATTTGATCATGTAATGTCGATCAGTTGGTTAATTGTAAATAAACAGAGCTTCGTATTAGTTCTAGAATAGACACTCGTCATACTTTTTCTTCATTCGATTCGATCAATTGAATACATTAGTACTTTGCACCGACACTGATCAGTAGTCTGCAGATCAGTCAGGTTATAGATACCGAAGAGCCGGCAGTAGTGTAGGCTGAGAAATCATGGACGGTTGAGCAGTAGTACTTTGCGTGAATCTCGAACTAAGTTATATTACGCTTTAGTAATAGTGCCTCGCGCAATTAATTCTCTCATTAAATTCAGTATCACGGACAGTTGAGCAGCAATGCTTTGCGTGACTTTTTGTCAGTCATTTAATTGAATTTCTCATAAACTTCAATTGGATCAAATATGTCTACGAAAGATTTGCCCTCCGACTCAAACGATAATCAAGAACCTCCTCAACTGGACTTTTCGGAGCCCTGGAATAAATCACAGCTAGACGTCGCGACAAGCGAGCAAATCTGGCAGTACATAAGGCTAAGATAAACTGACTACGAAGAGTGGCATATTGCAAATACTGAACTTTATGACTCTTATCGGATTGACATCATAAATTTTGAGAGACATCACTTCGAAAAAGTTAAAAATGAGACAAAACTACTGCGAGATTTCCTGCGTAAAAATGGGGTATTTGTCCGTAAAGCAGGAAGACTAATAGCTGGCGAAATGGTGAAAGCGCTTCATGAGCCAGAGACATGGCCACTCGACGACAAAGAAAGACCGCAATTGACGGATAATTAACCCCAGCAAAATTCTAGCTCTAGTCTCACCCAAAAATTTTTCCGGCGAAACGGGAAAATAGGCCAAGAAGAGGAAAAAGATAATTCTTGGGGTCAATATACAGATACCAAGGCCACGCGTCAGCTACCTGTTCGAGTGAGAGAGAGTCTGTTGCGTGACCAAACAGACTACCAAGAACGCCAAATTTTTAGTTACGGAAAAGAGCTTCTAAATATTTCTAGGCTGTATACAAATGAGCAAAAGTACTCAGGAGAGAATGATAATTTTGATCATAAGTTTTCGATATTTAAAGATATTTGCGATAGATGTGACCTTCCTCGTGAAGCACAAATAAAGGCGTTTCCCACTATGCCCAAAGTTGCAGCGCTTGACTTTAACTATACTAGCTGTAAAAACAATACCAGCATCACTTCTTTTGCTGAGCTATATGAAGAAATCCGATCCTACTTTGAAGGGGCTGAACATACAGTGACCAGCAAAACTGTTCGAATGTTTTGTAACTTTCGCTTGTAAGCCTCATAAAATTTTATCTGCTTGACCAATTCACAAAATTTTTACATTAATAAAAAATTCCAATTCTGTGGTTTCTTTTGATATAAATTAGATGATGTGAATCGAAAATTTGGTGGAGTAATCGCGATTGAAAGGGCGTTGGTCATTCGAACAGTTTTGCAGGGGGGTATGGGGAAATTTTTGAACTGGTAATTTAGTACTTTACATGCCCACCTTTCGCCTTAATCACTGCATCTATGCGCCTAGGAAGACTCTCTATCAGCTTCTGACATTCCTCTGCAGGAATCTTTGCCCATTCATCCTGAACTCTGTCCCAAAGCTCCAGGATCCCATTTGGCGGTTGGCGGTAATCCTTGAGTCTTTTCTTGATGTAATTCCAGAGATGCTCGATGGGATTAAGATCAGGGGAGTTTGCTGGCCAAGGGAGAACGGCGAGAGAATGATCTCTGAGGAATTGTCTGGCCTTCTTCGAGGTATGCTTTGGATCATTGTCCTGCATGAAGATAACGGATTCGGGGGTTTTACCGTATTCCACCAGCGTTTGTAGGAGATCCTCCTCCAATATCTCAGTGTATAGATGCTGGTCCATCAACCCATCAATCTTACACATGTTTCCCGTCCCTCCCACAGCATACAGCCCCAGATCATAATATGACCGCCACCAAATTTGAGGGTCTCCTCTACCTCTCTCTCTATCAACCCTCGTCCTCGCCTTTTCCAGGTCCAAGATCTTCCATCTGACTGCAAGCGATTTATCTTCGTCTCGTCTGACCAAACTACACGCTTCCAATCATCTGTAGTCCAGTACTTATGGGCCATAGCAAAGTCAAGACGGTCCTTCTTTTGCTTTGCTGTTAGTTTTGGCTTTTTCTTTTCACAACAGCTTTTAACCCTGCTTTTTTGAGGGTCCGTCGGACTGTATCAACAGAGATAGAGCAATTTTTCATGTCCCTGATGTTTTGGGCAACTTCGGCAGCGGTATCGGCCTTACCGAATGTTATGGTACGGACGGCATGACGAGTGTCATGCTCGCTGAGCAAACAAGGTCGCCCTCCTAAGTTCACCTGAAGATCTGGACGGTGTCTCTTGCGAATACATGAAACGGTAGAAACTGAGACATTGCATTCTCGAGCTGTTGAACGGATGGAAAGTCCATGGTCAAGGTGGTGAAGAATGACATCAATTTTTGATTGAGATAGAGGCCTCATGATAAAAAAAGATTCGAGTAACAGTAGAAAGTGATTATGTGCTGTAAATGATTACAAACTCAACCTTTCATGAAGACCTACAGTGCTCCTGATGCCTAGTTATACTTTCCCCACATCCCCCCTGCAAAACTGTTCGAATGACAAACGCCCTTTCAATCGCGATTACTCCACCAAATTTTCGATTCACATCATCTAATTTATATCAAAAGAAACCACAGAATTGGAATTTTTTATTAATGTAAAAATTTTGTGAATTGGTCAAGCAGATAAAATTTTATGAGGCTTACAAGCGAAAGTTACAAAACATTCGAACAGTTTTGCTGGTCACTGTAAATCGGGCTAACTGGCCAACAGCATAACTGATATCCGGCCTTGTATTGTTTGCAAGGTAAATAGTTGAGCCTATAATTTGTCTGTAGAGCTTGGCTTCATCGGCTGTGCAGTCATGGTCGCCATCTTCATTTTTCAACACAGTTTCTGCTGGGATTGGCAAATTGCTTGGATTGAGCATATCCATCTTCAGTTTTTCTAATAGCTTCACGACATACATTTCTTGATGAATAAAATATTTTCTTTCGGTTCGATTTCTATCAATTTGAAAACCCACGAAAAGCATAGCTGGACTGAGGTCTTTACACTTCCGTCTTCTGAAGATTTTCTCTTTTGTCATCACGAATTCCTGCTTTGGGTCAATGATCATCATATCATCAACAAATAGTAGTATGTACACCCCCTTTTGTTGAAGACAGAATAAGTTTGGGTCTGATGATGATGAAATTGTGCCAAGGTCTTCGAAGAAGCTTTTCACGGCTAGGAACCATTCTCTAGGAGCCTGTTTCAGCTCATACAAAACATTTGAAGCTCGAGGTGATAGTCGTGTTCGTGTCCTGAGATTTTAGGTTCCAGAAGTGCAAAAAATTTAGGAATTTTCATGAATTATCTTGCTTAATTGTTGGATTGAGAAAGGCAGTATCGACATCAACGTGGTCAATCTCCAAATCTTCGGCAGCAACTTTGGCCAAGAGTGTACGCAGTGTTGAACAACGCACTACAGTCGCGAAAGTTTCGAGATAATCGCTACCGTGGACCTGTTCAAATCCTCTTGCAACAAGTCGGGATTTTCGTCTGGCGATCGAGCCATCTTGATTCCATTTGTATTTACATACCCATTTTGAAGAGATTAGTTTCTTATTAACACGAGGATCATTTTTACAAATAACATAAGTATTAGTGACTGTCACAGATCAAGATATCGAAGCAATGTGCATCCGAGTAAATGATGGTAAATTAATAATCTAACTATGAAGAAATATCTAATATAATGATGAATCCTCGTTGTGAGGTAACTAATAGAGGTCTTTATACATTTTAACCCTCAACCCTTAATTACTTCCTCCTCATTCTCGTAACCTTAGGAGTCTTCTCGAAGATTCCAGTCATTTCATCAGAGCTGCTTCACAAGCGGCTGTTTGCTTGTGCACGGAGCAGGATAATAGAATCTTCTCGAAGATCCTAGTTGATACATCAGAGTTAGTTCATGAGTAGCCGCCTACCTGCGCACAGACTAGAATTAGAGAATCTTCTAGATCACTCTGGTTGATCTACCAGTCCTCAGGGCGCTATGAAAGCATACGCTGACTAGCGCATGCTACAGGTAATTATTGGCTAACTAGCCGTTACAGTTCCCCCCCTCATACAGAAATCTCCTTTCCTCTTTTGGCTCTTCGTTGAAATAAAATGTGTGGTTCTGCAGGACCTACATATGCTACTGCGTTTGAGGTTGGTGGTCCATCATTACTATTAATTGGCCCATATATTTGCTCAAATTTTTCAAGCGCCGCTGTATCTTTGACATGTTCTATTGGTTCCCAGGTTGGATCAACCCAACCTACCCATTTCACTAGAGCTTGCCGAAAATTTCCTCTACCCCGACGGACTGTCCTAGCCCGCAATATAGCTTCAACTTCAAACTCAGGTTCATCTAGATCATCCAAAAGCGGGGGGTTCTGCGCGTCGTCACGGACTTGACTTGGAAAAGGGTCGTTACCTGCCCGTTTAATTAACTCCACATGGAATCGTTTATGAATATTTCCTGGCACGTTTAACTCAACTGTAAGTGCATCGGGTACTGCCGTTACTTCGTACTTCGCGTGCTGCCATGCAAGTTTCTTTGAAAGTTGAGGCGTTTTGATATTTCGCAAGTCAAGCCAGACCTTATCTCCAACTTTAAAACTTTCAGGTTGACGTCGGTGTCGATTTGCTGTAGATTCATATCGTTGTTGAGCTGACGCCATTGCTGCTTGTGCAAACTCTTGCGCGTTTCTTAGCCGTTCGACAAATTTGATAGCAGACAAATTTCCTGGGTGACGAGAACTTTCATCTTTAGATCCCGTAGGCTCCATAATGGGATCAAAGTCGTAACCGTGTCGCAAGAAGAACGGACTAACTCCGCCGATCGCAGAGTTTGGGCGAGAATTTAGAGCCAGTTGGGCCATAGGAAGCAGTTCCATCCAGTTATCCTGTGCATAACAAGTAAATACTCGTAAGTACTTGTAGATTTCTTGATTTGCACGTTCGCTGGCGTTAGATTGCGGGTGATAAGAAGTGGTCAATCGTTGCGTTATCCCAGTTATTTGACAGAAGGTTTTCCAAAAATGACTCGTCCAATCACTACCCCTGTCGCTAGTTAAGTATCGTGGGAATCCGTGATGACGGTAGTACCGATCAACAAAGATTTTGGCGCAATTCTCAGCACTCATTGAATTAGTCCCAAAAATAAAGATGTCCTTAGAAAGACGATCGGTAATCACCATCAAGTTTGTGCAACCATTTGAAGGCGGCAAATCAGTAACGAAATCAATTGTCAAGTCACTGCCAATACGCTCGGGTATAGGTAGTGATCGCAAGAATCCCGCTTTCGCTTCACGCCATACTGTCGATCGTCCACAGATATCACAATTTCGAATAAATTGCCGAACAGAATCTCTTAATTTTGGCCAAAACCATCGTCGAAGAACCATGGCTACCATAGTATCCTTTCCAGGGTGACCTGTCAACTGGCTGTCGTGTATACGCTGCATTATAGCTGTTCTGAGAGGTTCGTAATTTGGCACCCATATTCTGTTTTCTCTGCCTCTAAGAACACCGTCAGCTGCCACACTACATTCAGCTATATTGGCTGATAGTTTGTAGGCAATATCAGGAGGAAATGCACGTTCACCCGATTGAACTGCATCGCGCGCTCGTCGCCAATCATTGTCAGACTCAATACCTGATTTCCAAAGAATTTGTAGCTCATCGTCGTCAAATAATCTCGCTGAAGCGGCTGGGTCGACATGCTGATCTAAACCGTCATCTCTAGTTTCAATAGTTGCCGGATTAACCTTTACAGGTGGTAGTAGTTGCATAATACGCCCAGCTGCGCGTTCATCGCTGATACCAGAGGGCTTATCTTGGTCACGTCTAGACAGAGCATCAGGCCGCTCACAGGCGCTACCCGGTCGCCATTTTAGAGAGAAGTTGAACTTCTGTAGCACATCGTTGTAGCGAACTTGACGTTCATTCAAGAGACGTTTTGATGTGAAGTATTTCAAATTTTCGTTGTCTGTTAAAATGGTGAAGGGCTTTATAACTGACGTCAGCTCAGGTTGCCACTCCTGCAGGCATGATATGATTGATAACATTTCTCTGTCATGGTTTGGGTAATTAACTTCAGCGCTAGTTAATCTTCTCGAATGATACGCGACTGGGCGAAGTCTCCCTTCATCGTCCACCTGTGAAAGACAACCTCCTAAGGCGTAACACGAACTATCACCTTCCACCACTGTCTCTCGTTCTGGATCCCATTGCGCTAAAACTGGTTTAGTGGCAAATATTTCTTTTAATTTTTCAAAGGCTTGATTCTCTGCTTTACCCCAGCGCCATATTGCATTCTTCTTGGTTAGAGCTGTTAGCGGCTCTGTAATTTCTGAGAACTTGTCGACAAAGCATCTATAAAAATTGGCAAATCCGAGAAAAGATCGCACTCCTTTGACTGTTGTTGGAGGCTGCCATTCCACGATTGCTTTAACTTTTGACGGGTCAACTTTTATGCTCTCTCCCGCCCGTATTATGAAACCCAAGTATTTCACCTCTTTGCACAAAAAATTACATTTGTCGATATCTAAATATAGGCCGGCTTTTTTCAGCTTGTTCAGAATACGTCTTACTCTTTCCCAGTGTTCCTCTTCGGTACCGCTTGTATAGATCAACACATCGTCCATGTACGCAGTTGCGTCTAGGTCTAAATGCTCTCGCAACTGTTCGTTAATGTATCGCTGGAAAGTCGCGGGCGCGTTAATCAGACCAAATGGGGTCACCAGCCATTCAAAAAGACCCAACCTACAACGAAAGGCTGTCATCCATTCGTCACCTTTCCTGATTCGAATACGATGAAATGCCGATTTGACGTCTAGCTTCGTGAACCACTTTGCTTTAGAAAGCTGACGTAGAGTTTCCTTAAAAAGTGGGAGAGGGTAACGGTCTGGTATAGTAATCGCATTCAATCCACGATAATCCACGCAGAAGCGAAGACCCCCACTTGGTTTCCTAGCAAACAAGACAGGAGCTGCAGCCGGTGAGCTACTAGGTCGAATCCAACCCTTTCTCAGTAAGTCTGTTAATGTCTTTCGTAAAACAAGTAATTCCTCGCGAGACATGTTGTATAACGGTCCCCAGGGCGGTGTAAGGGGAGTTCCATTCTCCTGTCGTAGATTAATCGCATGGTCTAATCTGTTTCTCAACGGAGGGAGGTCGTCTGCACCCACATCGTCAGCAAAAAGATGAGCATAGTCCTTTACTTGCTGCGGCAAACGACTTTTAACTTCTCCCAGCGTTAGGGAAGGTTTCGTCCTTAAGGCCTTGTTGATATCTTCGAGCGATGCCTTACACACAGGAACATCCTTTACCATATCTCTCATAATATCGACAGTTGCTACTCTTGGGCGTGCAACATTGCGAAGCTCTTGGCGCCATCTTTTAACTATATATCGTAATTCCTTCTTTTCGTAGATTTAATCGCTGCTCCTTTGAATGAATGATTGCGTCCTGATCCTCCAACCATCTTTTCCCCAGGATTATCTGATGAGTGCTATTTGGTACAACATACAACCATAGCTTGGGAGTTACGCATCCATCTAAATCCAAGGAAAGGTAGGTAATATCTTTTACAATAGGCTTCTCAGATCTAGAGCTCTCAGCTGTTTCCAAAGATCTAGGAAGAATAGGTATGCGCGGCAATTTTAGCAGGGAGGTAAGATTGTCATCGATGATACCTGAACACAAACACCCATTATCCACCAAAGCCTGTACCATAGTCACATCATTGATCAATGCATTTACAAGAAATGGGGTTGTATTCATTTTTAACTCCTGCCTAATAACTGCCTCATGCTCCTGAACGCGACTCTGTCCAGGAGCGCCTAGTTTTCCGAGACGGCCTGGTTGCCAGACTCCAACTCATCGATTTCTTCATATACATGCGCCTTTAACTCCCTAAAATCCGTCAAATTTACCCTCACATCCCTGGGTACTGGCCTAACAGCTGGAAGAAGTCTGCAAATCTTAGTGTTACACCCTTTTCGTTCGCAACGAAAACAACGTCCTTCCTTTCGGAGGCTGTCAATAACCTCTGGTCTTTTCCACTTTGCTCTCAGTGGCTTGCCAGTTGGTCCCCGTAGGATTTCTGCCGAGTAGATTCCTCCCATAACTGTATCGCCAGAAGAATCAACATCGTGCACAAACTCTCGCCTGTTTTCTGGACGAGTCCATCCATTATTGGAAGCTTCTCGAACATCACCCTTAGAATTATTACCCGTGTGAAATTTATCAGTGCTGGTTTCAATACTAGATGGGATATGGCTAAGGTAAGAGCCATTCAATAGGACTTCGTATCTTTGTGCCACGTGCGTCACAATTCTGACCCACTCAAAAAAATTGTCCGGCGGGAGAAGATGGTTACCAGCCAGGGCTAGGCGCATAGTGTGATTCAGCGTTCCCTCAAGCATTGTGACCTTAGTCTCGTCAGGCCAAGCATCCCCATTGGCTTCAGTTAGCTTATTGGCCCATAATGGGAAGAAGGTGCTCCATCGTTGCTTCGGGCCCATTTTCATCGCGTTTAATTCTCCTCGAGCCCGAGTTATTCTGGTTGGGTCCCAGTTACTGCGATCCAGGAAAGCGATAAAATCCTCCGGTCTCTCCTCGCCTCGCAAACCTCCCGACTCGAAGTACGCTGCGGCCTGTTTCTGAGCTTTCCCATCTAATGCCTCGTAAATCTTTAAGAAGACGTAAGAGTCGGTGTATTCAAACGTGTTCCAGTCCATCTTAAGCGCAGATAACACCGCGCGCCGCCATGCCGGATAGGTACTCCGGTCCCCATTATAAGTCTTGAACTCGGTTGGTTTTCGTTTAGAATTAGATCGTGCAGGGTCTTTAACAATGATGACTTCGGGAGTGATTTCGGCTGGGATAAAATTTGATGTTGCTCCGTCATCAATTCTCTGGCGTAACTCTCTTATCTCTTGCAGCAAGGTATTGACGTCTAAGGCTTCTAAGCTAAGCCCGTCCTTGGAGTTCCTTGGTGCCGTTGCCATCGTCGTCGTCGTAATCGTCGTATTCGTCGTGAACGTAAACGTAAGCGTAAGCGTATAGTGAATAGTTAGATTATATGTCACAGATCAAGATATCGAAGCAATGTGGATCCGAGTAAATGATGGTAAATTAATAATCTAACTATGAAGAAATATCTAATATAATGATGAATCCTCGTTGTGAGGTAACTAATAGAGGTCTTTATACATTTTAACCCTCAACCCTTAATTACTTCCTCCTCATTCTCGTAACCTTAGGAGTCTTCTCGAAGATTCCAGTCATTTCATCAGAGCTGCTTCACAAGCGGCTGTTTGCTTGTGCACGGAGCAGGATAATAGAATCTTCTCGAAGATCCTAGTTGATACATCAGAGCTAGTTCATGAGTAGCCGCCTACCTGCGCACAGACTAGAATTAGAGAATCTTCTAGATCACTCTGGTTGATCTACCAGTCCTCAGGGCGCTATGAAAGCATACGCTGACTAGCGCATGCTACAGGTAATTATTGGCTAACTAGCCGTTACAGTGACTTTAAGAGCTTGAAGTTCATCTTTAATTGATTGTTTCCATAGATCTGAATCTTCTCCTTTCATAGCATCAGTAACATCAATGTTCTCAAAGAGTGGAGAAACTGTATTGATAGTAGGATTTGGGGAATTCTTATCTTCTATAGAGACTGCAGATAGAGAGTGAGCTAATTGGAGAGTTTCAAGTCCATAGACTGGTTTTGTGCTTTCTATGAAATAAGTTTTGGGTTTTATAGTGCGGCCGTATCTAGTAACGATTGGCACTAAGTGAATACCTCCCAACAATGCTGAAGCATCTTGTTGGTGCGCGCGAGGCGTACTGTTTTTCTCCGTAAAGTTCTCGAGATTTTCTGCCTCCGGTAAAGACTTACTGATTGCTTCGGTAGAGGACTTACTCATTGTTTCTTTTGAGGGTTGATCAGACGCCTCAGGTTTATTTAATGCTCCAGGTGAGGACTTACTTTTTGCCCCGATTGAAGACTTACACTTGTCAATTTCGATAGCATTTTGCTTCTTAGCTTGACTTTGCAGAGGGTCCCGAGGACCATGCTGTCTATTTTGGTCATTTTGAATAGGTTTTAGTTTCTTGGTATGACCTTACAGAGGGATTTGTGCACCATGCTTGCTATCCTGGAATATTTCCAGTCTCAGATTTGAGGTTTGTGGCTCGAATCCCTTGAAAAGATACTCTGTGAATTTACAGTCAGCTGATATTATTTGTTTTAGGGTCTTATGATGCATAAGTTTGAATGGGCTATTGCTTTGCATTCCTATGAAAATGTAATCTTCGTCGCCGTATATTTTTGGTTCAAGCTTAGAAGGTCCTTCTATCTGATGTAGCCGTTTTGGAAAGGCAGCACATCCAAAGATCTTTAGATTGTCGAGGTGTACTCTATCTGGTGTATAAGCCATGATTGGAGTGATTGCCTTCGCAGGTAGGGAGCCTTCTGGACCAAAGGGAAGAGCTGTTGTCGGAGTACGGTTCCGGATATAATTTGAATGCTCGACAGCGATGCACCAAAAGAGTTTCCAATCTATGTTGCCATGGTAAACCATTGACCTTGCGATATTGAATATTATTGCAATAGCTCTTTCGGCGACACCATTGAGTGAGTGCTTATGTGGCACCAAGGGTTGAGATTGAATGCCAAGTTCCTTCAACCATAGAAGCCATTGAGTTCCGAATTCACCAGTCCCATTGTCTGTAGTCATAAATACAACTTGTTGTCCTGTTGCTTTCTGAATTTCCATTAATATTTCTTTAAGCAGTGGTAAAACTGTTGAAGTTTCCTTATTCTTCATTAGCCGTAACCAGCTACACCTTGAAGCATCATCAACAACGAGTAAGAAGTATTTAAAGCCTCTGTATGATTCAGGAAGGATCCCAGAAATATCGGCATGTAATCTTCGAGCTAGCTGATATAACCGATCATGAGTCAGCTTGTTGAACAATTCCTTCATTTTTCCAGCTTAGCACGGAACACAAGCTTTGTCCCCCTAAGTGATTATTCGCTTGTCTAGTTGCACAAGACCACAATTTCCAAGCCTATTTATCGCATTATATCCAACATGTCCTAGGCGGTAATGCCAAAGTTGGGCTTTCAGTTCAAACTCGGGTTGGATTTCTAAAGGTATTTGTTTTATACTCGGTGGTGTTTGGAGGGTAATTTGGGATCGACAATAGTTGTGGGTGTTTGAAGGAGTCTGGGCTATATGGGCGGATTCAGTTGTATGTTGAGATTGAGAAGAGACTTGACATAGTCCATCAATTAAATATGCAACGAATACAACAGTATCAATTTTAGTTGCCACTGCTTTATCTTTCGTAAAAAGAACATCAATGCCGATAGTTCCAAGTTGGCGTACAGAAATGAGAGCAACATCGAATTTTGGGACTAGCCAAACATCCTTTAGCAGTAAGTTTCCAACTTTACAATCACCATACCCAGTCGATTCTACAACACTACTACTTGCTGTTGATACTAGTTGTTTTTGGTCCCATTTTTTAATATTTAGAAAATCATTTCTATTACCACTGAAGTGTTGAGAAGCTCCAGAGTCAATTTTCCAGTAGGTATTAAGCTTGGTAGAAATGATGGCAGTTTCGATGGCAATGTACGAGTTTGCATAGTTCACGTCTTTAGCAGGAGAGCAAGGATAGGCAGAACCATTATATTCTTGTGCTAAGTTGGCAGATCTATAAGTAGCAGCTTTATTGATCTTGACCTCCTCCCTAGCTTCTCTGGCGAAGCGATGGTACTTATTACAGGTTGATTCTTCGTGTCCATCGTCTTGGCAGAATTTGCAAAATTTATTTTCAGGGGTATTTCTGCCACGAGAGTTTGTCCCTGGACCAGAATTCCGATGAAAATTCGGGTCGAAGTTTCTACCTCGATAGTTTCCTCTACCGCGCCTTCCCCCACTTCCACGGCGATTTTGGCTTTTATGTGGATTGTTAACGTTGTAAGGGAAGTTCGATCCTCCTCTTCGGTTTCTTTTCCCTCCACCTCCTCGACCGGAGTCCTTAGGCTCAGCAAAATTTGCAGGCCCTATAGAGCCTGGATCAGCTACATCATTAAGGACAGCCATTGTTTCTGCAATGTCGAGGTTCATATTCAGGCAGTGGAGCCGTGCCTGGGCCCAATTGACGTCTTGGGCAGGGATCGATTCCAAAAGCTTCTCGAGAACGTCATCTATGTTGATAGGTCGCGAAGTGCCAGAGAGTTCGGACTTGTACAGAAGCAAGCGGGTGTAGAAAGCTTGGATTGTTTCATTCTTGTGGTCGAATTTTTCATCGTTGAACGCCTTTCGTCGGGCCGAAATCCAGACTCGGTTGTTATTTTGGTTAAATTTGTACAAGGTGTTCCACAATTCTTAAGGATCTCCATTCCTTAGCGCCGTCTCGATTTCGTTGTCTACTAGGGCGTCATCTATTGAGGTCGAAAGTATCCTTAAAGCATTCTCTCTCTTTTTCTCGTAATCATCGAAATTTCTTTTCCATCTCTTGTACAAAGTCAAATTGTTTGCGTCTGGCTCCTCTTCTGGCTTGTTTACTGTGCCATCCAAAAGCTTCCAGCAAGCCGCAGTTGCCAAAGCTTTCTTCGCTTGTGATTCGAAGATCGTATAATTATCACCGGTCAGAGTGGTGATGTTGCCCCAGATCGTCTTGTTAAGAATTTCCTTGCTGTTGTTAGTAGAAGACATCCTCAGAGTCGTTTGAAGGAAGCAGCCGGTCTCAGAACCTGTCAAGAATAGGGAGCAGTTAGAATTACAGTAAAAAGTGTAAACAGTGATAACAGTGATAACAGAGTAGATAGAATAGACGAGAGGGTAAATATGTAATGATGATTAATTGCCTGACTCTAGAGTTACAAGTATATTTATGCAATGTGTGCCGAGGCATTTGACTAGCGTTGTTGTCACGTGATATTTCTGACAAATTGTATATAGACAGAGCTTCGCGTTAGCTCTAGGATAGGCATTCGTTAAGCTTTCCTTCATTCGATTCGATCAATTGAATACAACAGTACTTTGCACCGACAGAGAGGAGTGGTACAGCTACATGTGTCTTATGATATATATGAAATCCGACAAAACGTGAGGGACATTCTAAGTCAACTTACATCATTGTGTCTGGCTCTCCATCTATTTCCAGAAGCGTCGCTGCAATATACTCTCATGTTATAAGTATCACCCTATTTTGGAGCCTCACGGTCGAGAACTACACAACTATTACGCTTTTTTACGAGTACTTGTTGGTGTAGAGCTCACAGTGGTATTTTTTAGCCAAAAATTATCGGAGATCGTCAGAACTTCCCGCGCTTTCTTGTTGGTCTTGTCAGGTGGATATTCGGATCACTGCTCTACCTCGCATGAAATTTGATGTGACTGAACAAAGTCTTTCAATGTGTTCCAGGCAGCTTAGATCAAGTTGTGGTACAAGGGATATGGAGGCCGGTCAAAGGTGGTGACGAGCCTCTCCTAAAACTCTTCTTTTAGATCTAACATAACGTGATAAACGTTGAAATTAGCGCTACCACTTGAGATGGCTGTAGAATATCGAGCAAGGTTGTTTCTCCCCTATTCGCACATGCATTAACCTGAAGCCTAAGTGAATTATGATTCTCAAGATGATAAACCACATCAGCATAACTGAATCACTTTAGTTAGATTCCTGTTAGTAGATAATCACAACTCTGTTCCAAAGTAGGAGAAATAAACATCTTCATACACTACGTTAACAGGCTCTTACTTGCTCTACGTTCCAGTCTCTCGAGTGTTAAATGATTCAATCTCATCTGACATCTAACTATGATCTTCCTGTGATAAAAATCAGGAGCATATTTTTGTATTGCAGAACTACGTTTAACTTGTACCAAAGCCGTATTTCCTGCAAGAGTGTAATCTTCCAAATGTAGGTACATCATTAGAATAATTTATTTTTTAAATTGTACTTATTCATTATACTGTCGTTAGTCTACCGATCAAGTGAGGTCGAATAAGCTGAGGATATGGCTACTCTTCTGGGACTTTTGGATGAACCCATTGAGACGGATGCGCAAGTCTTAACTAGCTACATGCCTAAGAGAGCAACACTCTCGTTTCCTGGCCTTCGCCAAAGTCATACGCTTATTCCTGCCTTAAAACAAGTTGGAAGACATCAAGGGATGCCAGGAACATCTTTGTCAAATGTTAGCACTTCAGATGAGCCTCACTAAACTTCCATTAGTTATTACGGACTTTAGGTCGTCGAGCACCCGATGTAAGTTTATGGCTTCTTTTCAAACAGTGAGAGTCAAAATAATCCATAAAATTCTTGGTTTTACCTTGTGTCAGGCGCCGGCCTGGGAAGACGCAGGTTTGGGCAAGGGGAAACGAGAGGGCGAAGAGCCGGGAGCAAGAGGTGATAGCAGTCACAGGAGAGCAGAGGTCGAATGAAAAGAGTAGTTTTGATAATAGAAGATGGAGAAGCAACCTGTTAGGTTTTCTATCACTTAAATCACTGAAGACGTCGAGGGAAAGAGAAGACTCTGTAATCGTGAAATGGGAAGTTGTCTGATGCTTCCCACCAGACACAGAATGTACTGTATAAACTAATGATACAAACAGGGATGGGCAGAAGAGTCTTCACGTTTGTCATGGTCCAAGCGTCACCTTGTTCCAATAAACCAGACTCATACTTATCACGTGTATCCATGGATCTCTGCCGGATACAGTAGTGCCCCTCTTAGCTAATAGTGGGTCCCGGTATAAATGTTGAAAAGATTCATTATAACTTGGAATTTTTTATTTGCAACACTTACCCTTACAGGTCATTTTGCATGCAGGGGTAAGTATTGCAAATAAAAACGGTAAAATTTCTATGAATCTCTTCAGTAATTACAGTACAGTACAATCTCGCTATAACAATGTGGGGCAAAACTTAACCAAGGCTCCCGATTGGAGAATTCAATTGAATTGGCCAATCGGGAGCCTTGGTTAAGTTTTGCCCCACATTGTTATAGCGAGATTGTACTGTACTGTAATTACTGAAGAGATTCATAGAAATTTTACCGTTTTTATTTGCAATACTTACCCCTGCATGCAAAATGACCTGTAAGGGTAAGTGTTGCAAATAAAAAATTCCAAGTTATAATGAATCTTTTCAACATTTATACCGGGACCCACTATTAGCTAAGAGGGGTTCTACTGTACTGGGAACTAGGAACACTCATTTGGACAAGTAGACCCATGAGCAATTTTTCCACAACACAGCGAATTGCACTGCAGCTGCGGTGAACTGAAATTTTCAAAACACGTATTAGAATGCAGAATACCAACTCTAAGGCCACCAAAGGCACCCAGAGCCTTAGGTACACACAACCTTCTCGTGGGCACTTTTAAAGGGGTCGTTAAGCTGGTCATCTGGCTGGAAGATACAAAATTCTTTACGGAGATCTGTCCCAGATAATCTTCTAGCAATTCACCAATCAGTCTCAAGATTAAAGCGCTCTAATGCGATCTAAGTTGACATTGCCCGCTTCAAGTAGGCTTACTCGGCGTTCATGGTTTATTACATGCGGCATGGCGTCAATTTGTTTTACCTTTTTGTTATTTACTCAATGTACTCCCACAAGTAGTCTAGTGACGGCCCAGCCTCCACAGACCCCATGATTTAGATCAGGTCCCGTTTCTTATGTTTGGAAATCAGAGCGCGTCAGGCAGTCAGCTCTAGCGTCATTTATCTGGTTGGGTGGAAAGAAGGGTTTAGGCTCATTTTAGCTAGACAAAAAATAATAAACAAACAAACAATCAACAAGTACATTGGAAGGTCTACCTAGAGGTCTGATAGATTAAGACGGAAAACAACGCGTGAAGTATCCAAATCTGTGGTGTTACATTTCCGCCTACGATTTCCCGTATCATAGTGTACATTGCACTCATCCTCTTTCACCTTGAGCCCAAGTTCATTGATACATTGACCCATGACGGATAGTCAATTGACTATGTAATTACCCATAGAATTCAACCACCTACTCTACAGGACTTGCGGCTCAAAAAAAATAGAAAAATAACACCTATGGAAACCGGCACGCGGGGAAAGGTATCACAAAACCTGCAACCTCAGCTAGGCGAGGCGGGTCGGATGGTGGTGTGGTACACCGTCCGGGTCGTTCTCCCAAGTAGAGTCTAGTAGCCAAGGCACATGCCCCACTTGAGACAGAAGAAAGCTGGTTCGAATCCGGCAAGACCCGAACCGCATTTCTCGCGTGGTCATGTATGTGACGATGACGAAGGTACGCTGGATAGTCGTGGGTGGCTGAAATGCGTTCCTGCAGCAGACATAAACGGTTGAGGGTTGAAAGGGCTGTAAGGCGCCTGACTTTGAGTGATGTCTTCAAATGATATTCTGGCGTGAGTGCCCCTCATATCAAGTTGAGTCATCGCTCCATGTACCGTACCAGTGTCATTCGTGTTACAGCCTAAAGGCTGCATACACAAAAATGAAGTTTTTAAAAAAAAAAAGCCAGGGAGGCGAGGCCTAGACACCAAAGTAACACGAGGTGCGTATTACCATCTATCCTTCTCTAATATCCCAGCGTCCAAAAATCCCTCTCATGCCGACACCGACACCACCAGCGCTCAGATAGCGGTGCTCATTCCTCGGGAGACAGTATAATGTCAGAATATCAGTAAACAGTGAGATTTCATCTCCGTAAAATTAGCCAGCGTAGTCTAATCCATCACCGCCATAACGGGAGCTCGGTACGCTGCGGAAACTGTTCCGGGTGACTTTTCCTCCATGACTAAGGGGTGTTTTTGTTGGCTCTGGAGATAAACTCCAGATTCGTAGAAGACACCATGTACAGGTTGAAACGCCGTCTTCGTCCTCCCCCTGGGGGATGTTGTCATGGTTGATTATAATTAGTTCTGTACGCCGTTCTTGGAAGTCAGATTGCTTGCTGTAGAGGACTGTATTTGTTCTGCATTGAAGCAAGAGAAAGCTATTTTATTGCCATAGCTTTTAGGCTCAATACAAAATGATTTAAAAAAAAAAGAGAAAGCTATTTAGGCATAAAATTTTTCCGCACAAAAGCCCTAATATCGTTTTTTTTCAGAATGATTTCGGTGTATGTAGCCCTGAGACTATGACACGAATGATAATGGTACAGTATGTGAAACGATAGCTTAACTTGATAATCGGGGCACTCACACCCGAATATCATTTGAAGACATAACCTGGAGTCAGGCGTCTTATGTCCCTGCGACCCTCAACGGTTTATGTCTGCCGCAGGAACGCATTCCAGCCGCCCACAGCTATCCCGTGTGCCTTCGCCATCTTCGTATACTTAACCAGACGAAATGATGTAGTACGGAGGCCTTACTGGATTGGAGCCAGCTTCCTCCTGTGTTTAGTGGTGCATGTGTCTGGGCTACCCAGACTCTACTTGAGAGGACGGTCCTAGACGGTGTACCAATGCACTACCCGACCCTCGGGGTATCTTGCGTACATCAAGTACAGCCCCTATGATCTTGTGTTCCATCGATTCGCACCATAGTGGTAACAAATCAAACGCACCTTGTAACAATTATTTAACATCAGTAGCAGATCTAGTCGAATGAATTGGGAGCTTGCCCCAAGTTTAATCTCTAGCCTAGCGAGTCAGCCGGTTGGCTGGAAGACACAAAAAATTCACCGAGACAAATATACATCAAGCCAGACAGCCGGTTTCCATCGAACGTAAACGATGTTTCGATACTCTGTCTGGCGTTCTAAGTGCTTGTATCCTAAGCCTCACATCTACTGGGTACGACGAACATCTTCTTCGACACATACGCGGATCAAACGTTTCATAAACCGATTGCCTAAATCATTGCGTCCTTACGTTGTCGACCTTCAAGCGGCACCTGTATCGCACATCGCTTCTTTCCTCATTCTACATGAAATTACGGCTGTGATACCGTTGTTGGGACTGGGTTTAGGGTTTCATTATTCTGGGTGGTTACCGTATTCTTGGATCGAGGGAGAGTGGGTGATTGACGGACTGAAAAAGTTTAGTGGCTACTTTCGGCGCAAAGGATGGTTGGGTTTCAAGCGCTCAATTAAGGAGTCTAACTGTGTGAACGATATCGATATACAAAACAGTTTGAGTGACTACGACGAAGGTATTAAAGCCGATTTCAAAATAATTGAAGAAAAATGGATGATGAACGAACATGGAACGAGAATACTGCTCGAGGTAGCTACTGCCTACGCCATCACGAAGCTACTTCTTCCAGCTAGAATATTTTTTAGTGTCTGGAGTACTCCTTGGTTCGCCAGAGTCGTTATTGGGGGTTTGAGAAGAGTATTTTCTAAGACAAAAATTCTTCACAAATCAGATACAAAGCCAAAATTATAATAACTTCAGTTTTCTTAGATAATATACTCATAATAAATTGCAATTCATTAATATTTTCAATTTAAATTTTCCGTGAACATCATTAAATTTGCTGTTAATCTTGTAGCGAAATATACAGAACAACTATGGTTTTTCATAAATCCAATCTTGTTGGGCTGATTTCCAAGACTGAACCTCGCCTTCATTAAACCAGAGAGCGATTTCTTTTTGGGCGTTCTCAACACTATCAGAACCATGGCATACATTTCGGCCAACGTCAATAGCGTAATCACCGCGAATAGTGCCTGGTTGAGAAGCAAGAGGATTGGTGGCGCCCAGGATAGCTATTGATAAGCATCAGTAAAAATGATTTAGAAAAGTAAGACAACGCACCGCGTCCGGTTTTAACAGCATCACGTCCTTCCCAAACCATAGCGACAATTGGGCCGCTTCCCATATCTATTTGTCTTACAGTCAGAATAGTAATAAAATTTTAGATCTTGGTAAACTTGCATTTAATTAATCCTGGGAAGAATGGCTTTGAAGAGAGGTCCTCATCTTTTTATCGTAATTAGTGGTAATGTTTGCAGAGAGACAGGGTAAGACATACAATGCTTCTCGAGATGCTCTTTAGTAGCAGTCAGAAGCTTAATAGCTACCAACTTGTATCTAAGGAGAACTGAGCAAGATTCCGATGGAAAATTATGGTTTTACAAACGAACCCACGTCTTTCAAATCGAGAGATTATGGGGCCAACTAGTCCACGCTAGAGAATAAGTTAATGTGGAAGACTGTAGTACCAAGATTTTAGCCTCACTTGAACGCCATCCGGCTTAATTGCAATGAATCTATGTGTCATAATCAGTTATACAGTTATTTGATTCAAAAGATTATTGTAACAAACGTCTGTTCAGAAGCCATTGTACAACGATCGTTTTTGGCAGCTAATTTCTGTTCTTCTTTTTGTGATTCTCGGAGAATTCCCTGAGTTTTCGGGCTGAGATAGGGAAATATCGATGGGTCCTTTTGTTGAGTCTGATCAGACATGATTGAGGGGAATAATAAAAATTTATGGTAGTGTGGTGGTGGAGTCAATGAGATTGGGGTTGCGATTATGCTTGTACATATTATTATGTCACTGAAGGCTACAGTGAACCCTCGTTATAAAAATATGGGGCAAGACTTAAATAAGGCTCCTCATTTGAGGATTTAATTGGATTGGCCAATGGGAGCCCTTGCTCAAGTCTTGCCCCGTACTCTCATAACGAGAGTGTACAGTACTGTAAAACCTGTGTAAGCCGATAGTGGGTCCCAATTTAATTACTGTCAAGATTTAAAGAATTCTTGGTACTTATATTTGCAATACTTACCCCTACACGCCAAACAGCCTGCATGGGTAAGTACCGCAAATACAAACAGTAACAATATAATGAATCGGTTTCCCCTCATGTACATAATATAGTTGATAGTACCTGCATGGGCCACAAGAGCTCCATATCAGGGTAATGAAATCAAATTCAAATATAATGAATCTTTCCAATAATTAAACCGGGAACACTATCTGCCTACACAGGTTTTACTGTAATGCCATTCTATCATCCTCAATCGCGTACCTATTGCCTGGTTTAAATCAACCATGTCTGCCTGATGAGGCTCGGCTTTAGTCATCAATTATTAAGTTCATCGTTCATACAATTGGCTATATGGAAGCAGAAACTATGGTAGGGAATCATGCAACTAGCTTCTACAATATAAAAGGGTAATAATAACTATTAAATGGTTTACACAAATTGAATGAGCCTTTGTCATGCCTCACAAGGTCATAACAGAGCCCTAAATCTCTAACGGCTACATATCTTCATATAGTACGATAGAGTTTTACAAAAAGTCCGTGTAAGGAACCTGAGCTCCAAAGAGAAAGCTTGATATTCTATCAGAGCTCGACCTGGGGCACGGACATCACCTTCTAGGACATTTGGTATGCGGATGAAGTGTCAAACACGCCCCAGTATTTAATCGAGAGTATCTTCTATCAGCAAAATCGTATGAAACTACAGTTAAGAGTGTCATAATTATTAAAAGAACTTTATTTCACACCTTGTTTTTTGAAATGCGTAGTCCTGTGCTAAGCCAGGCTTGGTGGGCTAGTTCTATTCTAATAACGGTATTTTCATGTTTTTGCTCTCTGACAGGTGAGCTGCTTTGTATTGGATTCTAATTACAGACTAACATTCAACTCAAGTATCTGTGAAGCATGAAAATTTTAAGACGTGTAATCAGGCTGGATTCTGCAAACGGAATCGACAGTATGCGGATGATGCAAATAATCATGGGGTTAATTGGGAAGTCCCATATAGAATTGATCCCGAATCATTAAGCTGGAATAATGGGCAATTGAAAGGCATAATTCTGAAGACTATAGAAAATAAATCCGACACAGTTCGGCTTCCGATTACAGTATCTTTTCTAGAATCTGGCTCTGCCCGAGTAACAATTGACGAGGAGAAACGTCAAAAGGGCGAAATTGTTCTTAGACATGACAGCAAGACCCGTAAAGAGAGATACAATGAGGCTGAATCGTGGACTATCGTTGGAGGATTAACCCCGAGCAAAACAGCTAAGGAGCGACGGGATAACGAAAAAAGTACCGTAACATATGGAGCAGCAGATGAATACGAAGCTGTAATTAATTTCTTTCCATTTGGTATTGAATTTAAAAGAGAGTCGGTCACACAAGTTAAGCTTAACGATAGAGGCTTGATTAACTTAGAACACTGGCGTCCGAAGACAGAAAAGCCCGAACAAAAAGGTGACCAAGAAGCCGGGGAAGTTCAAAAGAACCAGGACGAAAGCACATGGTGGGACGAAAGCTTTGGTGGCTCTACAGATACGAAACCTCGTGGTCCTGAGAGCGTTGCCCTTGATATCACATTTCCTGGCTACGAGCATGTTTTTGGTATCCCGGAGCATGCTGCTTCTCTTTCACTTAAGGAAACCCGCCAGGATAACGGAAACTACGCTGAACCCTACCGCCTATATAATGCTGATGTCTTCGAGTATATCACGGACAGCCCCATGACTCTCTACGGTGCCATTCCTTTTATGCAGGCACATAAAAAGGATTCCACTGTTGGTGTATTTTGGTTAAATGCTGCGGAAACATGGATTGATATTATCAAAGAAAAAAAATCAAGTAATCCCCTAAGCCTTGGAATAGAATCGAAGAAAGCCACGAAAACCCATTGGATCTCCGAGAGCGGCTTGATCGATGTATTTGTCTTTCTTGGACCTACGGCAAAAGATGTAAGTAGAGCATACGGTGAGCTCACTGGGTTTCCTCAGCTTCCCCAACAATTTTCTCTCGGCTACCATCAATGTCGCTGGAACTATAATAGCGATGAAGATGTTAAAGATGTTGATCTCAAGATGTCTAAAAATCAGATTCCATACGATGTCATATGGCTGGACATCGAATACACGGATGACAAGCAATATTTTACTTGGGACCCGAACACTTTTCCCGGCCCTGATTCCATGTTGGAACAACTTGATCAGTCAGGCCGTAAGCTCGTCGCTATAATTGACCCTCATATTAAGAATAAAGATGACTTTCGTGTTTCTCAGGAACTAAAAGCGAAAGATCTCGCGGTACACAGCAAAGACGGAAAAGCATATGAAGGTTGGTGCTGGCCTGGCTCATCTCACTGGATTGACTCCTTTAATCCTGCAGCCGTCAAATGGTGGATTGGCTTGTTCAAGTACGACTCCTTTAAAGGCTCTGCCTCTAATCTATTTATTTGGAACGATATGAATGAACCCTCTGTATTTAATGGCCCAGAGACGACAATGCCCAAAGATAACCTTCATTACGCAAACTGGGAACATCGTGATGTTCATAATATCTATGGCATGACCTTCCACAACGCGACATACCAAGCTTTACTAGAGCGCAAAAAGGGTGAGATCCGACGACCTTTCATTCTAACTCGCTCTTACTTTGCCGGAAGTCAACGTCTTGGTGCAATGTGGACTGGTGATAATCAAGCAAGCTGGGATCATCTCGCTGCTGCTTTTCCCATGATTCTCAGTAATGGAATAGCTGGCTTCCCTTTTGCTGGTGCTGATGTTGGAGGGTTTTTTGGCAATCCTGAAAAGGATCTTCTCACACGTTGGTATCAAGCTGGTGCCTTTTACCCTTTTTTCCGTGGCCACGCCCATATTGATACTCGACGTCGTGAGCCATATTTAATCGGAGCGCCCTACCAAGATATCATAACACAAGCACTCAGAGTCCGCTATGCATTGTTGCCAGCATGGTATACTGCATTTTATGAAGCAAGCATCAATGGCACCCCAATCCTACGCCCGCATTACTACCAATATCCTAGCGACGAGGCTGGATTTGCTCTTGATGATCAATTCTTTCTAGGCGGGACCGGTCTCCTCGCCAAGCCAGTAGTTACACAAGATGCATCCAGCACTCAGATTTATCTTCCTGATAGCGAAAATTATTACGATTACTTCGACTTCAAAAAATATAGTGGAAAAGGTAACGTCGAAATCTCTACTCCGTTAGAGAAGATTCCCCTTCTAATGCAAGGTGGACATATTATTCCTCGCAAAGATAGACCAAGGAAGAGCAGTGGCTTGATGAAATGGGATCCATACACGCTTGTTGTGGTCCTTTCAAAATCTGGCGAAGCTGAAGGTGATTTATATATTGACGACGGCGAGACCTTTGACTTCCAAAAGGGTGCAAATATTCATCGCCGATTCGAATTTAAGAATAATTCTCTTGAAAGCAGAGATATCGGGATCAAAGGAAAGTTATCGAATTCATATGCTCAGAATGTTAAATCCATCGGTGTTGAAAGGATTATAGTTGTTGGAGCCCCTCATGAATGGTCTAAAAAATCTAGTGTGAAGATTGGAAAGGACGAGGCCGCGCTAGAATTCTTTCCTGAAACCGATAGCAAAGCAAGTTGGGCTATCATCAAGGCACCCAAAATCAGTATTGCTGACGATTGGAAAATTGAATTTCCAACAGAATCTGTAGCCCGAGAACTATAGTCTCCATCTATCAGAGGAACAACATTCTCTCGCTTACCCACACAATTAGGAAAGCCATAATGTAAGGGGATCTTTGAATCTTTTGCTTAACAGACAACAGCATCAAAGGCTTAGAACCTAAAAAATTGAAAGAGAACAAGGCTGAGATTGTACAGAGCATATCGTTTACCTTAATTTACTCAATATAATGTGTGATTAATAGCTCACATTCAAGATCAGAAATTCCCAATGAAGTAGAGATATGTGAAATCTTATTTGCTAGATTCTTAGGACCAAACCGTCCACATAACTACTCCGGTCAACAGCTCAGTGTCAAATGACATAAGGAAAGAAATAATCTGGATATTTCGTTTGCTCCGAATCATTTCATTCATACACGTACCATCAATTGAATAATATTACATGCTGAATTTCGCCCAGGATATATATGCCTCTATGGCTTAAGATCGTATCTAGCTACTCCCGTGATCTTCACTCTTCTATCGGAACTAGAATTCTTATATTCACGGGCCAGTTACCCTATCTTATAAAATTTGCGTAAAGATACGAAATCTTGATTTAAAATATGATTCACTCCGCTGAGATTAAAATAAATTTGACTGACTGATACCTTCTGATCTCTAAGTAAACCGTGAAATTCAATGCTCCACCTGTTCGGATGGCATTGTTACGGTTTACCCGGTGTTGTGTGGCTGGGCTGCACTGGGGCCCAGCCTTGGCCATTTGCCGAGAGCTCGAATGATTAAGCCTCTTTTGTGGGAACTGATACGGTAAGGGGGCTGCATCAATACCAGGACGATATAGTTCGTCCTGGGGATAGGATTGCAGTACCTGTACATATCTCAAAGGGGACCATTTGGGTATTTAAGGTCGGCTAAGGCCGGTTAAGGAGTTTTCTCTTCCATAGAGAAATAAAGATTATTTGTGGCATTGCGTACGTGCAGTGACCGTTGCTCTCGTCCTATTACAGACATAAATATTTTGTCCCCAAACCCGTAAAGGCTCGTTTTTGTGAGGTAACCAAGCTGATATGAAAGAAATCGATCTACAGTAGAGCCTGTCCAAACCCATAGTGGGTCCCGGGTTTAAGTATTGTTGAGATTTTTTGAATGGTTGCAGCTTAGTTTTGTAACACTTATCCTTACAGCTTATTTTGCGTACAGGGATAAAAATTGCAAATATACAGGGATACAAGGGTAAGTTAACGAAGGTTCGAGAATAAGTTATGTGCACTATATTAATATGTTTATATTATCATAATAAACAGAATTTACTGCCTAACCTTCGTTAACTTATCCTTGTCCCCCTGTAAGCGGTAAAATTTCTATGAATCTCTTCGATAATTATACAGGGACCCACTATGGGTTTGGACAGGTTCTACTGTACTCTATTGCAGGGGTAAATAGTGAAGGAAACCCCTGAATGCCAAGATCTGACAGGGATTATACAATATGCCATTGGCTGCAATATTTTGACCATACCAAATCCGACAATAGCTGAACCTTATTTGTATGGGAAATTTTGCGTGATAAAAGAAGTGTAGGAGATCCATGTAACTCGTTGAAATGATGATATTCTATTCAAAAGTGCTAGCTTTTATCAAGTATTAAATACATTTTTACCAATAATTAAGCATCATTAATAAGGAATCGAACCTCCTCTTGCTCTGATGACTGCCTGGCACCTTTCTAGCATGCTCTCTACAAGCGTAGCCAGTTGCTCCTGAGAAATTGACTCCCATGCCTCTAGGACTGCATTACGAAGCACTTCCTCAGATGGATTACCAGAATCAAATTCTGGGTGGTGCTCTTCAATATGGGATTTCATCATATCCCACACTGACTCAATTGGATTCAGGTCTGGGGAATATGACGGCCAGACTATGAAATCTACCCCCCTTGATGACAGCTCTCTTTTCGTTCGTTGAGCAGAATGGGCAGGAGCACCATCCTGCATAAAGAGAAGAGGGCCGTGAGAGTCAATTGGTTGTGTTGCCGCGTGGATTAAAGGAACAATCCTCTGGCAGTAACTCTCCGCTTTTATAGTCCCCCAATCCCTACTCCAGAAGAGGGCGGGGCACTTCTGGTTCCCATAAAAGGAGCCCCAGAACATCCAACCACGCTTTCGAGGACCTTTTCGAACCAGGCAAGTGTGATAATATGTCTCCTCGGGCTAAAAAACTAGATTAATGCAGTTGATACATGGCTGAGATCTGGACTCACCTTCCTCGAAACCCATACTCTTGTGTGACGTTCACCAGTGACCCAAGTCTCATCAGACCAAAGAATTTAGGACCACTGTTCAGGTGTCCAAGAAGAGTGTTCTTCCGCCCACTCTAATCTTTTCCTCATATGTGCAGGCGTTAGAGTAGGCTTCGCTTGAGCAATGCAACGCTTGAACTCTCTTCTCTCAAGAGCACTTTTAATTGCGATTTGGCCACAATTCCAGTGGGAAAACTTAGCAGCAAGCTCCAGGTGGCTCATCTGGCGGGCCTCACTTGAAGACGTGACAAACTCTTCAAGCCCAACTTCCTGCTGAGCGTTTAAGGCGTGGGGTCGGCCATTTCGCTTTTTGGGCGTCAGACATTGCCTTGCAAGGGCATATTGTACCCTTCTTTCGGTGATACCGAGTTGATTACCGATGGCGAGATGAGTAAAACCAAGGCCACGTAACGTGTATATCTGGACTCGCTGATCCCTAGAAAGCTGGCTCGGTGATCTTGGAGTAGTGGGAGATGCTGGGGTGCTCATTTTTCTTCGCAGTTTATCGTGAGGATATAGGTTATTCGATATGTCGTGTCAACCGATTTAGTGTAGTACGAGGATGCTGTGCAACTATCGAACATAAGAGAGAAGGTTCAAGGAAGAAGGAATGCCTCGGTTGCCTTATTGCCTTAGTCTAGCCATTTTTGTAGCGCTAAAGTCGGAATGTCAGGGATAGCCCATGTAAATTACACAGAATGTGGGGCTACACTTCTTACCCCTGTTGTAGAGTACATGTACACAAGCTAGCAATGCACGGACAGTGGCATAATTATACAAGGGCCAGGGCCCAAGTTCCAACAAGGGTTCTAACCCTCACATATAGCTATCAATAATTTCGGCAAAGAATCTATGGCCACTGATTGATGGAGGGAAGGGACCTGCTATATCAATTGAAATAAGGGCCAGTTTCGCATTTTTGTGTTCTGCCAACTTCTTTGACCGGAATTTTCTCGTTTTAGTAGTCAAGCAAATATCACACAATTCTAGGTTTGAAGGAATATTTATTGGGCGATCAATGTCAGTGATTGTGTGAAGCAATGAAATTACGCGTGGGCCTGCATGGCCGCATCTGCGATGATGGAGCCAGTATCTTTCATTTCGTCGCTTCTCTAAAATCTCTGCCCTTGAATGGAGTGGCTTACCATCATCAACAATTTCAGCATCGGTTGGCGTTGTGTTTGATATAGATTCCATAATTTTCATATCTACATCTGGAGATGGCGAGAGATCTTGGCTGCACAAAGCTCGCTCATTTGGCCCAGCAATATGATCAACTTTGTAAAGACCATCATGTAGCAAAGCAGAAAGAATAATATTATTGTCTATATCATGAAAAAGCATTCTCTTTTCGTCAAATGATCCTTTAGCATTATTTCTTTGGCACATTTTTTTAGCTGAGAGCAAATTTACCCCAAGATCGTCGACGAGCAACGCGTCAGGTAAAATACCAGAACTTCCATCAGGACATCTTAGAAGTACATCTCCATTAAAATCAGAAAAAAGTCTTCCTCTACCAACTTTTATCCATCGACGGGGAATTGGAGTTAAATCACTAATGAGGAGACGCCGTTGGTCAGTCATGTCATTCGTGCATCCAGTGTCTGATATAAAAGCGTCAGAATGAGACAGAAATTTGCGTACCTCTTCAGTGATGAGGGCTGACACCTCGTCATCATCAGTCAAAAAATCTGACTGGTTTGCCTCTGTCAACTCACTCTCAGTCTCCGCTTCTGTTTCAGACCAGAAGGCTTTAGTTTGTCAGAAAACTTGACTGACTTGAGATTCTGGTTTTTTCGAGAGTCAGGACGAATTGAAGGCCTCTTAGATGATGACGCCGGACGATTTTTGGACTCTTTTTCAAGTCGAAGGCTTTCACCATATCGTCTTGTCTCGTGTCTGAACTCACAATGTGTTACAGTTATGAGTGAGGAAGTAGTGCAATGGTACTAACTTGCGAGTGTAAAGTATGATTCCTTAGGGTGAGGATTAATTGAGAATAGATAGAGGTGTGTAATAGTATATAGATTTTTTTTACTTATCATCTATGGAGGTTGAAGTATCCTCACTATGTACATAATCCTAACACCCTTATTCTATTATTATACTCAGTCTTTTCTACAGACTGAGTTGCTCTTCATGCTGTTAGTCCGTCGAGTCGTGTACTCAATCTCAGCCTCATCATGCGATAAGTATTGTTTTATGCAACTTATCTTACATGACTATTATCACGAGATTGAATCTATGCAACACGATATCTACTAGTCAGTGCTGTCAACTTAGCAATCTCTGTTATTTCATGCTCCTACATGTATACATTCCTGGTACGTGTATGCGTAATTACCACTCCTACATATGTATCATAACTCATGAGTCGCAATTCACAACACAATGCCTGGCATAATGACCTGGTCCATTGAAAATATAGCAAGTTTCCTGGCCATTTGAATAAAATTTGCGTGTCTGCTTGGGGACCACGACGAGTCTCGATTTTGTTTTGACTTTGAAAAACGAGCTGAGCCTTTGTTATATTCGGTATATCGAGCAGCAAGAGCTGAAAGGTCTCGTTCTGTGGAATCTTCGTTCTCTTTAAAGAAGTTCTGAAGAGAGTCGAGCATCTCCTTTCTGGTTAAGTGAGGCTGCAAGTCAAGAACGTTTTTCGCAGTTTTATAGATCAATGGATCAAGCCCCTCAAGGAGGTATCCAAACAAGCTGGTCTCTGTATATATTACAGTTGTGAGGAGTAGATGCAATGTTCTGACTTGCGAGTATAATGTATGATCCCTCTAATCGAGGATAGAACGGGAATGTGGTAAAGAAGAGTATGTGAGTTATGTAAAGATGTATTGATTTTTATTGACTTATTTTCTATGGAGGCTGAAGTATCCTCATTATATACATAATCCTAACACCCTTATTCTATTGTTATACTCACTGTTTTCCACAGACTGAGTTGCTCTTCATGCTGTTAGTCCATCGAGTCGTGTACTTGATCTCAGCCTCATCATGCGATAAGTATTGTTTTATGCAACTTATCTTACATGACTTTTATCACGAGATTGAATCTATGCAACACGGTATCTGCTAGTCAGTGCTGTCAACTTAGCAATCTCTGTTATTTCATGCTTCTACATGTATGCATTCATGGTACGTGTATGCGTGATTACCACTCCTACATATGTACCATAACTCATGAGTCGCAATTCACAACAGTATACGCTGCGGATTTTGTAGAGTCTATTTCAACCAAGTTAGTTCGGAGCTCTCTGAGCTGGACCCAAGCACGCTTGATCGAAAGGCCTTTTGGTTTAGTCCGGTGGGTTATTTGTTTTTCTAATCCCGTAACGTCTTTGGTATTGCTCTTTTGGTACTCGCCTTTGATTGCAGCCCATGCATCCCTGCTACACGATATTGAGTCGAATAGTTCTCTATCAAAAGTATGGAGCAATTGTCGGGTGTAATATCGAGCAGAAGCATCGTGCTGCTCGAATTTCTCTTTCTTTTCTTGATCAAGCGAGGGAGGTTGACTGTCTGGTTTTAAAGCGTACTCTCTGATTGATTGCTTAAACACGTATAGCTATCCTCGAGCCTTTAGCCATACTTCTTGGTTTCTGAAGAACTCGCGAAAGTTGTCGTCGTCTAAATAGACGCTTGGTGACCTTGGGCCAGATCCGGTGGCAAAGTTATCATCATCCATTTTAAAAATTGTAGAAGAGAGTATTTTGTTGTGATAGAAAAGAAACTTTAATTAAATTGAGTGATAATCTTTTTTTTTTTTGGAATTCGAGATAGCTTTGAATTGGCTTCGAGTTAACTTCGATTTAGTACAATATTATCCAGCAACCTTGTGCCCGAGTCTCATAACCTATTAAAATAATGATCACACCCAGTGGGTAAAAGGTCAAGGGAGCAAGATAAATTGTATGACAATTAGATTACAATTCTACAAAGAAGGATTCTTCCTAGTTATGTTACTTAAGCGAGAGGTAGATTTACAGCGCTAAGGTGTTATGGCCAGTAACATTAATATTCCTAATTTAACACCCAATTGGCAACATCTCGTGCCTCAGAACATCTCATCTTACCCGGTCCTTTAACTGCAACTAACGGAGTTTTCATTGATAGTGTTAGATTCCTGAGGATATTTTGGATCGGCGTTGGAAGTTGTTTGTTTTTGGAAAATAGTAATTTCGGTCAGAAGTCCATTTTGGGAGTTTTAAAGTTTTCATTGTATATATGACGACAAGCATCCGTATGAGGCTCACCACGTCAAGTCTTTTGTCGTAATTCGAATATCTAATTTTCTTCCTTTAAATCTTACCTCACACCGCCACCATCACCATCAACCACACCACCACAACATCACCATCACTCTTACCACCACAGTCACCGGATACCATAATCACCATCCTTACTGTAACCGTCACCACCATCCAATAACGTAACTGTTATCATAATCTCTACCTTAACAATCACTATCAAAAACAACGTAACCACCGTTTGAACCTGTAGTTACTGTAATCACTGCTAAGAAGCCTAAGGTCAACCTGACAAATAGGATCTTCCATGGCCTAGCCCTGATATGATCCAGCTTTTTGGTTGGCCTTGAGAGCGAAATATTCTTAAGAGCAAGATATACAAGGTCGCCCGGCTGATAGCGCGGTGCTGGCAGACGTTTTTCGTTTGCGTACGTTTATTGGTAGGCTTGTGCAAGGGTTATCTGTTCCGAACAATGTTGGACTGTTTTTGTCATTCGTTTTACAAATTCGGGAATGTCACTTGGAATTGCTGACTCGGACTCTGGCCTAAAATCGAGCCGCGGGTAGTGGCCAAAGCAAGCAAAGAAAGGGGTGACACCAGTGGAAGCATTTGTACTATTGTTGCGGCAGAATTCCGCCAGAGGAAGGTGCTTCACCCAGTCATCCTGATGATAGTTTACGAAGTGCCGTAAGTAGACTTCAAGAGTTTTGTTAGTCCTTTCCGTTTGTCTATCAGTTTTTGGGTGATACGAGGTAGAGAGTTTATGATCAATCCGCAGGCAGGAGCAAATTTCCTTCCAAGTTTTGTCGATGAAAGTTCTTCCCTGATCTGAGATCAAAGAGTCAGGAAGTCCGACAAATCGAACAACATGTGTAATAAATGCCTCTGCTGTTTCTTTTGCTGTTAGTCTTTCTAACGCGATAACCCAGGCTCTTTTAGTTAGGCGATCAACGACTTGTGAGATGAATCTGTAAGTAAAGTTACGGATATTACAATTTGGAAGAGGTCCAACGAAATCAAGGGTGAGATGTGTCTAAATGATGCCGTGGGGGGCGGTAAGGGACATAAGAAGCCTTGTGGTTTTTGGGTCGAGGGATTATTTCTCTGACATGCCTCACATCCCCGCGCATATTTCTTCGTGTCAAAATGGAAATTTGGCCACCAATATTTTCCAGTAAGAAGACTGTAAAGGACTGCTACTCCCCGATGGCCATAAAGAGGGGTGTCGTGGCGTTGTCGTAACAGTGTTGCACGGAGATTTTCGGGGATATATTCCATTCCATCTTTGCAAAATGAGTGAGGAGTTAACCTACAGCTTGCCAATTAGATATCAGTTCGAGTGATACTCCGATCCTTTAAGGCTAATTGAATTTCTTGACAGTATTTATCTTTGGAGCACGAGATAATCCAATGTTCTGTTGTTAATTTTAGTGGTGCATTAGCTTCTGCGATCGTAGGTGTGTCGGCATCAAGATTACGTAATATTTAGTGTGGCTTGAGTAATAACTGATGCTGATGTTAGTTTCGCTCGTCTTCACTGGTTGAAGGCCTATCAGCGTTAATCCTAGTTAGGGCGTCGGGCTTTCCAGAATTTTTCCCGGGCCTGAATACAATCTCAATCATAGTTTGCTAAGAGTTCATTCCATCTGGCCTGTCTTCGATTTAGCTTTTTTGTCGTCGTGAAATACTCAAGATTTTTTTGATCAGTGAGAACTAGGGTCGATGCCTCTATAGAGCCCAACTCAGCCGTCCAATTTTCGAAAGCGTTAACAACTGCCAGCAGTTCCTTGTCATAGATGTCATAACTGCACTCCGCCGGGAGCATCTTCTTCGACATGAAAGCTACCGGTTGGAGCACTCCGTAGCTATCGTATTGAGATAAAACTACTGCAGTAACAAAATCTGAGGCATGCATTTCCAGCACAGTCTGAAGTTGGGGGTCGAAATGGGCCAATATGGATCCCTCCTTAAACGCTTGCTTAATTCTAAAAAATGAAGACTCGTAGGATTTATCCCAGATAAACGGGGTATCATTTTTTGTTAATTTAGTGAGTGGAGTTGCTAGCCGGGAGAATTCTGGGATAAATCGTCGATAAAAATTTGCAAACCCCAGGAACCCCTGCACATCGCGAAGTGATTGTGGAGTTGGCCAGTCCTGCACACAAGAAACTTTCTTTGGATCCATTGCTATATCTTTTGTCGATATGATTAAGCCTAGATACGTAACCTGGGTAGTTTCAAAACAACATTTTGAGATATCTGCTTGCAGACCATGTTCGCGAAGGCGCTGGAGAATAGATTTCACATGATTCCGAAGCTCTTCTAAATTTTCTGAGTAGATCAAGATGTTGTCCATGTAGGCAGTATAAAATTGATCCAAGTATCCACGGAGCGCATGATTTATATAAGCTTGAAATGAAGCCGGGCCAGTTGAAAGACCAAATGGAAAAACAAGTGGCTCGAAAAGGCCGTATCGACATGCAAACGCGGCTTTCCATTCATCTCCCTCTTTGATTCGGAGTTTATTGAACGCGGATATTATGTCAAGCTTAGTGTAGTATCTGGCTTTGGATAGTTGGCTTAGAGTTTCGGATATTAAAGGAAGGGAGTAGCGATTTCTAGCAGAAATAGCGTTCAGGCCGCGATAATCAATGCAAAACCGAAGGTCTCCGATGGCTTTCTTTACGAAGAGGACTGGCGCTGCTGCCGGGGAGCGAGATACACGTATAAGACCTTTCGAAAGTTCTGTGTCTAGATATTGGCGAAAAGCTTTAAGCTCGTGATGATTCATAGAGTAAGGCCTCGATGCAGGTGGTTGCTTTCCTGGTTGGAGGTCTATAGGGTGGTTCCATGGCCGATGAGGTGGCAGTAAATTAGCTTGGTTCCGGTCGAAAACATCGAGGAACTCGTGGTACTGAGGGGGCAAAAATTTTCTGGGGTTAGCATCTTTTGGAATAGTTTTAACCGAGCTTCCTACTTGAATCGTTGCTAATCGTTGCATAGGTGTCTCAATGAGGAGATCAAGATCGTGTAGGCTAAGAGCAAAAGGGTGACTTCCTACTTGTTGACAGGCCACAGCAAAAACTGGAGCGGACACTTCAGCAGGTTTGTTAAAAAGAGGTGAAAGTGATTCTTTTCCAGAGAAATTATTTTTTGTTTGCAACGGTTTTGCTGGGGTCGGCCGTAGAGTTGAGGAGTTTAAGTATGGAATAGTTGTTTCAAAACGACAACAACCCTTTTTTAGGCATGGTTCTCCGTAGGTTATAGTATGTTCTCTCCAATTTACATATGGCTCATGCTTTCCAACCAAGGGAGCCCCAGGATGAGGTCCTACTTATATTCTTCGGCCACGTTTGCGAAGAGTTTTTCCACGTGATTACCAAGGGTTAGGCGGAAAGAAGCTTCAAGCGTAATCTTGGACCTCTGTTTTCCTTCGAAGCCTACAGGGAAAATAGGAGACGAAAGAGGGACGGGTTTGATCTGAGGGCGAGTACAGAGAGCTGTGGATACAAAAGCAAAACCAGATGCGCCGGTGTCCACGAGGGCAATCAAGTACTCATTTTCTATCTGTCCATGTATATACATGACGAGAACTCGAAAAGTCTGAAATTCCTGCATGTCCAACCGATAATGACTCCAACATGCGACTTACTGTTGGAGTACCTCTTTTAAATCCTCCTCTGATTCAGTGACCTTACCTACCATAGCGGTTTTTACAGTCCGTAATCCTAAGGGACAATTTATTGCAATATGGCCTGTCTGATTGCACCAAACACATCGGCCTAGTGTTCTCCGGGCGTCCTTAGCTTGCGGGGTTAGTTTACCGTCTGGTCCTTTCTCTCGAGAAACCGTATGAAGGTCCATTGATGTGCCACCTTGAGAAACAGTTAACATTGAAGGATTTGGTGATTGGAACAATTGTGTCTCAGAGCTGGGAATGGAAGTGGCGAAGAAAGGTGGTTTTTGTGCTCCTGCTGATGAGAATGGTCCTGGTAAAATTTTAATGGACTGGTTTACTGTGTCCTTTTCTCGCAAGTAGTCAACGAATACGTGATACTCAGTCGAGACATTTGAGGCCGCGTTCAAGAGGACTCGAAGGTCTTTCCACAGGCGTCTGTACAACATTTTTCTCCAATGAGACTTATCAAACTCGATACACGCCGAGTTCGCCATGTTATCTTCAAATATTGTAATAAAATCGTGGAATTTAAAGTTCCTTTGGTAGAGCGTCTCGATAAACTGCGTTGCCTGGTCTTCACGGGCTGGGTCTTGGCAGCGTTGTTTAAGCGCGGAAATAAATTGGGCTAACGTAGTAATTTCTTCTGGTATCGAGGGGTCCTCCAGGCATCTAAACGAGAATCTCATCTTTGAGATGGCACCTGGACCAAGGCATTGGTAGGCAAAGTATACTTTGGATATTTCAGAAGGGATTTGCCCTGGATTGCTTCGAATTTGATTCATCAATTGCAAATAGAAAGAGCGCAAGGTTTATGGCTGTCCGTCGTAAGGGGTCAAAGGAGGGGCTTGAATGCGGTAGACAGAAGGTAGCTGCAATGCTGGGTCGGGTTGAGTAGAATAAGATGGTGCTGGATGCTGAGGCGGTGGAGGTACATAATGATTTTATGCACCAAATAAACGACTTACCCTCTCTGGTTCTAACTCAATTGCAGCATATAAAGTTTGAGGTGAGTTATTCAGATAGGGGATGTTCCAAAGGTCAGGTGGTAGCATTCGAAACTTAGAGGGTGATGGTCCTGGAGGTTGGGATACCGAGGCAGCTGACTGATGGCCTGGGTTACTTTCCATACCGGTCTCGTTATCAAATGGAGCTTGGTATGAATTGGATGTTTCTGGCTGTCGGTTGAAAAGGTTCATTATTTGAAATTTTAGGACGCTTTGTAATGTCACGATAGTGGGCTTTGCGTGACTCGACAGAATCTGGCTAAGGCTCGAGGATTGGAAGGTCTGGAAGTCTAGAGGTCTAAGGTCTAAAGGTCTAAAGGTCTAAAGGTCTGAAGGGTAGTTTAAGAAGCCAATGTTACGGGCTGCGCCTTAGCCTCAATTGTTGATCAAGTGTTATGAATTACTAATCACATGTCATGTGATCTTAACTGTTGCTATAATCTGTTCGATGATGGTTACAAGTGCTACTCTGACTAAGTACACCTACCCCTAGTTTTAAAGATAATGACTCACGTCAATCTTCGAGTTGTACCCGTTACAGAACTTATCAGGAAAAAGAGCTGACGTTTGGGAAGTAAGTCGTGTGGTGTAGAATTACTTGTATATTATGGCTCTACCTCTAGACTCATCTAGAAATCTATATAGAAAATAGACTGCATTACGGCCAGCTTACTTTGTTGCATTGTTTTGGTGCTAGCCCATCACAGCTAAAGAGTAAATTTTGAAGGTCTAATAAATGACAAAGAACAAAGCGTGGAGACTCTAGGGTACAAGATAGAACTATGATATATACAATTTGAGATGAGCTACCTGTAGTGAAAATGTCAAATTTTGGCCATCGTATCTCGAAATAAATACGAATGAGATAAAGAGTGGCCCGATATAGAAAGACGTCTGACCGTATCTGGACACGCAAACAAACCCCGAAACTCCAATACTCCAATACTCCAATACTCCAATACTCCAATACTCCAATACTCCAATACTCCAATACTCCAATACTCCAATACTCCAATACTCCAATACTCCAATACTCCAATACTCCAATACTCCAATACTCCAATACTCCAATACTCCAATACTCCAATACTCCAATACTCCAATACTCCAATACTCCAATACTCCAATACTCCGAAATGCGAACACGAGGGATCAGACGCCTAGGTATCTGACAGTGAGCCTAACACGGAGAATGTTGACCCTCACATACAACCGCCCTGGTCTATGAAAGAAACATGGTACCACAGCACAAAACGAGTCACTAACCCGCCTGTCGAAATCCCTACTGGCATCCCTTTCAGCGACTTATTGGCGTACACGGATGGCGCTCGAACTGGACCCATGGATTCGCCTAGAGCTGGTTACGGCGTTGTAATTTTTCAAGCGGGGCAGGTGGTACATCGCGAAAGCCGTGCATTAAGCTCAACACTGATATCCTTCGATGCGGAAGTCACTGCCATTTATAAAGCGCTGGAAGCAGCGCTCTCCCTCCCGACCTTCCGATCCTCTAAGAACCTGTGGATCCTAACAGATAACCAAGATGTAGCTCGCCGCATATTTCAATCCCCCGTGTGTTCGTCTCAAGATACGTTTCTACAAATAGAGACGCTTGCCCGCGAGTGGCCGCGGCGCCCCCGTCTTCCACATCTGCCCCCAGGACAAGTTCAAGTGTTCTGGATCCCGGGACATTCCGGCATCGTAGGGAACTTGATGGCCGATACTTCTGCTCGCGCGATTCTGTTAATACCATCTTCTATGCCCTATTCTCCACTATCTTTTGATGCCGCCCGCAAGCGAATCAAGGAAAAACTAAGAGAAGCAATGGAAAATTACTGGCTCCAACAAGCCCCTCAATAATTCAGAAATCTAGGAATCAACCTTTACACTTGCAACCCCAAAGAACTCTCTCCAACGAGAAATTACCTTTCGAGGCTTTACGCAGCCCATTCAGGACATGGCGATTTTGCTGCGTATCACTCTCGTTTCAACCATGAGAATGCTCTTATACATTGCAGCTGCGGCCAGCTCAAGACGTCTAACCACTTCCTAAATTGTAACCTGCCGACTCGAAGGCTTCCCTGAGCCCCACAATTTTTTGAGGATCCGGCAAAATTCTTTTTGGGCACCTGGGAGGGAGCCCTCAGTATTGTGAAATTTTTTTCCGAGACAGAATTCTTTTCAACGATCAGCCCTTGAAATTCAATCTGAAAACGTGAGGTTATAGCCCTTCGCATACACACGTAGCTTAGAAGATAATTTGTTCACAAAGGGTGATCAGAAAAGCCACGACTGGGACTCTGGCTTATGAATAGAATATTGTATCTTGGCCTATTATTTGTATACAGCGCGGTCTTCACATTCAGCGCAGCTTAAATTTGTGGTAATAGCTCGGCATCCTAAGTCAGGTAGTAGCTAGGGCGAGGCAACCAGAGCAGTAGGCGCTGGCGTCTATACCTCTAGTAGATTATTAGCAGGCAGCAGGAGCCCAAGTCTCGACTTGGTGTCTCAGTAGACTAAAATAATAAAAAAACAACAAACAAACATCGAGAAAAATTCCCTAAATGCCCATTTTCCCCCTCTCTCTACTCATTATTCGTTGATACACTTCTATTTTCTCGTTGTGAACCACTGTTAGCCTTCTTGAGATGGGCGCGGCGAAGAAAAAGCGTCAACTGACGCCAACTGCCAGTGGCAAAGAATGGACACAATTGTGCCCAACAAAATCAGGCCCCGCGCAGAAGGTAAAGAGCGTAACTGCGGTAGAGAGCTGTCCCCCCGGGAAGTAACCCAACTTTCCTGACGCTGAAATGATCGATACTGAGCCTAACAGATCGACAATTCCGGCCTCCGAGACCTCGAAAATCGCCGAGCAGATCCCAGGTGCCTCCAGCTCGAAGAAAGGGAAGGAAGTCGCCTGAGAGGAGTCGACTCAGAACGCAGAACCGTCTGCAAGAAAGATCGTTGTGCCAGTTTTAAAACGCACAGTCACCCCGAAGACCACTGGCTACCCCCAAGAGCTACAAGCTGTGGTCGAAGCGGAAAAACGCCGAGCCGACAGAGTCTCTATTCACCTCGGAATCTGCTCCACTGCCATAAACAGTGTTGAAGCAGCTCTCTCGCCACTCTCGACTGGTGAGAATAAATCTTTTGTAGACGGCATCAAAGTCTACCTACGGGCTGCAATCGCGCAGTACGTACACACCGGTCCCGGCTCGACACCCCCACTCCTGCCCCCACGACCGATGAACCCTTCACCAAAGCTCTCTGACAACAGAGCACCTATTATAACGACTCCTTAGGCTCAGGTTCCTACAAACACCTGGGCAACAGTGGCTCGGAAAGGC
Organism: Podosphaera xanthii; assembly: GCA_028751805.1. Lineage (NCBI taxonomy): Eukaryota > Fungi > Ascomycota > Leotiomycetes > Helotiales > Erysiphaceae > Podosphaera > Podosphaera xanthii. The sequence continues at coordinate 2,091,975 of JAPWIX010000012.1, read as the reverse complement.
CTGCGCAACGCTGCAGTCCCCACCCCGAAAAGAGCAGCACCGGCTGCCAAAAGCACGAAGAATTTGAATTCCAAGATGAAAGTCGATTGGCGACTCTTTCTTCGACTGGAAAAAAGCAATGACTTGCACAAGCTCTCACTGGCTGGTGCCAAGGAAATTTTGATACTGAAATTGGGCCTTTCTGAAGAGAAAATCAGCTCATTTCAAAGAGTAAAATCTGGATATGCCCTGGCCGCCAAAGATGAGGCAACACGGCAATTGATCCTAGAAACCTCCTCGGCAGCAGCAGGAGGGATCTACAAGCTGGAAGAGGCGTCTAATCTAATCGCCATCAATATCGCTACCGTCCCGGTGACGTAAACACATCTTTTGGCCGCAAGCAAACAACGGCAAAAACAGTCATCGACGAGATCACTGGGATCACCAACACTATACCAACTCAGGCCCGGTTACATGGCACCTGCAAGGAGGGGTCATCATACCGAAATTGGATGGCTCTCTTCCCACGAGAATCCGCGCCTCGGCCTGGATTCCGATTATTTTACGACTCCGGAATGGCGACGCCATTTCGATCCCGACGACTAGTTGAGCAATGCAAACGCTGTCTCGGCTTCCACGCTACACGTGGTTGCTCCCGCGCTCCAGCATGCTGGAATTGTGGATCAACAATGCACTCCGTCATGGAGTGCCAGGCTCCTACAAGATGTCGAAACTGTGGAGGACCTCACCGATCGGAAAGCCGGAACTGTCTGGTTCGACCTACCAGGACCGGTCCGGTGACCAAAGAACAGCTCGTCACGATCCGACAGTACGGTCAACGCGAGTATGCAGCAGTAGCCAGAACGAAGGTTGCTGCTAGAAAAGCAGAAGATGTGGCCAAGGCTTCGTCGGTAGACATTCCGATGGAAGGAGGAATAGGCTTTGGGGTTTTGAACTCTGAAGTTTGAGTGGCAGCGACTCGAGGCGAAGTCTTTATGACTTCAGGAAGAGAAGGAAGGAAACCGGCTGTGGATAAGGGTTCACTTTGGGCTCATCTCCAGCTCTCAGCGGAGATTGAAGAAATTTTGTCACTAAGATGTGGCAGGAAAGGAGATGTGCGAGAAGCGCGGATACTGGACCAAATTGGAAATCTTCTTTGTTACTTGTTTGGGATGGAATTTTGGATGTTTGTATTTAACTAGCTACTACTTTTGTAGCAGTTCACGCGGTGCGAACGAATTAGGCAGGTCTTAGACTTGATCCTAATCGGCTCCACCGGCCTCAGATCTATAGGATACGTAGGGCTTAGCCAGGGACCTGACGATGATATAAACGGGCTGTTGCCCTAGTAATCGGATCCGGTATTATCCGGCTCCTATAAATCTGCTTACATCAGTGACACACTGGAGAACAACAAAACTATGCGCGCGCTTGCATTCATAGATGCCCTCACCTAGATAAAATATAAACATAGTAGTTGTAAGGTTTTGCCCTAAGAATACACATTTCTATTTATAACATTATGGCATTTCTATTTATACCATTATTTCATTTCTATTTATATTACTATGTCATTTCTATTTTTACTCATTGTAGTCATCTCATTTCTAGTTAATCATCTTGTAGCAGCTATTAATAGGCCGCGTATGTATTCTATTTACGTCTCTATGACAAGAGTAAGATAAGTCGAGGCGGCAACTACTGAAGGAAGGAAAGGCGTATATAAAGAGAAAGATTCTCAGTAGATAGCGCTCTTCACGCTTAGTTCTTTGTCACAAATATAACCATCAGAAAGTCTTTTGACATCCTTCAGACAACCTTCAGGTTCCCTTTAGTAAACCCTTTAGTACCTCAATACTTTCCTCAGCACTTCCCACCGTCTCTTGAGACCTCTTTAGTACCTACCTTACTCAGTATCCTTCCTGTTACCCACTCGGTCGCCCATCATCCTGACATTACTAAGCGTCGAAATTACATGAGTTATAGAGTACCTGATTCACCAGATACTCTTTCTCATTCAACAGCAACCGACAACTCTTTTTTCAGTCTTTCAGGATCTGAAATGGCTGAGACAACAAGCAGCAACATGCAAGGCATCCAAGTCACCTCGAACCCGCAACTAGACCAAGATATTCCCATGCCTACAACTCAGATACCGACCTTAAATTTCCTTCCTCCGGAACTCTGGAGTACTCCATACCTCCTTCAGGTTCCTGGAGCCATGAATAACGCCTTGTTAGTTGACTCCGTGCGAGTAGCAGCTCTATTCAATGCTCAAAAACCACTCTCACCTCCTTCTCACATTCCTTACTCTACACCTTTGATGAGACTCACTGCCCCTCCGATCACCCTATACGATGGATCCCCGAGCAATCTACGCTCCTTCTGTTCGCAACTTGTCAATCAGTTACAAGATCAAAACCATTCTTTCCCGGACGAAATCTCCAAGGTTCGCTATGCCTACCAATGTCTGGGGCCAGGAGCTCTGAGGAAGATGAGGTCCCAATTCAGGTGTCTCGAAGATCTAGCAGTTAAGCCAGAAATAACAACTCTATCCGAATTCCTGACGGCGCTCAAGCGAGAATGTGATGACCCCGGCCGAGAAGGTAAGGCCACCCGCGCTGTGGAAAAAATGAAGCAAGGAAATATGAGATTTCATGATTTTATAACCTTGTTTCACGATAACATGGTTGACTCCACCTACGCCAATGTGGACAAGATCACCTGGAAGAAGATGCTGGAGCTACGGCTTTCTGAGAAACTTTCGGAGATTCTACTGTCTGCTTCAGATGCTCCAGAAAATTATGACGATTTCGTGGCTTACCTAAGGGCTAAAGATGCTCGTGTCCATGAGTTCAGGACCGCCTTCCCAAGCGCGCCAACCCACCAGCCAAGCCCAACCTTTTCACCCGCCTCAGTCTATAAAGCGCCGAGTACACCCCTGACGACGCCATGGAGGTCTCTCAACCCTGAGCTTACCGTCTCTCAAGGAGGATCGGCAATGGATCTTGATACAATATCAAGACAAAAAGGCACCGACGGACGCCTTACTCCACAAGCCAAGGATGCACGTCGAGCTTTAGGTCGATGTGTTTGGTGCAATAAACCAGGACATATAGCAAAAAACTGCCCATTAGGCTCACGCACTATTGCGTCCGCTGCAATAACTGAAATGCCTGATCAAGTAGAGCAAAGACCAACTCCAGCAGTAAGTCGCCTGTTGGAGTCGTTATCAGTAGGACAAGTGAGTTCAGAGGACGTCTCAAGTTCACGTCACATGTATATAAACGCAAAAATATATGATATACTTCTAATTGCTCTTGTTGACACTGGCGCTTCCGGAAATGCTTTCATTTCAAAATCCCTCTGTGAAACTCTTAACCTAAACCCACATAAACTCTTGCGCCCTATTAATCTCTTTGGATTTGATGGAAAGCAGGGAGCTCAAATAACCCACAAAGTATCTTTCCCACTATACCTAAGCAGACATGCCGAAATCACGACCGCCTATGTGATATCTCAATGTAAACAAGATTTAGTCTTGGGCCTTCCTTGGATAGAAAAACACGCGCCATATATAGACTGGAAGGAGAATACCCTTACTTTCGGTGAAAACTGTTTAGGAAAAGCTTGTTGCAAGTTTGAAACTACCATACCTTATTTCAATTCTGGAGCCTCAAACTCTGTTTTAGCAAATCGTGTTGCTCAGAGTCATCATCAACCCCCTTTTTATCAAAAACCAAAGATTGTCCCAGCACCCACCTTCGCAATGATGGCCCATCAGCCGGAAAATTTTAACTTTGCCCTTAGCCTCCATGACCTCGATCTTTTATCTAAAGACACCACGGAGCAATCTCTCGATACTCCTATGGACAGAATCCCCAAGTTGCGAAAAAAATATGCAAACCCTAAAGAACACTTACCTTCCCACTATCATGAATTTCTCGATGTATTCAATCGTGACCAGGCGAATCAACTACCGCCTCATCGCCCCTGGGATCACTCCATTGATCTACAGCCTAACGAACATCCCCCAGCGTCGCGACCCTACTCAATGAATCTGCGTGAGCTCAGAGCTCTCCGAGACTACCTTCATCAAGAACTTGACAAGGGATTTATCCGCGTCTCTCGTTCTCCCGCTGCAGCCCCAGTACTTTTCGTTAAAAAGCCTAATGGCGATCTCCGATTTTGCATCGATTATAGGGGACTGAATGCAATCACAATCAAGAATAGACACTCGTTACCATTAATAACGGAAACTCTTAGCCAGCTCTCTCACGCCAAATATTACACGAAGCTAGATATAATATCAGCTTTCAATAAACTCCGTATTAAAGAAGGGGATGAATGGAAAGCGGCCTTTACCTGTCGATACGGACTTTTTGAACCAGTCGTACTACCATTCGGGCTTTGCAATGGGCCCGCCTCATTCCAAGCCTACATAAATCATGCTTTAAGGGGTCTCCTTGACAATTTTTGCACTGCGTATATGGATGATATTTTAATTTACTCAGAAAACTTAGTGGACCATAGAAAACATGTCAAAATTGTCCTACAGCGTCTCCGAGAGCATGGGCTACAAGTCGATATCGAAAAATGTAACTTCGAGACCACAGAAGTTACCTACCTGGGTCTCATTGTTTCAACTGAAGGTATACGTATGGACCCCAATAAAGTTGCCTGCGTACAAGAATGGCCAACTCCTCGCTGTGTCCGGGACATACAAGGTTTTTTAGGTTTTGCAAACTTTTATCGCAGATTTATTCCAGAATTTTCAAGACTAGCAGCACCTCTCACTAATTTGACGAAAAAGAATGTTCCAGTTGCCTGGAATGAGACTTGTGAATCATCTTTCCTTAAGATTAAGCGATCTTTCAAAGACGGAACCATGCTCGCTCACTTTGACCCTACACTTCAGACCATTCTAGAAACCGACGCTTCAGATTTCGTGACAGCGGCAGTACTTTCTCAGTATGACAAGGCAGGAATTCTCCGACCAGTTGCCTTTATGTCCAAGAAAATGATTCCAGCCGAATGCAACTACGAGACTTTTGACAAGGAATTGTTGGCTATTGTAAATGCCTTTGAAACTTGGACCGCCGAACTTGGATCGGTGGAAATGCCGACTTTAATTCTCACAGATCACAAAAATCTTGAACATTTCACTACCACCAAGAAGTTAAATAGAAGGCAAGCACGCTGGAACGAGCTGCTGGCCGATTTTGACTTCAAAATAGTCTTCCGACCAGGGAAACACGGAGGAAAGCCGGATGCCTTGACTCGAATTCATTCTGATCGACCCACAGAAAGCTCCGACAAACGAAACCAACACCAATATCAAACCTTAATAAAACCTCACCAAACCCTTCGATGTGGTAGTGTATCCGAAAGTAGTAATACATTATGCGTATCATTAGATAACTGGGATAAGCATTGTAAAGAAGACAAATACTGCCAGGAAATACGATCAGCTCTGGAAAATCCAAGAAAAACACGACCAGACCTCGAGCTTTCAAATTGCACACTCACCAAACATTCTTTCACTCTACACGGAAAAGAATATATACCCGAAATACTTCGTGAAGTAATCTTAAAACAGCTTCATGAATCTCCTCTGTACGGACACCGTGGAGCAGCTGCGCTTTATTTTATGGTAAGCCGTCAATATTGGTGGCCTGGATGCCATAAAGACGTAACAAAATATGCCCGAGGTTGTGAAAGTTGCCAGAAGAACAATCCTTCTAGCCAAAACCCCTATGGATTTCTTAAACCACTCCCAGCCTCACAAGCATCATTCCGTCATCTCACTCTTGATTTTGTCGGACCTCTACCAACATGCAAAGTTCGTGACTTTTCGTACCGCTATATCCTTCAAGTAGTAGACCGACTCACGAAACGAGTCTGGATCATCCCGACAGAACGGCCCACTGCCCAGGACACAGCAGAAGCCTTCATCACGAACGTCGTTCGTTTTGCTGGTCTTCCAGACTCCCTTGTCTCAGACCAAGGCCGGGCCTTTATAGATAAAACTTGGAAAGAAATTTGTTCTCGGCTTAGAATAACCCACAAACTCTCAACATCTTATCATCCTGAAACAGACGGACAAACAGAGAGGGCTAATAAAACGCTTGAAGTATATCTGCGCCATTATGTTAATTATCACCAGGATGATTGGGTTAAATACCTACCGCTGGCGGAATTTTGTTGCAACAATCACGTAAATACATCGACAGGAGTATCGCCATTTTTCGCTAGTTTCGGACATCATCCCCGGATGAACTTTATTCCAGAGTCCGAAAATGCCGAGCCTCGTGACACCCCAGAATTTGTCAAACGCATGGAGAGCCTAGTTAAACATTGCACGGAACAAATAACACTCGCACAAGCCTATCAATCGACATACGCAAACGAAAGACGCCTCCCAGCACCCAGATATAAGGTTGGAGATATGGTTTACTTATCCTTAAAAAATTTGGCTCTAGCAAGACCGTCTAAAAAACTTGATAACGTTCGCGCAGGCCCATGGCAGATCACGGCTATGAAGACACCTCTTGTCGCAAAGCTCGATTTACCTTTTCAGTTCAGAATCGACAATAATTTTCATGTTAGCCTACTTCGTCCTGCTTACATTGGATACCCATCCCAACATTTGGAGTCTCCAGAACCACTTGAAATAGCTCCATCTGGTCACGAAGTTCACGAAGTGGAAGCAATACTGGATTCCCGGATTCGTCGAAATAAAGTACAATACCTAGTGCGATGGACAGGCACGAACGATACCACATGGGAACCCTATGAGCATCTGGATAATTGTCGAGAATCTCTAAAAGATTTCCATAATGCATACCCAGAAGCACCTCGCTCGGAGGACCTCGCGTCCTGAAAAAAAGGGAGGGTAATGTAAGGTTTTGCCCTAAGAATACACATTTCTATTTATAACATTATGGCATTTCTATTTATACCATTTTTTCATTTCTATTTATATTACTATGTCATTTCTATTTTTACTCATTGTAGTCATCTCATTTCTAGTTAATCATCTTGTAGCAGCTATTAATAGGCCGCGTATGTATTCTATTTACGTCTCTATGACAAGAGTAAGATAAGTCGAGGCGGCAACTACTGAAGGAAGGAAAGGCGTATATAAAGAGAAAGATTCTCAGTAGATAGCGCTCTTCACGCTTAGTTCTTTGTCACAAATATAACCATCAGAAAGTCTTTTGACATCCTTCAGACAACCTTCAGGTTCCCTTTAGTAAACCCTTTAGTACCTCAATACTTTCCTCAGCACTTCCCACCGTCTCTTGAGACCTCTTTAGTACCTACCTTACTCAGTATCCTTCCTGTTACCCACTCGGTCGCCCATCATCCTGACAGTAGTTGTTTTGTTTATTCATGCTATGTAGAGCCCAAGACTATTATAACACTAGGGCTCCTCTCTGACCCAGGCCACACCTTCTACAGTGCTCCTATCCCCTTTTACCTCGAACCTAAGATCATTGATACATTGACCCATGACGGGTAGCCATTTAGCTCAGTAATTACTCGTAGAATTCAACCACCTTTTCTACGGAACCTTCTGCTCAAAAAAAAATTGAAAAAAAGCAGCCATTGAAACCGGTACGCGGGAAAAAGTCTAAAAAAACCTGCAACTCCAGCCAGGCGAGGCCTAGACACCAGAGCCACACGAGGTGCGTATCCCCATCTGTATCTCCCTAATATCCCATAGTCCAGATATCCTCCTTGTACCGACACCACCAGCGCTCAGGTAGCGGTGCTCTTTTCTCTTGAGACAGTATAATGCAAGAATATCTGTAGACAGTGAGAATTCATCTTGGTAAAAAGGGCCAACTTAGTCTGATCCATCACCACCATAACGGGAGCTGGGTAAGCCCCGGAAACTCGTTTGGATGACTTTTCCTCCGTGACCAATTAATGCGTGTTTCTGTTGGCTCTGAAGATAAACTCCAGGTTCGTAGGGGACACCACGTACAGGTAGAAGCGCCGTCTTCGTCCCCCAAATATAAACATATTTTGAGCCACCAACTGCGAACAGCTAACGTTAGGTCCTGCCACACTAGATAATTCATAATTTTCCTTCTCAAAGTAAATTAATCAATTGATCTCGTTATAACCAGCTTGGTTTCTGTCACGGAAACAGACGATACCCTCTTCCTGGGCAACAAATCATTCGCCGACAAGGACAAATAGAACTCAAGAAAGCAGGATTCCTTGCTAAGGGCCGTGAGGTCCTCGCACCTACTCTACCCCCAGGGTAAGTTTTCACCAGTGGATCCAACTTGTGGGGCGAAATCGGATCCTCTAAGCCTATTTAGGTAGCATCTTTTCTGAGATAAGGTCTTCAGACTTTCTGACAGGGATTATTTGTATGGTGTTTTTGCCCGACAGAGGTTTTCACCACTGGTACTAGTTCACAAGCTTAACTCAAATTGGTAACATTTTTTGAATTCAATCGATTTCAGATAAACAAGTACATGCAAATTTACTTTGCATAGCAGATTTAATATTTTACAGGCCCGCCTTGAGCAAGTATGACTGCCTCACATCTCGTGGGCATGCTTCTGATAAGCTTCTCAAGCTTATCCGGCTTAGTCGCGTCATTCCATGCTTCTTTCACTATTCCTCGAAGTTCATCGTAGGATCGCTGCCTTCCCCTTTCCAATCTCGGGTAATGGTACTGTATGTAATCTTTAATACTATCCCATACGTGCTCGATTGGATTCGGGTCGAGAGAATACGGAGGCCAGTCGATCGGAGTAATGAACCTCTCCCGAAACTCTTCGATTGTTCCCGCTGCGCTGTGTGAAGGAGCATTGTCCTGCATCACAGAAACCCATGGTCTCATGCTCACCATTCCATCAATCAGCGGTACAATTCTCTGAGAGTATGATTCTGAGGTAATAGACCCCCATTCCTTCTCCCGGAAAAGGCAAGGACCTTCCTCTATCCCTGCGAAACTTCCCCAAAATATCCAGCCAAGACTCTTTCCCACCTTTTCCAATACGCAGGTGGGGTTGACTTCTTCACCTATCTTGAACTGAGAGTTAGATCGGTATTTTTTGTTAGTTGAGGTAAAAAGATGCCAACCTTTCGCGATACCCATTCTCTCTTATGTTGACCGTCTGTGGCCCAGGTCTCATCAGTCCAAAGAATCGTCATCCAATCTTCAACAGTCCAGTCCTTATGGACTTCGGCCCACTCCCGACGCTTCCTTTTAACCTCTTCAGAAAGGGGAGGCTTTTTCAGCGCTGTATGACGTCCGTAACCCCTTTTTTTTAGCTCGTTTTGAATAACCCTTTCACTCACTCCAAAATCCCGAAAGGGGCCATGGGCAAGTTCAAACCATGACATTCGACGACCTTCAGAGGATGATGTTATGAAAGCCTCAATCCGGACAACGTCAGAAGAGGACGGTGTTGGGGGCCGACCTGCAACTTTCTTGGGTTCAATGTACGGAGTACAAAGGGTGTATCTGACCTGGTTTCGAGATATGCCGAGTTGTTTTGCAATATTTGTCTGACTCATTCCCGAATCGTGGAGAGTTTTGATCTAGACGTGTTACCTCAGATATTTATTTACCATGAAAATTGGGCTTACCTGGAGACGCTGATCTCTGTTTAATCGTTTGGCGTTGTTTGTGTGAGCTGCTGGTTGTACCTGGCACATCTTTTAAAGGATAATTGGCCTATGAAATATGCTAAATGTTAAGAGTAACGATTTATTGATTCTCTTAGATGAGAATGCTGAGGATGATGATGTTTCTGTAGACAGTAATAGCAACGATGTCTATTGAGATGCGTAGGTGAGGGAGGGGGGGGGAAAGAGATGAAAGCAGCAGTCCAGTAAAATGCCTGATCACTCAGGCCAACATTTTCAATTTCTTTTGGTGTGAAGACTAGCAGGGATTATATAAGACTAGTGGGGATAATATTCATAAGCGAGGTTTTAGTGCATGCTGAAAACTTACCCTGGTGGTAGAGTACAAACCTTATCAAGTTTAAAGGTGGAAATATCTACTAAGATAAATCGTCGTAATCTATCACCATTGTACAACAACATCAATGCGCCAATTTAATGCTCATCAGTGTTGATTATAGAGCAGCATGTAAAAGCGTAAGCGTTTAGGATTCTAAGTAATATCACCTAGGGAAGCGATTGGGAAGATGAAGAGTCTGTAAACTACAGAGGAGAGTTGTTGATTACTTCGACTCAGAAACAGAATGCTATATAACTAATTATTACAACTAAGTGATTATCACGACTTATTACTCTTTGTAGATAATGAGTGGCTGGTCAATGTGTGAATAATCATGAACATGGATAACAAGGGTCTGGACCTTTATGCATATTCATAATAATGATGATCTTCATTACCAAATGGCACCAATTTCATCAACCAGCTATAGTCCAGTTGATATTGTAAGCTGAAGAGGAAAAACATGGGAAAAGGTCAGTACAAAAGGTCAGTACAAAAGGTCTATACTTTGCGCAAAGAGCTCGTGGCGTTTACATTTCTAGTTTGAGTCAACCAAAAGCAGCATACGACTTATCATCTGCTGCTCAAATTACCGAACCTGACGTCGAAAGTGTCAACGCCCTTAATAAAAGAATCCAATGGCAAATCCGAAATTCCTCGAGAGGAATAAAATTCGTGTCACTTCATAAAAACTCCCTTCGACTAGTCATTTTCACTGACTTGTCTTTCGCAAATAACAAAAAATTTTCTTACCAGATCGGATTTTTAATTATGCTAGCAGATAACACAAACAAGGCAAATATAATTCACTGGTTCTCTGTTAAGTGCAAGAGAGTCACCAGAAGTGTATTGGCATCAGAACTTTGTGCCATAGTGCACGTCTTAGATATTGGTACAGCAATAAAAGCAACTTGAGACGAGATCCTCCACTTCAATATACCACTGACATTATGCACTGATTCAAAATCACTGTTCGATTGTCTAGTGAAGCTTAGAACCACTCAAGAGAGAAGATTAATGGCAGATCTCATGTGTCTCCGTCAGTCCTATGAAAGAAGAGCAATCGCCCAGGTTGAATGGATTGATGGAGACTCTAATCCGGCGGATGCAATGACAAAGTCAAAATGTGACAAGGCCCTACAAAATTTTATCGACACCAACTACATCGAGATCAAAAGTAACGGATGGGTGGAACGCAATTTTAATGACAGGGAGAGTTAAGTTTCCAATTTTTCTTTATTTTTTTTATTGCCAGTGTTCGAACGTGTATTTATGTTTATTATGTGATATCCCTTGGAAAGGTTTCTATTTAGGTATAGCGCTGGCGTAAGCAAGTATTTAGTTTCTCCATTTGTACATATAACCTCAATTACCCGATAGAAGAGAACAAGATTTTATGATACAACAGAAGTGACATATCCGCAACCGTGTATTCCGACACAAACTTTGCTCAAACTTAAGCCTCTACAATCAAAGCCTACTTAGCTCTCCCGAACTAGTTTTTAGAATGTTAAGCAATTCCGACCCTGTTGGAGCTCACACTCCTCACCCGCCCTCCGGCCCAGGTGTCCCCGTCACTGCTCCCCAGCAAGCTAACGCTCATGCCTCCAACTTTGGTGGATCTGCCGATGCTTGCAATAACTTCGCAAACGTGCCACGCATCAGGAAAGAGCCCCGTGTCTTTACTACTCCCTCCTCCGCCGCAACCAGCTCTACTTCCCCTATGCTTCTCGGTGTCAGCAAGCTCCCCTTCTACACCATCCAGCATCTGAACACCAACACTTTTGTCCCTAGCTGTCTTGTGCTCTTTGCCATCCTCGCCGAACTCGACGTCAACATGTCGAATACGCATAGTTTTCTGCAATTAGCCCCCAACTGGATACCTCTCATTTCACAGGCCTATATCGCAGTTTTATTCTATATCCACGTGTTTAGAATCTCCCGAGAATCTAACATTGTAACTCCAGAACAGTTGCAACTGTTGATTTGGTTTGAGTCTGTCTACGACTTGAAAACAATGATCATTCCTGGACCCCTCGTCCCGATCTTTCAATCGCTCGCTTTTACATCTGGTCCCTTCAAACGGATACGCAAAATATCGCCCTACATTCCTGACACCGCACGACCCATCAAGTCAGAGTCCTACTCACCAAATAATGGGCTTAATACCGTCCTCCCTAACATTTGTTTGATTGTCGACCAACTCCAATGGTTTCTAAACGACTTTAAAATTACTCCGCAAAATGAAAATTTCATCGCAGATAACTTTTTCTCAAATATCTACTCTACCCCTGCCACCGCCGGTTCTTTCGGACTTTTCGCTTTATCTGCACCCAACGCGCGATTTAACGTCCCTGTCTCAAGCGCTCAATACCGTACTTTCAAATCGCAGGCTTCTTCGTTCACGTTCCCCGGCCGCCTCAACTCCTCCTCAGCCAATGCCCAACTCTCGTGGTTTGAAGCTCTTCGGTTCCGTAATCAAGGTACATCATCTTGTACTTGCCATTGGTTCTCGACTGTTTCTGCTGTAATGCAACGGTATTGTCAATTCGTTCGCGGCTCCGTCCCCATGTCCGCTGTCCCTCTCACTGGCTTAGGTGCATGCACTCCCGTATTCTCCTACCTCCCCGCCACTGGGCTTACAACCGCGTCAACTCTGGTCTCCAAGGTAAGTTCTAACGATTCCAATAACAACGAAATCGTCCAGAACGCTGCCCACTTCTCTGCCTTCCGGCCCATTTCTCTCGCTGCTATCGGTAATCACAACGATTTCGAACTCGTAGAGCTTGCCGAACAATTTGCCGCTGCCTCCCAAGTTAATGTTTCCTTCTCACTACTAGACAATAACGAAATCTTTCCCTCTGACAACGCCCTCCGTCAAGGAATCATTTGGTCACTGTACAACGTCAGGTCTTCCCCTATCGTCGATGTCATACCGACTCATGGCCCTCTAATCATGACTCATTATCATAGTAATTCTCGCATCATGTAAAAAAATTTCTTCTATTTTCCCCCCAATTTTAGATAGATCTGAGTAGATCTTATAACACTCTCTTCTTGTCCGAGTGCCCTCCTGTGACCGCTATCACCTCCTCCTCTCTTGCTACTCCGAGCACGTTTGTCGTGACCTCCGACAACTTTTGCCCCTGATCTCTTTTCGAGACCTCGCCCTCTTATTTTTGACTAACAACCCAGTTTCCGACTTGCCATCTTGTTCTCAATTTCCTGCTTTCCGATTTCAGTCCGTCTTCCTCCCAGTCCTCCGACTCCTTTCGAGCCTCCCCAACCTTAGCACCTAACATGTGGATAGTGTATTAGGGATCGAAGTCATTGGTACTATTGTATAGCTTTCTGAATTAGGAAACTATGATGTAACTAAGACTTCTTCGCCGCGAAGGAAGCAAATACAATTGTAATGCTTGATTTCATATTCGGGCATAGAGATCAATCCAAACTGCTTATAGGATGATTTCAACTCTATGTTTGGGCTTTTAAGCTTGTTCTCAATGCAAGGGTTACAGGAAAGCGCAAAGATATAATAAGTTAACAGAAGGAAGGACCAATGAAAGTGTGTTCAACATCGTGTGCGCTTACAGCATGAAATAAATGTATTTGAAGCTTGAGTTGTCCAAAATATTCCTCGATACGTGTTATTGCAACTGTATTGTGTTAACAAGCTGGCGGAGGAAGGGATGTTGTTCATTGGACCTTTAGCAATATGCACATAGTATATCGTATAATTGTCATGAGCAGCATATTGTCATCCGAAATGTTCAATTCACAGTAGAATTTGATATCCTAAGCTATGGATGCTGTACTACACTTCACACAAGATGGATGCATTACCACTTGGCTGAAAGAACATTTAGGTAATCATACAACACTATAGAGCAGCTATTTTCATATATATATTATACAACAGATGCATTCCTGACACCTCGGGGCTGTTCATCTTGTCTTCGAAAGACCTATCTTAGGCTAATCTTTGGACTTCTCTTCCCCTTGCCTGGTGCAGACACTGTGTCAGACGTTGCGTGGCTGGGAAGTGTGGCTTGGGTGGTGGAACTTGTTGGAAATGAGGGTTTCATTAGTGATTTACTAATCGTCATGCGTACTAAAGGGAATACCTACCTTAGTGCACACATACTAATTAATGCACTTACTAAATGCGCTTAACCGTATTTATCGCTAATCACGTAAACCCTGTTAGTCAGTTTTACATATTGGTAGTATATATAGTCTGGTTAGATCCGGATTGTAGAAAAAATAACAACCCCACCGTGCGTTTCTGACAAAATTACTTCAGTCTTCTTATTCTCTCCAAGTGACACGTGATTAATCAATTGACATTGATTCAAAATTCCCTACTCTTTTCAACAGAACTGGCAGCCGGGACGTAGCGAGACGTGGGAGCAAGGTACAGCAAGAAAGCGTGACTTGAACGTGAATGTGAATAACAAAGGGCGATCAATGATCCAACTGTGAGTAAAACAAGGTGCAAGACTCGAAACTGTTAAAAAAACTCTGTAGAACTTGTGATTATATACATCTCCAGAACCCATGACCTCCTGTCCCCCTAGACACCTATGGAATCCAACCAAATACTCCAGAACGCCTGATCCTGTCAGAAACCTCAGTAACACTGCTGTAGAGAAATGAATCAAAGGGATTGGAACATTGGTGCCAATCATGGACGACAGTGGAAGCTGTCAGAACCCACGGAAGCGTTCCAGAATGCCACGTGACAAGAGGTTCAGGCCAAGGAATTGGCGGCCCGTGACGCACTGTCAAGGGGAAAACTGAAGGATTATCACGTGATATTGCTTGTGTGCTACTTACTTGTACACCTTTTGTAAATAAAGTATCTGACAACTCTGTAAGAGGTTCCATCTCTCCTTGTAGATAATCTAATTCACCTGATTTGACATTGTCAATCGTGGCTGCTAGCATACTGTGATATCTTATCTATCATTTGTTGAAATGATTGCTATCATGAAACAAGTAATGTCCAGCTTTGGATGTGATAGTCGTTTGCACTCACGCAGATCTGCACGTACTAATCTTTCCATAAAGTTGTGAGGCTGGTAAATACGCTAAACCGTATTAACACAAATCACTAGATTTCTGTTTCTTAGGATAGATATTATATATTTTAGCGATCTGTTTTCTTAGCTGGAGTAATAAAGAACTCCACAGCTTACGATTAACAGCCTCTTACATTCCAAAATCTGCAAGATCGTGATAAGTGCCTAATCAGTCTTAACAAACTGTTGCTAATCCCTTCCAAATTTCTACAGGTTCTGAGCCCGGTGCACTAGCATAAGCACTTATTGTAAAGGTGAACCCTTAGCGCTAACATATCGTTTCTACAGATTCGATACCTCAAAGATGTCTAATTCATCTACTTCTCCGCTCCCTCAGACTAGCTCGTTGCAAAGTTCGGAAACTGTCGTTTCTAAAGATTTCTTTACGATAATCGCCAAAGAATACGGTGGTCGTTCCATGAACTTAACCCACGTCGAGCCCCTCGACGGGCAATCGAACTACGATTCATGGGCCTCGACCATGATTGCTGTGTGGAATACGCTTGGGATACATGAATTAGTTATTGAAGGTTTAAAACCAGTGGATGATGCCGACACTGAAGAGAAAAGGTCGTATAAGTCATTATACACTTTGGCTGTAGGTGTCTACATTCAAGTTGTTAAATCTGAGATACGACATAGTATCCTCGACAAGATTGACCCTCACTTGATGTGGACGCACCTAAAGATGATGTACAGGAGAGATACTGCGTATTCTCTTTTTTATCAATTAGGGAACCTATATGAGCTTAAATCAGTGTATAATGCTTCTCAGACTCTCTCTTCTTTCATCGAGCAGTTTGAAACACAATGGTTTAAACTTCACAAATTGTCACGAGAATTGTGACAGCTGATAAGCTGAATTAATCCTGTAGCCTATGTGGCGCATAGGCAGGCCCAAACTCTGTAGGGATAAAGGTATGGCGCATGGGACATGTGGCAAAGGGCAGGGTACTATACGGCAGGGGGGTTCTCGCTATTGTGAAACTTCCTGGAATACAGAGACTAGCTGAGACTCGGAGGCAAGCTGAGGCGTGGAGACTCCTTGATACACCTGGGTTTTCTATTACGAGGACTTTCTGATACACGAGGATTTCCCAGAGACCCTCAGTCATGTTAGGGCCAAGGCGAGTTATTAGATTGGAGAGAAACTGTATATATATGTGTTGAGGAACGAAAGAGTTCACATCCTTATAGATTTGAATATTAATTACCTCTACCCATTTAGGAGCGCAAGCGCTCTTGTCTAGACTGTGACAAGAATCTACAGATCCTGATCGTCGTGAGATTGCATCCTTCTTTGAGAAAGATACTATTAAGCGTGATTTCCTTCTTGGATTCTTGGCCCGTCATAAAAAGAACGTCGTTGATAATCTCACGACTAAGAGTAATCTATCTTTTTCTGAGGTCAAGCAAAGACTCGTTGATACGTATGAGGTGGAAACTCCTCATTCCGCGTTTTTAACTACCGTGGAAAAAAGGCCGAAACCTCTAACCAGGCCCGCAAATATCTCCAAGAGAAAGGAATGCAATTTTTGTCGGAAACACCATCCGAACAAGGCATCCGGCCACACGCGGAATAATTGTCGGATGTTGAAGGAGATGAAAAAGCATAAGGCGAAGGAAACTCCTCATGTTAATGAAGAAGCTCTCATGACTCTCTCATCTACAGACAAGGTTAGTAAACAGAATTTCTATCTTGATACGTGCGCAACTTCTCACATGTGTCCATACTCAGATCGTTTCGAGCTCCTCTCAATATGTACCGGATTTGTGACGTCAAGTTCGGGGGAGGAGATGAAAATCTTGGGGAAAGGATCTATTGTGTTGAATTGTGTATTATCAGATAAATCTATTTCTTCATTTCGTCTCAGAGATGTCTTGTATGTGCCATCACTTAAACACCCTCTTTTTTCATGGAAAAAAGAAAGAGCTAAAGGCTATAAACTTTATGATGATGGTAACGTAATGCGTGTCATTAAAGACAAAAAGGTCTGGCTTGAAGCAATCTTCTGTGGCTCTCTACCGGTTATACCGGAGTTGAATCTACCAATTAAAGAAATTGCATATCTTACCTACTCTTCTTGGCACCAAGCATTATGCCACTCTGCCCCTTCAACTATATCTAAAACAGATAAGTTAATTCAGGATTCCAATAATATTCCTGATTGTCCTAAAGACTTTCACTACGAGGCCTGTGCTCTGTCTAAGTCAACTCACAGTAAACCTCATGCAGCTACTTCGAGATCAATTACACCAGAAGAATATCTGCATTCCGACCTTTGTGGTCCGTTCCCAATAGTATCTCTGTGTAATTCTCGTTACTATATTTCATTCATTGATGATGCAACTCGTTATTCTTGGGTCCACCTCTTAAAATCTAAATCTGATGCTGTTCAAGCAACAATTGATATGATCACCAAGATTGAAACCCAAAATAACTGTCGAGTAAAATCGTTGAGAACCGATAATGGTGGTGAATATGTAAATGAAAAACTTTCAAAATACCTAGATCTGAAGGGGATAAATCATGACTTGACTCCTCCCTATTCTCCTGAATCTAATGGCGTCGCCGAAAGGTTAAATCGTTCTATCGGCGAGAGTATACGCGCCATGCCAACAAGCACTACCAATAAACGGTTATTGGCTGAAGCGGTCGAAACTTTCATATACGCCAAAAACCGAATAGCTCATTGTTCTGTTAGTGGGCGGACACCTTTTGAGGCCTTCAATGGCGTAAAACCCACTATTAAACATCTTCAGCCATTTGGCAGAGCATGCTTTGTTCACATACCGGAAGCTAAGCGTACTTCAGGTTGTAAGCTGCTACCAAGGGCTGTAAGAGGTATATTTGTAGTATACACCAAGGTGCCACATCATTACCGTGTTTTCGTTCATGAATATGGTAGAGTAGTTGTCTCAGCTGATGTCAAATTTCCGCCACATGTGGATGAAAAAAATAGCACCAATTCTGGTGTCAATTATTCAAACCAGCGACTTCCTATCACTACTTCGTTACCACCACAATCAGTTGTTCTGGATAAAGTGTTTACTTCAAATGAACGTCCAAATACAAATTGTGCAAGTAATATAATTCATACAGTCGAGCATAATCCATACCAACAAGTGTCAGAAGCCGCACCTTCAAATGACAATCCCTTATATGTTGCGGAAATTACTCCACATTCCCATTCATCTGATTTTGACTGCAATGCTGAAACGCTCAGAAGATCCAACCGCACTGTACGACCTCGTGTGTTCGATGACACGATTACGGGGGAGTGGTGGAAAAGATCTCGTGTACATTCTTCACCTCGTCTACCTGAATCAATCAATATGGTTGATGGTATCGAAGAAGGCGCATTGATTAGTATTTCAGATGTCAGATGTCACGGATTCGGGTATAGAGGCTTGAGCGCTATGTACCTATTGGTAGTCTATATTCTATCTAGAGAGGAACCACATAACTGTAAATACAAGTGACTTAATAAACCAAGGCTTTGCTTCTAGAACCTTCTGTATCATGTTGTTGTGATTAGATTAGGTTGTACTAATCAGGCTAGTCCCCAACATACAAGGATAGTACGGAAATCTTCCAGAAGGTTCTTTAGCATTCTTTGCTAAATGCCTTATCACATAACGCTCGGACCCTGTCAACATATCATGCCTATGCTACCAGGCATAGGCTACAGGAATCCCTATGGCTATACAGCCGTCACATCAGAGAACCAAAGAGTTACAGTGAAGCAAAAAGCTCATCTCAATGGTCTGATTGGGAGAAAGCCTTTCAGGATGAAATGGCATCTCTACAAGAGAACAATGTGTGGGATATAGTTCCAAGACCAAAAGGGCGGAAAGTTGTTAATGGTAAATGGGTTTGCAAAGTCAAGGGAGATGCTGAAGGTGAAATCGAACGATTTAAAGCTAGATATGTTGCAAAAGGATTTTCCCAAGTTCAGGGACTCGATTATGATGAAACCTTTGCTCCAGTTGTTCGGCTTGAGTCTTTACGATTGCTCCTAGCTATATCCGCAAATAAAGGATGGAAACCTAGACAACTCGATATTAAAACCGCATTTTTATACGGTATATTAAAAGAAGAAATTTATATGGAACTTCCTGAAGGGTACAGGATAGATAACCATGTGGCTCGCCTTAATCGGTGTATCTACGGACTGAAGCAATCACCCCGAGAATGATATTTCAGATTGGTTGATTTTATCAATCCGCACGGTTTTGTTTCTACCTTTTTTGACCCATGTGTCTTAATCCATAATACTGGCAAACTCATAATTGCTATATACGTGGATGATTTAGTACTATTTGGTGATCAAGGAAAACTCATGGATGACATGGTCAACCTTCTCAAATCTGAATTCAAGGTCAATGACATGGGCACACTCCATTGGATACTTGGCATTTAAAATGAGTACTCAAATGTAGGTATCAACTTGTCTCAGACCGCATACATTGATAGAGTCCTGAATAGATTTTCTATGCAAGATTGCAACCCAGTCTCCACGCCCATGGAGTCAAACCAAAGACTCATGGTAGCGGCAAATGAAGAACCTAGGGTCAATGCCACTCTGTATCAGCAAATAATCGGATCTATAATGTACATCGCGACTGGAAATCGCCCTGATCTTGCGTATACAGTCACTCATCTCTCACAATATAACTCGGACCCATCATCCACTCATCTAGGAGCAGCAAAACGAGTACTTCGATATTTAAAGGTAACCAGAGATCTTAAGCTAACATACAAGTTTCAATCTCCCCTGGTACTCAATGGTTTTTGTGATGCATCATACGGAAATTGTCTTGACACTCGACGAAGTTTTGCTGGCTATCTCTTTCAGCTAGGAAATTCTACGTTTAGCTGGAGGTCTAGAAAGCAGCGTACTGTAGCTCACTCAACTTGTGAAGCGGAGTATATGGCTATCTCTCTTGCTACTAAACAATTCATTTGGATTGTGCGTGGTCTTCATCAGCTTGTTGACAAAGATATACCAGCAGCTTTGTTTACGGACAACAATTCAGCTATTGATATTGCTCACAATCCAAGATTGAGTGATGCTACAAAGCACATTGATATTGCTAATCACTTTACTAGAGAACGGATCGATGATGGATCGCTTATCTTGTTACATGTTCCATCAGCTGAAAATTTGGCTGATATATGTACAAAGGCATTACCGAAACCGAGATTTAATCACTTGTGCACCCATATCTTTGGTACAAAGTGAGGAGGAGTGTTGAAATGATTGCTATCATGAAACAAGTAACGTCCAACTTTGGATGTGATAGTCGTTTGCACTCACGTAGATCTGCACGTACTAATCTTTCCATAAAGTTGTGAGGCTGGTAAATACGCTAAACCGTATTAACACAAATCACTAGATTTCTGTTTCTTCAGATAGATATTATATATTTTAGCGATCTGTTTTCTTAGCTGGAGTAATAAAGAACTCCACAGCTTACGATTAACAGCCTCTTACATTCCAAAATCTGCAAGATCGTGATAAGTGCCTAATCAGTCTTAACAAACTGTTGCTAATCCCTTCCAAATTTCTACACCATTTACTATTTTACTGCCCTAGTGTGTAAATAACCATACTAATCCTTTGCCAATCCAATCCCCAGCATGGAAAGCAACCCCTGAAACCCAGAAGGGACCGGTATTCTACAAAATTACCCTCAATCTTCTGCTTCACAGTTAAATAGGTTTAATGACCAAGATGCCTCTTTTACTCAAAAACACCCACTTCTTTGCTTTGTCCCTAACCCAACCTTTTCATCCAAGCTATGCAGAATGGCATTCCAGGTAACAACGCTGTGCTACTTAGCGAAGAGATCATGAAATTGGCGACTGCATATGTGCAACTCGAAGGTGAATTTTTCAATTTTAAAAATAATTATGAAACACTTCTCGAAAACAATCAGGAGCTTCTGGACACCAACACAAAATTCCAAAAACAGAAAAAAGCTGCCGGGCCAAATAGCTCGCAGCTGCAACAAGTTGCCAATCTCCAGCAACATGTTGCGAATTGGAAACTAACATCACGTGATGTATCTGAGGTAAAAGGGCAGGCAGGCGGATCACTCGCCTAATTCCAAAAGCGATAGGAAGATCACTTACCAGGACCGTGTAATGCTAGATCAATCAAGTCGTATTATTATGGCTGGATCACTTACGACTAAATAGACATGTATTTAATGAGATGTGAGAATGTGGTTAGTTGGAATAAGGTCATATTTTATATTTATCAAGTATATTTCATTTTCAACACAACAAATTATCACTCTTCAACAGCAAAGCACCACTCTTCAACAGCAAAACGCCTCGCTACAGCAGCAATATCAGAATAGTTCTCTTATTTCACATCGATCAGCTGAGCATCCCGACCCAAAAGTTTTCTCCGCAAACGACACAGCGTCACGGAGAGAGCTGCCTCTATTCATACGAAAAATCAATATGAAATTCATCGCGAAGGACTGGTACCCAGATGAGCAGAACAAGATGCTCTATCTGGTCTCTCGTCTTGATGGCAAAGCCTACTTCACTATTTCCTACGGTATTAATAGAGATGGCTCAATAAAATTCACCTCAAGCGAAGCCATTCTGGTTCTTCTGGAGCAAACCTTTGCCGACGCTGACGAATGCAACGCGGCTCGGCAAGAAATCCTTACTATCAAAAAAGGCCTAAAAGACACATCGACCCACATTTCCGACTGGTTTGATGTGGTGCAAAATACTGGACTAGCAGACGATGCTCTAATCAAATATCTTTATGATTCACTGCATTCAGCAATAATATCACACATCCAGAATCGTGTGATGCTGCGCCAGCCCCTTCCAGTAGATCTGACATCATATCTTGTCGAAGTTCGACATATTGATGCAGTTCTTCGCTCGGCTAATCCAGGGTATACCAAAGAGAAATCAAATACTAGCATTCAAAATTCTCTTAGTCTCCCTGTTTCTAATGCTACCGCCACTTCGAACAAATTTGCTGGAGATCCAATGGATCTGAGCGCATTAAATCTCAGCCGTAATTTTACCTGGACTCCAGAAGACGCCGCCAATCACCGTGTTCCCCGAAATGAAGCAGAGAAGTGTGCTAAGCGTGCGTACTGCTTCGAAAAAAAGTTTTGCAGCTGGTGCTATGACCCAGGGCATTGAGCTCGAATTTGCGCTGAAGCAAGATGGAATAGAGGTGAAACTAGATCAGCAGAAAATAAGACCATTATCGAGGAGGAAAAAACATAGTCTCTGATCAAAGTCGCGATCAGAAACTCACCCAGAGTGAAAAAGTCAAAAAATTATGTATCCATAACGAGGCAGTATCACAAATATAGTCTTTATCAACTCCACATAACGATCATCTTCTTCTCCCTTGTATTATAAACACAGATAGAATTAGATTTCAAGCACAAGCTTTTCTTGATTGTGTTGAAAAATAAGGATGCGGATATAATTCCTGGAGGCAAGGACTTCTCGTGGAATGTTTGTCACAACAACTTTTGGGTCTTCGACAATGCTAATATTTTAACTTAATATTCTGACTTCATCTTCTTTAATATCTAAAGGATGTACAATATATGAGTATACAAATCTCAAAGTGATTCCAATAATAATCACAGACAAAACAAGAAGCCTACTCATTCTATACATGAAACTTCAGTACCTAGTCAGAACACCCAACGTCGCAGACATAAGACAACCATCCCTATAATTACCATAATGTTCGAACAAGATGTAAATGACTTATCCGATCTTGATGTTCCAAATTTGAAACTTTCAGGCTCAGATTCCAACAGATTGTGGTGCTACTGATGACCTTTATGACTTTAACTCTGCGCAACGGCACGGTATCTCAATAGATCTTCTTCTACAACCCCGTCAACTTTATCCCGTGGACGGTAGACTAGCGGCACAAATCACCCACACTACAAATCTTAATCTTAACATTCTTGGCCATAAAGAAACTGTAACCTTCTTCCTGACAAATCTTGGCAAGTATGAGATAATCCTGGGTTATAAGTGGCTAAAGAAACATAACCTCTCTATTAATTGGTTAGAGGACAATATCTGTTTTAACTCCGATCATTGTAAAGAAAATTGCCTCCCTGCCCAACTTACCCGTATCACTGTCCCAAGTTATAAGAAAAAAATCCCTAGCTCAGGATTAAATTCCCCAAAAACTCCTGTTAACAGCCGCCCAAGAAGAATAGGAGCTGCAGCCTTCCAGACTCTGTCCAAGAAAAAAGATATTGAAATTTTTTCTGTATCTCTATTTGGAGTAGTCAAAAGACTTGAGGAAGTTGGTATTAAACCGGATTTATCACCTTCAACTGCTTCGTTATCTCCTTCCCATAATAGCCTTACTCCCATCCAAAAAATATATCAAGAGATATACCCTCAGACTAAATCTTTTAATAATAGAATGCAATCGTGTTCGGCGGCGAACGAGATGCACTTAGCAGGTTTTTCCCTCGAAGATATTCAAATTGCCTTGCAAACCAAAGACCGGACCGACCCCTCTCCAAAACTCCCTATACACTATCATCATCACCTGCCTGTTTTTGATCATAAGGGAGCCGATACTCTCCCTCCTCACCGAGACTGCGATCACAAAATAGAAATGAAGCCGGGCACCACTCCCCCATATGGGCCTCTCTACAACATGTCCGTCGAAGAGCTCCAGGTGTTACGTAAGTATCTCAATGAACAACTGAAAAAAGGATTCATCCGGGCTAGCAAATCGCAAGCAGCGGCGCCCGTTCTTTTTGCCAAAAAACCCGGTGGAGGATTACGGTTTTGTGTCGACTATTACGGACTAAATGCTATTACCGTAAAGAATCGATACTTCCTTCCATTGTTACAAGAAAATTTTGCCAAGCTCAGCAACGCTAAATACTACACTAAGCTAGATATTATCCCTGCGTCAATCATATTCGAATTGCAGACGGTCAAGAATAGATGACGGAATTCAACACACGATACGGCTTGTCTGAGACGTTAGTAATGCCGTTTGGTCTATCCAACGCTCCTGCCACTTTCCAAGTACGGATCAACGAAATCCTTCGACCATTCCTCGATATATTCTGTACCGCATACATCGATGACATTCTAATCTACTCTGATGACCTCATCTCACATAGAAACCACGTTAACAAAGTACTTGAAGAATTACGAAAAGCTGGCCTCCATTGCGATATCAAGAAATACGAGTTTGAAGTCCAAGAAGTTGAATACCCTGGCATGATCATATTTACGACAGGTGTCAAAATGGACCCTCGGAAAATCCAATGTATCGTCGACTGGAGGCCCCCATCTTGTCTAAAAGACGTACAAGGATTTTTAGGTTTCAAAAATTTCTATCGTCAATTCATTAAATTTTTTCCAAAATTGTTAAGCCCCTTGTTGCCTTAACTCGAAAAGATGTGAAGTTTATCTGGTCTGGTGCTTGCCAGAAATCTTTTGAATCTCTCCAAAAATCTTTAATCACAGCACCAGTATTACGGCATTTTGTTGTGCTGGGCATTGGTCGGCATGGTTTACCTGGCAGTGTGATAAGTTGGGTCTGGACTTAAGCGAGGACATTGAGGTATAAATAGGAAGAGATTTCCCACAATTAAAAATATAGATATTAATCATAATTATTCTACCAATACATTTACATCATTTAAACTAGAATCACCGTCAAGTACTCTAACGCATATGTGTATTCCCCAATCAGACACCTGGTAAAACAAATTTTGATATTTACAAGGAGATCTTTGTTGACGCAGACTGCTCCGATTTTGTCTCTGCAGGAGTATTATCACCGAAAGATGATGATGGGGAATTTCACCCTGTCTCTTTCGTGTCAAAGAAACTTGAAAATACGGAATTTAATTTTGAGATATACGATGAAGAACTTTTGGCTATCGTCTGATGCTTTGAGAGTTGGAGAGCTGAACTTCAAGGGTCCTCTTACCCTATCACTGTCCTCACGGATCATCGCAACATAGAGTACTTCATGATGACAAAAGAACTTTCTCGCCGGCAGGCTCGCTGGAGTGAGTTCCTTTGACAGTTTGACTTTTTATCAAGGCTAGACCGGGCAAGGATAATATCAAGGCCGACTCACTTACCCGACGATCTCAAGACCTCCCAAAAGACAACTCTGATCCTCGAGTATTACACCAAAATCAAACTCTCCTCCTTGCGCACAAGCTTCATGAATCAGTAATTCAAGATCTAACTAGCAACGGAAATTCCATGAGCCCAATTCAGCACGCACCTTTTCAACTTTCTCCAGCCATCCTCTCTGATTCTCAAGAAGAGCCCCTGGACTAAAAATATCGCCTGACTACTTGACCAAGGCTATAATGATAAAAAAGATGAGTGGCTAGTAAAGGTATTTAGAGTGTTTTAATAGGTATATGATAGGGTACGTACACTTGCGAAGAGTTACTAATTCAGTATTATGATGGTGGAGTATAGCAAGCAGGTGTGCAGATGGCTTGAATATGCGATTGAATTGAAAGATGATAAAAAGATAATATGTCACAAGTTGGCGAATCTAAGCCTATTTATACTTCCAAAATCATCCGTGCGCCAACGAAGCAAACAATGCAAACATCAAGACCCGTGGGACCCACACCTCGCCTAGCTAGTCCCAACACTTCATCCTAGCCTCAGTGGTATCACCTTATCTGCTGCTTATGCAGCCTTGCCATGTCCACTATGTTCGCTAGGCACAACATAGAGAGCTGACAAAATCTGAAGGAATCCCGCACTCAGAAGAGATTTCACTATCAGAGTGCGAACTTCGTGACGGCCGCCTCCATTTTCGCGATAGGTTATACGTTTCGAACAACGAACTCAGACTCCTTCTTATATGGAACACTCATGATGGTTGTGAAAAGGGCCATCCAGGAGAGAACTCATTGTATCAAGCAGTATCAGACCGCTACTGGTGGCCTAATCTCCCCCAACAAATAGACCAGTTTGTTAGAACCTGCCATAATTGCATCCGTAATAAGATTTCTCGACTCAGATACTAAGGAGCTTTGAAACCCCTTCCTCTACCAATACAGCGCTGGCGTGAAATTTCAGTAGTCTTTGTGGGCCCTCTTGCCGAATTCGATAATTTCAACTGCATTATGGTGGTTACAGATTGTCTGACTAAGGAACAACACTACACCCTGTCACACAAAAATGAAAGCAAAAGAGCTTGCAAAACTATTTGTCCATGACATTTAGCGACTTCACGGCTTATGTGACTCCATAGTATCCAATCGAGGACCACTATTTGTTGCGGAATTCTGGAAAGCTGTTTGCTATTGTCTACAAATTAATATGTCACTTTCAACGGCCTATCATCCAGAGATAGACGGCCAAATAGAGAGCGCTAATGCATTTATGGAACAATATCTTAGGCAGTATATAAAATACTCGTAGAAAGATGTTTACAAATCGCTACCCATGGCTGAGTTCGCGGCCAACAATACCGTTAATTAATCTACAAAAGTCTCACCTTTCTTTGCTGACAAAGGTTTTCACCCACGCATGAGTTTTGGACCACCACAACCCTCTTTAAATACAACTTCAAAAAATCGCCGCAAGCAAATTACCGCTGGTAACAACTTCGCTTCTAGGATAGCAGAAGTGCTTGACGTGCTGCGTACGAACCTCACACGTGCCAGAGAAAAGCATGAGAGGGCCGCAAATAAAAACCGCTCTCCAGCACCGGCCTATCGAGTTGGCGACGAGGCATTCCTCGATTCCCGAAATATTAGCACCTCCCGGCCAATTCCTAAGTTAGACTGCAAATTCATTGGTCCAATTCAAATATCAAAAATTATAAATTCTCACGCATACCAACTAATACTTCCCTTCGAACATGATAATTTACACAATGTTTTTCACACAAGCTTACTCCAACCGGCGCCCACAAGCCCTCTCTCGGGACAAACCAACCCCCCGCCACCACCTCTTGCACTGGATGCGTCCGGCGAAAATTTATTGGCTATTGAAGCCATACTCGACTCCAAACAAAATAAAAACAAAAAAAAATTCTATTCCTTAATCCTGTGGCGAGGCCAAGACCCCGAGGACCAAACAGGGGAACCTTTCCAAAATGTTGTAAATGCGACAGCCTCCATCCAAGAGTTTGAGAGACGTTTCCCCAACAAACTGAAGCCAAAAATTAGCGAGATACAGATAGCAAAACAAAAAGCCGACACTTCCGTTAAAAAATTGTCGCCAGGCACGCAGTCTTAAGGGGGGTGAGGCAGGACCATATGTCAAAGGGAAAACTGAAGGAGTATCACGTGATATCGCTTGTCTGCCACGTGGATAACCTTTGTAAATAAAGTATCTGACAACTCCGTAAGAGTTCCCTTCTCTCGCAGATAATCTAATTCACCCGATTTGACATCGTCAATTGTGTTGGCTAGCATGCCGTGACAGACACGCCAAGAACATGTGCTTGACGTTTTGGGGCAGACATCCACTTGGACAACTTGGGTCGTGTACTCCGGGGGCTTTTCTTTGATACAGGTTTGAGTTGGGCCCGATATGCTCACTTCTCAGCTGAATGACGACACTATGTTGTGCCCGGCTAAGGTTTTGGTGGATATTTCTCAGCGGACCCTTGAAGTTCGGTTTTTTCCGGCCAGTATGCTTGGCGGTGATGATCTTTGCTGCATTCCAAATATTCTAAAATATTCCGGAGATTTTGACAACCTTCTACTTATCCCATTTCCACGATAGTTTTATTGAAATTAGTTGTACTTATTGGTAGGGTATGCTAGGAATGCTGACAGTGGAGCCGTTATAGCTGTGAAAGGGCAGTCACAGGCAGATGAAGACGAAAGAGTAAGTGGCCGAATACTGTAAATATTCTAAGTGAGGACTAAATAATTCTAACGTCTGAGGATACTTATTATTGGATTAAAACTAGCCCCCTTTTACTGTATTTTACCAACTGTAGATACCCTGTATATAAAAAGGGGAATCTACATGGGAAATACAGGGACTTGCTTCAGAACAGTTCTACCCTTGTTCTACCAAGATCTAAGGATCGGCGTAGCCCGTAACAATAGCTCGATTAACATTCTGCGCTATACCTATTGCGCTAGTCCGTATTGACACAGAATGACCAATTAGTTTTATTAGATGGTTTTTTGTATATAGAAAAGGCGCTATAATTTGGGGTGGGAGTAATCAACAACTCCCACTTGATCCCTTCTACAGCCTCCAATTGTCCCATAAGTCTGATCTTCTGTGAACACAAGCATAACAAGCTTTAAGAACATTCCATTGAAGTGCATACCATTCTTGTTAAAATGGGAAGTTTAAAGTCAGTTGTAAGACTGGTGTCAGGAAAGCCTCTACTGTATCTATATCTATATCTTTAATCTTCTTTCTTCTTTAATCTTCTTTCTTCTTTAATCTTCTTTCTTCTTTAATCTTCTTTCTTCTTTAATCTTCTTTCTTCTTTAATCTTCTTTCTTCTTTAATCTTCTTTCTTCTTTAATCTTCTTTCTTCTTTAATCTTCTTTCTTCTTTAATCTTCTTTCTTCTTTAATCTTCTTTCTTCTTTAATCTTCTTTCTTCTTTAATCTTCTTTCTTCTTTAATCTTCTTTCTTCTTTAATCTTCTTTCTTCTTTAATCTTCTTTCTTCTTTAATCTTCTTTCTTTAATCTTCTTTCTTTAATCTTCTTTCTTTAATCTTCTTTCTTTAATCTTCTTTCTTTAATCTTCTTTCTTTAATCTTCTTTCTTTAATCTTCTTTCTTTAATCTTCTTTCTTTAATCTTCTTTCTTTAATCTTCTTTCTTTAATCTTCTTTCTTTAATCTTCTTTCTTTAATCTTCTTTCTTTAATCTTCTTTCTTTAATCTTCTTTCTTTAATCTTCTTTCTTTAATCTTCTTTCTTTAATCTTCTTTCTTTAATCTTCTTTCTTTAATCTTCTTTCTTTAATCTTCTTTCTTTAATCTTCTTTCTTTAATCTTCTTTCTTTAATCTTCTTTCTTTAATCTTCTTTCTTTAATCTTCTTTCTTTAATCTTCTTTCTTTAATCTTCTTTCTTTAATCTTCTTTCTTTAATCTTCTTTCTTTAATCTTCTTTCTTTAATCTTCTTTCTTTAATCTTCTTTCTTTAATCTTCTTTCTTTAATCTTCTTTCTTTAATCTTCTTTCTTCTTTAATCTTCTTTCTTTAATCTTCTTTCTTCTTTAATCTTCTTTCTTCTTTTCTTCTTTTATACTTCTTCCTAATCCTTTTCCAAGTCGGTGTTACAGGCTTGTAGCCTTGTTTGAGGATCCGGAGTTTATCCGGCCCCGTGACGCGACACGAATTAGCGTTACTAACGTAAACACGCACTAACCTAAAGTGATACGCGTCGGAGCTTTAAGTAATATCGTGTAAACAATCCGTCTGTCTTCTTTAGTTGAAATATAAATTCTATTTGGGTACACATTTGCGAGCAGCTTTCGTGCCGTCCTTTCACATATATTTCAACTCACCTTTTCCACTACTAGTGCAAGTCTTGTACCTCTCCTAGTTTTATTAGTCTATGACAGTTATTGTAGCTCCCTCCGAATCGAATTCTGAATCGAACTCTGCCCGGTCTTCCTCTTGCTACGACTCACAAGAATTCTTTTCGATAGAAGCAAGTAACGCCGATCCGATGGAACCTCGTCTAAATGATCAACAGAACCCAACGCTACCTCTGACATTATCTTAGGACCAATTAAATGAAATATTGTCATTCATTAGGACTCAGAATACTCCAAAAGATGACGAACCACGAGCTCCCCCACAGCAGCCTAAAAATAAACCTTCAAGATGGCCTGAATGGGATGGTGCTCAAAATACTTACAGCGTATATATTGACATGTTAAGCTCTAAGATTGACGAAGATTGGGAGATTCTTGGGGGTCATAAAGCTGTATGTAATGAGATTATAAATACTATCCCTACAGATTGCAGACTTCGAGTGTCTCACTGGTTCTCGTGCGGCGGGCCAAAAAGAAATTGGGATTATAAGAAATTCATTGGGCATTTCAATGAAAATTTCGAAGATAAGACATCAACACGTACAGCCTCTTTTACCTTAGCCAAGATGAGGCAGGGCAAATACCAACCCTTTTCGGATTACTTAAGGGATTTTGAATATACACTGGCCCAGGCAAAAGGGCTGAACCGGGAGGATTGTATTAAAATCAACGACCTGTATAGGGGGCTCAATGACCGAATCACCAGAGCACTCTACCCAATTGAAGTTTCCGAGAGTGATTATACACTGTTTGTCAACCAAGTGCGTGGGGTTGCAGGCCGAATTGAGTCACATGAAAGCCATACACTGAAGCAACCTCAGTCACTAACGAGGACTATATTTGATGAAGGTTACAGCGTCGCCAGGAACTCGACGGTTTGAAATAGAGAAGCTCTTGGCTCTTCAGGTGAGTCTAATTCAACAATGTTGGACTCCGAAGGAGATACTCCAATGTCAGGAGTAAATGGCATTTTTATAGAAAAATTGGCTGTCCTTGTGAACGCAGTCAATGCAAAGGGTAATGGCCAAGAATCCAACAAGAATGAGAGACCTCCAGCGCCATGGCGATCAACCGAGGAATTTAACGCGCTCCGCGCGGCAGGCAAATGCACCCGATGTGGTAAAAAGGGGCATTGGTTTAAAAAATGTCCTCAGTTTACGTGGGCCAGACGACCGACTGGACTGAATGCCACGTTTTCCAGCGCAGGCAAGAGACCTTCCAGCGAGGGGGAAGAGTTCAGTTATGTTTCGGGAAATGATTCGGGAAAAGAGTGAACTCTGGGCAAAGTCGGGCTCAAAGGAATATCAGAGCAGATGCGAAATCTTTCAAAAAAATCATTAAAAAATTAGATGGCAGCCCATTTCTTATAGAAGTATTGATTAATAAATGTTTTTACACCAATGCATTCTTGGACTCAGGTTGTTTGTGTTATTCCGCTTTTAATAGATCATTTGTTAAACGCCATAAGCTCCCGCAAATTCCCATTGAAACTAGAGAGTTAAAACTAGCCAAAAAAGACGATAAACAACCTGTGATAAATGAGGTAACTTATGTAGATATGGACATTGATGGCAGAAATGAAAGAGTATGGGGGTATGTTATCCAAGATCTAGCATACGATATGATTTTGGGCGATCCTTGGATGAGATCAAATGAAGTAGTCTACAATGCATTAGGTCGATTTATACGTTTCGGACCCCCCGGAGGCCTTGTTATCAGACCAAAGGGATGGGACGACCGACTCTCGTATGACTCAAAATCAAAATTAAATTGCTTGAAGATTAAGAACGGTAGTGCCCGCCAAATTCTTGGAGATCATTTTGCAGCGTTGGCGGCTCGTATACGCAAATCAAAAGATAGAGACACAAAATTATTTGCTGCTTCCATGGAAGATATAACCAAAGCTTTGAAAGTCAAATCTAAGCAAACGTTAGAAGAGATTAAAGCTAGTCTCCCGCAAGAAATCAGACACAATGCTCAATTCTTTACAGAAGACGAAAAGCTTAACCTCCCACCTCATCGTCCCGGAGCCGACACGAAAATTGATATCATTAAGGACGAGAAGGGGAGGGAAAAAGATATTCCATGGGGCCCGCTCTATGACATGTCCCGTGAAGAACTTCTCGTTCTAAGAAAGACCCTAACAGACCATTTAGGTAAAAATTGGATTCGTGCTAGCTCTTCTCCCGGTGGTGCGCCAGTCTTGTTTGTGAAGAAACCAGGGGGTGGTCTCCGATTCTGCGTCGACTATCGAGCTCTTAATGCGGTTACCGTAAAAGATAGATATCCACTGCCTCTCATAAAAGAAACTTTGAGACAAGTTGCGAAGGCTACCTGGGTCTCAAAAGTTGACGTTCGCGCAGCTTTTCATAAGTTAATAATCCGTGAAGGCGACGAATCAAAGACTGTCTTTCGCACAAGGTACGGCTCATTTGAGTGGCTAGTCACACCTTTCGGTTTAACAGGGGCACCGGGTGCGTTTCAAAGATATATTAATAGTGTTTTGGGCGAATTTTTGGGTGATTTCTGCTCGGCATACCTCGACGATGTCTTAATTTATACTACAGGTGATATTGCTGATCATTGGAAAAAAGTCAATCAAGTACTCCAGCGCCTAGGTATTGCAGGATTACAGGTGGATCCAAATAAAAGTGAATTTGCAGCTAAGCAAACCAAATACTTGGGGTTCGTTATATCGGTGACAGAAGGAATCAAGGTCGATTCGGAAAAATAAAGGCAATTAGAGATTGGCAGGCTCCTACGAACACCAAAGGAGTTCGAAGCTTTATTGGGTTTGCAAATTTTTACCGAAATTTCATTCCGAACTTTGGCCATGTTGCACGGCCACTATTGGCGCTGACAAAAAAGGCACAGCATTTAAATGGGAAAATTTGCATCAGAAGGCTTTCGAAAGACTTAAGAAGCTCTTTATAACCGCCCCAATATTAGCGTTATGGGACGATGAGAGAGACACCGTTCTCGAGGCTGACTGTTCTGGATATGTGATAGGAGGATGCTTATCCCAGAAAGACGAGAAGGGACACCTTAGACCAGTAGCGTATTTTTCGAAGAAATTAAGCCCAGCGGAAGCAAATTATGATATTCATGATAAAGAGCTACTTGCCATTGTTCGCTGTATGGAAGAATGGAGGGGCATGCTGATCGGCCTCGACAAACCATTTGTTGTTCTTTCGGACCATCAAAACTTAAAACCATTCATGACCACTAGGCGCCTAAATGAACGTCAGGTGCGTTGGTCGCAATTATTGTCGCAATTTAACTTCAAACTTCATTACCGACCGGGATAACTAGCAGCCAGGCCGGATGCATTGTCCAGGCGCGAGCAGGATATGCCACAAGGAATTGACGATGATCGAATAAAGAATAGGGAGCGAAAACTGATTCAAAACACATGGATCTCAGCCGTAAATTCTCCTGATAAAATTCGGCTACGGTCACATGTCACTCAGAATATCCCTCAGGGACATAGCATATTTACGGAAGAATCTTTCCAAATCCTTTGGGATCGAGCAGTTCAGGAAGATGGCAAGTTGCAGTTGTTATATGATAGCGTATTAAATGGTGACAGAAGCCTTCCTTCTTCTCTTAGTGACCTGAAAGTCTCTTTGGCAGAGTGCGGTATGGATGCAAGGGGTGCCTTGGTCTTTAGAAATAGAACGTGGATTCCAAACTTCGAGCCGCTGCAGACGGCACTAGTTCAAAAATCACATGATTCGCATGTTACTGGACATCCGGGGAGAGACAGCACCCTTGCAATCCTCAATCGATCTTTTTTCTGGCCAGGGATGTCGAAACATGTTCGCAAATTTTGCAGAAACTGTGATGTTTGCGGCCGTAGCCATGTTTGGAGAGAGCTGAAAAAGGGGTTGCTACGGCCTCTTCCAATTCCTGATAGATTTCATTCCGAGCTTGGTATAGATTTCATGACAGACTTACCGGCAAAGTCGATTAATGATCCGAGATACATGATGGTTATCGTTGACCGATTAAAGGGAAGTGTGGCAATTGAAGAAATGCACACCATGAAAGCAGAAGACTGCGCAAGGGTTTTTCTAAAGCTTCATTTCAGATACCACGGATTTCCAACGCAAATAACTTCTGATAGAGGGTCTAACTGGGTCGGGGACTTTTGGAGAGAGCTCTGCCGGCAGACTGGGATGAAACAACGCCTTTCTACGGCATTTCATCCTCAAACAGACGGTGCAACCGAGCGGATGAACCAGGAAATACTGGCATACTTACGAGCTTATGTCACTTACACCCAATTTGACTGGAGAGAACTCTTTCCATGTGCGATGCTAGCCCTTAATAACCGAACATCGGCATCTTTAGGAATGAGCCCATTCTTTATGGAGCATGGTTATAACGTCGAGCCAATCCAGCAAGTAGAGCCCCTCGTACAACCGACTGAGCCTGCAAAACGTGCAACATGATTTGTCAAAAGACTCCGTGAAGCTGAAGAACTTGCTCAAGCTGCAATGGCATCTTCTCAGCATAGAATGGAAGAGTACGCGAATCAGAAAAGGAAGGAATCGGAAATCTTAAAGGTAGGAGATCGCGTATGGCTAAACTTACGAAATATCCAAACGCCCCAGCTGTCGAAGAAGCTCTCTTGGATAAATGCTAAATACCAAGTAATAAAAGTCATTGATTCCCACTGCGTGGAACTTAATACTCCATCTGGGATATGGCCGCGTTTTCACGTCGACTTACTAAAGAGAGCTGCTGCAGACCCTCTGCCGTCCCAAGTAACAGATGACATTCAGCCGCCGCCCATCCAATCCCCAATCGATGAAGATGGTATACCTTATCCGAACGAACAAGTTGTCGAAAATATTCTAAGAGCGGAAAGCAAAAAGATCGGACGGGGTCGTCGTCGACTATTGCTCGTCAAATGGAAGGGGTTTGCCGAGCCCACGTGGGAACCCAGAATCAACTTGGAAGAAACAGAAGCTCTGGATGTATTCGAGGCTAAATTTGGAACAGGAGATAATGTTGGGGAAAAATGTGATACAATAATAGGACCTCGAAAAATTACGAAACGTTCGTTGTTACACCAAACAAAGATTCCGAGGGAGTAGACATTGTAACGGAATTTAAAAAGGGGGGCTATTGTTACAGGCTTGTAGCCTTGTTTGAGGATCCGGAGTTTATCCGGCCCCGTGACGCGACACGAATTAGCGTTACTAACGTAAACACGCACTAACCTAAAGTGATACGCGTCGGAGCTTTAAGTAATATCGTGTAAACAATCCGTCTGTCTTCTTTAGTTGAAATATAAATTCTATTTGGGTACACATTTGCGAGCAGCTTTCGTGCCGTCCTTTCACAGTCGGAGACCGAACACTAATCGTTAAACCCGAAAATCTAATGCGCGTTACTGCTGCAACTTGTAATGCAAACGCTCATCGAACATTTGATATACACAGTTGCTCATGCCAAGGTTAGAGGAAAGTTTTGACGCGACGTGTTGTCGTTATCATGGGTGTCAAGTGTAGGATTCATCTATTGGGATATTCATTTGCGAATTCCTCATTCCGGTAAAACGACATTCAGGTAGTAGGACTAATTAATCGCGACAAATGGATTCCAAAGGAAGTTGCACCCCATGCGAAGAGTAAGCAGGGTTATTAATTCTAAAATACATTCACAGCGATACAAGGCTTAATTCTTAAACAACGCGGTAGATCGACTTCTAGGATATAGCTCGACGCAGTATTATTAACCGCGATATATCTAATACGAGTTAAGTTCCGCCCCATGCCAAGAATTAGCAAAGAGATCATAGTAGTTTACCTTTCCAGATATTCCCTGCTGTGGACCCGTGTTCGCAACCGATTGACCTACAAGGATATACTTTAACCAGTCTGTTAACGCGTCTGATAGAATCACACTGTTGGACCACGAAAATGGCAATGGGACGTCATTTCGCGACAGCGATTGAAATTTGTAGTTTGTGAATTTATATTTTATGCAGTTGAATAATGAGTTTTAGCCACTTAGCGAGATAGGTACCACATGCGTTAATAAAAAATTTGTGTCATTAGTGGATACCATTTCGAAAAGGGTCAAGCTAATATTAGTTGACGCTAGCAGGGTTACATTGGAATCTTTTGTGATGGATTTTCAAAATTCCCTCCACGCCACATTATTTCCGTCAATCAACGTCCCATAATCTCTACATATATTGTTTCGCAGACAAATTCAGATCGTCAACTTAGGAAAATAGTCATAACGAGGTACGTTTGTAGGTTTGGTTATCAGAATTGTCACTGACAAATGTCAAGGGAAAAACCTGTAGCATACCCACTGCAGATTCATGCAAATATCGTGTACTGCTTCAGTTGCAATTATTGGGTAATTGTGGCAAGGATACAATCTTCACCAGGTACGTTTGAAAATTGCCGTATAAAACCTTTTATTGACCTGTTATTAGGAGTTATTCCAGTCTTGCACTTTCAGAATGGATTCTCTGACATCTTATTGCTCTAAATGTCGAAGGCATCGACCCGTTGCGGATTTTTCAACAAAACCCTCCGGACTTTATTATCGAAATTGCAATCATCATCGGGTATGTCTACCCATCATTTTTTGGGATCTATAACTAACTTATGTTCGTGAGAAGACCTAGGCCTTACGTCGGACTG
The DNA here is from genome assembly GCA_028751805.1 of Podosphaera xanthii. Lineage (NCBI taxonomy): Eukaryota > Fungi > Ascomycota > Leotiomycetes > Helotiales > Erysiphaceae > Podosphaera > Podosphaera xanthii. The sequence goes on along the minus strand of JAPWIX010000012.1, from coordinate 2,055,690 downwards.
TGACAGAAGTAGACGCAGTAGTGCCTCCTCAGACACGCAATTCTGAAGTTGCCGGTCTTACTGGCGATACACGACCTGCTAGGCGTCCGCGGTGAACTAAGGCTCAAATAGAAGCTGCCCGGTCTGCTGCTGCAGCTGCCAATCCTCCTCCCTTCGTCGCATTACCACAAGCACCTATTGCCGACCTAACACTCCCAACGACATTCATACCTCCACCTCCTCCGCCCATTATCGACCCTTTCCTACAACAACCTGCCAATGAACCCCCTGCGCAGATTGCTACGCTCCCTCCACCATCTCCATCACCGGAGCCTGCACTACCTGCACCAGCGGTGCTAGCTCCCAATGCATTTAAGTCTGTCTTTCAAGCGGTTCCCTCGCACGATGTTGGACGCATGGATATCGTTTACCGGCACTGTCAGGCCCTCCACTTTGCCCAGGAAAGAGTCACAAGTGGCGAATTCGAGCTTTGTTGCAAGAAGGGAGATGTAGCGCTACCTCTTCTGCAAAATCAACCACGGGTGTTACTGGAACTTTTCACTGAACAGAATCCACGTGCGGCCAGCTTCCGTAAAAAGGTTTGAAGTCACAACTCTGCACTGGCCTTCACTTCCGTCAACAACGGGAAAGATGATCGAGTGGACTTGCGCCGTGGGCTGACCACATACACGGCTCATAGAGAGCTGTACTATTTGCAGGGTCCATTGGTTCCCGGTCGCAGGAAACTCCGGCATTTGCCCAGTTATTCTTCTATGATCCTGAATACGCGGCAGACTTACGACGAAAGCGGGATCTACAACTCGACTCAGCCATACTTCGGGATCTTCACTCGATGATGATGGACGTAAACCCGCTCATTCGGATCTACAGAACAGCACGCGAGCGCTTGCAGGCACAAGATGGGAACTTCCGGATGGTCATTAGTCCACAAATGACTTTGGTTATTCAGACCGGAGCAGATCGTCGCCGTGAAAACCTTCCGCTCACGGGTGAGGTTGCTGCTATTATTCCGGACGATTACGAAAAAGCCAATTGTCGTGACGTGATTCTTGCAGTTCGCGAACCGGGCCGGGACGGGCGTCAACTGCACCGAGTTCCAGCAACGAATCCTGCATACATGCCGTTACATTATGTTCTTCTGTTTCCGTACGGGGAACCGGGATGGCATTGGAAACTCTCACTGTTGAACGTACATCGCAACCGTCAGCAGTTACGACTTGGACAACAGTCGTTCTACCGCTTCCGTCTCCACTAACGGGTTCGTGAGGTCTCTCTTCTTTTTCTGGCAGGTCGACTCTTCCAGCAGTACATCGTCGACTGTTATGTCGCCTGTGAGACTACCCGGCTTGACTTGGTTCGGCAAAACCCAACGAGTATCCGTACGGCAGTATACAACAGGCTTTCGGACGCTTTGATCCGCGAAAATCAATCCGATGTGAATGGACGTGATGTTGGTCGACGTTGTGCTCTCCCTTCTTCCTTTGTCGGTGGTGATCGGTTTATGCAGCAATTGTTCCAAGATTCTATGGCAATTGTGCGCTTTTTCGGACGGCCTACTCTCTTCATGACGTTACGGCCAACCCCAACTGGTCGGAAATTAATTCAGAATTGAAAGAGGGCCAACAATTCGCCGATCGTCCGGACATCATTGCGCGTGTCTTTAATCTGAAAGTCAAGCAACTTTTGAAAGACGTTCGCAATGGCGTTTTTGGTGTGTATCAGGGCCATGTGTACACGATCGAATACCAAAAGCGCGGTTTGCCTCACCTGCATCTCTTGCTGTTTTTGAAGGATGCGAGGAGTTATCTCACCGCTGGTAAGGTCAACGAGATCGTTTGTGCCGAAGTTCCAGATGAGGCTACGGATCCATCGGGCAAGCTACGGGAGTTTGTACTAACTCACATGCTACATGGGCCCTGTGGGAATGAATTTCCTAACTGCCCGTGCATGACCCGGAAAACCCCAAGTAGCCCGATGGTGTGTCAAAAGCGCTTCCCAAAGGAATTCACACCCGATATTACCATAACCGAAGATGGATACCCCATATACATGCGTCGGAATACAGGTACTTTGTTTTTTTTAAACGCATATTGAATTCAGGCTAATAACTCATCAAGGGACATATACTGTGCAGAGGAATGGCCGACCCGTGACCATGGACAACCGTTGGGTGGTGCCGTATAATTTGTATTTGCTCAACAAGTATCAATCGCACATCAATGTCGAGGTATGCGGATCAGACCACGCCGTAAAGTACATCCACAAGTACGTTTACAAAGGCGCTGATCGCACAATCTTATCGATTAAAAATACGGATGACAAAGTTACGCGGTACCTCCAAGCCCGGTACGTGAGTCCTCCAGAGGATATCTGGCGTCTTTTTAAGTTTACAACTCACCAAGAGTTCCCGCCCGTCCAGCATCTCCAGTTGCATCTTCAGGGGCAACAAACGGTCTACTTCCCCGACAATCTAACCGCTGATCAACTGGCCGAAAAGATGGAATCCTCCCACACCACGCTTATGGGATATTTTAAATTCAATATCGACCATCCAACAGCTGGAGACTGACTCTATTCAGAGATGCCGGCACACTGTGTTTGGAACAAGAGTTTGAAAGAATGGACCTTCCGGAAGCGCGGGGATAACCGAATCGGACGAATGTACCATTGTAGTCCGGTTGCGGACGAGAGGTTCTACCTACAACTTCTGCTCACGGTCGTACGAAAGGTCAAGTCCTTCGCGGAACTTTACGACTTCGAGAGTGTTACCTACGAGTCGTACCATGCGGCTTGCATTGCGCGTGGCTTGGCCCAGAACGATCAGGAGTGGTTCGGGTGTTTCGACGAAGCTGTCATCTTCGCCACTGGCAATGGACTTCGGACGCTATTCTTGACTGGCCTCCGTAAACGGAAAATTGCGGATCCCTTGGCCATCTGGAATAGATACAAGCACCACCTCTGCGACGACCTCGCCCACAAGCTACGTGGGGCTTCAGGGTATCCGCTGGACTTGGTAAACCCTCATTACGATTACGGTCTTTTTCTGCTTGCGGCGGGGCTCGCGGATCAACAGTAGTCTCTGGCAGACCATGGTTTGCCGATGAACGTTTGGGATTGGAGCCGAAGTCATGTCGAGTGGTCTGCCACAGTGCAGAGGGAATATTTGTGTGCTCGCGCGGAGGCTATGCGTGGTCAATTGAATGGCGACCAGCAAGCTGCATTCCTGGAGATCACCACAGCGATCATTACGGAACCACAAACGGCACATTTCTACCTGCAACGTCAGGGGGGATCCGGGAAGACGTTTGTGTACCAAACCATCTGCTATCACTATCGTGGCCTTGGGAAGATTGTGCTCTGTTTGGCGTCGACAGGAATTGCGGCCCTGCTCCTACCGGATGGGCGGACCTCTCACTCTCAGTTTAAGATACCGATTAAATTGAATGAGGGGTCTGTAAGCGGCATTGAGTAGCAGAGCATGCTGGCTGCGCAACTCCGGAAGGTTGATTTGATCATCTGGGATGAGTTGCCAATGCAGCACAAGTACTGCTTCGAGGTAGTACATCGGCTGTTGGTAGATTTGCGGGGTTCTTCGGAAGATGTTTTGTTTGTGGGGGTCCCTGTCACTCTCGGTGGCGACTTTGCACAGATACTTCCTGTGGTGACGGGTTGGGATAGCACTGCCATCATTTCGGCGTGTATTCAAAAGTCGTTTGTCTGGGAGCGGTTGAGAAGACTCAACCTTAGGGTTAATATGCGAGTCCGGGAGGGGGTTCATGGCACGGAATTTGTAGATTGGGTTGGGAACATCCCATACTCCGAATCTCAACGTTACGAAGTTAAGATTCCAAGGTACATTCATCAGCCAACTGATGTTCCCAACCTCATCAATCGTATCTACCCGCAGGAGCTGATGATGCGAGCTGGGACGGATCCGACTATGTTTAGTGGTCGATGTTTACTGTCGACTCTAAACACGATAGTAACGGAATTGAACGGGATGATTCTGGGACGACTACCAGGACAAATACGGGTGTACCAGTCAACCGACACCCACGTCACGGACGCCGACGTCGCCGAAACGGGTCTCGACGAGTTTCCTGCGGAAGTTCTACGGAATATTGACCTCCCTTCGCTACCGCCGTCTCAGTTGTCTCTAAAGATTGGCGCACCTATCATGGTCCTGCGGAACCTTGCACCAGCTGAAGGGCTGTGTAATGGGACCCGCCTGGTGGTGACCAATCTCAGGAGGCACTGCATCGAGGCACGAATTCTTGGTGGCGATAGGGATGGTCAAAAATGCGTACTGCCACGTATTGAGTTAATTTCCGACGACCATAGTTTGGGAATAAAGCTTAAGCGGAACCAATTTCCGGTCCGGTTGTGCTTTGCGATGACCATCAATAAGTCACAAGGTCAATCGTTCCACACCGTAGAGCTGGATTTGCGGACGCCAGTTTTCACCCATGGTCAACTCTACGTTGGTGTTTCCCGAACTTCCCGCGTCGAAGGCCTGAGTGTTCTCTTACCTGCCGAGAACAGAGGTCGAACTCAGAACGTCGTTTACGATCATGTCTTGACGAACATCCGGTAGCATAAGACATGTTCATTCCGTTACCAGTGAGTTTGCCAATTCTAAAAAGTTATATTTGGAGAACTATTACTAACGTGGTTTAATAGGTCTTCCCAGATCCGTCCCATCCGTCGAGCGCCATCCCGTAGTCCCCCGCCCAGATTGATTTAGGTTATAAGATAAATTACAACCGACATCAGGTATGTCCGTAAACTGTACTTTGCGAATTTAACTAACGTTGTATAAGCCGCATACCCAGACCCCCATCCCCGAAGAGAACCCGCCTTGAAGACTAATCCTCAAAATGTGTGACGGGCTGTGCCCGGTTGGGGGTTGGTCTCGAGGACCATCCCAGTCTGGATTCTCGGGAGGGCAGCTTGGGAACCGACAGGGCCCGGGGAGGCACTCGAGCCATCGGAGGAGAGCCGAGTAGGACTCGGATAACCGAACCGAGCTCAACGACCAACTGTGACTCTGCCTATACAACTCTACGATACAACGGCAACGCTTTCGTGTACTACTCGACAAGTGGCCGAAAGCCACCCTACCAACGGGAGTCAAAGAATTCTAGGCAACGTAGAGGGAAGGTCTGAGGCAGGAGAGGTCAATGGCTCAGAGGCCACTGCAGAGGGTCAAGAGTGCAAGCTTGGAAGCAAAGATCACGGCATGTATAAATAGAGAGTGTCGAGATAGTTTAGATCTTCAAGTTAAAAATATTAATTATTTTTGAGACACGACCTTTCATGTTCATATGAACTTCGCGATTCCTTAACAAAATGTATGGTTTACATTCCTTTTAGGCTCACTTTGTAATCTACATGTGGTATGTCGATAAATCATGATTTGATAACTGATACTAACGAGTTTTAGAGGTAGTCTTCCGGTCCTGCACCACAGAATACACCCAATGAAGCAGTTATCCTCTCGCCGCGTCAGTCCGTAGGTATCTCCTGATCGTCGCATTAGCAGTTGGAGTGGTTGGATTTCCGCAGTAATCAGAGGTTAAGGTCGAGCTTAAATAGATGCAGCGTCTTAAATTTCCATTGGCATTAGGGTCTTCAATTTTAGTTACATTGAACTCGCAATCACCCGTATTCTGCAATTTAATTCCGTAATTCTATGACATTGAGAAAATATCTCAAGTGAAGTCAGTACGAAAACCCGATTGTATAATGAAATATGTGTAAGACTTCTACAGAGTGATGACGTACTTTTCAAACGCCACCTGGTAGGGTAGGAACCGCACCGTACTCATTATTTTAATATACAGTAGAAGCTCTCTTTGCTCATAGTGGGTCCCGGTATAAATGTTGAAAAGATTCATTGTAACTTGGGTTTTTACATTTGCAACCCTTACCTTTACAGATAATTTTGCGTGCAGGGGTAAGTATTGCAAATATAAACGGTAAAATTTCTATGAATCTCTTCAGTAATTATACCGGGACCTATTATTAGCTAAGAGGGCTTCTACTGTTTACGGAGGTACAGCCCATAAGTATTATTCCATGTCGACCAGGGGGGGCCTGGCCACCACAACGCTTTCCTTAATTAGGCAATATCGCGAGAATGCACATCGCACCCATTCCTACTGTGTTTTGTATGTATTCCGATGACAACAACATCAACGCAATGGATTGTTTACTAAGTATTAGTTATTATAAGAATAGGAATTATTTTGCATTTTGTATTATGAGTTGGGAATCATTGAATCAATGCTTTGATCATTAGAACTCATACAAAACACAGTAGGAATGGGTGCGAGGTGCATTATCGCGATGTTGCCTAATTAAGGAAAGCGTTGTGGTGGCCAAGCCCACCCTGGTCGACATGGAATAATACTTATGGGCTGTACCTCCGTACAGGTATACAAAGCTAAGATTCGATAATTAATTTTCATGATGCACTGTTGCTCCATTACGCCTGCCATTCTGTACATGTAGTTTTTGGTTTTTGTACCTACGAGGGCCACACTTTGAATGCCAAATACAACACGAGTCAATGACCCAATATTTGGATATCTTTAAGATACAAATCAAATCTTTATTGTAAAATTAGATGGTTAGGTCAAAGTTGCGCTATTCTGCCAGCGCAATCGTTAGGGTTAGATTGTGGTTCATAGTCTTTAAATGACGTACTGTTTAGTTGCCACTTAGCAAGTCATATCCATACATGATACTACTGGAAATGTACCATATTTTTTTTTTTTTAAAAAAAAAAATCGGCAAAAGATCCACGTCGCTTTTTAATATCTTTTTTTTTGTACTATTTGATAATCTTATGTAATGTTAGCGTATCGCTTATTTTTAGACGCTAGCAAGTCTCCACCCGCACAAACTATAAATATTTCCCACCATAAACTTTTCGCAAAAACTTTTCATTTCAAATGAATTCGCCACAAATTTCAACCACCGATAGGTAGGTCTACACTTCGATTGAAATACTTAACTAACAAGTTTTTAGCAGTATACCCCCACACCTGCATTAATCTAAACTGTACCCATAACCTCAACTCATCTACCTACGCAAGAAATATATATGTTTCGCTGGCTACGTGTATGAGATTAAAATTGAGATTTATCATTGACATATAGAGATAAGAAATTCCAGGCTATTAGACAGCACATAGATGATGTGAAAAAACAATATTCTAAAGAAAAAAAACCAGTTCTGTTAAAAAAATAAACATTTTAACAATTATCTCTTCATCCTACATGCCGTAACTGTGCACGTTACTGGAATTAATACTATAGACGCACACTACAAGAGACATAATTGGACGTAAATAAAACCATAAATGGAAAGAAAAATGTTCTACAAAAACTGAACGGCCACGTCAGGATTATCACCATAAATCTAACAACATCCACAAATGTATCAAAGTTGGCTATGTAACAACACTACTATTGGAGGCAAATGATGTACAGATACAGCTACTGTAGTTTCACCGAACCGGACACTTTAGAATTTATCCGATTTACGGATGCCTAGAACTCAACTATGTAAATGCGAGTTCCATGTTCTTCAGATACATCTTATGATGTGCATTCGACCCTACTGCTTATCATTCTCCATCAACATCGAGGAGCTTACTCTATGCTACTCTTGGATCAATTAATCCTACAGTTTACCGCATTGTTTCGGTTGTGAAACGGCGCTAGTCACATCTGGTATACTTACCACGTGATGTACATGGATTTAAAGGGGTAAACAGATTAGGAGAATATTCTGGAATAGGATATTCTATCTACTCGTTGACAGCATCATCTAGAACTTTCTAGTAGAACGTAGTTATGATAAGTAAACTACTGAACTTTGTCGAAGTTTCTAGACATTGTGTTTCATGTATGAATAACTATATGTAGTTCCACAGCAATGCAAGCTTGATCAATAACGCTGTTACAAAATATCCTAATATAAATCTTTCATCGTCGTGAACTAAGTTCCAAGATAATCTTTTTTATCCACAATACCATTCTTATCTCTCCGCACACACGAAACAATAGTTTCATCTTGAAAGACACTCTGGGTCTACACTCTACACAGAAGACCTTAACATAGTCTTCCCAACGCCAGCTAATAATATCTTTACGTGAAAATATATGGCCCTCAGCATCATGCAAAATGAACTGTAGTCACGCACTCCACTTGACATCTCACGTTCAGAGAATAGACTAACGATTCCCTGACGTACCATTCTCCTGGATTCAGGCAGAACATACTCATCTGCAGTTATTTGAAAAACACTCAACTCCCATATGAGTTATGCCCAAACAAATACACGCCTCTCTTCAAGTAACAGATAGAAGTTAGAAACTCCACGCTTCTCATCTGACTCTGACAGAGGCAAAATCATCATTGCCGATTCATGTGAATCAAGTAAACCGTAACCTGGAATGATTATCTTCGTTCTGCTTCACGTAAACTGATTATTACTCATCCTAAACTTGATGAATTGCTTCATACCTTTGTTGGAGTAGAACTAATGGCTCTCATGAGGATAGTAAAACATGTACTGAAGCTATGCTCTTCGATTGACATCGTTAAGCGATGAGATCAACTAACTCGTTTCTCATCTACACGTTCACGAATGGAACCCAAAGACTCATCTTTGCCATTCTTCATCTTGAGTATAAACCAACTTTTACTTAGGTTTGACTCGAAATATTTACATGCCTTTCCCAAGTACCATATGGAAGCTACATACTCCACGCTTGTCATCTGACTTTACAAAAGGCAGAATCTTCCCTTTCATTGCATGTGAATAATGCCGACTAACGTAGTCTAACTTAACAAATATTACCTTACCACTTCATGTGAACCACGCCATCATCCGTAACTTTAAACAACTAACATGGCCCCTTTCATGTGAAGCAAGCTGGCTACCGTATTAGCTAAAACCTAACTTTTTGCCTCCGCTTCATGTGACAAAAGACCCATAAACTCCTTAGACCTTGCTCCCATAGATCATATTAAAATATAACTATACCAACAGCTACAGCCAACACCCCACTTCCGTAGCGACGCGAGGAACCCTGCCCCGGAGCGAAGCGCAGGGCAACAGGGCCAGGACCTAGTAATATATATATGGAGATTGCCAGATCATAGTGTTCTATGGTTCTGGTCTGGCCATTTAGCCGAGTGGTGATGCACCTATCTCGTGCATCATGTAGGATGGCAACTTTTAGCCTGACACCCACCTCTTGTCCACTCTCTCTTCCCACGCTGTCTACATACCGCTTATGAAACAATCAAACAATCCGAGAAAACTCCCTTAGAGCCACTACATGCCCAATGTCCCCTCTTCTCCAAATATCGTAAAACCCTTCTCCTCGTTTGTGCGCTGCCGCAAGGCTTGCCCGACATGCCGGCTGTGAAAAAGAACCAACCTGCAGCAGAGACTGCAAGCGGGCGAGCCCGTAAGGCACCCAAAACTCAAGGCCTCGCGCAACATTCTCAAGCTCCCCCTGCGTCAGTGGCCTTTACTCCGGGGAAGTTCTCCTTCCCCAATGATACTGAAAATCTCAGGCTAGCTGATCAAGGATCCGCATCAGGAACTCCCACCAACCGACCCTCAGAGACTATAAATGTCTCCAAGAAAGTACAATCGACACAGGCCGAGCCGACAGGTTCCGCAGTGCGTAAGATACTGAAAGTTTCTCTAGTCGTCCCGAAAAACGCAGCAGGGACAAAAGATACTGTTAAGATCACCAATCGACCGACAAGCAGCACTGTCAACCCAACCAGGGCCGATCAAGTACCTCTCGAACTCCGCTCAATGATTGAGTCCGAAGAGCGCCGAGCAGCACAGACTGCGTCAAAACTTACTTTATGCACTGCTGCCATTAATGGCGTAGAAAACGCCCTCTCTGCTCTGGCCAATGAAGGCAACAGACTGTACATAGACGCGATGAAAGCCCACTTCCGAGCGGCAGTCGCGCAATACATGACAATGGGACCGGGAGTCTCACTCAACTTACCTCCTCGCCCTCCTCGCCCAGCTAGTAATATCACTTTTTGGGAAAATCCCCCGGCTGGTTCTACAAGCAGACAACCTGTACAGATTTTCGAACCGACGACTGCAGAGCCAGGTCCTAAATCATCATGGGCCACAATTACCAAGAGAGGACATCAAAAATCCTCTAGAACTGCAAATTTTGGTCGCGCACCAACTACGCGGCCCTCTCCACCTCGAGTACCAGTGAAGACGGTAGCTCCGCCTCAACAATAGGAGAGACTTTTCCTCCGACTTGGTAAAGATCACGACTGGCGCCAATTCTCCCCGGCAGGCATACGAGAGGCCGCAACCAAACATCTCGGCCTCCCACCTACCACTATCGAGCATGTTTACCGTGTCCCCACTGGTTTCGCGATTAAAGCAAAAGACGAAGAAACGCGCCAGTCTCTATTAGATTTGGCCGAAGCTTTTACTCCTTTGGGAGCGAAGCTGGAAAAAGCGTCTTATCTGGCGGTCCTACGTTTCTCCACAGTCCCTGTTGCTTTAAACACGGTGATTGGCAGACTTATTGTCACAGAAGAGCTGATCCGAGATGAAATCATAAGGAACACCGACATTACACCCCTCAAGGTCCGCCCACATGGGAAAAGTCGACTAGGAGTTCCCCATCAATCGTGGCTGGCATACTTCGAAAGAGTTTCTGCGCCCCGACCTGGCTTCCGTCTATTTGACGAGTCTGGTGTTGCAGTGCGACATCAACCGGAACGTACCATACAGCAATGCAAACACTGTCTCGAGTTCCATGGGACTCGTGGGTGCTCTCGTGCACCAGCTTGTTGGAACTGTTCCTCCAAGATGCACTCCTCAACTGAGTGTAAGGCCCAAACCAAATGCCGAAACTGCGGGGGACCTCACCGCTCCGACAGCCGTAGCTGTCTAGCACGCCCGACTCGATCTGGCCCCGTCACTAAAGAACAAATGGTAACAATTCGACAAGCTAGCCAGCGCGAATTGGCTGCCGTAGCTCGAGCAAAAGCCGCCGTTAGACGGGCCGAGGCTGCCGCTACAGCTGAAAAACAGACAACAACCAGCCCACCTGCGATCTCAACTTCCAATCAGTTCAAAGTTCTCGTGGAAGACTTAACTTTGCCTGACGCAGAAGACTCTGGGAAGAATAACCCCCGAACTCAATTATGAAGGGCACCCCACGAGTCCCTTCTCACCCCCCACCTACCCTAAATTTTATGTCAATCAATGCAGGAAGAGGAGGAGCAACGCAGGATATCGCGTTTTCCCGAGCTTATGAGCTAGGCGTTGATGTTTTGCTAATACAGGAGCCTTTGTGGAACAAGCGGACCAAGGCTACCAAGTCACACCCCGGATACGTCTGTCATACATCATATGGTGGACTAGATGTTAGACCAAGGGCAGTGACCTACACAAGAAAAAACAACGCAGTAATATCTGCGACGCAAGTATTTCCGTGCACCACACCAACAGGAGATTACTGCTGGGTGGTAGTAAGTGGCATCAAATTTTTCAATGTGTACAAGGCACCAAGAGACCCACGGCTTTCCGGCCGATTGTCAACTAGACTCCAGCATCAAGAACGATCGCAGCAGGAGACTTCAACGCTGTTCACGAGGCATGGCAGCCAGGAGCGGCGCACCAACACGGACATGGAGACGAAATAGAGAGATGGGCTGATAGACACAATCTCACTGGTCTCATCATTGGGGAGCCTACGCACCGAGCAGGTAACACACTGGATCTTGTCTGGACTAACATCACAGGCACTACAGCGTGGGTGGACCGAAATGAGTGCGTGACTAGCGACCACTTGCCAATTCGAGGCCAAGTACTCAACACATCCGCGTCTATAGATGACCAACCCACGAAGATCAGAGTCCCGCGAAGAAACCTGCCCAGGTTTGCTCAAGCCATCGCCCAGTGGGTTAACCCTCCGCCTATTCTGGATACGATAGAAGAAATTGAAGCTTATGCTCAAGACCTTTGCTCGCACCTCGCAAACGCTATCAAGGCAACAGGATCACGAGTCAGAAAGTGCAGCGGTAAGACGGCCCCATGGTGGACCTCGGAGTGCAAATCTGCAAAGGCTAGATACCAAGCAGCATCATTACCCACTCAAAGGACTATCTTAGCAAAGGAGCTTCGGGAGACCATTAAATCAGCCAAAAAATAGCATTGCACAAGAGAAATTGAGGCGATGACCACAGCAGCATATATTTTCAAGTTGATGCGCGGGGCCAACCCCCTGCAGGCTAAAATCCCTCCTCCGCTTAGCCACGAAGGAGCTCTAATTACCGACCCGGCCGATCGAGCGACAATCCTCCGTGATGCTCTCCTTGCACGGCATCAAGCATCAGATGATCTCTTGCCATGCACCACTACTAGCGACAGTCGGATTCCATGGATCAACGACATCTCAGATGAAGAGGTTCGCACATGCACCATCGGCAGTGGCAACACAGCACCCGGAGCAGATGGAGTTTCGGTCGAGTTACTTGGAGCATGCTGGAAGACAATTGGTCCGCATATCACAAAACTCTTTAGGGCTTGTCTTCAGCTAGGTACACATCCGCCCTGCTTTAAGCTAGCAGAAGTCGTACTACTACCGAAACCAAACCGAGATCTCACTTCGGTCAAAGGTTGGAGGCCCATTGCCCTACTTTCATGCTTAGGCAAAGGGTTGGAAAGGCTGTTAGCCAAACGAATGGCGCACCTCGCAGTTGTCTATGACGTGGTCGGCCACCAACAATTTGGCGCACTCCCGAAGCGTTCTGCGACGGACCTTGTCTCCTGCGTGGCTCATGACGTCGAAGAAGCCAGCTCTCAAGGCTGGCCTGAATCAATTTTGCAGTGGATGAGCTCATTTCTGGCAAACCGACGGGTTCAAGTCCGATACACTGGCGGAATCACCACCGAAAGGGAGCTGGCTTGCGGGGTTCCTCAGGGATCGCCAATATCACCTCTCCTTTTTCTCCTATATATGGCAGAGCCGATGCGTAGTGGTAACGCTAATCTAAGGTTTAGCTACGCAGATGACATCGGAATCCTCGGGTTTGGGCCTACCATCGCCGAGTCTGCTGCTGCTGCACAACGCGAGGTCGACCATCTTCTCCAGTGGGCCCGAAACAACGTCGTTGCCTTTGACACCGCCAAGTCTGAGGTTGTACAATTCCCTGGCAGACGCCGCGAGACGGCAGTAGGCGTGCATGTCAATGGGACGTTTATTGATCCAGCCGAGCACATTCGCTGGCTAGGAGTCCACCTTGATCCCCGCCTTAATTTCAAACACCACATCACAACGTGGTGCGGAAAAGCGATCAGAGCAGCCCAGCACATACGTCGCTTCAACTCGGCTTATCGAGGAGCGGCACCTAAAGCATTAGTAAGAGCGGTGGAAGCATGCATCGTCCCTGTCGCCACCTACGGTTCCGAGGTTTGGTGGCCTGGCCTGAGACGTCCCACAATACGGGGCATGGTCACGCCCCAGACTACTAACATCTGCAGCATGATCAACAGGGTCATATTGATGGGCCTACGAGCAGCTCTCCCGGTGATAAGGACAACACCGAATGCAGCAGTGCACCGAGAAGGTGGAATTCCCCCGTCGAAGTACATCCTCGAGGGCAACCGACTTCGATTCGCCACTAGGCTCAAGTCACTTGATGACAAACACCCACTGAGAACTCGCGCTGCGATTTGTCCTAACGTTGGGACGAAAAAATTTAAGAAAAAGCATAAGAAAACAGCACGACCGGAGCTCCAAGATGTCTCGTCTCCAGCGAGCATATCGACAGCTTCCCGGAGCCGAGCCAGCCGCACCCTTGCCTGAACCCATATATCTTTCGAAGCTCGATACGAAAGAGTCAGAACTTGAGGCCAGCAAACGATTGATCGATAGTCTGTCTAGTGCAGAAATTTGCGCCTACTCGGATGGTTCATCAGCAGGACATGGACGCTCCTCTTGGGCTTTTGTCCTTAAAAGAGGAGGAAAAACGGTTGCAAGAGAAAGCGGTATCATGCACGGAGGGGAGGTGCTTGATGCCGAAATATTGGGGGCGAGAAAGGCTCTAGAGGCAGCGCTGGATATTCTGGAAGCAGAACGCTCGTTTTTAAATGGTAGAAAACAAAAAGTATTCGTAATGATGGATAGCCAGCAGGCTAGAAAAGCGGTCTTGACAGGGATTACAACATCAAGTATTGAAGAGGTCCGCGCATTCCGGACACTAACTCAGAAGGCGCAAACAATTGTGCAGGTAAGATGGGTACCTGCACACTCGGGGATCCAGGGGAACATTGAGGCAGACGCCGCAGCTCGAGCAGCCTTACGAAGGCTTCCAAATCAGGACGTTGAGCCAGAATTAATCACGTCAGCCTATCTTCATCGCTTGATGAACCAGAGGCGACAGGCCTTGCTTGACGGGTTTTGGGAGGAATCGTGTCCCTCAAGATATCGTGAACTCGATCTCCTAATGCGGAGACGTAAACCACCGGAACTGGCTCTTCCTCGACGGCTATTGCTCGAACTCATTGCGATTCGTACAAGTCACGGGGACTTCGCTGCACACCACCGTCGTTTTAATAACCTTGACGCTATTATGGAATGTCCTTGTGGGGGGGAGACGGCTCCTACGCACTTTATCCACTGTTAACGAAACGCACATCACCTGCGTCGCCTGCGGGGGGCTATGCCTCTCGAAAAATTTATTAAAAAACTCCTCGGACCCAATTGTTTGGAAAGTTTTAAACTATTTGCGCAGAAAACTGGCTGCTTTGAAAGTCAGCCTGTGACTCTGTCTACAGCTCTCAGCGTGGACCAAGAAGAAATTTTAACATGACATAGATCATGATTGGAAAGGAGCCGGTGCGAGAAGTGCAGGGACTAGACCATATATTTTCCTTTGTTTCTATGACTTTTCTGGGACTTGGAGTTTTCGGCTTGGGTGTTGGGAATCTACTTAAAGGAGTTTAATATATGTAATTTAACTAGCTACTACTTATGTAGCGGTTCACGCGGTGCGAACGAGTTGGGCAGGTCTTAGACTTGAACCTAGCCGGCTCCACCGGTCTCAGATCTTCGGATACGTAGGGCTCGGCCCGGGACTTAAATAAATAAATAAATAAATAAATAAATAAATAAATAAATAAATAAATAAATAAATAAATAAATAAATAAATAAATAAATAAATAAATAAATAAATAAATAAATAAATAAATAAATAAATAAATAAATAAATAAATAAACAAATAAATAAATAAATAAATAAATAAATAAATAAATAAATAAATAAATAAATAAATAAATAAATAAATAAATAAATAAATAAATAAATAAATAAATAAATAAATAAATAAATAAATAAATAAATAAATAAATAAATAAATAAATAAATAAATAAATAAATAAATAAATAAATAAATAAATAAATAAATAAATAAATAAATAAATAAATAAATAAATAAATAAATAAATAAATAAATAAATAAATAAATAAATAAATAAATAAATAAATAAATAAATAAATAAATAAATAAATAAATAAATAAATAAATAAATAAATAAATAAATAAATAAATAAATAAATAAATAAATAAATAAATAAATAAATAAATAAATAAATAAATAAATAAATAAATAAATTAATAAATTAATTAATTAATTAATTAATTAATTAATTAATAAAATAATTAATTAATTAATTAATTAATTAATAAAATAAAATAAAATAAACAAACAAACTCCCACTTTTAACTCCTGGAGCGAGATATACCCTGCACAGACCCACAGGGGATATCTTACCGTAGCAGCACAGTAACATAGTTTGGACTATCAAACATTACAATCAATTCAAGAATCAAAACCAAATCCTAATCACTAACCGTAAATATTATAATTATTTTTATTTTTTCCGATTGATAGTCTTTGTCAAGTTTTTTATTTTATTTTGATCCCTGATTCAAATTTATTCTTTCGTATAAAATATCTTGATTTGATTTGATTTCATTACCCTGGTTCGGCACCCTTAAAGGCCCACGCAGGTATATCTAACTTTTTATTTACACAGGAGGAAACCTTTCGGTGAAAACCCCCTAGACCTACCTGGTAAGATTCTACTGATTTTGAAGTTAACCTTCAGGAAGTGCGATGTACTGTTCTGTCCAGTACGGATATCCTCACGTCAAACTCCTACCCCTCGCCTCATTCTTTTCTCCTCCCGCTCCTCCACCTGTCTTTCCACTTCCCCAACCAATCGAAACTGCTCTAACCATCCCTGGACTAAGATCCACTGCGTTATTCTTCCTAAATCTTCCAGGTTGTTCATCATTTCTTCGAATGATCGGCTCTTGGACTTTATCCATACCTCCGCCCTTCCTTTGGCCCATTGGGGGCAGGCCATGATCGCATGTTTGACGTTTTGCGAATGATATCCGCACGGGCAGTTTGGGCTATCAACTCCAGGGACTTTTCTTCGGTGCAGATAAGATTTGAGCTCGATGTGCTCGCTTCTTATCTGCATGGCAATGCTGCTCTGGGCCCTCTTCAGGCTTTGGTGAATGTGAAATGGGGTTCCCTTGAGGCTTAGTTTTTCCTTTCCTGATTTATCTGTGTAAATTCTGGCTGCATTCCAGACTTCGGGATCGGCTGTGGGTCTTTGCCTTAAGGCCTCATTGCGACTTTGGTGTGGCCAGGAGTTTTCCCACTTTCGGAAAGCCGCGATCTTTCCAAGCTCTTTCTGTCCCTTGATAGACACTTCTCCGCAGCAGATCCTAGACCACTCTTCTATATCCTTTTTCTTGGATGATCTCCTGTGGTTGTCCTTTCCTTTACCTTGTTGCCTGATCATCCGGCAGGTCTTTTCTATGGTCTTTTGGACCGGTAGATTGTGAGTGAGCCCGGCGTGCTGCACTCTTCTATGCTTTAATATTATTATTATTATTATTATTATTATTATTATTATTATTATTATTATTATTATTATTATTATTATTATTATTATTATTATTATTATTATTATTATTATTATTATTATTATTATTATTATTATTATTATTATTATTATTATTATTATTATTATTATTATTATTATTATTATTATTATTATTATTATTATTATTATTATTATTATTATTATTATTATTATTATTATTATTATTATTATTATTATTATTATTATTATTATTATTATTATTATTATTATTATTATTATTATTATTATTATTATTATTATTATTATTATTATTATTATTATTATTATTATTATTATTATTATTATTATTATTATTATTATTATTATTATTATTATTATTATTATTATTATTATTATTATTATTATTATTATTATTATTATTATTATTATTATTATTATTATTATTATTATTATTATTATTATTATTATTATTATTATTATTATTATTATTATTATTATTATTATTATTATTATTATTATTATTATTATTATTATTATTATTATTATTATTATTATTATTATTATTATTATTATTATTATTATTATTATTATTATTATTATTATTATTATTATTATTATTATTATTATTATTATTATTATTATTATTATTATTATTATTATTATTATTATTATTATTATTATTATTATTATTATTATTATTATTATTATTATTATTATTATTATTATTATTATTATTATTATTATTATTATTATTATTATTATTATTATTATTGAATTGAATTCATTTAACCCGATCAGGCACCCTGTTGGGCCCATGCAGGTGACTATAACTCTCTTATTTACATAGGAGGAAACCTTTCGGTGAAAACCTCCTAACCTACCCGGTAAATTTCTGCCGTTTTCATGTTTACCTTCAGGAAGTGCGATGTACTGTTCTGTCCAGTACGGATATCCTCACGTCAAACTCCTACCCCTCGCCTCATTCTTTTCTCCTCTCGCTCCTTCATCTGTCTTTCCACTTCCCCAACCAATCGAAATTGCTCTAACCATCCCTGGTCTAAGATCCACTGCGTTATTCTTCCTAAGTCTTCCGGGTTGTTCATCATTTCTTCGAATGATCGGCTCTTGGACTTTCTCCATACCTCCGCCCTTCCTTTGGCCCATAGGGGGCAGGCCATGATCGCATGTTTGACATTTTGCGACAGATATCCGCACGGGCAGTTTGGGCTATCAACTCCAGGGACTTTTCTTCGGTGCAGATAAGAATTGAGCCCGATGTGCTCGCTTCTTATCTGCATGGCAATGCTGCTCTGGGCCCTCTTCAGGCTTTGGTGAATGTGAATTGGGGTTCCCTTGAGGCTTAATTTTTCCTTTCCTGATTTGTCTGTGTAAATTTTGGCTGCATTCCAGACTTCTGGATCGGCTGTGGGTCTTTTCCTTAGGTTCACATTTCGACTTTGGTGTGGCCAGGAGTTTTTCCACTCTCGGAATGCCGCGATCTTTCCCAGCTCTTTCTGTCCCTTGATGGACACTTCTCCGCAGCAGATCTTAGACCACTCCTCTCTATCCCTTTCCTTGGATAGAGATCCTCGACTGCTTTTTCCTCCCGCCTGTTGCCTGATCATCCGGCAGGTCTTTTCTATGGCCACTTGGACCGGTAAGTTGCGAGTGAGCCCGGCGTGCTGCACCCTTCTATTCTTTAAATAGATCTCCATCGGTAAGATGGAGGTCTCATGTTCCAACACTCTCGTGCTGGTGGACTTGTATGCTCCTGTGATTCTGAGTAAGCATTTTCTCTGAATTGACTTCAGAGGTTTCACTATCCTTTCAGGTATTTTACCCGCTGGCCCGGCCTTGGCCCATATCGAGGACCCATACGTGAGGGCCGGTCTCACTAGCGTGCTGTACAACAGCTTAGTCTTCATGAATGTGGCACCCCAAGTCGATTGTGCCAGACTACTCATAGCCTGTACTTGGGTGTGCGATTTCTCCTGCACCTTTTTGATGTGAGCACCCCAATTGAGCTTGGGGTCGAAATAGATTCCCAGGACCCGGAGAGAAGGCTGTGGTCCGGTAACGTTCCCTTGTATATTAACCGTCGCTTCGAGGTTGTATCTTTTCTTCCTTGCTCGTGTGAAGTGCATGAGCTGGTACTTCTCCGGCGCAAACTTCACCCCATGGGTTTTTGCCCATGTCTCACAGATCGCATGTTGTTCTTCGAGCTTTCTGCAGTTTTCTTCTGTTGTATTTGACCATGTTAATATATTCGTGTCGTCCACGAATCCTACGGCTGCAGTAGATCGACCCTGTAGCGTTGGCAAGAGCGTGCTAACAAAAAACAGGAAAAGAACAGGAGACAGAGATGACCCTTGAGGTATGCCTGTGTTAGTAGGAATTTGGTTGCCTTTGAATGCTCCAAGAACTATCGAAGTAGTTCTTTCTTCTAGGAACGATTCGACAAACCTGCTAATCCACCTTGGGATTCCCTTTTCTCTTAGGTTGTGAATAAGTCTTGCGTGCGAGACGTTGTCAAATGCTCCAGAGATATCAAGGCTGAGTAGTGACGCGACCTGCTTTTTATCTTTCCCCCATATGGTGTGAATCTGTTCTGTTAGGAGCTCGACTGCCGAGATCGTAGACCTCTTAGGCCGAGCCCCCATCTGCTCTTCGGGAAGAAGGTTAAAATCTTCGGCAGCTTTGGAGATACGGTTAGCCACTAACTTCTCGAGAAGTTTACCCATCGTATTTAGAAGTGCTATCGGTCGATATGATTTTGGGGTGTCATATCTCGGCTTCTGTGGTTTCCTAAGAACGATTGTTATTGATTCTTTAAACCCTTTTGGATGGTACCCGAGAGAGAGGCAAGCGTTGAACAGCTCTGCAAGGTCTTTGCTAAGAGTTACTTTGCATTCCTTGAGAAGTCGATTTGGAATCCCGTCTGGACCAGGAGCTTTGTCGCTAGGTAGCCTTCCGAGAGTCTCTTCCACTTCCGAGTGAGAAATACGGCTGGATATACTATTTAGCTCTTCGGGGTAGGACGTTCCTGTGATATCTTTGGTATCTGCAGCGACGGGTTGATGGAAGAAGTGCTCAGCCATGATTCGAGCTTTGTCTGGAGCATCGGTGTGTATAGATCCGTCTACGTCTTTAATATCCGGTATTTGAGGTAGCCTGTGCTTTTCCTCCGGGTCTTTCTTTGCCCACTTGGCAAGTTTCCAAATTTTTGTCGGGTCACGGGAAGCCTCCGAGACTGCTGCCCTCCATCCAATGGTTTTGGCTCTTTTTATCTGAGCCTTTTTCTTACTAGTGGCCTTCTGATATTCTATCCAGCTCTCTTCGGTGCCGAGATTTTTCCAATTTCGTCTTGCCTTTCGAGTATCTTTCACGACCTCAGAGCATTGGATGGTCCAGTACGGTTTGGCAAATCTGGATGGTTTAGCATTAGGTATGGTTTCCTCAACCGTTTTCTGAATGGCTTTGGTGATAGAGGCCACTCTCCGATCGATGGCTTGTCGAGTGTCTAGACCAAAATTCTCATCCCTGAGCATCAGGAGTCTAGCGGATAGTATTTCATTAACTTTATTCCAATCTGCTTTTTTCCATTGAGGGCGGGGCTCCGGTTCTTCTGAGATATTCGGTTGAATTGACAGCTGTGTTGAGATTGGAATGTGGTCAGAGGATGCTTCAAGTTCGTCGGCTGGTTGACAGCATGTGACAGAGTCTTCCAGTTCCTTGGATACAAACACTAGGTCGAGCGTGCTCTGGCTTCCCCTATTATTCCAGGTAATTGTCCCCTCTGGAAGAACCAGTTCCATATTTTTGTTACCTAGCATTTCAATTAAGCCTTCCGCTAGTTTATGATGGCTTACTACTGTTTGGCCTCCCCATCTAGGATGGTGCAGATTAAAGTCTCCCACGAGAATATGTTGTCCTTTGGAAATAATATCTGGGAGAAATTTGATGGTCCCTAGATCTTTGCTTCCATGAGATAGGGGAGGGGGGTTGTATACATTAGTGACATATATTTTGCCTCTATTAGACTGGATGCTGATGGAGGTTATATCTCCTCCTGCTTCTTCTGGAGTTTCTTCCTTTCTCCACTTCCCAACTTCGAGGTGTTTGCTTACATATATGCACGTTCTACTTTTGTGGACATCTGGAAATACCAGATGGTAGGCCGGGTGTTTGATAGTGGTTTTCTCTGTTGGGTGACACCAGGGTTCTTGTAGAGCCACCACATGGTGCTTTAATGGATCAAGGGCTTGTAGGAAATGGTGCTGTACAATATTTTTACTTCTGTTCACATTATACTGTATTATGGTCAAGGTTGAGGTGTTCTTCATAATTGCATCTCGCATGGCGGTGCGTCGCTTACTTCTACTGTATTCTCCCGTGTCACAGTCCGGGGTCCATTTTTAGTAAATGCAGTCGGCGCGCTGGCTGGGCCTGTAAGTTCGGTCCATGATCCTGACATGTCAGGGACAGCGGGGCCAGGAGTCTTGCGTGGTCTTCCCGGACCTCGACGGACGATGCTCAAGCCCACTGGGTTGACGATTTCCAGAGCTGACATGCCTGCTCTTCTTTTCCTAGATCCGACTATTTGCCAGTCGTTATCCTGGATTCCTAGCTGGGGCCCTTGGACCTCAAATCTTCCTGGATCTTGAGTTCTGTTTTGAACTGCTCTGGCCTTTGCTGCCAGTCTAATTGGGCAAGTCTGGTCCCATGCGGTGTGTTTTTTGCTGCAATTAATGCATCTAGCAGCTTGTTTACCCGTGCACGTTCGGGTGTTGTGTCCACCGGCACAGTGTCCACATTTTGACTGTGCTGAGCAGTTCTTGGCTATGTGGCCGTATTTTTGGCAGTTGTAGCACTGCATCATCCGGAAGCCTGACCTAAAGATTTCAGTCGCCTTTAGTTCATAATTCCACATTATTCCTTTTTCGATCGCCTTATCTGCGTATTGTGCTTCGTCAAACCAAACGATTATCGTCCCTGATCGCTTACCTGGCTGTTTATTCTTTTTAAGCCAGGCGGCTTTTCGGATGCCAATTCCTTGAATGTATAGAGAGTTGGCCTTCTGTAGATCTTTAATCTGTTCTTGTTTCTCTGGTTCAAATGAGAAAGGCATATCGTGGACTAACACCAGATAGCTTGGGCTGGCTATTTGTGCTGTGGCTGCCAGCTTGGTTGTCCAATCGCTTTGTTTTTCCATGATTTTCTTTGTTTCTTGGCCCGCGAAGAAGACCTTGACTTGTCCATTGAGCATCTTCTTGGCTCCAATCACTTCCTTGATGCCAATTTTCTTGACTAACTCTTCGCTAGAGAGTTTGGCTATCTCTCTCTTCTCATTTTCATCCTGTATATTAATGGTTGTGTCCGCTACATCTGGCTTATTTGCAATTTTGGCCCATGATTGGCCCTGGGAGCGAGCAAGACCTTGAGTCTGGGAGAATGCAGCCTTCAACGCTTGGATTTCCTGCATTATCTTAGTCATAGTCGTGGTTTCTTCAGCGTGGATTGTTTTTGGGATGGGATGGGGGTTGACTTTCAATCGGAGGAGGCTTTCGATATCCTTTATAGCCTCCTCTAGCATTCTCGTAACTGCTTTAGGAGGTGAATTACCCTCCTTTATGGCAAGTTTATACTTCTTCAAGTTGTCTGCTATTTTGGGCAGTGCCTTTCCAGCACCACCACCACTTCCCGACGCGTTTCCAGTATATTTGCTACTGGAATCTTTGAAGGGGTCCTCTGCCAATCTGTTAGACGCGTTAATTTGACTCATTTCGAAGGTCTATTATTATTATTATTATTATTATTATTATTATTATTATTATTATTATTATTATTATTATTATTATTATTATTATTATTATTATTATTATTATTTGAATTTGATTTCATTGACCTGATTTGGCGCCTTTAGTGGCCCATGCAGGAATCTATCAACTTCTTATGTACATAGGAGGAAACCTCTCGGTGAAAACCCCCTAACCTGTCTGGTTGGTTTCTTCAGTTCATACTGGGAGGTCTATGGTAAGTGCGCTCTCTCTGTTCCGCCATGTGCGATATCCACCCTTTCTTTAAGTCTTACCCTTTGACGCATCTTCTCTTTCTTTGAGTAGCTTTTCGACGTCTCTCGCGAGTCGGAATTGTTCTAGCCATCCTTCTTTGATTATCCATTCTGTTATCCGGGATATATCTTCCGGGCTTTGCATCATTACTGTGAAAGACTGATTCTTCGCTTTCCTCATCACTTCTGATCGTCCTTTGGCCCACCTGGGGCAGCACATAATCATGTGTTTTGGATTCTGGGATGGGTATCCGCACTGGCATCTCGGGGATTCGACTCCTGGGACTCTCCTTCTATATAAATACGAGTTGAGCCCAATGTGCTCACTCCTTATTTGTGTAGCAACGCTGCTTTGGGTTATTATTATTATTATTATTATTATTATTATTATTATTATTATTATTATTATTATTATTATTATTATTATTATTATTATTATTATTATTATTATTATTATTATTATTATTATTATTATTATTATTATTATTATTATTATTATTATTATTATTATTATTATTATTATTATTATTATTATTATTATCAAAAATTGCCGCTGAAGCCGCCCAACAGGTCCCACGCAAGTTTTATATATTCAATTGACTTTCTCAATCGTATTCCTCGCAGGATTTTACCTGATTCTCGTATTTGATACTAGAAATTGGAAACATGGTCGGTTCTAGAGATCGAAGACAGAGGAATGTGGCCAGACACGCGTCTCAAGGCGCATCACCTGCGGCAGTAAACAAGGAAGGGGGACATCTGCAGAACAGTAAACGTAATGAATTAGATAAAATAGAGGCTTTCTTAAACAAGATGAAGGGTAGTCTCAATCAAGATATACAAAAAAACACTGGGGTGACGTCTCGTGAGGTTGTCACGGGTGGTCGGACGGCACAGGCAGCGGCCGCTAATCTGGGGCAGAAAAGTCACAGGGGCGGATGCAAAAGTATGGGATATGATTCAATTAGGACGAGGTTGTACAATCCTCTAGGAACTGTGAGTTGAGTCTACTAAATACAAGTCAATCTCAAGTTGGTCTGTGCGTAGCGCTACGGCTACTACGATTGAACTAAATTACTAATCACAAATTGGGGTCTAGGTCGTTGGCGAATTGTGGCGGTGTGGACGCCGTCACAAGGTAAATGAGGCGATTAAGGCCCTGAATACTCACCGAAGGAAGTGGCAAGAGGCTTCTCGCAAGGAGACACCAATGGAAGAACGTCTACTTGCGCTAGAAGAGGCCGTTACAAAAGGACTCCTGTGCAATAGTCAAAGAACTGTGTCACCAACTGCTATTCCGGAAACCATAGGAAAGCCTACTTACGCCGCAGTCGCGGCACCATTAGCAACACGGCCGGCAGTTCGTATTAGGGTAGAGGGTGCGAAAGAAATGCAGCCGTCGCAGCTTCTCTCTGTGGCTCAAAATCATATAGTAGGGGCCTATGCTGTTCGAAAAATGAGGAGTCAAGACACCGAAGTCTTCGTACAAACAGCCTCCCAGCGGGATGCCGCCCTAAATATGCCCCAGCCAGAAGAATTTAAGGTTCTTCGACAGGATTACCCTGTCGAAGTACCTAGCGTTCCACTTGGAACCAAGATCAGTGGTGGTAAAAGCGCCGACAACACTGCAATAATACGATCAATCGAAGAGGCATCAAGGGTTAGGATTCCAGGGATTCTGATTAATCGAATTCGGTGGCTAAATGATGGGAAAGAGCATAAACGAGCTAAAAGAAACGGCTACACAAGAGGGACATTAATAGTCAGCCTGCCCTCGGAGAGTATTCAGAGAGAGGTGGTTCGAAATGGCCTTGTCCTAGACGCAATTCTGTACTCTGCACAGTTCTGGTCACCACGTGCCCAAGTAAAGCAGTGCTATAATTGCAGCCAATGGGGGCACACCCAGGCTCATTGCGGTAAGGAAGTCAAGTGTGGCGGGTGCGCAGGCAACCACCAGACAAGGGAGTGTCCCAAAATAAGAGTCTCCTGTTGCAATTGCGGCAAGGCTCATCACTCCTGGCAAAAATCAGTGTGCCAAACATTTCAGATCTACAAAGCCGGAGTACAAAGGGTTAAACATGAACTTGTTGCAAAAACAGCCGAGGCTCAAAGGGTTAGTTCGTATGAGGCATCTATGGCAACATTGATGGGGAAAGGAGGAGATCAGGGCTTCACGACTGTGACCAACAAGAAGAGGAGGATTGCCAACGCTACTGGAGTAGTGGGAGCACCTAGGAGAGGACCAGGTCGCCCGAGAAAAGAATCGCTTCACAACTTTGGCCATGCAGTGCCCTTTACAGCCTCCCAGAGCATCTCACCTTGCCAAGATACGGTAATAATAGACGCTCCTGATTCGCCTGAGTTATGAAATTAGTCTCTATAATTCAGTTCAACTGTGGCGCTAGCAATAATGGTATTCTTCGACCGTTTATGGATGCACTAGACCCTTCGAAGCATTTACTGGTCGCTCTTCAAGAACCAAGTGTAAACAGGACAACTCTGGGAACATACTGCCCAAAAGGATACACCTTATGTATGGAACGAGCGTTGGAGACGAAAGTCGCGTTCCTAGTCAGCAAGGAAGTAAGTGAAGCGTGTTGGTCCTATCGACGGGTGTCATGTTTTGTGATGGAGATCACCCTGCAGCTCACTGATTTGACCTTCAGGGTAGTGAATATTTACAGCCCGGTCACGAGCGGCTCCAAACTCGTTGACTGGGAGAATATTGTTGAGACATCCAGAGAAAACGGTGTGAGCTGTATCGTACTAGGCGACTTTAACTGCCATCATCCTCTTTGGGGTGGTGTTACAGCAGCAAGAGAAATACGAGCCCAACTTCTGCTAAAAAATATGACTGAACAGGGACTACACCTTGTCACGCCGGCGGCTACACCAACTTTTCGAAGGAAAGGGCGAAATGGAGTGCTACAGGAAACGGTGATTGACCTCAATTTTGCATCCGAAGATCTAGTAGAAAGAATCCAATGTTGCTCAACGCGGGAGGATTGGAGTATACGACTAGATCATATCCCAATCGAAATTTGCCTCGGGCCTATGAGCGTTACTCCTGGCGAGAATAGGCGATTTGCATACCATCAAGTAAATCTCGACAAACTGAAAGAGGTAGTTCGTAGAAGCAATTGGAATAAATCGGCCGATCCACTAGTTACCTTGCAGGAAGCAATAAAAGAGGGCCTGCATCTTCACTGTCCCAGAGCCCGGCCAAGTCCTCATGCTAAAGCGGCCTGGTCTACTCGAGCATCAGAGCTACTTACTGATACCCGACGAGCGCGACGACTAGCTCTTCAAGGAGAAGAACATAATGGCACTCGATAAAAATCCCTTCGCCGAGAACTGAAAAGAGAGATAAAGCGCATCAAGCGGGCTAGCTGGAGAAAATTTGTCGCAGACGCTACGGGAGATGGTAATAGCTCACATATCCAGAGCTTATGGAGACTTTCGAGATGGGGAAAGAAAATTGCCAACAAGCAACAGGGACCTCCACACTTACCGGCGATGAGGAGAAGGGAAAGCGACATACCAACAGAGAACAACCAGGAGAAGGCTAAAATCTTGAGGGAAAAATTCTTACCCGGAAAAGTCAAGGCTGACCTCAGCGACATAGCAGCCGGAATACAACCCAAACGTACGACAGAAATCTCCCAAGTGGTTACTCCCGAAGAAATTGAAACCCTTCTCAGACAACTCCCACGAGGCAAGGCACCGGGGCCAGATGAGATTCCCAACGAAATACTTCAAGTCCTCTTATCTGAATGAAAAGTAGAGCTCGCCCATGCCATAAGTCAACTACTTTCTAAAGGCCAGATTCCACTCTCCTACAAAGAATCTATAACCTTGAAATTAAGGAAAGAGAGGCGCCCAGACTACTCCTTACCATCTAGCTATCGACCAATAGCCCTAGAAAACTCATTAGCTAAGCTAGTGGAAAAGGCTGTAGCAAATCGCATGGTCGCTGCCGCAGAAGAACATGGGATGCTCCCGTGGGCTCAGATGGGTGCACGAAAAAACCGATCTACAATTTCTGCATTGGAACTACTAACCTCTACGGTACAAACAGCATGGGACGTAAACCCTGGCTGTGTAGTGTCAATGTTAGGATTGGATATAAAGGGAGCCTTTGATAATGTGTCTGTTGAACGACTACTGTGGGTGTTGAGACGGGAGGGTTTTCCGGACTGGATGGTTAGGTACGTCCACAGCTTCGTATCACGAAGGCGTACCAAAATTCGGTTTACGGGCTATAACAGTGACTGGATTGAGACGAATACTGGAATACCGCAAGGGTCCCATCTCTCCCCGATCCTATTTCTCTTTTACATTGCTGAACTGATAGAGAAGCTCCAACGCCCAGATAATGGGCACATGGCGTTTGGTTTTGTAGATGATACGACCCTGGTGGCATGGGGAGATAATGCGCAGCAAAACTGTCGAACCCTGGAACATGCCCATGACGAATGTCTTACGTGGGCCAGAAGATATGGTGCAGAGTTTGCACTGGAAAAGTACCAGCTGATCCATTTTGCAAGGAAGAGGAGGGCTACAGGGGATCTGCGTGAAGGAGTAAGCCTGAAAGGCGTCAGTATAGACCCGATGTCCGAAATGAAAGTGCTCGGGGTGATTGTAGATAGCCGGCTTAGATGGGGAGCCCAAGTGGCACAGGCAGCTCAAAAGGGCGAAGCGGCTTTTAATGCTCTATCAAGAATCACGTCGTCAGTCTGGGGCCCGTCTCTGAGGCACTCAAGGCTGATATATTCGGCTGTAGTTCGCCCGACAATGCTGTACGGGTCTCAAGTCTGGGGTACTAGAATTGACGGTCGACCTATGGCAAAAAGCCTGATGGGAAAGCTCGAGAAAGTCCAGAATAAGTGCCTGCGGAAGATTACTGGGGGCTATAAACGTTCGCCAACCGCTGCGCTGGAGAAGGAATCCGGCATACCTACCCTTGACCTCTATGTACAAGCAACAACATTGCGCTATGGGGCAGCCACTCAGTCAAAGCCAGTCACAGCAGATATTTTACGGCATGTCAAATCTCTCTGGAACTATTGTGTCCGAAACCGTCCTACATTCGATGGTCCTAGGAGGGAAAGGACATCTATGGAGATTATACGTCGTGAGGCAGAAGCTAAGTAGCTGAGGCTCAAAGGTCACCCCAGCGCTTAGGAAGAACATCACAGCAGGGATCGGGAGAAGACAAACGAAAAGACGCAGCGGCAATTAGAAAATGGCTTAATTCAGCTTGGAGACAGAGGTGGATGGTCAGCAAAAGTAAAAGAAACCGGTCAGCTGCTGTTTTGAAGACACCCTGGGGGCAGCCAACTCTGAGTTTATATGGCTCTCACGGATATAAGGAGCAGTTGTTCCACGGGGTACGAAGCGGGACTAGAAAGCTCGTTTGATGGGAGTGAGATGAGGGTGTGTCAGGTAATAGGTGAGATGGTGGTATAGGTGAGGGGCGAGCAGCGGGAAGTGCTCTTCACAGCAGAAGAGAAATGGGCGGTGGGAGTGGTCTTCTGGAGCAGAAGAGAAGTGCAATTAAACAGCGGTCTTCGCAGAGGAAGAGGATAATCAAAGAATAAAATTATATTCAGAAGACGTTGCGTGGAGAGAAAACCCCGCGACGTCAGGTCTACATATGTACATTTGATCTCTAAGTGAGATCGTAATAATAACTCCACACGGGTTATATGAAACCCAGAGAACAACTCCAAAACTCCTACAACGGCACGCCAACGTCTTACCATGAAACCTGGTAAATCCTTTGTCAAATATCAACCCCTTGTAACGGCCTTGACACTTCCCTAACATGAAACATGTCAATCCGTGAAAATGGCGGCCTAAAGAAACACGAGTCTACCGCTTTGTTCCAGCTCCGCTCTGAAGTTATTGGACTCAACGCATGGCTAGCTTCTGTCGGGGTCCCAGATATTAGTCCACGATGCACGTGTGGGGTAAACGCACAGACAGTCAAGCACATTCTATTTTATTGTCCCGAGCACGTAGCAACCCGAGCCAGGATGTTTCGTGATGCTGGAACATCTAGTTTCGACTCCCTGTTACAATCCGTTAGGGGTTGCCGGGCTGCTGCGCGTATGGTGATCTCCACTGGCCGTCTCTCACAATTTGTCATCGCAAACCAAATCGAGCACGAGGAATAGGACCTCGCAAAAATACCTGTACTAAATTGAGACTACCTTTCCTCGATGGAGGAGGTAATGGAATCTGGCTGTTTAACTAGTCTGATGGATAATAGTTGGACGTCTATGGCATGAAGCTTAGACGTGCACTAGTGGCGGAAATGCGGGTTTGCTAGAAGTAGCGTTTTTTTTTTCCCCTTTTAAGGCCATCCGTCCTCATGGCCCTGTACATAGGAGCTATATAGGACAGTAAGCAAGAATATATATATATATATATTATTATTATTATTTTTTCCTTAATATGTCCCAATCAAATTTGTTAGAGAACTAAAGCTTGGTGCCCTGCTGTTCTAGTTAGTTGCAAACACAGAGACTTCTCCAAGTATCTCAACAGTTCTTCTCTGTCAAAATTGGTTCTAAACATAATTTGCAGATTTTGGGCTCTAGACTTTCCAATTCCTTATGCCTCAATGTAGAGAAGAATCTTTAGGGCTGAGACATTATATACTGACTGAGCGCAGGCCATTCTGCTAAGCACTCCAAACTTCATGTACATCAGGGGTACCGTAACTCTGGCCATCTTTATTCTTTACTTGAAGTTACAAAAGTATCCTCGACAAAACAAGAAAATTGTCTACCACGATATAAATTCACAAAAATTAGAGCTACGGCGTGCGACCTTCCCATGGTCACTACGAGGGTCGAACTCGCGACCTTGGCGTTATTAGCACCACGCTCTAACCAACTGAGCTAAGCGACCTTGTGACAGAGCGTTAATTGTTATTTATATTTTGCAGTAAATAGCGACAATACTATTGCTATGTCACTTAACCAAAGTCGCTTTTATTTATTTACTTCCATAGACTATGAAGACAAGTAGTGTGGAATAAGTTATATTATCGTAAGACACCGGTAATTTGGACCGAGATTTTTCGATTGCTCCCAATCCATTCTTCTCCGTGTTCATAGACCAAGGGAATAATAAAGGTGCTTTAGTAGAGGTTTTCAAACGTACTGATCTCTATTTTCCAGAATTACGAATACTCTTGCTTCTTGGATCGATGGCACGCCGGAATCCGCAAGATCTTTGCTTGTGACCCCCTTCCCCACATCTAAAACAGAGACTCAGCTGTTGCTGATTTTCCCTCTTTTCAACTGATACCCATATGGCAGGTATTAGTGTATTTACATGAGGGCAAACTGCGAGGCAAGCTTTAATGGGCCTGGGACTAGTTTCCTTCACCGAGTCTTTATAACTAAGCTTTTGATTACACAGAGCTTTATTTTCATTCTGACGCATTAATAAGGCTCGAATTTTTGCGTCAATTGAAAAACATGCTGCTCGGAAAGTACTGTAGCTATCATCAGGTAGTGGGTAGGATATGAGGCAGGAATGCATTTCTTCATTAAGAGCACCTTCTAATAGGTTCACCTGCACTTCTCCCGGCCACTGCTCTCCGCTAGTCTGTACCAACGAGTCCTCAAAGCGCACGACAGAATCCGAGAAAGACTCTATTGATTCCTGCCTGATTATCCACAGAAGTGTGTGAGCACTTTTACGTTCATTCGGATCTCCAAAAACTTCTACTGCACGCCTCAAAAAAGTAGCGTGAGTGCAAATAATCTTTGTCGTAATGCACTTGTTGAACCATGTTAGAATTCGCTTTGGGGCACTTGCAGAAGAGCGCATGTATAAGTATCTGAACTGATCTAATTCCCCTCCAATGAATTTCCCATCTATTCTCGGCTTTGGTTGTGCCTCAGTCTTCCAACGACTCCAATCTACTTGTTTTCCACTAAACATTTTCCGTTCCCCAATACGCTCGCGCAGTATTATTTCTGATTGTCTGGTGTGTCAATTTGCTTCTGTGTCATTTATACTAACCAAACCACTCGCTCCATCCGCCAGGCTCGGATGAACTTGTAACGCAGTTATCTGTTCAACTTGTCATTTCAACCGTTCCTCCTGCTGCATCAATTTTAATACCAGAAATTCAAACAATGTTTCTGGTTCCATCAAATTTGTCATTTAAGAGCCATCATCTTTGACCTCTCCTATTTTTATAGAATCAACGCTGGTACTGACTTGCACAAATGTATCTCCAATGGCTCCATTTGGTAAGATTTGTCCGACCGCGCGTAAAATCAGGTCACGAACGAACAGGAACAGTTTAATACTCAATTTAAGCTCCTTGCGGGCAACAGCTTTGCCGTTTTTCACGTTAAAACTTGTTAGCGCGGCGGTCCAACAAGATGAGAGATCAATTATTATGTAGAGGAATAAGTCAAGAAGATATAGTTATCTGAGGATGGGACAAGTATTAACGAATTTGTTTCAGCTGAAGATCAGATTCCGTGACTCGACGCGTCAAACTAACCATACGAAGTTTTGATTGCTAATAATTATCTAATCACTCAGGCCTGCCTGAGTACACAATCAGTTTGACCCTGTCACACTCGAAGACATGAAAACTGAAGGTATAGTGTGAAAATCTAGACAATGGACTGAACGTAAAGAACAAGAACTATGTGGTCCTTGTCCGCTATATATACAGCTTTCCTGCACTCTTACCAACAAGCAGAGTCATCTAAGTAAACAATATCAATAAAGATTCTCTATGGAAGCATTGAAAAATAGTCCATAGGAAACATATCCGTGAATCCTTGAGCGAGATCTATCTAATGCTTTCCTGATCTCAACCTCAACCTCAATCCCAATCCCAATCCCAAAAATCCTGACTGAACAGCAAAGTTTAGGATTGGAAAGCATATTAGTAAACTCAATGAGTCTCTACACTCCCAAAACTCCTATAATATAGTCTCTGTTGGTAGGCTGCAAAGACTCTCCGGTATTTATGCAAATAATGACAGAGGACTGCTCATGAAGAATTAGCCGTCTGGTCCTGATAAAATGCGAACATTGTTGGCTATATAGAATACGCAGTTGATATACAGAGTACTTACCGCGTGAATTCCAATGGAATTCTAAGTTGGGATTGCATTGTTAGTACAGTAGAACCCCTCTTAGTTAATAGTGGGTCCCGGTATAAATGTTGAAAAGATTCATTGTAACTTGGACTTTTATATTTCCAACACTTACCCTTACAGGTCATTTTGCGCGCAGGGGTAAGTATTGCAAATATGAGCTGTAAAATTTCGATGAATCTCTTCAGTAATTATACCGGGACCCACTATTAGCTAAGAGGGGCTCTAATGTAATACGGTCGAATTCTGCTACGCATGGGATCGGCATCTTGGGCTAAACCTAAAAGGGAACTACTATAACACGGGGGTAGTCAGAAATTGTGAAAACGTGATAGATAACACCAGGCAAGAAAACCATCTATCAAAACTGTCCGGCGTTTCTCTTGATCGTAGGACTTAGAGGGCCAAGTGAAAGTTTTCCTGAGATGTAGTGAGATATTTGTATTTGGTCCTTGGTTGTTAGCGGGAACCTGACATGATAGCGACCGACTTTGTCATCCCTAAATGCTGAATTTTAAAACAGGATGCGGCACGACCAAAATCTAGACCCAACTCATCAAATTGGATCGGAAAACCAAAAATCAATGGACTTCTTCCAATGCAATGGAAGCTCAAGTGAACTTTTCAGAAGAACACGAAAAGTATAATTCTATTTTCAGGATCCCCTCACCATCTCCAGAATGCGAGAAGCATCAAGTTAAACAAAAATATATTCTGCGAGCATGCGAGGAAAAAGATATCAAGGCCCTTAGAGAACTAGCAACTTCGGAAGATGGACTAATCTCGGACAGAATTCGACGTGAGGCATGTTCGTATTTCCTAAAAATGCTGATGAAGCACTTTTAACCACTAAGTTTAGGGCCTCTCTTGCTTGGTCTGAATAAAGATGAACTTCACAATGAGACCACTACAAATTGGAAAGATTTACCGGCACACCCTGATGAAGATCAAGTCATATTGGACGTTAACAGGTCCTTCATTTTTTATCCAAAGGGTTGGTCTTATCAGTTACAAACTAAATCGTTCTTTTTTCCTGACAAGACTGCTTAGATCAGTCCCCCAGTGATCTTATGCGACGTAAGCAGGAGCTTTTTGATCTGATTACAGAGACTCTACGGCGTCTATCTTATTTATCTTATTTCCAAGGTTACCATGATATTTGTCAAGTATTTATGCTTGTATTAAGTCCTAAAATGCGTGTGCCTGTTGTTTCTCGACTATCAGTGTTAAGGATCAGGGATTTCATGTTGCCCACCTTTTCTCACGCATTAAATCAATTGAGCCTGATACCATCCATAATCCATGAAGTTAATCCTAAGCTCTGGAGACATCTTTCATCAACCCAACCATTCTTTGCGCTCTCTGGAATGCTCACGTTGTACGCTCATGATGTCCAAGAATACGGACAAATTGCTCGAATCTATGATGTCTTAATTGCACGTGAGTCAGTTTTCTCCATTTATATGTTTGCCCAAATTGTTTTACAACGCTCAGACGAGCTCTTTCGGACGCCTATGGATGAGCCTGAGATTTTACACTCGATTCTGTCCAAAATTCCTAAATCCTTAGACATAGAGACATTGATCAGAAATACGGTGAAATTGTTTGAAACACATCCGCCAGAGGGATTAAAGATATGGCGGCAGATATCAATAAATAGTGTGCTGAAGACAACGCGCTGGCCGGATGAGGCAGTGAAGCAGAAGTTAAAAACTGGACACGAATATTTTAAAAACCAAGTCTCTGAAATTCAGTGGAATGAACGACGAGAGAAAATCCGGGATACTATCTGGAGCTATAGAAGGCCGGCTACAAGAATCGGGCTTTCTATACTTATTGGCGCTTTATCTATTTGGGTCAGCAGGTCGCTCAGGACTGCAGATCTCCCCGAAGAGATGTGGAAGTATCTATCACGATATGGTTCGTGATGCCAGTAGCCCGAATAACCGACCCTATCTTCTCTGTTTTAGAGTGACCAAAGCTTTGGCTAGAAGATTCATAACAAATATAGAATGCTGTTGTAACCCTATGAATACTGGAACATACCTACCTGGCTGCAGAGAGCATAGGCATTCGTACTGGCGGTAGTCGGCCTGCAATAAAAACCTAATCAATACATCTAAATTGCTTTTATCTTTATTATACCTACTACACACTGTTATCTATCTATCAAATGTATCTCAGTTCTTGATCCGTGAGGGTAATATTAAGCTTGAAACCCCAATTATTGTGATAGAATTAGGGGTTTTTTCTGACGTTAAGAACTCTGGTTTATTTTATAATAGATCTGTTTTTGAGGCATTTTTCATCTTCTCATAGTGAATTCTTTGCAAGGCAGCTAGTTTTCCATCCACCTCGCCAATTATGGTCAATATTAGCGAGTAATTATTAAACAAAAATCGTTCCCTCTTCCTCTTCTCCATATTATGTGCAATCTTCGACAAGAAGACATCCATTTCACTACGCAATCGGATCAAACTTAATGACACTGGCTCATCATCTCCTGCCTCAGCACTCAGTGCCAGGATACCCTGTAAAAACTGACCGAAACGCTGTGTCATGAGATGGGGCGCTACTGATTGTTTGGATGCCTCTGACGCAGAAGGCTTCAATGATGAGAGAGTCTGTGTGAGAGATCTAAATGATTCGCAGTGAGCATCCATGACGAGTTGAAAGCGCGGCCAGAGGAGCATCATTGTGCCATTGATATAGGTATCCATGGCAGGTACTTTTCGGCGCTGCAACTCGAATGCAAATTTTTGATTCAAGCGCACACATATAAGAATACCAAGACAATCATATGTGTTAGAAATGAGAGATTTAGTCAGAGCTTGGCCAAGAGAAAAAGTTGGCTCAAGGATATGGTTAAAATGTCGAGTGATTGTAGAAAAAGATATAGCAGGAGTGAAGAAAATCGTTAAGAAGGAGTACTCTGCTGAGGCATTATCAACAAGCGCTAAGTTAAAATTACGAAAGGGATGTTCGAGATAATGCGTCGATCGATCTTCTTCAGCAAGGTATAATGTGAGTGCGTTTTGATTAGAAGCTTTCAGAAGATCAATTCGACGTCCTAAATTGAAGGCATCATGAGGCGGTCCACTAGATTTCGGACCAGATATGGTTGTCGATTTTCGGATTCCGTCATCCTGGCCAAGGACATTGTATTTGTCGATCAGATGAACCTTGATTTTCGCAAGGGCCTTTTCGTAGCGGGAAAAATGATTTAAGTAATACCATCTCATCGTGTTAGTGTAAGCTCGACCTATTTCCTCAGCCAGCTGTGGATGATGCTTGTGTAGGAATACATAAAGATCTTTGTATCGGATGAATTGTTGCTGCTGAATCATTTGGGCATTAATGTTTGGAGAGCGCAACAACTTAATCTGGGAAACAAAGAAGTCTCTGATCTTCTCCAATGACTTACGAACAAGATTCTCCAGCAGTGGTTTTAAATCAATAATAGCCTTAATATCTCGATGATCTTTAGCTTTTGTGTCGAAAGCTTTGGATCTTTTTTCAACTTCTGCTAACGCTTTTACCCACTCTTCATCGATAGATCCATCAACAATCTTCCTCACAATGGCTGGAGAAATGCTTATCTCTTCAACTATTGGACCGAGGTACTGTTCAGTGTTTTTTCGATTCTCTAGACGGATACTTAAGGTAATAGATCTAGCTTGAAGTGTTTCAATTTCCGCTGACACTTGAGCCAAATCATTTCGAAAACTTGTCAAGTTTGACTCGACTGAACTTAATACATTGTCGCAAGAGCGTATCGCGCGGTGAAGCTCCTCCAACAAGGTTTTATCATGGTTATCTATAACTTGTGCGGTAAGTATTCTGTCATATTAGAGAGACCTGAAAGCACATACAATCCTCTGTTGTTAGTGTTGTATATGCATCAAGCCTCGCCAAGTCCAGGGGGGTAGTAGCCAGCTCGTACAGAGTAAGTCCTTCAAAATCGAGTTCAGCGATAACACTTTCGTCCTCTACTGTTTCATTTTTGATAGCCGGTGAAATTGTGGATTTGACATCCTGTGTGCTGGATAGAATACTTTGCAGTATTTGTACAGGATCTGGCGGGTCTGCGAAAGGGAGCGAGTGCGGGTTATCAAAGCAATTGATCTTGGAATTAGATTTTGTTGGGGATGCGGCGTCATTAGAATGTGCTGAAAGAGAAGACAAACGCGGCGGTCTCAACGCAGAGGGGTGAGCTGAGTGACTGGCTTTGGATGACAGAGCAGATGCCGAAAGAGCTGTAGAAGCTGTAGGAGCTGTAGGCGCTGAATGCCCGGCGAGTCGGTCCAGCCACATTGCCCGAGCTATTAAAGAGGACGATAAAACAAAACCCTACGTGATTAGATATTCTCTGAAATCGAAAAAAACGCCATAGGCCAAACAACCTGGTGCTGGTACAAGACTCGGGAATCTCAATAGTTGTAGTTGGTAAACACTATCAGTGCAAAGCCCCGCTAATTCAAATCACTCTAAGTGCTCGTTCACTTTATGTAGGATAAAGTAGATTCCGTGTAAACCCATGGTGAGTCCCGGCGTAGTTATTGTTATGATTTGTTACAATTTTGGATAAATTATTTGCAACACTTATCCAAGCGTGGAAAATGTTTTCTAGGAGTAAGTATTGCAAATATTACAACTCAAATTCACATACATATTATCAATAATTAATCCGACCTCACTATGGGCGTATGCCGGGGTACAGAAGCCACATCCATGCAAAAGTATATGAATTATATCCTAAAACGGAAATAGATCGTAGACAGACATTTGAATTTGAATTTGATTTCAATTACAGGGGCTCAGGGATAAGTGAAGGCAGCTGGAATTTTTATATACAGGGGTTATAATATGGATATATCCTAGCAATGCTATACGAAGGTACAGCCCATAAGTATTATTCCATGTCGACCAGGGGGGGCCTGGCCACCACAACGCTTTCCTTAATTAGACGACATCGCGAGAATGCACCTCGCACCCATCCCTACTGTGTTTTGTATGTATTCCGATGACAACAACATCAACGCAATGGATTGTTTACTAAGTATTAGTTATTATAAGAATAGGAATTATTTTGCATTTTGTATTATGAGTTGGGAATCATTGAATCAATGCTTTGATCATTAGAACTCATACAAAACATAGTAGGAATGGGTGCGAGGTGCATTCTCGCGATGTTACCTAATTAAGGAAAGCGTTGTGGTGGCCAAGCCCACCCTGGTCGACATGGAACAATACTTATGGGCTGTACCTCCGTACAATTTTCTAGGTTAGACGAGATCATATGATCTAATCTTTCACACCAATTTGATTTCATCGGAAAAGACACTTTTAAAATTCGTTCGAAAAACCTACGGCTGCATCATTGTTAATTAAACCATCTTACAGATATTAGAAAAAGATAAAGTTATCGAATGCCATTTGCAACTTAGCACAAGCCTCCCGAAAATCTACTTTATTAGAATTACTATCCTCTAATCATGAATACTCAAGCTACTTAACAAGGTCAAACTCGTGCTTCATATCTCAGTCGAGATCAAAGACTTGAGCTATGTGTAGATTTCTGGTACTGAACTAGGCACTTATACGAACTGATTTTCCCCAGATACTTGCACTGTATCGGACGGGATTCACGCACAAACAAATTGCGACTCAGTTAAGAGTAACATATTCACAAGTCAAGAACACTGTTCAATCTGGTCGTGCATCTCCTAAATTAAGGACTGGGCGCCCTCCTAAACTTTCTCTTAACCAAATCAATCAGTTGGAAGAATTCATCTGCAGTTCTCGCGAGGCACGACAATGTTCTTATCTAGAACTGTCAGTTCATTTCTCCTCATGGGCTGCCGGAGAAAGTGCAATCCGTAGTGCACTCAAGGGAAGAGGGTACTCTCGATGCCTTCCGAGAAGGTCTCCGCCGTTATCAGAGAATCACATGATGGCACGGAAAGTATGGGCAGAACAACGCCTTCAATGGCAAGAACAAGAGTGGTCGCAAGTACTTTGGAGCGACGAAACTTGGATTAATGACGGACCTATTGTGCCGAGCTATGTGACTAGAAAGGTAAGCAATTCCTATATAAATCCAAAAGTTTTTTGATTACTCACAGTCTAAGAAGAAAGGAGAGGCTTATGATAATACGTGTGTCGTTGATCGATACTGTAGGAATAATTCTTCGACGTTTTGGGGTAGTTTCGCCGGAATCGAGAGATGCCCTTGTGTTTTCTGGGAAGCCGACTGGGGCAAGATGACCTCAGAAGGCTATTGCCAACACATCCTTCCCCTTGTTGTGAACTGGCACAGAAACAGACGGCAAGAGATAGGTCGTGCATATTTATTTATGCACGACAATGCGCCAGTACACAAAGCACCTCCCGCAAGAGATTATCTCATGGCACATGGAATTCAATCTATTTCATGGCCAGCATACTCCCCAGATCTAAATCCAGTTGAGAATGTGTGGGGTATGATGAAACTATACATTCAAAATGTATATCCAGAGTTTGAGCGGGGGAGGCAGCGGAGTAAAGCAGAGAATGGCCGAATTACACTAGAGGCCTGGTACAACTGTACAACAGAGGATAAGCTTCGATGACTCATTCTAAGCATGTCAAAGAGATGTGAAGAGGTAGTTAGAGCTCAAGGGGGACCAACTTCATATTAAGAACACTTTGTATATTAGAATCTTGAGATAGAACTATCGAAATCCTTGATATTATCCTTGATGTGAATTTCTTAAGACACCATTCAATATTTAGCCAAGAGTGACATACTGCCTTCACTTTCGTCGGCAAGAAATCTCTCACCTTAAATTGATATTTAGGTTTTGAGCTTATCCTAATATGGCCTTGCTTAGAAAGATCAACAAAGGAAACCGCCATATTGGTATAATAATTGGCAACTAAAAACCTTGCAAAGACATACTGCCTTCACTTACCCCTGAGCCCCTGTAGGAATTTTTTCTTGGCGCCCAAATTATGTTAAACCTTATATTACTTAGAGATATTGTCATTATTTCTAGTCTACAACTAAATAGAGCTACCGTACATTAAGAATTAGGACAGAGTTGATTGTTAAAAATGTATGGATACAAAGCAGGACCTCCTTCTACTTACATAACAGCCTGACACCTTGCAGGCATGCTGACGATAAGTCGACCGAATTTGTCAGATGAGATTGAGTCCCAGGCTTTTCTTGTCGCTCTTTTAAGCGTCTGCTGAGATGTTTGCCTTCTGCTATCAAACTCCGAATATCGAGCTTGAATATAATCCTTTATAGATTTCCATACAGATTCGATTGGGTTTAAGTCGGGAGAGAAGTGAAGCCACACGACGGGTTCTACCCCAGCTTGAAGTAAAGCTTCTATGACATTCCGTGCAGGATGGCAGGGAGCACCGTCTTGCATCAGTAAAAATGATGACTTAGCTTCTCGTGCCGTTATTATTCTTGATAAAATCCACTGGTAGTAGGTCTCCAAGTTCAATTTCTCCCAACTTTGTTCCCAAACTAGATCACTATTTTTTGGATCCCATGGAGAGATCCCCAAAACATCAGCAATTTTTTCGAACAAACCTAAGAAATATGCACATCTCGTCAAAATCTTCACCAGTCTTAACTTCGTTCGTGGAAAGCCCAAAGTACCAAAAAGCGAACTGAAATTTCTGGTGATCCGCAAGCGCGCGTGCTGATCGACAGTAATCCAAGATTCGTCGGTTCATAGGACTTGATTCCACTGCTTGATGGCCCAACTCGAATGAGACCGAGCGAAAAGTAACCGTCGCCTTTTATTTTGTTCACTAAGCGGAGGCCTACTCTGGAAGACCCAACGCTTATATCCCCTTCTTTCTAGAGTATTCCTGCTAGATTTCTCACCGACGTTCCAGTCAAAAAAACTACACCGTGGCAAGTTCGAAGTCGGTCATAACCCGACTGACTCGTG
The DNA here is from genome assembly GCA_028751805.1 of Podosphaera xanthii. Classification (NCBI taxonomy): domain Eukaryota; kingdom Fungi; phylum Ascomycota; class Leotiomycetes; order Helotiales; family Erysiphaceae; genus Podosphaera; species Podosphaera xanthii. The sequence goes on along the minus strand of JAPWIX010000012.1, from coordinate 2,015,537 downwards.
AATTGCAAACAAAATATTCAAGCTCATCAGCTTGAACCTCACTCAGGACTGGAGGCCGAGGACCCCTGGCTTCTGAAAGGTCACCACGTTCGCATGAGTATTGGAATTGTCTCAGACTTATTCTCAATTCGTGAGCGATGTCAAGATGTGAAAGCCCGCGCCTTTAGGGGTCTAGATCGCGACCCGTTTATCCCGATTAAGGTTCTGGCGACGAGGTCTCTTCGAAGATTAAACGGTTTGAGAACAAATTTTGATAATTCAGTGACAGGCTCTGATTTGGAGTATGATGCAGGAGAGATAATGGTCGGGAGTTCGTAGCTGCAAAGGTTGGAAAGTTAAGATTGAAATTGATTTCGAGAATATTAAAGTTAGCTTGAATAGCGGTTTGCAGATGCACCACTTGGAACAGAGCGAATAATTTAGAAAGAATCTGCTAGCCCTTTTTGGAATTATAAGCGGAAATATACAGGGAAAAAACCTGTAATTGTAAGAATTAAGGTTTAACAATCTTTAGAGTTGAGACACTGTATATTCGCTGCTTCGTATCTGCGTATTTTACAATTTACAACCATAAATCTTATCAATGAAAAAGTTAGCTCAAACCTCAAGGTCTATAGTATAATTTTACAAGATAAAAAAACTACAATGAGTCAATGTAATAACCTTTTTATGTCAGTTTTCTATACTATATCACTTTACTAGTGGTAATATTAATCATTGGCAATACATGGTTTTCGGATTTCAATAGTTAGTCCAACTGAGAATTGTAGTGCGCCTCCTCCACCATTGCTCTATTTCTTCCAACAGCGTTAAGTTACTTGCGTTCTGCCTAATGAATCATTCAGCAAATTGACTGTTGCTTGTAAAATGCTGTTTTGTGGAGTATTTTACCACTCGATTCATCTTGGAGATAAATCCGGAAACATCATTTGTTGCGATTGGATTGTCATCTATTTCAACAAGTTTGTCTTCCTCTAGACAATCCTCAGATTCATCATTGCTTTCAGGGTCTGTCGTTGATTCTGCATCTGATTCATCTGGCATATCCCCGAGGATGTCCATTGAAGGCTTAAACTCCGAACGAAGAGTCAGCTGTGACTGAGTCCAGAATGGACTAGCTCTTTGACGACAGACAGTATGGAATAATTTTTTGGGATCTTGAAGTTCCTCGTAACAATGTAAGATATTTTTACAAAGCAGAAACCGACTCAAGAGAAAAGATTCACATCAAAAAGTCCAAGTCGCTGCGTCCGTGTGATATTTCTTAAGGTCCTCTGCGTTTACCACTTGACTGGAACATTTTTTCCTCAACTCCTTGAATTTCTTCCTCCAGCTAGCGACTGCCTTTCGGTGATTGCCTTCTCTAATTGCTTCCATTTTGTCGAGCCCTTGTGGAATTGAGCGTGAACCCAAGGCCCACACTACCGAATCAAATCGAGGTCGGTTAAGTCGATATAAAAAGTCATGCTTTAATCTAAGCCAGTGTGATTCGACTATTATTGTGATCTTCAACACTGGAATTCTTTGTCGACACACTGAGTGGGCCCACAATTCTTGTTGTCCTGACTTATACGAATTCGTGTATAAATATGCCAATAACCGGAAATAATTCCGTGATCTACATCAAGTATACATCTCGCTGGCACACTCATGGTAAATTGTTTCAAGAGGTCGAAGTCAACCGTCTGAATCTGGAATTAACGGATGCGCATTGAAATGCCGGCTGGAAATTGCAAGAACCCGATTCTTATCATTGGGATTTGAAATTTTAGTTGGCAATAAATTCACCGGTTTCATTGAGCAGTAACTTTAAAGACTCAAATTGATTCTGATCACGTTGCCAATATTTCGTACTTACCTTCTACCACAAATAATATATTTGTGATTGGAAAGCAAGCTGGTATCCTGGAACATTCAGTTCCTGAATGTTCTGAAAGATTTCAGATGGCAATTGAGAGCGAGTATGTTTCTCAATAAATTCCCGAATCTCTTCCGACGAGTGGATTTCTGCATATGGAGTATGATATTTATGACATATTTTCACTCCCAACGTTTGATTCTCAAAAGAGGGATGTAATGTAAGTTTACTTCTCCTATTAAAACGACTCATCTGGTTACTGTCCCGCATTTTGTTGGATGAAGTACGGCTAAATATGGCTTTGTCCTACGCACAGTGGTACGTTCGCGTGAGATACTGTTTATGCGATCTTCGTTTTCTATATCTGAAGCCTCTGTTATTCCAAATGAGTTCAGCTAGCAAGTCTATAGCTTTGTTAAATTCTGAATCGTCAGAAGTGTCATCTTCTGAAGTTTCTGGCCATAACCCAAAAGCGACCAGTAATTCATCCATGTAAAAGATACACTCCATGTTTAATGTTTTGGATTGAGACTGTAGTCAGACCCCATTGTTTTGCTGCGAAATTCATACACTTGACACCAAGTACATACCGGTCGATACCAGTCTCTTATTTCAGATAGAAAATCATTCCAAGTATCAAAAGTAAGCTGTTTCCGTTTGTTTTTGCGTCTTACAAACGTCTTCAATAGTTCGCCTTTCCTGTTCTTACGAAACTCAACTAGGGAACGGCGAGAGCCATAGTTCGAGTAGTACTTGAAAGAATCCATTTGAAAAGTTAAAAATGTCATCCTGATAATTTAATGCGCAATATTTTGATAAAATCGTAATCAGAAATGTACGCTTAGTATGCAACATGAATGACGAACTTTGAGCGTATTCTAAATTGAATAATAAAGGTGGCAATAATGAATCGCTGGCTGGCAAAGTCGAACTCTTCACCTTCACGTGGTGCCGGCTGTAAACGCTCAATATGTTCGCTGCATACTTGAGATAGCCAAGAGGAGTCGCATACGATCAGGGTCAGAGATTCACTAGCATTCTCAGTCGGAGCCCTCTCATCACGTCAAGCGGTCTCCCGGCCATAACTTGACTTCAACTTCACATGCATCTCTGTCAACTTTACATCCTATCGACTATCTTCCTAATTTGGGCCACCCCGATCAAATTGACGCGGCGCTTACCCTGTTATGATCCCCAAATATACGCCCTCGATGATATTGATACCCGAAGGAGGGTGGAAGTCGCTGGGCACAAATTTGGGAAGGGAGATTGCTCGTGACAATCTAGGAAGGATACGCTTCTAGTGGGAATTTATAAGAGACGGAAGGACAAGTATTCAGGATGTGGAGGGAGGATAGAGTTTTTGGAAGGAGAATTTGAGGTGATACTTCAACTTCGAGAGTTTTGTGTGCGCCAAGGCCCCAATAGACAAAAGATAGTGTTGTGGTCTGCTATCTGGGTCATGTCCAAGTTGAAAGTCCTGTGGCCTGAACACCCGCAACGACAAGATACGAGGATATTGTGAGATCACATCTCGCGCGGTTGCGAAGGACAGGATAATGAAGGATACTGAGGCGTCTGAGGTTTTTTGTTTTTTCCTTGGGCAGGAATTCACGGCTGAGGGGAGAAGCGGGGCGTAAGTCTCACCAAGTGTAACCCTGTGGTGGTGCCGGCGAAGGCCTCCTTAGTATGAGTGTTCAGCGTCAAGATTATATTATCTTAGTTCTAGCGACTGAGGATAGCGTACGCTTTCCGAGGTCTTGTATCCCAGTAGGAAACTTTAGAGTGCGTGGCTTCACGCTATCCGTAGACCTAATAACAATTACAACAACGACAATGATGAATCGCTTACTCGTTACTCGTTACGCGTCCTCGCTTCGCTTGGGGATTAGATATATTTTCGATCGGATTAACTTATTCCCTAAATTATTTACCAAAGTCAAGTCATGTGATAATTATCTTTAGGTACCCATTTAGGGATCTTGTTTGTAGTTTGTAGTGGTGTTTATTCGTGCTAAGTAGAGTCCGAGACTATTATAACACTAGGGCTCCTCTCTGACCCAGGCCACACCTTCTACAGTGCTCCTATCCCCCTTTACCTCGAACCTAAGATCATTGATACATTGACCCAAGACGGGTAGCCATTTAGCTCAGTAATTACCCGTAGAATTCTACCACCTTTTCTACGGAACCTTCTGCTCAAAAAAAAAAATAGAAAAAGAGCAGCCATACAAACCGGTACGCGGGAAAAAGTCTCAAAAAACCTGCAACTCCAGCCAGGCGAGGCCTAGACACCGGAGCCACACGAGGTGCGTATCCCCATCTGTATCTCCCTAATATCCCATAGTCCAGATATCCTCCTTGTACCGACACCACCAGCGCTCAGGTAGCGGTGCTCTTTTCTCTTGAGACAGTATAATGCCAGAATATCTGTAAACAGTGAGAATTCATCTTGGTAAAAAGGGCCAACTTAGTCTAATCCATCACCACCACAACGGGGGCTGGGTACGCCCTGGAAACTCGTTTGGATGACTTTTCCTCCGTGACCAACTAATGCGTGTTTCTGTTGGCTCTGAAGATAAACTCCAGGTTCGTAGGGTACACCACGTACATGTAGAAATGCCGTCTTCGTCCCCCAATTTAGGGATCTTTACCAGCTCTGCATTTACCTTTACCATATTACGGTAACACCTTGTCTAAAAGAGAGCAGATATGCCGTAGGCATCCTATACCACAGGCATATTGGGTCACGGTTGAAGTGTAAAGATTTATCTAATTTTTCCGAATCATGTGAGCATTGCCCAGATTCAGGTGGCACAGAGTACTCACTTAGTTAAATTTGAATGTTTCACGGTAAATTCCACGTAGTTTTCTTTCAATCTGCTCACAGTGTCCTCTCATTCGCATCCAGTCGAGTTACATAAAATGAAAGATGAAGGGCTTGGGCTTAATAATGGGGATACTCCAATACCACATGTACTCTCCAGTGGCTGAACGCCCTCAAAGGTATAGATTACCACATTATTTTCACATCTTAGGCTATAGGCTAGGTGAGTGATCTTGATTTACTTCTGGGTTTGTATAGCTGTGTTTGTCTTAGAATAAATCACGAACGTTAGATACTTTAGATAAGTAGATGCTTAGCTTTACGCCGCTTGCAGAAAAATTTTCGACGTAAATGGTCATATCAGTGTACATGTAGTACTCAAAGAGATAATGGAGGCAAGATCCGTCTGACCTAAACCATAATCATCCGCCGAGCTTGACATGGAAAAACATTTGATTTTCGTAATTTACCTTCATCTAACGCCCATGCACAACCACCGAGACACGTCTTAATATTGGTGCGGCATTCGAGATGCTAATCGTTGCCGAACCAAGTTTTAAAGTTCTTGAGAGATAAATTTAGTTCACAATCAGAAAATATTTATCCCTCTGTTTCATATCGCTAGATTCCTTCGACCAAGCCTCGATAAGAGAATAGTCTTAGACGGCCATATGTGTAACGATTACTCAATTAGGTAGTATTGATGGTCATTTGCTCAATGTGTTGATTTAGATCTGCTGGACTCGAAGATTTTACCGATTCTTCATCACTAGCATTCTTCCCAGAACCTCGATTCAAGCCTTCCTCTAAGCCCTCGCCGCCCTCCTTTAACACCCATTCGACAATTTCCGTTTTATTGTTCAATTCGGCCTCAAAAATCGCATCGTGACCCCTGTGATTCCGAATTGTCGGATCTGAGCCGTTTTCAAGCAGAGCTTGCACCACTTCTAGATGTCCATTAAGAGCAGCCCAGTGCAGCGCGGTATTTCCTGCTCTATTCTGTGCATTAAGAAGGGAATGCACGGCGTCGAGGGCCGATGAGACGCTTGCCAGTGATTTACACAGGTTTCGAACGACGTCTGAGAAGAAGTCGTGTCAGCAGTGCCAGGAGATCATATATGAACGCAAATATGGCAAGTGGGTGTCCTACCACTATACCCATTTGCCGCAGCCATGTGTAAAATGCCATTCCCGTTCTCGGCGGTTGCCGCGCGGACTAGGTCGACGAGGGTGTACTTCTCTCGCTCACAAAGACTAGAGCAGAATAGTTCAAGCTCTTCCTTTGCTCCGCTTCGTGCATAATAAAGCAGGCCATCAATCTCGTCCTCTGAGAGTGTCATTGTACCTCTGCTGGTCACCTATTAGTTTGTCGTCTCCTTAAATTTTTCTTGGCCGGTCAATAAATATTCCGATGCGATCACCGGGTCGACGGTCAATGTACCGCATGTGTGTACACTCAGAAGATCACACGCTTTATTATGCTGTTTCAGTAGGGCCCCTCTTAGCTAATAGTGGGTCTCGATATAATTACTGAAGAGATTCATAGAAATTTTACCGTTTATATTTGCAATACTTACCCCTGCACGCAAAATTATCTGTAAGGGTAAGTGTTGCAAATATAAAACTCCAAGTTACAATGAATCTTTTCAACATTTATACTGTGACCCACTATTAGCTAAGAGGGGTTCTACTGTACAACCCCGATTACCTGATAGAGGAAAAAAACGAGATTTTATGATACAACAGAAAAGTGACATATCCGCAATCGTGTATTCCGACACTGATCAGATCGCGCACAGATCAGATACACAATTTGTGAAGAGAGATATAATTGTTCGATCCCTTTCTACAGGCCTTTGTCCAACTATATTTGCTAAGGAATATCAGTTCACAGTCGACCCCTTATCATAGGCTCTCGACTTGGAATAGTTATTCAAGGAATTGACCCCTTTTTCATAGGCCTTCGATTCTGCATACACTACGCGATCAATAACACAAATTGTTCACTGAAAACTTTACAGACTCTCGGTCTTATTTCTGTCTTAGATTATTTCAGTTTTCTTTCCCATTAAAGAAAAAAAAAACACACGCACAGCCTCTCAATATTATTCCTGTCCTAGTTCATTTCAGTTTTCTTTTTATTTGTCCCTTAAAAAAAAAAAATCATAGATTCTCCCAAAGATCCTGGCAATGCTGGCAAAAGCAAAGGCATCTCTTTAGACAATGATAATACGCTTGATAAAGCGGCTGTCGATAACTTTATTGAGAACAAAATCAATGAATATTCTAAATTCAAGTTCAAAGACGGCCACCTCTGGGAAGCTTTTCAAGACGATTTTTCACGCTTTACAGAACAAAATTTTGAGGTTGCATCTATTGGTATTCAAAGAACTCTTCGCCTTTACCTTAGATCCCACGGGGTATGGGTAAGATGGGAAAGAAAAGTAACAATAGCCCGATCGCTTGCTGAAGTCTTGAACGAAACGGTACCAACTAGTTGGACTAAACAAGAAGTTGAACAGTCAAATGAAACTTTCAATTCTAACAAAATATTGTTCATCGTCAAGTCTTCTCCATAGTTTGAAAAATCGAAGCAGGAAAGTGTTCCAGATGTTGCGGGCTGCGCCTTTCTTTGTTCTGATTAGTCACTCGGGAATATTACACATCATAGGTCATGTGATGGGAGCTATGGTTCGAAACAGATCAGGGATTGTGTTGGTATTGTGTTAGCAGGGCTACCTAGTACCGGCAGTCTCCACAGCGAGTTTCAGATGGAAACAACTCACGTCAGACTCATGAGACGTTGCGAAGAGAGAATTCATTCTGAAGATTATCTGGCATCTTGTGGTATGGTCGTGCGAAGGAGATCATGTACATATTATAAACTCCTCCTCGATACACATTTAGAGACCATATAGAAAATAGACAGTATTTGGCCACCATTCCTTTTTGTTACGTTATTTTGGTGACTGCCTTTCACACCAGAACCTCCAACAGCAATGCCCGGTACACTCGCCGTATCATCTGCGGCATTCATACCAATTAAAAACGATATTTCTAGCAGCGATAATCAGCAACCATTCACCTCCGGCGACTCAAGCCCTAATCTGCAACCGCCCCAGACTCAAATCCAGCCTGTCTATCAACAATTTCAGCAGCCTTACTCTTACAGCAGAGAACTCGCCGACCTGTCGAGAATGTATGATTATGAACTAAAATACACCGGCAATGACGACCATTTCGACTATAACCTAACAGTATTCTATGACCTTTGCCATAGAGCGGGGATCCCGACACAATCTTTTTCTAAAGCATACCCCACAATGCTCACCCGCCCTGCCCTGCAGCATTATTTTACCCAAAAGGCTACTTCACTTACTACCAATTTCGATGACATGATACAAAATACTCGAAGTTATTTCAAAGGACCGGAACGTCAACGGAATAGACTTTCGAGATGGGACGACCTCAACCTCAATAAAGTCATCAACGAGAATGAAGGAAAAGGGAAGTCAACGACTGACTGCTTACACCTTCTCGTCAGTGAACTTCGTCGACTACAATTAGGATTCAGCTCAGATCTCAGAACAGATAATTATCTTCACATGAAACTTGTCAACTCGTGTCAGAAGTTCCCAGCATGTGCCTACGCTTGTATGAAACCTAGTAATACTCTGTCTGGCCTCATCAACGACTTGAAAGCGTCAATAGCAACCTCGAAGAGCAAAACCCCGCTACAACTTCTCAGTATTTTACTGACCGTAGGTTCCACAGTCAGGGCTCGAACCCTACTCCTAAATCTCGCTTCAGCAATAAGAACTCTCGCTACGATTAATTTTCACGCGGTGGATGAAGTATCAAAAAATGTTATGTCTGCCATCGTCCGGGATGTTGGTCTCAAAATCATAGCCAAACCGAGCAAACCGAAGCAATACAGAGAGCAAAAGAAAAATTTTCCAAATGTTTTTATTCTCACCTTGACCAGTACCTTGCAGAAATGGAAGGGGAACAAGAAGGAAATAACTCAATAGATTCCGATTTAGAGAATGCGGTCGAAGCTCTTATACTTGATCCAGAACCACAACTAGGGCCTCCTCAAGAGCCTGCTACATCTTCCACATATCTCACAAATTTGGAGACCCTACCTAGTCCACAGGAAGTTACTGCCAGCCTATGCGACCTATCGCTCAACCACGCATTAACTCGTGAGGATTCTACTACTATCTCTAACGAGACCGAAAACGATCCTTATGCGCTCATTACATCTGGAAGACATACAAATGATAAATTCTGTGAAGGGCAGTCACCAAAATAACGTAACAAAAAGGAATGGTGGCCAAATACTGTCTATTTTCTATATGGTCTCTAAATGTGTATCGAGGAGGAGTTTATAATATGTACATGATCTCCTTCGCACGACCATACCACAAGATGCCAGATAATCTTCAGAATGAATTCTCTCTTCGCAACGTCTCATGAGTCTGACGTGAGTTGTTTCCATCTGAAACTCGCTGTGGAGACTGCCGGTACTAGGTAGCCCTGCTAACACAATACCAACACAATCCCTGATCTGTTTCGAACCATAGCTCCCATCACATGACCTATGATGTGTAATATTCCCGAGTGACTAATCAGAACAAAGAAAGGCGCAGCCCGTAACAAATTCTACGGCATCATTATCGATACTGGAGCATCAAAGCACTCAACCGCAGGATACAGCCAGTATGAAGCTTTATGCAAAATCTGTCATATCCCTATAGATAAGTCGAAAGCTGGTGCTATAAATGTTCAATTTGGTATTGGAAGTAGTACTTCTATTGGTTCCATTTTATTTAACATGCCTATCGGCCAGATTGAATTTCACATTGTTCAAGCAAAAACCCCATTTCTTTTGTGTCTTTCAGATTTGGACAAATTAGGTATCTATTATGATAACACCAAAAATCTTCTTGTTTCATCTACACACAGTGTTGCAGTTTTCAGGCGTTTTGGTCATGGTTTCCTTATCTGGGGTATTTTCTTATAGTCTCTCATTTCATCTAGTTTTCTCACTAATCCGTGCCTTCTTACTGAGACTGAATTAAGAAGACTACGCCGAAGATTTGGTCATCCTTCTGCTGAGCGACTTCGAAACGTTCTTGAGCGGTCAGGTCATCATGGAGTTGACAGAAAAATGATCGACCATCTGAACAAGTTTTGTAGTCACTGTCAAAAATATAAAGGACCACTACATTGTTTTAAATTCAGTTTGCATGACGAAAACTTAATATTTAATCATTCCATATACGTGGATATAATGTATATTGATAATAAACCCGTCCTTCACATAGTTGATGAGGCCACTAGATTCCAAGCGGCAAGATGGCTTGCAAACGTATCGGCAAAGCATACTTGGGACACAATTCGCGCTTGATGGATCAATATGTACATCTGGCCGCTGTGACGGCTGTTCAGCCGATTGTAAACCTGTAGCCAACAATTTTTATCGCAGGCATGTACTATCATGCAGATCATGGGTACATAACTTAAGATCACTAATAATAGATATTAGCGACTGCATTATGCAAGGGTCCTAGATTGTACAAGGGTCTATAAATAAATAAATTTTTCTATTATCCTATTTCGGCGCCTGAAGGCCCACGTAGGTATTTTTCGGAAGATACGTATTCTTTGTTATAGAACGACTCATTTTGACGTTTGGAACACTCATACTCAGATTTCATTTGCAGATACCACTACGAGAATAACGCCTTACGACATGTACCCTCTTCCGTGAATACCCACCACAGGGAAAAGCGAGAAAAACCTGTGGCTATCTGAGCATGCTTTCGTCATTCTACGAATACAGTATCACCGCGAGAGAAGTGGTGTGAGGGTCTTGCTGGATTCGAACCAGCTTTCTCCTGTCTCAAGTGGGGCATGTGTCCAAGCTACCCAGACTCTACTTGGGAGAACGGCCTGGACGGTGTACCACTGCACCATCCGACCCTACAAGGGTCTATAATCAGGGCTACAGCATGACTAGGTAATCAGGGTTTGGCTTGAAATGACTGATACTAATTATAAGTTTGTATCCTTGATTTTCAATAAGAGTTACTCACGGGTGATATTTGAAGCTGAACAATGGGAAGGAAACATAGAACTTAAATATAGAGGATTGTTCGGAACCTAAGTTAGCTTTTCTTCTTCATAGTGAATTATTAACAACCATTACTCATACAAGTGCTCATTGCCTCATAAAGTTAATCTGTGACAGCCGCCAGAGCACATTGTCACTGATGCAGGAGCAAACTTTACCGCCAAAGAATTCCATCAAAGTGCCGCTTCAATACTGGTATCCGTGAAAAACGTACCTACAGAAGCACACTGGTCTATAGGTGCTGTGGAAAGATATTACTCAGTTCTAAGACGAGCCTACAATATATTTACTGAGGAACTTCAAGGGACCGGTCTGAACGGGGAATTCATGTTACAGATGGCAGTAAAGGTAGTCAATGACAGCGCAGGTCCCGACGGACTCGTCCCATCATTGTTGGTTTTCGGGGCGTATCCTAGAATGTCATCATCAGACCCTCCTACACCTTCAATAAATCAACGAGCTGCGGCAATAAGACGTGCCATGACTGAGATTTCAAAAATAAGAGCCGAAAACCAAGTAAGTGCAGCTTTAAGCCAACGTAATGGACCAAATACTTCTGATGTTCATGATTTACCAGTAAATTCAGATGTTCTCGTGTGGCGCGAGAATAACTCTGGTCAGGGAGGCCATTGGGATGGGCCATATAAATTGGTTGGAATAGAGAACGAAACTTGCAAAATCAATCTCCCATCGGGTCCAAAATGTTGTAACTAAGGCAGGAACATGACTGCACCTAGTACCCTGATCCCTGCTATACTATTTTATTTAATAATAGCATACCCACTTATAATGTATAATACACCGAGCATCATCACATATAAGTATGATCTACATGTAGCATATTCTAGTATGTTCTCGTGGTAAGCTAGATGACTGGAGAACCCTCACACCACGCATAGAAACATCTAGAATCTCTCTAATTCTGTGTATATAAGAGGTAGTCCATTACGTAGGTTAAAAGAATAAGCAGAATATATTTTAACCCCACTGTCTCATATCAACCTTACAGTTTCCATACTTCACTTAACCATTAAACTATCTATCCTGGTATGTCATTTTTTAACTGTCACTAACCAAATCAAGTCAAAAGACTTCCGATCAATCGTTGTTAGGCCTTACAATCATGAGAGTACTGATGAAGTTATTGAAAACGAAAAAACAGCAAAATCCATACCAGCTCGACGTAATACTAAGAGAGATCGACAACTACCTGCACAATTGCGAGACTAGGCAAATATCACAGCGTTTTTAAATGAAGGTCTAAATTAATCTTCCTCTTTTAGTGAGTCTCGCCAGAAAGAAATTAATAGGCTACTTGAAAAAGGTGTATTTGAATCAGTTAAAATTGCAGAGTTCCTCCTGGCGCCAGAATCTTTAAGTCAAGGTTTGTTGACAAAATCAAGAATAAGGGAACAAGTAATGCATTCGAAAAATCGCGGCTAGTAGTACAAGCCCACAAAGATAAAGATAAGCACCTTGTCTTAACCCAGTCCCCCACCATTCAAAGAATAAGTCAAAGAATAATTCTAGCACTTGCTGCATCACTACCCTTAGATATTTACCTGCGGGACATATCCCAAGCATATGTCCAGTCAACAACCAATCTCAATCGCGATTATTATATTCGTCCGCCGACAGAGCTAGGGGGTGATGGAAAAATACTTAAAGATATTAAACCATTATATGGTGTACTAGAAGCTGGAAACCATTGGTTCAAAACATACCACCATCACCATATCAAAAACCTGGCAATGAAAGAATCAACCTACGACTCTTGTCTCTTGTACAGTAGAGAAAGAGACAATGAATTCGGAATCGTCAGGTTACAAACTGATAATACTCTATTTCTGGGTAACAAGGCATTTGCAAATAAGGAACAAGAGCTTAGAAAAGCAGGATTTCTTGCAAAAGATAGACACATTCTCACCCCTTCAAACCCCATTAAGTTCAATGGCGGTTACATCTACCAAGATAAACTATCGCGGTTAATAACGCTTACGCAGCACCTCCAATGTATTGACCTAATGCCCGTCAACTCAGAAGCAGTCGATATAGTAAGCGCCAGAGGAAGGAGGCGCAGGGCAGTCTCCATGTCACAGTTCGAGTATTGATGCGTGGGCAATCATATAAGCAAACGTAGTTTATAATTTTCTCTCTGTCTATCTAAGTACAACCTATAGGCTACTTATATACTTTATACATAATTTCTAGAATGTTCGCCATTGCTTAGTAAATCTTCATCATAGGTCATAATAGAGGAGGTTGTATGCCTCGTCGTTGATGTCTAGAATATTCTAGATATTTCCAAACTATCAAGTGTATTTAGTGATTCCAGGGTGTGTCATTAGGGGCACACGTAAGAAGGTTAACAAGGGTGTAAACCTCTCATTCGCATTACCCATGTCACAAAATAATAGTCACGTGGTAGTAAATCTGTGTCAATCAACTGACTGCGATAACCATCGTAGGCTGCAGGACCATTAAGGCTTACAAGCCGTTACACTCCACCAAGGATCAATATATTGCTCAAAGGGCTTGTGGTGCCTATATTGCAAGCATGAGCCAACCTGAAGCAGCACATGACCTTTCATCCGCTGCTCAAATCACTGACCCTAATGCCAGTAGTATCAAAGCTTTAAACAAGCGACTTGAATGGCAAATTAAAAACTCATCAAGAGGCATTAAATTTTTGCCATTACATAATAACTCCCTTCGACTAGTCATCTTCACGGACTCATCTTTCGCGAATAACAAAGACTTTTCTTCGCATATCGGATTTGTTATTGTGCTAGCCGACCACACTGGCAAAGCGAATCTAATCCACTGGTCCTCTATCAAATGCAAGAGAATCACGAGGAGTGTCCTAGCATCAGAACTTTACGCTATGGTGCACGGCTTCGACATCGGTGCAGCAATTAAAGCAACTTTAGATGAAATACTTCAGATCAAAATACCCCTAATAATATGCACCGATTCAAAATCTCTGTTTGACTGTATAGTAAAGCTTGGAACAACCCAAGAGAGAAGACTAATGGTAGACCTCATGTGTCTCCGCCAGTCGTATGAAAGAAGGGAAATTGCCCAAGTTGAATGGATTAACGGAGATACAAACCCAGCGGACGCGATGACCAAGTCAAACTGTAACAAAGCCTTACAAAATCACATCAACACTAATCTCATCCAAATTAAAAGTCAGGGATGGGTAGAACAGTACACTAACGACAAGGAGTTATAATTTCTCCCAACCCTTTTTTTCTCCTTTTCCATCTTTACTTATTGTTTTTGTTTATTGCCAGTGTTCAAACATGTATTCATGCATATCATGTGATATGCCTGAGAAAGGTTTCTATTCGGGCATAGCCCTGGCGTAAGCGAGTAATTGGGTTTTTTCCTCTTGTACATATAACCTCGATTATCTAATAGAATGTGACGGCTTGTGAGCCGAGGAGTCCTGTAGCCTACGATGGCCATCGTAGACAGCTCACTACTAATGCTCTAACATTCAGGAGGATTGCGGTGATATCGAATCATACAATAGGCATCGCTGAAACCTGAGGGATGAATCATGCAGGAGCATTGGTTAGGACATGAAACATCTAGGGAAGGCAACAAAGCTATTGTTAGCTAACTCAAGCTATGGTAACTTGATAGAGTATAGTCTTAGAGAGACGCTCATTACATATAGCTAGCCCTTCTGCTTAACAGATACTCTCTCGTTATAGTTAATTTATAAACTTACCATCACTTATATAAATGCCCATTGCTTCATATAGTTGATCTGTCACATATAAATTAACTATCACCTTTTTATTTTATTTTACTATTTTGTATTCCATACTTTACGACGAGCAACGCAGGACGAGCCACGAACGACAAACGACAAACGACGAATCACGAACCAAAAAGGACGAATCACGGGTCACGAATGACAGACGAGAAGACAACCGAGACTACGCCTATAAATAGCACTCAAGAAGCAAACACTATGACTATGGACCTGAACACGTTAGCTCAAGAGCTCAGGGAACTCTGACAGCGCGTGGATGATGGCGCTTTACTACCAGCCCCTCCGGCAGACGCAATGCCAGAAGTACGAATTCTCAAGGACCCTGCAAGAGTAAATTCGAAACGAGATCCAACCACTTTCCCAACATATAGCGGAGATAAGACAACCTATCCAGCATGGCGACGAGCCGTTATATCCGCATTAAAGATGGATTGGAAAACTTTCGAGTATACGGACTCGTCGGTGTTCCTTATGATATACAAGGCCCTGGAAGGAAAGTCACAAAAACAAGCAGGGGCCTACTTCGAGGCTGGAGGAGTCAGAGGACTTGAGAAACCTGAGGACTTCATTTCGTTTCTAGACCAGAGTAATTGGGATTCGACTCGAATTTCAAGGGCCAGAAAGGAGCTGAACGAGATGAAGATGGGCAACAAGCAAAGTTGGAATTCATTCCTGCCATTATGGACGAGTAAGCTAACGGAAGCACGTGGGGATGCTTGGCCCGACGAAACAAAAATAACACTTCTGGAAGGGACCTTGAACATGACGCTACAGATTGCCCTAGCAAGTAATCACCTTCTTCCGCCGGACAATTACTTCGAGTGGACCAGAATTGTGAGTCATATTGCGCAAAAAATTCGATAACCTATCCAAGGCTTTCTCTCTATACCAGTATCCGGAATCGGGAAGGACTGGGTCGGCAAGGCCTTCAGCAGGGATTAGTTCTGCCACAGAAGAAAGCAGGTCAACTAGTAAGGAATGGTCTAGGTCCGATGGAGACAACGGAGCTAGTTTCTTGGACTCGGGCGGCGATACATTGATGGGTGGGATTAACTCGACACAGGTGCTAAGAGGACCAAATGGAAAGCCTCTGCGGGCAAAGTGGAAGACCCAAGCGAAAATTGAAACCTTACGCCGCGAAGGACGATGTTTCCGTTGTGAGAGAAAAGGCTGCAACACTAAGCTATGTCGTCTTCTACCAGCTCTCAGACCAGGGTCTCGGGGTCCTGTAGTTAGTGCTGTGACAATGTCGGAGTTAAACCCTAGCATGTATGAAGAAGTGGATGAGGCAGATGAGGAAGGAATTCAAATCATCTCGGAAAACTAGATGCTCCTGAACAAATTCGCGTTCAGGAGCCAAGAGCAGTAGTTAGCAAGGGAGTAGATATGAATACAAGTCCGTTTCTAGTCAATGCATTGATCAATGATACAACTATGGTGCAAGCCTTGATAGATAATGGGTGTTTGTGCACTGGTATCATAGACGATAAACTTACTACCCAACTACAACTGCCGCGTTTTCCTATTTCTCCTCGCTCTCTCTCTACGGCGGAAGAGTCAACCGTTGATAAACTGGTTGTCGATAATATCACATATGTTTCTTTGGACTTGGATGGGATTATTACGACGAAGCTGTGGTTATATGTTGTACCATACAGCACTAACCAGATGATATTAGGGAAGAAGTGGTTGGAGGAGCAAGATGCAGTGATCCATTCAAGGGACCACCGATTGGAGTTACGAAAAAGTGGAGGATCTGTGTATGGTGTGAAACGATGGCGACAAGAATTGAGGAATGTCGCTCGTCCGAGAGTTGCATCCGTTGAAAGTATGACAGCCATGGTTAAAACTGTGCCAGTTTGCCGAGCGTCTCTTGACGATATTAACAAGGCGCTCCGGGCAAAACCTTCACTGACATTAGAACAAGCTCGAAAACGCTTGCCGGAACAAATAAAGGATTTCGCCGATCTTTTCGCAGATGATACTGGGGCTAACGAACTCCCTATTCCGAGGGGTAAACTTGATCACGCTATTAATCTTCGCCATCAAGACGGTGTGCAGCAATCGCCACCATGGGGGCCGCTCTATAACATGTCGCGAGAGGAGTTGCTAGTGTTGCGTAAGACTTTGACTGATTTGTTGCAGAAAGGGTGGATTCGACCTAGTAGCTCACCAGCAGCTTCGCCGGTGTTGTTTGCAAAGAAGCCTAGTGGAGGCCTGAGATTCTGCGTCGATTATCGCGGGCTTAACGCAGTCACGATACCAGACCGATATCCCTTACCCTTATTCAAGGAGACCTTACGTCAACTGTCCAAAGCGAAATGGTTTTCAAAGATGGATGTTAAATCAGCTTTCCATCGCGTGCGTATAAGAGAAGGGGATGAATGGATGACCGCATTCAGATGCCGTCTAGGCCTTTTCGAATGGCTGGTGACTCCTTTTGGTTTTGTTAATGCGCCAGCGTCATTTCAAAGATACATAAATGAGCATCTTCGGGAACATCTAGACCTCGATGCCACGGCATATGTAGATGATATTTTGGCTTACACAGACGGTAGCAAAGAAGCTCACTGGAGAACGGTTAGAAGTATACTTGCCAAGCTAAAAGGAGCTGGATTGTACTTGGATATTGACAAGTGCGAATTCCTGTGTCAACAAGTCAAGTACCTGGGATTCATCGTACAGGCTGGGGAAGGGATAACGGTAGATCCGGCTAAAGTCCAAGCCATTTTGGAATGGAAGGCTCCGACAAATGTAAAAGGAGTACGGTCTTTTTTGGGATTTGCGAATTTTTATCGTTGCTTTATCGACAAATTTTCGGATATTGCAAGGCCACTGATTGATTTGACAAAGAAAGATGCAGTGTGGCAATGGAATCAACCTGAAAACACAGCCTTCGAAACTTTAAAAAAACTGTTTGCATCAGAGCCTGTGTTGGCTCAGTGGGATCCAGAGCGAGAAACTGTTTTAGAAGCTGACAGCTCGGGTTACGCACTCGGTGGTTGTCTCTCTCAAGTTGACATACAAGGATGTCTGCGGCCTGTAGCGTATCTTTCAAAACGACTAAATAGTGCTGAAGTCAATTATTCGATTCACGATAAGGAAATGCATTCTATTGTGACGTGCTTGCTGGAGTGGAAACCAGAGTTGATCTCTGTTGCAAAGCCTTTCACCATCCCAACCGATCATAAGAATCTAAAATATTTTACTTCAAAGCAGTTGTTAAACGAACGTCAGGTACGGTATAACGATGTGTTACAACAATTCAGATATGAATTGAAGTGGCGGCCAGGAAGTACCTGCGACCGACCTGACGCTCTTTCACGTCGCGAGCAAGATCAGCCAACTGAGTACGATGATGAACGAAGAGTGGGACGGGTGATGCAATTACTGCCCAAGGTGCAAGCAAATCCAACTGTAGTGGAGGCGCGTTCGGAGGAACGAATTTCGGACTTGGATAACGATCCAGCTGCCCAAGCGCGGCTTTTTGAGGATGATGAGTTACAGGCTTTGTGGAGAGAAGGGATTAAGTTGGATGGTAGTTGGAGGCGGGCGCGAGACGCAGTTAGGGACGGAGAGCGGGGTTTCCCTTCCGATTTGGTGCATAAGTTGTCGGCAAATATAGCCGAATGCACTGTTGCGGCGGATGGTGTGCTCAGGGGGGAGAGAAAGCAGAATTTGGGTACCGGATTACGAGCCGTTAAGAACGAAAATAATGCAGAAATTACACGATAGCCACCTCAATGGCCACCCTGGAAGAGATACGATGGTTGGTATCATTTTGCGACGGTGGTTCTGGCCAAAACTAAGAGAATCAGTGAGAAGATTCATCAGAAATTGCGATATCTGCGGGAGGACAGCGATTTGGCGGGAGGCAAAAGCTGGATTTCTCCGTCCTCTTCCAATTCCGGAGCGAGTTGGCAGCGACCTAACGATTGACTTTATAACTGATCTTCCCCCATCCGAAGGTTGCACCAACATCATAGTTATTACAGATAGGCTCTCAAAAGATATATTGGTATTTGGAACGAATTCTATGTCTTCAGAAAAGTGTGCTGATGTATTCGTTGATCGCTATTATCAATAGTTTGGTTTCCCACGCTACCTCACCAGCGACAGGGGTAGTGATTGGACTAGCCACTTTTGGAAATCATTTTGCGTTCTAACTGGCATAACGCAGTGCCTAACAACAGCTTATCACCCACAGTCTAATGCAAGTGAGCGGGCTAACCAAGAGATCTATAAATATTTGAGAGCATTTACATGTTATGGACAAGATAATTGGGTAAAGCTCTTGCCTTTGGCTCAGCTAGCATTAAATGGCCGGCCTAACTCAGCAATTGGAGGAATAAGTCCTTTCTTCTTAAGGAATGGCTACAATATTGACCCTATTTTAGAGCCAACTCCTTCGCCTAACACGGTGTCAAGACATCCTGGAAGACTGAATGCGATTGCCTATGTCAGAAAATTAAGGAACGCTCAGGATTTTGCACAAGCTGCAATGGCATCTGCGCAACAAAGATACGAAGAAAACACCAATAGGCTACGTCGCCAGCCGGAGAGGTACAAAGTCGGAGATAAGGTGTGGCTGGACCTACGTAACATTAAAACACCACAACTCTCCAAAAAGCTTGCGTGACAGCACGCAAAATACGACGTAACAGCAGTTCCTGACGCCCTAACGGTGGAGTTAAATGTTCCGGGCAATATTCACAACAGATTCCATGTGGAGCTCGTGAAAAGAGCAAGTGATGACCCGTTCCCTAGTTAGTATCGGGACGACGCACAAAATCCAGCTTTGTTTGACGATTTGGGACAGCCAGAATAGAGGGTCCATTCCATATTAAGAGCAAGAACTGTTCAGCGAGGTCGAGGAAAAATTCGCCAAGCTTTGGTTAAGTATACTGACTGGGCTGATAACAGTTGGGAACCGATTGACTACATAAAAGATACTGTTGCATTAGATAAATTCGAAGAACTATATGGGCCAATTGAGACTAACGATGGACCACCGGAACTAGATACAGGAATGTTTGTTGGGCCTGCTGAGCCGCACACTGTTGCCAGGAGAAGATCAAAAAAAAAAAAAGAAAAAGAAATCCTGATTTGATTCCTGTTTATTATTTTTTCTTCTTCTCGAGGGTAGGGAGATTGTGACGGCTTGTGAGCCGAGGAGTCCTGTAGCCTACGATGGCCATCGTAGACAGCTCACTACTAATGCTCTAACATTCAGGAGGATTGCGGTGATATCGAATCATACAATAGGCATCGCTGAAACCTGAGGGATGAATCATGCAGGAGCATTGGTTAGGACATGAAACATCTAGGGAAGGCAACAAAGCTATTGTTAGCTAACTCAAGCTATGGTAACTTGATAGAGTATAGTCTTAGAGAGACGCTCATTACATATAGCTAGCCCTTCTGCTTAACAGATACTCTCTCGTTATAGTTAATTTATAAACTTACCATCACTTATATAAATGCCCATTGCTTCATATAGTTGATCTGTCACAAAGAAGAAAAAAACGAGATTTTATGATACAGCAGAAGTGACATATCCGCAAATGTGTATTCCGACACCTAGAATTCCAGATTGACCTGGGATCCTGTTAAGGGTCAGGAGTGAAACGGACAACGCTCGTCGACAATATCACAAAGAAGTTTACATTTTTCTATGGAGATTTACTGTAGGAGTTAGGCTTCATTAAATACATCTTCTGTTCCCATTTGTGATCTCTGCGATAGCCTTCTATACTCTTAATGATCTGTCCTCCTCTTGTTCTGTGATCTGTCTTCGTCCCGTTGCGTGATCTGTCCTTGTCCTGTTGCGTGATCTGGCCTTGCTTCTATCAATGATCTGTCTTCTCGCCTCTGATGACAGTTAGCCGAGGGTTTAAGTTCGAGGAACAAATTCGGGTCCGATCACATGCTTGGACTTATTAACCGAGGCTGGGCCTGAAAGATAGCCCAGCCAAGCCTTATCGGGCACAGCCCGTAACATCATCCCCCCGTTCTCATATAGCAATCAAGTTTTCACTTGGAGATTTTTTTTTTTCCAATCCTTGCCGCGCCCCTTCAGTTTCTCCAACACCATCTCCTTTGCCAAATTTCTTTTCGAATAGGTCAAGCTCCTTAACTTCCTCCATATTAATTCTGTCTTCTCAATTAGGTTCGGCAAAGCCTTTCCATTTGACTAAGACACGCCTTATCCAGGTCTTTCCTCTGCAAAACTTTTCGGGTCTCAAGATTCTTTCTACTATTTGCTCCGGCTGAGTGTGGCCATCCTTATTTTGAATCAAGATTGGTGATGGGTGAGTGTCGTCCATATTTTGTGACAGAAGAGGATCTTCACTTGCCCTACGCAAAAGATCAACGTGAAATCTTGGCCATATTTTCGATGGTACATCAAGTTCTACTACATGAGGTAATATAATATTTGTTATTTTATATTTGGCATTTACCCATGATAATTTCTTTTTCTGCTGTGGTGTTTGAATGTTTTTCAAGTTAAGCCAGACCTTATCCTTGACGCGAAATTGTGGTGCTGGATTCCTCTTCCTGTTGGCTTGTTCCTCCATCTGTATTTGCGCCACTGCCATAGCTGCCGAAGCATGTTCCTGCGCTTCCTCAATTCGGTTTAAAAAATTTTCTGCTAGTTTGGTCGGTTTTGATTGAGCTTCTCTAGAGATGGGGTGTATTTGCTGTAAAGGCTCCACATGATAACCATGCTCTATGAAGAAAGGACTTAACCCTGAGACTGAGCTATCCCTGTTGTTTAACGCTAACTGTGCTGAGGGTAACATTCTAGCCCATTCAAATTGGGAATACGTGTGAGAATTACATCTCAGACTCTATCATGCCTCATTACATCGCCAAGTCTGAGGGAGGAGTGTGAGAAATAAGTTTCACCTCTAAAAATACGCTAGAGTGGAATTAGGGCGTTAATATTAGTTTCATCGGTTGTTATGTGGTCCGTGTTATCTCAGTCGCGATTTCTCAACGTCGCGCTCATCATCCCATCACGTCTCAGGTACGCGACATCTTGTGTTAAGAACTTTTGTTTCAGCTCTGGTTTATCAACAGAGGTTTCAGTCAGCGACTCATATGCCAATTTGGAGTCGGAAATATTACAGTTTGTTCTAATGCTGGAATGCTCATGAAACTAGAAGAATATAGATATATGTACCTTAGAAGGCTTTATAGGGGGATAGAGAAGAAGGAATACCAGATTTGACATCACCAAATTCATCATTGTTGAACTCGTTTTTATTGTTATAATTTATCTCTTTACAACTTCTTGAAAAGGTAGGAACTTTTCTAATCTTCATTTAACTTTTATCCTTATCCTATTCTCACTTTCCACCCCACAATTTCTGATAATACGAGATGAAAGCTCTTATGTATGCTAGAACTTCTTGATTCATTCTTTCCGTTGAGCCGTCTGTTTCTGGATGAAACGCAGTGGAAAGTCTTTGTTCAATACCTGCTCCTTTACAGAGATTTGTCCAAAATTCACCAACCCAATCACTTCCTCTATCCGATGTTAATGCAATAGGAAAGCCGTGGAACCGATAGTGGCAGTTGAGGAAACGTTCTGCGCAGCTTTCCGCATCCATGGAGTTCATGGCTTCAAGTGTAACAGATTTTAGTCACCGATCCGTTGTGACCATCAGATAGCACGGATCTTTAATATCCTTGGCTGGCAGCTCCGTCATAAAGTCTATGGAGAGCTCACTGTGGAATCTATCCGGAACTGGAAGTGGTAATAATAACCCTTGTCGTCTCGCTCTCCAGACATGCGAACGTCCGCACACATCACAATTCCTACAGAAACGATGTACTATTCCACTCATCTTCGACCAGTAAAAGTTTCTAGATACAATAGCTAGTGTTCTATTCCGACCTGGGTGCCCAGTTGCGAGTGAGTCGTGACTTCTTTGGATCAGGGCTGTTGTGAGGGGTTCCCACTCTGGAATCCACAACCGCTTTCTATAACAAAGTGCTCCTCTCTCATCAATAAGGCATTCCGA
Source organism: Podosphaera xanthii (assembly GCA_028751805.1). Classification (NCBI taxonomy): domain Eukaryota; kingdom Fungi; phylum Ascomycota; class Leotiomycetes; order Helotiales; family Erysiphaceae; genus Podosphaera; species Podosphaera xanthii. The sequence goes on along the minus strand of JAPWIX010000012.1, from coordinate 1,992,896 downwards.
TAAAGATGTTTTTAAATTAAGTTCCGTTGGGAATGATCTACTCTTTTGCCACATAGCTAAGTACAACTTGTTAAAGGCCTTATCTTCCCGGATTGCCTTGTTCCAGGAATTTTGCAATTCCTCGTCTTCAAATAAAGATGCACCATCTGGAATTTTGTTTTCGGAATCCATAATTAAGTTGGATACCAGTTCTTTGTATGGGGCTTTCCACAATTTGGGATCAATCATTCGAAATTCTCGTTCCTTTAACCTAGGATCTTCTGGAAGTTAGTATATCTTGTGTGCGACGCGACAGAGCGTCGGGTCGTGCCAATTTCTTGCCCGCTCTATAAGTAAGGCGAAAATCGAACTGCGAAAGGAATTGTGACCATCTCACATGTCGTTCTGTTAGTTTCTGCGTTGTCATGAAATATCTAAAATTATTATGGTCCGTGAAAATTGTGAATGGTTTCTGGAGACCTATCAATTCACCTGGCCATTTGGTCAGACACCTGATAATAGCCAATAGCTCTTTATTGTGTATGTTATAGTTACATTCCACTGGAGTGAGTTTTTTTGAAAAATATGCCACTGGGTACAGAATGCCGTCACTGTGAAATTGGGATAGACAGCCCCCTGTGGCCCATCTGGAAGCATCATTCTGCAAAACCGTCTCCCGATCTTCGTGCCACATTTTTAATATTGGCACTGTGGTAAAAAGATTCTTTAAAGTTTCGAAGGATGACTGGAGTTCCTCATTCCAACCGAAGGGAGTGCCTTTTTTTCTAAGAGCATGTAAGGGAGAAGATATTAATGCGAAAATTTTTATAAATCCTCTGTAAAAATTTGCGAAGCCTAGAAAACTTCGAACTTCCTTTATATTCTTCGGAGCTTCCCAGGACGTGATAGCTTCGATTTTCTTAGGGTCCATTTTCACACCTTGCTCTACATTTACAACGTAGCCCAAATATTTTATCTCTTTTGAGGCGAAGTCACATTTACCGGGATCCAATTTGATACCCGCGATTTTAAGACGCTCCAATATTTGTCTCACCTTACGCCAGTGGTCTTCCAAATCCGTTTCCGAGAAAATTATCATATCGTCCAAGTATGCTGCACAGGTAACCCTGAGCAAATCTCCTAGCTTTTGGTTGATCCATTTTGGAAAGCGGCTGGTGCTCCTGCCAACCCAAACAGCGTCACCAACCATTCGTACAATCCGAAACGCGTGCGGAAGGCTGTTTTCCACTCATCACCTTTCGCTACCAGTAACCTGTGAAAAGCTGACCGCACATCTACTTTTGAAAGCCATTTTGCTTGGGATACCATTCGCAATGTCTCCCTAATTAAAGGGAGTGGGTATCTGTCTTGTTCTGTTATAGCATTTAGCGCCCGATAATCGACGCAAAAACGGAGTCCTACACCTGGTTTCTTGATAAACAAGACTGGAGCCCCTCCTGGGGAACTACTCGCCCGAATCCAGTTCTTATCCAATAATTCAGACAAAGTTTTCCTGAGCACCAAAAGCTTGTTACGCGACATTCCATACAATGGCCTCCAAGGGAGTTCCTTATCGCGGCCTTGATTGTCTTTCTTGAAATTGATCTTTGTATCTACACCAAGACGATGTGGTGGAAGAGTTTTATTCGACTTTGCATGATTGTCTAGAAAAATGTCGGTGTAGGAACGGATTTTTTTTGGGAGTTTGGACTGGACTTCTTCTTTGGACAATATCCTTTTATGTTCGAGGGCCCTTGTAATATCCTGGACTGATAAAGCGCCTAATGTCGATCTTGTTAATAAGCCCGCATTTTTATAGAGTTCCGCAAATGTCGAGCGTGACGTTAATAGGGAATTAGAACTGGTAACGTGCGAAATTCGTGTTTTAATGTGTGCTGGTGCTTTGTTTTCGTACCAGCCGCTGGCGCGTACGACTATCCCTTTCCTCCTGAATCCTATTCTTAAGCATTGCCTCTTTGCAAGATACGCTACATCATTTCTTTCCATCCAGGGCTTCCCTAGAATAATTGGATACGCAAGTTTTGGCATCGCGTAACCCCATATTCTCTCTTTTTTTCCATCAATATCCATGTCGACGCATGAAATTTGGGTAATACGAGCTCCAATTTTACCATCTGTGTGAGAGGCCCGTCCTCGAATAACTCAAAGTAGAGATTCAATATAATAAATTAAGAAGTGCGTGAAGTTTAACATACAATCAAGTAGTCCTATATACCTTCCTTCCAATTCCATATTCTTCTAGAATCTAACCAACCCAAGATCATCACGACCGATTGTACAAACTTCAGAATTAGATCAAAGCTATAAGAATTATCATCAACGCCTAAACGCCATTACAACATCTTTACACATGCCTATCATCATCTCGCTTGGTACATGTATTTTGATAATCGTCAGCAACGCTTTGGCGAAGGTTCATTAGTTTATTGGCTGCATCCCTGTTTCCTAAGCGTCCGATATAACTAGTACATGTACATGTACACAAGCTAGCAATGCACGGACAGTGGCATAATTATACAAGGGCCAGGGCCCGAGTTCCAACAAGGGTTCTAACCCTCACAATACTCCCTCCTTATAGCCGAATTATTAATTTTTTTTTTAATAGCGTCGTTTAGATAGTTTTATCATTTCAGACCTGGAAAGGTTATTCCATGAGACCAGCGCAGCTGTGTCATGAAGAAATGATTCTGGTTCCCATGTGGGTTTCGCATATCCCACCCATTTCACCAAGTATTTTAAGCGCTTGCCTTTCCCCGGTGCATTTTTTTGTCTAAGAATACCTTCAACTTGAAATTCTTCCGCGTCGTCGACAACTATTGGCGATGGCTGATTGTCGTCTACTTTTTGTCCAGGCAACGGCGACGAATTTGCTGGTCTTAGTAGTCTTGAATGAAATACGTTATGGATCCCTGGTGGCGTATTTAGTCTAAAACTATGCGACCCCACTATTTCCGTCACTGTAAACTTGGCATGTCTGGCGTCGAGTTTTCGGCAGGGTCTATCCGTTCTTATATTTTCCAAGTTTAACCATACTTTATCGCCTACTTTATATTTTGGCGCTTGTTCTCTGGACTTGTTCGAGAATCTTTCCTGAGATTCCTGAGCTGCTGCAATTGATGCTTTCGCCCCGTCACTGACTTGCTTTAATTTTCTCACAATATGGTCAGCCTTAGCAACTGGAGAATTTCTTTTGTCCTCGTCTGAAAGGTTTTCGTCGAGGTCTTCAAATAAATTTTGGCTCCAGCCATGCAATAGAAAGAAGGAGTTTGTACCTGTAGAAGCTGAGTCCTTGCTACAAATACTAGAAACAACCACAGGAAGCCATTTTACCCAGTCGTTTTGGTCCCAGTTGACGTATTGCCTTAGTGTTGTCTCGATGATTTCGTTCATTCTTTCAGTCGATCCATCAGTTTCGGGTGAGAAAGCTGTAGAAAGTCTTCGTTCGATCTTCAACATTTCACAAAGTCTTTTCCAGAGAGCGCTCGTAAACTGGGAGCCGCGGTCAGAGACGATGGCTCTTGGCAGAAAATGATGAGGTAAGTAATTCTTGATGAACCACCCGGCCACTGTTTCTGAATCAATACTTTTTAGACCATCTGCCAGCACGCCTTTGCTTAATCGATCAGTTATCACGATCATATTTGTGCAGCCTTCAGACAGCGGCAGATCAGTGATAAAGTCCATCGATATCTCTGACCATATCCGTTCTGGAATTGGTAAAGGTTTTAGAAAACCTTGCCGTCGACTTCTCCAAGCTTTATTCCTTCCGCAACTGTCACAATTTTCAACGAATTTTCTAATATCCTTCGCCATTCCAGGCCAGAAGAACTGTCGAGCAATTAGGGCATACGTTGCCTCTCTACCAGGGTGGCCATTTAAGACTGAATCGTGTATCTTTTGAATAATCCTAGTCCTCAGATCCTGCCCTTTTGGAAACCATTCTCTTTCTCGAAAGAGGGGACGCCCTTGGTCAGAAAGCGAACATTCCGCAATGGATACTTTTAAGTCGAGATAATTAGGGAATTTTCTTGCCTGTGTCTGGACCGCCTTCAATGCTTCGTTATATTGAGAATCGGTATGGATGATTGAGTCCCAATCACTTAATTCCCTTGGCAGCTTCCCAATTTTTGTTTTGATAGAGCAGGGCTCCATGCGGCTGTTGTTCACAAATTCCCGTCTTACAAAGTGACTTGCCACTAGGACTTCTGGTTTGAGGAGCTGAACGTTCCAATCAGTGAGCCTCTCATCCGCTCCATCTCTCGGTAAATCTTGGTCTCTTCTAGAGAGAGCGTCGGCTCGTTCATTCTGTTTGCCAGGCACATGTACTATCCGGAAGTTATAGCGAGATAGAATCAAAGACCATCTCATCTGTCTCTCTGTGAGTCTTCGGACCGTCATAAAATATTCCAAGTTCTTATGGTCCGTACATATGTCAAAATGTTCTACTTCCCGAAGCTCTGCATCCCATTCCTCTAAGCAACGAATGATTGCGAGCATTTCCTTATCGTAAATCTCATAGTTGCACTCCGCAGGGTTATTTTTCTTGGAGTAGAATACACATGGGACCCATAGCCCTTTGTCGTTTAGTTGTTGAAGTGTTCCTCCAACACACCATCCCGAGGAGTCAGTCTCAATTCGCGTCGGCTTATCATAGTCAAACTGGCCCAGAGCAGGCGCAGTAATGAATATTTCTTTGAGCTTCCGGAAGGCAAGATCTGCCTCTGGCTTCCATTCAAACTTACAATCCTTGCGTGTAAGGTCTGTGAGAGGTTTGGCTAATTCTGCAAACCTGTGAATGAATCTCCGATAAAAATTAGCAAATCCAAGGAAGCCCCTCACGCCTTTGACTGAGGTTGGAGCTTCCCAGTTCCTTATCGCTTCAACTTTATCCGGATCCATTTGTAAGCCTTTACCCGCTTCTATTACAAATCCCAGATATTTTGTTTTTTCCGTTTCGAACTCGCATTTGTCTATATCGATCTGTAGGCCAGCCTCTCTGAGTCTTTGTAAAACCTTCTTTACGTGTTGCTGGTGCTCTAATCTACTTCCTGAGGAATAGATTAATATGTCGTTGACGTATGCTGAATGTCACAGTCCTAGTCCAGTTCCAAAATCGTATTCAAGGGACCCCTGGTTTTCTAAATTAGTTAAGTAGGATTCTCTCGGAGTCCGGAGTGCAGGATCAGCAGTGTGTGTAATTCTATGCGTTCGGAGTTGGGCGTGATTCGGAGTTGTGCTAAGCGTTGGAAAATTGGGTTTTCTTACAGGGTCAGGGTTGTAAGGAGTTTAGTGCGTGTCTTTGTTAGCGCGGCCCCACTAGTAGGGGAGGCCCTACGAGGTACATCTAGATATATACTCAGAGGATAGCGATCTTGAGAGATCGTGTTACGTCTTGTTTTCTTCCTACGCTATATTCTTACAATAGCCATTTATTCCTCGTTCCTAAGATATTCCATCTTCCCTTCCTACCATCCCGTCCAAATCCGTTACACTGAACAGAAATTATCCAGATACTCACGCAGAGTCCAGTTAATGTACTTCTGGAAAGTACTCGGAGCATTGGCCAGACCAAAAGGTGTAACAAGCCACTCGTAAAGACCATAGCGCGTACGAAAAGCAGTTTTCCATTCGTCACCTTCGGCGATTCGAATCTTGTGGAACGCAGCAATGACGTCAAGTTTAGTGAACCACCTCGCCTTACTGATATTTCGCAGCGTTTCGTAGATCAGCGGTAACGGATAACAATCTTTTCTCGTTATTCTGTTCAGGCCCCTGTAGTCCACACAAAACCGTAGCCCCCCCGCCAGGTTTCTTAACAAATAGCACTGGCGCTGCTGCTGGCGAATTGCTCACGCGTATAAAGCCTTTATCGAGTAATTCTGTGAGTGTTTTCCTGAGTACTAATAACTCATCCCAGGACATATTATACAAAGGACCCCAAGGTATCTTTGGGTCCTGACCGTCCAAAGCTTCAACATCTATTTTATGGTCTATCCCATCGTCTCGTAGGGGTGGTAACAAGTCCGCTTTCGTATGATCGAAGACATCTAAGAATTCATGGTAGTGCATTTGCAACTTTAACAATGGATCTGAACGCTTTTTTCCTTCTAGCGCTTTGTTTATGTCCTTCATGCTTGCTGCAAAGACTTGCACTTTGTTTTTCTTGACATAGCCTCTGGACAAGTAGCTGAAAGCCACGGCTGATACTTGAACAGGACATCTGTTACTATCCTTGGTGGTATAGAGTGCATCCTTACTTTGAACAATGGTACCAGATGATCTTATTAGCATCTCGGATATTGGACCATTAATTCTGACATCTTCTGATATGATCCACGGCATTCCCAAAATCATGTCGTAGGATCCGATAGGAGTGATTTATAAAAATATCTTCGTTTGCCGATGACCGTCCAAATCTATATTACTAACAGCAACTTCGGTCACAGAAGACGCTACCTTTCCGTCAAAACCAATTACTTCACGAGGGTTTATTTCTGAGCGCGCAAGATTGTTTCTCTGGGCAAAGGATGAATCACAAAGACCGTAGGACAGACAGCCAGTATCAATTAACGTATTAGCAAATAATGTATCATTAACTAAAGCTGAAACAACAAAAGGCTGGCCATCCATCACTTCTTCGAACCCTTTCCAATCCCTCTCCAGATTAAACTTCTTGAGCCTCTGACTGCGACTTTTGTCAGAGGCTATTCTTTTCCCGAGATACCATGATCATTGTCACTTGCCGCCATCACTGATGCTGCCACTCTTGACATATTGTTACAGTTATGAGATTTGGGAGGTATCATCATGTGCTGACCTTTGCAAAGATGTCACTATGGTATTGTAGGATATTGTATGAGAAGATAATGTGTAATAATTGATGTGTAATGAATGATGAGTATTTCTAAATACATTGTGCGGAGAGCCCACTATTTATATACGAATATTCTCGCTTAGTGTTTGACCCACCGTGTCAAACACATCAAACATATTATGATCCACTTAGCACCTGACCTCACACGTGCGGTATGGTGCACCTGATGCGATCCACATCACGGTTATGTAGATCGCCAATGTCGATAGCACAACACATATGGAGCTGTTTCCGATTCTGACAATTAGGGTTCAATGCTGGTAACAGTGAGCAGCCTTTGATAATGTGACCCTGGCCACCACATCGGATACACAAGCCTTCTGATATTCTCCGACCGATTTCCTCTTGCAATACCCAAGTAGCGCGGGCTCGCGCGTTTCTGTGCATTTGTCTGTTAAACTTCCGCTGCGCTGCTGAGACATTCACTGTCAGAGTAGGCTCTCAATCCATTTGGTTGTCACTTTGTTGGGCTTCAACCGCGGGTGGATGCTGAAGAGCAGCTCCTCGTTCACGCCCTGCCCTCGTATTCCATGCCTTCACAACCTCCATCTTATCGGATGTAATACGTAGCTGGGATACAAAATCTTCATACCCTTGAGGCTCGGCTTGTGAAACCAGGCGATCTGTGAGATCTAAGTTAAGACCGGCCCGGAGATAACCCTTTTTCGCTTCGTCTGTCCATCCCGAGGCTTGAGCTTCTAAAAGGGTCTGTTCGAAATCTTGCAAAAATTCTCGGAAGCCACGATTTCCTTGTCGAATCGAGTTCAGTTTGTTGATGGCCTTCGTAGTTTTCTCGGGGTCTCCAAAAGCTTTGTCCAATCAGTTCAAAAATTCAACAACAGTAAACTCGTTCTTTCTTTTCGCAAACTCGATCCAAGGATGAATTCTTTGAAGAGCGATGTCCGAGAGACGTCCGAAACCATACCACACCCTCTCTTCTTCGTTACCAATTGCGTTGGCATCGATACGTAACTTGGCCTCTAGTAGACTGCGGAATTGTGGATATTGCGAAGGAATGAGACCAGAGAACTTTTCAGGGTGCGGCTGAGAATGTCCGGGTCTTTTCTCTGAAGTCCCAACTTGTAATTTAGTAAGAAACTGGGTCAAGATACCTATGAGACTTGCCACCCATGATGGTGTTTGGTCGCTTCTAGACTGACGTGACTCAGGTGCGATGAAGAGCGGCTCCCCAGAGTCTGGAGCACTACTGATCCTTATTTCATTGTCCATGTCTACTTCCCTTAACCCATCCATAGCACAGGCGTGTCAGAAAGAAGTGATGACTGACCGATTGATGACTAACTGACTGACCAATTAATGACACACTGACTGACTGACTAAAAATAATATACTCTGATCAGAAGATGAGAGTGACGCACTTCTACTGTGAGAGGCCCGTCCTCGAATAACTCAAAGAAGAGATTCAATATAATAAATTAAGAAGTGCGTGAAGTTTAACATACAATCAAGTAGCCCTATATACCTTCCTTCCAATTCCATATTCTTCTAGAATCTAACCAACCCAAGATCATCACGACCAATTGTACAAACTTCAGAATTAGATCAAAGCTATAAGAATTATCATTAACGCCTAAACGCCATTACAACATCTTTACACATGCCTATCATCATCTCGCTTGGTACATGTATTTTGATAATCGTCAGCAACGCTTTGGCGAAGGTTCATTAGTTTATTGGCTGCATCCCTGTTTCCTAAGCGTCCGATATAACTAGTACATGTACATGTACACAAGCTAGCAATGCACGGACAGTGGCATAATTATACAAGGGCCAGGGCCCGAGTTCCAACAAGGGTTCTAACCCTCACAATCTGCTAGTCTTAAAGGTCGGGGTGGAATATCTACTTTATGTAGTCCATGAGTACGCACAAGATTATCAAAAACTGCGAAACAAAGACACCCGGTATCAATCATTGATTTTGTATAGAACGAATTATTAATCAAACAATCTATTAACAAGGGCTCAGTAGTAAAATTCGATTGAATTTTATCAGCAATTTTTGGTTTAATCTTATTTAGGTTCCTGAGAGCGACTTTACTCAGGCTTTCTTGTTTCCCAAATCTGAGTCCGACTCCCTCTCACCACACGTACCTTCCCCAAGTTGACTTAGTTCACTTTCTGGCCGGCGAGCTGCGCGGTATTCAGGACATTCAAAGCTTTTGTGACCACTTTTGGTACAACGGACGCACACACCCTTTCCCAGTAAGCGGCTAAATTCTTTACTTGACCGCCAAGAAGCCCGAGGCTTGGTAGCACCCTTCTTCTCGGGCCACGTCTTCTTTGGCTTTGGTTTTTGGAAATTCTTTCTTATCAATTCTATGTTATGCAGCTTCGGATCTTTAATTGCTGCAATTATAGCGTCAGTTCCTGTCATGAGAGTATCCCGTCTTGATCTACGTAGTCTCTACTACTTTCGGGCTTGAAAACTCCAATTCCACCTTTCGGTGGTCCTATCTTGGTAACTGTTTGAGTTGCTGCCTTGGGACGATAGTCTGAGAAGCTTTTAACTTCTTCCGCCACTTCCCTTACTGCAGTTACCCACTCTACATACTGCCTAACATGTGGCAATTTGACACCGATTAGTGCCAGGCGTAATTTGTTATTTAAAGACCCTTTCAATTGTCTCGTCATTGCCGCGGGTGTATACATTTCATCTCCGCCGCACGAAGCAACATTGTTTTCAAAGTCTTTCAAAAAGTCAAGGAAGTACTGATGGCTACCCTGCTTCATCCGCTGTACGAGCTCTAACGCCGCTTGCTGTGCTTGGTTGTCTTCGAATTCTGATTCTATGGCGTCGAGCAGGTTTCCCCAATCGTATCTTTTGGTCTTCTTGCATCTCGAAAACCAACTTGCCAGTCGAGATTTTTTATCGTCTGGTAGAGTTCCAATAATTTCGACGCATATAGATCTTGATTCCTTGCAATTTGCCATTTCATCCTTCACTTTTATTCTCAACATGTCCATGAAAAATCCAAAGTCATCTTGACTACCATTCCATTTGGGCAGTGATGTAACTCTTCTTGTCAGTGAGGCTTCTGATACTTGAGTTAGGGGAGCTATCGCGCGTTTTTTCCTTTCTTCCAGCATTATCAATATTTCTTGTCTATCTGATTGTGAAATTCCGGCGAATAACTCTGACTGGCCTGCTTCCGACATAGTAGTGTCAATATTTGGGTCATGTGTTTGCGGCATTTTATTTGGTGTTTCCGTTGTCAATTTTGAATGCGAACAGGTTGCACTATGAAACGAATCTTCTGAGCACAATGAAGATGATGAGTAATCTGGTACCTTGTAGCTCATACACAGATTCAAAGAAAGAAATGAGGAGGGTGTAAAGATAATTACTCCGGACTAAATCTGACGGAGTAACTAGAAAAAATGTGATAGAAAAAAATATGTTAAGGGTTAGGAGTGAAACAGACAACGCTCGTCAACAATACCACAAAGAAGTTTATGTTTTTCTATGGAGATTTACTGTAGGAGTTAGGCTTCATTAAATACATCTTCTGTTCCCATTAGTGATCTCTGCTATAGCCTTCTATACTCTTAATGATCTGTCCTCCTCTTGTTCTGTGATCTGTCTTCGTCCCGTTGCGTGATCTGTCCTTGTCCTGTTGCGTGATCTGGCCTTGCTTCTATCAATGATCTGTCTTCTCGCCTCTGATGACAGTTAGCCGAGGGTTTAAGTTCGAGGAACAAATTCGGGTCCGATCATGTGCTTGGACTTATTAACCGAGGCTGGGCCTGAAAGATAGCCCAGCCAAGCCTTATCGCGCACAGCCTATAACAGATCCAATGAACCCGGATTTCACCCGGCAGAGTGTGAGGAAGGCACGTGTCAGGAAAGCCTCTACTGTATAATATTTATATGGAGATTGCCAGGTCATAGTGTTCTATGATTCTGGTCTGGCCTTTTAGCCGAGTGGTGATGCATCTATCTCCTGTATCATGTAGGATGGCAACCTTTAGCCTGACACCCACCTCTTGACCCCTCTCTCTGCCCATGCTGTCTACATGCCGCTTATGACAGCACGTACGATGAGGCCATTCTCGTGCTTTGGATGCGAATCTGGAAAATAGTTCTTGGGAGGAGCAGGTAGGGATTGACAGGAGTTGTTGGGCAACATCGAGGTTATCTAATAGTATCCAAAGGTTTGTTGCAATTCTTGTAGAATGGAGGTCCATAGCTGTCTTTATGGCATTTAGGGCGGCAGCGGCTTCAGCATCGAAGGCCTTCTGTCATGGGCCGAGAGGTATCTGTTTCTGACAGATTACACGACCCGCTTGGAGGATAGCAACGTCGCCCCCGACGCAAGGGCCAGAAGCTGATTCCCGGCGGCCCCCGTCTGAATATATAGTCATGTCATGAGATGGAATACCCCCTTGAAGGCGGCATGGGTCTCTAGTAAATTGTCTAGTCCTGACGCACCAGCTCTCCTTGGCTGACCAAGGGGGGTTGATCAGAGGGTCCAGATACTCTGTAGGCGGGAGGCTTAGAGCCCAGCCAGAAAGGCGCGAGACTCGTTTTTGTTGGCCTATGATTCAAATATTCCGGCGGCGGAGAGGGTGCCGTGGATCGAGGTAATGTATGCGGAGGGATGCCTGGCAAAGTTTTAAATCCAACACAATTTCTGGATGGGGGGGACCTGTGAGGGTCAGGACCCTTGCTAATGACTCGGGCTCTTGCCCTTGTATAATTACCTTACTCTCTGTGCGGCGTTGGATGACGTGGATCAGGATGTTGTGGCGCAAGGAGTTCTCGCTTACATTAGGTAACAATTTCTAAGCGCTAGCTATCATTACGATGATCCTTGTCTAGATAATGATCATCGCTTACTTACCCAATTTGGATGATAGCTATGTCCGCGTATATTGGGGAATATTAAGAAAGTGTCAGGGATCATAAGGGCTTTAGCTAATATGAAGGTCATGTGACTTGTTGAACTGCCACCAAGGTTCCAGCAGCTTCCACTGCCTTCCGTATCTTCCTCTGTATTTCTATTCTTTTCATGTTCTGGAAAGTTCTTCTCTGGATGGTCTGGACTCATTCTGGCGTTCTAAGGTATTTGATTTGTTTCCATTTATTTGCAAGGGGCTTGACATGCAGGGGGCCTGGAAGTTGTATTTATTGTCATGCTTCTTGTACTTTAGTGAGATAGTTTCGAGTCTTGTATCTTCAGTTACTTCCAGCCAAGTAATTAGTCGTCAATATCTTCAGTAGTTCTTAATCACATCAATCCATCAGTCACGTCCACGCCCAGGTCACGTCCACGCCCAAGTCACGTCCACGCCCAAGTCACGTCCACGCCCAAGTCACGTCCACGCCCAAGTCACGTCCACGCCCAAGTCACGTCCACGCCCAAGTCACGTCCACACCCAAGTCACACCAGATTCACGTCAGCGCTTGACATTACTCGAAACTCTCTACAAACCCATCATGTCGTCGTCTGAGATGGCAATTGACCCTCCAGATCAAGTCAATCAATTAGATCAATTGCTGAGAGAAGTTAATGGAATGACGGATCCTTCTCAATTTGTTAAGGGTGTGAATGCCAAGCCTGCCCTGATGCTCGATTTAATTCAAAGATTATCCGAACGCCATGTCGATTTTATCTCACAGAAAGATCAACTTGATAAAGCCAACAGTCGCATCCAGGAACTTAAGAGTCGGAATTTGCAGAATACCAATAAGAGGTCTTCGCGTGACGCAGAGGGACTTCTGGGTAAGCTCGTAGACATACTAGGATCAAGAAGCCAAGAGCCTATGCTGCGAACCTCAGAAATACGTGATTCTGAGCCCTTCTCTGGAAACAAGAAAGATTTTGCCTCTTGGAAAGAATCTGTGATGCTAAAGCTTAATGTGAACGCCACCTGTTACCCATCTGAGCAATCTAAGATGGCATACATTTATTCACAGTTGGGGCCCAATAGTAAGGTTCATTTACAGCCATGGCTGAAGGATGGAGTCTTAACTTTCGCGTCTCTGGCTAAGATGTGGGAGCAGCTTACAATTATCTTTAGCGATCCCAATGTTAAACGTGACGCTGCCAATAGACTACATGCTAACTTCCAACTTAACCGCCCATTTTCTAGTTGGATCGCTGAAATACGCCGGGACGCAACCATTGCTGGATATGATGTCGACTCTTTCCAACTACGAGACCTGGTGTTTTACAATACGAGCATCGATCTTAAGAAAGCTCTCGTTCACGAAAGAGATATCGATGATCTCAATTTTGATGAGGCAGTTTCTAGACTGCAGGACATCGATAACAGACAACGCACCTTGTCAAGTTTTTTATCTCGCAACGGTAACAGACAGCCACCTAGCCTCATTTGGGCGCTTCCTAGTCCCAATCAGCCGCGTCCAAACCAGGTGGCTCCCGATGCTGGTGACCCGATGGATTTATCCGCCTCAGGCTTACAAAGAAATGGTTCAGTATCTCAGGAAGAAAGAAACCGTCGTCGAGTACTTGGCCTTTGCTACTATTGTGGAGAAGCTGGGCATAAATCTTGGAATTGTCCAAAGAAGCCGTCACGTCCTCCGTTTGTGGGACGCTCTGTTGAATTACTTGATGAGGGATCTATGACAGAGTCGGGAAAAGCCTCAGCTCCTTGAAAAGTCGCCCAAGGAGCTCTAGTTTAAACTTAGTTATATCATCCGTAGCCGTCAAGGGAAGGCCATGGGAGAAGACAGGCCACTTTGTCATAAGTTGTTTAATTAGTAATAAAAATTCTTCTCCAGTATCTTCCCTCGCTCTCATTGACAGTGGTGCTTCGGCATATGGATTTATAGATTCTAAGTTTGTGCGCAGCCATAACTTAACCCTAATCCCGTTGAGGAGACCTCGCACCCTAAAAGTTTTCGACGGATCTGAGTCCATATCTGGTGAAATACTACATATGGTAAAGGTTGAACTAAACATAGGTGGACATTTAGAAATTATCTTGTTGTTCGTGACGACTCTAGCGTATTTTGATATTGTTCTTGGTCTACCATGGCTTCAGTACCATAATCCTGATATCAGATGGGCCGAAGAGACCATTCAGTTCAAGGACCGAAATTGTGTCAATCATATGTTAAATCAGTCAAGGGTAGTTCACGCATTATCACCAAATGATGTCCGGTTACGAAGAGAGGCTTCTACTAAAAATTTTGACCCTGTTAATCAAGCAGAGATCTGCGACCCTGAGAATTTCAGCAAGTCTGTTCTGCAGAATAAAGAAACTATCATGGCGATATCAATTGAGGACATCGAGGAGGCTCTAAGGGAAAAGCCTAAGGTTGACCCATCGGAAAAGCTACCAAAGATTTATCACGAATACCTGCCAGTATTTTCCAAGGACGAAGCTGATAAATTGCCTCCTCACAGAACAAGTGATCATCGTATAATCTTGAAATCAGGTTCGGAGGCACCATGGGGCCCATTATACAGTATGTCAAGAGAGGAACTTGAGGTTTTAAAAAGTATATCAGGAAAATTTAGAAAAAGGATTCATTAGACCTAGTTCGTCTCCAGCATCCTCACCGGTTTTATTTGTAAAAACCAGGAGGCGGCCTAAGATTTTGTGTGGATTACAGGGCCTTGAATGAAATAACAATCAAGAATCGGTATCCTATACCCCGTATTCAAGAGACTTTGTCACTTCTAGGGAAAGCCAAGTTCTTTACTAAGTTAGATGTTATTTCAGCCTTCAACAGATTACGTATTGCCAAAGGTGATGAATACCTGACTGCCTTCCGGACCCGGTTTGGACTATATGAATATTTAGTAATGCCGTTTGGGCTTGCTAATGCTCCTAGTTCTTTCCAAAATTACATTAATGATACATTGAAAGGCTATCTGGACGAATTCTGTACAGCTTATATTGACGATATACTTATCTTTAGTGAAACCTTTGAAGACCATCAAAACCATGTGAAAAAGGTACTTGCTCGTCTTATGGAAGCTGGGTTACAAATAGATATAAGGAAATGTGAATTTCATGTAAAGCACGTCAAGTTTCTTGGACTTGTCATTACTACAGAGGGTATTAAAATGGACCCTTCTAAGTTAGAGGTAATTGAGAATTGGAAACCTCCCGAAACCACCAAGGAAATTTTTAGATTTGTCGGATTTATTAACTTTTACCGCCGATTTATTTTCAATTTTGGATCTATAATTATGCCCATAACGGATTTGATGAAAAAAGACGTTTTTTTTTCTTGGGGTCCGGCCCAGAATGAAGCATTCAAACTTATTAAGTCAAAATTTAGAGAGGATGTTGTTCTTAAGCACTTTGACTGGGACAGGCCTGCCCGCCTTGAAACAGACGCTTCAGATCGTGCTACGGGTGGAGTTTTGTTGCAGCCAGATGACGTCGGTAACTGGAAGCCTGTCGCTTTCTTTTCTCGGAAGATGAGTCCTGCCGAATCTAATTACGAGATATATGACAAAGAGCTTCTCGCAATTGTCCAGGCATTTGAGGAATGGCGTCCTGAGCTGGAAGGATCGCCGGACTCAGTCGAGGTGGTCACCGACCATAAGGCTTTAGAATATTTCATGAAGTCACGGCTACTTAGCCGTCGCCAAGCGCGCTGGAGCGAATTTTTGTCGCGATTCAATTTCAAGATTTGTTACCGCCCGGGGGCCCAGAACGGTCCAGCTGATGCACTTTCCCGACCAGGTGGTGACGCTGATCCGAAACTAAAAGGGTTCTTAGAACAGCGTCTCCTCAAACCAGAAAATCTTTCACCAGGAATGGGAGACATTCAGTTGATGACCAACGAACTAATCGAGGATGATGAGAGTGTAGTGGAGCCAGACCAGACAGAGAATGCGGTTATTAATCATTCCAAGAAGACAATGTGCTTTGTAGAGCGTATCCGTCGAGTGGCCCTATCCGACGAATCTATAGCATCTGTAGTTAAAGCTCTACAAGATCAAGGAACGCCTAGGGTCAAAAATTTTACTCTTTCAGAGTGTGTTTGGAAGGACGGTCTGCTATACTATCGTGATGCTATAGTAGTACCACAGTGCGATCAAGATAAAACCTTACCAACTGATTTGATTACGTCATTTCACGATTCGCCGGCTTCAGGTCATCAAGGAGCTGCAGCAACTTACGCGACAATTACGAGAACATTCTTTTGGCATGGAATGCTATCGCAAGTGAAAAGATTCGTAAGAAATTGTCACACCTGCTCTAGAATAAAACCCTCTCGTGAAGGCACTCAAGGCCTTCTCCGCCCGCTCCCTGTGGCAAAGGAAAGATGGCGTCACGTGGCTCTAGATTTTATTGTGGACTTACCAGCGAGCAAAGACTGGAATAATCAAGAGTACAATGCCATGCTTGTGATAGTTGATCGAATGACAAAACAGGTACATATTGTTCCCTGCAATGATTTGTCAACACGGAATACGGCATATTTATTTTATAAGGAATGCTTTCGACTTCATGGCCTTCCTGATTCAATTGTCTCAGATCGCGGTACACAGTTTACAGCCGAGTTTTGGAAATGGCTTTGTAGGCTTCTCGAGATAGATCAACGCCTCTCAACTGCTTATCATCCACAAACCGATGGGCAAACTGAAAGAATGAATGCACGAGTCGAGCAATACTTGAGAGCTTATGTTAATTACGCACAGAATGACTGGACCCGCTATCTGCCCTCGGCTGAATTTGCCATCAACAACCATGATTCTCAAGTAACTGGTGTGTCGCCATTCATGGCCGTATACGGTCTGCACCCTAGATCAGGAAATGAACCTTCTCCCTCACTTTCAGGTTCCCCAGTGCCAGCATCATTACGCTTCGAGCGCTTAGATGCAGAAAACTTAGTACAGAATGCTAAGAGAGTCGAAAAATTTGTGGTTGAAAATATAAAGTTGCATTCCGCTGAATACGAAGAACAGGCCAACAAGAATAGAACCGCGGTCCGAAACTTTAAAGCCGGAGATCTTGTTTGGCTAAACTACAGAAATATCAAAACACTTCGACCATCAAAAAAGCTTGATTTCAAAAAAGGGGGGCCATTCAAAATCATTGAACCCATTGGTAAATATGCATTTAAATTAGAGATACCTAAGTCGGCCAGGGTTCATCCAGTTTTTCATGTGTCTCTGCTCACCCCTGTGGCGTCTGATCCTCTACCCGGTCAGGTTTCAGGCCCACCTCCACCATTAGTAGCCAATAGTGATGACCCTGAATATGAGATTGAAAAGATAATCGGGTCACATTGGAAGGATAGTCAATTATGCTATCTTGTTCGTTGGAAGGGATATGGTCCTGAGGATGACTGGAGCATCCCGGCGTCTCAAGCTGAAGGATTTAAGGATTTGGTAAAAAATTTTCATGAGCTGAATCCGTTGGAGCCACGCCCTTCTGACCCGCCACCTTTCTCAAAACAAAATAACAACAAGCCTCGCAGGAGCTCGGCTCGTCAGCGGGGGGGATAATGTCAGGGATCATAAGGGCTTTAGCTAATATGAAGGTCATGTGACTTGTTGAACTGCCACCAAGGTTCCAGCAGCTTCCACTGCCTTCCGTATCTTCCTCTGTATTTCTATTCTTTTCATGTTCTGGAAAGTTCTTCTCTGGATGGTCTGGACTCATTCTGGCGTTCTAAGGTATTCGATTTGTTTCCATTTATTTGCAAGGGGCTTGACATGCAGGGGGCCTGGAAGTTGTATTTATTGTCATGCTTCTTGTACTTTAGTGAGATAGTTTCGAGTCTTGTATCTTCAGTTACTTCCAGCCAAGTAATTAGTCGTCAATATCTTCAGTAGTTCTTAATCACATCAATCCATCAGTCACGTCCACGCCCAGGTCACGTCCACGCCCAAGTCACGTCCACGCCCAAGTCACGTCCACACCCAAGTCACACCAGATTCACGTCAGCGCTTGACAGAAAGCTTCCAGAAAGTTCTAAAACGGTTTGTTGGCATCCTAAGGCGTGGAGATTATTCTAGCATCTTCTATGGGTTATTGCAATTTCTAATTCTATGGCGTTCGGAAGGCTTCGGGGGTGATAGATCGGGATAACTATTTAAACCTGCGTTCTTCTCTCGTAGATAACTTCCATGCACTTCTTAGTTATTTAATTTACAATTTTAGAACCTCACTTTTGAGTTATTCGAGTTGAGCCTCTTACAGTAGAAGTGCATCACTCTCATCTATCTCATAGACCAGAGATTTCAGATTTTTTTTATCAGATCATCAATCATCAGTAGGTTCATCAGTCAGATCTTCAACCATCAGTCAGATCTTCAATCATCAGTCAGTTCATCAGTCAGTCTATCAGTCGGCCAAATCACTCTCTTAGTTATTTGTTTCATCGTAATGTCGGGATTCAAGGACGTAGAAATGGATGACGGAATTAGAGTCAGTGGGACGCAAGACTCAGGGAACCAATTTTATATGGCACCAGAATCAAGTCAGTCTGGCAGCGAACAGGCGCCCTCATGGGTATCAACCTTGATAAGCACCTTGACCAATTTTTTAAGAAATCAACAATCAGTGCAGCAGATTGGAACTCCAGAAAGCAGACCAAGACACTCTCAACCACACCCGGAAAAGTTCTCAGGACTCGACTCTTCTCAGTACCCCCAATTCCGAAGCCTGTTGGAAGCTAAGCTAAAGATTGATGCCAATGCGATCGGTAGTGAAGAGGAGAGAGTTTGGTACGGATTTGGGCGCCTTACAGACGTTGCTTTACAAAGAATTCATCCCTGGATCGAATTCGCTAAAGGAAAGAACGATTTCACCGTTGCGGGATTTTTTGAACGACTAGATAAGGCCTTTGGCGACCCGGAGAAGACAACAAAAGCCATCAATAAGTTGAATACAATACGCCAAGGTAACCGCAATTTCCGAGAATTTCTCCAAGACTTCGAACAGACCCTATTAGAGGCGCAGGCATGGGATTGGAGCAACGAGGCAAAGAAAGGCTATCTCCGGGCTGGGATCAATCGTGATCTTACGGATCGGATGGTTTCGCAGACTGAATCTCCAGGGTATGATGATTTTGTTTCCCAACTACGCATGACGTCGGATAAGATGGAGAGAATGAAAGCTTGGGATAGCAGAAAGGGGCATAATCGGATACTCAATGCTCAGTCTACTTCAACATTTGATACCCAAGAAGGTGGGGACCAAATGGACTGGGAACCGACCGCAACAATTAGCGTTGCTACAGCTCAGCGAACTCCCTCAGGTCAGGTGAGTAAACATTCACGCATTCGAGCAACTTGGGTGTCGCAGGAAGAGATTGGGCGAAGAATTTCTGAAGGCCTGTGCATTAGATGTGGGGGGCGGGGCCATATAATAAAAGGCTGCTCGCTGCTTCCCGCGTTGAATCCGAATCGTCGTAATAGGAGTCAGCTGCAGCAGTCAAGGGTCTCGGCATCTGCAGTTTCAGTGGATCTTAATGGTGAAGATGGTTCGGGAAAAGAATAGCCTCTGATAAAAGTCGCAATCAGGGGCTTGAGAGGGAGTGTAATCTGAGAGAACACTGGAATCGGTTTGAGGAAGTCATGGATGGTGAACCTTTTGTTGTATCTGCTTTAATTAATGATACTATATTTGCTAATACACTCATTGATACCGGTTGCCTATCATATGGTCTTTGTGATTCCTACTTCGCTCAGAGAAACAACCTTAAGCGCTTAAAAATAAGACCACGTGAAGTCGTTGGCTTTGACGGAAAAGTAGCTTCATTTGTGAGTGAAGTTGCTGTTATAAATATGGATTTGGAAGGACACAGACAGTCGAAAGTATTTCTTTATGTTGCTCCCATTGGATATTATGATGTAATCTTGGGAATGCCGTGGATCATATCTGAAGACGCCAGAATTAACGGTCCCCGATCCGAGATGCTGATAAAATCTACTGGTATAATAACTCATAGTAAGGAATCATTTTTGGCTGCCTATGATCGGACCAAAGGTCCAGTGCAGATATCAGCTGTGGCTTTTGAACATTTATCTAGGAGTCTGCACAAGAATAAAAAAGTTCAGGTATTTGCAGTAAGCATGAAAGATATTAATAAAGCACTAGCAGGAAAGCATCGATCAGATCCAGTAATAAGTTTACCAAAGCACTACCACGAATTTCTAGACGTCTTTGATCATACTAAGGCGGAATTACTACCACCGCTCAGAGGTAAAGGCATTGATCACAAAATTGACGTCGAAGCCTCAGACGGCCAGGAAGCTAAGATACCCTGGGGCCCATTGTACAGTATGTCCCGTGATGAGTTACTGGTCCTCCGGAAAACATTAACTGAGCTGCTTGACAAAGGCTTTATACGCGTGAGCAATTCACCAGCAGCTGCACCAGTCTTGTTTGTTAAGAAGCCCGGAGGGGGACTACGATTTTGTGTCGACTACAGAGGGTTGAATAGAATTACTAGAAAAGATCGGTATCCCTTGCCATTGATTTATGAAACCTTACGAAATATTAGCAAGGCGAAGTGGTTCACTAAACTCGACGTGATTGCCGCTTTTCATAAGATTCGGATTGCTGAAGGAGACGAATGGAAAACCGCTTTCCGGACTCGATACGGTCTATACGAATGGCTTGTTACTCCGTTTGGGCTGGCCAACGCTCCAAGCACATTCCAAAAGTACATTAATTGGACTTTACGCGAGTATTTGGATAATTTCTGTTCAGCGTATGTCGATGACATTCTGATCTATTCATCCGGGAGCAGATTGGAACATCAAGAACATGTACGGAAAGTGTTACGGCGACTCAGAGAAGCTGGACTGCAAATCGACATCGATAAATGTGAGTTCGAAACGAAAAGAACGAAGTACTTAGGGTTCATTATAGAAGCTAGCAAGGGATTGCAGATGGATCCAGACAAAATTGAAGCAATTAAGAACTGGGAAGCTCCAACATCAGTAAAGGGTGTTCGAGGCTTTCTCGGGTTTGCTAATTTTTATCGGAGGTTCATCCATAAGTTTGCAGAACTAGCAAAGCCCCTCACAGACCTCACTCGTAAAGATTGCAAATTCCGGTGGAATTCAGAGGCAGATTTCGCATTTCGGAAACTCAAAGAGATATTTATAAGTGCCCCTGCTCTCGGCCAGTTCGACTACGACAAGCCCACGCGAATCGAAACGGACTCTTCAGGATGGTGCGTCGGCGGGACACTTCAGCAACTGAATGATAAAGGGTTGTGGATTCCATGCGCATTCTTTTCAAAGAAAAATAATCCTGCGGAGTGCAATTATGAAATATACGACAAGGAGATGCTTGCAATCATTCGCTGCTTAGAAGAATGGGATGCCGAACTCAGGGGGGTGGAACAATTTGACATTTGTACCGATCACAAGAATTTGGAGTACTTTATGACGGTCCGCAGACTTACAGAAAGGCAAATGAGGTGGTCCTTGATCTTTTCTCGATACAACTTTCGGATAGTACACGTAGCTGGTAAACAAAATGAACGAGCTGACGCCCTTTCTAGAAGAGACCAAGACATGCCTAATAACGAAGCGGACCAGCGCCTTACAAATCGTAGTATCCAACTCCTGAAGCCAGAGGTCTTAGTGGCGAATCAGATTGTAAGGCCCGTATATTCAAACAACAGCCAGAAAAGGCTCCATTCGGAAGGACAAGGGCTCGAGGATCAACATGTCGGAGAGTGTCCGAGAGAGTTGGAAGAGTGGGAATCAGCTGCCCTCGCAGATAAACAGTACATCGAAGCCCTTGAATCAGTTAAAATACAGTTGAGGAAGTTCCCTACTCACCTTGACCTCAAAGTATCAATTTCAGAATGTTCTCTCTCGAGTCAAGGCCACCTACTATTCCGAGACCGAGAATGGGTTCCGAAAGGGCTAGATTTGAGAACGAAAATAATTCAAAATACACATGACACACTCTTGAATGGACATCCAGGTAGAGAGGTCACGTATGCTCTAATTGCTCGGCGGTTTTTCTGGCCTGGCATGGCTAAGGAAATTAGGACATTTGTGGAAAATTGTGATAGCTGCGGGAGGAATAAAGCGTGGAGAAGTCGACGGCAAGGATTCCTAAAGCCTTTACCGATTCCGGAACGGATATGGTCTGAGATTTCGATGGACTTCATTACTGACCTCCCAATGTCTGAAGGCTGTACAAATATGATTGTAATCACAGACCGGCTAAGTAAAGGTGTACTTGCAGATGGCTTAAAGAATATTGATTCGGAAACGGTTGCTAGATGGTTTGTTAAGAATTATTTGCCTCATCACTTCCTTCCAAGTGCAATAGTTTCAGACCGTGGCTCACAATTTACAAGCGCTTTCTGGAAAAGACTATGTGAAATGTTGAGAATTCAGCGTAGGCTTTCTACTGCTTTCTCACCCGAAACTGATGGGTCAACCGAACGAATGAACGAGGTTATTGAGACAGTATTAAGACAATACGTGAAATGGGACCAAAGCGATTGGTTACAATGGCTTCCAATAGTTGTTTCGAGTATTTGTGGAAGAGACTCGGCATCTACAGGCATAAGCTCCTTTTTCTTATCTCATGGATGGAACCAGAGCCTGTATGAAGATCTAGAAACAGATCTCTCAGATAATGATAGAAGAGACTCTCCAATCGCTAGAGCTGATAAAATTGTCAGAAAGTTAAAGCAAGTTAGAGAATGGGCACAAGCATCAATGGCTGCAGCCCAAGAAGCTCAAGAACATTGGTCAAACAAGATTAGAGATCAAGCCCCAAGTTACAAAATTGGAGATAAAGTTTGGTTAAACTTGCAAAATATAAAGACAGATAGACCAAGCCGAAAACTCGATGCTAGGAACGCTAAGTTTAAAGTTACGGAAGTGATTGGCTCACATAGTTTCCGATTAGATACTCCACCAGGAATTCATAACGTCTTTCATTCAAAACTGTTGAGGCCTGCAAACTCGTCACCACTGCCTGGTCAGAGAGTAGACGACAGCCAGCCTCTACCATGCATTGTAAACGAAGGGGAAGAGTACGAAATTGACCATATTATTAATCAAAAAAAGGCTCCAGGAAAGGGAAACCATCTAAAATATTTAGTCAAATGGGTCGGGTATGCAAAACCAACATGGGAACCTGAATCTTTTCTCAAAGACACAGCTGCACTTGACAAATGGACAAACCTACCCAGATCAGAAAAGATGAAAATATCTAAGACCAACAAGAGGCGAAAACCAGGCCGCAAATGAGGTCATGAGGAGGGGGGTGATGTGAGGGTCAGGACCCTTGCTAATGACTCGGGCTCTTGCCCTTGTATAATTACCTTACTCTCTGTGCGGCGTTGGATGACGTGGATCAGGATGTTGTGGCGCAAGGAGTTCTCGCTTACATTAGGTAACAATTTCTAAGCGCTAGCTATCATTACGATGATCCTTGTCTAGATAATGATCATCGCTTACTTACCCAATTTGGATGATAGCTATGTCCGCGTATATTGGGGAATATTAAGAAAGCTTCCAGAAAGTTCTAAAACGGTTTGTTGGCATCCTAAGGCGTGGAGATTATTCTAGCATCTTCTATGGGTTATTGCAAGTTCTAATTCTATGGCGTTCGGAAGGCTTCGGGGGTGATAGATCGGGATAACTATTTAAACCTGCGTTCTTCTCTCGTAGATAACTTCCATGCACTTCTTAGTTATTTAATTTACAATTTTAGAACCTCACTTTTGAGTTATTCGAGTTGAGCCTCTTACAGGACCTGCTTCTCTGTAAAGCGCGCTAGCTGGGGTTGTTTGATAGACGGGGAGAATTGCTCTTGCGTGTAACAGCTGGAAAGCTAGATAATTCCTGTAGCCTATGTTATACATAGGCGTGCACAGGCTTAACAGGGGTAGTGTATTGTGCACTGGCAGATATAGTGGCTGATGTTAACTTTGGCTGAGACACTATATATCAGAATTCCCAAAATAGATGGATCATGGAGCTGAGACATAAGAGCTTCCTGGCATGCAGCAACCATCTACTCCGTGGCAAACCTCTATTTCAGGAATCCTCATTGATGTTAGGGCTATGGTATTATCTACGAGAAGTAGAGCTTTTCTTCAACTATAATGTGTTCCTCAGTGATGATATTGCAGAGCAGGGTAGACTTTAATAACTTGTGATTTCAACTAACTCTAAAAATATGGCGTTCGGCCAGGGGTACGATTATATACATCATTAGTCGTGCCCGTGTACATAGGTAAACAACAAACAAAGGTAACAGCCATGGCAACAATAATAAAGACATAGTTACAACTGAGCAACTAGTAACAGCCGATTGCCCTGTAACCTACTAGTAATGAATTCGTAACACTCCCCCTCAGCGCAATTCCTGGGAGTCTAGTTGATTGACCAGTTCCAAATGTCTTTTAAACCTTTCAAATGCATTTCGCTGCAAGGGTTTTGTCATCCCATCGGCTACCATGTCAATGGTTGGAACATAGTCAATCACAAGCCTTTTCTTCTCCGCCAAATCTCTGACAAAGTGATAACATATATCTATATGCTTTGACCTTGGGTATAAATGGGGATTTTTTACTAATGCCAGAGCGCCTTGGTTGTCTCCATACATCTGCACTGTATTCCGGTTCTCATTCATAATCTGATCTATTCGCAGGTCACGGAGAATTTGTGCAAACCACTGGCCTTGCTTGGTGTACATAGCTTGGGAGATATATTCAGCTTCTGCACTTGAAGTAGCAACTGAAGTCTGTTTCTTTGATGCCCAAGATATTGGACCTCCATAGTATAGGCAGACTCCCCCCGAAATACTTTTCCGATCACTTTTATCGGCTGCCCAATCTGCATCAGTGTAGACGGCAAATGTTTCCGGATGAGCTCTCCCTGGTCCAAATCGGAGACGCTGCTTAACTGTAGATCGCAGGTATTGCATAAGGCCTTTCAATGCAACACCATGGTGTACCGCTGGGTCTTTCATGAATTGGGAAAGTCGGCAGAGTACGAATGCGATATTGGGTCTTGTGAATATCATTGCGTACATGAGCTTTCCGATTCCCTTTTGGTATTCATTTATATTGATGCGTTTGTCAGATTCAATAGCGGGGCGGAGATTTTCATAGTCCGCGGCTGGGATCTTTTTGCTGGTGTGTTTCGCGTGAGTTATTCCAAATTGATCTAGGGCTGATGATAAGTACTGCTCTTGATCAAGGTAGATGCTACAATCTTTTTGATTTCTTGTTATTCTAACGCCGAGAATCTTTTCAATCTCCCCCAGGTTTTTGGCGTTGAATCTTTTGGAGAGTTTATCGAAAAACCAGGTGAGTTCGCAAGTTTGTTTAGCAGCGACGGCGATATCATCAACGTATACCATTAACCAAATTTTCTTTTCATGGTTGATGAATAGGCAAGGATCTGCTTGACTTTGTTCAAAACTAATGGATAATAGGAACCTTTTTAAGAGCAAAGTCCAATCTCTTCCGGCCTGTTTTAAACCATACAGACTTCGCAGAGCCTTGAGTACTTTCCCGTCAGAGACTGTTACTCCTTTTGGCGGGGCTAAAAATATTTCTTCTTCGAGCTTAGACTCTGTATGTCACAGGCCTGAGGCCTGACTTTCATTAGGCTAAGGCCTATTTATTAATAATTACTCATCAGCTATCCTTGCTTATAAATTTAATCAGGAGACGCCAGGGTCACTAATTATAACACGTATAATGTGGGTCAGGCTGCTTGGCTCATCTTAATGCGCACACTATAAATAGCAAGCTTGGACCATGACCCTAACGAACTTAATTAAGGGACAAACGTGAAGCATATGTGAGACCGTTAATTGACGTTTATGGACGAAACTTATATGTAGCGAGATTATTCTCTAACTGATAACTAATCGAGTGTAACGGCGCGGGTAAATGTGCATGAAGTTGAATTTCATGGAGGCTTGTCAAGAAGGAAAAGGCTCTCTGGACAAGAGTCAGGAGAATAATGTTGAAGAAGGATATATTAGGAATTTGCCTCAGAAATAGCTCTTCACTTCAAGATCTTCTTTTGAATCTAGCTCTAGATATTCTGCGAATAGCAATTATCTTTCGACCCTTACACTGTAAAGGCATTTTTTATGTCGTAGTGATGGCATTCTAGATTGAAATTGGCCACTATGGCAAAAAAAAGACGGAATCTATCCATTCTAGCAGTAGGAGCAAATGTCCCCGTGTAGTCAATGCCGTATTGTTGGCTGAATCCTCTTGCAACAAGTCGAGCTTTATATCTTTCAATTGTACCATCGTTTTTCAGCTTTACTGTGAAAACCCATTTTGTTGATACCAGATTTGCGTCTGTTGGTAGGGTATGTTCTTCCCACGTTCCATTTGGTTCAAGGCCTTGAATTTCGGTATCGATGGCTTTTTTCCACATCTTACCGTGAATTTTGTCGATTATTGCCTGATTAAATGTTTTGGGGATTGGTATCCCGTTTATTACTTAGGTAGAGAACGACGATTATTTTGGCAGCTCCGGCTCTATTTCGAAGGGTGCAATGAGTGCTTTAATTATATAATTATCTGTGGGATTGTCAATGAATGAGTGTGGTAGTCCGGCTAACAATGCTTTGCAATTTCTTTTATTTCTTTTTTCTTCTGAGCCTCCACAGATACTCTTACGTTTCCTGTTACGGAAGAAATATCTCGGCACAGTAATGATTGGAACGTTGTTATCCATGTTTCTATCTCTCGGAATTGGGAGCAAATCTTGCTGGTTTGCTTTGTGTTCATCTTTTATTTTGTTCTCATTATTAATCTCAATTTCATAATCCATCTCATTTCCCCTTTCTATTTCATTTTCATTATCATCGTTATTTTTTTCATTCTCCTTTTTAATTTTCATTACTTTATTAGTTTCTATCACGTTATCATTACTCATTTGAACATCACCAATCCTTTCTTTTTCATTTTCCTCGGTTATACATTGGTTAGGAAAGGTATCCTTGTCGATTTTGGATGTATCCTGCTCTTTCTTTGGTTTCCCTTTACAGAGAATTGATTTGTTCCGCACGTCCCTTTTCTTTGGTGTTACTTCAGTTTGTTTTAAGTTGCGGGTATTCGTCGATATTGGATCATTTAATTCTATATGTAGTTCAGATTTCTCGACGCTTAAATTTAATCTAAAAGTTTGTGCTGACGATGGTGATGGCGGTGGCCCTTGCGTCGGAGCTGGTGCTGGCGTCGGAGCTGGTGCGGGAGCCAAGTCAATCATAACTTCATCCACACAATCTGCCTCATTTTCTGTAGATTCATGGTCTTTGCGTGGGAGTCCTCTCTTCTTTTGTTGCGGGAGATGATTTGAGGTCCCTTGATTTCCGGTCAAAGTATTTTTCAGCTGTAGGTGGACTGATCCTCCTTTTACTTTCTCATCTATGAGGAAGGCATTGACCCTTTCAACGCGTCCGAGATCTGGAGCATATATCTTCGCATGTTTTTCCGTATTTTCTGAGAATCCCATAAATATACCTTCTCTTCCTCTCAGGACTAACTTGTCGTGTCTTCTTCTTATTGTAAGCTATGTAGATGGATAGGGAGAGAAGTCACCTTGTGAAGAATACCGTGTAGAGAAGGCTTTCAGCAGACAAGAATATGATGATCTAAGGCTGTAAGGTAAATTGATTATTCTAATTCATCTACTTTTACATCCGCTTGGGAGGGCCCTAATATATACACGAAAATCCACCCTTGTTGTAATCAGTGCTTCCATGATAGCCATAGAATATAAGAAAAACTGATAGAGGGTCTACAATACAGCGTAGGCATTGTGGATGTTGCTAGAAAGTGCTAGAATATAGGAGACTACAACTGTTAAACTCTAAGTGACTTTAAGCGACTTTAGGGGTACTAAGCAATGACTAGGCTACCCCCTGTTACTGATGCAGTTATGGACCCACTAATTACAACACTTCTAGCTTCTAAAGTTTTAGGATTTACGTATCCGTATGCCTTGTATCCCCAAGGTCTGATATGGTCGACGATTGGTCTTACTCCGGTATAGGCTTTGATTGAGGAAGTAAGCTTACCATTTATTGTTGGACCAAGTGGGAGTTGATTTCTAATATACTAATCATATTCAACTGCCTCATCCCAAAATTCAATGGGAAGCTCAGCATCATCAATCATGGTTCTCATAGCCATCTCAGCCGTTTGTATACTGCGTTCAGCCGGTCCATTTTGGTGCGACAATGCAATCGCTGTGAATTCAGCAATCACGCCATCTTCATTTTGCCATTGTACCATAATGTTTTTGAGTTCAGGTGCATTATCTGATCTTGCAGACTTGAGTAGTTTCCCAGTTGTAACAGCTGGTGAGCTGAATTGTTCCTGTAGCCTATGTAGCGCATAGGCGTGCATAGACCTTACAGGAATAAGGTTGTGGTGCATGGGGCAATGTGCGTGGGGCAAGATAAATGGGGCATGGTGCACAGGGCATGATCAGCTATGAGATGGCGACTAGCTGAAACGAGAAGTACCCTTGATATGCGTAGGCTTACTGTCACAGGGACCTTCTGATACACGAGGACTTTCAGGAACCTTTAATGATATCAGGGTTAGGGCGAGTTATTAGACTGCAGTGAGGGTTGTATATAGACTTGTTGAGTAGCGATATAGTTTACTTCCTTATAGAATTGAATATTTACTACCTCTACACACTTAGCTGCGCAGGCGCTCCTGTCTAGACCGTGACACCAGTCTGCCGTTCCCTTAGCTTTAATTTTCGTAGTTCAGTTATGGCTTGGTCCTTTGTTTTTATTAGAATTGGCCAAAGTCTGCGTGACCAATTGTCAATGACTTGCAATAAATATCTATTTCCCCGGAGTGAAGTGGGGAATGGGCCCGCAATGTCAAAAGAAATGAGTTCCAGTGGTTCAGCTTTGTGCGGGACAAGCGTTCTATTTATTATGTTTCTCATCTTGCCAATTTTGCATGACTTGCAAATTCTTTTCGACGTTATTGGTATTTTTATTCTTTTCAAGTTGGTGACTTTGTGCAATTTTCCAATTATGCCTGGGCCGTAATGCCCAAAACGCCTGTGAAAAAGTCTATGTCGAGCTCTTTCTTCTTTTGTCTCCGCTAGGTCGTCCTTGGAGAGGTCTGTATCTTTGTCGGATAGATCTGGGTTATTGATTATTAATTCCGATATTGGATATTCGTTCACCATTTTGATCTCCAATGGTGCCGCCGTGCTGGTATTCCTAGTACTTGTAGAGGCTGTACAGGCATTTAGTTTTCCTAATTTTGCGTTAAGTAGTTTTCCCTGTAGTTCAGTTGCGATGTGCACTAAGATATATAGTCCATCTTTCTGTGCTGCATGAATCATTGTTTTATCACTGTTTTTGATCCAGATATTCTTGCTGTCAAAATGTCCTTCCATTCCTGTTCTACATAATTGTTTTACTGATAAAAGATTTACACCCAAATTAGGTACATAGAAAGTATTTTTGACAAAGCCTGACAAACCGTCTGCACACCTCACGTTTACAGTCCCCCAATAGTTTGATTTTAATGAGCCTCCCCCGACTTGTATGGTAGTGGGCCTTCTTCTTTTCAGTTTTCCCCTAAACAGGTTTAATTGGTCAGTCATTGGGATGTGGCGCCGGTATCGAGTACCCAGCGGTCAGGGGTACTCTTACTAATGAGGGCTTTAGATAACATGACTTTCTGTGCAGGAGGGCGGTCAGATTCAGATTCAGAAAGCTCCGCGAAATCCTCATTGGTTCATGAGTTGGAGTTTGAGCTTGAATTTTCACAAGCTTTGTAACTGTGGGACTTTCTAGACTTGGTTGGACGATTGCTTCTTGTCTTCTTTTCTGCTTTTCTGGCAGACAATGTCTTCGGAGGCTTAATTTTACGCGACTTCAGGTTACGTTTTTCAAATTTTTTTAGGAGAGCTATTCCGTAGGCCTTTATCTTGTCTGAGAATGGACAAGCTTTGGCAAGGTGATCGTCGCCATCACACTTGTAACAGAGTATTTCTTGCGGCAGGTCTGGCATGGAAACGTCTGAAGACCTGTGTTGGAAATTGGTATTGGTTCTTCAAAGGACAATCCTTAGAGAATATAGGCCAATTAAATAAATAAAACTTTCAAATAAAAAGATTATATTGTATCTATCTGCAAACCTACTCCAACTTACTATATAGCTGTATGTTAATTTTATTATTTAACATTTTAAGTAACTGAACAGAAATTTAGCCTGTATCCTATTTTCGTTTGAATACGAGGTGGCAAATACAAATCTCAGTAATCGTTTGCCACTCTGATCAGATCGGAATATCATCAATAAGATTCGTGTAGATACTATATGTAGTATCAATGGTAGTTACACGCATGTGATGATGTGCTAACCGGTCCGGCTGGTCCATCTCCTAAATTAGTAACAATGATGCGAAATTCCAACACTCCTCCTGAGCAGCTGGACCGGTCGTGCCGAATCATTCTATCCGAAAGAGTTGTTGACATAATAAATTCGCTTTGGCGAACGGTAGTGGTTTTGTTAATAAATCAGCTAGCATTTTACTAGTCGGGATGTAGATGATGTTGATCTTTTTGTTCTTAACACAATCTCTGACAAAATGATATGATACATCGATGTGTTTGGTCTTAGCCGAATTGGTACCCCCTGCAATCGATAAGGCGCTCTGATTATCGCTGAACATTAACAGACCCTCACTGTCGATAAACTTATCATGAACATGAAGTTCTGTGAAAAGTCGACTGACCCAAACAGCTTGTTTAGCTGCCTCACATAATGCTACATATTCAGCTTCGGCTGTAGATGTAGAAACCGACTTTTGCCGTCTCGATTGCCAACATATTGGACCTCCGCCTAGCATAACAATAAAGCCGGAGACTGATCGACGAGTCACAACATCCCCTGCAAAATCCGAGTCAGAATATATAGCTAATCCTCCTCTTTCCAAAGATCCGGCAGAAGATGGTCCAAAACTATAAGTTATGCAGTAATCAATGGACCCTTTAAGATATCTCAAAACCCTGCAAACGCTGCTCCAATGTCGGCTGACTGGACAAGAATTGTAGCTACCTAATTGGGATACAGCAAAGGTGATGTCTGGCCTAGTTCCATTCGATGCGTATCCTAAGCTACCTACAGCACTGGCATATGCTGACTCGTCTGCAGGAGGCTCATCTTTTTGTCCAGGCATAATTCCATCGTAACCGTTCAATGGAGAAGTGTATGTTTTTGCATCCTGCAACCCAAATGAACAAATTTTATCTCCTATGTATTCAGCTTGAGAGATTTTCAAGGTCCTCGTCGCCCTTTCTCGAGTAATTCTCCAACCAATAATTACACCAATTTCTCCTAGATCTTTAATCGGGAAAGTTTTTGAAAGTTGTTGCTTGACTCTTACGACTTGCTCGAGGAGTTTCCCGCAAATTATAAGATCGTCGACGTATACTCCAATGACTATTTGCATCACTGTATGTATATAAATACAATGATCGCTTTCTGATTTTCTAAACATTAGGTTGGAGAGTTTCTCGTCCAGTTTTTGATACCAGGCTCGTCCGGACTGTTTCAGACCGTATAAAGCCTTTCGGACTTTAACATACTTAGTACCTGTCAGTCCCTCGGGACATCTCATGAACACATCCTCTTCCAAATCGCCTTCAAGATATGCCGTCTTAACATCAATTTGATGTATTTCCCAATCAAAGAAAGCAGAAACAGCAAGAAGGATTCTTAGTGAGTCCATTCGTAGAGTCGGCGAGTATGTATCAAAATAATCAACCCCGTAAACCTGGCTAAAGCCCTGGGCGACTAACCTGGCCTTAAATCTTCCATCGGATTTAAAGGCAAAAACCCACCGAGAACCAATAAGTTTTCTTCCATGAGGGATATGGGTCAACGGGATAAATACTTCTTTTGATCTTAAGGAATCGAGCTCTTCATCAATTGCAGCTTGCCATTTCATCTTTTCTGGGCCACTAGTAGCGTCTAAAAAATTCTTAGGTATCTGAATCTTCTTTTCTGCATGTAAAGCCCTTGGCTTCGGATGCCAAGCAGATCGAGGTTCAATTTGCTTTCGTTGACGAGAACTTCGTCGCGGATTAGAAACTTGCGAGTCTACAGGCATATCTGGCACGGGCTGTGACTCTAATGGATCGGTACCATTTCCGATATTTGACGTTTCTCCAAATGTTTCTTCGTGGTTGCTGTCAGTTGCATTTTCATGTTCTCCAGTAGAAATGTAATCATTTATTTCTAGTGTCGGAACTTCAACTCCTCCTACAGGTGCGTTATCAACTCCTCCTGCAGAAATATTTTCAGGCAGATTGACTGAAGATTGTAATCTGGAAACAGTCGGAATATCTGAAGAGCCATCTTCTGCCTCTGAATCAGTATTATTAGCAGCGTCGTCCTCAGGACTGAGTAGTTGGCTATTGTTTAAAATATCGTCTTCGATTAACTCTTCGCGCGATGATTCACCCCAATCCCAAAACGAATCCTCTTGGAATTTAACATTTGCAGATATTATCAATTTATTCGTGCCAGGCTTTGATGGAACATAAACTTGATACTGAGTTATAGATTCGCAATAACCGACAAAAATTCCTTTCAAAGACGTTTGCCTTAATTTATACCTTTGTGGGTCTGCCTTGTCAATAAGAGCATAACAGATACAGCCCCAGACTTTAAGGTGCGAAATTATAGCCGGATAACCATTCATGACTTCAAATGGTGTTAAACTACTCTGGAGAATTGGGAGTCTATTACGCAAATAGCAAGCCGTAAGGACAGCTGCATCCCAAAAACGAAGAGGAAGACCAGCATGAGAAAGCATACATCTGGCCATAGTGATCAAAGACCTGTTTAATCTTTCAGATACTCCATTTTGATGTTGCGTGTATGGTGCGCTGATTTGTTTGGTGATACCATGAAAATCAATGGTCTTATACTCTGATCCACCATCGAAGCGCATAGCTTTTATACATCGGCCTGATTGTAGCTCCTTTTTCTCCTTGAATGCACGAAAATAATGGGGTACGTCCGATTTGCTCTTCATCAGATAAAGCGTAGTTTCATGTGAGTAGTCGTCGGTGAAGGTTACATAGTACAGACTTCCGAATATCCCAGGAGCTCGACATTTTCCCCAAGTATCGGAATGTATCAATTCTAGAATAACCGAAGATTTAGAAAGAGGACCACGATTGATTTTTTCGACCTGTTTGCACAGGTTGCATACCTCACATGAATGCAAAACTTCAGCGTCGATTTGAAAATTTTGTTTATTCCCAGACTTGATAATCGAGGGTTGAAATCCAGATACATCGATATTTTTCAAGAGATGAGGACCGACATGAGCAAACCGCTCGTGCAGAAGTTCTGTGGGTGACTTTGGAGTATCATTAGAGAATAGAACATTAGATTTTGTTCCAGGTAATTGAGGATTTGAAGCAGTATTAAAACAGAACAGTCCTCCTTTAGGTTTTGCCGACGCAATAACTTTCCCAGCGCTTGAGAGTACGCTAAGCCCACCATTGGAAGTGCAAATTTCGAAACCTCTCATCACAAGCTGAATCCCAGAAACAAGGTTCTTTGTACAGGATGGAACGTACCAGACATTTTTGATTTCGATAATCTTGCTACTTTCCCCTCCCGAGGATTCATAAACTCTAAACTTGACGTGACCCACACCACAAACTGGAATAGGAAGGCCCGAAGCGGTATAGATTGATTTTTTAATGGGGGAAATAGAATGGAATAAAGAACGATCGTGAAAAATATGATTAGTGGCACCAGTGTCGAGTATTATATCATCATTTTTCATAGAAATATCAGATGTCAAAGCATGTTCCTCCATCATCCAAATGCCTTCCTGGGAATCGTCCGTATCGCTGCCAGATTTTGTTAGGTTCGATTTTAATTTCTTCCGCTGGACTTTCTCTTGCAACATCCTAACCCTTTTGGCTTTCTCTGGATTCTTTGCTGCCCACTTCGATCCATCAGGAGTATCTAACCAGAGAAAACAGTATTCACGCAAATGGCCGCGGCGGTTGCAGTAAGCACAAGTTTTATGTTTTTCTGATAGAGAAAACGATGAAGAATTGCTTGCTTGAATATTATCAACTAGGGCAACTAGTGGAGTTGGATGTAGTTCCCGATAGACCGCTTGAGAAGCCCGAAGTGATGAAACAGCCGACTGAAGTGTGATTGCTGGGTCTCTTAATGATACAACTGTTGACATATAAAAACCTCCACAAGATTTAATGAAGTGGGTCAAAACACGCTTCTTCATACTAGAATCAGAAGGTGTGGAGTCTCTATCGATCATACCAATTCGACCCCTGATTTCGGCTAGCTTCTGTACAAATTCGTCGATATCAACGTCATCCTCAACAACCAACCCCCAGAATTCTTGGAGTAAATCATCAACATCTTCGTCTGAATTCGGACGGTAGAATTGTTTCAAATTTTCCCAGCATTGCTTTGCAGTATAGGTAGGACCAACGAGATGGAATGCAATATCGGGAACAAGTTGAGATATAGCGACTCGAATATTCCTATCTTGCTTAACATCAAGTGCGGTACTGCTAGATTTTGAATCCTGAGTAGTGGTCTTCGAATCCACAGGAGTAATAGCAGCTTTTGTATTCAGGTCCTTGTTTTCCAAGATAAAATCGTCAATTTCGAATAACGATAGAACATCTAGAAGGTGAGTACTCCATCTATTATAAGTTAACTTATCGAGTTTTGGAGCCCCTTTCATCGACTTGAGAATTTCAGCTGCCGACATGATGAATTTAATTGATTCGAATATAAAAGTATGTCTGAAATCGAGATAGCAACGGACAAAGATTGTGAAAATGAGAAAAAAAAAAATATTTTACTCGGAACTCAGAGTATATAAGCTCAGTCTCATAATCTGTTGGAAATTGGTATTGGTTCTTCAAAGGACAATCCTTAGAGAATATAGGCCAATTAAATAAATAAAACTTTCAAATAAAAAGATTATATTGTATCTATCTGCAAACCTACTCCAACTTACTATATAGCTGTATGTTAATTTTATTATTTAACATTTTAAGTAACTGAACAGAAATTTAGCCTGTATCCTATTTTCGTTTGAATACGAGGTGGCAAATACAAATCTCAGTAATCGTTTGCCACTCTGATCAGATCGGAATATCATCAATAAGATTCGTGTAGATACTATATGTAGTATCAATGGTAGTTACACGCATGTGATGATGTGCTAACCGGTCCGGCTGGTCCATCTCCTAAATTAGTAACAATGATGCGAAATTCCAACAACCTGTGCTCCCTATGTCGACGTTGCTTATCAAAGACGGCATAAGCTAGCTCTGTACTTTTCAGGTCTCGCTCTTTGTCTTCGAGAATAGTAACCTTTTCCTGAGCTGTTAACTCTGGTCTGAGTCGAAAACCATCAAACAAGGAGGTGTACTTATCCGACAGCATCTTGATAAGTATGAGAAACAAGAATTTTTCAGAGAAAGCATTCTGGAAAGACTCATCGGCATTTCCAAGCTTCACAGCGTACCCTTTCAACGTTTGCCAGGCATTTGTTATTCCTTTGACATCGACGTCGTATTCTTCCGGGAATTTCTATATTTTCTTCATAAAATGCGAGGCTGATGCAGCACTAGCTTCGCTATACTTGTCTTTAAGGCTTTTCTAGATTTTGTTTGGCTGTTCAAATTGATCAAATACGGCCTGGTCGTCATTGCCGAGATAATCTGTCAACAATGAGAAAAATTTAGCAGAATCTCGGTCAAATGCCTGCGCCTTCTCTTGGTTCACTGATCCGCCGAGTTTCTCAAACTTGGAAGATAGGTCGTTCATGGGGTTTATGTCTGTAGGTGAAGGATCCTTTTTCGCTTTTTCTTCGCGAATGACGCCTCCTTCTCGTGCAATCCAGGAAAATACCTCTTTAGTGGTTTGTGTTACGTAAAAGTAACCGTTTGCCTGAGCTTTGAATTGGATCTTGCGAAACCATTTCTCATGGTTGTTCTTTGACAGTATGAATCTTTCATATCTTTCATGATCTGAACTCATCTTCACTCTTTGATTAAGGCTTTTAAGTGCGTGCTCTTACTTGACGCGGGGCTTTCTTGTTAGACAATTTGGTGCGTACTCTTACTTGACGCGGAAGTTTGTCAATGGTTGGCGTGTTCTCTTGCTTGACACTTTATCACTTTGTATTGTAGTTAAGGCACCGGTGGTCATAACCTCTTGAATAATAATGTGTTCCTCAGTAATGATATTGCAGAGCAGGGTAGACTTTAATAACTTGTGATTTCAACTAACTCTAAAAATATGGCGTTCGGCCAGGGGTACGATTATATACATAATTAGTCGTGCCCGTGTACATAGGTAAACAATAAACAAAGGTAACAGCCATGGCAACAACAATAAAGACATAGTTACAGCCGAGCAACCAGTAACAGCCGATTGCCCTGTGTTGTGCTGGCTCGGCTGAGGTGCTGGTATCAGTAATGATAATTGTGCTTGGATGAGATGGAAGTACATGGAATCTCATGGAAGTCAGCAGAAGCATCAACTCTGTTTTATAGAGAACACAAGTAGATGCTAGAAGATTCTAGAGGTCATGATCAGGAGTAATGGGACGGTGTGCAACTTTAATCTTAATGTATATAAGACATATCTTTCTCTCATCATATCATTAGGCAGATTATCAGATCATTCATTATAATACGCATACAGTATTCATTCTATATCTATCCCCATCATCAGTATACACCATCCTCTGTGTATACTGCAACAGATTCAGTAGCCAACATCCTGTCCTCCGTAAGCTCATAACTATAACACCCTGTAACCTACTAGTAATGAATTTGCAACAGCTTTGTATATGTTTGTAGGACTACAAGATAGGTTACTTTCCCTTCAGATAGAACATAAACTGTTGAAAGTCATGTGATATCTCTGTATTTGTATCACGTGTCTCGGTTGGTATTTCTCACTTTGTCTAATTGTAAAGTATGTGCAAGTTATTTAGAAGATATAACAACTACAATAATACATAGATTCATAATTCTATTGTTAAGAAACTGATTTCGAGAGCAAGTATCCATACACAGCTGATTTAGTAACTGGTATGAAATATACTCTTAATTCCACTGTCGCATAGATTTTTCAACATAAACTACCTCTATTCATTTAGCTGCGCAAGCGCTCTTGTCTAGACTGTGACATTGCGCTATTTCTTACAACCTTTTGGAGGAGGGAGAGATGTTCTTTCACTAAGTTTGAGACAGTCTGGGTCAATAAGATAGATCGTATCAGGCCTGGCCACCATGTCTCGGCTCCGTAATAGGCGATTGGTAGGATACAAGCTGTGACTGCTTGATGTAAAAGCTTAGGAGGAGCACCCCTGAGTGTGTTGCCTAGACTGCGGAGAGCATTTGGCACAACCAGAGCTTTGTTTGCAATAATGCGGACGTGCTATTTAAAAGAGAGTGTTCTATCAAAATAGACTCCCAACCATCTGGTGTATGGGCGATTTGTCTTCTTCGATACAGAGAAATTGGCGTGCGTTATCAAAGGAGTATTAGCCGGATTCTTATCGGCTCGCTTTCGTGAGAAATGCTGCAGCTCTGCCTTAGCAGGGTCAAAAGTAATACCTTCTTCTGCCCCCAATCTAGGGCTTCTTTCAGTGACTTTGTGGGGGAGATGCAGTTGTCGTGCAGCGATTTTTGGGTCTCAAGAATTGCGACATCGTCAGCATACCCGAACGTCCGGGAGATGCTTTCCAACTTGAACAAAGGGGTTAGATAGAGCATAAAAAGGATGAGTGAGACATTGGAGCCTTGAGGGAGGCCACAATTGACTGATTGGAGAGGGCCTAAATCGCCGTCGAGACGAATTTGTACTGAGCGGTTAGTAGCGAAAGAGGCTACCCACTTGACAAGGAACTCTGGCCAACCTTGCTCCCGCATACGTCGGGCAAGCCTGCCTGGGAGAACAGTGTTAAAAGACCCTTTTACATCTAGCGTCAGCATACTGGCGGTACGTCCCTCGAACAAAGCTCTTTCAACGTCATGAGTAAGACAGGTGGTAAGATCGACGGCTGACCTTCCGGGAAGGGCGCCAAACTGCTAGGTGGTTAGTATTTTATTTTGCACCGCAATCCAAGCTATGCGTTTGGCTATCAGCTGCTCTAGCCCCTTCCCAAGTACGGAGAGAAGTGCTATCGGGCAGTATGAGCGAGGGGAGGATAGGTCTGCTTTACTTGGCTTCTGAAGCATGATTAAAACAGCTTAATTCGTTTTTTATTAAAAACAGACAAATCTTGGACAAAGCAAACCCTGAGTTGAGTTTTCCAGTTAACGTAACTTTGTTGACGCTTTGTCACGTCTGATTCTCCCCCATCAAATTCATCAGGATTAGTGGATATTCTGCGGGAATGAATTGGGGCTTGTGGTATTGGTGCAGCAGCTGGGTTGCTCTTCAGAACATCTTTTAGTTCGTTGATCACAACGATTTTTTGACGGACTCTAGAATTCAGATTTGTGTTTGTTTCTGACAGTTCAACATTCTGCTGATTAAGAATTGTAATTCTCTCTGAAAGTTCAATATTTTGATGTGCCTGCCTTGTAAAACCATCATCAAAAGCTTTCAACATTGCCGCGAGACAAACAAAGCTCGGGCTTCCGGTGTTTTTATTTATGTCTTGCATTAGTGTTGCTGGGTCTGCAGACAGTCCATAACTGCGCAGAACTAATGCAACAGCCGGGAAGGAACTATAAAAGTCGGCCAGGATACTACCCCACTCGAGTTCTTGACGTGTCGGTTCAGTCATCGCGTCAAATCTTACTGACGTTTCAAATAATATCGGTGTTAATTACAAAATTTCACAGGGTTACGTGATCGGATTCGGAGCAAAACAGGCGTAATCAGTATTTAGTTTCGAAGACGGACAGAGTGGGCAAATATTCCAGAAATTATTCAGCGGTAATTGCCTGAATGCTGAAAAGGGTGATACAAACTATCACGGTAAGGGCGGAACAGATGGTAGGACTAGATACTTTGTTGTATCACGAGCTACTACAGGAAGCTACCGAGGAATATTATATATAAGCGGTTGAGTGCGACGCATAGCCGGGGTCACGTGATAGAATATATGACATAAGCTGCATTTAGTACCGTGACACACTGTCCCTCTTTGTAAGCCATCCTCCCCCGCAGTCCCATGGTGGTCAAATACGGTGAGCTCAGCAATTAAGCTTGCTCACAAAACGCGGTACACTGCCATGCGCACAAAGCGCCCCGAAGATTTCGATCGCGCTCAGGACGCTGCTCGGGCACGCAACAAAACTATTCGGGAAGCGAAGACTGTCACTTTCCGCCGGGCAGTGCATGATGCCTCATCGACAGCTAACATCTGGGGCCTTGCCCGATGGGCCCGTGGAAAGCCTTGCGGTCACACTCCAGTTCCGTCCCTTCGCTCCAACGATACAACTCATAACACCTTTGAGGAGAAAACTAGCGCTTTCAGGCAGAGATTCTATCCCCCGACATCAGCTGAACTAGATGATATTCCGGATAAGGACAGACTCTTCCCTCGCTCGAACTTTGACCCCTGCCCGAACCCAGCTCCATCATTCCCTGTCACAGCCGAGGTCTAATTAGAAGACGTTCACCAGGCTCTGTTTTCCAAGAAAGCCTTCTCTTCCCCCGGTTGGGATGGTGTACCATATCAATTCCTCCGTGCTCTTGGGGATCCATTCGTCAAGTCTCTTCAGGCTATTGCTCAAGCGTGTTGGGACCTAGGCCACCCCAAATGTTTCAAGCGAGCAAGGACTGTCGTCGTCCGTAAGCCAGGGAAAGAGTCCTAC
The DNA here is from genome assembly GCA_028751805.1 of Podosphaera xanthii. Classification (NCBI taxonomy): domain Eukaryota; kingdom Fungi; phylum Ascomycota; class Leotiomycetes; order Helotiales; family Erysiphaceae; genus Podosphaera; species Podosphaera xanthii. The sequence continues at coordinate 1,953,199 of JAPWIX010000012.1, read as the reverse complement.
GAGGATCCAGGTGCCTGGAGGCCCATAGCGTTGCTCCCAACAATAGGAAAAATCGTCGAGACTATCACTACAAAGCGTCTATCGGAGCTTGCCGAGACTCATAAGCTTCTTCCTCCATCTGAAATGGGTGACCGGCCTAAGCGCTCTACAGATACAGCGCTAGACCTCCTCACAAGCCAAATTCATCAAGTAAGGGGGTCCAAGAAGCATGTGGCTTCCCTTCTCTCCTTAGACATTGCTGGGGCTTTCAACACTGTTGATCCTACACGACTTCTGCACATCCTCCGCAACTCCCGTATCCCACTCTGGTTAGTACGATGGATCTCTTCTTTCCTCTCCGACTGTTCTACCTCATTGGCCTTCTCCGGAAAAGAATCTGCGCCTTTTGATGTCCTTAGGGGTGTACCCCAGGGTTCCCCCCTTTCGCCCATTCTATTCCTCTTTTACAATGCTGAGCTGGTTCGAATCTGCGATCAGCTACGGCTCGGAATTTCGGGCGGTGCCTTTGCTGATGATCTCAACATCTTGACCTACTCCAAATCCACAGAGGAAAACTGTTAACGCTTGCAGTCAACGTTCCTACAATGTCAAATTTGGGCCAGGCGCCACGGCATGGTGTTCGCCCCAAAGAAATTTCTTCTTATGCACTTCACCCGATCTCGTAAAAAATTCAACCTCTCGGCACCCATAAAAATTGACGATAATGAGCTACAACCAGAAACTGAAGTAAAGATGCTTGGAGTGTTGCTTGATCCGAAACTTTCTTGGTCAGCCCATGCTCGATATGCCGTTGACCGAGCCCGATGCCAGTCTGCTGTATTCGGTCGCCTTGTTAAGTCTACCTGGGGTCCAACTTTCCTTTCCTCCCGGCAGCTATACACTGCTATAGTCAGGCCTAGTATGGCATACGCAGCTCCTATTTGGTTCCCGAAAGCAAAACCATCGACCCTTGCTACCAAACTTGAGAAGATTCAGTCAAAATGCCTACGCTCAATATCCGGTGCATTTAAGGCAGCCCCGATTCACCTATTGCATTCTGAAACATTTGTCCCACCCCTTGACCTACACCTTCAGCATCGCACGAGCAGCTTTCAAAATCGGCTGGCCATCAGTGACGTTCTTCAACATCGCGAACTGCTCTGCTCATGGATTAGACGACGCACCAAACAGAGGGCTCCCCGCTGTGTGCATGCCCCAAGCTCTCAGCTCCATTCGGAGTCAGATCTCTACGGCCACTGGGTTCGTCGATGGGAAGCGAAGCAATCCGGGACTGTATCGAATCGGTGGGATGCGGTTGTGTGCCCACCCGACGAGAGGGTCTTCACCCTCCACAAGCACCTTCGCAAGGCAGAGAGCTCAGCTTTGATTCAATTCCGGACGGGTCGTAACGGCTTAAGAATGTTTTTGAAGAGCTCGAGGGTTGTAGGGGTCGAGGATGACACTTGTTCTTGTAGGCTTGGTAGGGAAAACGCGCGACATGTTTTGCTAGACTGCCCGATGGAGGAACACCGACGGGGAAACCTACTAAGGCTTTTGGATGAGGATGTCCCTCCGAACGTCGCTCTACTTCGGCTCCTCTCTGACCCCCGCCTTGTTCCGCACACCTCTCAATTGATTGTGGGTCTGCAGAGACTTGCTCAGTTTCGGAAAGCGGACCTTCTTCTGGAGGTAAACGCGGCGTAGGGGTTTCATTCGTGTGGGGAGCAACTTTTCGTATACAATTTTTTGAGGCTGAGGCAGTGCTATCAACAACATCCCGTTCAATATTTTTTTTCATTTCATATTCTTGATACTCTGATTTTAGGCCCTTCGACTGTATGAGCCAGGTTTTTCTCCCTGTGAAAGGTTTTCCTGGGACGACGCACTGATGCACTGCATAGCTCTATATAGCTAACTAGTGTAAGAATCTAATAATAATTAATGTTCCGTAGCTGTCAGTATATGTTAAACTATGGTGCTAATAGTTTTAACGTCTTTCTGGTCCTGTTAATAATGCTGGAATCCTGTTCTCTGTTGAAAAGACTTTTGGCCATCTTGTTTCGTTGTTACTCTGTTCTATAGTATATTATTTTACCAATCACTGTCAGGATCGTGATAATTCAGATCGGGGGGTAATGTTGGCTCTCGGTCAATATTAAGGCTGTTGCTCTCTACTTTTTCTCGATCACCTGATTACCGATTTCAACCAGTTTAATGGTATTTTCTAGTTACCATGATTGTTAGTCAGATTTTATTAGTATAAGTGTCCCAGCTTTGCTGACAGAAATGCTAGCACTTTTCGCGGACACAGCATTTAGTATTTTTATTTCGTTAGATATCCTATACTAGACACTTGTGTTGTAGAATTAAATTTTATTTATTCTGATCGTTTTATTTGTGTCGCTGCCAGTGTTTTCTATCCTTTTTTTGCAATCACCTTGTGTGTTTGTCATGCTGTTTTTGTTACGCTCATCTGCAATTTATCTATTGTTAAATATTTATTGATATCAGGAATACCTGTCTACTGTCAATGTCGGCACATTCATTATATTTTTTCGTATTGCTGATAGTATTTTCGAGTACATGTTGTTCTGTTACAATTATCCTGACCCTTGTTTTCGATGCTTTTACACCTTCATAGATCGCTACTATAAAATATTATGACACAACATGGTTTCTTAAAAAGAGCTTGAGTAGAAGATCAGTGTCGGTGATATTTGAATATTTGGATGTTGTGTCAATGACTGTGATAAAATTGCAGTGAGATTGTTTGTTATTAGAATCTAACTTATCAGGGATAAGATCAGGTACTTGGAAATGCATCAGGTAAGCAAACTGTTCCTTTCTATTATTTGCAACGAATTGAGATCTGGAAAGCAGAAATTTATGGTCTCCCTTCATACTTGCCGAACCCACACAATGACTAGAGAATGTCGCTGCCAATTATGGCGAGCAGCACTTGAGCCAGAGTTAAGTGTTTGAAGGCCTGTAAAACAGCATGGGCTTCTCATATCGATGTTTCAGGAATATCAGCATGTGTTTCCTGGCTTTTTTTACTTGTTACATAAATCTACTGATTTTTATTTGTATTTAATCGTTTCATCTCATGTACTTATAATTATCGTTGCAATGTTTCAGTGATATCAATGACAGCTTCATGCTTGGCAATTTCTCGAAACAATGGGTTCAGACATTTAGTAAATGTCGCATTCTGATACAAGTGACCACGGATCAGGGAGAATTTTCTAGGGCAAATATAGGACTGTTATAATAGACCGAAGGGGAAATTGGAACTGAGGACAATTACAAGATATTTCTTATTCAAGACTCTTCAACTACAGAGCTCACTCTTCTGCCAGATCATACCTAGCATAAATCTTTTCTTGCGTGATTCTTATTACAGAGTCTCTTCTTGCTGTATCATACACAGTCTCTTTTTTTCCCCTGCGATCACCGTCAACAATCAGTTTTTATAACTGTATCATACATAGAATCATTTACCATGATTATCTTTCCATAGCCACATAAGGCCGGCATGCCGACAACTGTTCATGTTCACTATACACCAGTTGAATTTCATCGTTTGTACTATTAATTTTATAATCATCGATTTCTATATTCCTTGCTAAAACATGAATAATACGATCTTTCAAATTCTTTGTGGCCTCAAAAATATAAGGATTATTAAAAGCCAGTTCCACGCGTGATTTATACGTCGATCTATTACGGAATCAGACACCTGAGCTCAGTGTTTGTTTTAAGATTAGCCAATGGATTTCTTGATTTAGTATTTCAAAGTATACATGCATTATTTCGAGCTTTGAAGTTGACTTTTTAGTAAGACAAGCTGTTGCAGTAAAGAAACTGGTACTGTTACGGTTCGACTGAGTTGTAACTGAGGGTACATAAGAGATAATGAAGGCGACAACATTATCTCTACATTTTTTACTGATGACGTAAGGAAAGATATCATAGATGACTCGTGTCAGGGAATGATAAAGATGTGTCTTGCCAATTTAGAGAATAGATGACGTCCAAGTTAAAATGAGCCAACATGTATTAGAAAGATTGTTCGGTAGTGAGGGACAGGTCGCAGACGGAAAGGGGTGAAAATAATCTTCGTTAGTGGCAGTATTTCCATTCTTTCTCAGAAACTTCGTTACATTGCATATCTTTGCAGTGACTCTAGTTCCATCACACTTAAATAAAACCGAGCATGAAGCTCCTAAAAGGAGTTTAAAGACTTAGCTCATTATATTTGATTAGAAGGGCCAGATAATTGTTTATGTGTTACCAGACACATTTGATGTTGAGCAGGTCTTTTTCTGATAGCTGTTCTGGCGCAAATAGATACTTTGAGGTGATAATATTTCTACGATAAGAGCGCTTTGCAAAAATTATGTGCAAAAACTTTGCGAAATTTCCGACGTAATGGCACAAATGTCATACATGTGTTACACTTCTCATCATGCCAAAAATTCATCATCACTTTCACTGTTTTCTATTAAAGCTGGTTTTACCTTTGGAGAAAAGACTGGCTCGCGTTGATCTGCTTGGCGGTTGGAATCAAGCCCTAAGTTAAATTCTTCTACTACTTTGTTTGTCTCTTCATCATTCACTTTGATGGCTGAAAAATCATTACTTTCTTGCATTTCTGGGGGAGTTGAAGGCAAATCTTGTCTGTCTTCTTGTCTCCAGCCATAATTTTCGTCATCTTCTTCGCTATCAGAAGTCTGTGTGTTGATCGATAGAAACTTGCGTTTATGGGGCAAGGAGAGAGAAGTAATTGAGGTGGAGTAAGATGAAACCGAGCCTGAAGAACACGAACAACTTGAAAGGTTGTGAGGAGCTATTCCGGACTAAGTGAGAAATCAGTCAATGCGTGATTGTTGAGTATGAGAGTTTTTACCTCGCTTATTTTAAACCCTACGAGCATTCCCGACCCCTCTGGTATGTAGGTTCCCTCAGCCTTGTCCACTTTGACTATCCTCATATCAATCCCTAGGCCACCGAGCTCATCTGTCGAAGACCAGTCCCGAAATAAAGCTATACGGCATCGAAGCCCCTGCTCCCAAGCGGTAGTGTTGATAGCCGGAACCAGTATAGCACCATGTTCATCGCTGACTTTAGTGACGCAATGCTGAGCAATAAAAATTGCGATGTTGCGCGTGGTGGCAATTTTTTGTAGATTAGATATTAAGCACTGTAAAGTTGGAAATTTGCGGGCATAAGCATTTGGGCCTAACTTTGTATCAGTTAAAGCTTATCGACACATTTTTACGGCTTACTTAGTTTACTCTGCGAAGGCAAATGATCTGTATCGCGTGGAAAAGCGGCGGTAGTAAGGGCAGATAGTGAGTCGATCACAAGTAAACCGGTATTTGGAGATGGGTGGCTTGTCATGAAATAGGAAATTAATGCGATCAGATGGGCCAGAGAAGGTGTTGAGAAATGATTAAATCTAGAAAGTAGACCCTGAAGTGAAGCTTGGGAGGATGTTTGACTTGTATTTGAAGGCTTGAATGAAGTCAATATCTGGAGGAGACGAGGGCCAGGTATTTTCTGAGATGCATCTGTTTGGCAGTCAGCATTTGGGCTCTGAGTACTAAATTACATATGACTACATTGTTATGTGCAATGAGATTTTGCACTGAAACTAAACTGACCTACCCAAACGACTTCTTCGCCCTGATGGAGCACACTCGCTGCTAGTTGCATTCTGAAATGAGTGATTAATATTTAACGTGCCCAAGACATGAATTCTTCTCACGCGAAAGCGGTCTTGCCAACGCCAGGAGGCCCATAAATGTCAGTGACCTGCCCTCTTGAGATGCCACCATATAAATCCCCATCAGTCGATACTCTATTCTGCAAGTACGCATCCAATGTCCGGATCCCCGTCGATATGCATCTTGTAGGGGAGCAATTCAAGTCTTCCAATGCTTGTGCCGCCGACACAGGCGGCATCCGATCTAATTGAATTAAGTCTAAGTAGAGATGTGGACTGAACGTGTTGACTCACGAATAGATTGGGGGGAGAAATTTGATATCCTTGAGCCATGATTAGAATTGCTACTCATTTGGCTTTTTACAAGTGTTAAGTTAGTGCTTGTTGTTATTGATAATAAGAACTGTGACGGTCTTGTCTGCTTTACCTTCCTTAATTTTTGTACATACCGTTAACAATACTTGTGAACAAACACGAAACTTATTATCAATGATCACATAACACTATAATTTGGAGTGTCTCAATTAATACAGTCGTCCTTCTCTAACTCGATAGTGGGTCCCGGTATAAGTGTTGAAAATATTCATTGAAATTCTACCATTTACATTTGCAATACTTACCCCTGCACCCAAAATGACCTGTAAGGGTAAGTGTTGCAAAGATAAAAGTCCAAGTTACATTAAATATTTTCAACACTTATGCCGGGACCCACTATCGAGTTAGAGAGGGACGACTATACATGGAAATCACGAAATAAAAATAAGATACGCGCATATACGTAAATCAGGTATAATTATTCAAATCCTCGCCCCTTCTAGCGTCTTCGAAAACCCCTTTTTTATTTAAATCATATTCTATTCGGCCATTTAGCTATGACAAGAGATTTTAATACATTTAAAAAAATTGATCTTCCTAACACCCTTAAATCCCCTTGGCACCAGTTTAAAAGCTCATAACTTGGGGTTGGAAAACCCCTCTATATACATGTTTCATATTTCTCATCTGAATCGTTCGGGCTCGATAAACCACCTCTACCTTTGTGAAACCTTCATCAATATTTATCGACTCCTGTACTAAGTACAAACAGAGGTCTGTTTGTCAACACAAACTTCCTATAACCGAACTCCTTCAACGAGTTAACGATTTACATCCAAAAAAATGAAGCGCGTGGCCTGAATTGTGGAACTTCTTCAAACAAAAAATGAATTGCCGTCAATTGAAATATTGGTTATGAACAAGTCTTAAGGACATACCGCTAGGTGTAGGATGGTTATAACATTGATTACAATTGTGGTTGACTTAGTGACGATGGAAGTCTTGAGTGTACCCAAATAGTTCAAGATACAGTAGCTTACAAAAGTGGTCGAATAAATCACCAAATCTAATACAATTGACCATAACTTTATAACATGATCTTGAAATTAAAATATTATAATAATATATGAAAATTTGATTACTTTACTGCCGCTGAGACAATTTTGAAGCAAAGAAAAGAGAATTGTTTATTGTATTGTGGTCTTGGCGTTCTCTATTACTCGACCAGTTTTGGAAGCATCATTTTAATACTTAGTATGACCCCCTCTAGCCTTTAGTAGTAGTTTTGTTTATTCGTGCTATGTAGAGTCCAAGACAATTATAACCCTAGGGCTCCTCTGTGACCCAGGCCACACCTTTTACAGTGCTCCTATCCCCTTTAACCTCGAACCTAAGATCATTGATACATTGACCCAAGACGGGTAGCCATTTGGCTCAGTAATTACCCGTAGAATTCAACCACCTTTTCTACGGAACCTTCTGATCAAAAAAATTGAAAAAGAGCAGCCATGGAAACCGGTACGCGGGAAAAAGTCTCGAAAAACCTGCAACTCCAGCCAGGCGAGGCCTAGACACCGGAGCCACACGAGGTGCGTATTCCCATCTGAATCTCCCTAATATCCCATAGTCTAGATATCCTCCTTATACCGACACCACCAGCGCTCAGGTAGCGGTGCTCTTTCCTCGAGAGACAGTATAATGCCAGAATATCTGTAAACAGTGAGAATTCATCTTGGTAAAAAGGGCCAACTTCGTCTGATCCATCACCACCATAACGAGAGCTGGGTACGCCCCGGAAACTCGTTTGGATGACTTTTCCTCCGTGACCAAGTAATGCGTGTTTCTGTTGGCTCTGAAGATAAACTCCAGGTTCGTAGGGGACACCACGTACAGGTAGAAACGCCGTCTTCGTCCCCCCTCTAGCCTTTAATGTAGAAGTTTAGAGTTGCACTTGGGATTATCTTAGAGCTTATTAGACTCGATGAGATCACAGATGAATATAAAAGGCACAATGAGGAGGCTGTAGAATGTTAGCGTGAGAGTTGTTCATTACTCTCACGCCTACAACTAAAGCGTTTTGGGTCGGATGGTGCAGTGGTACACTATCCGGGCCGTTCTTCCAAGTAGAGTCTGGGTAGCTTGGACACATGCCCCACTTGAGACAGGAGAAAGCTGGTTCGAATCCAGCAAGACCCTCACACCACTTCTCTCGCGGTGATACTGTATTCGTAGAATGACGAAAGCATGCTTAGATAGCCACAGGTTTTTCTCGCTTTTCCCTGTGGTGGGTATTCACGGAAGAGGGTACATGTCGTAAGGCGTTATTCTCGTAGTGGTATCTGCAAATGAAATCTGAGTATGAGTGTTCCAAACGTCAAACAGAGTTATTCTGCGTCACATACATATCTTCCGTAATCATTCGCGTCATAGCCTCAGGCTGCATACGCAAAAAAAAACTAAAGCGCTTTATTTATACATGAAAATTCCAACTAAAAGCAATTGGTGATTGTGAGTCAATACGGACTAGCGTATGACCAACCATAATGGTCTTAGCGCAGAATGTCAAACGGAGCAGCCTCGGCTCTACAAGGTTGCACTCCTTGCAGATCTTTTCCAATATGTAGAATTCATTTCAACATTTATTACAGCTGCAACACGCTACGGCATACTCTCAACTACAGTCTGACATAAAATTGAATCTAAGTTTTGCCAAATTTCCCTAAGTCTTTCCCACAATTCATGTATACCTTTCGGTGGCTCTGGATACTCACCGAGTCGACACTTGAGCCGACCCCAAAGATGCTCAATCGGGTTCATATCCGGCGATTGAGAGGGCCAATTCATTGTCTTGAGATTTTTAGAAGCTATCCAGCTTTTTGTGTTCTATGATGTGTGCTTTGGGTCGTTATCTTGCTGGAAGATTAGCTCAGTTGCAGATACCGAGTCGGGCTCTCTGGTAATTCTATCCATAGTAGGTACTAGAAAATTATGCAAGATTTCCAAATACTGTTTAGAATCCATTCGTCCAACTATACGGCCCATTCCACCTATACCATACCATGACATACACCCTCATATTATTAGATTGCCCCCACCAAACTTCAGGGTCTCTTCGATCGCTTCTGGTTGCAAATTCTTTGGGCCTTTAACCCAAGAATATTTAATCCCATCGCTATTTAAGCCTGTTTATTTTGGTTTCGTCTGACCAAATCACCCTTTTCCAGTCTTCTTTCGTCCAATTTTCGTGGCATAAAGCCCAGTTCAAGCGAGCTCTCTGATGAGCTTTTGACAGCTTTAGTTTCTTCTTTTTTATCGCCTCCAGACCTTGCTCCCTTAAAGCCCGCCGGACAGTCTGAGCGGAAAATTTATCTTCTCTTTCTGAATTTACTAGTTTGGACGCTCCTACTGTCGTCTTAGCGCTTCCATTTACCATTAAACGGGCGATTTCTCGCTTGTCTCCAGCTGATAGTTTTTGTGGCCGTCCATTCTTTAATTTCGGTGCTTCCTTCACCATCATGTTTCGGTATTTTATAACAGTGGCATGACTGAGTCCTAACATTGCTGAAATTTCATTCGTTGATTTCCATTCATGGACTAATTTTGCAATGGATGTTATTTGGTCGGGAGATATCTTTTTCATATTTTTTAAAGAAAATATTACTTTGATAAAAATCCCAAGTAATCTCGTTCAGGGTAGAAGTATTTTCAAAATATAAGTATGAATCAATTGATTAAATAATTTTGATACTGGAGGCTGAATGATTCCTATAAATACAATTAATCTGACTTTTGTGTTTCCTTTTTACACGATGGTTGGAGTTCTTTTACGCCTTAGTTCAAACTCTATCTTTTCCAATCGATTGAATTCCATTGAGATTCAAATTACGCTACAGATGCACTTATTACCTCACCGATCGATTCGATTGTATTTCAAATAACGCTACTTCTGTAGCTTTTACCTAATTGACAGGTCGTATCTTCACCATTCATCTATATATTAGCTCAGAAATCGGTTGATTCATTTTCCATGGTTGTTTAAAGGTACAGATAATAAGAAATTACAGAATGCAAGAAGAAATATCTTGTGGATTGGATGGCTAGTTGGGAAAAGATCTTTGATTTCTTGTATCAAAATGATGCTTCCAAAACTGGTCGAGTAATTGGGAACGCCAAGACCACTATAGAATAAACAATTCTCTTTTTTTTTGCTTCAAAATTGTCTCAGCGATAGTAAAGTAATTAAATTATCATATAATGCTGTAATGTTTTCATTTCGAGATCATGTTGTAAAGTTATGGTCAATTATATTAGATTTAGTGATTTATTCGACAACTTTTGCAAGCTACTGTATATGTATAAAGTTAAAGCTACCGTATAAACAGGTAATACTATGGCTATTTATACACAGATGTGCTGACGTCCCTATTATGATGGTTTATTCTACAACCTTCTTTACATTACTACACATTAAATTAAAAATTAAATCATTCAATTAACCTATTTCGGCGCCTTACGGCCCACGTAGTTATTTACGGAAGATACGTATTATTATTATCCGAGGAACGAGGATTTCTTACTTACGGAACTTTTAGCGTGAAACTAGTGAACTCTAAAAATGATTGGCTGTGAACCCCTGGAACAAAAAGGCCGGTGGGTCCGCTTAGTAAGCGACCCCTTTATTCTTCTTCAACATCACACAGCACCAAGCGCTTCGACCCACGACCCACGAACATGAGCAAGTTATGTAAACGGTGCGAAGTCGAACGTGATCTTTCTGAATTCGACCAGTTCAAAACTGGAAAATTCATGATTGGCTGAAAATCAAGCTCACGTGTTCCTCGGATATATACTTGGAGCTCCGCTCCGCCGAGATGACATTTTTTGTTATAGAACGACTCATTTTGACGTTTGGAAAACTCATACTCAGATTTTATTTGCAGATACCACTATGAAAATAACGCTTTACGACATGTATCCTCTTCTGTGAATACCCACCACAGGAAAATGCAAGAAAAACCTATAGTTATCTGAGCATGCTTTTATCATTCTACCAAGACAATATAACCGCGAGTGAAGTGGTGTGCGGGTCTTGCTGGATACGAACCAGCTTTCTACTGTCTTAAGTGGGGCATGTGTCCAAGCTACTCAGATTCTACTTGGGAGATCGTCCTGAACGGCGTACCACTGCGCCATCCGACCCCATTAGTACACATTACCATCTAGAGCAAAGTGGGGTATTAAATGTAGTGATATAGTCCATTCAGAGAAGCTGCTAGAATCATCTAGCTATTGGGGAAGTAGCTTAGTAAGGATGAGTAATAATTATCTTGGTTAATTATACTCCTTAACAGTGCATAAGACACTATGCTGTTTTGGGTAAGAATAGCAGTGCAGTCATGTTACTATTCTATTTACGACATCGTCTGATAGAAAAATAAATGATAACGATAATAATGCAATTAGTACCTAATTCTTGAGAGGATTTAGCTGATCTAAGCTGTTTCGGTGCTGGTGTTCCAACAAGCAAATGTTATTTAGTTCTTCGACATTAGGAATTAATTTTCTTAGTAGATGTTATCTGATATTGACGTTTGTGCCCGCTAATGACTAGTCAGTGTTTTTGCGCCAGGTAAAAAGTTTAGTTGTATTTCTGTTAACAGTATTAAACGGTGACTTAATGGTACTCATCAGACTTTGTTGTAGTGTACGTACTGTGCTTTCTCATGAGCACAGTTTTATATAGTGTATAATGCAGAAGAAATTTGCATGTCCAATTTTTTGCGTCCGACCAAGTATACTATATTTTTGATGTTTCATCCATGGATGCTTTAGAAATAGAAGACATGAGCCAAATAAGTTGAACAAATCCAGTTATGTGAACTGGCGTACTAGTTACCTCGAGTGACGTTAATGATGAAGGAAAAATAAATTAGAAGTGGATGGCGATGTACGGATTATCCAGGCACGATCATTTCTGTAACTAAATGTGGTTGGAAAACTGACTGATAAAGTAAGTGAGAAAGAATTTAAAAGAATCAGAAGAAATCTTTCTTTTAGAAATCAAAGAGATTGCGTGAGTGTGACTTTCTTCTCTTATATTAGTTTTCATTCATACATGTACATACATGTACATGTAAGTTCACAGAATTTTACGGCATAAGGTTAGGAAAGGTTTTTTCAAAGAGCTTTCCGTATCTCCTTATCTCTAATGCTGCGCCTCCGGCAAATTTCTTAGAAATAGCATTAAAATTCCAGTGGTGGTGACTCACCCGAAATATGCTTGTCCAGCATATTAGGAAATATTCCGGGAAAAAGTAATTGCTGATTTAAAATTTTCTAAGTTCACGGATTTCGGGTGCTAGGAAAATCCATCTCAAATCATCTTATACATGTTGGCCAGCATCATCTTCTGCCCGTGGGTCAGGATACTGCGTTCCTTGGTTTGCAGTGCTCAGTCTTGCACATAAGCCGAGCAATACTACAGTTTCAGTTGCTGCATAATGATTCAAAGCATCAAGCAGTATTTGTAAGTTGGTACTAAAATTCACTTCATACTTCTTTATAATCTCATGCATTTTCTCCAGTCGCGCTTCTTGAGTTAAAGAATTCGTCGAATCGTCGAGCTTTTTATCTGCTTGAAAGCGAGTCCATTGCTGTTTATTCATGCGCAGTGGCTTTCCGCTACCAGATAAATCAGGGTCTGTTCTTTCCAACTCTCGAGAAAGCCAGCCTGTATATGTTGCAAAAAAGGTGCAGGTTTGCATTAACTTCGAATGAATCTGATAATCTGTAAATAGCTAAGGCATCCACATATATTAGGTCGACTTACCCTTAGTAATCGGCTGTTTGTTAGCATGCATTCTTTCAAGCAGGTATCCAAGAAATCGACGTGATCTTGCATAAGCTCATCCACAGTACGCACAGACGAAGCTCCGCCTTTACTGTCTTCTTTTACATTTAATCTAGTCATTAGTGATTGCCAGTTAGGTTCAATTACCTCAGCGGTGCAAAAGTATAAAAGTTGTTGAACAAAAACGAGCATTCTAGCGCGAAGAGTAAAGACGCGTCTTTTCCAAACCTCGATCCGTAAATTTGTGCTCTGGTGAGACCAGCTTGCAGATCTATTATGGGTTTGCCAGCATGAGACTAATTGTTGCTCTAGATAGCGCAGTGATAGCAAGTAACGGAATAAGGCTTGGTATCTCCATACAGTTTTCCTACTGATAACCAGTGATACAGGGAACGGAACTAGATAATCAAGCTGTAATGATGTGAAGCCCACTGCATTTTTATTATTCTCACTACTTTGCTGAGTGGTTTGCGCTTGTAACGACTCTCCTTGTTCGATTCCAGAAATATTGACTACACGAGTCAGAGAGTTAGTCAGGCTTATTTCGTTCATTTCAACCTTAATATCCTCCTTAAAAGGATCTTGGGCGGCTACACTGCCAGGCTGTCTGAGAACTAGATCAAGTAGTGATTGTAATTTGCTTGTGTTAACATTTTTTACCGGCTTTCGAAGTTCTGAAGTTCCAAGTTCCAGGAAATAAGAAAAGAAATCAGACCGATCTAAAAAGTAATAATGCTTTAAAGAACGGAGCCGGGCGGGTAGAGCGTGCGTTGTAAGTAAGAGATTAAGTAGAGACTCATTCGCGTGAGCATAAGCACTGTTAACGTTATCCAAGAATCTATTGTCGTCAAACGACCTGGGAAAATCCGATACATCTTTGCTCACATCAACCCCTCCACATTCTCTTACAACGTTTAGGTATTTTCCGGCCAATAATACTTTATCTTTCATACCCTCTAACTGGGGAGGTACTTCATTATCTCTTATGGTATACCTCCTCTCCCAATACTCGTCGGTATAGTCTTGTTCAAGTCGTTCACGCTTTATGCTCTTTTGCTCCCTAACAAGGAATTCTGAGTGGGGATCTTTAATACTTCCATGATGTAACCATTCGTTTAACATCATCATATATGGACGACTTGCTTCTCGTAGAAGTGAAGTTAACAGAGATCGTGCAGCAGGATCTCCAGACATGACTTCCAGCCGTTTGGTAACGAGACCCAGTACACTACCACCCTTACAAATTTTTTTCCCCGGTATGTTTCCAAGACCCAAATCTCCACTTTCTCGCAAGCTTTCAAGGATATTCTCAACGTCATCAACACCGTCATCAGAGTCCTCGTCTTCTCCCAACAAATAATTTCGTTTTAAAATTTCGTGAGCCAATGAGTAGAGTTGAAACATCATGTGACTCGTAGGTAGAGTGTGCAGGTTCAGGACTTGGAGTGTGAAAGAAGAATTTGTTAAAAATTGAGTCTCCAATTGTGCAATTAGAATTAAGTAATCATGTAAAAGTTTGCGTATGGCGGCACATATTGCATGACTAACACTTCCAAATTCCTCCCGACTTTGAACTTCAACAAATGCTTCAACTGCGCAGTAGTGAGTCGCCATTTTGAGCATGGTCTCGGATAAATCCTGTAAACTAGGATCGAGTCCAGGCAGTATCTTGTATCTAGGTCCAGTAAGTCGATCTTTTTCATTGTTGGGATCGTAATCTTTTGCGAATCGAATGTATTGACCCTCGTATCCCATAAAAATAAACAATAGATCCTCTAGGATAACTGCTTCTTGAGCTTCCAAAGAGAGCTCATGAAGTGGTTGTGGTTGCAAACTGAATGGAGAGCTGGAAGCTAGAGGAGGCCTTGTTACTCTCGGAGCTAAGGGAGCAGAAGTATGCGGCACCAAGAAAACTTCAGGATTCCAGGATATAGATGGTATGTCTGATCTGCTTTCTTTAGATTGAAATTCAGCCGGGACATTCTTACTCGACTCTGGGGCTCGTGAGCGCTCAGACTGTGCGGCATTGGCAGATTTCCTTTCGGGACTTCGTATCTTTGTAGTGAAAGTTTCCGTGGTGGTAACACGCACCCTTTCAATACGTTTCTCGTCTACAGTTCTATTGGTTTGGTGTGAGGTTGAGGGTAATCGTGTATGATGACTTGTTTGTACTGAAGGCTGTGGTGACTGAGCTTCGCGTCGATCCCCTCTCTCAGCCCTATTTTTTCCGTGTTGAGCCGGCGGTTGCTGAGCATGACTAGCATCTTTTGCTGGTCTCCAATCAGTTCTTTCGTTCCGAGATTGTCTTCTAGCGTGTGAGGAAGAAGACATAGGCTTCAATTTGGTGTTGGGCTCGGAATCAAGCGCGTGATGGACGAATACTTAAGCTATTTTCCTATCAGATACGTCAATGATTGGAAACGACGAGTAACCGAATTCATTATCGGTAATCAGCGCTAGGTTGTTCAGGGGATAAGTGAGACTTCTTACCTGCGGATTTTACATCGGAGTGGGTTGTAATCGCGTTGAACAATATGGATACTCTGTAGTGTATTCGTGATGCTAAACATTCATGATGCTAGAAGAGGATAACGGTGTTTATCCTAGCGCTAACCTCATGTGGTTGTGAGCCGTTAGAGGGAAGGTTTTTCTTGGAGAATAACTAGGATGTGATACTTCAAGCCTTTTCTATGTTCATGCCACAAAGCTAGTATATTTGTACATTGTTTTTGTACTTGTACTCCGAAGAGTCAATATTACACAGGTAGTTGTTACCATGTGTAGCCCCGGTTTACATATGTCGGCGGGCCATCTACATTTATCTTTTGTCAGCTTTTCACCTTACTTTGTAACTTGTATTGTATTCAGTAGATGAGGTATCGTGGGCTCGCAAAGACGAACTCTTCACCCTTGCGTAGTGCTTGCTGTTAACGCCCAGTGCTCGCACATCTGGGATAGCCAAGAAGAGTCGCAATCGGATCACAACCAACGTATACGCTGCATCTTCCTCTGTCAATGTTCACCGGATCATCAGTCGATCCAGTCTGAAGAGACCACTATTACCAATCCGCCGCCTTCCACCTCCCGAAGTCTTGAACTAAAGGCCCCAACAACAAATTCGTCGACCGAGCTATTACTATCTTCTGCATTGCTTCGGCGCGCCTCCCTCTACAAACTCACGATGCTACGAATACCCGTCAGAAGAAAGTCGGAGGGCACAAAGACGGAGAGGTTGCAATGGCTTTGGAAGGCCAGTTCACGGTGGGAGCCTATAAGAAAAGGAGGTGTCGTGAAGTTGGCAAGTCTAAGGGTCGAGATAGTTTCTCAGAGAGTGGAAGTCTGGTTGTGTCGGATTATCTGACTTTGGGAGTGCTGTGGGTGCCAGGGTTTTTCGGTTCGGTTAAGTGCTGCCACCACTTTGGAAACTAGCAACGTCTCCTATTAGGAACGAGGAATGCGACTTCGCTCGTGACAATGGTACTCGGCGCGAGTCACCGTATGGCTGAGAAGCTCTTTGTTGCGTGATCGTTCAAGCGGAGAGTAGAAGGGAGACGCAGGGGGATGAACCTTTAGGACTCTTGTGTCTGGAAATGCTAAACGAAAGGTACATCTAGATTACCAATAAAACTTACAAACACTAAATGCACCAGTGTATTAATTTTTAGTGGGTCTTGACAAACCCCTATCTACGACACTAACTGATACATGTACATATTAGAAGCATCTCCGTTGTAATGAAAATACTTCTACATGTAGCATCTAACGATGGATCAAAAACTAGAAGCTCACGTTTACATGTACTCGGAAAAATTATGTAAGACAACCTTAAGATATTGAGTCTATTGAAATTTCTGAAGCAGTTGCTCGACCGTATGATCTACTTGTTAAGGGTCAGGAGTGAAACGGACAACGCTCGTCAACAATACCACAAAGAAGTTAATATTTTTCTATGGAGATTTACTGTAGGAGTTAGGCTTCATTAAATACATCTTCTGTTCCCATTGGTGATCTCTGCGATAGCCTTCTATACTCTTGATGATCTGTCCTTCTCTTGTTCTGTGATCTGTCTTCGTCCCGTTGCGTGATCTGGCCTTGCTTCTATCAATAATCTGTCTTCTCACCTCTGATGACAGTTAGCCGAGGGTTTAAGTTCGAGGAGCAAATTCGGGTCCGATCACGTGCTTGGACTTATTAACCAAGGCTGGGCCTGAAAGATAGCCCAGCCAAACCTTATCGGGCACAGCCCGTAACACTACTATAAGCTCAGTTTACATACAGCTGCAAAACACTTAACTGTAGTGAAAATGATTCTGCTCTTCATTCTCAGTATTCCCAAAATTCTCTATTGTTTTGACTAGGTGGCAGGGCGGTTGATTATTTACATTTTTACTTGCGCCTCTTCAGTTAACTGATCTTACCGGTAGTGGTACATAAATAGATAGCACAGCCTTCCAACGAAGCAAACGTCTCTTTCTGAACTGTAAGGACGTCAATTCCGCTTGCAGTAAGATAACTTTCAAGTTGATGACTGCACAGTATTCCCATCTTCTGGTTATAGACTCAGGTACATGAAGGTATCATATAATTGGTATGAGTTGTCCGTCGTTTATTTGCAGCCTGAAACCTTTCTTTTTTCTGTCGGAGAAGGTGGAGCGACAGGGTCGTCAAACTGCGAACAAGTTTCTGAAACAATCTGTAATTAACGCCAGCTTTAAAGCTGACGAAAGCTTGACTGCTTGCTCAAGCTGATTCCGCCTAGAATCATTGGGCATAATGGTCGTAGAAAAGCCGCATTTTCTTCAGAAAATTCAGGATATCAGAACGACTATTAGATTCTGAATCTTTCAGGCGTCTTATCTGGAAGGAGAAAAATGGTATAGTATTAGATTAGGAATAATAAAATTGTGTGTCCTCTATACTAAGGAATTAACGGTATACTTTAACCATCGCTGAATACCATGTAAAACTAGTCAAGCCAAATGCTTGACTATCAAAAACAAACTCCGCTCTCCGAACTCCGTTTGTCCGACTAATTCATTTACCGAGTTCTGTTTACCTAGTTCCGTTTACCCAACGCTGTAACTGCAACGTGACATAGATCGACCAACAGTTATTTCAACAACGACCGATCTTCATCCATCCTTTCAGTCCAGCATGTGCCAATTCACCAGGCGAGGTCGTGCTCATTCCATAATGGCGTACTCTATTTTCCAGGCCACAACGCACAATTCCTTGTGTCTGGTGAACCACTGACCGTCGAGATAAATTACGAAATCCTTCCTTACACCATCCTTGGAACGCTCTGCTGGTCTTTGAAGCCGTAGGTGCGCGTTCAGATATTCTTCCGGGGTTGGTGCCTCAAGGATGGGGCGGAAAATGCTAAGGCTTGTTCCCTGACATAATTGGGTAGAGCTTTTCGAGACGCCTCGTCTTTGACATAACCATAAGCAGTGATTATCCAAGCCTCGACATCCATTTTCAAGTGCCATGAGCAAAAAATAGTCAGGACATCCGGAAACACCAAACCGATCGGATTGATACATGCCGGATCTCGGTCGTGAAATATAACATTGGGCTCTTGAATGTCATATTCTACCCACAGATCTCGGAGCACCCCCAATGCATAAATAAAGTTTAGCTGCCTTTCCCATTTCATGAGGCAATATGCAACTGTGCTGTCTTGCCGATTCGTGTCATAACAAATATTGTAAAGTGCGGTAGCCCATAAATATTCGTGCGGTAAGTTGTATCTAGTACTAGTACTTGATGATTTTCCTTGAGAATAGAAATGATCTCTTTGTGGGCAAAAAAACGATTTTATCGTATTGTTCTGAGGATCTCATTGGTAATCAAATAAGAAATCCTTCCCTAGGATTAAGATAGCGAGCTCTACCGGTGTCTTGTAGATTATTTCTTGCTGTCGAAGTCTAATGCCTTTAATGTAGATATCTTTTAAGGTAAACGAGATTTCAATATCAGAGTTTTCGGCAAATTTCTGGTATGCCAGTTTTCGCGCTCTTTTTGGATTTACAGGCTATCAAAAGCAGTTAGCTTTACTTGCATGTAGTATTGCAGACCTAAAATTGTTACTAAATAGTGCTAATTTTGTCTAATTAGTAACAATATTTAGGGTAGCGATACTACATGCAAGTAAAACTAATTGCCGGGACGGATGGTGCAGTGGTGCACTATTGAGGCCGTTCTCCCAAGTAGAGTATGGGCAGCTTGGACACATGCCACACTTTAGACAGGAGGAAACTAGTTCGTATCCAGCAAGACCCTTACACCACCACTCTCGCAGCGCTACCGAAGCCGCACTATGATAAAAGCATGCTGAGAAAACCATGAGGCTTTCTCGTCCACCACCTATGGTGGGTATTCACGGAAGAGTGTACATGTCGTAAGGCGTTATTTTCGTGGTGGTAAGTGCAAATGAAATCTGAGTATGAGTGTGCCAAACGTCAATATGAGTCGTTATAGAAAAAAAATAATATCTTCGGAAAAACCTACGCAGGCCTTAAGGCGCTGAATTAGGATAATTGAATCACTTAAAACTAATTGCCCCTGGCAGCCTGTATGCCTGATATTATGTTTTTTTTAGAAACAACTTAACTTTATCACTACGGATTCGGCGACGATGATTTGCAAGTCCTGAAGTATAAACAGCGCCGTGATTGTGATATGGTACCTTACCAAGTCCAAAGAACCGGGGGACAAAGACGGCGTTTCTACCTGTACGTGGTGATCTCTACGAGCCTGGAGTTCATCTTCAGAGCTAACAGAAACACGCATTACTCGGTCGCAGAGGAAAAGTCACCCAAATGAGTTTCTGGGGCGTATCCAGCTCCCGTTATGGTGGTGATGGATCAGACGAAGTTGGCCCTTTTTACCGAGATAAATTCTCACTATTTACAGATATTCTGGCATTATACTGTCTCTCGAGGAAAGAGCACCGCTACCTGAGCGCTGGTGGTGTCGGTATAAGGAGGATATCTGGACTATAGGATATTAGGGAGATTCAGATGGGGATACGCACCTCGTGTGGCTCTGGTGTCTAGGCCTCGCCTGGCTGGAGTTGCAGGTTTTTCGAGACTTTTTCCCGCGTACCGGTTTCCGTGGCTGCTCTTTTTCAATTTATTTTTGATCAGAAGGTTCCGTAGAAAAGGTGGTTGAATTCTACGGGTAATTACTGAGCCAAATGGCTACCCGTCTTGGGTCAATGTATCAATGATCTTAGGTTCGAGGTTAAAGGGGAAAGGAGCACTGTAGAAGGTGTGGCCTGGGTCAGAGAGGAGCCCTAGTGTTATAATTGTCTTGGACTCTGCATAGCACAAATAAACCTCCCAAAAAAGGGTCGGATGGAGCAGTGGTATAATGTCCAGGCTGTTCTCCCAAGTAGATTCTGGGTAGCTTGGACACATGCCCTACTTGAGATAGGAGGAAGCAGGTTTGAATCCAGCAAGACCTTCACACCATTTCTCTCGCGGTGATATTTTATTCGTAGGATGACGAAAGCATGCTCAGATAACTATAGGTTTTTCTCGCTTTTCCCTGTGGTGGGTATTCACGGAAGAGGGTGCATGTTGTAAGGCGTTATTTTCGTAGTGGTATCTGCAAATGAGATCTGAGTACGAGTGTTCCAACCGTCAAACTGAGTCATTCTGCGTCAAATACATATCTTCCGTAATCATGCGTGTCATAGCCTCGGGCTGCATACGCAGAAATGATTTAAAAAAAAAACAAAAAAAAGCCAAAAAAGATTAGTCATCTGTCCACGTTGTTTATCTGCACGTGATCCGAGTTTCCGTACTTAGCTTCTCTCTGTAACTCATTAAAATTATTCACACACTCACTCCTCATTTGCATACGAGATTCCACGTCTCGAAACAGTACATATCTCGGAACCTGACAGCTTACCATCGCGCGCACCATGATAAATCTTCCCCCTCCCCCGCCTTCCCTCCCTCCACCACCCCTACGTGCTTTTGCCCCAACGGGCAAAGAGGAGTCGTTGACAGAGATGCTGCTGTCAACCACCTCAGCCGCGGACACTAGAAACAATGAGGCCACACTCATGTTTCAACATATTGCAAGCGTCCTCGATGATGCGATCAGCGAAAGCAACACGCTACCCCAACATCTCAACAGATCCTTCCGCGAGTTCGTGGCTGACCTCAATTCTGTAGCCCGACGACACTTTGAATGCCACGTCAGAGGCTCATCCCGCCCTCCCAAGCCATACTCTATGGTGCAGAACACCAATCAGACGATAGAGCACCAAGTTATGAATACCAAAGTTCCTCAGAAAAAATCATATGCCACTATTGCGTCTGCTGCGTCTCCTGCAAGTACTGCAAATGCTGCGGCTCTTAAACAACGAAGTCAACCATTGGCTGCTCAAAGTTCCATTGCCAACCTTAAACACAATACAAACGCTATAAGCAAAGTACAACCAACAAAACAGGTCGAAGATAACCGTATTTTGGTCAGGGTCGCAGCCGGCCATCCTGTGTTGAGCATGTCTCCCTTCGCTATCATGCAGCAAATAAATACCTTTCTCGGCGAGAAGTGGATAAAAGAGGTACAACACATGGAAACTGGCTTTGCTATATGTCCATCGCACACAGCCGCCCAAGAAAATTTGTCAAGTCGCATGGATGACATCCAAACATTCTTGTCTTCCTCCGGAGAATGCAAAGTCGAGAAACCACGCGAACATGCTGCGTACAGACTTTCGGGCGTCCCCCGCTCCTATGCCGGGTACAATGTGTCCACAAACTTGTTAGAAATGGTAGAGATTACAGCGTCTATGCTAACCGAAGCTCTTACTGACCTGACAAACGTTGCCACTTTAAACGTAATCGAATCAAGGAGTACTCCTTCCTCTGATTTCTATCCCCTTAAAAGCTGGATAGTGCTCTACCCCAAGGGCTCAAATCTTTCTAAAGTACTCCCTCTCTTTGGCAAACGTGTCCCAGCGAAACTTCTGCCGCAAAGAATGAAAACCCCTTAATGTGGAAATTGTTTTGGTTGGCATAATCAACGGGCTTGTATCCGTCTTCCCCGCTGCCGAATCTGCGCCTCAACTCAACACACCGAAAGTGGTCATACTACTTGTGATCCGAAAGTGCCTCACGCATGCCCCCCAAAGTGTGCGAATTGCTACGGACCTCACCCAGCCGACTCATTGGAATGTCTCATCAGACCCAGCAAGAACAACACACTTCAATCTAAACAACAAATTTTCGCCATTAGACAGGCTGCAGCATCCGCAAGACTCCGTCTTAAGGCTGCACATTGTGAGTCGATTGGAAATAAGACAACTGCCCCAGCAATTGCTGCTGATGCAGATCTTGTGCTTAATCCGCTACAAACACACATTTCTTCTCCTGGCTCTTTGATTTTCCCAGCAGGGCCTGGTAGCTTCGTAGTCCTGGCCCAAGATAGCCTTCAAAATAGCTCCCTTAGGATGAATGAGTAGTACACCCAATTCGATTAATATTCTCTCAGTAAATGTTGGTCGTTGCTCTTCTGCGCACCAAATCGCTCTCCAAACTGCTTTCACAAATCACATTGATATCTTGCTGATCCAAGAACTGTATATATCCAGAAATACTGACAGGAGAATCACATGCAATCACCCTTCATTTGAATGCTTTACTCCAGTTGATGATTGGTCTACCCGACCTCGAGTACTAACTTACTCAAAAAAAAACAACAACTTAACCTACACACAAGAACGCCCCAACTCTACGATAGAGCTAGGAGCCGCTGACATTCTTTTCCTTTCAATCAAATTCCCTAGTTCCTCTCGTATATTAGTAATAAATGTCTACAACGCCCCCCCTGGAGCTACAAATCCAGGTGCTGGAGTATCCCGACTAACTACTATGGCTAACACCCATTTCCCTTCAAAAACCATCTTGGCCGGAGATTTAAATCTACACCATCCGATGTGGCACCCATCGTATTCAGGTTCCCCCTCAGCTCAATCTGAAAGTTTCATCAGCTGGCTCGAATTAAAAGAACTTTAGTTGATCTCCGAAATTGACAAACCCACCCACACTCGCGGAAATGTTCTCGACCTATGTTTTGGATCGAGCCAGTTAGTAGCAACAGGAATAACTGCAGAAGTCCAGCATGAGTTAGACGTTACATCAGACCACACGCCACTCCTGGTATCTGTCGCCTACCGTGCATGAGGGGCTGCACCTATGACCAAACTTCGCTTCGCCACAATTGACAAAGAGAAATTCTTAGTCCTACTCCGCATGCAATTAGAGGGAATGACCAATCTAACTGAAAAATCACCTGCGAGCTTAGACAAGAGAGCCAAAGATTTAACACAATCTCTTTTGGTTTCTTTCTCCGGATCAGCAAAATACTCGCTACCACATAATAGGGGACAACCCTGGTGGGATCAAAGCTGCAGAGAAGCAAGATTTAAATACCGTGAAAAGTTCCGAACGGGAACCGCCTCGCAAGCAGATAGGAGAGCATTCTGTAAAGTAACAAAAGTTGCAAAAGCAGCTTTCTATCAGAAAAGAGTCGACGAAGCCACCAATGCAAAGGATGTATTTGATATCACCAAGTGGCACAAGTCAAAGGGAATATTCCGCTCTCCCCCGCTTAAAGACCCGCTTGCGCCTGATTCCCCTCCAGAAGAATATCTGGAAGGTAAAATGAGGTTACTTATTCGGAACCTTTAAGTAATCAATCTGACATAGAAGATATATCATTAAGTACTCCCACCACAGCATACACCGCTCTCCCTTTCCCTGAGATTACTGCCCTTGAAGTCAGCAATGCTATATTAGGCGCGGGTAACACCACACCAGGAAAAGATCAAATCCCAACTGCAGTTTTACGCCTCGCCTGGCCACTCATTTCGACTCTGGTGCATGATCTATTTCAGACATCTCTAGATACTGGCCATCATCCCAAATGTTTCCGTACAGCGATTGTGGCAATAATTGCTAAGCCGAACAAAGTAGATATGTCTTCTCCCAGATCATATAGACCAATTGTCCTCCTTTCTGTCCTAGGAAAGGGACTTAAAAGACTTGTAGCCAAGCGGATGTCATGGATTGCTATTAAGCATAAAGTACTCGCCCGCCAGCAGTTCGGAGCACTCCCCCAGCGTTCCAGTGTAGACCTAACCACATGCTTCACCCACGATGTGGAAACAGCACTGGCTAAAGGTTTGACCGCGACATTGGCCACACTTAACATCAAGGGAGCGTTTGACGCTGTACTCCCAGGTAGGCTCGTAAAAAGAATGAGAGAACAAGCATGGCCAGCTCAACTATGCAATTGGATTGCTTCATTCGCAACCAACCGTGAAGTATGCATACGGCTAGATGGAAAAATCGGGAACCCCACCCAGATTTACTGCGGACTCCCTCAGGGCTCACCGGTCTCCCACATACTTTTCATGCTATACATCGCTCCTTTATTCAAACTGGACGGTCTTAAGAAAGCCTCTGGATACGCTGATGACGTCGCAGTGCTGGAAATATCACCGTCACTCCAAGAAAATGCAACTAAACCAGGAAATTCCATAAACCAAGCACTAGCCTAGGGCTATTCAGAAGGAGTAACCTTCGACCCTATGAAATCTGAGCTTCTTCATTTCACACGGAAACACAAGGATAAGAACTCGCGACCACAGGTAGAAACTACAAAATTCACTATCTCGGAGACTGCCCAAAAGCCTCATCTTAAATGGCTGGGAATAAACTTCGATAAAAAACTCACTTTCAAAAGTCATGTGCAAATCCAAACTTCCAAGGCTCTCAAGGTAGCTCATGCTCTCCGCTGTTTGGGTAACACAATCAGGGGGGTATCGCCACGGCTCTCGAGACAAGCAGCCTTTGCATGCGTCCTACCAATAGCACACTTCGGCGCCGAGACCTGGTGGCCAGGAAAATCTCGAATAAAAATGGGAAAAGTGGTCTGTAACAGGGTCGGCACACATATTCAACTGATAGAAAAAGTACATACAGCTGCTGCAAGAGCTGTTCTTCCAGTATACCGAACAACTCCCTCCGCTGCTCTCTTCCGTGAGTCTGGGCTTGACCCTACTGAGTTAGCTCTCAATAAAATATCGAGAAGAGCTGCTATACGCACTCGTCGGCTCGACCCCCTTCACCCCCTACGGTCTCGCGCACAAAAATCTCTAGCATCCCCTGCATTATCTCGTTTCGCGCGCTCATGCAGGAACATCCCGACATCAGAACAAGTTGACTCGTTAGTCAATCCACCATGGGAGAATATAGAGTCCAGACAACATTCTCACATTCGGTTTTGTGATCCATCTGTACCAAAGCATATGATAGCTGACACATTTCGTATTTTCCTGAGAACGCTTCCTAGAAGCGATTTTCTGGTATTTTCAGACGGCTCCAAACTTTCAGACAGTAGGAATGGGAGCGGTTTCGTCATTTACCAATTTGGAATAAAAGTGTGCTCAAGGTGTTTCCCGCTTGGTCAGCACAGAGAGTGTTTTTATGCAGAGGCATTTGCCGCACTTCAAGGAATCCGTACAGCCACTGCACTCTCTTCAGTTCGTTTTTCAAATGATATATGGGTATTTATAGACAACGAAGAAGTAGCTAGAAAACTACTCACTAGAACCCCTGTGTTGTCTGCCCAATCAATTTTCTTAGAGGCCATAGAAGTGGCTAAGGCTTGGAAGGCTCGGACACATCTCCCTCACACTCTCGCGGGTAATATAAACATACACTGGGTCCCAAGCCACGCCGGTATAGAGGGGAACGAGCTAGCTGATTCAGAGGCTAAGAAAGGCGCTTCACTGCCTAGTCCCGAGAATCAGGAATATTCATTTGCTACGCTAGAAAAATGGCAATCGACATTAAATAGACAGGAGAGAGATGATTGGTGGCGCAATCATTCTCCCCCTTCGTATCAGAAAATAGATATAAATGATGCTCCTGCCTTTCCGAAAGAGCTCCTTCTTAGCCGCAGACATCTAGGCCGAGTCATTGCCGCAAGAACTGGTCACGGCGACTATGCTACCTACCATACACGTTTCAAACATACCGAGGCTACTCTAGAATGCTCATGTGGACAGCGCAAAACGCCCATAAATTTTCTTTTCTGCAGAATTCTTCGCAGACGTAGTGGCCGCCCTGAAGGGCCCATTAATCAGCTTATACCAAACTTACTTGGCACGCCAAAAGGAGCAACGTCACTAAATCAATGGCTAGACCAATCTCGTTGCTTCGAGGATATATGTCCTCGTTAAGGGGTACTTTGTGTTTGTTGTTTGTTTGTTTATTTATTTCTTTTCTTTTCTTTTCTATCATTTACGATCGGGGCTCCTGGACGGAAAGATAGAGCGGGAGAGAGGGACTGGCCGATCACCAGTCGTGAGAAAGGGGAAGACTCATCAAATCTTTTGCTATATACATAGCTCATGTCTATCACTGTCTGCAGCTTCAGATAACGCGGTACACCTATGTAATATTAGACTGTAAAGTCCTAAATTCCGGGGCCTAGGCTCTGGCGTCCTATGTCCCACAAGGGATGGATAGCCATGTGCGTCTGGCACATGTCTAGAGCCTAGACGAAAAATAGAATCATCATCATCATCATTTTTAGAATTATTTATCCGCCCGCTTACACATTTACTGGTATTCAAAGTTTATCAGCATTATTCGCGCTCGCCATGACTAATCTTCCCCTTCCTCCACCATCCCTCCCCCCGCCACCCCTAAATTCCTTTGCCCGTAAGGCCAAAGAGGTCTCGCTGACAGAGATGCTACTGTCAACAACCTCAGCTGCAACCACCCGGAACCAAGAGGCAACACTCATGTTCCAACACATTGCTAGCGTCTTAGATGATGCTATTGACGATAATAATTCAATTCCCAATCACCTCCAAAAGCCATTTCGCGACTTCGTCACGGATCTTAGTTGCATAGCCCGACGACACTTCGAGTGTCATATTAGAGGCTCACCGCGCCCAACGGCGCCTTACTCTTCAGTCCCTAATTCTCATCCAAAAAATGTGGCACAGGCTACACTCGCCGCCACACCCGCCACCGCTAGTTCTCGTCAACCTAAATCATTTGCTGCTGTTACTGCGGCTTCAGCTCCTCCTCATGGACCGCAAAAACAGTCCCCGACAAATTAGTCACCCGCGGCACCAGGAAATTCCAAGACTAACGGCCGATCTGGTATAAAGAAAGCCCCTTAAGATAATCGTCTTCTAGTACGACTCGGCACCAGTCACCCTGGTCTTAGCATGTCACCCTACGCTTTGCAACAACAGCTGAACTTGTTTCTCAAAGAGAAACTTGTTCGCGAAGTACAGATGACCAAAACAGGCTTTGCTATCTGTCCCTTTAGCACAGAGGCCCAAGAGACTCTGTATGCCCGAATGAGCGAAATCGAATCCTCTTTGTCATCTCAGGGTCAATGCAAAGTTGAGAAGCCGGTACAGCATAATGCTTATAGATTATCTGGTGTTCCCCGTACTTATTCAAGTTACAATGGTACCTCAATGGAACTGGTAGAAATCACTGCAACGACTGTCGCAGAGGCGTTAACAGACTTAACCAACGTTTCCCCTATCAATGTTCTAGAGTCTCGAGGCTCATGTAACTCTGAATTCTTCCACCAACAAAGCTCTATTGTTCTTTACCCAAAAGGACTAGTTCTTTCCAAGCTGATACCTCTCTTTGGAGTGCGAGTTCCTACTAAGTTACTACCACAAAAATTTAAAACTCCCCAATGTGGAAGGTGTTTCGGCTGGCACAATGAACGATCATGTGCTCGTTTTCCTCGCTGTCGTTTATGTGGGTCAACTCAACACTTGGAGAGCGGCCATATCTCTTGTGACCCCTCAAAAGATCACTTCTGTCCACCAAAGTGCGCAAATTGTCACGGTCCCCATCCGGCTGACTCATTAGAATGTCTTATTCGGCCCCGAAAAGATAATTCACTACCATCTAAACAGCAAATGGCTCAAATTAGACAGGCTGCTGCAGCCGCTAGATTTCGCCTAAAGGCGGCTCATTGTGGTGCCATCGGGAGTCAAGCAACGGCTGGCTCATCTGCGATTAACATTGAGAAGCTAGCTCCTCCAAAGACCAAACCTACATCTCAAACCCTATTTAAGGAAACACCCATAATATCCGGGGGGAAATTCGCACCTCTTGCTTTAGATAGCCAACAGAGTAGCTCAATGGAAACAAACTAATGACTACTGAGACCACTTCTCTGAGAATACTTTCAGTCAATGTAGGGCGCAGCTCGTCTGCGCAACAAATCGCTCTTTCAACTGCTTTTCAAACGAATGCAGATATCTTGCTAGTACAAGAACCATACATCTTCAAAGAAATCTCAAGGAGAATTACATGCAAACACCCATCTTTCGAATGTTTCACTCCTATCGATAATTGGTCTACTAGACCTAGAGTTTTAACATATTCACGAATTAGTAACACACTGTCTTTCGTTCAAGAGCGTCCCTATTGTCAGGTAGAGAAAGGGGCCGAGGATGTCCTCATCCTAACCATCAAAGGTCCTAGTCTCCCTCCTACACAAGTTATAAATGTCTATAACGCTCCTCCTGGAGCTATAAATCCAGGCGCTGGGGTATCTTTCCTTGTTTCGATTCCAGAAAATCAGTTCCAACAAAATATAATCCTTGCAGGAGATTTCAACCTCCATCATCGGCTTTGGCACCCTTCCCATCGTTCCTCTCCTTCTACTCAATTAGACGCTCTCATTTCCTGGCTAGAGCCCAAGAATATCTCCTTTATATCTGAGATAGACAAGCCAACCCACAATCGTGGGAATGTCTTAGATCTTGCCTTTGCTTCCGCCTCGCTAATTACAGCAGGAATCGCTGCATCAGTCCAACGGGACCTTGATGTAACTTCAGATCATTACCCATTACTAATCGTTCTCTCCTACAAAGCACACAAGTCTTTCACTCATTCTCGACTTCGTTTTTCAACAGTCGACACAGCGACTTTCTATTCACTCCTTCAATCTCAACTGAACGGAACTTCCTTCCCCTCCGATGGATCTCCACCGAGTCTTGACAAGAGAGCTGAAGACCTAATTCAAATATTGCACAACTCATTTGCTGGATCAGCAAAAAGATCCTTACAGCACAACAGAGGCCAGCCATGGTGGAATCAAAACTGCAAGGAAGCAAGAAAACGATATCGAGAGGCCGCTCGCTCCACGGCTCCTTCACATGAAGAGAAAAAAGCATTCCGAAAGGCTGTAAAACAAGCCAAGGCCTCGTTCTTTCACAAAAAGCTGGATGAAGCCAGCAACGCTAAAGACGCATTTGATATAACCAGATGGCATAAGTCCAAGGGAAACTTTTGTTCTCTCCCACTCATTGATCCTCTCTCCCCAGACGCACCGCCTGCTCAAAGCCTCGAAGATAAAAGAGAAGTCTTAATAAAAAATCTCCTGCGTAATCAGTCTGAAGTGGCTGACATACCCTTAACAGCTCCGACAGTAGCGAGAGCTATGCTTCCTTTTCCCCAGCTAACTATGCATGAAGTTTCGAACGCCATTCTTGCAGCTGGGAACACATCTGCAGGAAAAGATGAAATACCTACTGCAGTTCTTCGTCTAGCATGGCCACAGATTTCAACCCTAGTATTAGACCTCTTTCAGGCATGTATTGATGCCGGCCACCACCCTAAATGTTTTCGCACCGCGATTATAGCAATAATTGGTGTATGAATAACGTTGTAACTAGAGAGAAGTATGCACGTGAACAGAATGGCGTACGTATGACGTCATGCACTAGGCGAGACATAATAAATAGCAAAGCGAGGACAGATAGAAATTGATAGATGATTGAACAGAACAGAACCATTGTGCACACTTACGACCTGGAAACCTACCAACACTGATCAGTGGTTGATTTCAACAACCACAGAACAGCAAGGTTCACCTCTAGAAGAGACAGAGCTACAAAAGAACGGGAAACATTTGCAGTACCTTCCTTGTAACAATTGTGCTAAGGGATATCAAAGTTCTCATATTGTGAATACATTCTAAGAAAACAGAAGATCTCCAAGGATTCCTAATTACACCAGTACCTAAATAGTGTAGTTTTGAATCTGCGTCTACCACGCGAACAATACGTTAACGGGAAACAGTCGCAGTACCGTCAGGCAACGTAAAAATCAACTTCAAACCACCACTACCTCTCACTCTCTCATACCTACTATTCGCATCGAAAATGATTTCACCACCAGTCACCACATATTCAATCAATAAGGAGGCATGGGGAACGCCTTTTAATCCAGATGACGAAAATCAACAAAAGGAGCCCATAGTCATCGGATACATAACGCTCATGATTATTAAATATGAAATGAGTAAATACACGGACATTTTGTTATGGAAAGATTTCAGGGAAGACTTTGAGGGATGGTCGCTAGAAAACTTCAAGCTCGGGAACCGAACAGTCTTAAAGAAGCTCCGAGATTATCTCATCACACATGGAGTTTGGATCAGAGCCCAAGCAGGCTCCACATCATACGCAAAGGTGCTGTACGAATGCCTAGAAAATGATGAACAGCACCAATGGACTGAAAAGGAAATCAATGATCACTTGAGTATCGAGGACAATTTGACTCATACTGGAACCCCAAATCAAAGTCTGACCAAAATTCAATCACGAAATATCCCCACAGATCACCTAGTCCAACGCAACAAAACGACATCAAGCTAGGCTTACCCACAATAAAGCAAGAATTTAAACCTCCCTCTTTAGATGATTCAAAATCAGACCCCGGAAAAAGTAGTAGCCAATTTCAAATTCCGCAGTTTGCTGATAATGATGTGAATAATCCAACTAAACTCCTCACGGATTTGATGAAAATTTATAGTCACGATCATAACAAGTCCGGAGGAGAAATGTACGACTTTCTTGACCTTAAACTCCAGGAGTTCTACGATTGTTTTTCCAAAATTGGTCTTACTGGAAGTTTTCATCTTGCATTTTCTATTATGCTCAAAGGTTGCGCAAGAAATTTTTATTACACAATGATCGCAGGAAGGCAATATACCTTTAAAACGATGATTTCCATGATGAAGCAGCATTTTGAAACCGAAGAAAACCGGCAGATGTATCTCTCTGAGGGGAGAACAACTACTTTGAAAAGAACTATCATGAAACATCCCGAGAAATCACGTATGGAATGCTTAGAACTAACAATTGATACATTACAAAAGGTTCAACAAGGTTTACCAGAAGAAAGCAGAAGCGAGAATATTCTCAGAGATCAACTCTTAAACGCCTGTCAAGGAGTTGAAGAATGTAATCTTTCTCTGTATAAACCAGCAAGTACTTTCGAAGGAGTTTGTGCCGAATTACGCTCAGCAATTGCAACATCAATGAGGTCCCAGGAAACTTCAACCTTCAACCTCCACACACAATTTGAAAACATGGACATCCAACAATATAATGATGCCCAATACTGGACAGATCGGAAATATGAAGGACGTAGCAAAAATTTTAGACAGCCAAATAGTCGTCCCGGTAGAGATTCTCGATGTCGTGACTCCTTGTACTTGGATCTGGAACTCTGGGACACTGACGATACCAGATAATGTCACGTAAGCTTTTGTAACAAATGACAAGTGTAGATGTGGATAACCTGACTTCTTGAATCCTGACTAGACTAGATGCGTAGAATAAATACAAGACTGAAAGCTGGAGAGCTTTCAACTAGAAGGCCTAACCACTATTTATACATGAGTCTACCTAGTACATTCCCTAGTACTGGTTACTAGAACCCCATCCCATCGAACGCCAGCGAATACTGTAGAACACCCAAAATACCGTCGATTGAAATAGAATTCCATAGAACTATGCAATGCCTGGAATTCAATCGTTGTTAATAACGATCAACAGGCAATTACCAACAATAATAACAATATTAAGTAACTAGGTCCTGACCCTGCGGCCCTGCGCTTCGCTCCGGGGCAGGGTTCCTCGCGTTGCTTCGGAAGTGAGACTTGAACTATGGCTGGTAATATATTTCAGATGGGATGTAGGCTGTGGATTTAGAGTCTATGAAGATAATTTCAGGTTGCAAGAATAGGTTTACAGGTGTTAGTTTCCTACGGGACACACGTTTGGAATTCAAGTTGGGCTAAAACAGCTGAAGAAGTTTAGCAATTAATCATTGTGAGCATGAGTATTATCCAATGAACAACGCAAGGGAATTGTTTGTCATTTGAGAATAAGGTAGTTAGCGTATCTGATATATTATAGATCTAACTTTAAAAGCAGCCTACGACCTCTGAATTCTGCGGGAATTCAACCACACAAACCATGGATACGGAAAGATAACTAAACACTACGCACTGTCGCGGCGGGACTACCAACTGCACTGCTGGGTGAATGCTATGCTGCAGATCCGAGATATAGCCTCTAAAACTCGTTAGAATTAGTTATCGGCCCATGATTTATCAACGTACCTTATGTAGATTATATGTTTGTCAAGAGAAAATATGAATCATACATATAGAGTATTATCTTTAGGGCGGTTTTCTTCGGGGTGGTGGATATGGACCTCAGTCTTATTTTTGTTAGATAGAATCCTCAGAGCACAATTTACAGACGTACCTGATGTCGGTTGTATTTCATCACGACAACCTAAATCAAACTGGGCATGGAGCTTCGAGAAGGAGTTCGGTGGGCGAGTCAGATCGGGGAGGCCTTCACAAATCACGTTAGGAAAAGATCTTAAAATGTTACGCGCTGATTATTGGTTAACTCACTGGATACGGAATTGACAGCTCTTATACTATCGGATATCAGTCAAGACTTGCTCGTAAACGACGTTCTGGGTACGGCCTCTGTTCTCAGTAGGTAACAGAACACTTAGGCCTTCGACGCGGGAAGTTCGCGAAACACCAACGTAGAGTTGACCATGGGTGAAAACTGGCGTCCGCAAATCCAGCCCTACGGTGTGGAACGATTGACCTTGTGATTTGCTGATGGTCATCGCAAAGCACAACCGGACCGGAAATTGCTTCCGCTTAAGCTTTATTCCCAAACTATGGTCGTCGGAAATTAACTCAATACGTTGAAGTACGCATTTTTGACCGTCCCTTTCGCCACCAAGAATTCTTGCCTCGATGCAGTGCCTCCTGAGATTGGTCACCACCATGCGGGTTCCATTGCAGAGCCCTTCAGCTGGTGCAAGGTTCCGAAGGACCATAATAGGTGCGCCAATCTTTAGAGATAACTGAGACGGCGGTAGCGAAGGGAGGTCAATATTCCGCAGAACTTCCGCAGGAAACTCGTCGAGACCCGTTTCGGCGACGTCGGCGTCCGTGACGTGGGTGTCGGTTGACTGGTACACCCGTGCTTGTCCTGGAAGTAGCCCCAAAATCATTCCGTTTAATTCCGTAACCGTTGTGTTCAAAGTTGAGAGTAAACACCGGCCACAAAATACAGTCGGATCCGTCCCGGCTCGCATCATCAAGTCTTGCGGATAAATACGATTAATCAGGCTGGAAACATCGGTTGGCTGATGTACGTATCTCGGAATTTCAACTTCGTGACGTTGTGATTCGGAGTACGGGATGTTCCCAACCCAATCCACAAATTCCGCGCCATGGACTCCCTCCCGGACTCTCATATTAACCCGTAATGAGAGCCGCTTCAACCGCTCCCAAACAAACGACTTCTGCAAGCATGCCGATACGATTGCAGCCCGAGACCCGTTTGTCACCACAGGAAGTATCTGTGCGAAGTCACCGCCGAGAATGACAGGGACCCCCCCCAAACAAAACATCTTCCGAGGAACCCCGCAGATCAACCAACAGCCGATGGACCACCTCAAAGCAGTACTTGTGCTGCATGGGCACCTCATCCCAGATGATCAAGTCGACTTTCCGGAGTAACGCAGCCAGCAAACTTTGCTTCTCGATGCCGCTTACAGAACCCTCGTTCAATTCCATCGGTATCTTGAACTGCGAATGTGATGTCCGTCCATCAGGGAGAAGCAGCGCCGCAATTCCCGTCGATGCCACACAGAGAACGGTCTTTCCTTGTCCACGGTAATAGTAGCAGATTGTTTTATAGAGAAACGTTTTCCCGGAGCCCCCCTGACCTTGCAGATAGAAATGTGCCGTCCGTGGATCCGTTAAGATCGCAGCGGTGATCTCCGTGAAGGCAACTTGCTGGTCGTCGTTGAATTGAGACCGCATATCTTCCGCTCGAGCACAAAGATCTTCCCTCTGCACTCTTGCTGAACACTCGACATGGCTTCGGCTCCAATCCCAAACGTTTTCCGGTAATCCGTATTCCGCGAGAGACAGCTGCTGATCTGCAAGTCCTGCCGCAAGCAGAAAAAGTCCGTAATCGTAATGAGGATCGATCAGGTCCAGCGGGTACCCCGAAACTTCACCGAGCTTGCGGGCAAGATCGTCGCAAAGGTGGTGCCTGTACCTCTCCCAAATAGCCAACGGATCAGCAATTTCTCTTTGACGAAGTCCAGTCAAGAAAAGCGTCCGAAGACCATTACCGGTCGCGAAAACCAATGCTTCATCGAAACACTGGAACCACTCTTGGTTGTTTTGAGCCAGACCGCGTGCAATGCATACCGCATGGTAAGACTCGTAGGTTACGCCCTCGAAGTTATAGAGCTCCGCAAAGGACTTGACGTTGCGGACGACCGTTAGTAACAGCCGCAGGTAGAACCTCTCACCTGCAACTGGACTGCAGTGATACATTCTCCCGATTCGGTTTTCTCCGCGCTTCCGGATGGTCCATTCCTTCAACTTCTGGTTCCAAACGCAGTGTGCCGGCATCTCTGAATAGAGCCAGTCTCCAACTGTTGGATGGTCCGTGTTAAACTTGAAGTAACCCATGAGCGTGGTGCGAGTAGATTCCATCTTCGCAGCCAGTTGTTCAGCTGTCAGATTGCCCGGGAAATATACCGTTTGCTGTCCCTGGAGATGAATCTGGAGATGTTGAACGGGCGGGAATTCTTTGTGAGTCGTGAACTCAAACAGTCGCCAGATTGCCTCCGGAGGACTCACGTACCGCGCTTGGAGGTACCGGGTGATTTCGTCATCCGTATTCGATATCGCTAAGGTCGTCCGATCAGCGCCTTTGTAAACGTACTTGTGAATGTACTTTACGGCGTGCACTGATCCACAAACCTCTACATTGATGTGCGATTGGTACTTATTGAGCAAATACGGATTGTACGGCACCACCCAGCGGTTATCGATGGTCACGGGCTGGCCATTTTTCTGCACTGTATACGTACCTTGATAAACTATTAGCCTGAATTCAATAAGCATTAAAAAAACATACCTGTATCACGACGCATGTATATGGGGTATCCATCTTCAGCGATGATCGTCTCGTTGGTGAACTCCTTCGGAAAGCGCTTTTGACATTTGACTGGACTACTTGGGGTTTTCCGGGTCATGCACGGACAATTTGGAAAGTCATTGCCACAGGGCCCATGCAGCATGTGAGCAAATACTAACTCCCGAAGCTTGCCCGATGGATCCGTAGCCTCATCCGGAACTTCGGCACAGACGATCTCGTTGACCTTAGCAGCGGTGAGATAACTCCTCGCATCTTTCAAAAACAGCAGGAGATGCAGATGAGGCAAGCCGCGCTCCTGGTACTCAATCGTGTACACGTGCCCTTGATGCGCACCAAAAACCCCTTTCCGAACGTCCTGCAGCAATTGCTTAACCTTAAGATGAAAGACGCGAGCAATGATATCCGGCCGATCGGTGGATTGTTGACCTTCTTTCAACTCTGCCTTGATTTCCGACCAATTCGGATTGGTCGTAAAAGTGATAAAGAGAGTTGGTCGTCCGAAAAAGCGCACAATCGCCATGGAGTCCTGGAACAACTGCTGCATGAACCGATCACCACCAACAAAGGAAGAAGGGAGAACACAGCGGCGACCAACATCACGTCCATTCACATCAGCCTGATCTTCCCGGATCAAAGCATCAGCAAGCCCGTTGTAAACTGACGCACGAATATTCGTCTGGTTATTCCGGAGCCAGTCGAGCCGAGTAGTTTCACAGGCAACATAGCTGTCGACGACGTATTGCTGGAATAGCCGACCTGCAAGAAACAGGAGAGAAACTTCACCGACTCGTTGGTGTAGCCGGAACCGGTAGAAAGGCTGTTGGGAGAGTCGTAACTGCTGCCGGTTGCGATGAACATTTAGAAGCGAAAGGCTCCAGTGCCACCCCGGCTCACCGTACGGAAACAAAAGAACATAGTGCAACGGCATATATGCAGGGTTAGTTACGGGCACTCGATGCAATTGTCGACCGTCCCGACCTGGCTCGCGCACTGCTAGAATCACATCCCGAAAGCTGGCCTTAGTGTATTCGTCCGGAATGATAGCAGCCACCTCACCCGTGAGTGGAAGATTCTCCCTACGACGATCTGCTCCGGTTTGAACGACTAAGCTCATTTGTGGGCTGATGACCATTCGGAAATTGCCTTCTTGCACCTGCAGGCGCTCGCGCGCTGTCTTATAGATCCGAATGAGCGAATTAACCTCCATCATCATGGCGTGTAAATCACGAAGAATGGTTGAGTCGAGCTGGGGATCACGCTCTCGTCGTAAGTCAGCCGCGTATTCTGGGTCGTAAAAGAACAGCTGGGCGAATGCCGGAGTTTCTTGCGAGCCGGGAATCAATGGCCCCTGCAAGTGGTACATCTCCCCGTGAGCCGTGAATGTGGTCAACCCACGCCGCAAGTCGACTCGATCCTCTTTCCCGGTGTTGACAGACGTAAAGGCCAGTGCAGAGTTATAGCTGCGAATCTTCTTCCGGAAGCTAGCCGCACGTGGATTCTGGTCGGTGAAAAGTTCCAACAACAGCTGTGGCGGATTCTGTAGGAGCGGGAGCGAAACATCCCCTTTCTTACAACAAAGCTCAAACTCGCCACTTGCTACTTTTTCCTGGGCGAAGTGGAGAGCCTGGCAATGTCGGCACACGATTTCCATTCGACCAACATCTTGAGAATCCGTAGCTTGAAAGACGGACAGGAAAGCTTTCGGAACTGGAACCACCGGTTCAGGACGTGCTGGCCCAGGAGACGGAGACGGAGGCATAGGAGGCAAATTTGGAGGTGCGAGAGGTTGGTCTCCAGCTGGTGGTGGTGTAGGATTGATGATAGGTGGAGGATTTAACATTACAGCCGCAGTCGCAGCCCGGGCAGCGTCCATTTGAGCCCTTGTTCGCCGAGGTCGCCTGGCAGGTCGTGTATCATGCGTCAGGCTAGCAGCTGCACTATCGCGTGTCTGCCGGGGTGCTGGTGCATTGTTATCTCCCATTGTACGGGGTAAGGCTCGGGTCTTCTCCGCAAAACACGTCAGCAACAGACCCCAAAACACGGTTTACAGACGTACCTGATGCCGATTACATTGTCTATAATAGCGCCCAAAATGGTTCAAAGAAAAATCCGTGACGGGTCTCCTCTTCTTGCATGAGGAACAGTATGACTCTAGAGAATCCATTTGGATAATGCACGTCTGTTGGATCTCCTACAAACATGTCAGTAACAGGTCTCATGCCGCAATTGACAGACATGCCTGATTTCGGTTATACCTTTATCACAATGAACTATTTATTACTTTTGAAGCAATATTCGAGAGGGTAAATATTTATTCAAAGGGTGTGCCTCTGGTTTATCTTTTGAATATACACGTCAGTGGCAGTTTTGAAGACGTAATATACAGACGTACCTGTTGACGGTTTTTTGTCTGTAACGACGATCTAACCTTATGTTTTTTAGGAGTAATATGTTTAGGGATCGTGTTGTATGTAAATTTGGGTTGAAGTTTTCAGTGTTAAAAGGAATCTAAAAATTTATTTCCACATATAGGTTTCAGCCGTGCTCTGCTAACGGCAACCAATCAGAATGTCGAAGTTTTAAAAACGTATCCACATTTGGGCCAAACGGCTTACTCAGACACAAAATGATGTAGTCGTAGACCTCGTCGGCCAATCAGATTGTCTTATATATTTCCCACAACCCCAGAAAGTACCTGTTGTAGCGGCTTACACCGCCGGCCAATCAGCGTGTCGAGGATTTAATA
This sequence comes from Podosphaera xanthii, assembly GCA_028751805.1. Lineage (NCBI taxonomy): Eukaryota > Fungi > Ascomycota > Leotiomycetes > Helotiales > Erysiphaceae > Podosphaera > Podosphaera xanthii. The sequence goes on along the minus strand of JAPWIX010000012.1, from coordinate 1,915,215 downwards.
TCGGATCCACAGTTAGCCTGATGGTCTTAGTCAGACACACGTGCCACTATTCTCTGACACCGACCAATCACCACGCTCAATTCCCGTCCGTGTTCTGCCGATTTTAGGCGGTCAAACAAAATGACGTCGCCCAACTACCATCTGACCACTCATACAACAGACCGACCGTCGACCGACCAATCAAAGTTTCTAGGTTTTATCAAGTATCCACAAAACGTCTGATATATTATAGATTATAGAAGAATAGAAGAATAGAAGAGAAGAAGATTAGTGACAATCAGCAAAATAATTTATCAACGTCATTGAAGCCATTGATGAAGATCGACAAAATGCATGAAAACTCACGCTAATTAATTAAAGACATTATGTGAATAAAATTTATGCAAAAGAACTAAATGAATTCAAGCCGAAACGACTAGCTTCAGCGGGCCGTTCCGTGACACTCGAGATGGTGGCTCGGCAGGATTATCTCGAGGCTTTATACCCAATCAAGAAACAAACCAGCGAAAGCTCCAACCAAAAAGATGTTACATTTGCGATAAAACTGGTTGCTGGTCAACCAGGCACTCAGTTGAGGAAAGGAAAAAAGCTTACGATATATTTACTCGCTCTCAATATTCAACCGACATTGACGTATCACTTGAAACCTATCAAACATTCTTGGTGCAATTTGAAGGTATTGAAGGCTTCAGTAACGAGGACACATATCAAGAAAAGAGTGCATTTTTAAATGATATGAAAATCGAGGAGGACTGTAACAGCTTTTTCACCGAACTAGGATTGGTGAATGGATATAATACCGTTGCAATCCTAAACGATCAATTATTTCTCCATTCTCTCACTAAAGATGATCCATTTAAATCAATGTCTTTATCCATCAACTCGGCCGCATTCACATTCACAGACCGATACTCATCACGAAAATTTCAGGGCATCATGCCTGATAGCGGAGCCGCAGGTGTCTCAACAGCAGGAGAACCACAATTCAAAGCCTAACAAAATCTGGATTCATCTATTATTCTTGATACCAAATCAGCAGGTAGCCACAACATCCGTTTTGGTAAGGGAGTAGCCACATCTAAGGGTACTACCAAAGTCAATACTCCTCTTGGCACAATAACATTTCATGTTGTACCCGCTAACACCCCATTTCTTCTTTGTCTTAAAGATATGGATGAACTACATGTCAAGTTTGACAACCTAAGAAACATTCTTATTCAAGGCAACAAAACAATCCCAGTTGTCCGAAAGTGGGGTCATCCCTGGATGCTATTGAATGAACCGGAATATACCATCGCTTACAGTCATCTAACTACATCTGAATTAAGCCAACTTCATCGACGCTTTGGACATCCATCTGTCTTAAGACTGGCAAAGATTCTCGAACGAGCTGGACACAACGTAGATTTACCAGCAATTAAGCATTTGACAAAATTCTGCCATCAATGTCAACTTCATGGAAAATCTCCCGGTAGATTCAAATTCACGATAAAAGATGATTTTGACTTCAACTGTTCGATTGTTGTGGATTTTCTATACCTTGACAGCAAACCAGTTCTACAGGTTGTTGACTCGGCCACCTCATTCAATGCTGCTAGATTTTTGAAAGACATGTCAGCAAAATCGGCTTGGGATACGCTTCGTGAGTGCTGGATTGACACATATCAGGGTCTACCTAAGTATGTAGTTCATGACGCTGGAAAGAATTTCTCATCAGAAGAGTTCAGACAGAAAGCAAAATCTATGGCCATCAACGTCAAGGAAGTGCCGGTTGAAGCCCACAATAGCGTAGGCTTGGTGGAGCGCTATCATGCTCCTCTACGTCGTGCCTACCAAATATTATGTGACGAACTACAAGAGGAGAAAACTTCAAAAGAGGCGATACTACAGATGGCTGTGAAAGAAGTAAATGATTCTGCGGGTCCAATTGGAATCATCCCTACTCTTCTGGTATTTGGAGCATATCCCCGAATGACCGAAGATGATCCACCCTCGCCATCAGTAGCGAAGAGAGCAAAAGCAATTCACCGTGCTATGAAAGAGGTCCGACAGTTACACGCTGAACGTCAAGTTAATGAAGCGCTTGCGATGCGAAATGGGCCAAATATACTTTCCACTCTTAATTTACCTCTTAACTCAGACGTTCGCGTATGGCGTGAAAATAAAGGATGGACTGGTCCATTTAAATTGATTTCAATAAATGGTGAAACGTGCATCATTAATATGCCGCATGGACCATCAAATTTTAGAATAACCTCAGTCAAACCATATTTTATTGATGAACAAAGTAAAGAGTCGGAACATGCAGGTATGGAAGGAACTCAAATGGAAAGAAGACTTGTGGTCGGTAACAGTAATGAGGAGGAGCAAAGAGCGGAACGAATTCAAGTAGAAGGGGGAGAGATTGTCAGAAAGGGTAATGAGGAGGAACGAGGGACAGAAGGAATTCGATTGGAAGAAAGAGATGTAGTCGAGAGCAAGGATGGTAGAGAGCAAGAGCAATCAAAGGCAATGAACGAAGGAACGAGAGCAGATAATGGGCAAAAGAGATTTCCAAAATCAGTTGAAACACGATGCCGTCCAAAAAGGGTCACAACAATGCCAAAACAATTTTTAGATAGCTACGAAGGCTCTTTGAACAATGATGAAGATTTAGACGATCAATTCATTGCTGCCCTCGAGAAAAATGTAGTTCCTTTGATGGCATTTCTTTCGAATAAGGAGAAACATGATCGTCAACTCTCAATCAAGCTCCGTCAAGAAGGAATTATCACCACTCCTGGCACACCATTTGAAAAATCTCAAATACTTGAGATTGACGGACTAATAGCAAGAGGCGTGTTCGAACTTGTGAAATTTGATCCAAAAGAACACAGCGGCTTAAGAATATTTAACTCTAGATTGTTAAACGAAAAAAAAGGAAAAGCTACAAAATCACCATATGAAAAGTCACGACTTGTGATCCAAGCGTACAACGACTAAGGGAAGGAGGCTATTCTCACCCAATCCCCTACAATCCAGAGAGTCAGTCAGCGCCTCATTATAGCTCTAGCACCATCATTAGCTAAGATCGGATGCAATCTTTATCTGAGAGACATAACGCAGGCATACATCCAATCTACGACACTTCTCAAACAAACAATTTTAGCTCGGTTACCCAAAGAAATTCGGAATCAGTACCCTTCAGACACCATCATGGTTGTCCGAAAGCCGCTCTACGGCATACCAGAAGCTGGAACTCATTGGTGGGCAACTTATCATCGCCACCACAAAGATAAGCTTCACATGGTCACCTCAACCTATGACCCATGTTTCTTAATTACGAACTCTACTAATTTTGGTATTGTTGGTATGCAGACTGATGACACCCTCATTTTAGGGTGTAAGAAATTTGCAGAGCTTGAAGATTCAGAACTCAAAACTGCTAACCTGACTGCTAAGCCAAAGGAAGAACTCTCTCACAATACACCATTAATTTTCAACAGATGCGTGCTATCTGAAGAGAACGGAAACATTCACCTGCGCCAAAAAGAACAAGGAAATAAGATTAAAATCATTGATCCCAAATCTCCCGTTTGCCACCAAGAATACATCGAGCAACGTGCTAGAGGCGCCTATATAGCCACAATCTGTCAGCCGGAAGCTTCTTTCGACCTCTCAACGGCCGCACAACAAAAGCAACCCGATGAAAAGGCTATCATTGCTCTGAACAAAAGACTGCATTGGCAAATGCAGAATCTAGATCGAGGTATCCAGTATATTCCACTTCAACTTGATACGGTTAAAATCTTCATCTTTGTCAATGGATCATTTGCCAATAATCAAGATTTGAGCTCCCAGTTGGGATACCAGATAATAATGGCGAATGAAATTGCCAATCATGATTCTGGATATTTTGATATCCGCGGTAACTTAATTCACTGGAGTTCAGTCAAGAGCAAGAGAGTGACTCGAAGTGTTCTCGCATCTGAGATTTATGGAATGGTAAATGGCGTTGACATGGCTATTGCTATTAACACTACGATGGAGATCATTATGAATCAACTGTCTCTCCTCGCAATACCGATCATTGTCTGTACTGATTCGTTCTCTCTATACCAATGTCTAGTGAAACTTGGAACAACGAATGAGAAGAGGCTTATGATAGACATCATGGCACTTCGTCAGTTCTATGAGCGAAGAGAAATACAAGAAATTCGCTGGATAAACGGTCATGATAATCCTGCAGATGCCATGACAAAAGCTAATCCAAACCATTCACTCGAAAAGTTCTTAAACTCGAATCAACTACGCATACGAATTGAAGGATGAGTTGATAGAGAGTAATTGTTCAAAAGGATAAGAGTATCAGGGCCTGACTTGCGAAGAATAAAAAGTTGCCAGTGTATGAATAACGTTGTAACTAGAGAGAAGCATGCACGTGAACAGAATGGCGTACGTATGACGTCATGCAATAGGCGAGACATAATAAATAGCAAAGCGAGGACAGATAGAAATAGATAGATGATTGAACAGAACAGAACCACTGTGCACACTTACGACCTGGAAACCTACCAACAATTGGAAAGCCAAATAAAGCAGATATGACTTCTCCAAGATCGTATAGACCAATTGCTCTCCTCTCCGTTTTAGGTAAGGGCCTTGAAAGAGTGGTCGCTAAGCGAATGGCGTGGGTCGCCATTAAACACAAGGTGCTTACCAGTCGACAATTTGGTGCAGTACCGCTTCGCTCGTCTGTAGATCTAACGACTTGCCTAACTCATGACATCGAAACTGCATTAAATAAAGGCCTAACCGCCACAGTTGCTACTCTGGACATCAAAGGAATTTTTGACACTATTCTTCCTGGTAGACTAGTAAGACGTTTACGCGAACAAGGCTGGCCAGGCAATCTCTGTAACTGGATCGGATCCTTTGCCACTGAACGCAAGGTCTGCATTCGCATCGATGGAGAGGTAGGAGCACCGAGAGCAATTGACTGTGGACTCCCACAGGGCTCTCCGGTGTCCCCAATCCTTTTTATGCTTTACATTTCGCCACTTTTAAAGTTAGAAGGCCTTCAAAAATCTTTTGGATATGCCGATGACATAGCGATTCCGGAGATATCTCCTACACTTGAAGTCAACTCGCAGAAGATTAGCTCAGCAATCAATCAAGCCCTATCCTGGAGTGTTCAAGAGGGGATAAATTTTGACCAGTCAAAATCAGAGTTAATCCACTTCTCGAGAAAACACAGGGATAAAGATCGGAGCCCACGGGCTCTCGCTAGCAACTTTACCATCGCCGAGAATAATGTGCGGCCTTACATCAAATGGCTTGGAATACACTTCGACAGGAAGCTCACATTCCAACATCATGTGAAAATTCAAACATCAAAGGCTCTCAGGGTTGCGATGGCTCTTCGCTGTCTCGGTAATACTCTTCGCGGCGTGTCACCTAAACTTTCCAGGAATGCGATAATGGCATGCGTCCTGCCTATAGCACACTTTGGTGCGGCGACATGGTGGCCAGGAATAAATAAAAAACATGGCGATAAGACCATTTCTAATAAAGTTGGGCAGCACCTTTATATGTTAGATAAAGTCCATGCAGCTACAGCAAGAGCGATTTTACCTGTCTTTCGCACCACACCGTCTCCTGCACTCCTTCGGGAGGCTGGTCTACCACCAGCTGTAGTTGCGCTTGATAACATAGCAAGGAAAGCTGCTATCCGTGTTCGAAAGTTAGACTCTCGACACCCCCTATTCCAACGAGGGCAGAAGTCACTTAGTACACCCGCTTTTTCAAGATTTGCACGCTCTCAAAGCAGCATCCCAGCATCAGATCAATATAACCCTCTCATTTTTGCCCCTTGGGAGCTTCAAGAACCTCTACAAGACTCCCTGAGGCGAATTAACGGCCCATCAACTATGCCTGAACACAGGGTGCATTGCTTGGGGGAATTTGTCAGGAAGATTCCACCTGCTGATATAGTAGTCTACTCTGATGGCTCTAAATTACCCGATGATCGGGCTGGAGGTGGCTACGTCATATTCCAATTTAGAATTCAAGTTAAATCATTCGCCTTCCCACTAGGCAAAGGGAAAGAGGTTTATGATGCTGAGGCCCATGCAGCCCTAAAGGGAATCCAAGCTGCGATTTCTCTACCATCGGCCCGCTTTGCCAATGATATTTGGCTGTTCATTGACAATGTCGAGGTAGCGAGAAGACTCTTCACCAAGACGAACAGCATCTCATCACAATACATTTTTCTAGATGCTCTTGAAGTTCTCAAACAATGGAAATCCCGCTCAAGGCTCCCGCACATACGCGAGGGGAATATAAATATTCGTTGGGTCCCTAGTCATGCAGGAATCGAAGCAAACAACCTTGCCGACGTAGAGGCCAAGAAAGGGGCTGCGTTACCCTTTCTAAACAACCAAACAAAATTCTCGATAGCGTCACTTAACAAATGGATGTCAACCCAGATGAGCCAAGCCAGAGAAAAGTGGTGGAACGATCACATGACCCGGACCTATTTCGGCCTCGGAATAAACACCGCCCCTCCATTCCCAAAAGAGCTTTTGTTAAGAAGGAAAACCTTGGGGCAAGTAATTGCGGCAAGAACTGGCCACGGGGATTTTGCTGCCTATCACACTCGTTTTAAACATGAGCTCGCTAACAACTACTGCCGCTGTGGGTCTGCAAAGACTCCAACGCATTTTCTTTACTGCCGGATTGTGAGACGACGTGGTGGACGGCCTGAAGGGCCTATCAATTTGCTCATTCCTACACTTCTCGGAACCTCGGAAGGAGCTCTTATTTTGACTAAATGGCTAGACCACTCTCAGTATTTTGAGCAAATCTGTCCTCGCTGAGGCATAAGTTTTTATTCTACTTCTACTTTACCTATACACCTTTTTTTTGTTTTTTTTTCTCTATTTGATCGGAGGCTCTAATATGGAAAGGAGGAGCGGGTGAGAGGGACTGATTGATCACCAGTCGGGAGTCTGTGGAAGTCTCATTATATATCTTTGCAAATTTTGTATGCCATCCTTTTATGTGCGCAGTTTCAAACAACGTAGCACAGCAATGTATTTACAGACATGACATGTCCTTAGATCTAGAGTTCCGACTTTAGCGTCCTGTGTCCCGAATGGGATAGATATCACGTGCTCTGGGGCACATGTTTATCACCCCAGACGAAAAATAGAATCATCATCATCATCATCATCGTTAGAATTATTTCGCTCTGCACTCCATGGCTGAGGAACTCATTATTTCACAACAATTTCAACATTTTAACAGAAAGTTAAAATTAGGGTTGAAGTTAGGGAGAGACTGGGAAGCGGAAGACACTCTTAGGAACTCAAATTTCAGCTGCGCCCAGCTGGCCGAGCTCCCTGGATGCTTCAAAAGGGTAGTCATGTCATCGGATTTAGTCCTGAAGTCGGTAGCAGGGGAGTGCCGCACTCAGTGGGTTTTGGGAGGACGTTTCCCGGCAGCTACACACCCAAAAGTGGCCTTTGTTGCGTTGGCTGGGGAAGGGAGATTATGAGGGGCTGAGAGCTCCTCTAAGTGTATGTTCAAATGAGGATTTGTGAGTGTATTACTGTTGGACAGAGACCGTGAAGAAGGTATAGGAGGTGGTATACTACTATAGGGATAGTTGCCCACGGCCTGTAGGCAGAGAGGATCTGCATATCTGTTAATAGTCATGGACTCAAATAGACAATTGAAAAAAAACCCTCTTGCGATTACACATGAAGCAGGGCTGCGCTTCAGCCTCCGGCAGTCATCCGGTGTGTCTTCGTCATCGCCTCACAAGTAATTATACGAGAACCGGTGTATTAGGAAAATTTTGTAGTTGGACGATAGCTTCTACCCCTGGTTAGTGAGGCGATGCCTTGTCTGCCCAGGCAACGCCTTTGAGGACGGCCTAGATGGTGTACCACTGCACCATCCTTCCCAATCCATTAGATTCGGTTTCTCCATTGAAAACAAGTTATACCCAGCCTGTACACTATGATATGGAAAATCGAAAGTCCTTGTGGCCCCCTTCTGTAATTAATTTTGTCCTCAATTCTATGAAAATTTGTACGATACTAGGGATAAAAATAATAATCGAAGGAGACTACAGGGACCTTCGATTTTCCATACCATTGTGTAGATTAGTGTCAACGTGATCCCTGTACTTGTTTAACAGGGGCCAGTCCGATTATTGAAGTCAATCATTAGTCGAACTAGCTATCCACATTTTCTTAAGTCTAGCATCGCAGCAAAGTTTAGGCTACAGAGACCGTGAATCATCTCGATTTATTTACTATCTTTACTATGATTTTAAAAAGGATAGACATGAATAAGACAATGATGAGAACATCACGTCTTTGGTGCAGAGCCTATGCTACTGAGCCACCAACACCACCAATGTTAGCTAAAATCAGGCAAGTCATAGCTTATTTTCTTGTTGAGCGAGACTACCAGATCTTTTGTTAACTTATATCTCGCAGACAAGATCTAAAACTTGCGATGCAAAACAAAGACACGGCTAGACTCGCGGTCCTTAAAAATCTTTTGACTAAAGTCACTAATTCAATGAAATCAGCAAGGCCTGTCAGAACTGATAGCCATTTGCTAAATATCATTTACAAAACTATCAAGGAGAGTAAAATTGCCAGCGAACAGTTCCAAAAAAATGGACGTCAAGACTTAGTAGACAACGAAGAATCGCAGCTCAAAGTTTTAAAAGAGTATTCTGATTTAGTGAACGTTATCAGCGAAGATGAAATAAAAAACTCGATCAACAGTATAATAGAAAATTTGGAACAAAATAAGGAAGATATCAAAATGGGAACCATAATAAAGAAACTTTACTCTCCAGACTACTTTGGAGATAAACCGGTAATAAAAGAGCTTGTCATCTTGCAAGTGGAAAAGGCGCAGAGAGAACACCGAAATAAAAATTCTACTACCCCTCAGCCAGAGCTGTAGCCAGAAGAACTGCAGGGCAGCCCAAACACCGGATCCAATCAAGAAATGTAACAAAAATTTCTATGTAATTACACAACTCCAAAAGATACTCAGCTTCTGCCTTACTTCTCACGAGGTTTTTATCTTTAAGTCCCCCGCAGCACTTCTACGGATGTGAGCCTTTGAGCAGTACCTTTGCGTAGAGAGTCAACCAGGCTAGGCTACAAAACTTCACTGCTATCAAGTATTTTAAATTTCTCTCTCCGTGGTCTTTTTACCAATATCGGTTTGAGAATTTCGCTCAAGGTCAATTATTTACGGCATCAATATGTCTACAGGTAATGAAAACAGGAAGTGGAACCACCCATCATTCAAAGCATTATTTTTAATCGTACTTGGTGAATTGAAGCTCCGCATAGAGGAATAATCTAGGATATTCCAATCTACGGGATCCGAATTCAAAACATAAAATAATGAAATTGTGATTCCACAGGAATTCGCGTTCTGCGGATGCCTTTGACGTGCGAAATCCATCACTTTGCCGAGTCGAAAGAAAAATCAAAGTCCGTGAAGCCTAGGTATATACATATAATTTTTTGCTACTTATGAGTCTAAGACTTTGTAGGATGTGACCTTGGTATATTGTTAGGCCCAAAACACATACATTAATACATTAGGTTTCTCTACCTACTGTCTCTTATCATTTCGTAAGTTCCGTTCTTTGAGTAGATTAGATTTTCATTCAAATAAATAATACCACGAGACGTTCGGAAGACGCCACGTCATTGTCAGAGCTAAAGGTATGGTAGATTGCATGAGGTTTTCTCAGCTTTCCTGGCCTCTCTCACAGATCTTCATACTCATAGACAAGTTACTCATACTGCATGATTTTGATTGTCTCAAATCATAACCCAAGTTAGTTTTAAAGTTAGCTAAAAAGCTCAAGTGAATGTATCACTGAAGACCAAAAAATGTGGTAGCCCAATTGAAAGAAAGAACTCCTAAGAGCAACACTATTCATAAAATCTGATCGATGATGTTGAATAGCGATGATGTCATCCAGGGTTCTTTCTTTTTAAATCATTTTTGCGTATGCAGCCTAAGGCTATGACACGCATGATTACGGAAGATATGTATTTGACGCAGAATGACTCAGTTTGACGTTTGGAACACTCATACTCAGATTTCTTTTGCAGATACCACTACGAAAATAACGCCTTACGACATGTACACTCTTCCGTGAGGATCAACCATGGGGAAAAGCGAGAAAACCCCATGGTTATCTGAGCATGCTTTCGTCATCCTACGAACAAAATATCACCGCGAGAGAAGTGGTGTGAGGGTCTTGCTGGATTCGAACCTGCTTCCTCCTATCTCAAGTAGGGCATGTGTCCAAGCTACCCAGAATCTACTTGGGAGAACGTCCTGGACGGCGTACCACTTCACCATCCGACCCCTAAGGGCTCCTTGAAACGCCATACAAATGGACGACCCATATTAACAAAACCTCATCTGATACATCAAGAAGATTTCAACCCCAGATCATTTAGTTCAAGATCCTCCTTCTGTATATGATGGTACTTAACGGTTCACACTTTAAAGCCACTATAGTTTCGATCCCACAATTAAAAGGAGAAAAAAAGAGTCCGTTCGAATGGTGCTGGCCTTCTTCGTTACAGAACGGAAGAGATGTATCAAAAATGAAGGTACTTAAAGTGTCGACGAAATAGGGCCAAGTTCAAGTGGCATATAGTATTTATATAGGCAGAATTCTATGGTTTAATATGAAGCCAAGGTAGTCTTCTCTCTCTATCATGTCGGGGAGTCTTGGCTTTCACACCCTGTTGGTTGTCCTCAAATGATAGATCATGAGATCAGGCTTAATAGTTAAGGTGATATGGTACTACATTTGCTCTAATGTAGCTGAACTCCCTCAAGTGTATAAATCGTTATATTATTTTGAAATTTTGGGCTGTAAGCTAAGCAAGTTATCTTTATCTGCCTCCTTACATGGGAAGTTGTCTCTAATTTTATCACTAACGTTTGATGATTCTGAAAAATTGAATCCTAGCTTAATATCCCTTGAATAAAAATCTTTACGTAAATACCCATATCAACAGACTTGAATTCCTCAGAGGCGACAAAAGTAGGGTCCGTCTGACCTCAACTGTGATTATCCACCGAGCTAGACATGGAAAAACCTCTGATTCTCATGATTTATCTTCAGCCTGTTCCTTTAGATAGCCAGCAAGACGTTCCTCATTGTTGCTGCGGCTATTTGGTGGTAATCCTAACTGAACCAAATTTTACCGTTCTTGAGTTATCTTTGGTGTCCCCATCAGAAAAGATTTACTGCTCTGTTTCAGAACGCTGGATTCCTCAAGCAGTGCCTCAATGAGATGGTTGTATAACACGGCTATGGGTGTTGCTATAATTCAATCAGGTAATGATGATATTAATTTGCTCAAGATTTTGATTGATCTTTGCTGGACTCCTAGGTGTCGCTGCATACAGAAAGAGTGAAAATTGGTCATTTCACTGCCCGACAACAAGTTCAGACGGCCTGAATTTACCACGCTGGGAACAGTCACGTCTAATTCTAACAGTTTTTGTTACACCGGACATCTAACTTTAGATGGCAAGCTGTGGCAATAGAATAAAGAAAACGACAAATGCAAAATCTTTGATTGTCTAACGGCGGTCAATACCCAACCCATGAGTACTAACGTCTCGTTGATAATTGGCAAAGGAGGGCAAACCGTCACCGACTTCACTTATGAAGCCCATATCCAAGACATGCTGCTCCAACTCTTAACGAGTTGCCCTTCTCACAATCGCCAGTCTAAATAATGGCAAGTTAGTGGAGGTGCTTGGTCAAATTAAAGGTATTAATGCAACGGATTAAAGGATGGAACGACACAGGAAAGAGCTTGTCCAAGTAAGATAACACACGTAAATCTTAAGAGAAATACAACAACTGTTAAAATTAAGTTTCCTTCTTGGAATTGCTTGTGAGACTGCTGACTTAGCATCTGAACCTCTCAGAAAAGTTAGATACTAAATGAGTGTGAAGGAGATGTAATCTTCGTAGGAGTGGCCATAGTATTCGGCAGCACGAGTGACGAATGGGAAAATGATGATTCGTATTTAATGGCGATCATCTGTAAAGAATCCGAACAGTGCAAATCAATTACCGTTTCCAAGTTTCTTGTAATAGGGTACAGTCTAAATATATTTGACACTGAGATAACCTGTTAGATAGTGATGCTGCTTTGGTCTCAAAGCACCTGATGTTCAAGAGGAAATTATGAGCCGATGGCGTTGAAAGTAACGATGCTTCAGCTACTGTCCTGGTTGGCAACTACCAGAGATTATGTACATCGCACTCTAGTCATAACAGACCAGTGAACAGAACAGATGCAGCAAACACTAATTGTACAGGGTATACACCATCTCCATGTTAGCCTAAACGCCTTCCTTACAAGCCTAATAAAACAGTCTGACCTTAGATAGTAAATTTAATAGATGAGCTCCTAAAGTGCGCTAGACACGATATTCCTCGACAAACTATTGTGAATATTTAATTCGCGGGTAATCTTTCAACGATCTTCGCCATCTCTTCGTCACTGTAGATTCTGAACCCTTTCTCCTTAGTCACACTGGCTAGCTGAACATTTTTTGCATCAAGCTTTTCCTCCATTACTTGCTTTAACGTCTTCAAGACAAGAATTTCTGCCTCTTCCAGAGTAAGAGACTGCAGTAGATGATTAGAAGTGGAATTCGACCTTGGAACTTCATACCTTGTGAAACTCATTCTGTAGCTCGGCTTGAGCACCCTCTGAGCCAGATCCAATAGCTTTTGCATCATACCTGTAGAAAGTTCCACTTGGCTCTGCATGGTATAGTTGGGGCCCATCTTCATCATAACCAGCGATTAACAATGCTACACCGAATGGTCGGCTCATGGTTCTCTCTTCGCCATCTGCTCCTTCTCCAAATCTCAACGCTAGGTCACAAATAGCCTGAGTACAGCTCTCAGCCCTTAGCGGTTCATTGTAATGAAAAGTATGGTTCTGTGCTTCAACGCGTGCATGCTCGATCATAGATCTAGCGTCTGCCTGGAGACCAGAGATGGCACATCCAATGTGCCGATCGATTTCCACAATTTTTTCAACAGAAGAACTCTCAAGAAGAGTTGAGCTGACACGCTTTTCTACACCGAGAATTACACCTTCTCCGGTGGCGACTCCTATGGCTGTGGAGCCAAGCTTGATCGCTTCCAAGGAATATTCAACTTGAAATAATCGACCCTCAGGTGAAAAGGTACTGCAAATAGGAGTTAGTGGAATCTTAGTGAGAATAACTCTTAAACAAAATCATGACTCACTTTATTCCTCGATCTATACTTGAGTTAGCTTACTGACGAGGTACAAGAAGTCAAGCCGTCACATACCATATTCCGAACGAGCGATGAACATTTTTTGAATCTGTTTTACTAAATATGTGATAGGGAGCGTACGCTGTAAAGAGTAACTGAGTCTGATGATGGTATGGTGATGTTAGCTTTGAAAGAGACTGTGATTTGAGATATGGTTTTTAAATAAGGCTAGAGACATAATTCATTGGCGAGGCTCAGCCCATTTATACTGAAATATGGTCTGTGCGTAGACAGAGCAAACACAGAAACTTGTGGCTGCCGTCCCTCGCTTAACTAAGCCCGCAACTTTAGCCCGACCCCAGGATTTTGATTGTAGAGGTGTTTATTCGTGCTATGTAGAGTCCAAGACTATTACAACACTAGGGCTCCTCTCTGACCCAGGCCACACCTTCTACAGTGCTCCTATCCCCTTTAACCTCGAACCTAAGATCATTGATACATTGACCCAAGACGGGTAGCCATTTGGCTCAGTAATTACCCGTAGAATTCAACCACCTTCTCTACGGAACCTTCTGCTCAAAAATACATTGAAAAAGAGCAGCCACGGAAACTGGTACGCGGGAAAAAGTCTCGAAAAACCTGCAACTCCAGCCAGGCGAGGCCTAGACACCAGAGCCACACGAGGTGCGTATCCCCATCTGTATCTCCCTAATATCCCATAGTCCAGATATCCTCCTTATACCGACACCACCAGCGCTCAGGTAGCTGTGCTCTTTCCTCGGGAGACAGTATAATGCCAGAATATCTGTAAATAGTGAGAATTTATCTCGGTAAAAAGGGCTAACTTAGTCTAATCCATCACCACCATAACGGGAGCTGGGTACGCCCCAGAAACTCATTTGGGTGACTTTTCCTCCGCGACCGAGTAATGCGTGTTTCTGTTAGCTCTGAAGATGAACTCCAGGTTCGTAGAGGTCACCACGTACAGGTAGAAACGCCGTCTTCGTCCCCCCGACCCCAGGATTGTCGGCCTTTCGTGATCTCGAATCACAAACAAGAGAAATTGGTGTACAGTAGAACCTGTCAATACCCATAGTAGGTCCCGAGTTTAATTATTGATAAGATTTATCGAGATTTCACCCTATTTATTTGCTATACTTACTCATGCACGCAAAATGGCTTGTACTCTCATACATGGGTCCGGAAAGTCAAAAGGGTATTCCCTGTCCATTGGGCTTTGTACAGGGTCTACCCCTAGTAATATCTACGGGCTAATTTACAGTAGTTATCCATTCATCTGACATAACGCCTGCTCCTCATCCAGTCACCCTACAAGAATATATCGCCAACGTCTAGTTTTACACCAGCCAAAAATCCGAGCGACTTACACTGAATCGTTGTTGAAAGTGAGGTATGCTTTAAATGACCCTAACGCTATATATCGTACCAATTGTAGCGATAGATGAACGGCGAGGAAACATCTCCTGTGAGGCGTAGCTATTCGAGAAGAGCTTCAGCAGATAAGTGCCTTCAGGCCATTCTTTACTGGATTTGGAAAGATCTCAGCTAAATAACTCCAGGTAATTACTTTACACAATGCTGGCCACGAACGAGGCGAAATTGCATCTATCCTCGACTTGAGCTACAAACTGTGAAAGGCAAACACTAAAACATAGTAGAACAAAGGATAGTGGCCGAAATACTGTCTATTTTCTACATGAGAGCTAACTAACGTACAACGTACAAGCAGGCTTTTAAGTATTAGTTATTCCTGTTCGCCTACCTCAGATTAGAGTTTTTGATAATCCCCTAATTTCGCGTAATTTACTTGAGTAGGCTGGTTTAATTTTGGAAGCACTAGTACTTGTGGGCACTAACACGATCGTCTTTAACACCCCTGTTATTTAAGACAAAGGCGCAGCCCGTGACATTACTCTCCGGTTTTTCTCTTTTTTTTTTTTTTTTTTTTAGCGTGAAATGCGGCCTTGCTTCTTAGTTCCTGTTCGAGCTCCTAGATCCTCACCGACATCGTCACCCTTTCCGTATTTAGTTTCAAAAATTTTCAAAGCCTCTGTCTCCTCTAGATTAGCGCGTGGTTCCCAGTTAGGTTCTTCAAACTGTTTCCATTTAACCAAGACCTCTCTGCGAAAACCTCTGCCCCGACGTTTTCTTTCAGCTCTCAAAATTCTCTCGATAACTTGTTCTTCTTCACCGTTATCATTTATCAGTGGTGGTGGTTGTTTATCATTTGAGATTTGAGATTGTAATGGATCTTGAGGGTCGCGTTTTAGAAGTTCGACGTGGAACTTTGGCCAGATTCCTGAAGCAACATCTAACTTTACTACATGCGGGGAGACCACTTCCGTTACACGATATTTAGAATTTACCCAGGAAAGTTTTTTCGACAATTGAGGTGTTGAAATATTTTTTAGGTTTAGCCATACAAGGTCCCCTTTTTTATATCTTTCTTGCGGTTGTCGTTTTAAGTTTGCGTAAGATTCCATTCTTTGCTGAGCTGTTGCCATTGCGGCTTGTGCATATTCTTGGGCCTCAACAAGACGTTTAACGAAATTGTGAGCCCTTTCTTCTGGTTTTGAGCGACGTTTAGTTGAGATTGGAACTTGTTGAACAGGTTCTGCATGGTAACCGTGCGACAGAAAAAATGGGCTTAAACCAATTGTGGTGTCCCTGTTGTTTAGGGCTAACATTGCCGATGGCAACATTGATGGCCATTCGTACTGCGAGTATGATATGAATGCCCTTAAATATGCCAGGACTTCCTGGTTCATACGTTCAGTGCTACCATCAGTTTCAGGGTGGAAAGCCGTTGACATGCGCTGATCTATGTTTACTAATTTGCAAAGACTTCTCCAGAAATCGCCGGCCCAGTTTGATCCACGGTCGGAGGTTATGTGCGAAGGAAATCCATGAAAACGGTAATGACAGTTTACAAATATTTTTGCAGACTCTTCTGCGGTCATAGAGTTTGTAGCTTCAAGGGTACAACTCTTGAGTAATCTGTCCGTGATTACCATCAAGTACCTGGGTTCTTGGGCAGACTTTGCCGGCAAATCTGTCATAAAATCTATCGACAACTCCGAGTGGAAACGATCTGGAACTGGTAGTGGTAACAGCAACCCTTTTTTCTTCTCCCTCCAAACATGTGATCTCCCACAGACGTCACAGTTTCTACAGAATACTCGCACCATTGATGATGCGCCGGGCCAAAAGAAATTACGTGATAGTATTGCGTACGTACTATCACGACCTGGATGTCCAGTTATATGAGAGTTGTGCGTCTTTTGAATGAGTGCTGTTTGGAGAGGTTCCCAATTTGGTATCCAGATACGTTTTCTAAAACGAAGCGCACCTCTTTCATCGAAATCGCATTCGGATATTGCAACCTTTAATTTCAACTCGCTAGGGAAAGTTCTCTTATCGCTCTTGACAGATTGATAGATAATATCAAGGCTATGGTCTTCGACGCAACCTCTGTCCCATAATGATTGTAGCTCAGAATCGTGGAAAATTTAACACCCTTTTGGTACTATTGACGCTGGATGGGAAGGTAGTGATTGGCTTCCTAGAATAGAACAATTTGTTATTTGGTCCAGGACAAATTTTGAAATTTGAGAGAATGGACCGATCCACGCGTTTTTAATCAACTGCATTTCCCTAGCCTTCAATCGTTCATCATTCTCATCATGCGGCATATCTTGTTCCCTTCGAGAAAGAGCATCTGGCCGGGCTGAACACTTACCGGCTCGAAATCTTAATTCAAAATTGAATTGGGAAAGCGTCTGACTCCAACGGACTTGCCGTTCTGAGAGTTTTCTTGATGTCATAAAATATTGTAAATTCTTGTGGTCGGATAGGACTATAAAAGGTTCTTTTAGTCCAACTAATTCACCACGCCATACTTCCAGAGCAGAAATGACGGCTAAGAGTTCTTTATCATGAATTTCATAGTTACACTCTGCCGGACTTAATTTTCTGGAATAATATGCAACTGGACGTAGTATGTTCTGATGGTCAAACTGAGATAAACATGCCCCTAACACATACCCTGAACAGTCTGCTTCGACTACGGTTTGGTTTTCGAGGTCGTAGAGAGCTAAGACTGGAGCTGTGACAAAAAGTTCTTTTAAAAATTCGAATGATTTTTGATGCTCTTCAAGCCAAAAAAATGCATGGTCTTTTTTTGTAAGATTTAATAGTGGCTGAGCAATTTCACTAAAATTTCGAATAAAATCTCGATAAAAGTTGGCGAACCCGAGGAAACTTCGCACTCCTTTTACCGAAGTTGGCGGTGCCCACGATTTAATTGCTTCAACCTTTTTTTGATCGACTTTTATTCCCTCACCCAAACTTATGACAAATCCAAGGTATTTTGTCTCCTTAACAGCAAACTCACATTTGTTTGGGTCTAATTTTAGACCAGCTTTGCTTAGACGCTTGAATACTGCATGCACTTTATGCCAATGATCCTTTAAATCACCTGTTGTGTAGATTAGTATATCATCGAGATATGCGGTGCAGAATACATCAAGATAATCTCCTAATGTCTCGTTAACCTATCTTTGGAAGGCTGCTAGGGCTCCCTGGAGGCCAAATGGGGTAACAAGCCATTCATAGGAGCCGAATCTAGTACGAAAAGCAGTTTTTTCTTCGTCCCCTTCACGAACTCTTAACTTGTGGAAAGCAGCATGGAAGTCTACCTTGGTGATCCAAGTCGATTTTGATATTGAACGCAATGTCTCTCGGATAAGGGGCAATGGGTATCGGTCTTTCTCTGTTATCGCATTCAGGGCACGATAGTCTACACAAAAACGTAGCCCACCACCAGGCTTTTTCACAAATAATACAGGAGCGCCTCCTGGAGATGCACTAGCCCTTATCCAGCCCCTTTCAAGATGATCGGTTAAAGTTTTCCTTAATACCAGGAGCTCGTCTCTGGACATATTGTAAAGAGGACCCCATGGAATCGGGCTTCCTCTGCCTTTTTGGTCCTTACATAAGTTAATTTTCATGTCTGAGGGTCGGTGTGGCGGGAGAACGTTTCGATTGTCTTCTTTGAAAAGCTCGGCCCAGTTAATTATTTCTGGAGGAAGCTTCCCACGGATTTCGTCTAGCGACTGTTCCGATTTGAATTCGAGGGCTTTATTAATGTCGTGCATAGAAATAGCGAAGATTTGATGAGTATTATCGCTTTTCACGGTTTCCAAGAGT
Source organism: Podosphaera xanthii (assembly GCA_028751805.1). Classification (NCBI taxonomy): domain Eukaryota; kingdom Fungi; phylum Ascomycota; class Leotiomycetes; order Helotiales; family Erysiphaceae; genus Podosphaera; species Podosphaera xanthii. Next base: position 1,896,659 of record JAPWIX010000012.1, on the reverse strand, counting down.
CCTATGAATTCGGATCCTTTTACACAAACAGCTGTAGCAATAGCTTGTACTTTTTGTCGTACTTTTGCTGGAGCTTTATCCTCATACCAGCCAACTTCCCTGACCACTAAGCCATGCTTTTTCGAGCCAAAGCGAAGTAGTCTCTTTCTAGAGAGGTATACCACATCGTTATGCTCCATCCACGGCTTGCCAAGAATCACATTGTAAGCTAAATCTTGAATGACATACCCGTAAACTGTTTCATGTCTTCCATCTATATCAAAGTCTGCAAATGTAATTTCATCGATTACTCTTTCTTGTCCGTCATCTTCGGCTAATTGAAGATTCCTTGGGGATATGTTGATGCGCGGGAGGTTGTTCTCAATCACAAGTTTTTTTGAAAAGGCTGCAAAACATAGGCATCCAGTGTCAATTAAACATTTTATGTAATAACTAGAATTAACTTGACAATTTATTAGGAAAGGACTACCATTCATCTTGCATAAAGCTCTTTTAACATGCTCCTTTGAAAAACCCTTATGCCCCTGAGTGCGACTATGCTCAGGGGTTATTCTTCCCCCGAAAACAACTCAACATTGCCTTCATCGATTTCTTCATCGTCATTAATAGCCGGAATTTGAGGGTTAGTATTTTCACCACTTTTCACGTGTGCCAGAGACGCTGGTCGTTTAGCAGGACCAAATTTTGGACAGAGCCGCGTTGGGTGTCCTGATTGCGCACAGCAGACGCACCGTCCTTCGCCAGAGAGCCTTTTAAATTCATCCGTCGACCTCCACTTGGCGGGCGGTTTTCGATTGCTTTGTTTTGGCAAATTCCCACTTAAAGCACTGATTACGGCCTGAGCAATTTTTGCAGTATTGACACCCCCCATCTTCGTATTACCATCTGCGTCAAGCTCTGAATGTGAAGGGCGTGATTGAGTTTTCAGAGCGAAGTTTCCTTGCGAGGCGTTTAGCGGAAGGTACCAAGTCTTAATCCCAGAACAACCTTTGGGGCGGTATTCTGGCGTATTTTCGAGTCTCCCAGCTACTCTTTTAACTTTAAAAATCCACTTGTCGTAGTTATCTTCGGGTGAGGATTTATTCAACAGCAACCTATTGAGTGGGCGATTTATGCTGTTTTCGAGTAAAGATATTTTCATATCATCGGCCATCGTGATATTACCGCACTGGGTCAACTTGAACTCAAAATCCTGCAAAAACTCATGAAAGTACTGACAGGGACCCATACGCATCCTTTGAAGTTGGCTCCTAGAAGTTTGCCGAGCTTGCTTATCTTCGTATTGCTCGGTGATAAAAGCCAGGAACGCTTGCCAATTATGGGACCCGTCAGGGCCTCCAGTTTGATACCAGTGGGATATCCTTGCCTGTCTTTCTGTTGGGATTGAGTTGAATATATTGAAGCAAATCGATCTATTTGAACCCAAAAGCAGTCTATCCTCCTCAATTTTTACTCGCAAGCTAAACATGTGGGCGCTAAAAGAGGAATAATTTCCATCCCACGTAGGCCATTTACTGGCTTGTTGAAGATTTACTGAAGGAGGAATCGGCTGTACAGGAGGAGGTGGATGTGAGGGGTTTCGGAATTGGCTGAGGATTTCTTGGGCTACTTTTTCACTGATAGCTTTAAATAACTCGGGCGGAAGATTCGCTAATGTATTAAACTCAGACTGTTGCTGAGTATGGCCTAGTTGCTCCTGGGGATTCGATGGCCCGCTCTGTTGCTCTGGAGGCGCTCGTTGATCGTTGCTACCTAGATCCATCTGGTCCTGATCGCGTGACGTGGCCATGCTTTGAGTAGAGTAAAGCGAGCCTTCGTCGTCGGTGTCCAAATTTCCGGGAACTGTATAGCTCATATATATAGAAGATTCGATCTTCTCTTCTAATCTCTTTGGAGACCGGATTCAATGTAATAAGTATATTCAAAACAAACTTAAAAGATGTAGAAAATATGTGAAAGGCAAACACTAAAACACAATAGAACAAAGGATAGTGGCCGAAATACTGTCTATTTTCTACATGAGAGCTAACTAACGTACAAGCAGGCCTTTAAGTATTAGTTATTCCTGTTCGCCTACCTCAGATTAGAGTTTTTGATAATCCCCTAATTTCGCGTAATTTACTTGAGTAGGCTTGTTTAATTTTGGAAGCACTAGTACTTGTGGGCACTAACACGATCGTCTTTAACACCCCTGTTATTTAAGACAAAGGCGCAGCCCGTGACACAAACAAGTTATTCACATCATCAATAGAGGCACTACCTCTCCCAAAAGAAATCCGGTTGGAAAACGAAAACTGGATCAGGCCCAAGCTGATGAGCTAGAAACTTTTGTGCGACTCTCTCGAAGGAATCGCCAGATGACGTATATAGAGCTTGCCATGGAGTTTAGTTGCTGGGGCGCCGGAGTTTATGCGATCAGAAGTGCGCTCAAAGATAGAGGTTACTCCAGGAGTTTGTCTCGAGCAAAGCCACCTATATCCGAGGTCAACATGATAAAAAGGTTAGAGTGGGCTCTAAATCATCGTCACTGGACCATTGACAATTGGAGTCAGATCCTTTGGAGCGACGAGACATGGGTAACAGATGGTAGACATCGAGATGACTACATAACGAGAAAGGTTTGTTGCGCGTGTCATCAGCTAGGATTTAGATAGCTAATAATATACAGCCTGGTGACGAGCTTGAATACACCTGCCTTGTCGACAAGACTAGAAAGAGCACAGCCTGGATGTTCTGGGGGAGTTTTCACGGAACTCAGAAAGGGACCTGCTTATTCCGGGAAAAAAATTGGGGTTCAACAACAGGGCCGAGTTATTGCGAACACATTGTTCCCCATGTGGCTGACTACATGGAGGTGAATCCTGAATTGCAATTCATGCAAGATAATGCACCGCCACATAAAGCGGCCTTCACTTGGGAAAGTTTAAGGGTTAAAAATATTGAGCCCATAAACTGGCCTCCTTACTCCCCAGACCTCAACCCCATTGAGGCTGTGTGGAGCGAGATGAAGGATTATGTTGAAAATCAATATCCTGAACTCGGGGATGGGCGGGAGCGGTCTTCGGCCGAGCTTCGCATTATCATACTGGAAGCATGGGGTTCTATAAGCCATAACTCTTTGCAGTATCTCATCGGAAGTATGCCGGCGCGATGTCAGGCGTTGATTGTAGCTGGTGGGGGAGCTACGAGATATTGAAGATTTATTTTTACGGCTAGTCACTAGCTTTAACTTTAGTCGTATTTAGCGCGTAATCTGCTATAAAATTTACCAGATTAAGCTTAGTCTCATGAAAGTTCCAAGGTCCTCCCTTTTAACATTCGCGATTCCGAGTACATGTAATACACACAAATTTTCTAGTATCCCTTCCATAGTGGGCCTAGATAAATATTTTTTATAGAAATTTGTATGGCGAGACCCTGGTCAAAAAGTGGGTTTGACATTCAGCACCCATCAACTTATTATTATTCCTCAAAAGGTTTCAAAGCAGCATGGCCATGCAGATAAGAAGCGAGCATATCGGCTTCCAATCTTATCTGTACCAAAGAAAAGTACCCGGAGTCGACTCACCAAGTTGCCCTTGTGGATACCCCTCCCAAAATGTGGAGCACATGATCATGGCTTGCCCACGATGGTCAAAAGGAAGATCTGAAGTGTGGAGGAAAGCGAAAGATAGATCCTTCAAAGCTATGATGAATAGTGCAGAAGACATCGCCAGAATCACACAATGGATTCTCGAAGCAGGTTGGCTTGAACAGTTCCGGCTCGTGAGGGATGTTGAAGCCACAATAGCAGCAAATAAACTAAGCCGGAAACGCAGAGGGGTAGGTTGAACAAAGGGGGATAGGGATCCACAATGGGCATTGCAGATTTATCGCACTTCCTGAAGGTAAGTCAATGACTAAAAACAAATAAAGAAACAATAAAGGTAGGTTTAGGGGGATTTCACCGAAAGGTTTCCCCTCATGTACATAATATAGTTGATAGTACCTGCATGGGCCACAAGAGCTCCATATCAGGGCAATGAAATCAAATTCAAAAACTTATTATTATTATTATTATTATTATTATTATTATTATTATTATTATTATTATTATTATTATTATTATTATTATTATTATTATTATTATTATTATTATTATTATTATTATTATTATTATTATTATTATTATTATTATTATTATTATTATTATTATTATTATTATTATTATTATTATTATTATTATTATTATTATTATTATTATTATTATTATTATTATTATTATTATTATTATTATTATTATTATTATTATTATTATTATTATTATTATTATTATTATTATTATTATTATTATTATTATTATTATTATTATTATTATTATTATTATTATTATTATTATTATTATTATTATTATTATTATTATTATTATTATTATTATTATTATTATTATTATTATTATTATTATTATTATTATTATTATTATTATTATTATTATTATTATTATTATTATTATTATTATTATTATTATTATTATTATTATTATTATTATTATTATTATTATTATTATTATTATTATTATTATTATTATTATTATTATTATTATTATTATTATTATTATTATTATTATTATTATTATTATTATTATTATTATTATTTGAATTTGAATTTGATTTCATTGACCTGATTTGGCGCCTTTAGTGGCCCATGCAGGAATCTATCAACTTCTTATGTACATAGGAGGAAACCTCTCGGTGAAAACCCCTAACCTGTCTGGTTGGTTTCTTCAGTTCATACTGGGAGGTCTATGGTAAGTGCGCTCTCTCTGTTCCGCCATGTGCGATATCCACCCTTTCTTTAAGTCTTACCCTTTGACGCATCTTCTCTTTCTTTGAGTAGCTTTTCGACGTCTCTCGCGAGTCGGAATTGTTCTAGCCATCCTTCTTTGATTATCCATTCTGTTATCCGGGATATATCTTCCGGGCTTTGCATCATTACTGTGAAAGACTGATTCTTCGCTTTCCTCATCACTTCTGATCGTCCTTTGGCCCACCTGGGGCAGCACATAATCATGTGTTTTGGATTCTGGGATGGGTATCCGCACTGGCATCTCGGGGATTCGACTCCTGGGACTCTCCTTCTATATAAATACGAGTTGAGCCCAATGTGCTCACTCCTTATTTGTGTAGCAACGCTGCTTTGGGCCCTATTCAGGCGTTTGTGGATAAGCAATGGGGTTCCCCTAAAGCTTAATTTGGTGCATCCTGTGTTTTTATCTTTGTAGAACCTACCTGCTCTCCAAATTTCCGGATCCGCTGATGCTCTTTGTTCAGGGTTCTGTCTCCGGCCTTGGCCCTCCCACGAGTTCGCCCACTCTTGGAACGCCGCTACTTTCAACCTGGCTTTCTGGTCCTCTTTGGACTGTACCCCCACGCACAGCTGGTTCCATCTTTCCAAGTCTCTATTCCTTGAAGTACTTATCCTACCTTGGGTGCTTTGGGCACTTTGGTTACCTATCCTGATTTTCTTGCGAGCAGCGTCAATCGCTAGTTGTGCCGGGGTTTCCTGAGTCAGACCAGTGTGTTGGACTCTTCTATATTTCAGGTATATTTCTATTGGTAGGATCGAGGTCTCGTGTTCTAAAACCCTGGCGCTTGTCGATTTGTATGCACCGGTTACCGACCTTAGGCATCTGGTTTGGATTGTTCTGAGGGGCTTTATAATTCTTTCAGGAATTTTCCCATTTTGGCCGTTATGTGCCCATATCTGGCTGCCGTAGGTTATTGTTGGCCTGACTATAGCTGAGTATAACACTCTAGCTTTGCTGAAGTTTGCCCCCCAGGTTGAATAGGTCAGTCTCGTGATTGACTGCAGTTGGGTCTCTGCTCTTTGCTGGGCTCTCTTCATGTGGGCTCCCCAATTGAGCCTAGAGTCTAAGTGAATCCCAAGAATGCGGATTGATGGCTTTGGTTGTGTTACGTGTCCCTGGATTTGTAAAGTTGCTTGGAGGTTATGTCTCCTGGTCTTCCTGGAAAAGTGGATTAGTTGGTACTTTTCGGGAGCAAATCTGGCTCCATGTTTTTTGGCCCACCCTTCGCATGTCTTGTGTAGCTTTTCAAGAGTTCGGCAGTTTTCTTCGGTAGAATCTGACCATGTGAGTAAGTTAGTATCGTCTACAAAACCTATTGATGATGAGTTAGGTGAGTTGAGCAGAGGAGGGAGGGTGCTGGCGAAAAGTAAGAATAGGATGGGTGACAGTGGAGAGCCTTGAGGAATTCCAGTGCTGGTGGGTGTTTGTTCTCCAATGTAGTTTCCAAGTTTGATTGAGGTTGTTCTGTCCGACAGGAAGGACTTTACGAAATTCGTAACCCGTCTCGGGAACCCCTTCGTCCTCATAGTGTGGATTAGTCTCTGGTGGGGCACGTTGTCGAATGCTCCGGAAATATCTAAACTGAGAAGAGAAGCCACTTTGTTTTTATCTGCATCCCAGACGGTGTATACCTGTTCTGTCAGTAGTTCCAATGCGGTAATTGTGGATCTGTGGGGTCTTCCTCCCATCTGTTCTTCTGGAAGGAGGTTGAATTTTTCTGCGGCATTAGCAATCCACCTGGCTATCACCTTTTCGAGGAGTTTACCCATGGTATTCAGTAGTGCTATCGGTCTGTAAGACCTTGGTGTGTCGTATCGCGACTTCTGAGGCTTTCTAATTACTACAGTAATCGATTCTTTGAAGTTCTTTGGGTGGTATCCCTGACTGATGCATGCATTGAATAGCTTTGTTAGTATCGTTTTTAATGTACCTCTACAATTCTTGAGTAGAATTCCTGGAATCTTATCTGGGCCAGGGGCCTTCCAGTCTGCTAGTCTACTTAGTGCATCATCTACCTGTGCGTCGAGGATGACTTGGGGAATGCCGCCTATGTCTTTGTCGTGGCTCGGATCTTCGATATCCCTGATATCTACTGGGGGAGGGGGTGGGAAGAAGTGGGACACCATGGCTAGGGCCTTGTCTTTGTCTGATGTATGTGTTGCCCCATCTTTGTCTACGATGTCAGGGATCTGGGGGGGCCTATGTTTTTCTTCCGGGTCCTTCCTTGCCCATTTTGCAAGCTTCCAGATTTTTTTGGGGTCCTTTGTTGCCTCCATGACGCTCACCCTCCACCCTCTCAATTTTTCTTTTTTGATTAGGCTCTTCTTCGAATTAGCAGCTTTTCTATATGCTATCCAGCTTTCTTCGGTTCCTTTTTTGGTCCACTCCCTCCTGGCTTTTCTAGTAGCCTTAACTGCTTGGGAACATGCCTCGGTCCAGTATGGCTTAGCATATGGCGATGGGTTGCTTTTGGGGACGAGTTCTTCTACCGTTTCTTGAATAGCTCTAGTTATCTCGGTGATCGTCTGGTCGATCGCTGCAGGGGACGTTAGGGGCCTCATGTTGGTTGTAACGGGGCTGAGTTTAGCTGATAGTCTCTGGTTTATGGAGCTCCAATCTGCTTTCTTCCATTGAGGCCGAGGATCGAGTTGCGTTTCTCTTGATAGCTCGACCTGGAGCTCAGTTATCAGTGGGAGATGGTCTGACGATGACTCCAATTCTTCTGAGGGATGGCATCTTATGATTGTTTCTTCTAAGGAATTTGATGTGAAGGCTAAGTCGAGCGTGCTTTGACTATCTCTACTTTTCTAGGTAATAGTGCCTTCTGGAAGGATCAGCTTCATACCCTTACTCTCCAAGATTACCAATAGATCCTCCGCTGTTTTGTGTTGGGAAGGGACCTGTCCTCCCCATCTGGAATGATGTAGGTTGAAGTCACCCACTAGTATGTGTTGACCGTCGTAGCTTAACATCTGGGGTATCCAGCGGAGCGTTCCTAGTTCTTGGCTACTGTGCGAGAGGGGTGGAGGATTGTAAATGCTATGAACCCACACTTTACCTTGCTTTGTTTGGAGGCTGATTGAGGTGATGTCTCCTTTGGCTTCTTCTGGTACTGCTTCGCTTTTCCATTTATTTAGAGCTAGTGATTTACTTACGTATATACAGGTTCGGCTATTCTTAAAGTTCGGGAACACTAAGTGGTAAGCAGGGTGGTTAATAGTGGTGTTCTCTAATAGATTTTGCCATGGCTCTTGCATGGCAACGATGTGGTGCTTGGTGGGATTAAGAGCTTGAAGGAAGTGGTGTTGGACTTTATTTTTACTTCTATTCACATTATACTGTATGATGGTCAATGAGTTTGTGTCCTTCATTGCGACATTGTGCACAGCGGTGCATCGCTTGCTTCTGCTTGGTTGTCCCGTGTCATAGGCCGGAACGTTTCGAGGGTTGGTAGTGTTGGCGTGTTGGTTTTGCTGATCGTCTTGGCTGCCTCCCTCGCCGAGTTGAGGATTTTCGTGGACCCTTTCGGTCTGCCAGGACCTCGACGGGCACCGCCTTCGCTTACTGGGTCAGCGATTTCCATTATTGATGAACCAGCTCTTCTTTTCCTTGATCCTACAATCTGCCAGTCGGTACTATGATTTCCTTCTTGGGGCCCTTGGACTACAAATCTTCCGGGGTCCTGGGTTCTGTTCTTGACGGCTCGGGCCTTCGCAGCTAGTCTGACCGGGCAAATTTGGTCCCATGCTGGGTGTTTCTTGCTACAGTTAGCACATCTGGCCTCCTGTTTGCCTGGGCATGTCCTGGTGTTGTGGCCTCCCGCGCATTGTCCACACCTTGGCTCCGCGGAGCAGTTCTTGGCGGTGTGACCGTATTTTTGGCAGTTGAAACACTGCATAGTACGGAAACCCGATCGAAAGATTTCAGTGGCTTTTAGTTCATATTTCCACATGGTTCCCTTTACTATTGCTTTGTCTGCTTGCTCTGCGTGTTCGAACCAAACAATCAGCGATCCGGATTTTTTCTCCGGCTGTCTATACCTTTTAAGCCATGCCGCTCTCTGGATATTGATTCCGGGGATGTGGGCTTCGTTAGCTTTTTGTAGTTCGTTGATATGTTCAGGGTTTTCTGGTAGAAAGGAGAGCGGCATGTCATGTACTAAAACCTGGTAGTTGGCGCTAGCTATCCGTGCCGTGGTGGCAAGTTTGCGTGCCCATTCAGTTTGTCTTTCCATGATCTTCTTCGTTGCTTGTTCTGCGTAAAAGACTCGGACTTGACCGTTGACCATCTGGCGGGCTCCAATTATCTCTTTCATTCCTAGTTTCTTCACCAACTCTTCGCTGGAAAGTTTGGCCAGTTCTTTCTTCTCGGTTTCATCTTGTATACGAATAGTGGTTCCAGCGATCTCTGGTTTGCTCGCCACTTTAGCCCAAGATAGTCCCTGGCTTCTTGAGGAGGCTTGGGTTTGGGTTATTGTTGCCTTAATGCTCTTTATTTCCTGTAAAATTTTAGTCATTGCGGCGTTTTCATGAACACTGCGTGGCTGAGGGTTCGCCGAGGGGTGAACTTTCAATAGGAGGAGGCTTTCAATAAGTATTACAGCCTCCTCTAACATTTTTTTATAAGCTCTTGGGGGAGCATTGTCGTCCTTGATTGCAAGTTTGAACTTTCTCAAGTCTGCAACTATGTTCGGCGGAGCCTTTCCAGCACCAGTAACACCACCACCACCGGTTTCCGACGCGTTTCGAGTATTTGTACTGCTAGAGTCTTCAAATGGATCTACCTCCATTGCATTAGACGCGTTGATTCCACTCATATCGAAGGGGTCGATTTTGGCGTTTGTTGATGTTTTATTATTATTATTATTATTATTATTATTATTATTATTATTATTATTATTATTATTATTATTATTATTATTATTATTATTATTATTATTATTATTATTATTATTATTATTATTATTATTATTATTATTATTATTATTATTATTATTATTATTATTATTATTATTATTATTATTATTATTATTATTATTATTATTATTATTATTATTATTATTATTATTATTATTATTATTATTATTATTATTATTATTATTATTATTATTATTATTATTATTATTATTATTATTATTATTATTATTATTATTATTATTATTATTATTATTATTATTATTATTATTATTATTATTATTATTATTATTATTATTATTATTATTATTATTATTATTATTATTATTATTATTATTATTATTATTATTATTATTATTATTATTATTTTTATCGTGTCGGGCATGGCCCTACACCCAGGGGGCGTGACACGGGTACTCGAGCTCTGACAAAGACTCATAACTACCTACATGACCGGGCCTATATGATCCGGGAGATAACAATTGAAAATTTTCTAAGGAGTCCGGTGTCCTACACCAGCTTCTCTACTTTTTTACCCAAACTCCGCCAGACCAGAAACTTCTGTCAGAGAAAGGGGTCCACGCGATGTTCATTCACGCTTTGTTCTTTGTAACACTCTGTCTCGGTCAGGAACCGTAAAAAAAGCTGCCATCCGTTGTGTCCGACCATCTCTTTGGCGGTGGGGCACGCTTCACATGTGGTAGATCTCCAACGTTGTGTGGCTCGTCGGCATTCCGCAAAATGCCACAGTCGCTTTTCCCGCCCGCATACGCAAGTAATTGTGGCATTCATATGTCTGAACCGTCTATGGTAGTCTGCGAAGTCTCCATGGCCAGTCCGCGCAGCAATTAATCGGTGATATGCCCACCGTGGGAGGGCTAGTTCCGGGGGTCGTTTTCGGCGCATCTGGATGTCTAGATCCTCGTAGCGTTTTGGTTTCGATGCTCGCCACCAGCTATCAACTAGCTCTTGCTTGCGGATATTGATGTGGCGTCCGAGTGCTGCAAAAGTAAGAATGGGAACCCTTTCCCTGTCGTTTATTCTAAGTGAGGTTGCCCATTCCGGAGATATCTCTGCTAACGCTGCTCTAGCCATTTCGTCGGCTTTTTCATTCCCCTCTATGCCGCTGTGTCCAGGGATCCATCGGATCTGCACACGACGGTGCTCGTCACTCAACTGCTTAAACCTCCGCACTGCTGTTAGTGAAGAGCTGGATTGTCCTTTTTCTAAAGCTCTGGACGCCTCCTGGTTGTCCAGTAGGATTTTGATCGGAGAATTCCTCTCAATTATGAGGGAAACCTCTAGTGCTTTGAGAGCTCCAAAGATTTCAGCATCGTAGACCTCACCACCCAAGAGAGGCCCCTTCCCGGTCGTTAACAGATGTCCATCTCTATAGATTGCGTATCCATACGCCGACTGGGCAGGTCCATTTGACGACCCATCCGAGTAGGCGCAAATTGTTCCAGGGGGTAACCTTTGGAGCCAGTCTTTTACCACCTCTGCCTCTGTTTTCTTGTCCTTCGCTGGGTGGTGTCTGCGCACAGAACCTTTTGTGACATAAGAAAGAGAGCCCGGTTCTTCCGTCTTTGGAATCGTTCGCATGCTCGTCTGTAGATGCGTATGATAACGTTCGTGGACTTCAATAGGGCGGCCTTTATGACCCACGTGTAAGCCTAAACGTTTGATTGATTCCGTAGTAGTCTCGTTTGCCCTGAATTGTAATGGGTGCCAATTGTCGAGTCTACATATCCGTGCTGCTGAGCGCAGCTGCCTCTGTTGAAGTAGTATCTTTGCCGGAGGAATTCCAGCTTCTCTGTGTAGAACTGAGTTTGGCGTGGTGCGCCATGCCGGTAAGGCTGCTCGAATTGCCTTGAGAATGGTTCGGTCTACGAGATTTGTGTGCCACCCAACTCCTGTGCTTAATTGCTTCTTGCTGTTCGCGTTTACCCGGGTAAGACCAGGCCACCAAGCCTCTACCCCGTAGGTCGCCGTACTAACTATGCATGCTTGTACTGCCCGTATCAAGGGGCCCGGTGCTGCGCCCCGTTGTACTTTGTTGATTTGTCGCAAGAAGTGTCCCAACTTTTGCGCCTTCCCGCACCACTGTTGTACGTGAACTTTGAATGACAGTTGCGAGTCTATCCACACCCCGAGCCAACGAATATGTGGAGAAGGTGATATCCTTTGACCTTTAACATTGACGGATAGGTTTGAGGTGTCTATCTTCTTCCTCGGACCTCCGCCGATGACCAACAGCTCGGACTTTGAAGGGTCAAAATCGATCTTGTTTTCCGCTGCCAGCTCTACTAGTCTATCAATTTCTTCCTGAGCTGCTGCGATTGCTTCTTGAGGGTTCTTGCCTGCTCGGACGACAGCAATATCGTCAGCATAGCCGAACCTGCTGTTTGGACTGCCCTTTTGGATAAGGATCGAGATGTATAGTAAGAAGAGAATAGGGGAGAGGGGCGATCCCCGAGGAACACCGCACTCTACCGCTTTGTCGTCCGTCACACCATCCTTGTATCTTATTCGTACCCTTCGTTGCTCCAGGAAAGATTCGATCCAGCGGCAAATAGAGACCGGCCAACCCTGTTCCCTCATCTGCCGAAGTAAACGCTTGTGCAAGACTCCGTCGAATGCTCCTTGCACGTCGAGCGTTACCATGGCTGTCACTTTGCCGTTTCTCATCGCTGCCTCTGCATCGTGAACGACGCAGGAGACTAGGTCTACGGCTGAACGTCCAGGGAGAGCACCAAAAAGTTGCTGCGGGACTATTCGATGTTCGATTGCCAGTCGGGCCATCTTTTTGGCTACTAATCTTTCGAGACCTTTTGCTAGACTTGAAAGTAGTGAGATTGGTCGCCATCCTTTAGTAGTGGATAGGTCTCGGCCTGGTTTTGGGATCATTACAACTTCCGCCAATTTGAACGGAATCGGGACATGTCCTAGTTCTAAACATGCCTGGAACAGGTCTCTTACAAGGGGGCCAATAGTTTCCCAGCACGCCTTAAGCAGTCGTACCGTGATTTTGTCGCTTCCTGGGTCGGTATTTCTAGATGTCGTAGTCGCCGTTGTTACTTCCTCGAGAGTCAGAACTGATTCCCAGGGAATCGTTTGTGGTTGTCCATTTTCCCATGTTTGGCAGTCGTTCTCGGCGTTAAATCGAGCGAGTAGGGAGTCGCGAAGCGCAATTGCTCGTTCCAACGGATCCGAAAGCCAACGGTTGGGAGTGATTTGTAGTGGCGGTGGCTCTTTGGCTGGACGGGGCTTAGCCCATCTCATCAACTTGTAGACCTGCGCCTCAGATTCGGCAGCCTCAATTTGCTCCATCCAGTATTCGCGTTTTGCTCTCTTTACTGCGTTTCTGAAAGTCCTCCTGGCAGTTGCTGAGTTTTCTGCTTGCATTCTAGCCTCTTTGTACTCCTGCTATTTCTCTCTGCAATCTTCATTCCAACATGGGGCTGTTCTCCCGCTGTCTATAGCTGGAGTCCGCCCTGTCACCTTGACGGCATCGTGTATGACCTCCAGAAGTCTCGCTGTGCATCTTTCTATGTTTAGAATAGAATTCAATAGTCCTGGCTTCGCCCATTGTTTTACACATCGTGTAAATTCTTCTAAGTTCGAGTCACTGACGCGGACTTGGGTTGAGATACCAGTTAGATCCGATATTCCCGGCGTGTACACGGTTCCTTCGATCGTGGCATGGTCGGATGTACAATGATGTAATGGAGAGACCGAAGAAAAGGCAGATGTATTGCTCCAAGTGAGGTCAAGCACATTGCCGTCTCGATGAGTTGATTCCCCTATTGTCGTAATAAGCTCTAGCTCATGCGTTGCGGCCCACTCCAAAATTTGGTCCCCATTTCCGTGTTTTCGATGAGCCTTTGGCTACCAATGCAATGACACCGCATTAAAATCGCCACCAACTACCGTGGGGCTCCAGAGTGCCGGTTGGCCCCGGAGCCCGATATACATTTACAAAAGTGAGGCCGCATGACTGAACAAAACAGTAGTCAGCCGTCCGTTCCATTGAAGGAAAGATTTGGATAGCCCGCAGCCCCTTTCGTGTGAACGTAATGGCTCTGGGCCGAACCCCTTCTCCTCCAAAAGGAGCGTGAGAGTTGTAACCTGGGTGATTTTTGGTGATATAATGACCCTCTCTGCGCATTTTCCATGGTTCTTGAATCATCACAATGTCCGCGCCTGCTTCCCATGCCTGTTGCAATGCGATCTCCATATTAGGCTCTCCTTTTGCCACATTTACTTGATGGAACATAAGTACGCCTGACACCCCCCTTGCTGTACCTCCGATCTGGTCGCTGTTCATTGATCTTGCATGGTGGCTTCCGGGATGCTGACAGCTTCCACCTCTAGTTCAGCATCCTTACTCTTCTTTTTCTTTTCAACGAGTATCAATTGATAATCACGGTTGCCTCGTTCGCGGATGATCCGCAACTCTGCAGGCGTGCGCGTCACGATGGTGTTATTTTGGCGCCGTGGACGAGCCATCCATGATTTGTCTGTGGATTCATGTGGTCCTCCACAATTTGAACATCTAGGGGTCTCGGCTTTGTAGCCTTCTGTTTCGTGGCTTCCCTTACATCTTCCACACAGTGCTGCTTTTCCGCAGTGGCGTGTAGAATGGAAACCCCAGCATCGTTGGCATTGTTCGATTGGACGCTGCCTCGTGAAAGATCTGCCGGGACCGCTCTCATCGAACAGTCGAAATCTAACACTATTGGGTTTTTGCTTGAAATGGATCAGCCAACTTGTGGAGGACTGTCCTAACTTTGTTTTCATCGGGCGTAGCTGGATTGGGGTTGCACCCGCGACTGCCAAACATTCCCGAGCCACCATTTCGTTGGTAACCATCATGCTTCCGTCTGGCGATCTGATGTGTAAAGGCACGCCAGGAACTAGTACCGAGATCCGGTCCGATGCCGGTTCGATGGTGGCATTCTCATTGTGGAAAGAGGATGACACTCCTAGGATCGTTTCTCTGAGCGCATCTGAGACGCACTCAAAGGCCAGGCCTGAGCGTACCTGATACATGGCGACTATAGCAGATAGTGCTACCCCAGCTCGCTCAGTTATGATCTTTTTTAGCGCTACCGGGGAGAGTTTGCGCCATTTGTGCTCCTTGCCTAAGCGGAGGAAGAGTCATTTATCTTCTTTGGGAGGGTTTGCTTGCGGAGGGCTTTTTTGAGGCGATGGTTTCTGAGAAGCCGATGCAGCCGGTGGGTCTGGGGGCTTGGCTGCCTTTCTGGCAACTGTCACCCAAGGGGAGATGGTTGCTTCAGGTTTTCCAGGGAGGCCATGGGGAGGCAACCCGGCCGAATTCGTCACCCTAGGTGTAGCTGTTGTCACCACACTCTTTGAAGACCGGGGAGTCTTACAGGGAGATACATTTACTGGAGCCGATCCAATTGCGAAGGAAGTCACAATTGGGGCTATGTTTTTAATGAGTGGAGCCAGCATGGCACCATCGTCTGTTCCTGTCTTGGTCTTTGCCCAAGCATCGATAGTCCTTAGCAATTCTTGGGCCAGGCCAAGTCGTTGCTTTCTTTCGCGCTCTGATTGTTCGATTGCGGTTGCAATCCCAATGAGACATGGATGTAGCTCGTCGACTGGTTTGTCGGGCAATGTGGATGTCGGAGCTCTGGCAGAAGCCATTGCGCCAGTTGTATTCATAGATTAGATAGATTTGGAGGGTGTTTTCCCGTTTGCAGTGTTTTTTGTGACTCAGCACCCATCATCGAGAGTAACTTGGACTTTTATATTTGCATTACTTATCCTTACAGGTCATTTTACGTTCAGGGGTAAGTATTGTAAATATAAACAGTAAAATTTCTTTGAATCTCCTCAATCAATATACCGGGTGCCACTATTATTTAAGAGGGGTTCTACTGTGCCAACGCGAGAGAAGCAGAGCAGGTGTAATGCTGGAATCGAACCAGCTTTCTTACTCCTGTCTCAAGCGGGGTATGTATTCAAGCTACCCAAACTCTACTTGGGAGAACGACCCGGGCTATGTACCACTGCACCATCCGATCCACAATCATCTTTGATGTTATAACAAAAGATTTAAATACATTATTTTTAATTGACCGTTTTCCCCTGTATCCCTAACTCCGGGGAACCCACCCTCCTTTGGCACTAGTCTTGGCTCACAACTTAATGAAGACAACCCAGCATTAGTTTTAGCCGGTGGTTCTGCTCCCAAGCAAACATTTCGCAATACAATACAATTTTTTTTTAATATTTCTTGATGGAATGGTTGGGGTGTTTCTTGTTAAATAGAAAAATAAATTACATTATGATTTAAATCAATTTTAAATAAATAGAGAAATGATGTAGATAAAAATTCAAAAGAAAGCATTGTAATTTTGTAACATGAAGTGACTGATAGAATGTAATTGTGTTGTGTGTAAGTTTCAATTTGTGGGGATTTATATTTTGAAATGCACTGACTGGATTGTAAGAATTCCAGAAGATAGAGTCTACCAACTTTGGTATTGAAATCTTCAACAGTCGATTTCCGATGATTTTTCTTAGCTTGACGCACTGCGTTCTGGAGTTGCAATTTTTCCCATGTTGCAGGGCCTGAACGACGCGCTCAGCGGTAGGCGTGCGCCGCGGACCTCGTGGTATCGTGACTCTTTACTGTGTGTCGGGGACAAGCGCCTGTGAACGCGACATGTAATGAGTCTATGACGTCATTTGATTCTATTTCCAACTCTTTTTGAGTAGCAATGGTAGGAAGAACATGGGTATTGCCCAAAAGTTTTTGGAAGAGGTCAGTGTCAGTAGCTTTGTGCCGCAGCTTGGATTCTCTCATAGCTTTCCAGTTGAGATATAGGGACAAGACAAGTAACTCGTGGTCGGAGATTGCATACAAATCAGCTCGCACTTGGCAGCTTGCCTTCTATCAACGCAGAATGCGAAATCAAGAGTACCCCTGTGATTGTAGGTTGGCGTCTTGTTAGGGTTCAAAAGCATGAGGCCCGTGGATCCGTACCAGTCACCGAGGGCCTCGCATGAAGCATACGAGTCGGTAGCTATTGAATCCCAAGACGGATGTCGCGAATTAAAATCACCGCCTACAAAGAAGGGGCTACTAGTACAGCTAATCAATTTAGTCAAGCCCTCTCCGGCGCCCTCATAGCCTACGGGCGCATTGTAGACATTCCAGATGGGCAGGATTGTGTTATTTCTGAGTCTAAGTGCGATTTGGGCTAGGTTACGAGAGAGGTCTGAACTTAGTTGAAAAGGCTTGAGTCGCGCGTCTTTGCGTACGTTTGTCATGACTCTTGGTCGGGAGTGCTAGGTCGACATAGGGAGAAGGTTTCAAACGCTTTGTGGGTTTTAGTCCTTTGTCTGGAGATGTCGTGAAAAGTCCAAGGTTCATAAACAAGAGTAACGGGTCGGTACCCCAGGGATTGGCAATGGTGTAGTTGATCGTAATTAATATTAGTTCTTCTAAGGATGTCAAGTTAGTAGTGAGAATGGGGATGTACAATCGGTGGATTGTAGTAGTCAGAGAGGAGAATATAGAAGATAAGATAGAGTATACAATTGTATGTTATCAAGAATAGATGATATAGATAATTACATGTGTATAGAATGTTTATGTGTGTGCGTGCCAAGGCCCGCTAGATGACTCAGCATTCTTGACACTCCCCCTTGCTGAGATATCTAATTGTATCCAAAGATTAAATAAAGTCCAGCTGTTTTGACTGTGCACCTAGACCTCATTAACTCTCGAGACGGCGGAGAAACCGCAGAGCCTACATCTGCATAGATTTGATATTTCTAAGCAGTTCAGCTCAGCATACGTATATGCCTCGATACAAGAGTATCCCTGGTGCTTGTCTAACAGTATCGTATTCACCGCCACATTCCCATAACCATTTCCGTCACGGCTAATTTTCGTATTTTCCGACACCCAGTGATTTTAAATGGCCTCCGAATTTGTGATGAGGAAGTTGCATTGTTAATATGTCGGCAGGGTTTTCTGAACCAGCAATTTTCTCAATCTTTAGTCGGTCCTTCGCGACCATGTCGTTTCGAACAAAGAAATATCGTGTCTCAATATTCTTTGCTTTGTTATGGAATTTACCAGAATCCTTGCAGAATTCCTTAGCTGCCTCGTTGTCGCACCAGAGGGTTGGTACGTATCGCTTCTGGTGTAAGTCTAGCCAAAGTTTCTCCATCCATGCTGCCTCTTTTGCTCCTTCATTAGCAGCTATGATTTCTGCTTCCATACTGCTTAATGACGTGCTCTTCTGTCGTTTTGCAGCCCAGGATATCGCTCCTCCGTTGTAGACTACGGCGTAGCCTTGGAACGATTTCCTGTCATTTTCGGTAGCCCATGTAGCATCGGCGTATATATTGAAGGCGTTAAATGGAGGATGACTGGTACAGCTATTTTTATTGCTTACCGAGTAAGTAATACCATACTTACCAGTGCATTGAAGGTATCTTAGAAGGTGCTTTGCGTGATTTAAGGAGATTCTAGGTTTTGCCATAAATCTTGCTAGTTGTCCGACAGCGTATGCGATGTCGGGCCGTGTGCCGTTAGACAGATAGATAGTCGATCCTACAATTTGTCGATATAAAGCTGCGTTGTCGTCATTGAGTAATTCATCGTCTTTATACTCCTTGAGAACAAACCCAGGTATTAAGGGCGTTGCAACTCCATTACATCTGCTCATTCCAAGTCGCTCAAGTAACTTCTTCACATACATTTCTTGGTGGATAGTAAGACGGTGATTTGCTCGGTCTCTCTTCACTTGGAAACCTACAAACGTTTCAACAGGACCCAAGTTCTTACAGCTCCATCTGCTCATTATCTTGAGTTTCACGTTATTTATGAGTGCACGGCGCCCACAGACCAGCATATCATCAACAAACAAAAGGATGTAAATTCTTTCTCGATTCTCCCCCATTGGTGATGATATAAAAAGATTTGGGTCTGCTTCGCTTTGACCGAACCCTATTTCACGGAAAAACTGCTTCACTTCAAGGAACCACTCACGAGGTGATTGCTTCAATCCATAGAGTGCCTTGTTAAGTTTAAGATAATGCTGATTTTCAACGCCACAAATCCAAGGTTTTAGCTGATGAAAGTATTCGGGGATCCTTAAGTAGTTCGGCTCCTTCAGCGTGGGGTTTAAGAAGGCGGTATCCACATCAAGGTGATCTAGCTCTAGGTTATTGACTGCTGCGTAGGAAAAAATTGCCCTTAAAGTTGCGTATCGAATCACAGTTGCGAAAGTCTCGAAATAGTCAATTCCATGTTGTTGCTCATATCCTTTGCCGACTATCCTTGACTTCCTTCGGGCAATCGAGCCATCGGCGTTGAATTTATTTCGTAAAACCCAACGTGAAGAAATCAACTTGCGTCCGCTGACAGAAGTGTAGTCGCCTTTGATGATTTCGAAAGTACCATTTTTCTCCAACGACCTTAGCTCATCAAGCAGGGAGGCTTCCCATGCTGTTTTGTCCTCGGAAATTGCCTGCTCCAAGGTTAGTGATTCAAATGGAACAGCAGGAGCACCTAAAGATGTCGATTGCTGATTTGGCTCTATGCGAACAGCATTTAATACTTCAACGATGAGAGATACATTGTTCCCAAAACCTTTAATACTTTTATTAGCTTTATTTAGTCCTGCTACTTTCCCTGAGCGCGTAACAATCTGCAAGTCAGCATTGGTTGAAGTATCTTGAGCTTTCTTGTCAGCTAATACTTGATTATTACTGTCTGATCTAAGCCTGCGGCTTTCTAGATCTGGACCTGAGTCTCCACTGACTCTAATATGATTTGATCTAAGTCTATGACTTTCTAGATCTGGGCCCGAGTCTCCACTGACTCTATTATGATTTGATCTAAGTCTATGACTTTCTAGATCTGGGCCTGAGTCTCCACTGACTCTATTCTGGTTGAAAATCTGTTCCTGAGAGTTTGTCAACGTATCTTTAAGGAGTCTATTTGAAATTGGAGGTATTGTAAGTTTTTGGATTTCACCTTGTTTAATCATGCCAGGAAAGACATGTTCTTTAAATTCACAGTCAGCACTGCGCTTCTCTGCTCCTGTTCTCCTATTTAGTAATATCCATATTGAATTACTTTGTAAGCCTATAAATATCCAGTCAGTCTCAACGTTTGGAGAGAACTTAGAGGGTGCCACTTTAGTCTCTTTGAAAACTAGTGGGAATGCTGCACAGCCAAATACTCGCAGCTTATTTAATGTGACTGTTTTATCTGAAAATGCCGTGATGGGCGTAATATTAGAGCCGGGACGTGTATCTTCTGGACCGAATGGTAAGGCCGTAGTTGGGAGTCTGTTTCGGATGTGCATTGCATGCTCAATAGCATAGCACCAGTAATCTTTCCAGTCTAGTTGTGCATGAAATATCATTGACTTGGCTAATTGAACGAGGTATCCAATTGCTCGCTCTGCCACTCCATTTAGGGAATGCTTGTAGGGTGGCGATGGTTGTACTTCTACTCCAAGGGATTTGCACCAGTCTTTCCATGCTTGTCCGAACTCTCCTGTGCCGTTGTCTGCTGTAATAAATACTACCTTTTCTCCGGAACTTAGTTGTAAATGGGCTATTATTTCTTTACTCGCTGGTAGACATTCGGAGGTGCTCTTATTTTTGAGTAATCTAATCCAACCGCACCTTGACGCATCGTCAATAACTATTAAGAAATAGTTATATCCTCGAATTGATGTGGAAAGTTTTCCAGAGATATCAGTATGCAATCGGCGAGCTGGTTTTGATGTTCGATTTTCAGTTTTCTTCAAGGTTTCTTTCATTTTTCCAGCGAGACAGGCCTCACATGCGTTCTCCCCCTTACTGATAGCTTTTGGTCTGTGCGGTACTTCGGGGATTTTGGTTATCGTCTTGTAGCTTGCATGTGCAAGCCTAAAGTGCCACAGTTCAGCGTCGTTCATTGGTATTCGTGACATTCCATCGAGAGGTGGAGGCAGTTCGGTAGTACTACCTGATTGGTGGGCAGACAGTGAATGTTGAGAGATGGTGTTTGATGAGGCATGCTTATCCATAAGCTGGAAGAGATTGTCGTGTAAAGGAGCTCTGAACAATACTGCCTGATTTCTCCTAGCTGTTGCAATGCAATCTTCGAAAGTGACGCTGATTTTGTCTTGATTAAGTGCCTCGACCGAAATTAATCTAATATCTTTAAAATCTGGGACATACCAGACATCTTTGAGGACTAGGTCTCCAATTTTGCAGATGCCGTACCCGTCAGATGGGCATGTATTTCCGTTGGCTGTTGACACATATTTGGGTGAAGGCCACCTTTTGAGACCCAAGAAGTCTGAGATTCTTCCGCTGAAGTGTCTTGTCGCTCCCGAGTCAATTTTCCAGCTCGATTTGTTTCGGTAGACAGATATTAATGCAGTTTCTACCACAACGTTCGCGTAATGTACATTGTGTGGGAGCAGAAGATAGTCATCACGAGTATATTGGAGGTTATCTATAGCTACATTTGCATGTTCCCTGCTATTGTTTGATTTTTGCTCATGATATCTTTTCCTTGCTCTTTGGAACGTAGAGCAATCTTTTTGCCAATGACCTGGCTGAGAACAGAAAGTACACTTATCCCGACTATTACCATTACCATTAAATCGCCGATTTTCATTATCATTAGGTGTTTTCCTGTTCCGAGACGCGGAAGAATTCGTATATCCTCTACCCTGACGTCCTCCACGAGAATTGCCTCTGCCCTTAGTGATACCGCCTCGGCCCCTTAGGCGGTGGCCACCTTGACCTCTTCTTTCACGATCGTTGTCGTGATTTCGTCGATTATTTTCTGTGTCGGTAGCAGCGAGATTTGCAGCTGGTGTTGTGCCCGACAAGGACTCGGCCTCTCGTAAAATCTCCATTGAAGATGCCAATGGTAGCTTATTGTATGCTATGTGGAAACGGGCATTATGCCAGTTTATTTTATCTAGTGGGAGGCTTTGAATCGACCAAATTATTTTATCGAGGATTTCCGCTTCTGTGATTGGGCGGTCCGTTTGCTGAAGGGTACCTCGAAGCGCTATCAGCTCGGCAAAGTATGTGATGATCTTTGTAGTTTCGGGATCGAATTTCAAGTTGTAGAATTTAGCCCTATTAGCGGTGGCTAGAATTCCGTTTGAGTTTTGGTTTAACGTTGTGACCGCTTTCCAGAGGCCAGCAGCGTCGCGAGAATTTATAGCATTTCGAATTGTTTCTGTTCGAAAGAACGAGTTAATTGAGCCTGCGATAATAACGACGGCTCGCTCAGTCTTCATTTCCCAACAGCTATTATTCCCACTCGGCTCTTTATCAATGCCAGTGACAATTTTCCATACCCCAGTGATCTCTAGGGTATCTTTAAGACTGGATTCAAAAGACGCAAAGTTGGTGCCATCATATATCTGGACATTGCCCCAGCTCGTCTTGTTGACACCATTTTCGATGTTTATGGTGCTTGAAGGGTTAGACATGTTTATTTTCGTTTTTTTTTTTTTTTTTTTGGGTCGTAGATAGAATAATTATATTCCGGGCTATAACCTGTCAAGTTAGTAGTGAGAATGGGGATGTACAATCGGTGGATTGTAGTAGTCAGAGAGGAGAATATAGAAGATAAGATAGAGTATACAATTGTATGTTATCAAGAATAGATGATATAGATAATTACATGTGTATAGAATGTTTATGTGTGTGCGTGCCAAGGCCCGCTAGATGACTCAGCATTCTTGACAAAGGAGAAAAGCTAGCTACGAGATAAACCTGGATAATATACAAGTACTCTCACTCCTTAAGCTCATTGCCTCGTCGCTGAGATCTATAATACTGAGGCGTCGATTACATTAATAGAATGTTTCAGGATATCAAAAAATCAAGGAAGCCCCTTTCATACATAGAATGATTATGAAACGTACCCTGTCGAGTCTTTCCTGCAATTCCTTTGCCACCAGCTATTACAAGGCCGCGTACGTTGACAAACATAGGCTACAGGAAAATACTGGCTTATCAGCCGTTACAGTAGGTTGTCCATATGTTTTTCGTCTGCGAGAGCGAGAGCAGCATCATGAGCCGAGGAAGCTCTACCAACGTTTGCTTGAATGATACGGGAGGGGCAACTCTACGCTGTTTATACCTTCTGGCCATTCTTATTGAGAGAAAACAATAGTTTCGGTTCCAGAGGTCCAAGGAGACGGGTTTGGAGGGGTCTCGGTATGCTGTCATATCATTTTTGCATATTCTCTGTCACCTGCCAGGAATGCCTCTGTTGTATGATATATATATATATATATATATACATATATATATATATATATGTGTGTGTGTGTGTGGACATAGCCAGCGCATAGTGTTCTATGATTCTGGTCTGGTCTTTTAGCCAAGTGATAATGCATCTATCTTGTGTGTTATGTAGGACAGCATCCTTATCCTGGCATCACGGATCTTGTCTTGTTTTGCTCTTATCCGCTGTCTACATGCCGATCATGACACCCCCTGTAACCCGGATTTACTTTAGTTGTACACCCATTTGCCGGATTAGAAACCCAATTCTGCGGCGAGGTCAAGCGGGGCAAGAAAGGTCAGTCGAATTGTGGGAGCCTTTGCAGTTCATGTTGTAATTAGTGGGTCCATAACTGCATCAGTAACAGGGGGTAGCCTAGTCATTGCTTAGTACCCCTAAAGTCGCTTAAAGTCGCTTAGAGTTTAACAGTTGTAGTCTCCTATATTCTAGCACTTTCTAGCAACATCCACAATGCCTACGCTGTATTGTAGACCCTCTATCAGTTTCTCTTATATTCTATGGCTATCATGGAAGCACTGGGGAACAAGGGTGGATTTTCTTGTATATATTAGGGCCCTCCCAAGCGGATGTAAAAGTAAAAGAAATAGGATAATCAATTTACCTTACAGCCTTAGATCATCATATTCTTGTCTGCTGAAAGCCTTCTCTACACGGTATTCTTCACAAGGTGACGTCTCTCCCTATCCATCTACATAGCCGACAATAGGTTATGACCCCGGGCTTGCCGCTAAAATATCACGTCAACTGATTGCTGAACTTCACAAGTCTCACAAGTCATGTCTACCTCAATATCTATCAACGACATAAAGACCGGCCTTCCAACCCTTCTTGGGCCGTCCAACTTTCGCCGTTGGTATAATACCTGGTACGTTTCTCTTCGTGGTGCAGGTCTGTGGTCAGTTGTCGATGATGGAGCAAAGAAAGAGTCACGGCCTTCTGCTCCAAATCCCGAAGATAAGGCTCTTCAAATTCTGCAGCAGAATTATGATAAGAGAAATGATGCTGCGCATGCTCTGCTTGTCTCTGGGGTATCCGAAGAGCTCCAAGATCTTGTCAGTTCCGTAGCAGACGAACCGGAATCTGCTCGTGTGGCAATGCGGCTATTAAAGACAAAGTTCGACCATGAAACTACTACATCCACTCTCAACCTCTTCACGAAATTTCTGGACCTAAAGATGAACGACGGTGACGATGTATCAGATCATTTGTCCAACTTTGATACCTCATTTCAACATATCATGTCGCGATGCGCCCAATCTAGACGTCCGGAAGCAAAGGCTTTGAAGGAATTCTTATCCGTCGAACAGGTTCGAATAATGTGTCTTTTTCGATCTCTCCCACCATCAATGGAAAATATTGTTGACAATCTTTCAACAAAAGAGGGTTTGAAGTACGCTGATGTGAGCGCTCACTTGTCTGACCTGATCACTATGAAGTCCCAGTTCCATTCCTTTTCATCAAAAGCCTACTCTGCATCCAACAACTAGGGTAGAGGCAATCAGGAAAATGGACATAAAGAATGTTCTTGGTGTAAGAAAAACAAGTTCAACTATTTGGGCCACTCGCATAGGGAATGCAGAAAGCTTAAAGCTTCTAAAGAGAAAGAAAAGGCGGACCTAAACAACCTGGCCAACTCAGTTAGCTCCTCAACGCTAAGGAATGACTCCTACGACTTAAGCCACGTCATCAGTGAGAAAGCTTTCGCAGTTTCACAACCTCGCAACATTCCTTCCTTCTGGATTCTTGACTCTGGATGTTCAACCCACATGACTTCCCGTAAGGACCTTTTCTCTTCGATTGTAAGCCAAAAAGGTACCGTGACGGTTGCAAGTGGTAAGGAAATTCCTGTCCTTGGTAGAGGAACCGTACACCTTGACTTGCTCACTAGCTCGGGTAATCAAATCGCTGCAGCTATTGAGGATGTACTTTATGTTCCCGAATTAAGAGGAGGAAACTTGATCTCGGAGAGTAAGCTCGAAAAGAACGGATTTGAAATTGCGTCGAAAAATGGGAAGCGTCGCGTCATTAAAGATGGAAAAGAATGGATGTATGCATCCTTGGATGAAATAGGGCATTTTGTAGTTAAGGAGTATAGGAATAAAACGTCATTTGTCTCTTATATGGACGCACACATGTGTTTTGGCCACCCAGGTCAAAATGCTATGCATCATCTCAAAGAGCGATATCCTGAACTGATTCCGAAAAGACCCAAACAATTTTATTGTCCATCATGCATTCTCTCAAAGTCTGTCCATGTTTCCCCAAAGTCAAGATCCACTCGAGCAGAAAATCCCTTCGATGTGATTCACTCCGACCTCTCTGGAAAATTTTCAGTCGATTCTCTCGGCGGAAAACGATATTATATCTCGTTTATCGATGAATTTTCTCGACACGCCTGGGTCTCTTTCCTCCGAAATAAGAATGATGCCTTCTTCGCAATCAGGAATTTTGTCAATCAAATACAGAACCAATACGGGGTCACGATTAAGAAATTTTTTTCTGACAATGGCGGAGAATATATAGACAGTAGAGTCGAAAATTTCATGAGCGAATGTGGCATTATTCTCCTGAAGTCTCCTGCTTATGAGCACGAATCGAACGGGGTTGCCGAGCGCTTCAACAGAACCATTGTCACCAAAGCTCGAGCTATGCTTCTTGATTTTCCCAAATTCCTCTGGGCAGAATCAATTGCCACCGCGGTCTACTTGTATAATCGAACACCTCACTGGACTATCGATTACCGATCTCCGCTTGAATTATTAGATAATACACCTCCACCAGCGGTCTCACACCTCTATAGATTTGGTTGTAAGGTCTTCGTTCATATCCCAGTTGAGTCTAGACCCAGCGGATCTAAACTACAGCCAAGAGCAATGGAGGGCTACTTTGTAGGTTATACTGATTCATCAAAAGTCTTTCGAATATACTTACCTAGTAAACGATTGATTCAAAGCACTCGACAAGTTTTTTTCCCAAAGACAGGGGAAGCAACTCTCGACTCGACAAACCTACCAATTCTAGCTAGTCCAACAATCCAAGACCAAGCCCCGACTACGACGACAGGGGAAGATAATATTAACTTGCCCAATTTACCAAGTCCGAAAAGTCCTCCTAGTCTAGCCACGGTACCGACAACGGAGTCTGTGGAGGCTAATCAAGAAAATCTTCTGAAACAAAACTCATCGCCATTGACTTCCGTCCCTCAATCACCTTCGAGTGAAGCTCCTTCTCGCCCTCAAACACCTGAGGAACCTCAGCTTCCTGGCCAATTCATTGAAACTCCTCAGCCGTATTTGTATAGGCCATCAATGTTCAATCCCTTGCCACAGACACCATTCAGTCAGAATACTGGACTTACGGCTCCGGGTCCTCCTCGCAGAAAACGGCCACTATTCAATCCAGAATTAGGCGCTATTAGAAAAAGCAATCGTGAGCGGAAACAAGCGGACCCTGGTCCAGGAATGGTGCCAAATAATCAACGGTATCAAGCCCATGCTGTTGCAGTCGAGCCGCTATCATATCAGCAAGCAATACAGGCTGATAACTCGGATCTATGGAAGCTCGCGATTGACGAAGAGATGAATGCTCTTGAGAAGAACAGAACTTGGGAAATTGTACCAATTCCTAAGGATCGCAACGTGGTGGGAAGTAAATGGGTTTTCAAAATCAAGCACAAGGCTGATGGATCTATTGAACGATATAAGGCGCGCCTCGTCGCTAAGGGTTTCTCCCAACAACCTTGAGTAGACTATGACGACACATACGCACCAGTTGCACGATTTGATTCCCTCAGACTTCTACTTGCCCTTGCAACCCATAAAAGCTGGACTCCAAGGCAATTGGACGTAAAATCAGCTTTCCTAAACGGAAAATTAGATCGAGATATATACATGCAGATCCCTGATGGATATAAATTACCAGGTAAATGCTATCTTTTACGGAAAAGCATCTACGGTCTTAAGCAATCCCCTCTTGTCTGGTACAGCACACTCTCTGCGGTACTCAACAAAGACGGCTTTGCCCCTACCAATTTTGATCCATGCGTCTTCATTAATCTTAAGACAGAAACTTATCTTGCGATCTATGTTGACGATATTTTGATGTTTGGATCCAATAACAAGCACTTAGATAACATCCAAAATACACTACATTCTAAATTTGAATGCACTGATCTTGGAGTTGTTCACTATATTCTTGGTATTCAAATCAATATCACAGGGCAATATCTCTCGTTGGGCCAACATTCATACATCTTAAAGATCCTTGAACGATTCGGAATGGCTGACTGTCATCCAGTCGGTACACCTCTCGATCCTGGAACACAGCTTCGAAAAGGAACCCCGGAAGAGCAGATTGATGATCCAACCATTTACCAATCTATAATCGGCTCTTTAATGTATGCCTGCGTTGCAACACGACCAGATCTTGCACATGCAGTCACGCTACTCTCTCAATTCTCTTCGTGTCCCAATAACTCGCACCTTGCAGCGGCTAAACGAGTGCTTCGATATCTGAAAGGGACAGCTGATTGGAATCTCTATTACCCTCGCAGAAATGATTTTATACTTCACGGGTTTACTGATTCGTCATATGGAAATTTTATCGACGACAGAAAATCTTGTTCTGGATATATTTTTCGCCTAGGGGAAGCAACTATCAGCTGGTCATCTAAGAAACAGAAGACAGTCGCTCTATCAACAACAGAAGCTGAATACATGGCTATGTCTGATACAGCTCGTCATATGATCTGGATGAAAAACGCTCTCTCGGAACTCACTCAGCCATATAAGCCTATTGTGCATGCGGACTCGAACGGTAGTATAGACCTTTCTCGGAATCACAGGATATCACAACGCTCAAAGCACATCGACATCAGATACCATTTTATCCGATCTCATGTGGATTCTACTTTCAGCCTTGAATACATTCCATCGAGTAATAACCTTGCAGATCTACTCACCAAACAACTCCCCAAGTCAGACCATCAGAGACTATCAGATCTTGTGAGATGCAGTTCTGAGGGGAAGTGTTGTAATTAGTGGGTCCATAACTGCATCAGTAACAGGGGGTAGCCTAGTCATTGCTTAGTACCCCTAAAGTCGCTTAAAGTCGCTTAGAGTTTAACAGTTGTAGTCTCCTATATTCTAGCACTTTCTAGCAACATCCACAATGCCTACGCTGTATTGTAGACCCTCTATCAGTTTCTCTTATATTCTATGGCTATTATGGAAGCACTGGGGAACAAGGGTGGATTTTCTTGTATATATTAGGGCCCTCCCAAGCGGATGTAAAAGTAGAAGAAATAGGATAATCAATTTACCTTACAGCCTTAGATCATCATATTCTTGTCTGCTGAAAGCCTTCTCTACACGGTATTCTTCACAAGGTGACGTCTATCCCTATCCATCTACATAGCCGACAATAGTTCAGGCACCTAGGAGGCTTCAAGCAGGATCCATCATGAGCGTTGGTGCCACAGATGTGACATTTGTTTGATCATGCAAAAGTTCTGGTGGCGTGGAAGCCGTAGCACTTAGTACAAACTGATATTTGCTGATGCTTTCGTATTTTTTATATGGAGACTGCCTCCCCAAAAATACGCAGTCTAGATGGGAATCTGCTCGCTTTAGACTCCGGAGCGCAAATGCGGACGTATCCGACGGGTTCGTGGCTCTCCAAACAGCGTCTCGTCCAATTCATCGACCTAATGGGAATAAATTTACTTACAGGAGCGAGTTCTGCCAGGAGGAGACCATCCATGGGATCTACGAGACTATCACTGGCGCAGGCCCCCTCTTCTATCGGTCTATCAAGGCAGTGGATTTTCTTCTGTATTGGGCCAATAACAAATATGGACCAAGACTCATGTCGTTCAACCACCGCGTTACGAAATCTATTTTCGATTGCGCCCTTAGACTGAAGGATCACTGCAGCTTTTGCTGCAGTGGGTCCCAGAATAGTAATCCCTGAGGGAACAGGCCAAACGTCAGAAACTAAATTGTTGCCGGGGATGAGTTTTTGTATGGTCTGTCGAAGCTCAAATGCTCCTGTTTTGCGGGCCTCATGCTCTGGTCCAGCCCGGATCATAACTAGAGGGTCTTCTTTACTTTGCCCATGGGGTGCGTTTGCTTTTATGTTCTGCTTTTTGATTGAGAACGACTTTTGTTCTAGGTCGTGGCAGGCGGGCCTTTCCGCCCACGTTTTCCCCCGTGGCTAGTGCTGATCTTTAGCTTTAGCTGGGGAGGATGCATACACTAGAGTCCACGCATGGCACGGGATGCGCCGTCTGCTAGGAGTGCAAGAAAATCGGAGCCTACACCCGGAAGCTTCTTTTCAAGATCCTGCAAGTAATTGTTTTTCAGGTCAAGGAGACCCTTGATATCTTTCATGAGTTCTGCAGAGTCGCATGGGGTGTGATCAGCTTAGCTGGCACTATCGGAGGATGTGCGTAATCCATCGGTTCCGTGAGGGCCATCATCAAATACATAGTCGGTCATGTTTATTGGAACTTCCTCCAATACTTTAATCATACCTTCGTGATCATCAATGAAAAACTGTGTCAAATTGAGTGCTTTCCCTATAGCCTTTGCCTTACGATTGGCTTCGACTGTTTAAAGTGGCGAGCGGGATGCAAAGCTTCTTATACCTCCCTTACATACTATTAGTTTCAGTTTCAAGACGGGATTCTCGGCGTCTGGAGGGTCGTAGGGGAGCGCGCGCTTGAGGAACACAGTCGGCGCCATGTTCTCGCAGGAGAAATTACGAGGTTATAATAAAGTACGGAATCTCAAAATGCACGTATGCTCTCTGTGTCCTGGAATAATTGTGCAGATAGTGAAGTGGACAAGATTTGATTTGATTTGATTTGAATTCTAGTCGTATCAGGCTTACGCCCTACACCCAAGAGGCGTGATACAGGTGTGTGATCCATACGGACTCACTACTACCTACATGAATGGCTTAACTTGCCAGATAATCTATAAGATTTAGAAAGAAAATAAGTAAACAAAAAATTCTGTCCGAAAGAGTGTGCCCTGCGCCCTGTCCTAATTTTCTCAACGATTAAACAAAGGAAAAATGAATGATATCTCTGGAAGAGCCTAAGCCTCCCGGTCAGTAAATTGTGCACTATAACATTTGGTTATAGTAACGAATTCACGAAATTTCTCCCATCCGTTTTCTGCCAGCATCTCCCCTGCCTTTAGAGGGGGTTCCCGTTTCTCACTTCTCCAACGTTGTAATGCTGGTCGACATTCTGCAAAGTGCCATGGGCGTCTTTCTCGTCCACATTCGCACTTGCCATCAATTTCCTCATGCTTGAATCTTTCATGATAATTGGCGAAATCGCCTGAAGTGGACAAGATGATGATGATTCTATTTTACGTCTGCTTGATAGCCGTGTTTTGTAAGCCACGTGCCTATCCATCCCGACCGGGACATAGGACGTTAAGGCCGAGGCCTTAGGGTTTCCAACTTCTCTAAAAGTCTAAATTACAATGCTGCGCTGCGTTGTATGAAACTGCGCGCAGGAGAAAACTGTACACAAGGTATAATTACTTTCGAGACCTCCCCAAGCTCCGAGCCGATGATCAATCGGTCCTACTCGCCCGCTCTTCTATCCTTCTTAGAGCCCCCGATCATAAAATAACAATAGGAAAGAAAACAAGAAAAGAAAATGTGGTTGCCTCAACGGAGGCATATTTCTTCGAAAAATCGAGACTTGTTCAGCCACTCGCACAGGGTTAACGCCCCTTCTGACGTGCCGAGTAAATGTGGAACGAGCGTGCTGATAGGTCCTGCAGGACGGCCGGCTCGCCGCCGGAGGATTCGACAGAAGATAAAGTGGATAGGCGACTTAGCTGATCTCCATAGACAGTGTAGTGTGGCATCTTCATGTTTAAATCGGGTATGATAGGCTGCAAAGTCTCCATGACCCGTTCTGGCTGCAATTACCCGACCTAAATCTACATGGCGAAGGAGGAGTTCCCTGGAGAAACTGGGGGCTTTTGCTATCTCGAGTTGTGTGTATGTGGGCGGCCGCACTGATTGCCACCACTTTTCTCTGGCGAGTTAGGTCTTTTCAGTGTGCCATCTTTTGAGTGAGGAGAAGGAGTATTCGGGGGAGTTTAGAGAGGGCATTGCCGCTCCTTTCTTCGCCTCAAGATCCGCAAGTTCGTTACCTTCGATACCGGCGTGGCTCGGCACCCAACGAATGTGTATCTGTCCCTCTGCGATATGAGGGAGACGTGGTCTGAATTTCCAGGTCTCAGCTGCTTCAAGGACTTGTAAGAAAACCTGTTGAGAGGAAGTGGTAGGGGTTCTTCTTAGGAATTTACTTGCAACCTCTTCGTTGTCTGTAATAATCCACAAGTTTTTTGAGAAGCGGGCTGTAGGTAGTGCAGCAGCCACACAAATCCCCTGGAGAACTGCGTAGACTTCAGCGTCAAAAGATTCTTTGTGTTTTCCGAGGGGGAAAGCTCCTGCGCACACTTGGACGCCAATTTGAAATGCCACAAAGCCGCTACCTGTATTCCCGTCTGGTAGCTTTGATCCATCTGAGTAAAGTTGTATATCACTCCTCGGGATGGTACTGAGAAAATCACGGAACATGTCTGCCCTTCGATCCCTTGGTTCTGTTGGTCCCCGAATGCGAGCTTGGGCAGCTTTTCTAGATTCGACAGTCTCCCACGGAGGGTAAACAAGGGGATTGTGGTTCTCTGAGGACGGTATGTTACGACATGAGCGGGCGTATCGTGACAGTGGAGGACCTGTAAGTGCTTCCACCTCGCGTCTGAGTAATGGATGTCGGGGGTATAGTCCCCGGGTGCGTACAGCGGCTCTTCTGGATATGCAATCGAGGGTGATTTCCGCGGTATTAAGCCCTACCTCCCTAAGAAGAGCAGCAGTAGGAGTTGTGCGATAAACGGGAAGAATAGCCCGTGCTGTGGCTGTGTGTACCTTTTCTAACATCTTGAGGTGGGTATCCACGCTGTTAGAGACCACTTTCCTCCGATTGATTCTGCTTTTGCCAGGCCACCAATTCTCGGAGCCGAAGTAGGCAATGGGGAGAGCACATGCGATTGCAGCTCGTCTGGACAAAATGGGAGATGCTCCCCTGACCGTGTTTCCTAGACAGCTGTTAGGAACTGTCATGTACAATGCTGGTCCTAATCATCGGGGTTGTTGATCATCATATGCAAGGTACCTGCCCCGCTGATCATAGCTGTAAGAGTTAAGGCATTCCCTCCGCAAGTAATGCTTAAGGGCTAGAGCTGGCTCCATATTCCTTTGAATTCTTTCTTGCTCTAAACTGTCAATCGTGTTATCAAATTGTTCTATTTCTGGGTGTTTCTACGGGCTATGCTATTCTTCGCTATTCGATAATATTCCTTGGAGTTCTTTTATGGTTATTCAGGCGCTCGGAAACCAGGGGGTCTTGTTGTACTTAAGGTCGTTGTCTTGACTGCTTACTGCTCTTCAGATTAGTGTCTTGTATTTATCCTATCCTCAGGTAATCTAGTTCATTGCCTCGCTCAGATTCAGATTGTCCTCACGTTGTGCATATAATTATCGGACTCTTATCGCGGTCACGTCAGCTACGTCAACTACGCCAGTTACAGTCACGTCATTCACATCAGTTGCATAGTCACGCCAGTCAAGCCAGTCAAGCCAGTCACGTAAGTCGCGTCAGTCACTCACGTTGGCCACGCCTTGCAAGATTGGAACTCCTGACAGCAGCGCAGAGCGCGGGAGACTCTGAGAGCTTTGGAGGATTGGATTTGTAGATGATATTTGAAGCTAAGTCGTTTATCGAAATGAACTCCAAGCCATGTTAGATAGGGCTTGCGAGGATATTCAGAGATGGTAAAACTGCTCGTTTCCACGGGTGCTCGAGAGTTCCTATCCCTGTGCTTGCGGGAAAAGTGGAGTAGTCCAGACTTCGCTGGGTCGAATGTGATGCCTTCGTTCGCACCCCATGATAGTGCCTGATTAATAGCCAGCTCCATCTTGTTTGCATTGTCTTGTAGTGTCGCTGAGGTTTGTAGTACTGCAACATCGTCTGCGTATCCAAAAGCTTTCTTAAGAGCGGGGAGTCTGAAAAGAGGAGCGATGAATAGCATGAAAAGGATAGGCGATATTGGGGAGCCCTGGGGGAGCCCACAGTTGATCTTGATGGGGTTGCCGATTTCGCCGTCCAGTCTTATGCAAACCTCTCGATTTGTTGCAAATGAAGAGATCCAGTTACAGAGGTGTGCTGACCAACCTTGCTCTCTCAGTCGTTTGATAAGCCTTCCTGGGAGTACCGTATCAAATGCTCCTTTGATGTCAAGCGTAGCTAATGTGGCGGTTAGGCCTTTGGCTAGCGCAGTTTCCACATCATGGGTGAGACATGTTGTTAGATCTACGCTCGAGCGTTTGGGTAGTGCCCCAAACTGTTGAGTAGCGAGCACCTTATACGTAATAGCTATCCATGACATGCGCTTTGCGATAAGTCGTTCTAAGCCTTTACCAAGTACTAAGAGTAGTGTAATTGGTCTGTATGATCTGGGGGATGACATATCTGCTTTGTTTGGCTTCCCGATCATAGCTACGATCGCAGTGCGAAAACATTTTGGGTGATGGCCTGAGTCTATGCACGACTGGTAAAGGTCCTGTACCAGGCCTGAAATGTGTGGCCATGCGAGACGGAGAACACCAGTAGGGATCCCATCTTTACCAGGTGTAGTATTACCAGCTCCTAATATGGAATTAGAGACCTCACCGATGGTCAATTGGGGAAATGGCAGGGAGGTCCTTGCTGTGGTTGGGGTCAGCAGCGGTATGTCTTCAACGTCGGACTGATTCCTTAGAAGATTCTTCGCCAGTACGTTCCTTTTATCTTCAGTAGATTCGGCTAAGGGGCTTCCGGAGAGAGCAAATCTTTTAAGGGAGTCGTGCGAAAGGTTCCCTTCGACTTGTGCCACTTTGCTATACTAAATACACCTTTTCCATTAGCGGCTTCATCAATTCTCTTTTGGAAGAAGGAAATCTTTGCCCGCTTGGTGACCTTACAAAATTCCTTCCTGTCAGCCTGGTCAGCGGATCCGTCTCGGACTTTGTCACAGTACTTTTTCCTCGCTTCCCAGCAGCTTTGGTTCCACCAAGGTTGTCTTCTTGTGTGTGGTAGCGCCCGCTTTGCAGATCCTGCAAATGAGCTGTGCAAAATTTTAGTGATCTGATCTGCTCTCTCATTGATTT
The DNA here is from genome assembly GCA_028751805.1 of Podosphaera xanthii. NCBI lineage: Eukaryota > Fungi > Ascomycota > Leotiomycetes > Helotiales > Erysiphaceae > Podosphaera > Podosphaera xanthii. The sequence continues at coordinate 1,862,335 of JAPWIX010000012.1, read as the reverse complement.
CAGCGACAGATTTTTCAGTTAGCGGCAGAATCCCCTCTGGTTGGGCACGTAGAAGCGATAAGAAGATGTCATTGTCAATAGTGGCAAAGCGGAGACCCCTTGTAGGTGCTGCTCCATTCACTCCACAGTATACGTTAGCAAGTAGGGGAAGATGATGCGAAGTCACATCAAGGTCCTCCTGAACTGTTGCGATGGTACCCCTAGCCACCAGCTGGCTTGAGCCGAAACATAGATCTAAAACATTTCCACGATTTAATAGGCCTGTCTATCTCTGAAATCAACGAAAGATCTCTTGATTCGAGCCAGTGAATGAAAGCTTCAAATTGCTGTGAAGGCGAGCCGCGGTAGGATGGGTGCCACATCGGGCTATGAAGGTTCAGATCTCCTGCTAGAATAGTTTGGGTGGGGAAAGAAAAGTCTGCTAAGGAGATGAGGCGAGATACTCCCGCCCCTGGGTTGATGGAACCCTGGGGTGTATTGTATGCATTGATGATCAGCAAGCGGGGATTATTCGGAGCTTTGACGGAGAGGAGCAAGACGTCACCTACACCTTGCCCTGTGGGGCAACAAGGTTGCTCTTGATAGTGAGTAATGTTACTGTTCTTTTTTGCATAGGCAATCACTCTTGGACGTACCGTCCAGTCGTCAACTGTGTCACAGTCTAGTCAAGAGCGCTTGCGCAGCTAGATGATTAGAGGTAGTTAATATTCAAATCTATGGAGGAGTAACTACGTTGCTGCTTTACAAATATATAGATATTAAAATCCTCCTCAGCCCAGACAACTCCCCTGGCTTCAGTGTCATCGTAGACTTCTGAGATTCTCATGCCTCCGTGAACCTCCTGTATCAGCAAGTTCCATGTACCAGTAAGCTTACGTCTATTGTTTGAGGGAGGCATTGCGTATCTAGAGCCCCTAGTGTTTCAAGCGAAGAGACCCGCTACTTACGCGCATTGATCTGGTATGATGTACTATCCTTGTAGAGTCTGTGATGCCTATGGACAGCATGGGCTACAGGGATAAACCAGCTTACCAGCTGTTACAGACTGGAGAGTAACATTCGAATTAAGGGTGTCTGCACGTGATTCTCCGTGCGGTATCTGAAGAAACATAAGGTTCTTGAATTAGTAAGAAATCTATGCGGGAGTCGAAAGCGTTTTGGGGGGCTATGTGTTGGGCGTTTGGTGAGCGGCCAACATTAACTGAGAGTATTTTGACTGATGTTTTACTACTCATTCATTGTGTCGGAGCTGCAGTGATGGCTATCCTGAGCCAGAACTTCAAATCTGCCAGAGGCTATCTCTGGAGGTCCAAAGGATCTTGTGGCAGTGGCCTGCGAAGCAACGTCGGAATCGCTGGTTTTCGCTGCCTGCGAATTCACTATTCTACAGTGGGCAGCTTTGAGACGTAGCCTTGCTGCGGCTGCAGCTTGACGGATCGCGCTAGTCTGTTGTTTGTTGGGGAATGTATTATCTTTTTTTGGGCAAAGAAGGCATTCCAGTGAGTCAGCTGGGTGAGGCCTATGGCAGTTGACGCACTTTGGGGGCAAGTATGGTTGATTTCAGGATTACAGGAGACATTGCCGCTTTCAAGATGTGTAGTCGAAGAACAGATTCTGCAACGAGGCACTCGCGCGCACGAGCGCTTGTTGTGCCAGCCGTAGCAACGTCCACACTGAGGAGTCTTACTTCTTTGTGCCAAGAGTTTCGCAGTCGCGCACACGCCGAAAAGTGGGAGCGATTTAGCTAAGCTTGAGCCCTGAGGATAAAGAACTATCCAACTCTTGCATGGTCTAAACTCTGAAACTGATGTAGCTCGGGATTCGAGGACTTTTAGCGGGGTAATGTGCGTAAGGTTGAGCAAGGCCTGCGATACAGTGTTTGCATCAATCTCTAATGCTTCAACAGCGCCTTCCTGATTGTATCCGACGTAATTACGAGGGATTCCAGAGATCCTGTAGGCAGCGTGATTTTCTGGTTTCTCAACAGTGCACTGCCCGCGAGATGACAGAAACTCTTGTATGTCAGGGATCTTTGTGGCCAGTAGCTCTTGAGCTTCATCAGAGGCTGCGCAAATTGCAAATCCTGTCTTCGTGGGTTGAGCCTCGCTAACGAGTTTTTGCTCTAAGAAGTTGTTTAATTGTTCCATTACCGCATAAGGAGAGATATTTAACGCTGGCTGGCCAGAAGCGACGCGAACTAAGAGTCTGTTATCTTCGTGGTGCTTTGCACTTTTACCTTTGATCGAAGTTTGAGCAGGTTTTTTAGGCAGGCTGATATTTTTTGGGCGGCTGGCTTTCGGAGCTGGTGCTAGAGTTGGCGCTGCCACAATATCGGCAAAGAGCTTTTTCGCAGTGGGTTTGGGTTTAGCGGTTGGAGCTTGCAAAACTGTGGTATCAGGAGCCTGTTGAGGTATCCATGTTGACTGAGTCGCTGAGTATGGCTTCGGAGGGCGAGGAGAGCCTCTGACGTGGCACTCGAAGTGACGTCGTGCTACAGAGTTGAGATCCGCAACGAAGTCACGGAATTTTTTCGTAAGATGTTGTGGTAGAGTGGTGACTTCACTAATCGCCTCATCAAGGACGACTGCAATATTTTGAAACATGAGGGTGGCCTCACGGTTCCTGGCGTCTGCGGCGGAGGTGATTGACAGTAAAATCTCTATCAACGACCCCTCTCCACCCATCTGGGTAGAGGCGTGTAGGGGTAGTGAAGGAAGTGAAGGGGGAGGAAGGGGAAGATTCGTCATGACGGCGCGGCGAGATTGACTGATGAGTGTGTGTTGCTTGTGTGTTGCGGGAGCGTTGCGCGAGGAGAAGCTTGTTGTGCGTGGAAGTGGACAAGAAGGTGCGAAAGTATGCTTAATGGGTGACTAAGCGAGTGTGGACATTTGACTTTCGCCATCGGCAAAAAAATAAAAAATAAAAAAGTGTCAGCTTGTGCGGGTTAACGGATAAATAATTAGATTACACGAATCACCAGTGCGCGTCAAACAGGGCGCGGGAATAGCCGCCAACTACATAGCGTTGTGTTTCCTTAAAACGTTGCAGCCCCATCACATCGCATCCAAATGGCTGGCGAAGACGAACTCTTCACTGTTACGTGGTGCCGGCTGTAATCGCCAAGCATGTTCGCTGCATATCTGAGATAGCCAAGAAGAGTCACAATCGGATCGCAACCAACGCATACGCTTCATCATCCTCAGTCAAATTTCACCAAAGCGTCAGTCAACCTAACCCTACGAGACCACTTCTACCGATCCGCTGCCTTTCACCTCCTGAAGTATTGAACGTCAAGCCCTACCATTTATCTCGTCGACCGGACTATCACGATCTTCTGTGTTGCTTCGGCGCGCCTCCATCTGACCCACGATGCTATGAATACCCGACAGAAGAAGAAAGTCGGAAGGCGCAAATATGGAGAGGTTTTAATGGCTTTTAAAGGCCAGTTAATGGTAGGAACCTACGAGAAACGGAGAGATAGGGTGTTTGGTAAGGAAAAGGGACGAGATGGTCTTGGAGGGAGGGTTTCTGGCGTTTGCGTTGGAATTTATGACTTTGGAAATGTTGTGTGTGCCGAGGTTTTTTCGGTTCGGTTAAGTGCTGCCACCTCTTTCTAAACTAGCTGCGCTTCCTTTTTGGAGGCGAGACATGCGGCTTCGGTCGTGACGACGGTACACGGCGTAGGTTGGTGTACTGTCGGGAAATATTTTTGTTGCGTGGATGTTGGTGGCGGAGAGGAAAGGGGAGATTTAGGGCGTCGAACTCTTGGCACTTTTGTGTCTTTTTTTAAAGCAACAACCGGCTAGTAATGGTCAGGGAATTGGGTATTCTAGAGTCTTTAGGGATCGACTACCCGTGTCACGCCTCTTGGGTGCAGGACTTGCTCCTGATACGACCAGGATTCAAATCAAATCAAAATCGCGTCCAAATTAGCTCAAACAAAAGCAGTAAAAAGACTGAACTGTTGGCTTTCCAATGACTAGAAAATGATTCCAATTTCTTTGAGACTGGGAGTCGCTATCAGCACCCTCTTTTCCCGCGTGTCTTGGTGGCCAGCTACATTTTAAACTTATGAACTTGAAGACTGTAAAAAATGCAGTAGTACATATCCCACGATTTACGTGCAAGCAAAATTATCGTGACAGCAGGTTGAATGTTAAAATATCAGAATATTTTCACGTTAAGATAAATGATACTATTTTCATACAGAATTATTTCACTTTAAGCTTACCAGAGGTTATCATATTAAAGAAGAGGAGACATCAGTGATGTTATAAAATATTATGTTTTTTTTTAATCATTTTTGCGTATGCAGCCTGAGGCTTTGACGCGCATGATTACGGAAGACATGTATATTTCGCAGAACGACTCTGTTTGACGTTTGGAACACTCATACTCAGATTTCATTTGCAGATACCACTACGAGTGGTGGTGCCTTACGACATGCACCCTCTTCCGTGAATACCCACCACAGGGAAAAGCGAGAAAAACCTGTAGCTATCTGAGCATGCTTTCGTCATTCTACGAATACAGTATCACCGCGAGAGAAGTGGTGTGAGGGTCTTGCTGGATTCGAACCAGCTTTCTCCTGTCTCAAGTGAGGCATGTGTCCAAGCTACCCAGACTCTACTTAGGAGAACAGCCCGGACAGTATACCACTGCACCATCCGACCCTTTTTACGATTATACCCCCATGAAAACTCTTCCAATCATCCACGAATCCTTAATCACCAATTATATCAAAGAAATTTAGATCCCAGCGGCCGTCACGGACATTGAGGAGGGCTAATTTGCTCCGGATTAGAAGGCTGGTCTATATGATTCCAAAAAAGTTGGGTAATATTGCTCTGTTGTGCTTCTAACATGACCAGCCTGCGGAAAGTCGGGTCTGTTATGAGAAAAGCGGAGCTAATCAAGTAAACCGCGCGATTACTAGCAGCACAGGTATTCAACACAATTTGTCTTGAAAAGAGACAGACTACATAGACAAATCTAGATGGCATAAAAAGTGCTCCTCGTTCCCGTTAAAACATGTACCAATATATACTTGTTTTACATTCCTCTTAAAAGGAGATTACCGGTTTAGTATGAGCTGTAACGCAAGTCATTGCAAAAAAATATCTTCCACTAAATGGCGAAATGAAACCTCTCTCGCCAGAGAATTTTTTTGACTGTGTTTCTATTCTTAGCAGTAAAGTGGGGTAAAAAAGGAAATTTACTGCTGATAATAGATCATAGCCAAAAATAATTGTATATTGCGGATTCAGATATACAGTCGTCCCTCTAATTCGATAGTGGGTCCCGGTATAAGTGTGGAAAATATTCATTGTAACTTGGACTTTTATATTTGCAACACTTACCCTTACAGGTCATTTTTCGTGCTGGGGTAAGTATTGCAAATGTAAATGGTTGAATTTCAATGAATATTTTCAACACTTATACTGAGACCCAATATCGAGTTAGAGAGGGACGACTGTATACCAGTATCACAATAAATTTCGGATTGCTGAGTAATCAACGTAACATGATCACTGTGCGTATTTTGTACATGAGAATATGCGATGGGTTTGATATAATTCAAGGCTCATATCTCGAGATTCCTATGCTTCAGATCAAAAAGAAAACGATCAGTAGATATGAGTGAGTCTCTACAATCACCATACTATCTCGTCATGAGCAGGAAGATGAAATTGTCTTGTGTGAAGATGGTCTTTACGAGCAAGAAATGAGACTCTTAACGCAGCGCGGTTCAACGACGGCTTTCTCCCTGTTCTAAGTTATTGATACATTAACCGTGCTTAAGAGTGATAGAAAAGTGAATTAAGCACCCGAATACACATTTTGGAAATGAGTCTGTAACAAAGGCACTGAGACAGGAAGAAAAAGATGACGGTGTGTGGTGTAGACGAAGTCGTATGTATCGCCGACCATATTCCGGTACCGGTAAATGTAAATGATGATGCTGAATAATCAGCGAGTTTGCGGAAGTAGTTGTGGGGAATAGATTTAATACGCATACACCCCTAGCTTCAATTAATTAGGGTACCTAGCGGAAGTATTTTACTTTATTCCCATCAATTATAGTTGTTTAAAATACAATGCTTACATTAGGTTTTCTTATCTATTGGGGACAGGCATCGTAGTGTCTAGACATGCGGGTAAAAAATAAATTTAATCGGCACGAGCGACACGTCAAGGATCGAGATCTAATTCGTCGACTCCCTAGCAAAATTCGGCGCTATTTCTGCCCTCCAAGTACTTTAATCTTTAAAATCCACACAACCCCAAAATATATGCTTTCTTAAAAACGCTCATCCTGTCGATATATCTAGTTTGCTCAAATATCACCGCCATCTGCTTCCTTGACCTGGAATATTTATTAATTCTTTCCTCGCAAGCTTAGACACCATGGCAGATGCTGATATTACCGTAAGCTCTTCTTAAACCCTGCTTGGCTCCGCCAACATGTTGCGCACGATTCAGATAGAAGCGCTCATGTTGGCACGAGAGAAACTGATTTTGTGCCGTAGGCTGAAAACCCGACCTTCGAATCCGCTGATGCTGGTGCATCGGCGACATACCCGATGCAATGTTCTGCCTTACGTAAGAACGGGTTTGTACTGATAAAGAAACGGCCATGCAAAATTGTCGACCTGTCTACTTCCAAGACTGGTAAACACGGTCACGCCAAAGTTCATCTCACTGCCATCGATATTTTCACCGGCAAAAAGCTTGAGGACCTGTGCCCTTCAACTCACAACATGGATGTCCCAAATGTCACCCGCAAAGAGTACCAGCTGGTAAGGAATTTATGAGCTATTAAATCAGAAAATTTCAAGCTAATCAATATAAAGCTCAATGTTTCTGACGACGGTTTTCTTTCTCTAATGGCTGATGATGGAGAAACAAAAGACGATGTAAAAGTTCCTGACGGCGAAATTAGTGAAAAAATACACAAACTATTCACAGTGGAAGAGAAAGATACGAGTAAGTCTAGGCAAATAATTTGAGTCTCAAACTAACATGGTGCCTGAAGATGTAATTGTTTTATCCGCTATGGGTGAGCAAGCTGCCATTGAAGCCAAAGAGGCTCCTCGAAGTTAGAAGAATAAAACGTGAATGGCCTTCGTGCATCTCTACTCTACTAGCTGAATCACTCAGAACAACCTGGGTCAAGAACCTTCAAAATCTCACACCTGCAGTCAGAACAATCGAACCGTATTGGGTGTCTTACTGGCGAGCCAAAATCAGACCAACCTTAACTCGTGGATTTCATGAATCAATATTTTTCTTGCATTAGACACAGAACTACATTTTGAAGCTAGCTGGTGTAATAATAGGAAAATTTGAAATGATATTAGATATCCTGAGGAAGATCGATGAAATATAAATCAGGAGATTATTTACTGGCGAACAGTTAAGTTCAGTATTAAATGTATTTCCTCGCTTGCAACACAGTGATTCAATTACGGTGTACACTTCCTGATAGTCTATAAACTAAGACAAGGGGCTCTTTTTGAAATTTAGGCAACTCTCACCAAACTGAGTAGCTGGATCCCAGAAGTGATTAAGTCTCAATGCTGATGCATTTTTTAATTGTCTCCAGTTTACAGATTACACATATTCTACACTACCGATCTCTAGTTATCGTACAAAGGCTAGATGAATACGAAGAGTTTGGAGTATTGGAAAAACAATTAAACTTATGTAAGCATTGAATATGTAAAGATAATGCATCCACCGTAGATCCACTAGATGGGCGACGAACTAACATAGTGTAAATCACCACTTCCATGTGTAGTATTAACGTTCCCTGCCGTCCTCAATCTACCGGGTTGGAAGAATAAGGAACGTAAGTGTATAGAGTAAATCTTGTTGTACCTTCTACTAGAAAATATCCCTCAACTGAAATCCTTTTCTATTCCACATCTGTACATATTTTATCAAGTTATGCTGAGACAAGTACTGCAGATGGGCCTGTCTAAATGCAAATTGTCAGCAGACAAAATTTTTTATTCTGATACACCAATGCAAGGATTTACATCGTCCCCTGTCCTACGCAGAATCATGTGGAACAGAGTACAAAGCACGTCCTTGGACTGGAATATCAGTGCAAATACTTTTGTCTGCCGATAATTTGCATCTTAAGGTTCAACTTTGGTACCAGAAGTTGATAGATATGGATAAAAATTTGTATTTAACTATCAATGGGCTAGCGGGAAAGAAATTACTGTTGTCTAGATGCGCATTTCGTATCTTCTGAAAATGCAAAGGTCCAGATGGAATTGGGCTGGGCGTATTTTTTTTCTTGGAGCGGGTTAATACGGGTCCGATGATATCAGTACATGCTCATACCTACACCTCGGATGGTGCAGTGGTATGCCATCCAGGCTGTACTTTTAAGTAGAGTGGCCATCTTGGACATATGCTCCACTTGAGACCAGAGAAGGTGGTCCGAATCCAGCAAGACCCTCAAACTACTTTTCTCGCCGTGATAACGTATTCGTGAGACGACAAAAGTAGATCAGATAACCATAGGACTTTCATGCTTTTCTCTGTTGTGAGTATCCATGGGAGAGGGTACATAACTCAAATATTATCCTCGCAATGGTATCTGCAGATGAAATCTGAGTGGGCCTAATCCTAAGGTCAAACTGAGTCGTCCGGCGAAATACACGGGTCTTCCTTAATCATTCGCGTCGTGGCCCCAGGCAGCAAACCCATGATTTATTTCATTCTAATACCGGTGCCTGCAATTTATACTTGACTTCCAATGTCGGCTTATCCTTCGCAATGTTCACCGGTACCCCTGATTTGACGGACGAGCGGGACATTTACCGTAATTGCCAGTTTAACTACCCACAACGTGAAGTAAAAATTCAACATTTCTCTTTCATGGGCAGGCTCAGGTGATAAATTCTAAACTTAGATCAGAGTACCCAATTTGCCCTGCAGGTACGACCTACTACGAAGATATTCCATGTCTACTCTCGCCATCGAATATCATCGCTTTCGACAAGGAGAATCATGTTCTGAGGAGGGCTGCCGCGCTCGTAGATACCATATCGAAGATGGCAAAAAATTCTGTCAAAGTGGTCACGAGCAAGCTGTACTGTGCCTAGCATCATGTCTCATGTGATTTGGTATGATCTAATTTATCCGGCAGGGCTTCACGCAGACGCAACATGATGAGGACGATTTTAATACACATGGTAAGACCTCCCGTAAAAAACGACAGATGGAAGAGCGCACGCCCACAATCTTGAGCGGCGAGGCGGCCAAGGGACTGTATCTACAGTGTATACAGCTTATTTTATGGGAACAATGTTATTGGCTTACTACGGAGAAAAAATTCAATGCCGAAGTGGAAACTATTGTGAGAGATCTATGGAGATTACGGCTAGGAGTGATATGGGATGAGAGAATGAATCCATTTTCCTCTCAAACAGGAACAGACCGAGGCCTTTTCAGCAGCCAGGGCGAAAAGGAAACAGAAGATTCACGGGGGCATCCACAGACTCCAAAAACATATCGTATAGCGAAGAGTCAAAAGCCTCCCCAGCTGCTAGAAACTTTAGCACTGTGTTATCTTGCTATGGTACTTGCTCGTCTCCCAGTAAGTCTAGGAGAAGTTTTAGGCTGGGCTGTTCGAGGTGAAATCTTGTACATGCGCGCTGTAAGTTACTTATGTCGTCTAACTGTTGATGCTGAGCTGTTTTGACTAGATCAAATCTATTCCTCAAGACATGAAAATTAAATTACCAGCCCACTACTTTGCTTCACTTGATATGAGAACACCCCTTTCAGGGCCAGCTCTACATGAAAAAACCTTGGATTTAGTACAATTCTTCTATTTTCATTTTGAGATGGTTTTTCCGCCCCTAAACGTGCCTCTCCTCACATACAAACATATCCGAAATCTTGGGCTTCCTAGTATGCTGATGTTTGGAGAGCTCGTGGCGTTTGACTGACTCTGATAGTTGAAATATATCCCGCCGTGCAGCATCTTGCGAATCTGATGGGGTTAAATTTTTCATATCCTGCCACATCCACATCTATCCGCCGTCCAGTTTCTTACCCTGAAATTCGGCTTATTGGTCTAATTGTAATTAGCACTAAATTAAGTCAACCATTTGATGACATTTCGCGGGTTCCCGAAAGTGAGGAAGATCCCTCTTTGCTTAAGATAGACTGGAAGAGATGGAGCGAAATTATGACAGACGAGGTCAATAAAAAACTTAAAAATGGCGAAGAAATCAGACTAACAGAGAATAATGTCTGGAATATGAAAAACGAAGAGATAGATCAGTATATGGACTGGTATCAAAATATGTGGATGGACAATCGCAGCCCTAAGAGTCGGAGCCCAGAATAGGAATAATTTTAAAGTACAAAATCAGCTGACATAAATAGTCTCCCAACAAATCCTCGACATGTTTCCGCTCGAAGAATTCCATCCCAAGAAAATCGAGGAGGACCCCGAGAAATGGATGAGCCGAATCAAAAATGCACAAAAAGCTGTAAATTTGCAAAAGTTATCAGTCTCAGCTGAGTCTGCTTCCATACCAATTCGGAGACCTGGAGAATATTATAGGCGGTATCGAAAAACCGAAGAATTAGAAGAGTACTCAAAGACCTTCTATACCCTGGCAGGTGAGAAATTAATCGGTAAAATCACGTGGCATAAATTGATGATAAATCGTTATAGCATCAAACGCTGGAACATCTTTAGAAACGCTTGTAAAAGCTGTATACCAACTTGAGGTTCAAATTGAACATTGGCTTCGAGCCGAGAGAAAGAAAGATTTTTTTACAACCAAGACAATAATCTCTGAGGATGAAGAAATATACTCTTCCAGCAGTGCCAACTGATATTAAGTGGATATCCAATATAGCAAATTCAAGCGCATAGATTACCACAACTATGATTCATCAGTGACCGTGTGCAATCCTAGGCGGAGAATGACATATTCATCATATGGATTGACCTCTGGTCCTTTGGGTAGAAGTAAGTTCTACTATCATACCATCTTCGGACCATGAACCAAACGACGAGACAAAAATTGGCGGCCGATGTATTGCTCGGACCAGATAATCACTAAACTAAGAATTGATAGCTCATTAAAGTTTTCGATTGCGATCCTTTCTTTTAATTTTCAGGGCAATAATTTCTATGGTCTAAGCTACCGCTGGCAAGCTGAAATGTCCCCATAGTCTATGTTGTGCATAGCCGTCGACCGGGATGGTGCATTGTGCGTCGTCTAACGTTGACAAGGATCTTCGCTTATGCAGGAACTTTCTGATGGATAAATGTTAGAAATACATCAATCTCTGATGATGGTCCTACCAGGATTAGTTTTTTGAACGAGAAAATTCTCTACCATCATTTTTAACATGGTGAAATCGTTCACTTAGTCTCAATAGACTCAACTACTAGATGTATCACTTCAGTTAACGATTTTAGTGTTCCTGTATACACTTAAAACTTATTACCTCCAGAAAGTATAATTTTCAAATAAAAATGATTATAAGATTGAGAGAGACAGGGGCTCTGAGATTTCAACACGACACCTTTACAAGAATTTATGCGTCGTTTATGATCGAGAGTTATGAATCAATGGTTTTAGTGCAGGCTTGCTGCTCTACATGCTATTGAGGCAAATTTAATACCTTATTTGTGATTTTTTGAATATTATCTGGTTCCTGCACAGTCTTCTTATATCTTCAGAAACAGTCACTGAATTTCTATAGTCCGAGCTCAGTTTTCAGCGGAACCATGATTGTAGGAAGAAAGTTTCAGTTATTATATGACCAAATATAGATTCTATTTATATTTGACTCGATATATTTTAACATATGTTTCTCTCTACTCTAGCATATGTTTTCTTAAATATGTAATGGTCTCAAGATAGTCGTGATATTTGATGGTTTCATAATAGTCATGATAGTTATGCCAGGGATAGATGTAACAACATCTTGGCGTCTTTATTTCTGTCAGGCACTTGTTTCATACTCATTTTTGTACCTCTCCAGCATGAAATTAAGTTAGATAGTTACATTAGGGGTATTACTTGGCTACATTAAAGGGTATAGGAGAGCAGAAGTGGAGAGGAGGTCGAAGATTACTTAATACTAAGTCTTATTGTTCAGACAACCAATAGATACTCATTGATAACACTTTCTTGCTTCCTTCAAAGAACGATTCTTTATTCTCAGTCTTTGTATTTTATCTCATACACTCGAAGACAAATTGTCATACAGTATTATGATTTTAATGAAGATATGTCGAGCCTGATGGATCAGGGAATATTAGATTGGCTCTCGGGAGTATCGGTGCATGATTTTTGGAATTAGTTTCGGGAGCGTCGGCTTATGGGAATGGAGATTAGTATTTCGAAATATCTTGTAATTATTGATGGTCTGTTATTGTTTATTTGTCGGAAGAGTCGGCGCACCTTCATAAATAAGAAGACGAGAAGGACACTATGTATCTTCAGCTTCGCAATTTGTATTCTTTCTACATATCTATCAATTAGTGGTTTTATCCATTACCTCTGTCGGTCTCATCCACAGCTCTTCCAAACTCCATCTTTACTTATTTTCATCCTTACGTTTACCTTATCTTATCCTCTATCTTAAAACCCATCTTTTATTCACCCTTTCGAACGGTCGCTCGCCTATCTTCCCTCGAAGACGGCGATTTAATCTCTCTTCCGAGTCTCGCCGTAACTGTGACGGCTAGTAAGCCGACAGTAGTCCTGTAGCCTACGATAGCCATTGTAGACGATTCTTATGACGATGGGTTTTTGCTTGTCGTCGATAGATTAAAGCGTCTCGTGACCAATCGTGCATTTTCGTTCTCGCCCTGCTCTTCTCCTTTACGCGCACCTCGAAACCGATTCATGCAACTATGTCAATACATCCAGACCAAATCCCCCCAGCACCCCCCCTCCCATATCCATCTCTGTCCCGAAGGGCGGAGAGGGGTCACTGACAGAGATCCTATTGTCAACGACCTCCGCAGCAGCCAACAGGAACCAGGAAGCTATCCTGATGTTCCAAAATATCGCAAGCATCCTTGATGATGCAATAAGTGAGGATCATCTCCCGCAGCATCTTTATAAACCCTTCCATGATTTGGTAATGGATCTTTCAAGCGTGGCCCGCCGCCACTTCGATAGCCACGTCAGGGGCTCTATCCAACCCCCCTCACCCGTAAATGACTCCCAAAGTAGCTCCAACTACCCCGGAAAAGAAAGCTATTGTAAATACTCCTGCAGTTGCAGTTGCACTTCCGCTCCACCCTGCCTCTTTCTCCTCAATTGCAGCGCCTGCACCCGCACCTACACCTAAGCAAAGATAACAGCCTTTTGCCACCACGCGACGACAACAACCTCCAAGGGTCCAGGAAGCTTCCTCTAGACTTTCCAATCAAAGAACTCCTGCCGATAATAGTCTACTCGTTAGAGTTGCCCCAGGACACGCCACCCTTAATGTCAGGAATGCCTCTGTTGTATAATATATATATGGATAGCCAGAGCATAGTGTTCTATGATTTCTGGTCTGGTCTTTTAGCCAAGTGGAAATGCATCTATCTCGTGTATTTTGTAGGACAGCATCCACAGCCTGACATCACGGGTCTTGTCTTGTTCTTGCTCTTGTCTGCTGTCTATATGCCGCTCATGACACTTAACTTGTCGCCATATGTGATCATGCGACAACTTAATATGTATTTAAAAGAAAGTCTATTCTGTGAAATTCAGATGAAAAAAACTGGCTTTGCGATCTGTCCAACATCTGTATCAGCCCAAAATACCCTCTTCGAACGTATGAACGACATAGGGAACTATCTGTCACCTGATGGCCTCTGCAAAGTGGAAAAGCCGACAAATCACGTAGCTTACCTAATTTCCGGCGTACCACGCTCGTACCAAGGTTATGATGGTGCCTCAATTGTACCTTTTGAAATAAGTGCCAACATGGTTGTTGAAGCTCTCAGAGAACTTACGAATGTCGCCCCAGTTGGCATCGTAGAATCTCGCAACTCACTTGAAGCCCAATACGCAGCTCATAAAAGCTGGGTTGCACTTTTCCCGGAACGAACGCTCTCCCTCTCTAGAAACCTTCATCTCTTTGGCGTACGCGTTCGCACCAAGTACCTGCCCAAGAGAATTAAAGTACCCCAGTGTGGCAAATGCTTCAGATGGCACAATGAGCGAGGCTGTGTCAAAGCTCCACGCCGTAGATTTTGTGGCTCTACGCAACATATCGAGAACGGCCACACATCTTGCGACCCAGAAAGGCCCCACCAATTCCCTCCAAAGTGCGCTAATTGTCATGGGCCTCATCCGGCTGACTCTCTAGAATGTCTCCTACGCCCCAAAAGAGATAATTCATTGTCCACTAGAAAGCAGACCGAACAAATTAGACAAGCTTTATCGGCCGCTAGATTTGGGCTGAAAGTCGCTCACTGTGGCGTTATTTCCGGGAAGCCGCCTGCCACAACTTTGGGGGTAGAAGCTATGGAAGCCACTAACCTTACTCCTACCGACAGAAATAGCCTCTTTATGGATTCACCTAACCCTTCTGGCGGGAGATTCTCGGCCCTAGAAAGCCTCGAGGACGTTAACGCTATACCAGATTCACAGGGACCACTTCATGAACAACATACCCTCAACTATTAAAATTGTATCCATAAACGTTGGACGTAGCTCCTCTGCTCACGAAATCGCCCTCGAATCTGCATTTAAGTTAGATACGGATATCCTACTAATCCAAGAGCCTTATATATATAAAAGGAATTATCACGCAAAATCACTCGCACTCACAAGTTTTTTTGAATGCTTCTCGCCAGTTGATAATTGGACTAACCGCCCACGTGTTTCAACTTACACTAAAAAGGTATCGAGACTATCATTTACTCAATTGCGTCCTTACTTAGCCGCAGGTGAGAACCGAATGGATGGAGACATTCTTTTTCTCACTGTCCAGGCTCCAAGCTGCCCCCCATTTACTTTAATAAACATATACAACACCCCCATCGGAGCTATCAATCCAGGAGCTGGTTTAGCTTCACTTATCTCACTCTCTAGTACACTCCCAATTTCCCCAACAGTTCTCATTTGAGACCTAAACCTTCATCACACGCACTGGCAGCCATCTTACACAGCCTCTCCTTCACCTCAAGCAGAAGACTTCATTCAATGGCTAAACGCAAGATCCATGACACTCACTTTCGAGCCAGATGTTCCTACTCACAATCGGGGAAATGTACTAGATCTATGCTTCGCCTCTGATCAACTTCTAGCAAAAGGGCTAATAGCCAACGTACATCCTGAGCTAGATATGACCTCTGACCACTTTCCTTTGGTAGTAACAATCCCTTGCCGTGTCCGAGCACGTCCTCCAAAATCAAGGCACCGCTTTGCGACTATTGAGGAATAAACCTTTCACTCTCTGATACAGACTCAGGTCAAAGGGCTAGGGAAACTCGATCACTCTACCAAAGGTCTGGATAACAGGGCTGAAGAACTTACTAGCATTATCCAGTTAGCATTCTCTGGACCTGCGAAGATGTCCCTCCAACATAATAAAGGCCAACCTTGGTGGGATCAGAACTGCCGAGAAGCCAAGAAAAAGTATCGCGAATTAGCCCGGGCCCAATTACCTTCAAATGACGCTCGTAAAGAATTCCGGAAAGTAGTTAAAAAAAGCTAAATGTGCCTTTTTCCGAAAACAGCTGGCTGAAGCTTGCACTGCAAGAGAAGTTTTTGATATTGCCAGGTGGCATAAGTCGAAAGGTACCTTTCGCATACCCCAACTTATCGACCCGCTTTCACCTACTTCATTGCCCGCACATACATCCGAAGAAAAAAGAGAGGTATTAATGAGGAACCTATTGCAAAATCAGTCAAAAGCGGAAGATATTTCTTTCTCTACCCCCTCGGTCACAAGATCCACCCCCCCCCCCCCTTTCCCAGACCTTACAGATGCAGAGTTATCTGGCGCCATTATTGGCGCAGGTAATACAACCCCAGGGGAGGACGGAATCCCAACAGCCGTTATCGGTCTCGCTTGCCCCACATTTACGTGTTAGTTCTTGAACTTTTTCAGGCATGCATAAAGATTGGGCATCATCCTAAATGCTTTCGTACAGCGGTCTTAGTCATTATCGGAAAACCTAACAGAGCAGATATGTCTACACCAAGGTTATATTGTCCAATCGCACTCTTGTCGGTCTTGGGAAAGGGCTTAGAAAGATTGGTTGAAAGACGTATGTCTTGGATAGCTATTAAGTACAGTGTAGTAGAACGCCAACAATTTGGAGCTCTACCTCTTCGCTTATCCGTAGATCTAACTACATGTATTACCAACGATATAGAAACAGCAATGGCCAAAGGCGAAACTGCCACAGTCGCAACCCTCGACGTTAAAGGAGCTTTCGATACAGTACTCCCAGGAAGGCTCATTAATCGGCTTCGGGAGCAAGGATGGCCTAGCTACCTGTAAAATTGGGTCGGCTCATTCGTATCAAATCGCAAAGTCTCCATTCGTATTGATAGGCAAGAAGGTTCACCCAAAGAAGTAAGTTATGGGCTACCACAAGGCTCTCCGATATCACCTATACTCTTCATGCTACATATCTCACCCCTTTTAAAACTAGGGGGCTTTAAGAAGAGCTTCGGGTACGCTGATGATGTTGCAATTATGAAAAACTCAATATCCCTCGAGATTAATACTCGGATAATTGAGACAGCAATTGATCAGGCCATTTCTTGGGGTAAAGCCGAAGGTATAACTTTCGACCTGGGAAAATCAGAGCTAATGCATTTTACTCGAAGGATTAGAGACAAGGGAATCAGTCCAGTCGTCCAGACAAACTCTTTTGTCATCTCAGAAAACCCTACGCGACCCTATCTGAAGTGGTTGGGCGTGCACTTTGACAAATAACTCACTTTCAAGTTTCACGCAAAGATACAAGCTGCCAAAGCCCTGAAAGTAGCAAGAGCTCTTTGATGTCCAGGAAACACTACCTCAGCCCCCCCCATCTTTCTAAACAGGCTGCTATTTCCTGCGTCCTACCAATTGCACACTTTACTGCAGAATCCTAGTGGCCCGGGAAATCAAGAGAAAAAGGCAGCAAAGTAATTAGTAACAGGGTTGGCCCCCACTTAGACGAGCTCGATAAAGTCCATACTGCTGTCGCAAGAGCTATTCTTCCCGTCTACCGTACCACTCCCTCCCCGGCACTTTTTAGGGAGGCTGGTCTTTACCAGCGGAATTAGCTCTTTATAATATTGCAAGGCAAGTTGCCATGCGCACTCGCCGACTGGATCCTCGCCATCCACTGCTTTACCGCGAACGAACATCCTCAAAGATCCCCGCCCAGTTGCGATATATTCGCTCCCTCATTCGCATCCCTACCTCCGAACAGACTAACTTGCTTCTTACTCCTCCATGGATTACCGAAGAGACAAGATCAGATTCTGTGGCTCGGATTGGCGCCTCATTAGAACTAAATGATCGGAGGATGAATAATTTTCACGAATTCCTCCAATCTATACCCTGCAGCGACATCCTAGTGTACAGTGAAGGCTCAAAACTGCTAGACGGCAATGCCGGTGCTGGTTATGTTATATTTCAACTAGGGTATCGAGTTGATTCCGGAGTCCTACCCTTGGGCAAGAACAAGGGAATCTACGATGCTAAAATTATCGCAGCCCTCGAAGGACTAAAAGCTGCCGTCAGTCTTCCCTCTGCTCGCTTTGCAAACAGCCTCTGGGTTTTGCTAGATAACCAAGAAGTAGCCAGGAAATTCTTGCCTGAAACTGTTATAATTTTAATGAAGATATGTCGAGCCTAATGGATCAGGGAATATTAGATTGGCTCTCGGGAGTATCGGTGCATGATTTTTGGAATTGGTTTCGGGAGCGTCGGCTTATGGGAATGGAGATTAGTATTTCGAAATATCTTGTAATTAGTGATGGTCTGTTATTGTTTATTTGTCGGAAGAGTCGGCGCACCTTCATAAATAAGAAGACGAGAAGGAAACTATGTATCTTCAGCTTCGCAATTTGTATTCTTTCTACATATCTATCAATTAGTGGTTTTATCCATTACCTCTGTCGGTCTCACCCACAGGTCTTCTAAACTTGAATTTTATCTTTACTTATCTTATCTTCATCCTTACGTTTACCTTATCTTATCATCTATCTTAAACTCATCTTTTACTTCCCCTTTCGAACGGTCGCTCACCTATCTCCCCTCGAAGACGGCAATTTAATCTCCCTTCCGAGTCTCGCCGTAACAGAAACAGCTGGCTCATCTTCGCAATGGGCCTTTGTAGAAGCAGTAAAAACTGCCAAAATGTGGAAAACACGTCACAGACTTCCGAACACTCAAGAGGGCGAGGTTAAAGTTCGCTGGGTCCCTGGACATACGGGGATTCTTGGAAATGAACTTGCAGACAGGGGAGCAAAGAAAGGAGCATTGATGCAAAACC
Source organism: Podosphaera xanthii (assembly GCA_028751805.1). Lineage (NCBI taxonomy): Eukaryota > Fungi > Ascomycota > Leotiomycetes > Helotiales > Erysiphaceae > Podosphaera > Podosphaera xanthii. The sequence goes on along the minus strand of JAPWIX010000012.1, from coordinate 1,843,833 downwards.
TGGACGCGCATTCAAAATCAACACTCGCCTCTCTCAGGCACTGGAATTTAACAACATCTAACCGCCTTAGAAAATGGTGGTGGATGAATAATATCCCTCATTCGTATGCCCTTCTTGAGATTGGGATTGCGCCCCTTTTTCCGAAAGAGCTTCTCTTAAACAGGAGATCCCTTGGCCACTTAATCGCGGCTAGAACAGGTCATGGTGACTTTGCAGTATACCACAATCGTTTCAGACACCAAGAAGCTACTCTACTATGTCGTTACGGATCTCGTAAAACCCCATTTCACCCTCTTTTCTGCAGAATAGTGCGGTGTCGAGGCGGCCGCCCAGAGGGCCAAACCCATCGCTTAATCCCATCCCTCTTTGGCACAGAAAAGGGAGCGACCACATTAACTAAATGGCAAGACCACGTCCACTATTTCGAGGATACTTGTCTTCGATAATAAGAAAAACCTCATGTTGTACTTGTGCGTAAGCTTGTTTTGTTTTGGGGGGTTTCTTTTGTTTTATTTTTCTCTTAATTTTGATGGGGGTTGTCACAGGCCTGAGGTCTGGCTTTTTTTTTTTTTTTTTTTTTTTAGGTCCTAGGCTAGCTAGTTTGCTTTGCCCTATGTCCACTTTGGGTCCAGGACCGGCGGAGCCGGCAGGGATCACACTATAAGTGTGCCTTACTCGTTCGCACCATATCTACCGCTAAGGGTGTTATGTACAAAATAAGAAGAAAGGTTGAAGATATATTTGAGAAAGCTCACAAATTGGAAAAGAAAATAATTTTTAGAGTTAGGCTAGCATTTCTCACACCAGCTTTCGCCCTGTTATCTCATTAAAATAAAGGAAAATAAAAATAACGAGCTGTTAACTACCATTCTCGCGTCCAGCTAAGTTTGGTTGTGCACTAAAGTTCTCAAAGCAACCAGTAAGTCGTGCAAATTCTATAAACTTTTCAAGGCACTTTGGTCCAAGAAGTTGTCTTACGAAGTCGTCCATTCTCGCGCCTTTCCTAAGCTTGCGCATTTGAATAGCATATTTTTTGCAACGGATAAAGTGAGTTGGAGAAGTCTCCGTTCCACAGTCGCAAATTAAATTAGCGTCTTCATGATTAAATCGACGGTGATACGCCGCAAAATCTCCGTGGCCTGATATTGCTGCTAGTAGTCCATGTAAGAGACGTCGTGGTAGAGCTAGTTCTGGAGGTTTTCGACGGCGCATTTGTAGGTCCAAATCTTGATATCGAGATGGACAGGCAGTTAGCCACCATTCATTCAGTAGAGACTGCTGATGGTGATGCATAAGCCGACGAACATAAGCTAAGGTCATATATTCTGGCGGGGTATCTCTTGTAGGAAGAAGCTGAAGTGCAGCGCGTGCTTCTAAGTCTGCTTCTTCATTTCCCTGAATTTTCGAGTGTCCAGGTACTCATCGAACTTCAGCCATAGCTCTTTGGGCAACATTGTTAAAAGTGCTTGTCATCTTTAACATAGAGGAAGACTTTCCTGTTAATAGCGCTCCCACCGCTGCTTGATTGTCTAAGAGAACAAATATTTTTTGTCCCCTTTGTCTCGCGCCAAGTGCTGCATGAAGTGCCGCAGTGACTCCAAATATTTCGGCATCGAATACCTCACCACCATGTAAGATGCCTCGTCCCTTTTCAAAGGTTCGGCCCCCGCGCTGAAGGACAAAGCCCCAGGCTGAGCGTCCATGTCCTTCCGACGATCCATCTGAATACGCGCATATATCCGTGTGTGAGACTGATCTAATCCAAAGATGATAACTCTCAACTCCCTCTACCTGTCAGAGAGCTAACAAATGTTAAGGCTGAATCTTTATTTACAAATAATCTAAAGAGAGAATCTCTATCTATGCGAAGGATAATTTACATATGTGTCGCGACAACCTTGTTAGTTTGCCGAGCTAAGTACAACCCTGCAATAGTTGGACTAAGCGAGCGCACACAATACACAGTTCACAACTGTTACATTACCCTCCTCCCCCAAATTAACATCATGTAACAACGTTCAACATTATGTAGGTATTAAATTTTCAAAGTTTCTTCGAACTTTTTATACGCCACAGTATCAGCAATATTTGTTACTGGCTCTCAAGTAGGATTAAGATAAACCGTCCATTTTACTAAAGCTTCTTGTCTAACACCCCGGCCTCTTTTTTTTGATCTAGTTTGTAAAATATTATCGATATAATATTCGTCATTATTATCTTCTCCTAGTATGGCTGGCGGTTGTAAATCAGCGTTTTCCTGCGAGGGGAGCGGATCATTGCAAACTGGTCTCAAGAGTGAAATATGAAAGACATTATGAACTCCTGATGGCGTATTAAGACGATAGGCATGAGAGCCCACTGGCTCAATTACTTCATACTTTGCATGGATCCAGTCGAATTTTTTGGACGGGCGGTCTGTTTTAATATTGCCCAGGTGTAACCAAACTTTATCTCCTTTTCGAAATCGATGTGCTGGTGTTCGATGTTCATTTGCAAATCGCTCTTGTTCTTGTTGTGCAACCGCAATAGCAGCTTGTGCAAATTCTCTGGCATCTTTTAACGTTGCAGCTAAACGCTCTCCTCGAGCCACTGGATTATCAGAGGTTTTAGACTCTATTGGCTTACTAGCTAGCTCAATAGGCTCGAGATGATAACCATGACTTAAAAAGAAAGGACTAACTTTTGTTGAACTTGCAGATCTATTATTTGTGGCAAGCTCTGCATGCATCAATAAGTCTTTCCAATCCTGCTGTTGGTACGTACAAAAAATCCTTATGAAATGCTGTAATTCTTGGTTCATGCGTTCTGTTGATCCGTCAGTCTGTGGGTGAAATGCGGTGCTTAGTCGTCTTTTTATCTTGAGTTAATCGCACACTCTTTTCCAGAATGCATTTACCCATTGACTTCCTCGGTCACTGGTTATATCCGAGGGTAACCCGTGATGTCTATACACTGCATGTATGAATTTATTAGCTGTTGCTTCAGCAGTCATGGAACATATCGGTTCGAAAATGACGCCTTTACTTAATCGATCGGTAATAACCAAACATGCATCATATCCTTCAACTTTGGGTAGATCGGTTATAAAATCCATTGATATTGAGCGCCAGATTCGATCTGGAATGGGCAGAGGTTTTAAAAGTCCCCATCGTTTTTGTCTCCAAATTGTCGCACTTCCGCAAATGTCGCAATTACGCATGAAACGTTTTATATCCTGAGCTGATCCCGGCCAAAAAAACTGTCGACCCAAAATATCAACCATAGTGTCTCGGCCGGGGTGACCAACAGTCTGTGAATCGTGTATTTTCTGAATTATTTTTGTTCGTAGGGGTTCATGATCTGGTATCCAAATTTTTCCTGAGCGATTTACAGTTCCATGCTCATCAACACTGCATTGACTTAACTCTACCCCTCGTATATTAAGATTGGCTGGCCATTGTGTGGCTGTAGATTGAATTTTTTTTCGTATTTCAGCATAAGTTTTATCTATATCTAACGCAGTTTCCCAAAGTTGAGCCAGTTCTTCATCTTCAAAAGGTGATATGATTCCACCAACTACTATGGGACATGCCAAAGTAACTTCATTCCAACCAGGTAAAAGTTTCATTACTCTTTGATCTAATCTGTCGTCCCCATGCTTCGGGATATCTTGTTCCCGCCGTGAGAGCGCGTCAGGAACTACTGCTTCACTTCCTGGACGATAACGTAACTGATAGTTATATCGTGACAATATCAGTGTCCATCGCATTTGTCGCTCATTGAGCTTTCGGGCATGCATAAAGTGTTCTAAATTACGATGATCAGTGAGAATTATAAAAGGACCTTTTATACTTCTTAGCTCCGCATCCCATTCATCTAAACAACGTATGATAGCGAGAAGTTCCTTATCGTGGATAGGATAGTTACACTCAGCGGGCAAATTTTTCTTGGAGAAATACGCCACAGGCCTTAATACTTGATTATCGTCATATTGTGAAAGCACACCCCCAATAGCCCAATTTGACGCGTCAGGTTCTAAGAAGGTTTGTCGATCAGGATTAAATGTTGCTAAAACAGGGTCTTTTATGAATAATTCTTTTAAGTTTTGAAAGGATTTCTCGCATGCTTCATCAAATACAAAGGGAACATCTTTCTGCGTTAGACGTGTGAGCGGTAGAACTAAATTTGCATAGTCTTTTATAAATGACCGATAAAAATTTGCAAATCCTAGAAATGCACGAACCCCTTTGACTGTCTTCGGCGCTTCCCATTCTCGGATAGCTCTGATCTTTTCTGGATCCATCTGTATGCCTCGCTCTAAGTCGATAATAGATCCTAAGTACTTGGTTCGTTTCACTTCAAATTCACATTTCATAATGTCAAGGGTCAGATTGCCATCTCTAAGTTTTTCCAATACTTTTTTTACCTTTTCTCGATGATCTTCTTTTGAACCTGCAGAGAAAATAAGAATATCATTGTGATAGAACCAAGCAGGTTGTGATAGAATTCGATTTATTGAACTAATTAAGGAAGAAAGGAAAACACTGCTACCAATGAAGATTACTTATACTCCTTTCTAACTTACCCTTTCCTTACTATCAGATAATCCTTTAACCAGACGTCATCTCATTCTCACCCAGACGTCATCTAAGATGTCTCCCCTTTCGTCATTCGCATAATTAGAAATGATGTAACCGCCTCTAATCTCGCTTAGGTGCCCGCCTAAGCCACAATACGGTCAAGCCGTAACAATCATCAATATAAATTTTTTTCTATTATCCTATTTCGGCGCCTGAAGGCCCACGTAGGTATTTTTCGGAAGATACGTATTCTTTGTTATAGAACGACTCATTTTGACGTTTGGAACACTCATACTCAGATTTCATTTGCAGATACCACTACGAGAATAACGCCTTACGACATGTACCCTCTTCCGTGAATACCCACCACAGGGAAAAGCGAGAAAAACCTGTGGCTATCTGAGCATGCTTTCGTCATTCTACGAATACAGTATCACCGCGAGAGAAGTGGTGTGAGGGTCTTGCTGGATTCGAACCAGCTTTCTCCTGTCTCAAGTGGGGCATGTGTCCAAGCTACCCAGACTCTACTTGGGAGAACGGCCTGGACGGTGTACCACTGCACCATCCGACCCCAATCATCAATATAGGCTGTGCAAAAATCGTCCAGATATTCTCTTAATAACCAATTTATATACCGTTGGAATGTTGCAGGTGCTCCTGTGAGTCCAAATGGTAGGACATTCCACTCATACAGAACGTATCTGGTTCGAAACGCTGTCTTCCACTCTTCACCTTTTGCTATTCGTATCTGATGAAAAGCCTGACTGACGTCTAACTTTGTTAAGTACTTTGATTGGCTTAGTGCTCTCATTGTTTCTCGAATTAACGGTAATGGATATCGGTCCTTTTTAGAAATAGAGTTCAAGGCTCTGTAATCTACACAGAAACGCAAATCTACTCCTGGTTTTTTGACGAACAATAAAAGAGCTTCAGCTGAAGACTTGCTGACCCGAATAAAATTATTTTCTAAAAGCTCGGCTAATGTTTTTCCTAGCACTAACAATTCATCCCTTGAATTATTATACATAGCACACCACGGAGCATCTTTCTCAAATCCATTACCATCTTTTTCCAAAGGAATGTGGTGATCAATATTAGGTCGATGAGCGGGTAATCAATTTGCCTCCTTGGGCTCAAAATTCATTTCGAATTCCGGACCAAGCCATTTAGGCATGTGTTGTCTTGGATCAACGATTTTCCTAGGCGCAAGTGCCTTATCGATATCGGCCAGTGTTGCAGAATACACTTCAATAGGCTTCTTGTCAGAGTAGTGACCAGCACGTGACTCGACGGCGAAAGGCTGAAGACTGAAGGCTGAAGATCGGAAGCGCAAGGCTGAGGTATGGAGACTTAAGGGGCCGAGAGGGTAACTATAAGCTAACTGAAGACTAATGCTGAATATCGAATAAAAGAGTAAGGGAGCGGAGATAAAGACAAGAGATTAAAAACTGGAGAAGTCCGAGAGCTGAAAGTTACTGAAGACTGAGAAATACTGTAGGCTAAGAGACACCAAAGGCTGAGAAACACTGAAGACTGAAGGTGACTAACTTGAATTCTATAGTCTCGAGATGACGGAAAACTAAGCGTAAGGAGCTCATCTATCAATCAGTGCCCTACTATATATCCGGAATAACATCTCAAACTACTAAAGGTATCTTGTCACACTGAAGGAGAAACATCGGGAGAACTTTCAAAACGCCGGGGTTTCTCCGATACCCAATACAACACCGGAATACATGAAGCCAAACAATGGAAGACATCCGATGCTAACCCACTCGTCTAAAACATAACTAAACATGGGCCAAATGATCTGCGAACTCTAACACTTCTCTTTCAGGCGATACTGATTTATTATAGAATTATATGTACTTGAAGCTACCATCTTCGGACGTTGGGTGATTTTAGCTAGGCGTTTCTTATTTGGCACAATATGTCCAGTTGCCTTGAACTCTAGAGCTTCTGATGCTTCATTGATATGTACACCGTTGTGTACGAGAAATGCCCTTCCAATCATCATGTTTTGTACTTGATGTGGGACAACATATGCCCAGATTGATCTTTTATAGCCTGCTAGATTTACTGTGAACTTAGCTGCTTGTTTAATTGTCGTTTGAACCTCTGGGAGAAACCCCTCCATCGATCTAGGATGAATATCTATAATTTTTGGATTATGTTTATTAATGAATTTATCACTGACTGTTGCGTAGGACTGGCAACCGTTATCGACAAGGGCTTCTTCACATTGCACTTCATTTATAATGACATCAATTAAAAAAGGTAATGACTCCATTTGTGGTCTAAAATTTATCCAATCATCATTCAGTGCTCTAAAAGTCTCTTGTTTCCTCCAATTAACCAACCCACGAAGCTCCGCGGCACGACTTTGCTGCGGAGCTATTCTTTTCTCGAAGAACCATACAGTCCATTCAAGTCACGGTCACCATCGCTCTCTTCCAAAAGGGGCAACATAGGATCGGTTAACAAAATTGAAGGATCAGGATTTTCAATATTTCCTTGCTGATTTCTCATGGGCTGGTGTCATAAGCGGTATGTAGACAGCGTGGGGAGAGAGAGAGGTCAAGAGGTGGGTGTCAGGCTAAAGGTTGCCATCCTACATGATACACGAGATAGATGCATCACCACTCGGCTAAAAGGCCAGACTAGAATCATAGAGCACTATGAGCTGGCAATCTCCATATATACATATATATATATATATATATATATATATATTATACAGTAGAGGCTTTCCTGACAGCTGGTTTGGATTGATCGGAGGTCTATAAGGGCAGCGCGGTTGATAGTGATTACTGTTACCACATCGCAGACAGCAGTTGGCATCACGTCGTGCTTTTAAAGTTTCTTTTGTTACCCATCGGGCTCTGGGACGTTTACTAGGCTCATTAGTTGTTCTACCCAGGTAATTAGCAGACGTGGGTGCCCAATCCATCGGAGTGGGCTCATTCATAGGACTGAAATTTTGAGGACGAGATTGTACCTGACCCCAATCTCTTCTTGCAAAAAGAACATCTTCATTAGCCATCGTAGCTGCTGCATTTTGTAAATCGATTACTAATTCTTCGTAGGTACCGTAGTGCTTAGTTTTTGGTAAACAATTTTTAAATCGTGAGTTCAGTGCCGATCTTAGGAACATAATCTTAACTTGGCTACATAAAGAGGCCCCTCCAGCATTTGCCAAATCCTTTTCGAATTTTGTAAAAAAGTTGCCAAATGATTCCCTTTCTTGCTGTTTCATAGTTTTTAACTTGTTCAGAGCCTTGGCTTCCTGGGCAGGGTCGTCGTATAGTCGAGCCAACTCTTTCAATAGACCTTCATATGTGGCTGTATTGGATGCTAGGTTCTGTTTTACCCAAGACGTCACATTCTTAACCGCATTGCCCTTTAACTTATTGAAAATAGTGAAAAATTGTGCACTGGGGTCTGGGCCGCTCGATCCTGCTTTTCCTTGCGCTTGAATTTGCCAACTTTGCCAAAGAGATCTATCCTCTCCATTAAATTCGACAAGATCAATGTTTTTATTTATCGTCAGTGGAGCACCCGCTTCATTTGTTTGATTCGAGTTTCCCACTAGATCTTCCAAAGCTTTTCCCACACATTGCAGGACCTTGTTACTCCTTTCTTGGGTGGCAGCATTTTCTTAACTTTGCCTTTGTATAGCCGTTGATATTTCTTGTAATGTGTTAAGGAATCGATTCATCACGGCGTCGGCTTGAGTTTCTCTAGACATGTTTGTGCGTTCTGAGCCTACTATTCGTCTTTCGTAAATGTTTTCTAAAACTTTCTTGTTGTGATCGTGATCGTTGTCGTAATGCAAGTTTTAACACTGAGATGTTAAATTTATTCTAAAGGAAGATAAACGAACCGTGGATTTTAACGTTGAAGAGATTATTTGTATTGTCAGAGAGCTAACAAATGTTAAGGCTGAATCTTTATTTACAAATAATCTAAAGAGAGAATCTCTATCTATGCGAAGGATAATTTACATATGTGTCGCGACAACCTTGTTAGTTTGCCGAGCTAAGTACAACCCTGCAATAGTTGGACTAAGCGAGCGCACACAATACACAGTTCACAACTGTTACACTACCTTGGTTTTCTGGTATATTGGGTATGCGGGACCTGTTAGTGGTTCTGCACCCTCTGTCACTGGAAGCTGTCGGTACGTCCGTTGTAGGCGTATCATCTGGGTCTCGGGTTGCTTTGATATTTTGGCTTTTAACTTGTATTTGAGAGTACCCACATTGGGACAAACACTCGCCCGACTCCGCAAAGGATGGCGATTGTCCAGGGTTGAGGTCTGGCTTTCATCAGGCTAAGGCCTATTTATTAATAATTACTCATCAGCTATCCTTGCTTATAAATTTAATCACGAGACGCCAGGGTCACTAATTATAACACGTATAATGTGGGTCAGGCTGCTTGGCTCATCTTAATGCGCACACTATAAATAGCAAGCTTGGACCATGACCTTAACGAACTTAATTAAGGGACAAACGTGAAGCATATGTGAGACCGTCAACTGAGGCTTATGGACGAAACTTATATGCAGCGAGATTATTCTCTAACTGATAACTGATAGAGTGTAACGGCGCGGGTAAATGTGCATGAAGTTGAATTTCATGGAGGCTTGTCAAGAAGGAAAAGGCTCTCTGGACAAGAGTCAGGAGAATAATGTTGAAGAAGGATATATTGGGAATTTGCCCCAGAAATAGCTCTTCACTTCAAGATCTTCTTTTGTATCTAGCTCTAGATATTCTGCGAATAGCACTTATCTTTCGACCCTTACAGGGATTCCAAGAAGGAGCGGGTGAGTGGGCTGAGTAATCGACAGCTACGAGAAGGAGGAGGTCTCACATCAAACAATGGCAAAGCCAAGCTAAGTATATGCGGGCAGTTTCAAACAACGCTACACAGCAACTGTACATAGCCTTTTTTTTTTTTAAAAAAAAAAGCCAGATTTCTAGAGCCCCGGCTTTAGCGTCATTTGTTCCCTATGGGAATGTGGGGCACGTGCTCCCTGGTACGTAATCCCATGCACAGACGAGAAATAAAATCATCATCATCATCTCCTTTCATAGGTCTGGCTGTTCAACTCTTTCCAATATTCATCATCACCGCGAGACATCCAGGAGCATTCTAGGGCTTCATTCATATCCAACTACACCTTCGTGAAGTGAATACGTTCACCTAATCAAGCTTGGCACCATGCCATCTATTCAACCATCCCAGCACCCTCCTGGAGGCGGGACTAGATCCTTATCAGAAACACTGCTGCTAACAACTGCGGCAGCCACGACCAGAACCGAAGAAGCTACGCTTATGTTTGGAGGAGTAGCTTCTGCCTTGGATGAAGCATCCCGCGGCCCCAATGCCCCTATTATCCCACAACATTTGGCAAACACTTACTAACTTTTCATCGAACGCGTTCAAGAAGTTGCCCAAGTTTTTTTCGACAACCACGTCAGGGGCTTACCCAACACTGCTGCTACTCAGAGAGGGAACACTGACACAAGATCCGTTCGCCAACAGACACCAGCTGTACAAAGACACACCCCGCCACCGGTTCCCAAATCGATGAAGCCTTCCTCATACGCCAACGTAGCTGCTAGAGGACAGGGGAACCTCGCTAGTACTAAGCCACGCAGGCCAGCTAGGGCCTAAAGGCGGAATGATATCTCTCAGTCTACAGACGACCGTCTTTTCCTCCGCCTGGAACAGGACGCGACGGAGCGCTTAATCTCTGCATACCCCCTTCTTCATTATCGCAAATTTCTAGGTTCAAACGCTGCCCTATTGAAAGAATTACAACATGTCCCATCTGGTATTGCCCTGCGCCCATCCTCCGAGGACGCCGCATCCAGACTAGAGTCACTCTTCTCCGTAGGAATAAAAGAAGGTAATCTTAAGGGCTCCACTGGAATCGAAAAGGCCCAGAACCTTGTGACTTACCTCCTCACGTCTATCCCACGATCCTTCACGGCATTAGATGACTATAATCAGCTCACAAACTACCCTATCACTGAAGACCTTGTACACGCAGAGCTTACCGAAGAAAAAGGACTCTCCCATCTCAGCACACGAAACAAAAGGGAGCATAGAATCCCCTTATTCCTCCTCAGCAAGATATAAAGCCCGCTTCCCCATTGAAACCATCCTTCCGCGAAAGTTTTATCTCTTTGGGGGTTGAGGTACTATTTTGACAACTGGCAAAAAGAGCATCAGTCATCCAGTGTAGTCGTTTCCAATGGTACAATGAAAGAATATGTTCTCGTGCCCCCCGCTGCCGTCTCTGTGGCTCAATTGAGCACTTGGAGGCAAACCACCAGCTGTGTGGCTCTCATCCACACCAATGTACTCCACGCTGTATCCACTGCCATGGACCTCACCCTGCGGACGCCCTGGAATGCCCTCTCCGACCCCGCCGCAATGGATTAAAGCTATCAAAAGAGCAGATCTCCCAGATCCGTCAAACCTCTGCAGCAGCAAGACTCAGCCTTAGTGCAACTGTTGGATGCTTACGCCGCCCTGCACCATCTGCACCAGAAGATCACGTAATGACGGAAGAGACTTTCCCTAAATTTCCTTCGAATCACCCCTTTTCCTCTCCGACTACCACTGCAATGCAGCTATATATGCCCAGTTAGAATCAGCTGGTGCGGGCTTCTTCCCCCTCTCTACCGCTCTCTACGGCTATTACCGAGAACCCATACTCACCGTTATCCGACAGAGATGAGTTATAGAAATCGTAACAGTAAGAGACCACTACGCCTTCTCCAAGTAAACGTTTGCAGAGGAGTCACTCCACACGAAATTGCTCTGAAATTTGCAAACGAACAAAAATATGATATTATCCTTATCCAAGAACCTTTCATCTCTCGCGACTGTCAGCGCCAAATAACTAAACGTATTTCCTCATGTGAGTGTTTCGCTCCAATTGATAGTTGGGAAACCCGCCCGAGGGTCCTTACCTACGTTCGAAAAGGCATTGGCCTCCAGACCTACCAACTCCGACCTCTACCCCCTCATAGCCCTGCCGCGCAAGACATCGTCTTCCTTGAAGTTAGAGCGCCATCTGGGATAAAAATGTTAGTGATTAATGTATATAATGCGCCTTCTGGCTCCATTGCAGAAGGGGAAGCTGTAAGAGCTCTATTAGGAATTCCTCGCTCCATGTTTCGGTGCCGCACGTTTTTAGCAGGAGATTTTAACCCCAGACGCATCAGATGGCAGGCGTCAGTGACCACTAACCAGTCTGCTGCAGAAAGCCTTCTTGAATGGACAGATTTAAACTCCATTTCACTAATCTCCGAAGCTGATGTACCCACCCACAACAGGGGGAACGTACTTGATCTTTCCTTCGCGTCTAATTTGTTAATCCTGGCTAGTGCAGAGTCGGCCACCATACCTGAGCTTGACGTCACGTCTGACCACCTGCCGATCGGCACCATTATCCCCTGGGACAGCCGCTTCCAAGAGCCCGTTACTCGTCTCAAACTTGATACTTTAGACAAGAACCTCTTTCACTCTCTCCTTCAAGTAGAAATGGCACGCATGCCCAGCTTACCGGTGCACCCACAGCCGGAAACTCTCGACACTTATGCTGAAAGTCTCTGCTCCGCCCTACAGAACGCTTTCAGAGGATCAGCCTGACAAGCGCTCGGGAGAGGAACTGGACAACCCTGGTGGAATGATGAGTTTAGAGACGCAGCTCGAGCACACAAGATTGCGCGAAGAAATTTACAAGACCCAACAGCCTGCGCTGCCGCAGAAAAAGAGCTTTGGATAGTTGTTCGCAGGGCAAAAAGGCAGTTCTTCCGAAACTTACTAGATCAAGCCTCTTAGGCCAAAGAAGTATTCAAGATAGTCAACTGGCACCGCTCTGTTGGATCCTTCCGAACACCACCCCTTAGAGACCCCACAAATATTGCCGCCGCCCCCGTGGCTTCACTGGAAGATAAGCGGGATGTGTTGCCTAGGAACCTTCTTCGAAATACATCTGAGGCTGACGACATAACGCTCGACGCACCCACGGTTGGGCGCGCGATCCTCCCTTTCCCTGATCTTACTCTTCATGAGACAAGAGGTTCAATTCTAGGAGCCGGCAACACAGCGCCTGGGGAAGATAAGATCCCTACGGCAATCCTTAAAAAGGAATGGTCTTTAATCGGGTCTGCAGTGACTAATCTATTTAGGTTCTGCCTAAATCTAGGATTCCACCCTACCTATTTCAAAAAGGCTATTCTTGTCATGGTAAGTAAACCAAACAAACTAGACAAGTCAAACCCTCGCTCTTTTCGCCCAATAGCCCTCCTTTCCGACTTGGGAAAAGGCCTCGAACGCCTTGTCGCCCGGCGTCTGTCTTGGGTTGCGATCAATGGGAAAGTGTTGGCGAGTCAACAGTTCGGAGCTACACCTCTACGCTCAGCGACTGACCTCACAACCTGTCTGGTTCATGATGTGGAGATTGCATTAAGCAGAAAACTCACCGCCTCGGTACTAACTCTAGATGTCAAGGGTGCTTTCGACGGCATCCTCCCAGGACTTTTGGTGCGCCGTCTCAGAGAACAAGGCTGGCCTGAAAACGTTGCTCTTTGGGTCACTTCATTTGTTACTAATTGGGTAGTGAGGATTTGACTAGATGGTTTGGTTGGTCCCGAAACTAAGGTCTACTGTGGGTTACCTCAGGGATCCCCAGTATCCCCTATTCTATTTATGCTTTACCTCTCTCCTTTATTTTTCCTAGGTTCAGCCAAAAACAAATTTGGTTATGCTGATGACGTTGCTCTCCTTCGAACTTCATCCACACTTCAGGAAAATGCAGCGCTACTTTTCCGAGACCTGCAAGAGGCAATCGACTGGGGCCAGGCGGAAGGTATAACTTTCGATTCTGGGAAATATGAACTACTCCACTTCACTTGCCGCAGAGCAGATCAGGATCCAAGACTTACACCCAGGGTCAGGGCTGGCCCACTTACGATAGCCGAAAACACGAGTCATCCATTCACACGTTGGCTTGGGATTTTATTCGATAAAAAACTTTCTTTTAAGTGGCATGTTTGCTCGTTAGCAGCGAAGGCCCTCAAAATTAGTAATGCCCTCTCCTCGCTTGGTAACACAGTCCGTGGTGTCCCAGCTCACTTGCTTCGCCACGCCGCGGTCGCTTGTGTCCTGCCAGTAGCATATTATGGATCTGAAGCTTGGTGGCCAGGCAGATCTTGCCAAGGAACCCAAGGACGTATTTCTAACCGTGTAGATTCCCTACTTCAACTATTGGACAAAGTTATCCTCACATCACCTCGCGCAATTCTCCCTGTTTACCGCACTACTCCCACAGCTGCACTCCACCGGGAGTCAGGGTTTCCTCCGTCAGAAATCGCGCTTAATGGACGGACTACAGCTGCCACCGTCCGCCTACGTCACCTCGACCCTCGCCATCCCTTATTCCGCCGCGCAGCCAAAATTATCTCTCTTAATTGTTCCACTTCACGCTTCGCCCGCCGCGTACTAGCCCTTCCTCAGGCCAAGCAAATAAACCTAATCGCCCTTCCGCCTTGGGCACCGCAAGAAGGCCGCGAGGAGGCTTATGCAAGGGTAGGGGGCCCTTGCGGTGCCTCGAAGGAAATAGCTAAACAAGCTTTTAACTCATTTATTAGCTCGATCCCCTCTGGGGATATAATGTTATATACTGACGGCTCGAAACAATGTGATGGATTCGCTGGCGCCGGCAGCGTGGCTTATCAAGGGGGCATACAAATTCTCCAAAAAAGCATTCCTCTTGGCAAAGGGGTCGAGGTTTTTGATGCAGAAGCAATGGCAGCCTTAGCCGGGGCAAAGCTTGCACTGGACTTGCCAACTACAAAATTTGCGACAAACCTCTGGATATTCCTAGATAATCTGGAAGTTGCCAATCGCATACTCGCCCCTTTTTCTGGCACATCTCAGTCTGTCTTTGAAGAGTTTCTCAAGATAGAGCCCGAATGGCAATGCCGATCACGGCTTCCTCATACTAGACCAGGGGGAGTCAAAGTTCGCTAGGTCCCGGGACACTCGTCCATCCCTGGCAATGAGGCTGCAGATAAGGAAGCTAGTAAAGCGTGCCATCTCCCTCTCGAATCAGATCCACAATACTCTAATGCCGGCCTGAAGCAGTGGGCAAAGTCGTCCGTTCCACAGGCATTAGAAAAACTTTGGAAATGTCTCCTCCCTCAGCTAGATACCTATAACCAATTAGAGATCTTTACAGCGCCCATTTTCCCCAAGGAATTATATCTTCCTCGACATACACTGGGACGCATACTAGCCATAAGATCCGGGCACGGAGACTTCGCCGATTATCATGAATGTTTCTCGCATCATGATGCACATCTTTACTGCCGATGTGGTCACCGCAAAGCACCGCTGCATTTCTTTTTCTGCAACATAGCCAAGAGGCGAGCCAGGCGCCTTCCAGGTTCCCCCACCTAAACTACTGCCGTACCTACTTGGAACTCACCACGGTGGCATTAAGCTAGAAATTTGGCTGAAGCAGACCCGTTTCTACTCTGGTGTCTGCACCCGAGATGCTCCTTCTTCGGTCGACTAAACTAATTGCACAGTCTCATTTTCAGTCTTTTATTTTCATTTTTGCATTTCATCTCTTTCAAGTCTTGGTTGTGAAAAAAAAAAAGCCATATGGGGATTGACAGAGTTGTGAGTTAGGTCCGGCGCGCCGGGGGGGGGGGCGCGAGAAAGCTGTTTCAACCCCTATACAGGAGTCAACCCTTACTTATGAGGAGCAGCTATGTGAATGCGCTTTCTCTGATATGTATAATTTTAGACTTTATTGAAGCCCAGGACTCACGTCCTGGTGTAACGGCTAGTTAGCCAATAATTACCTGTAGCATGCGCTAGTCAGCGTATGCTTTCATAGCGCCCTGAGGACTGGTAGATCAACCAGAGTGATCTAGAAGATTCTCTAATTCTAGTCTGTGCGCAGGTAGGCGGCTACTCATGAACTAGCTCTGATGTATCAACTAGGATCTTCGAGAAGATTCTGTTATCCTGCTCCGTGCACAAGCAAACAGCCGCTTGTGAAGCAGCTATGATGAAATGACTGGAATCTTCTAGAAGACTCCTAAGGTTACGAGAATGAGGAGGAAGTAATTAAGGGTTGAGGGTTAAAATGTATAAAGACCTCTATTAGTTACCTCACAACGAGGATTCATCATTATATTAGATATTTCTTCATAGTTAGATTATTAATTTACCATCATTTACTCGGATGCACATTGCTTCGATATCTTGATCTGTGACACCTGGCGTCCTTTGTCCCGTCAGGGAATAGTTAGAGCTCGTGCTATGCACGTGACTCGATAGACGTAAAATAAAGTCAATCAATATATTATGTTCACATTCCACCCCAGACGTTAAATAGAATCATCATCATCATTATGTTCACATCTCGTATGAAAATAGCTACGTGAACAAAAGACTCTCACACCACGATCAATAAGCTATATTGATTAAAAATAACTTATACTTTTCACCATGGTGACTTCTCTAAGGACCTCCCACCACCTTACTAAGACATCTGCGGCACTCAGCCACCGCAGGTCACACCGAAAACCTCCTATTATACTGTCAGGCGCTGACGTGAATCTAGTGTGACTTGAACGTGGACGTGACTTGGGCGTGGACGTGAGTGATGGATTGATGTAATTAAGAACTACAGAGGATCTTGACGATTAATTACTTGGCTGGAAATAACTGAAGATACAAGACTCGAAACTATCTCACTAAAGTACAAGAAGTATGACAATAAATACAACTTCCAGGCCCCCTGCATGTCAAGCCCCTTGCAAATACATGGAAAAAAATCGAATACCTTAGAACGCCATAATTAGTCCAGACCATCCAGAGAAGAACTTTCTAGAGCATGAAAAGAATAGAAATACAGAGGAAGATACGGAAGGCAGTGGAAGCTGCTGGAACCTTGATAGCAGTTCAACAAGTCACATGACCTTCATATTAGCTAAAGCCCCTATGATCCATGACATATACCCAAATCGGTACCCTCTACACGTGCTTCCCACACATTACGGCCTTCAAAGGAGACCGACCAAGTCCAGCAACCTGCGTCGGCCAGTCCCTATCCCGGTTTAGATATAGACTGGGACAGTCCTAGCAATAGCCCACAAAACGAGCCGGTGTGGTCTCTACAATATGACGATGAACCGCAAGGTGATCCCTTCACTAATTCGCCTCCCCTCCTATAAATAACGCTCTAAAGAAATGTTTTAATGCACTCGAAATCCGTGCAAAGGAAGCGCGGAGTTTATTCGGTGACATCTCATTCATCCTCGACAACTACTGCATTCCTAACTCTTTACCTTTTGACCAAGCTATGGCTCTAAGGAACTTCAGTAAAGACCTTACCAAAGTTGCCTCACATCATTTTGAGGCATATATGAGAGGCGCTTCTGCTCCTGCGTTGGACATAGTTTCACATGCGGAGTCTAGTGTTACGGGTTCTACCCGGTGTTGCTGTGGCTGGGCTGCTCGTAATGGCCCAGCCTTGCGCCTTTATTAATTACCCGAGTAATCGACATAGCTGAGCTGTGAAAAATTAATAGGGAGACTCAGTTTATGCCTGGTGTCAGAGTAGGATCCTTACAAGGGGACGGCGCACATTTAAGGACAATGTTCTCACCCTCTAGTAGTCTTTTTTTGTATTGAGAAATATAGATTATTTGTGGCATTGCTTACGCGCAGTGACCGTAGCTCACGTCCCTTTACATCTAGCCACGATAAGGGGACGCCGCCTACTGCATCATACGCTAACGCAGCTCGCCAAGGTTCCAGCATTCGCACTGCTAATACACCAAGTCCACGCAATAACGGCTCTACGCACTCTGGATCGCAAACTCAACCACAATCGCAACCGCATCGTTCCCATGACCGTCTAGTTGTCCGGATACCAGAAGGCGACAAACTAAGAGATCTTTCTGCCTACGTAATACAATGCCACTTCAAAGCCAAACTCGGGAACGATAGCTCTCTCCTCACAAGTGTGCAGTCTACAAAGTCTGGATTCGCCTTGTGCCTAAATCACGGGAAACCTCAAAACTTAAGGAAAAGATGGCCATGGTTGGAACCTTCGGGGATGCCCCGGTGAAAATGCGTCCCCATGGACCTCATATACAATCGAATATGTCCCCAGAACAAATGGTACACTAGACAAAGATTTGATATACGGACTATAACCAGTGACATCTACTGCGATGGAAGAGGCGCTTACTGCTGCTGCGAGTGTAGCCCCAGTGGCAATAACGCCTTCGCGAGAGAATGAGTTAAATCCATCGTCCCCCTCGACAGCATGGATTATCCGTTTCCCAGAATCACACCGACGCCTCTCGCGCATTCTCTACCTTTTTGGATGCCGAACAACCACTCGAATCCTCCCTCAGCGTTTCTCAGCAATGCAATGCTCTCGATGTTGGCTCTAGCACAACCCACGCACCTGTGTTTCCCCTTCTAAGTGCCGCCTATGTGGATCATCACAACATCTCGAAAACGAACATGGCAACCTTTGCGGGGCGAATGGTCAGCGTACTTGCCCCAATCGTTGCATCCACTGTCATGGACCACATCCTGCAGATGACACGAACAGCGAGCTTCGTCCCACGACCTCTGGCCCGCCGAAGTCCAAGGCACAGGTGAGCGCAATCCATCACATCAACTCCGAAGCATGGATTCAGAGACAAACAGTAGTTGGATGCGTAAAATCCCTCACTACTTGTCTTCCCAAAACTCAAGTTGAAAATCCAGACAAAACTGTAGCATCAACTCTCAAGGTGTCGATTGTTACAGCAACAGCTCCTATGGCGTCAGCAGCTTTGTTGAATAGATTGACAACTATTCTCTGAAGTCGGCTTTGCCTTATGGAGCTCCCACGCATCGGGCTGGCCATGTCCTTGACCTAGTACTTACGAACATGGAAGGACTTTCAGCCCGTGTGGATCCGGAGTCACATTCAACTTCCGACCACGAAACGATATCTGGCCTCGTCCAACTCTCGGCATCTAGGCATCACCCAAAGCTGAGACTGCCCAAATTCAACGATGAGAGCGCCGAGGTATCTCGTCTAGCCCTTTCCGCGACTGCACCTCCTAGCTTTTCCTTTGAGGGCCCAACCCCTCAGCGCCTGGACGCGGTGACTACATCCGGCATCGCCGCTCTCTCGGCGATTCTGCTCGCAGCTAACCCGCCGAGGCCTGCTTGCATCCCGTGCAAAGATTATTGGAATCGTGATTGCTCGGACGAATGACGCCAGTACCTCGAAGCTCGCCATAGTGGGGATCAAGATCTGTTGTGCTGGCTCGGCTGAGGTGCTGGTATCAGTAATGATAATTCTGCTTGGATGAGATGGAAGTACATGGAACCTTATGGAAGTCAGCAGAAGCATCAACTCTGTTCTATAGAGAACACAAGTAGATGCCAGAAGATTCCAGAGGTCATGATCAGGAGTAATGGGACGGTGTGCAACTATAATGTTAATGTATATAAGACGTATCTTTCTCTCATCATATCATTAGGCAGATTATCAGATCATTCATTATAATACGCATACAGTATTCATTCTATATTTACTCTCACCATCAGTATACACCATCCTCTTTGTATACAGCCATCATCAGTATACACCATCCTCTGTGTATACTGCAACAGATTCAGTAGCCAACATCCTGTCCTCCGTAAGCTCATAACTATAACAAGATCTTATCAACAAGGCACACAACATTTTTCGGAAATCGGTAAGACGAGCTAAACGCGAACACAAGCGCTCCATCTTGGATAATGTGTCTTCAATCCTAGAGGCCTATAAAGTTAATGGATGGCGGAAGTTATCTAGTCGCTTTGGTCCCCCCCCAAGTCATTTACAAGGTGTCACATATAGCCACCCGACCAAGCGGGCAGACATATTCTTCCGAACTAAGCTTGCACGCGTGATTGGCCAACCGTATATACTCAGGAATACCCCTACCTGGCCACTGCGTGCGATCCCTGCACCTCCCTCTGTAGACGAAGATGAAGTACGCCACTGTCTTCTTGAAGTTTCGTCAACTACTCCGGGACATGATCACCTCTCTGTCTCAGCTCTCCGCCTGGTATGGGAAGTGGATACTTGGCGCTCGTGGATTGTCCACCTTTACAGGCTTTGCGTGGAATATGGTCACCATCCTAGCATCTTCCGCCGCGCCGAAGTTGTGGTTATTCCTAAACCACACAAGGACGATCTTACTAATCCCGCCAATTGGCGACCGATTTCGCTTCTCTCAGTTCTCGGGAAGGGGCTGGAACGCCTCTTTGCAAGACGCTTTGCCTTCTGGACCTTGTCCGATCACATTATCTCCCCGACGCAACTTGGAGCTCTGCCTGCAAGGTCTGTCATGGATCTTGTAGAATGTTTGGTTCACGACGTCGAAAAAGCGTGGAAGACAAAGCAAGTTTGCACTCTCGCGCACTCTCGATATCTAAAGCGCTTTCGATAATGTTCAACCTGGCCGTCTCCGCGTTCGTCTCCGCGAGCAGGGATGGCCTTTACCATACGTGAATTGGGCTGCTTCCTTCGCTTCTTGCATGTCACAGTCTAGACAAGAGCGCCTGCGCAGCTAAATGTGTAGAGGTAGTTAATAATTAATTCTATGATCCAGATAACTAACTCGCAATTTACAAGTACATGTAGATATATACATTTCCCTCGAGCTGAACTACTCGCCCCACCTTGACACTATTCATGGATCGTAATATTCTCATGAAACAGAAGGTCTTCTCGTGCCACATAACCTCCCTGTATTGTGAAGCCGCCACGTAATAGCAAGTCTCCGAATAGAAGTTGGTCCGCTTGTATTAGCAAGTTTCAGTATAATTGAAACACCCTGCAGGACCAGGCCGTGCACAATTCACTATCTATGTAAAGTCTGTGCACGCCTATGCACAACATAGGCTACAGGCATAAACCAGCTTACCAGCTGCTACATTGCAGGACAGCTCGCCTCAGAGTGAGTGATTTTGTTGGTGACTTCTTGGATATTCCGCATGGCTTGCCTCAAGGATCTCCTGCTTCCCCAATACTTTTTCTCCTCTTTCTCGAGCCTTTATTCAAACTCGAGTTTCCTACATTCAGATACGTAGACGACGTAGCAATTCTTTGTCAGGAATGCCTCTGTTGTATAGTATTTATATGGAGATAGTGTTACAGGTCTGGAGCCAGTGTGGTACAAGGCTGATGCCTGAGGTATCATAAGGTGGGTGGGACTTGTAGGCTTTGCGCTAATCCTTATTAACGCTAGTGTGGCAAGGAAAGAGCCACTGAAAGAGTAACTCTTGATTTAAATGAACGATTAATTTTCTAATCTGATTCATCTTACGTTTCCTCACATTATAATAAATCTCTTCGCTTTATAGACTCGACGACTATAAAACGACATATCGTGAAGTCGAATTGGTGGCCGAGACTTATTTACTACAGAAGGAGAGTATTTAACTGAAGGAGTGAAAGTAGGACTCAGAAGGAGTCCGACGTGTGTTGCCAAAATTTTTCTACAAAAGTGGATGACTTATCGCGGACCATCATCTGACTCTGACGACGAAGTAGAGTTGACAGATACTGTCGAAAAATCAACCTGCTCATCCTCTTGCAAATCCGAAGATAGTAGCATGGCCGGATCGGAGGGACTGGTGCTGCAGAAACTGCAAGAGATGATGACAATGATGGAAGAAATGAATTGTAAGATGGGAGCTCAGGAGCAAGAGTTACGGTCTGAGGCTGGAAAAATAAATGAATTGCAGCATAATAATAAAGAAAAGAAGGAGAAGATAGAATGTGTTTCTCAAGAAGATAGAATGTAAATTGACAGAGAGTCGGGAGAAGATAGAGAGACGCCACGACATCGAACAGGAGAGCTCAAATCCTACACTGGAGATCGATCAGAGTGGGTGGCGTGGAGAACAGAGGCACAGATAAAGTTGAGGACGGATGGTCGGGCGATTGGGAATGATGAGGAGCAATTCGGCTATTTATACATGCATCTCCAGACTAGTGCCCAGAAAAGAATACAACAATGGTATAACATGAGCTTAAAGTTGGGCACTAATTGCAACCCAACAGCATTCTTGGAGAGAGCGGAAGGTACTTTCGGTGACCATAATGAAAAGAAGAACGCCCGGACACTCCTCAATGCGATGAAGCAAGGCGATAATGAATCGTTCTCCGATTTTATCACCAGATTCGAAGAATTGCTGGCCCAAGCAGGAGGTGAGGAATGGACTCAGGATGTGCAAGTGACCACATTGGAAGAATCAGTCATTAAGGAAATCCAATCTTGACTGGTGTCCTACAATCTTGATAACCGGTCATACAACGCGTTTCGGTCGGCCTGTTTAACTATTGATGCTAAGCTCCAAGTTATGAGAATGCGCTCTAGGATTAATAACGATTCGAGATCTAATCATTCACCAAATGTTATCAACAGGAACCCAGAGAAAGTTCCTCAAGGGAGTACTGGTGGCCGATCCCGAGAGCGCGCGGCCTGGACATCAGTGGAAGAGATAGAGAGAGACGGCGTCGACTGGATCTTTGTGTTTGATGTGGTGGTGCCGACCATATGCAGGGAAGATGCCGGTATTTGAGTGCGTACGACACTCAGCGGCGAGGTGTTCAAGCCAATGAGGCTCGAATGAACGAGGTTGTTGAGGGGCTACCACAGCAGATAAGAATTGAATCAGCTCCAAACCATTCGGAAAATGTGTAGCTTCTGGAGAAAGTCGCATCCAGAAGCCAGTTAATGATGTAGCTAAAATTAACAAAATTGTTCCACTTACATCTTGCGCTAGCGCCTCGGCACGTAAATCATCAAACTTGAGTCTTACGTTGAATAAGTCAAGCAGAGTGGGGAAGGAAAAAAGTAGAGAAGTAAAGACAGAATTAAAATTAAAGGAGTTAAAATTGAATGACGCGAGTCCGGAGAAAGCCCAGTCAACAAATTTGCAAGCAAAGATGGAGACAGTACCGATGAAAGAAGACGTACAAGTAAATGATGTGGCGTATGAAGAGGCTTTGGTAGACACCTGGAATACATGCTATATCACGATCAGTGAGAAAATGGCCCAGAATTATAAACTTCCAATGCAAGAACTTAGCCGACCGCGACAAGTCCAAGGGGTTAGTCAAGACATGGATGAATGGATTACCCATATTTCTTGGGCAAAAATTGATGTTGGTGGCTATCAAGTCAAGAAAGCCTATATGTATGTCATACCCAAGCAGCGGCAAGCAATGATACTCGGATTAAGATGGATGGAAGAGCATGCAGTAACTGTAGACTGCGAGAAGAAAGTGCTATACTTCCATGAATATGGTATAGAGGTAAAGACGACTGACCACGAACGGAGTAAAAATTGCATACGCTTGAGCACAGCTAAATTTTTAGAAAATACCGATGACGTGACACAGGTATTTGCAGCTTCTATGCATGATATTGAAAAAGCTTTGAGCGCAAAAGTACCTATCAATCCCCGAGAATTGTTGCCGGATTATTTACTCTCACTTGTTCAAGCCTTTGAGCCAAAAAACGCAGCCACATTGCCCCCTCATCGCCCAGGGGTTGACCATCAGATGCCATTAGAGCTGGATGATAATGGCCGAGAAAAACAGGTGCCATGGGGCCCCCTATATAGTATGTCTCGGGAGGAGTTGTTAGTGCTAAGAAAAACGCTCACAGAGTTACTTGATAAACAGTGGATTCGGCAAAGTAAAAGTCCTTGCGGCTCACCTGTTTTGTTCACGAAAAAACCTGAAGGAGGATTGCGATTCTGTGTTGACTATAGAGGTCTAAATGCAATCACCCGGAAAGACAGATATCCAATCCCCTTGATAAAAGAAACTTTAGAAGCTGTAGGGAGGTCAAAGTGGCTAACCAAGTTGGATGTTAGCTCAGCCTTCCATAGGATAAGAATCGCGAAGGGTGAGGAGTGGAAGACGGCTATGAGGACACGTTATGGCAATTATGAGTGGTTAGTAACTCCATTTGGATTGAGTGGTGGCCCTGCTACTTTCCAGCGTTACATCAATTCGGTCTTGCAGCTGTATTTGGATGAATTCTGCACGGCTTATATTGACGACGTACTTATATTTTCGAATGAATCCCAGGCAGATCATAAGGAAAAGGTAAAACTGGTAGTGAGGAAGCTAATGGACGCGGGACTGACTATTGATGTTAAAAAATGCTTGTCTGAAGCATCCAGCGTCACCTATCTGGGTTATATCGTAGAGGCAGGAAAAGGACTCCGAATGGACCCAGCAAAAATTCAGGCTATTCCGGAATGGCGAGCACCGACAACAGTAAAGGGAGTGAGGGGATTCTTGGGATTCGCTAATTATTATAGAATATTCATCCCACAGTACTCACGGATAGCTCACCCACTTACTGCGTTAACAAAGAAAGGGGTGAAGTTCGAGTGGACAGCAGAGTGCAACGCAGGATTCGAAAATTTAAAGCAGCGATTTATTCGTGATCCAATACTAGCACCATCTGACCCTGAAGCTCCGACAAGAATTGAGCCAGATGCTAGTAAATGGGCAGTGGGTGGAGTGCTGAAGCAATGTCAAAATCGGTCTTACGAGGAGCAGGCTGATGCCGGAGCTGTTTGGCGACCTGTCGCATATTTTTCCGGGAAGAATGCTCCAGCGGAATGCAATTACGATACGCACGACAAGGAATTGCTGGCAGTAATACGTTGTATAGAAGATTGGGATTCAGAGCTAAGAAGTCTGGCAAATCTGTTCCGTATCTTGACAGACCATTAGGATCTGGAGGCTTTCACAAAAGTTAGGAGCAAACCTCTCAATGAACGGCAAATAAGGTGGCAGGAAAAACTTTCTCGTCATCGATTTCGAGTCCAGTTTCGGCCAGGCTCAGATCAAGTGCTTGCAGATGAACTCTCTCGGCGTGATCAAGATGTCCCAAAAGGAAATGACGAAAGACTAATTCACCAGAAAAATATTTTGATCTTGCCAGATCTCATAGTATCGCCAGTTCAGGTCACGGATGACTTGCTCTTTGAGGAGGAATTACAGATGTTGTGGCAGCAAGGAATTGAACAGGATACTTTATATCAGGAACTGGTAGATTCAGTGCAGCGAGGCGACCGCAAACTGCCTCAACCATAACGCGAGTACAGATATCAGAGTGTACGGTCGGTACCTTATATGGGTTGCTCAGGTTCAGAGATCGGATTTGGGTACCTGTATTTGAGGCTGAGAACAAAGTTGATACAGAAAGCTCATGACTCAGTATTAACAGGACATCCAGGCAGAGATGAGACTTATAGGGTTATCTCTCGACGTTGGTTCTGGCCAGACATGCTAGAAGATGTAAGACGATTTGTTCGTAACTGCGTTGTCTGTGGCAATGCTACAGTTTGGCGTCATAAGAAACAGGGCTTATTAAAACCTGTCCCAGTCCCGGACTGAATATGGAATGAAATTACTATTGATTTTATCAGTGGCTTGCCCGAGTCAAATGGCTGCACAACAATTCAGGTCATTACAGATCGGCTAAGTAAGGGAAAAATATATGAAGCAGTAAAAGAAGGCGAACTTACAGCTGAAGCAACCGCATCCAGGTTTGTAGACAGGCATGTACGGTACCATGGGTTTCCAAGAAGTATCGTAAGTGACCGAGGTGTTCAATGGGTGAATATCTTCTGGAAAGGGTCTATGAACTTATAGGAATACAGCGTCGTCTGTCAACAGCGTATCATCTTGAAACAGATGGCGCAACCGAAAGAGAAAACCAAGAATTAGAACGATATATTAGATGTTTCGTGTCGTACAGTCAAGAGAACTGGGCAAGTTTGCTCCCAATAGCGGAATTATCGGCCAACAACCGGCGCAGTGCAACTACTCGATTTAGCCCATTCTTTGTCACACATGGCTATGAGATTGACCCTATCAAAACACGAGAAGATGTAGTTGCGGTGGCTGAAAATACAACCCCGGTCCAACGAGCAGAGAATTTAGTCTCGAAGCTAAGAGAAGCGCAACAAATGGTAGAAGCATCAATGGCCTCGGCGCAGCAGGCTCAGGAAGCAGCAGCTAACAGATCAAGAGCGGCAGCCCCGCAATACAAAGTAGGAGATGAGGTCCGCTTGAATTTACGAAATGTTCAAACAGACCGGCCATGTAAAAAGTTTGATTGGGTACATGGGAAGTACACAGTCACAGAAATAGTGAGTAGTCATGCATTCCGTTTGGATGTCCCAAGAGCTATTCATAATGTCTTTCACACATGCCTGCTAAAGCCAGCGGCAAATAACCCGTTTCCATCGCAAATCCAGACGGATCATCAGCCGCCAGCAATTGTGACTGGTGAGTCGGGTGAGGAAGAGTGGGTGGAAACTGTCCTTGATGTGCGTAAGCGCAAATGGGGCCGTGGTTTCCAGACAGAGGCTTTAGTTAAGTGGGCAGGGTATCAATCGCCAACCTGGGAGCCTATAAAGAATGTTGAAGACACTGTAGCTATGGAACAGTACAATATTCGCAATAATCGCACGGTTCCAGATGGAGCCTTGGAGGAGGGAAGGGTAATGTTACAGTTCTGGAGCCAGTGTGGTACAAGGCTGATGCCTGAGGTATCATAAGATAGGTGGGACTTGTAGGCTTTGCGCTATTCCTCGTTTACGCTAGTGTGGCAAGGAAAGAGCCACTGAAAGAGTAACTCTTGATTTAATTGAATGATTAATTTTCTAATCTGATTCATCTTACGTTTCCTCACAGATAGCCAGAGCATAGTGTTCTATGATTTCTGGTCTGGTCTTTTAGCCAAGTGGTAATGCATCTATCTCTTGTATTATGTAGAACAGCATCCATAGCCTGACATCACGCGTCTTGTCTTGTTCTTGCTCTTGTCCGCTGTCTACATGCCGCTCATGACATCCTTTCGGTCACAAAAACTCTGGGCAATACTTCTCGTCTGACCGCTGACAGGGTTGGAAGTATCACCCGTTGGTGCGATCAGAATGGACTCTCTCTGGCAGAAAACAAGACTGAGATCCCGCATTTTCACAGATCCTGTCAACCTTCTCCTCCGATAACCATCAACGGCGTCTTAAGAACCACCAACTCCACTCTGAGGTGTTTAGGTGTCTGTCAGGAATTGTCATATACAATGCTGGTCCTAATCATCGGGGTTGTTGATCTTCATATGCAAGGTACCTGCCCCGCTGATCATA
Organism: Podosphaera xanthii; assembly: GCA_028751805.1. Classification (NCBI taxonomy): domain Eukaryota; kingdom Fungi; phylum Ascomycota; class Leotiomycetes; order Helotiales; family Erysiphaceae; genus Podosphaera; species Podosphaera xanthii. The sequence goes on along the minus strand of JAPWIX010000012.1, from coordinate 1,816,981 downwards.
GCTGTAAGAGTTAAGGCATTCCCTCCGTAAGTAATGCTTAAGGGCTAGAGCTGGCTCCATATTCCTTTGAATTCTTTCTTGCTCTAAACTGTCGATCGTGTTATCAAATTGTTCTATTTCTGGGTGTTTCTACGGGTTATGCTATTCTTCGCTATTCGATAATATTCCTTGGAGTTCTTTTATGGTTATTCAGGCGCTCGGAAACCAGGGGGTCTTGTTGTACTTAAGGTCGTTGTCTTGACTGCTTACTGCTCTCCAGATTAGTGTCTTGTATTTATCCTATCCTCAGATAATCTAGTTCATTGCCTCGCTCAGATTCAGATTGTCCTCGCGTTGTGCATATAATTATAGGACTCTTACTGCGGTCACATCAGCTACGCCAGTTACAGTCACGTCATTCACGTCAGTTACGTAAGTTGCGTCAGTCACTCAAGTTAGTCAAGCCTTGCAAGATTGGAACTCCTGACAGTGTCTTCCTCCACAGCAAGCTTTCCTTCAAAGGACATGTCCAGGGATGGAGTGCTAAGACACAACGGATCAGTGCCCATATACAGCAGCTTGGAAATACCTACCGTGGTGTACCAACAACCTTTCTGCGCACTACAGGCTTAGCTGCGGCGCTACCTGTATTGTTGTAAGGCGCTGAGGTCTGGTGGTGCGGTCACACCTACCTCCGCCGAGGACGTCCAACTTCAATCCGATCTCAGCACCTGGTAGATATGATCTCTCGAGCGCTAATTAACCTGGCCCGAGCGATTCTACCAGTGTACAAGACCACGCCCCCTCCAGCACTCCTAAGGGAGGTTTGCCTCAAGCCTGCGCATATATTACTTGAGGAGATCCGCCTCCGCTCTGCTGTTAGACTGGCCGCCGCGGACAGTTTCTCACCCTGTGGCTCGAAGATCCATCGTCTCCCGTCCACACACCCGCCTTACCGAAAAACTAAAGCTCATTCCTCCCATCTCTCGACCCCAGCTTTTACCCCCCTCCTATAAATCTCCTCGCAATCAGTCTCGAGCAGACTTCTCGGCCCAAGAATTTGCTGAGCGTATTGGAGAGCTGCCATCATGGGATATTCTTGTCTTCTCGGATGGCTCAAAGCAGGCAAATGGTTCCGCGGGGGCAGGTGCCGTAGTTCTGCACAGAGATATCACTGTGACTGAAGTGAAGGTGCCCCTTGGTCCCGACTTTGAGGTCTACGACTCCGAAATTATCGGTGCTCTCGCAGGCCTTAGGGCTGCTATAGCAGCTCCTTCAACACATCTTGCAACCAATATTAATGTAATCCTCGACAACCAAGATGCCGCACATCGCGTTCTCGATTCCTCACCCTCCAAGTCCTCGCAAATATAGATTTTGGAATTTCGGGATCTCGCTTCTCGCTGGCCTGCGAGGAGGATTCTTCCCATCGCATCTCCTGGCAAGGTCCAAGTAATGTGGTCTCCCGGCCACATTGGCATCCCAGGTAATGAGTTGGCCGACAAGTTGGCAGGAGAGGCTGCTCGACAACCAGCCCCCTCTGGCGCTTCCCTTGCCGGAGTCCGCGCAAGGATACAAAGGCAGATATGGGACATAACCTCAGCATGGTGGCAATCTCATGCTCCCCCCACCTATTCTGAACTGGGTATGCCATTTCCCAAGAAACCCCCAAAGGAACTACGTCTTCCTCGCCGCTATCTGGGGTATTTGATCCAATGTCGTACTGGACACGGCGACTTTCGTTCTTATCACGAAAGGTTTCATCACAAAGACGCCCTCCTGATTTGTTCCTGCGGGGCCAACAAGTCGATCACACACCTAGTTTTCTGCCCCCTCGTGCGAGAGAGACTTGCTTCGGCTGGTTTTCGACGAAGCCTGGGCCCACTTGACGTTCTCCTCGGCACCTCTCACGGAGCCAATCGTTTCGCCACTATTTTGGAGAAGGCCAGTTTTCTGTCAGAAATCTGTCCCATCTGCAACAGATGATGTATTTATGTGAGGAATTTGCTGCATAGCACCCGCTGTACCCATACCTAATTTAATGGCCTCGCTGCCAGAGCACACCTTTTTCCGCATCATGTATCGCAGTCACCATGTTCCCTCAGGGATGGGGCTTTAGTATAACTGGCGCCCGGTAGACATAAAAAACACTTAAATAAATAAATAAAAATCTACAGGAAGTGCAATTTACATTGTTCAGCCAGTGTGGATTTCGTCCTATCCCTTTCCAAATCGCTCGATGCTTTCAGATATTGCTGTCTAGACTTCCCCAACAAGTCCAAATTGTTTTATCCAGCCTTGGTTCAATATCCACTTTGTGATTATAGCCACGTCTTCTGGGCTGTTTATCATGGCTTCGAAGGACCTGTCTTTGGCTAATCTCAGAATTTCTTCTCTTCCCCTTGCCCATCGAGGATATACCAATACCATGTACTTGGCGTTTTGGATGGAAAACCATATTGATATCTGGGATTTTCTGCTCCAGGAACTTTTCTTCGGTACAGATAGGAATTGAGCCCGATATGCTCGCTCCTTAGCTGAATGGCGGCACTGATTTGGGCCCTACTAAGTCTGTAGTGGATGTAGGAAGGTGTACTCTTAAAGTTCTTTCTGTTCTTGCCTGTTTTTGCATCAGTGAATATGTTTACCGCTTTCCATGATTCAGGGTCGGCCAGGGTGCTGCTTCCTTTTTTGTCGTATCCAAGCGTATTTCCACTCCTGGAAGGCAGCTATCTTTGCAGCTCTTTTGCGCATCTCCTCGTTTTTCTCACCCTCACAAATTCTGGTCCATTCGTAGACATCTTTACTCTTGTTCCTGGCATGGGATATTTCTCTCCCACTTTCGGGCAGCTTTATTCAATTGTATGCCGATTGTATCGTCTGCTGAACAGGTAGCTTCTCTGATAGTCCGGCGTGTTGGACCCTCCTTTGTTTCAGGCAGATTTCTATTGCTAGGATGACAGTTTCGTGCTCCAGAAATTTGCTGCTGGTAGAATTGTATGCACTTGTGATTAATTTTAAGCATTTTGTTTATATACTTCTGAGTGGCTTACCATATTATTATTATCATTATTATTTGATTTGATTTGATTTCAATTAACCCGTTCAGGTACCCAGTGGGCCCATGCAGGTGTCTAACTTTTTTATTTACACAGGAGGAAACCTTTCGGTTAAAACCCCCTAAACCTACCTGGTAAGAATCTGCTGGTTTTTGAAGTTAACATACAGGAAGTGCGATGTAATGTTCTGTCCAGTACGGATATCCTCACGTCAAACTCCTACCCCTTGCCTTGTTCTTTTCTCTTCTCGCTCTTCCACCTCTCTTTCCACTTCCTCAGCCAATCGAAACTGCTCTAACCATTCCTGGTCTAAGATTCACTGCGTTATTCTTCCTAAATCTTCCGGGTTGTTCATCATTTCTTCGAATGATTGGCTCTTGGACTTTATCCATACCTCCTCCCTTCCTTTGGCCCATTGGGAGCAGGCCATGATCGCATGTTTGACGTTTTGCGAATGATATCCGCACGGGCAGTTTGGGCTATCAACTCCAGGGACTTTTCTTCGGTACAGATAAGATTAGATCCCGATGTGCTCGCTTTTTATCTGCATGGCTACGCTGCGCTGGGCCCTCTTTAGGTTTTTGTTTATCATTACAGTAGAACCCCTCTTAGCTAATAGTGGGGCCCGGTATAATTACTGAAGAGATTCATAGAAATTTTACCGTTTATATTTGCAATACTTACCCCTGCACCCAAAATGACCTGTAAGGGTAAGTGTTGCAAATATAAAAGTCCAAGTTACAATGAATCTTTTCAACTTTTATACCGGGACCCACTATTAGCTAAGAGGGGTTCTACTGTATTAGGTTTTACGCTGTTCCAGAGATTACCTCTTGCACTTCACTATTACTATTCCACCTCGCTTCAGATAACGCAATCAGTTATTTTGTCGTACAGGCACAGCCACTAGATTACAGTTTTATCAAATTTACCCAAGCAGGTTGTGATCTCAAATTCTCCCCGTTTACTGGTCATCATCACAGTATGAATCATCAAACCATAAATGCTCTATCAACGCCTTAAAGATCCCATAATCTTACGCAAGATCAGAATCTACAAGTCAGTATCGCTCAAACTCGAGGGATAAAAATTATTCTCAAAGTTACCGATTCTCACACTTTAACAAGCCGGTAAGAATTCAAAATATATCGCATAGTTTCTCGGGATTACGCTCGCACAAGTCAAATACACCATATGTCGCGGCCACGTCTCTCCTATAAAGAGCAAAGGCGCTTCTCCATAACTCCATTATGTGTAAGCAGATGAGTTGGAAGATTTTATTTGTTATTCTCGTCAGACGAGGCAAATGTTACACTTCGAACTCGCTTCGAACTTTACCGACTGGAATGCAAGTGAAAAAGCCGTCAAGAACGCTCTTACCAAGAAGGGATATTCACGCTGCCTTTCCAGAAATAAGCCCCCAATGTCGGAGGAAAATAGGCTTATCCGTAAGGTATGCGCTGAGCCTCACCATCCTTTAACTCAAGAAGACTGGTCGCTCATTCTTTGGAGCGATGAAACTTGGATCAATGATGGGAAGATTTTATCACAATACATCACTCGGAAGGGCAGCTTATTGAAATTACTGTTTTATACATAAAGATTGACAATATCTAAGATAGGTGAAGAATATGAAAATACATGTGTGACAGAAAAGCAAAGGTCAAATAATTTGTGGATTTTTTGGGGTGTGAAGGGCTTGAGAGTTCGGCGAAAAAATGCACGCACGCAAAGCCGCCAGAAATGAATTTATATTTTACTATGTTCTATCTAACGATGAGCGAGCCGGTCTTTATCTATTCCGCCGATGAACCTCGATCGCCAACGTGTTTGGACGGGTTACTACGATCTATGCCAATTGCCACCAAGATCTATTCCGATTTGATTACCGCTTCGGACTACGTGGTACCAGCCGCTTTGGTAGATAGTTAGTTCTCGAGATCTCCCGTGATCGCCATCGGCTGTCGGCAATCGTACGTCCCTTATGAGATATCACGTGACCAGGATGGGCAATCCAGATCAGCCCACCCATAACATATCGGGCTTAGCCCGTCACATGGGGCTCCTTTTCTGGACCGACAAAAGGGGACCATCTTTTCTGGGAAAGACAATGGGGAAAGATAACAGCCAAAAGCTACACCGAGCACACACTCCCCCGAGTTGTGCACTGGGTTAGGAAAAATCCTGGACCTAATGGTTCCCCTATCAGATTCATGCAAGATAACGCACCATCACACGAAGCCACCCTCTGAATAGCATACCTCGGATATAAAGAAATTGAATTGATCTTTTCGCCGGCTTTCTATTCGGATTTAAATCCGACAGAGGCTCTATGGATTATGATAAAATCATAAATACAGGCCCGATATCCTGAGCTTGGTCAAGGGAGACAGCGTAGTCGGATACAGGTCCGTGAGATTATTGAGGAGACTTGGGAGTCTATAATGCCGGATCGGCTTCGAACCCTGATTGCGAGCATGCTAGCGAGATTTCAGGCAGTCATAGACGCCGATGGTGGTTCAATAGGTTATTAGTCTTTGAATTTGTGATTCTGTAACAAAAGCTTTGTATTCGTAGTCGTAAAATAAAAGATTAAGTAAAAATTTAATTGCCTTCAATCCATCAGAAATTTCCTGTTCAGTGCTAGTACAGTAATATCAGGAGAAATTGCAAGGGTATCAAAGCTAGGAAGCCAAGACTTTCCCTCACTAAAACCCCAAGTATTGAAAGGCTATCAGTGAGATTTATTACCCAATGCGTCCGAGAAGCAATCGATTTGACGCTAAGGTGTGCCACAAATTACCCCGTCTGCATAAGGATTATCAAAAGATCTACACCTATAAGACATGGATATAAAGTTTATGGTTGAGCCGGAGTAGACAGAATCTGCTAGCCTTCTTTTGGAACGTTCGGCGGAATTAAGTAAGGAGGAGGCCTGTAATTTCGACATTTCAGGTTTAACAATATTTAGGGTTGAGATATTGAATATATGTTGGCCTGGAATAATAGGCTAGATAAGCTAGAGAACATGCTGGCAACAAGGCATACACATCCTATCGAATTCGACAAGAAATCTACGGTATCCACCTAAAGAACATAAAATGTCTGGGAACGCAGCAGATGCTAGGTATGATGTGGTGGTAGATGTTGATGAAGATGTATGTCAGTACAGGAGCTCAGTCCGTACCACTCCTGAAGTTTGGCATGACCGCTAACTTTCTCAGGGCGACCTTGGCCATACAGATCTCCAAGATGACTTGGAGTTCCATTCATCAAATTTCAATAATGATATCAATTCTACCTCAAGAAAGCCGCCAGGCGCTGGCTTACCTCCCCCGGCCACATCTACGAATAGCTCCTCAAAGCGACACTTATGGGCTCTGTCCTTCTACGCTCGGTTCTTTAATGTCGACACTTCATCGGTATTATCAAGATGTCTGTCAGCATTATATCCCCGCGCAAGCTTTTGGGAAGTGCTAGATGGCAATCCTGATCTTTACGGTCCTATCTGGATCGCGACTACTGTAGTCTTTATTTTGTTCTTGGGCGGGACTATAAATCAATACCTCAGTAAGACTGTAGGCGACGAGTTTGTATACGACTTCACATTACTAAGCGGTCAGTTTCCCTAAAAATTTTTGTGGAACAGCCGCTTACCCTCTAGTTAGGTGCCGCTGGCCTCATATATGGATACACGTTGTTTGTGCCTCTTGTTATTTTCATCATACTCAAGTACAGCGGAAACACAGCTTCTAACCTACTTGAACTTTGGGCTTTATATGGCTATTCAAATCTTATTTGGATACCTGTGGCACTTGTCGCGTGGTCACCAATTACCTTCTTGAACTGGATGATTGTAGCCGTCGGATTCGGTCTAGGTGTTACATTTTTGCTTCGGAATCTTTATCCCGTTATCGGCGCTACAGACAAGCAAGCTAACAAGATTTTGTTGATTTTGGTCATTATTCTTCATACTGCTCTGGCTATATCTATTAAGTGGCTCTTTTTCAAGAAATCTAGCTTAATAACTGGCGGAAAACATTAAACAACTGCAAGTACCTGAAAGGTGAATTTTTGGGATGCGTGATTTGAAGTCATCACTGAGTTGTGTTAGACCTAACTTGAATTCTACAGAATTCCAAAACGATGTTCTAGTGTTGGTTTCTAGATAACTCGTATTTTCGCAGCTCTTCTGGTGAAATCTCTTTCTCTATCCTGTTTGGCAGATAACGTTCTCCGCCACTATGATACCATTCAGACCAGCCAGCTTCATAGTCTCCCACATTTTCCCAGCCTGCATCGATAGTCACCTGAGCTGAGAACGAGCTTCGGTACCCAGATTCACAAAAAAATATTAGCTTGGTGTCCTTGGCGGGCCGCTCGATACCAAACCGTTCCTTAAATGAATCGGCACTCATTGATAAGGATTCCATTAAAGAGTGTACAGGAATGTTAATGCTACGGGGTATCGTTCCCCGGGCATTGATCTCGTTGGGTTCCCGCACATCAATTAATAGACCATCAGTCGCCATTCCTGAGGCATATTCTTTTACCTAGTCGAGCGAAAATCAGCTACCAAATATACCGACTTTGGATAATTACAACTCATACCTCAGCAAAGGTATAAGGCTTGGGCCTGCTTTCGCTCTTATTTGATTGTGTAGAGTAGCGGACAGGGCCGAAAACAGTGAATTTCGTAGTTGGCATGACTCTTCTTACGTAACACTGGGGTGCACGAGCATCGACTAAATAGAATCGAAGCACATTGGTGGCCCTTTTGCTTAGTAGGTGGGAAATTCTGGGCGCTGTACGTGCTAGAGACATGAGCTTCGAAACGTATTAGCGAAGATTTTGGAAGTCTTGTGTTAGCTGTAGAATTTTGAGCTCGGTATGGTGGAGGCTGTTTACATTACGCTATCTCAAAGCTCGTCCCCTATATGTTACCCACATCCAGGGGTGTAACCCAGCTATTAATATCTAGCAAGGTCAACATTGAGGTACTCAGTCTGACTGAAATTAGCGTCAAGTGTCACGGTAACTAAGACGGTCTTTGGAAGTTTGATGAATTAAACTATCATGGGGAGAAGTAAGTCATAGATCCTACGTGAAAAAATTTACAAGAACTTATCACTGACTTAGCATGATTCACGTGACCGCTTAGGCAGCCGCCTAAGCCGAAGGTCATCGGTAATGCCGTAACATATTGTATCCATATCACAATCGCGCCAACCCTATTCTTCACAGACTGTCCCTCCTAAATCAATCTACATTGCCTCTTACTACTTGGTCATCCAGCCAGTGATGGCCAAATCACAGCAACCTCCTCCCTTGGCCCAACGCGTCGCTGATGAACTCGAGCTTGTACAGCGCGTTGCAAAAGGCCGGGCTACTTGGGTTCAGAACTTCCACAACAAGTTTTGGACATCTGTTGAAGAGGCAGACCCTCTCATTAAATCCTTCGTGCGCGAACAAATTGACGCGTTTCTTTTCGCGGTTGCTTCAGGGCATCCTATGCGACATGACTCTCCGAGACAGGCCAAGCCGGCGAGCTCCCTACCCAAGCCCAGCCAAAAAATTCCCTCCCGACCTTTCGTTCCTCAAGCTTATCAACCCCAAAGTTGGGCAGCAACCGCCGCATGCCCATCTGCCTCTCTTCCCCCGGCTGCCGCTCAGCCCAGCACCAAAAATCGACCTCCTCGCGCAACTGCGCAAAAACCTACCGTAATATGCAGGGGCTCTAAAGCCATCTTTCGCCTTACAGAAGACGCTCCTCTCTTTAGAGCAGATGCGACATCAGTTAAAGTTGCTCTTATTGAAATCGTCCCTGGCCTCAAGGAGGGTATCGCCTCCGTTTCCCGCAACTCAACCGGATTCAGCATAACCTTCTCGTCCGAGGAATTGCTGAATCTTGCATTGGAACACGCCGACTCCATCAAGGCCTCTCTTTCAGGAGCTTTACATCAAGTGGAGTAGCATATTAAATACGTCGTCAAACGCATTCCACGCACCATTTGGAATCCGGTATCAAGTCTGGCTTCCTCTACGTTGGATGACGTCAAGAGCATCGCTCAAGCGCAGACAGGTGTGGCCCCATCTAGCGCCCGCTGGTCGCAGCATGAGAATGGTCATAACCCCTTCCGTACTGCAGTTATATTCTTCCCAAAGGAGGTTCCGACCTTTCGGATAGTTGACAGTGCCCCATCCCGGCGCTACATCCCTAACCCGAAGGTAGCTCAGTGCGAAGCTTGTTTCGGGTTCCATAAATCCTCTCGCTGCCGGATCCAAGCTTTGTGCGCCTCTTGCGGCACCCTCCGCCACCAAGGAGAATGTTCTCATCTTCGACGGTGCATCAACTGCTTGGGCCCTCACCCTGCAGACGACCTTAATTGCTCCCTCCGTCCTCGCCCTCACAAGGGCAAACTTATTCAACTCTCGATGAAAGAGGTTACCGAAATTCGTTAGGGCAACCGTAACAAGCTTCGCAAGTCCCGTCGTGCTGCTGCTGCTGCTGCTGCTGCTGCTGCCGCCGCTGCCGCCGCTGGTGCTGCTGGTGCTGCTACTACTACCTCCAACTCCGACAACTCAAATGATCAGTCTCCTCCTTCCGGGAACTCCAGCGATCCTTCTACACACGCTCCTTCCGCTACCCAAAATAGGTTTACCGCCCTTGAGAAAGCCTCGCATGGATCTATGGAAATAGATTCAGACGGGCAAGCGTCCAATAACACTCCAAACCTCTATGAATAATAGGGCTTATTTTAGCAGCCACCCCCCGCCTCGTCTTCGTTTCCTCCAGGCTAACGTCGGACGCGGTGGATTCTCTCACCTCATACTTTTGCAAGCCGCTTTCCAAGGCAACTATGATGTGATTTTTGTTCAGGAGCCCTGGACTAAAATTATTAATTTCAAGAATGTAACAAAGTCCCACCCGGCCTACGTTATCTTCACTCCTCCCAATCGTGATTGGAAGCTAGCCCGCCCTCGCGCTTTCATGTACGTACGAAAACGTTCTAACCTCCGTCCGATTCAGTTAGACAGTGGTTCGTCACCCGATATCGTCGCGCTCCTCCTTCAGTACTCTCCGTCTGTAGAGGCCATTAACTTTTACCGGCAACCTGGAGCGCCTATGCCTGATTGTATCAGCCCTCTTCTTAATTGGCCAGTGAAGCCCAACTCCATATTTGTGGGAGATTTTAATCTTCACCACGAACTATGGGAGCCTAATATGTCTCGTTCGACTGGAGTCGTACACTTTGTCGACTGGATTGATGACCATTCGTTAAGGTCGGCTTTACCTTATGGAGTTCCTACTCATCGCGCTGGCCACGTCCTCGACCTTGTTCTGACTAACATGGAAGGACTTTTGGCACGGGTGGATCCAATGGCTCACACAACGTCCGATCATGAAACGATATCTGGCGTAGTGCAGCTCTCTCCAGTCTCAAGGCGCTTTCCGTCAATGAAGTTGCCCAAGTTTGACGCAGATACTTCAGAGATATTCCGTCAAGCCCTAACAACTACCGCTCCTCCTAGCCTGCACTTTGAGGAACCCACCTCCCAACTCATAGATGCGGTGACATCCTCTGGTATTTCTACCCTATCGGCTATTCTACTTACAGCCAACCCCCCGAGACCCGCATGTGTGCCGTGTAAGGATTATTGGAGTCAGGAATGCTCTGACCAACGCCGACGGTATGCTGATGCGCGGAGAAGTGGTGATCCTTATCCCATCAGTGAGGCGCACCGAAGCTTCCGCAAAACTATTAAGCGAGCCAAACGTGAGCATAAGCGCGCAATTTTGGATAGCGTGTCTTCAATAACAGAGGCCCATAAAGTGGTTGGATAGCGAAAGTTCTCCAGTCGCTTTGGTCCCCCTCCGATTCAATATAAAGGCGTCACGTACAGTACCCCAACTAAGCGCGCCGACATCTTTTTCCGCACAAAGCTCGCTCGCGTAAGCAGGGATCCTGATGTATCCATGTACTCCCCTAAATGTCAATCCCGAGCGATCCCAGCACCTCTTTCCGTAGACGAAGACGAAGTACGACATTGTCTACTCAGTACATCGTCCACTACTCCAGGCCACGACCATCTTTCGGTTTCTGCTCTCCGCCTCATCTGGGAAGTGGAAGCATGGCGCACATTGATCGTACACTTATACAGTCTCTGTCTGATATACGGTCATCACCCAAGTATTTTCCGCCGTGCTGAAGTTGTGGTAATACCTAAACCTCATAAGGATGATCTTACTAACCCTTCGAACTGGTGACCAATTTCACTTCTTCCGGTCCTAGGGAAAGGGCTGGAACGCTTATTTGCTAGACGCTTCGCCTTCTGGGACTTGTCAAGCCGGATTATCTCCCAAACGCAACTGGGGCACTGCCTGGAAGATCGGCCATGAACCTCGTAGAGAGTCTTGTCCACGATGTCGAGAAAGCGTGGGACGCGAAGCAAGTGTGCACTCTCGCTACCCTTGACGTAGAAAGCGCTTTTGACAGCATCCAGCCTGGTCGTCTCTCTGCCCGCTTGCGCGAACAGGGATGGCCTATTCCTTATGTAAATTGGGCTTCTTCTTTTGCTTCTAGCAGGAGAGCTCGCCTTCGGGTAGACGATTTCGTTGGAGAGTTCTTGGAGATACCGCATGGTTTGCCCCAAGGATCTCCTGCCTCACCCATTCTATTCCTCCTTTTTCTTGAGCCTTTATTTAAACAAGGCTTTCCCACACATGGCTACGTTGATGACGTGGCAATTCTTTCGGTGGCCAAGTCTCTGGTCGAATCTTCGCGTCTGACTGCCGTCAGGATTGATACCGTCACCCACTGGTGCAATAAAATTGGCCTCTCGTTAGCTGAGAACAAGATGGAGATCCTGCATTTTCATAGATCCCGTCAGCTCCCCCCTTCCCTGACCATTAACAGCGTTTTAAGGAATGCTAGCCCATCCATAAAGTGGCTTGATGTTCTCCTTAATACCAAGCTTTCCTTCAAAGGACATGTCCAGGAATGGAGTTCTAAGACACAACGGATCAGTGCCCATATACGGCAGCTTGGCAACACCAATCGTGGCGTACCCACTGCCTTCCTCCGCAACGCAGCACTGGCAGCGGCTCTACCTGTCCTCTTATACGGTGCTGAGGTCTGGTGGCGCGGTCACTCCTATCTTCGTTGAGGACGTCCAACCTCCACCCGATCTCAACATCTTGTAGATATGATCTCTCGAGCGCTAATTAACCTGGCCCGAGCGATTCTACCAGTGTACAAGACCACGCCCCCTCCAGCACTCCTAAGGGAGGTTTGCCTCAAGCCTGCGCATATATTACTTGAGGAGATCCGCCTCCGCTCTGCTGTTAGACTGGCCGCCGCGGACAGTTTCTCACCCTGTGGCTCGAAGATCCATCGTCTCCCGTCCACACACCCGCCTTACCGAAAAACTAAAGCTCATTCCTCCCATCTCTCGACCCCAGCTTTTACCCACCTCCTATAAATCTCCTCGCAATCAGTCTCGAGCAGACTTCTCGGCCCAAGAATTTGATGAGCGTATTGGAGAGCTGCCATCATGGGATATTCTTGTCTTCTCGGATGGCTCAAAGCAGGCAAATGGTTCCGCGGGGGCAGGTGCCGTATTTCTGCAGAGATATCACTGTGGCTGAAGTGAAGGTGCCCCTTGGTCCCGACTTTGAGGTCTACGACTCCGAAATTATCGGTGCTCTCGCAGGCCTTAGGGCTGCTATAGCAGCTCCTTCAACACATCTTGCAACCAATATTAATGTAATCCTCGACAACCAAGATGCCGCACATCGCGTTCTCGATTCCTCACCCTCCAAGTCCTCGCAAATATAGATTTTGGAATTTCGGGATCTCGCTTCTCGCTGGCCTGCGAGGAGGATTCTTCCCATCGCATCTCCTGGCAAGGTCCAAGTAATGTGGTCTCCCGGCCACATTGGCATCCCAGGTAATGAGTTGGCCGACAAGTTGGCAGGAGAGGCTGCTCGACAACCAGCCCCCTCTGGCGCTTCCCTTGCCGGAGTCCGCGCAAGGATACAAAGGCAGATATGGGACATAACCTCAGCATGGTGGCAATCTCATGCTCCCCCCACCTATTCTGAACTGGGTATGCCATTTCCCAAGAAACCCCCAAAGGAACTACGTCTTCCTCGCCGCTATCTGGGGTATTTGATCCAATGTCGTACTGGACACGGCGACTTTCGTTCTTATCACGAAAGGTTTCATCACAAAGACGCCCTCCTGACTTGTTCCTGCGGGGCCAACAAGTCGATCACACACCTAGTTTTCTGCCCCCTCGTGCGAGAGAGACTTGCTTCGGCTGGTTTTCGACGAAGCCTGGGCCCACTTGACGTTCTCCTCGGCACCTCTCACGGAGCCAATCGTTTCGCCACTATTTTGGAGAAGGCCAGTTTTCTGTCAGAAATCTGTCCCATCTGCAACAGATGATGTATTTATGTGAGGAATTTGCTGCATAGCACCCGCTGTACCCATACCTAATTTAATGGCCTCGCTGCCAGAGCACACCTTTTTCCGCATCATGTATCGCAGTCACCATGTTCCCTCAGGGATGGGGCTTTAGTATAACTGGCGCCCGGTAGACATAAAAAACACTTAAATAAATAAATAAACAATGCCGTAACATCAAGATCTCGGTATGATTTTCATTCTCTTTACCCCGCTCTAGTGGAATTCTTATGTTCAATTCATTGATACTGCTATTAACTAGTCTGTTTTTTTCATCAATATCTAAGATCAAATACTAATATCTTCATCTAAAAGCTCTACACAAATTTGAGAAATGTATCTAGTGCTGGCCCGCATTTGACCTGCAAATTACCAATGCTTCAATGATTACAAATCCTTACTGACGCATTGATGCCCAATCCACAAGATCCTTTAACCCCTTCACCAAAAGTTTTCCACAGCTTGCTAAAATAAAAATAAATTGTAAAAGTAATTTTTACGGAGTGTTTTTCAAATATACCGTCAACAGATTAAACCACTTTCTTAAAGATTCTAGGAATCTTTGTCGACCTAAGTCCTTCATTTTTTGGCTTTCGTACCAGAGGCTATTCACTGGATGTCCGTCTCGAACATATATGGGAAATAAGTTTGTACCATTGTAGCGGCTTGAGAGTTCGTATCCTCCAGGTGGAACTACAGTAAAACCTCTATAACGCTATCCTCCGCAACGCTATAACCTTTATAACGCTATCAAATCAGTCCTATGTTATAAATTTTGCAGGCAACCTTTGACCTCCAGATATTTCCCCTTCTGAGAAGATTTATCCTGTTATACAGGTAAATAGAAATGCCTTAACAGCATGGAATTTCAGTCCCACAGAGGCGTGCTATTCGCAGGCATGCTCAACCACACCCGTAACTTCGTCAACAACAGCTCAGATTGTGGTTTGAGGATGGATTTCACTGAACAATCACCCAACCTACGATGTCCGAGAGCCTCAGTGCCAGATACAGCCATTTTGACGAATTAGACCCGTCTTTCCACCCTACAAAACAGCGTGAGAAGCCACTCAAGTGGCCGGAGCTAGACAAAGCGGTATTCCAATGGCAACAAGAGCGAAAGCCGTACATTCCAATCTCTGGTTAGCTGTTAATCCGGTAGGCAGCTCTTTTTTGGCAGCGTCTTGCGTGTCATTAAGGCACGGAGGCGCCTTAATTTCGCAATGCCTGGCTTACTGCATTTAAGAAGAGGTATAACATCAAATCATGGATTCAGCCTGATGAGGATGGAAGTATTTTTAAAGCTGCTATCGCAGAGTAGCTCGTACAGGTACAAGAATTGGCAAAGCAATATCCTCCTCGAGATGTCTATAACTGTGATGAAACTAGCATCTACTGGAAGATGGTACCTGATAGAGGTCTTTCTACATAGCAGACCTCAGGTACAAAGAATAAGAAAGCTCGGATAATAGTATACTTCTGCTGTAATGCTGATGACAGTGTATCAGAAATTGTGAGGTGGAAAGTGAGAAAAGGATAAGGATAAAAATTAAATGAAGATTAGAAAAGTTCCTGCCTTTTCAAGAAGTTGTAAAGAGATAAATTATAACGATAAAAACGAGTTCAACGATGATGAATTTGGTCATGTCAAATCTAGTATTCCTTCTTCTCTGTCCCCCCATAAAGCCTTCTAAGGTACATATATCTATATTCTTCTAGTTTCATGAGCATTCCAGCATTAAAACAAACTGTAATATGTCCGACTCGAAATTGGCATATGAGTCGCTGACTGAAACCTTTGTTGATAAACCAGAGCTGAAACAAAAGTTCATAACACAAGATGTCGCGTACCCGAGACGTGATGGGATGATGAGCGCGACGTTGAGAAATCGCGACTGAGATAACACGAACCACATAACAACCGATGAAACTAATATTAAGGCCCTAATTCCACTCTAGCGTATGTTTAGAGGTGAAACTTATTTCTCACATAGTGATAAGCTTTCAGTATGGCTTATTGGCAAGGTTGCTGATCCAAGGTGCTTTGAATCTGCAGGTTTCAACCTTGGCACACTTGATTGCATATGGAAGCATAAAGGTAAAGTCTAGATGACTACAGAAATCATGGTAGAATGGCTACTGTTGGAACATGAATAACGCACTAAAAGAAAAAGCGAGATTACTGCATAGCATTCCCATTCATCCTTTTGACTCGGTTAAAGCCAAGTCCATTCTCTACAGAACCATGAGCTGCCGGAAGTGAATTCACATCGCCATGCCTACAATTGAGCTCATGTATTTATTGGATTTCCGGTTTACACAAAGGGAGAAATGCATTTAGTCACAGAGGTTCTTGTCTGAGAAGAATAAGAAGATTTGAAGAATTTGTTTATGACTATATAGTTTTCTACGCTCGTACTTTGATATTTTCTATCTCCTAATTTACTACGGTATTTAACTCAGTTGAATACATAATCCAAGCTTTTCCAACAGCTACAGTGGTTCTCACGTCGTATTGGCGACAGAAGAGTACTCCTTGTAATGGAAAACATCAGTGCTCATACAGCTGCACTTCGACTAGTAGTACCTTGTGAATATTAAAAAGTGTTAGCGGCCTCCAAATTCAACATCAACTATTCAGCCACTCGATCAAGGGATTATCAAGACCTTCAAATCCTACTATCATCGGAAATGGCTTGAATATATGCTAGACGAGTATGAGAAAGGTCATAATCCCCTCCAAACAATGAATGTTCTGAAGGCATTCTGTTAGTCGATTAGTGCCTGGAATCAAGTAACAGTAACAATTATCCAAGGCTGCTGGAGGCGATTAAAACTGCTTACTTCTGACGTTGGAACAATGAAACCTGAGGAAGTCCTCCATGTATTGCCTCATTTTCTACAACAACTAGAGCTACTAGGCCGAATGCAACAAGCTATATTCATTGGGGCTCTCTTTACCAATGAAGCTAAAGTGGTCCAGGATATCCAAAACAATGAGGACCTAAAGGATCATATTATACAGCTGTTTGAGCCTCAGCTTGCCTTTGAGAGTGATGAAGGAAAAGGAGGTTTTGACAAAAGTGCCGTATAGCTAGGCACTTCAGGCTATCCAGTTGCTTAGGCCACATGAGGAGCAATATGAAGACTATAAAAACACATTTTTGAAGCAACTGGATGGTTATAAAGTGGCTATGAAGGGGAGACATGAAGATCGGAAGCGACAACAGACTATTAGGTCTTGGCTCACGCAGACTGGTTGGCAATCAGCTCAAGCAACTTGGAAGGTCTTGATTTGATCCGATTGCGGTTTATGGAGCTGAGATTGCTTCCAATTCAATCCCGGATAATCATTTACTTACTTCCTAAACCCGCTACACAACAAACATACAAACAAGCCTTGCAAGGTTTGCAACTCGACACCATAGATGAGTTGAATTAGTTGCGAGTTGTTGTCGGTTCATAGGCGTATGGCGCTGGGATATACGTGTTTAGTTTTGCTATCATGTAAGTATTAATTAATCATATTATATGCTTTAGTAAGGGCGCTAAGCTCTGTTATAATTAAGGCATCGATGCTATGGCGAGATAGCGAGGTATATAGAATTACATCACTTGATTAATTATTGTAAGGCCTTAAACCAAGTGACCCCTGTTGTACCAACAGACATAACAACTAAATCAAGGTTTGTGAAAAAAGGTAATTGTTGACCAGAATGGGCTCAGGTGATATTTCTATATCGCTATATCCTCTATAACACGATACTAAAAGTCTCATCAGACTCTATAGCGTTACAGAGGTTTTAATGTAGTGAGTATGTACTGTGCCGCTACTACAGTAAAACTTCTGTAACACGATAGTGGGTCCCGGCATAAGTGTTGAAAAGATTCATTGTAACTTGGACTTTTATATTTGCAACACTTACCCTTACAGGTCACTTTGGGTGCAGGGGTAAGTATTGCAAATATAAATGGATAAATTTCAATGAATATTCTCAACACTTATATCGAGACCCACTATCGTGTTACAGAAGTTTTACTGTATAAGTTATCACAGGTGGGTCTGTGCAGGGTATATCTCGCTCCATGGATTAAAAGTGGGATTGTATGGGGTCTGTGACATCTAACTCAAAGTCTAAAATATGTCAGCCTCATCTGTCAGGATTGTCAGTTTTATGCTAGTTAACCTTGCTTTTACAAAGTCCTCTCCCTAACGTCTGGCCCATCACTATTGGTCAGCAATTGTAAGACGCTCAACTCGAATAACTCAAAGATGAGGTTCTAAAATTATAAATTAAATAACTAGAAGTGCAAGAAGATTATCTACAAGAAGAGCGCAGGTTTAAATAGTTGTCCCGATCTATTACCCCCGAAGCCTTTCGAACGCCATAGAATTAGAACTTGCAATAACCCAAAGAGGATGCTAGAATAAACACCACTTCTCAGGTTGCCAACAAACCGTTGCAGAACTTTTTGTAAGCTTTCTGAGTTCAGTCGTCCCTCTATAAATCGATAGTGGGTCCTGGTATAAGTGTTGAAAATATTCATTGTAACTTGAACTTTTATATTTGCAACTTTTACCCTTACAGGTCATTTTGAGTGTAGGGGTAAGTATTGCAAATGTAAATGGTTGAATTGAAATGAATATTTTCAACACTTATACCGGGACCCACTATCGACTTAGAGAGGGACGACTGTAGACTGAATCTGCTAGCCCTTATTGGAATAACGAGCGGAAAAATGTAAGGAAAAGGCCTCTAATTTTGAGATCTTAGGTTTAACAATTTTTAGGGTTGCGATACTGTACTGGCTATCAGGGGCAACTAGCTTTTCTCCCATGTAGTATTGCGGACCTAAAGATTGTTACTAAACAGCGCTAATTCTGTCTAATGGGTAACAATATTTAGGACTATAATACTACATGCAAGTAAAACAAATTGCCCCTGACAGCTTGTATGTACAGTGTCTCAGCTCTAAAGATTGTTAGTGGCTGATGTTGGTTCTGTGTGTCTATACTATACCCCCAGAGTAAGTTTTCAGCATGCACTAAAACCTCGCTTATGAATATTATCCCCACTAGTCTTATATAATCCCTGCTAGTCTTCACACCAAAAAAAATTGAAATTGTTGGCCTGAGTGATCAGGCTTTTACTAGACTGCTGCTTTGATTTCTTTCTTCCTCTCCCTCACCTACGCATTTCAATAGACATCGTTGCTATTACTGCCTACAGAATCATCATCATTTTCATCTAAGAGAATCAATAAATCGTTACTCTTAACATTTAGCATATTTCATAGGCCAATTATTCTTTAAAAGATGAGCCAGGTACAACCAGCAGCTTACACAAACAATGCCAAACGATTAAACAGAGATCAGCGACTCCAGGTAAGCCCAATTTTCATGGTAAATAAATATCCGAGGTAACACGTCTAGATCAAAACTCTCCACGATTCGGGAATGAATCAGACAAATATTACAAAACAACTCGGCATATCTCGAAACCAGGTCAGACACATCCTTTGTACTCCGTACATTGAACCTGAGAAAGCTGCAGGTCGGCCCCCAACATTGTCCTCTTCTGACGTTGTCCGGATTGAGGCTTTCATAACATCATCCTCTGAAGGTCGCCGAATGTCATGGTTTGAACTTTCCTATGGCCTCTTTCGGGATTTTGGAGTGAGTGAAAGGGTTATTCAAAACGAGCTAAAAAAAAAGGGGTTACGGACGTCATCCAGCGCTGAAAAGGCTTCCCCTCTCTGAAGAGGTTAAAAGGAAGCGTCGGGAGTGGGTTGAAGCCCACAAGGACTCGACTGTTGAAGATTGGATGGCGATTCTTTGGACTGATGAGACCTGGGCCACAGACGGCCAACATAAGAGAGAACGGGTAACGCGAAAGGGTGGTATCTTTTTGCCTCAACTAACAAAAAATACCGATCTAACTCTCAGTTCCAGATAGGTGAAGAAGTCAACGCCTCCTGCGTAGTGGAAAAGGTGAGAAAGAGTCTTGGCTCAATGTTTTGGGGAAGTTTCGCAGGGATAGAGGAATGTCCTTGCATTTTCTGGGAGAAGGAATGGGGGTCTATTACCTCAGAATCATACTCTCAGAGAATTGTACCGCTGATTGATGGAATGGTGAGCAAGAGACCATGGGTTTCTATGATGCAGGACAATGCTCCTTCACACAGCGCAGCGGGAACAATCGAAGAGTTCCGGGAGAGGTTCGTTACTCCGATCGACTGGCCTCTGTATTCTCCCGACCTGAATCCAATTGAGCACGTATGGGATAGTATGAAAGATTACATACAGTACCATTACCCGAGATTGGAAAGGGGAAGGCAGCGATCCTACGATGAACTTCGAGGAATGGTGAAAGAAGCATGGAATAACGCGACTAAGCCGGATAAGCTTGAGAAGCTTAACAGAAGCATGCCCACGACATGTGAGGCAGTCATACTTGCTCAAGGCGGGCCTGTAAAATATTAAATCTGCTATGTAAAGTAAATCTGCATGTACTTGTTTATCTGAAATCGATTAAATTCAAAAAATGTTACCAATTTGAGTTAAGCTTGTGAACTAGTGCCAGTGGTGAAAATCTCTGCCGGGCAAAAACACCATACAAATAATCCTTGTCAGAATGTCTGAAAACCTTATCTCAGAAAAGATGCTACCTAACTAGGCTTAGAGGATCCGATTTCGCCCCACAAATTGGATCCACTGGTGAAAACTTATCCTGGGGGTAGAGTACCTCGCAGTCATTTATCTTAACATACAAAACTAACGTCAGCCACTAACAATGTTTAGGGCTGAGTCACTGTAATCCGGCTGAGGGATTACTGTGGTACAGCGTTGAAGTATTACTGCATGACACTAGGCCAGGACCTCCCCTGACCTGCACACTAATACTAATAGGGCAACAGGGGAACGCGTGGTTTAAGATCATGAACACTTGGTGATTTCTACTGTTGAATAACGCGACATAAAGCCTTTTACCCGTTCTATTATTTATTTTCATTAAAAATGGCAATTCCAAGTACTTCTCTCTTAAATCCTTTTCCGCAAGGGTTTAATTCACCTAATCCGCACCCTCCTATTCGTCGTAAGAAAGCGGCAGATCTCACGAGGGATCAAAAACGCGACTGCCAACTCCTTCACTAAATTGGGTTGAAATTGTTATAAGGTTAAATGTGGATATGGAGGTGATTGGCGACTTGTCTCGTGACGGTGCTGTCCTTCGATGGAATAGTCAATGGTGTGAATGGATGGTAAGTATGATATAAATGGTTATACTGAATGCGTATAGTGGATGGAATATCGCCTTGATGGTCACGATGGAACTATTATTCTTGCTGCTCTGACTATGGCAGTATCTATATACATCTTTCCTCCAATATCAAATATCCGATGCCTACTATGAAACTACAATGCGAGTTCTATTATTGTATAAAAGATGTTATACATGACTCATTAGTTTCAGCAACTCTGTCACTTGGCACGTCATCCATAAGCTTCAAACTCCAGATATCCTTGAGTCATAACCGAGTCAGCACAACACAAATACGCGCAAATTCGCGTACAAACAGGCCATACTCTCGATCAAATTAGTAGAGCTTGTCGATCATCACGTCCTATGCCAAAAAAGAAGAGTAGCAGGCCTCCTATTCTTATGCAAGCCCAAATCGAGGAGCTTGTCGAGTTCGTGTGCGCCTCTTCAAAGAACCGACGAATGAGCTATACACAATTAGCTCAAGTGATGGAATTTGGGGTTAAAAAGTACGCTATTCGTACTGCTCTTGCACGTGAAGGCTTTCATCGTTGCCTTGCAATGCGAAAACCGCCGATTCCAAAAAAGAATCAACAAGTCCGCCTTGACTGGGCTAAAGAGCATGTTAACTGAACGATGGAGCAATGGTATCGAATTCTTTGGACCGACGAAACCTGGATTACTGGTGGAAGACATACACGTAATTGGGTAAAAAGAAGGCCAGGAGAGGAGTGGGATCCTACCTGTATTATCGAGAAGCATCAACGCAAGAAGAGATGGATATTTTGGGGCTGCTTTCATGAGCACACAAAGGGGCCAGGGATCTTTTGGGAAAAGGATTGGCGGACGATTATTAAGGACTCGTACCAAGCGCATACAGTTCCTATTATTCATGGGTATATCGAGATGATGAGAAGAGAGGGAATTAACCTTGTTTTAATGCAAGATGGCGCCCCAGGCATGCCGCCGCAGATACTCAGGAGGACTTAAGGGAGAGGGGCGTTTTTGTTACAGACTGGCCTTCATTTTCTCCAGATCTCAACCCGATCGAGAGAGTTTGGCACATTATGAAGAACTATCTACAGTATAATTATTCTGAGATTATGGGGTATACTCAACTGCGAGAGGCAGTAAAAGATGCTTGGGATAAGTTGGAAGAGGAGGCCTTTCGGGCCTTGATTGAGAGCATGCCAGAGCGTTGCCGGGCTGTAATTGACGCAAAAGGACTCCATACTAAATGCTAACAAAAAGGCTCTACGTCGCGCTATTCTACAGTAGAAAACATCATGTTTTCATGATCTTAAAGCTCGCGTTCCCCTGTTGCCCTATTAGTATCAGTGTAAAGGTTAGGGGGGATCCTAGCCTAGTGTCATGCAGTAATACTTCACCGCTGTACCACAGTAAGAGTATATCCTTGCAAACGCTGATCTTATGGCCTACCACTGTCGAAGTTTTGGAACAAATTACGCTGACATAATAATTCAGGCCCGTCAAGTGCGGACGTGCTAAACGGACAGTCCCAAATGCTCGCTGGACGTCCCTGCAAGTAGATTGCGGTTCCACGCTAACCAAATCTGCATTGATCAGCGATCTTGTCGAATATTTTTTGCGCTACTCCAAATTTGGTCACTATCGTTACAAGTATAGTAGTTACCATGACAACTTAGAGCCCGTGTTTAACAAACATAACATAAAGATACCATTTAGAAATATTGGTCCTGAAATTGCCTTAATAACTTTTCCAAATCGACCAATTCTATATTCCAATTTCATCTTCCTCACCTCCAACTTCGCCTCACTTATTGAACTCCAAATTGCAATGGCTGAACTGAACTTTAATGCGCTATCAGCATCAATCAACATATCTCAAGATACTAATGAAAGAGGTATTTTTCCCTTTCTTTCTACTAAAATACATATTGGCTGATTTCTCCAGGAATGGTTACCGGAAGTGCTCTTTTAGAGGCCCATGATGGGCATCAAAGTATACCAAATAATGAGGATACCCGTATGCTAAGCTCCCTAAAACTAATTCATTTATGGCAAAATTTCCACTAATATGCAATTTCTTCAGTCGAGACCCTGTGCGGAAGTATGGAAGAAATAATTGGTGTCCGGATCGACCAAATGGAGGACTGTAAGAGAGCTGTCGAGCACCTAGCTAACGAAAATGGATTTGCGACAGTCATCCGGAGATCTACCAAAAAAGATCCTCAAACTGGTATTTACTTAAAGATTGAGCTGGTCTGTACTAGGAGCCGTCAACCTGAGCTGAAAGGATCCGGGAAACGAAGAACTCCAAGCGGCCGAGTCGGATGCCAATGGAAGGGATACATAGCCTTCTACAAAAGAGAGAACATCTGGAAATTTAATGTCCAGAGAGACTTCCATAATCACTATCGGGTAAATGCAGAGCGTATTCCCGTTATTCGTCGCCATAAACGCAACGGTAACGTCGAGGTTTTAAATCAGATTCGTGCGCTTAACAATAATCGACGTCTAACTGCCCAAGACATTGCTGAAGAAGTTGGTCGAAAATATTCTCTGGAGGTTACGGCCAAAGATGTTCAGAACATTCGAGATGAAGACCAACGAGCACTGCTCGGAGGAAGGACCCCAACGCAACAATTCTTGCATAACCTACAAAACGATAGCTCTGCTTTAGTAGTAGATTTCCAAACCGACGCCCAGAATCGTGTTGAATATGTGCTATGGACATATCAGTGGTTAATCGAAACCTGGAAAAACCATAACGAAGTCATTTCACTTGATGATACCTACAAAACTAATCGATTCAATCTTCCACTGATGCAGATCACTGGAATAACAGGCATGAATTCCACCTTTAACTTCGCCTGGGCTTTGATCAAGGATGAGCGGCAAACATCCTATCAATGGGTGTTAACTCGGCTGCAAAGGATAATGGATGAGCATCAAATACCTTTGCCTATGGTCATAATCACCGATTATGATACGGCGCTAAGAAATGCCCTCGAAACTGTATTCCCTCGAGTCCCAACCCAGCTCTGTTTGTGGCATGTTATGAAGAATGTTGTATATAACATTGGCAAGAAATGGGAAGGTACTTTAGAAGGTACTCTTCTCGGAGAAAGGCTTGGCGGGGTTGGGACTGGAATAAGAAGAGAGGGCAACCATCTTGAGCACGAAGACGCTAATGCTAATGCCCACGCTGAATCTGTCGCAACACACTTGATGGAAGGGCTAGAAAGAGCTGTTTTCGGCGGGAACGCCCGGCCAAGAATAAATATTAATTCAGTGCAGCAACCTGGGCCGGGTTGGTCCTTCGTAGACAGTGCGGATGGAATTTTGAGTGCTTGGAGGGTTTACGTTTATGCCGAAACCGAAGAGATGTTCACCAACAACTGGCGAATACTTGAAAGAGAGTTTTCTGATCAGCGAGGTAAGCAATCTCTTAACGGTTTAATCATAGAAAAAACAGCCAAATAAGATATCCATAGATATTATAAGCTATTTGTCAACAACATATCTCCCTGTTGTTTATCAGTTTGCCTTGTTCTCATCCAAACTTCACCGAAATTATGGAGTCAAAGCAACTTCGAGAACTGAGGGGTCTCACTCTTCTCTCAAAAAGCACCTCAAAAACCGAAATGGTGACCTCATCGCTCTCAACAATGCCATAACCACAATGAGAGAAAAACAAGAGAGAAACTACCGAATCGAGATGGAGAAGCAAATGCATAAAGTGCTTCCTCAACATAGATCACAGTTATTTAACTTGGTCAGATGTAGAGTCAGCTTTGCAGCACTACGTATGCTCGAGGATCAGGCAAATCAAGCACACAATAACTCGAGGATGCCTCTGACCGTCAACTGGACTTGTAGTGGAGTTTTCACGGCGCAATTCGGTCTCCCATGCTGGCATCGATTAGTCGACGTTTTGAATACCAACGGTACGATTGAGATGCGCTCTATCGATCCGCACTGGTATCTCACAAAAATACCTCTACCTCAAAGAGAGGAAGACTTACGCCGCATTCTTGATCCTGCAGTTATCCCTCGTAGGCGTCAACGCACAAGGCAAGACGCAAGCGTACGAAGAGATCGTTCTCATGACGAGCCTCTACCTGTAAGACGTATTCAAGCGTCCGTTACTGCACCTCCCGAGCTTCAATCTTCAGCGGAATCTCAATTGCCACCCCAGCAGGGTTTAATAGAGCGACGCCAGCCTACTCCATCAAAGTGCAGTATTTGCGGTCAGTCTGGACATCGCTTTAATAGCGCACACTGTCCTCTTAGGGTTCGGAATTAGGCAAGTTTTCTTGATTTGTTCTTGTATGCCGCTCAAAATACGTATATGTAATTAGTTCTTATACACAGTCTTCCCTTTTCAGTAGAATAGTAAATACTTAGATATAAATTTATTTCAAATGAAGAAAGTGTACCACACGTATGCATGTGAGCCCATCGATTGAACATCATTGATAGGAAAAATGTTGAAGATAATTACGCGTAACTAATTGTTACTGTACGGTTTGATGTTAGTAATATATAACACGATTTGGAGTAGCGCAAAAAATATTCGACGAGATTGCTGATCAATGGAGATTTGGTTAGCGTGGAAGCGCAATCTACTTGCAGGGACGTCCAGCGAGCATTTGGGACTGTCCGTTTAGCACGTCCGGTCAAGTGAGGTTATGATCCAAGCCTCATCCTAAGCTGATCTCAAATATTTTGTTGATCGCGTTGCTACCGCCTGCACTTGATCATTATTATTCCATCCCGCTTCAACGAACACAATCAATTTTTTCGTCCTGTGTGCACAGCCTAAAGATAACAATTCTATCAAATTGAGACGAGTAGAATACAAGTTTAACTTTTTCCTATTTAATGATCATCTTCAAAGGATGAATCCTCAATCCACAAATGCTCCATCAACGTCTTAAGGATCCCATAATCTCGCGCGAGATCAGAAGCTATAAGTCGGTTTCATTCTAACTTGAGAGGAAAAATGATCTTAAAAGTTTCGGACTTTCATACTTTACCAAGGCGGTAACAATTCAAAATATATCACAGAGTTTCTCGGAATTAGCTCGGCACAAGTCAAATATACCATACGAAGCGGCCATATTAGTCCTGGAAAAAGCTGAGGCGCTTCTCCAAGACACAATTCTGCACAATTAGATGAGCTCGAAGATTTTGTTTGTTCTTCTCGTCAGTCCAGACAAATGTCATGCCTCGAGCTCGCCTCGAACTTTCCCGAACGGAACGTAGGTGAGAAAGCTGACAAGAGGGTCGGATGGTGGTGTGGTACATCGTCCGGGCCGTTCTCCCAAGTAGAGTCTGGGTAGCCAAGGCACATGCCCCACTTGAGACAGGAGAAAGCTGGTTCGAATCCGGCAAGACCTTATCCACATTTCTCGCGTGGTCATGTGTGTGACGATGACGAAGGCACGCTGGATAGTCGTGGGTGGCTGACATGCGTTCCTGCGGCAGACATAAACGGTTGAGGGTTGAAAGGGCTGTAAGGCGCCTGACTTCGAGTTATGTCTTCAAATGATATTCGGGCGTGAGTGCCCCTCATATCAAGTTGAGTCATCGCTTCATGTACCGTACCAGTGTCATTCGTGTCATAGCCTAACGGCTGCATACACAAGGATCAAAAAAAAAGGGGGAAATGGTGTGTTGAAGGTTTCCGTTGGGACAGAGAGAAGCCGGTACAGAAATAGTGTAGGAAGCCTAGAACAGGCGTGAAAACCCGATAGAGAAACAGTATATGCTTGGTTTTGATAAAATCGAAGGCTAGTTGTTTATGTATCACAATAAATAGAGATGAGAAAAAGCCTGCAAAGATAGTGTCTAGAAAATGAGGAATAAACCTGCACAAACCTGATAGAATCGTGTGATTTAACAATTCGAAAGGAACAATGATGTCGACAGTTTGGTTTTTCTGAGACTATTCGAGGAGTTTTCTTTAAAATCAAATTTTATTCAGCCTATTAGCTATGACAAAAGATTTACGTGTTTAGCAAATATTCCATGCATTCTGAATTGAATGCGGAATGATACGTTAAGAATTGAAGTTGCAGCGACATTTTGGGTTCAAACATGAAGAATATATGTTAAGGTTTTACGATGATATAGTGATTGTAAACACGAATATAGCTGTAGAAGCATAGATTAATATGCAGAGAATAATAGTAACTTTGGTTGTTACAAGCAGGTCTATGTATGACAAATTGATTTATGTTCACCATCCGACTAATTGTGCATCACGAAGCGTCGAAAACTGATTTCGAGGGAGGCGGCGTGTAAGCCAAAAGGGTGTGCAAAGTACCGACTCTCGAGTTGGGCGAAACCAACAGGCCAGATTCTCTTGCCGTGATACTGTATTCGTAACAAGGTTAAAGCAAGCTATGATCTCTGTGGGATTTTCGTATTTATCACTGTGAAGGATATTAACAGCAGACGTTTCATGCCATAAGTGTTGAATTCGTAGTAGTCTCTGCAAGTATGATCTGGGTAGGGGTATTTCAATCGTCAAACCGAGTCCATTGTAAAAATTATGGCCTCAGAATAAACCTTCATGGGTCCTGAAGACGCTTTTTGATGTTAGTAAAGAAAATATCTAAACTGCTTTTATCGATGACTTCGTCTTCAAATCGCTTTCAAGTTAACGAGCTGCCACCTGGAAGGTTTCTTCAGTTTCCTGTGCACATCTTTTGAGCGCCTTAAGCCGACTGCCCAGGCAATTTTGTGATGCATAATCCTAGAAAATCTAGCTAGTAAACCAATAAGACCCTCAAGGACCTAGGGAAGAGAAAGACGTACTTGATCTACTCCAGGTGAAATACAGGAAGAGGATAAATAATAATGGGTCTGATTTTGAATCTCAAATTTACAATATTCATAGGAAGCTTGCACGGTGTCTGTAAAAGGTTGGAATGAGAAAAGAGCCAGATTTTTCACCAAAAATGAAATTCAAAGATTTGACGTCATAAGATCTTGAATATGTGAATGTGTATTCTATTGAACAAATAATCTACTTTAGCTTCTTCTTTGGTCTAAGCTGGTTGGTGTGGCCACATTTCTTCTTTCTGCAGTTGGTCGCACGAGGAGGGAGACGAGCCTAAGTCAACTGTCAATTTCAGGGTGAGTATGATGTATTCTGAAATCATACATAGCATTTTCGGCAAATCATCTTCTCACAGTTAAATTTGGAAGCAAGAACCTTGAGGGATGGTTCAATAACACCACCACGTAATCTGAGAACCAGATGGAGCGTAGATTCCTACACTTTTCGTTAGACATGTATTTTGAGTGTACAAGGGTAGTAATTCTCTAAGATCTTCTTTTTTACTGAGGTGATTTCGGCATACGTACTTTCTGGATGTTATAATCGGAGAGGGTGCGTCCATCTTCGAGTTGCTTGCCAGCAAAAATTAATCTTTGTTGGTCTGGAGGAATACCTTCCTTATCCTGAATCTTAGATTTCACATTATCGATGGTATCAGAAGATTCGACCTCAAGGGTGATTGTCTTTCCTGTCAGGGTTTTCACGAAACTGTGGTAATTATCAGCCTGGGCGTCGTGTAATTGGAGCTTGGAGAGGTTTACATCTGCACTAGAAATTCAAAGTACGTTAGTATCAGAAATTTTTGACCAAGCTTTTTGATGGTATGCACTTACTTTTGATAGGATTCGATGCTTTGGTGATGTACCGTCGCGATGTAAATTGCGGCCAGTTTGGTAATATTAATAATTGTGGTTTATAAATATGGCAAATTAGCCGAAATCATGTGACTAGTATGTTAAACAATCAAAGTCGAAATGATATTTCATCTACTGGAGCCTGAAAGCAGCATCGGTATATCGATTCAGAGTTTGACACCAGCCAACTTTTCCATACTTATTTGACTCATATAGAGCCATGTATTGGCGTGTAGAGATTGATTCAAGAAGTTCGGGTCAAAATTGATTTTTTTTCAATCTTTTCATCTATCTATTTTGATCCAAAGCCATCCCACAAAGACCACGATTCCTATAGGCAACAAATCAGAAGCTTATCAAGTACTATTTACTTCTTGCAGATCTTATGTTACTGGGAATTCTGAACAAATCCCCTTTGGCTATTTTGGTATTGACATCTTGAAAAGTGTTCAATCTAGGATACCGGTGGATCGAATCTTTAACATTGTCGAGATATCCCCAAGATTGAGTGCATACAAGACTTTTACTTCGTTCTGTTTGATTTTTGGCTTACTATCAAGTCTAAAATAAATGTAACTCGAAAATTGGCTTCAATGACATCAGGAAGTTAAAGGTACATTTTAATTTTAAACCATCTATTCTTCATATTTTCGCCGGTTAAATCGCGCAGGAAGCATGGCTTGCACTATTCAATCATGTTATGTAACTTAGCTTCTTTTTTTTTTTAAAATTGTTAGGTTCTGGGCCAAGCCCTATGTATCCTATAGTTCTGAGACCGGTGGAGTCGGCTAAAGACGAGTCTAAGACCCGTCTAACTCGTTAGGGCCGCGTGAACTGCCATAAAAGTAGTAGTTAATTAAATAGAAATATCCAAAACTCAATCTTAAACAAGTTACAAAAGAAGATTTTCCAATTTGGTCCAGTATCCGCGCTTCTCACACATCTCCTTTCCTGATACATCCTCCAAGTGACCAAATTTCCTTAACTTCGCTCAGAGCTAGAGATGAGCCCGAATAAAACCCCTTATCAACAGCCGGTTTCCTTCCCTCTTTTCCTGAAGTCATAGAAATATTACTTCGTCGTGAGTGACTGTCCCTCATATCTCTTGTTAAGGTACAGTAGCTTACAAAAGTTGTCGAATAAATTACCAAATCTAATACAACTGACCATAACTTTACAACATGATCTTGAAATTAAAATATTATAGTATTATATGAAAATTTAATTACTTTACTATCGCTGAGACAATTTTGAAGCAAAAAAAAAGAGAATTGTATATTCTTTAGTGGTCTTGACGTTCTCAATTACTCGACCAGTTTTGGAAGCATCATTTTGATACAAGAAATCAAAGATCTTTTCCCAACTAGCCATCCAATCCACAAGATATTTCCTCTTGCATTCTGTAATTTCTTATCATCTGTACCTTTAAACAACCATGGAAAATGAATCAACCGATTTCTGAGCTAATATATAGATGAATGGTGAAGATACGACCTGTCAATTAGGTAAAAGCTACAGAAGTAGCGTTACTTGAAATACAATCGAATCGATCGGTGAGGTGATAAGTGCATCTGTAGCGTAATTTGAATCTCAATGGAATTCAATCGATTGGAAAAGATAGAGTTTGAACTAAGGCGTAAAAGAACTCCAACCATCATGTAAGAAGGAAACATAAAAGTCACATTAATTGTATTTATAGGAATCATTCAGCCTCCAGTATCAAAATTATTCAATCAATTGATTCATACTTATATTTTGAAAATACTTCTACCCTGAACGAGATTACTTGGGATTTTTATCAAAGTAACCTTTTCTTTAAAAAATATGAAAAAGATATCTCCCGACCAAATAACATCCATTGCAAAATTGGTCCATGAATGGAAATCAACGAATGAAATTTCAGCAATATTAGGACTCAGTCATGCCACTGTTATAAAATACTGAAAGATGATGGCGAAGGAAGCACCGAAATTAAAGAATGGACGGCCACAAAAACTATCAGCTAGAGACAAGCGAGAAATCGCCCGTTTAATGGGAAATGGGATCGCTAAGACGACAGTAGGAGCGTCCAAACTAGCAAATTCAGAAAGAGAAGATAAAGTTTCCGCTCAGACTGTCCGTGTTACGACGGGAGCAACTCGAGGGTTGGTGGCGTCGTCTTCGAGGGAATACAGCAAGAGCCAGCTTACTAAGAGATGTGATATTGATATAGAGATAATAAGATTTGGCTAGAGGTATCAATGAACCAAGGAAACAAACAAACAAGAAACGAACAAACAAGGTGAACACAAATTGCGAAGCTGGAGAGTATCTACATGCAGAATCCAGCTTCTTAAGTATTGCCGGACTCCAGATTTACGATCTGTCCTTGTCCAGTAGAGAGACAGCGTGTTTCCAAATCTCAGCTTGAACCCAGATCCAACCAACTCCCTGATGCTTTGATCTTAAACCAAAACTGAAAACCCAATACATAACACATAACACGTTAAATGAAACTCGCTTTTCCTGCCTCAGGCCACATAATTATGAACCTTAACAGTCCGGCGGGCTTTAAGGGAGCAAGGTTTGAAGGCGATAAAAAAGAAGAAGAAACCAAAGCTGTCAAAAGCTCATCAGAGAGCTCGCTTGAACTGGGCTTTATGCCACGAAAATTGGACGAAAGAAGACTGGAAAAGGGTGATTTGGTCAGACGAAACCAAAATAAACAGGCTAAATAGCGATGGGATTAAATATTCTTAGGTTAAAGGCCCAAAGAATTTGCAACTAGAAGCGATCAAAGAGACCCTGAAGTTTGGTGGGGGCAATCTAATAATATGAGGGTGTATGTCATGGTATGGTATAGGTGGAATAGGCCGTATAGTTGGACGAATGGATTCTAAACAGTATTTGGAAATGTTGGATAATTTTCTAGTACCTACTATGGATAGAATTGCCAGAGAGCCCGACTCGGTACCTGCAACTGAGCTAATCTTCCAGCAAGATAACGACCCAAAGCACACACCCAAGAACACAAAAAGCTAGATAGCTTCTAAAAATCTCAAGAAAATGAATTGGCCCTTTCAATCGCCGGATATGAACCCGATTGAGCATCTTTGGGGTCGGCTCAAGTGTCGACTCAGTGAGTATCAAGAGCCACTGAAAGGTATACATGAAGTGTGGGAAAGACTTAGGGAAATTTGGCAAAACTTAAATCCAATTTTATGTCAGACTCTAGTTGAGAGTATGCTGTCGCGTGTTGCAGCTGTAATAAAGGCTAGAGGGGGTCATACTAAGTATTAAAATGATGCTTCCAAAACTGGTCGAGTAATTGAGAACGCCAAGACCACTATAGAATAAACAATTCTCTTTTTTTTTGCTTCAAAATTGTCTCAGCGATAGTAAAGTAATTAAATTTTCATATAATACTATAATATTTTAATTTCAAGATCATGTTGTAAAGTTATGGTCAATTGTATTAGATTTGGTGATTTAATCGACCACTTTTGTAAGCTACTGTATTTCTTATTGGGACAAAGGACGCCAAGATGTAGCTCTTGGGCTTCAGCTGTATCTACAGTAATTTACATATACAAGAGGCACATTTACGTAGCTGCCTTTCAAGAATTGACTTGGCACCCGAGAAAATGGCGAATTAGGATTGTGCCGCAGTCAACTTCGCGCTGGTCCTGCGCAGTACCCCACGATCATCAAATTTTTTTTGGATTTTTTTTTAATATAATTAAGAGATGGAGGTGATTGTAATCTACGCTATAAAATTCCGAGAGATTTTTGGTTATAAATGGTAGAGTGGTCGAGGAGTGTTGTCTGATCGGACTTCTACGCTGGCAGATTTCCAGTAAGAAGCGTGTTTGTTTCAGCCAGGTGACCAGCTTTAAACCCCCTTCGTACGCGCCAAGAAGAAATGGGATGACTTCAGACGGGGTTCCCTGAATTCGTTAGGTGTGTCTTTTGGGAATGTGGCAGAAGAAAAAAAATGCAATAGAGATTTACAGCGCCCGCATCGGCAGTTTATATCTGCTTCCTTATGTCCAAAGCGTTCGTGGTAATTGGAAGAGTCGCCGTGTTTAGTTCTGGCGGCTATAATATGGCTCAGAGTTGCTCGCGGGAGGCCCAGCTTTTAAGGCTTGAAGGAGGCTGTGTTGATGCCTAGTTCCTGGTAAAGCTTGAGTTTGGGAAGATGGGTATTCCAGAGCCTTTCCGATGCTCGCCTGTCGTTGTCTTTTGCCCAATTTTTTAGGCCAGCGAGGGTGAAGGGGTGAGTGACTAGATGCTGTCTACAAGCCTGCTGTGCATCTTTGTCAGCAGCGTCGTTCCCAGGTATTGAAACGTGTCCTGGGACCCAGCGGATTTTTATTTCCCCGGGCTGGGTATGTGTCAGACGATAACGGTTGTGTCACTTCGTGATTAAGCTTAGGAATTTGTCGTAAATAGTATGGGAGGAACCTGTGGAGGGTGAAAGCAGCTGTGCACCGACTTCTAGATTATCAAGGCACATCCAGAGGTTTGTGGCGAGTTTAGAAGTCAGAACTTCTAGGGCAGCTTTGGCCCCCTTCTAAAACGTCAATAGCTTCTGCATCATATACCTCAACTCCTCTTCCAAGGGGAATGCTGTGGTAGAGGATCTGAAAGCCGCCCTGGAAAGCTACAAAGCCAGCGCCCGACAGCCTGTCAGTTTGTTTTGATCCGTCAGAGTGAGGAACAACGTCCCCACTGGGGATAGCCTATAGTAGGGAAAGGAAGGCGAGCTCAGCCTCTTCTTTGGTCACTCCAGCTGGTGCACAGATCCGAGTAAAAGACGCCTCTCGGTTGTGTGAGGTCCAGGGTGGAACAGCGATTGAATTTATTTGTTCTGAGCACGGGAGCGCGAGAACTCGTCACGAAGCAGGACGCGGGACGGTTTGAGCGCGATACTGTATTACACGGCGGAGGAGGGGATAATGAGGATCGAGTCGTCATAAGCGAACCGATGCAGCGCGACAGCGCCCGTCGAGAGCTATTTTATGGGGCGGTATCCCTGTTTCTTGGTGGAGAGCTGCGATAGGAGTAGTTGAGTACACCGGAAGTATAGCACGCGCAGAGGCATGTACAACCTTAGCAAGCTGTTGTAATGCCGAATCGATGCGGTTGGAAATACGTCCTCTCGGGCCCTGTGGAGTCCTGCCTGGCCACCAGCATTCTGCTGCCAGGTATGCAATTGGAAGAACGCACGCTAAAGTCGCGTGACGTATAATTGTGGCGAGACTCCAAGTGTCGTATTGCCTAGAGACGAGAGGGCATGACTGACTTTAATGGCCTTGGCCGCTGGGGCACAAAAATGCCACTTGAAAGTGAGCTTTTTAACATAAAGGACTCAGAACAGTTTCGATTGGTTGGCAAAATGGAAAGGCAGGTGAAGGATCGAGAGGAGCAGGAATGATGCGAGGGGTGGGAGTTTGACGCGAGGAGATCCGTACTGGACAGAACAGTACAGAGTATCAGGGCAATTAGCTTTACTTGCATGTAGTATTGCAGACTTTAAGATTTTTACTAAAAAGCGCTAATTTTGTCTAATTTGTAACAATATTTAGAGCTGCAATACTACATGCAAGTAAAGCTAATTGCTGCATATACTCTACATATCGCATTTCCTAAAGGTAAACTTCAAAAAACAACAGAGTTTCACCTGGTGGACCGAGAGGGGTTTTACCTTAAGGTTTCCTATTATGTAAATAACAAATTTGATAGATATCTGACTGGGCCATTAATGGTGTCGAATCAGGGCAATGAAATCAAATCAAACATCGAAATTTCAGCTAATTGGAAAAAGTCGGGTTTGAAACTATACGTTCTTTTGATTAAAACTGAATTAATTATGCAAGTTGTAAAGGGGGAGGGGGTGGTTCGGTTGCAATCGTAGGACTGCTTCCAATTGTCGTATGGCTCTAGATTGTGCCCCGCGAGTTTCTTAATTACGAAAAGGCGGAGTGGAAGAATAGAGCATTAGTACCGACTTACATTTCCTTAATTTCCAACTGACACGGGTTAAATGGAGGAAGTGCCCTCAGTTACAGATGGATTGCCAGACCTTGGGGTTCTTACTCAGACCGTTGTTTCAAGCCCTCTTGTGATCAAGATTTTATTAGCACGTCTACGTGACACAACAACAGATGATATAATTTTTATTGGTGTAAGTTTTGCTACCCAAATATCTCAAACTCTGTTGATGGCCCTGGACCTATCGCTCAATTCAGGGAGCTTCAGCAGTGTATTTTATGCCTTTGCTGAATGTGTAGCTGATATTTACAGAATGATTTTGTACAAGTAAAAGAGCTTCTCAACGATGGGCACTTATATGACGTTGTTCGCAAGGAAGGGTTTGGATCTCGGATTCGAAATGCCCAGGTTATTGGATCAGTCGAGGATTATGAGCAGGATGTTGGCCAAATACAACGGGATGACCTAACTGATGATCCAGCCAACAGACCTTGGAAAACAGTGAAATCGAGACTACCTCCCCAAACTCTAGTTCTTCAGCTCTGTACAGGAGATATTGTTTTTTTGGGAATCCAGCTTGATAAGTCGAGGAGCTTAAAACTGGTCTCTTTGCAGCGGCGCAGAATTGAAAAACCTACGCACAAGTTACAAGCTGGCATGCATTTTGCAGTCGATCCTACTTCTCGGTATATAGCACTAGGATGTTCCGAGGGTATTTTTGCTATACATGCCCTATACCCAAGGAAGAAGATGCAGGAACAGCTTCTCACTGATTCCCCGATACAATTTATTGAATCTGGGTTTCATCTATTCAGCGACGGAGCAATACTTAACATGGAATTTTTGTTCCCTGGAGCTGATGATAATAATCAAATCACGCTACTGGTTACCAAGGCTCTCATGGGACAGACTCGTATGCTTTTTTTCCGATGGGAAGCCGGATGCGACGTCTCTAAAATACGTCCTCACAATCCAAATGGGATTTTATTGCAAGATCAGCGCAAGTTACCATTACTAGTGATTCCTCTCACTGTGAACTCATCTTTCATTCTTGTTTTTGAAACTACGTTGTCAGTCTATCAAGGTATGCTTGAAGGAAACCCGTCCATTGCAAACTACGAGATGTCTATCTCTCCTCCTCTCGCCTATTTCATTGGGAAAAATACGCCTCTTTGGACTGCTTGGACCCGAGCTCAACGCGTTCCTCCTCCAGAAGCCCGTGATTATATATTTCTCATTAGAGAAGACGGACTACTTGTGTATCTTGAAATTGATATAGAAATCGAAGGATTAGTTTCATCCGACTACAAAGTCGCCATGTTTGAAGAAAGTTGTGGCACTGCGTTTGCCTGCATCAACTTTTATGGCTCAAATTTAGATTTGGTCGGTGATGTGGTTTTCACAGGAGGAGATTCCTGCACCGGTGGAGCCTATTTAGTTAGTATCAATTTGGAACAATACCCCATATCACTTCTGCATAAGGAGAAAACCTCAACTAACGCTTCTTCTACAGCTCCAGGCGCGTGAGGAAGCTCGTATACTAGATCACATCCAAAATTGGTCACCTGCTCATGATTTTACCATAGCAAATCTACATTATGGTGGCTCAGCGTGCGCAAGTAAATTCTTAGAGAACCATAAACTTAAATTTCCTCGACCCGACCGAATATTTGCCTGCGTGGGAAGAGGTAAAAATGGAGCTGTTACAGAATTTCGGCATGGCCTCGAGGCTAAAATTGCCTTAATGTCAGAGTACGACGTTCCAATAATACAGAGCTGGGTTTTTCATGAGTCTGTCACAGATGAAGACGAACAGGGCAGCGAAGCGCTTTTTCTGTTGAGCCTTGATGACTCTTCAGCAGTATTGCGTCTCGATACTGATTGTACCACCATGACTGAACTCGATAATGATTCTACTAAATTTGACCTCAGATTTAGAACCATAGCTGCTTCCGAGAAAAATAATCTGATAGTCCAAGTGACTGAAAAATCAATTATGATGAGCACTCCTAGCTCAGTGTAAGCTTGAAGGAAATTTCAGTATAGCTCAAATCTTTGGCTGACTGTCATATAGGCATATTTATATTGCTGATGACTTATTCCAAATACAACATAGTGGCGGTCAAATGGAATCCGGGACAAAGATATACCAAGCCGCCATTGGAAATGGTTTCGTGGTTTTTACCACGAGTATCAAAGACACAATCTACCTTCAAATCTTAGTATCTGATGATTTTAAGGATTGCTTGGTTATTGATTCTCCAGCCTTTCTGACAAATGCAAGGATTGGTACCATAGAGAGAATTTCCTCACACGTCACATGTCTCACTTTAAGTCTGATCAATGGCATTACATTTTTAATTGTTAGTGAATGGGACGGTGAAAAGAGTGTTTTGAAATTTTTTTCACTTGACAAAAGATCGACACAAATTCCTAGTCTTCCAGTTGATGTGGCTTTAGGCGCGCAAATCATCAGCATCTCAGTTCTTACAGTTGACTCCGGTAATCTTTTGTTTTATTGTGGCACTCGCGACGGACTCTTAGTCACATTGGAAATCCAAAATATAAGCCTTGCTATTGTTGCGTCCCGCTGTGATCGGATTGGATCCACTTCTGTCATTATAACCAAAGATGAATACTCGCTTTGTGGACATTTCGTTATCTGTGATTCCTGTCTTTATGCATTAATTCCGAAAAGATTCCATAAAAGTCAATCCAAAAATTACACAGAGAGCTTCGAGATAACTAGAGTCTGGTTCACTGACATTTCAGAGCCCGGCTTGAAGCAGCCTGAAATAAGATCAATAGCTAGCCGGCCACCTTTTCAAGTGATTGGAAAAAATCGTGACTGCCTACTCACCTCAGGCTCTCGTGTTATACTTGCCTCTTTGGAGCCTGAATCTAAAACAGTCCCACGGCAGATAGTTTTCGGGGGAAGCCCCTCCCGCATTATATATTCGGATTCTTTCAAAGCCCTAGTAGTAGCGACATCATTGAATGGTAGATCAACAATTTTATTTATTGATCCAGAAACTGGGGATAATTTATCGCAGCCTCTAGATCAAAAAACAAAAAAGCCAGCAGAATTTATTTCAGGATTGGGTCATCTAAATGAAAGAATCTTTAGACTTTTTGAGTGGAAATACACGAAAGATGGCAGAAAATGGAGCTTCATTATTGTCTCAACAAGTTTGGGTCGGGTACTAATTATATCGGTTGACAGTCTGAGTCAAATTCAAAGAGATGTTCAAAACATGGCTTTTCAGCCAGCTGAAGAAAAAGAATTTTTCAGAAAAAAAAGATCGAGGATCAGCTATTACACTCGCTATAAATTTTGGGCACAGGAACCTGTGTACTCTGTCGTTGGATATCCCGATGGCCTATTGTGGTGTGCAGGCAATACACTTTTCTGCGATGCTCTTGATCTGACGGATAAAAAATTTAAACGTGTAGCCGAGCATGAGCTTTCTTCTCCGGCAGCGGATCTTGGGTATAGAGATGGCAATATATATGCCCTTACACTCTCTCACTCTCTTGAAATCCTTAAATTGTTCACAAATGATTTTGGAGTCACAGTAATTATCAAGACGCACGGCGATCCTATCACTCGTCCAGCCTTAAGCCATAGCATATATATCTCCAAAAATCCAGACACTGTTCACCTGGTATCGGATAAAATGAGCAAGTTAGTCGGGCTGCGGCCCACCCATAACAAAATTATGGAGACTTTGGAGATAGTATTTGAAGCTCGACTTCCTGAATCAATTATTAAGATTCGACATGGCAAGTGTCGTCCTCAGTGGGACCCATTTAGGAACCCGGACAGAATAACAAAAAGAAATTTTCAGGCGGACGAGCGGAATAGAAGGCTTGAGAGGAAATTAATGGAAATGAATAAAACTGAAATTATGGGCCTTTCCATCACTGGATCACTAATTCATTTTACAATTCTTGATCTGGCTTCTTGGAAATTTCTTAGATTTTTAAGCATCCTAGCAATGAGATCGCCCAAGGTCTGTGAATTCACTTACCGGGATAATGTTGATCTTGATCCTCTGAAAATTGATAGGCTACCAAAAGTATCAATGCATATCGATGGTGATCTATTAAAAAGATGCCTTAAAGATAGACTGATTGAAGATATTCTAGAACTTAACACAGATAAAGAAAATCCTCATCTAAATTACTCCAATGTCATATCTTATAAAACTACAAAACTTTCTATAAAGCTCTACGAATTACTTCAGGATCTTCATCATGGAAGTTTATCAATAAATGATGGGATTGATGTCTGCATTGAACAAGTATATCTCGACTTGGAGTTTTTCCTTCGTCCCGTCATCTAGAAAGGTATTTAAATTTATATCACAATCCAGTCTTTGTAGACATAATTAAAGACTCATTTAATAAGGAATCTAAATCGCCAAAATTTTTATCAAATCATTATGATCTTAGCATATTATATTCAATTTCTAGCTTACCTGAAACAGAATGCACTTCAAAGAAATGCTAATCATCAACGCTCACACCACATTCATGACGAATATTCGCGCCAAAGCATTCTGGCAAATTTCAATTGACTCGTCGATTGCACTTGGAAATTTGGCCGCAGTACCATCTAGTTAGTCGTGTGATCATATGAAGGACACTCGGAGTATGGTTCGGAAAAAGGACAGTGATACCTCTATGAATAAGGCGCAAAGTCATTAGTTGAAAATTATCTCACTTAACCACTGTATTCACTGAAATTCTCGCTGTACACTCATCTCTAAATACACCCCATGTCTTTATCAGAGATTTGAACTTTGGGGTGATGCGTACCAAGCTTAGCGCGTTGCAGTGCATCTCTGACGTCCCATCTGACGGGTGTAGTAAATATTCCATTCAAGCCAGTACGGTGCATACTGTCACGGGAATGGGAATGTGAGATTGATCGACGATGTCAGATCAGGTGGAATAGATTGTCTACAAGGAGAGAAGGCAGCCTATAGAGCATCGATAGATATTTACAATGTGCGAAACCCATACTAAAATAAGTGATATCACGTGGTCTAAGCTAAAGTCCACACCTTGACATATGGTCCCGTTCCATGCCCTAAAGATTTCACATTTGACGACATTATCTCCATGGAAGTCATAGCAAATGTTTTTGCTCTTTCAGTCTCGCTCTTAGTCGGTTTTAATTTTTTAGGGAAGCGTCTTTCGAATTCTTGGATAGAAGCTGTAGCATTGACGACATTTTCAAGAGGCTCCCAAGTTTGGTTTTCGGGGTCTTGGCCTCGCCATAGAATCAAATAGTAAAATTTCTTTTTATTTTTACTTCGTTTGGAGTCGAGTATAGCCTCGATAGCAAATAACTTTTCGCCTGATTCATCTAGTGCAACAGGCTGTGGTGGAGGGTTGAGCTGACCAGGGAGGTGGTTTGTGTGTGCTGGCTTCAGAAGGCTTGTGTGGAAAACGTTATGTAGATTTCCATATTCAAAAGGAAGTGCTAGCTGATATGCATGTGAATTGATTAGTCTTGTTATTTTGAATGGCCCGATGAATTTGCAATCAAGCTTCTGAATCGGTCGTGAAGTAGTGATATTACAGGTATCAAGGAATACTTCATCTCCTATGCGATGGGCCGGTGCTGCTGAGCGATTGACGTTTGAGGCTTTTTCCTGTTTTTCTCTTGTATTAGTGAGATTTATGCGCAGCACGTCAAGAACTTCAGCCATCTTGGAAGCAAAGTCATTGCCTGCAGTGGTCTGTCCACGAAGACGTTTTGAAGATATTCTATGAGTTATTCGTGGGGGGCCGAAACTCATTCGTGAATGGAAACCCTTGTTAGCGAAGAAAGGTGAGATTTGTGTTGAAGCGATGACTGCTTTATTAGCTGGAAATTCAGCCATTGACAGCCACCCGTAGACGTCTTGTTGAGAATAATCGATGTATTGCCTGAGGTACTGCTCCATAAATGCATTGGCATTTTTTGTTTGGCCATCTGTCTCTGGATGGTAGGCTGTGGAAAGCGAGACGTTGATTTGTAGGCAGTGGCAGACAGCTCTCTAAAAATCTGCAACAAAGCGTGGTCCTCAATCAGATACAATAGAGTCGCATAGTCCATGCAGGCGCCAGATGTCACGAACAAAGAGTTTAACTAAGTCTTTAGCTTTCATCTTTGTATGACATGGAGTATAATGTCGTTCTTTGGAAAGACGATCTATAACTACCATTATACAGTTAAAATTATCAAATTCAACCTGAGGGCCGACAAAGTCAACTGAAACATCGCGCTACCGCTGTACTGGTAAGGGAAGAGGCTTGAGGGCTCTTTGATACCGAAGACGAGAGACTTTATTCCGAAGGCAATTATGGCAGTTTCTGACAAATCGATCCGTTTGTTCCGAGAGGTGAGGCCACCAATAGTGATCTGAAATTGCTTTATACAAAGCATTTTTTCCTGGATGACTCATCTCGCAGCTATCATGAGTTTTCTATAAAATAATAAGTCTCAGCTCATTATCTGGGACGTATAATTTATTACGAAAAAAAGACGGCCGTCATGAAGCTCGCACTCCGAAAGGGAAATCTCTTTTGAATGTGGAATTCCCTCTGGTTTTGTTAGTTCTTCCATTATTTTAGTAAGCCATTTGTCTTCTTTATTATTATAACCTTGGTCGATTAGCCAGGTAATCTCGTGGTCTAACGGCTCTTCTTGAAGCTCCCTAAGAATAGCTGGAGAAATATTAATAGGGGGATTATGTTCTGGGTTGAAAGAAAGCTCGGCATTCTTTATATCTTCAATAAATGATTTATCGAGCTTCTGAGTAGGGAGCAGTATTTGGCTTTGGTGCTGAGCTCGTGGGTCAGAGTCATCTTTTGGGAGATCTTGCGAGCGCCGAGTAAGAGAATCAGCCTTTTTATTTTCTTTTCCTGGTCGAGATTTTATGACAAAACCGAATTGGGATAGGAACTCACTCCAACGGACTTGACGACGAGAGAGCTCTTTGATAGTGATAAAATATTCAAGGTTGCTGTTACGGGCTGAGCCCTGAGTAGAAGGCTGGTCACAGGGACCAGCCGAGTGGCTAGTAGACAAGGCTCCCGGAGGCAGAGAGCCCCACGTAGCCTCCGAAGTAAGGCCGACGGCTGTCGGCCCGGAATGGGTCTCGAAGGGAGAAGACTTCGGAAGAGGGTCCCAGTGATCGTCCACAATAAGGATGATAATGGGGACCAAGAGGGAGGGCTTCACAGGGCGAGACTAACGGAGAGAGGGACACCGGACCGGGAGGGAGTAAGGAAGCCGATGACCGGGGCTTGGGTCTCTGCGATCCCAGGAAAAGACAGTCTATAAGTAGCATGCCTCCCTACGTAGGATAGGTCTTCAAGTTAGTTTATTTCTAAAATTCCTTACGACATTGTTTATTCAAGCTCTTGATTTCTCTAGTCTATTACAGTTGCGGTGGTCAGTGAGTACAGTGATCGGATATTGAGCCCCCTGTAGCTCCGCTCTCCACCCTGCGAAGCATCGAACGATAGCTAAGAGTTCTTTGTCATAGATCTCATAGTTACATTCCGCGTTCTCTGTGACTTCGATGTCACATCATTAAAAAAAAAGGATCGGATGGTGCAGTGGTACACTATCCGGGCCGTTCTTCCAAGTAGAGTCTGGGTAGCTTGGACACATGCCCCACTTGAGACAGGAGAAAGCTGGTTCGAATCCAGCAAGACCCTCACACCACTTCTCTCGCGGTGATACTGTATTCGTAGAATGACGAAAGCATGCTCAGATAGCCACAGGTTTTTCTCGCTTTTCCCTGTGGTGGGTATTCACGGAAGAGGGTACATGTCGTAAGGCGTTATTCTCGTAGTGGTATCTGCAAATGAATCTGAGTATGAGTGTTCCAAACCTCAAACAGAGTTATTCTGCGTCACATACATATCTTCCGTAATCATTTGCGTCATAGCCTCAGGCTGCATACGCAAAAATGATTTAAAAAAAAAAAATAAAAAAAATTCCGCGTTCTCAAGTTTTTTTGACATATATGCAACAGGATGTAGCTCTCCGTTTTCATCTCTTTGGGAAAGAATACCCGCTGAAACGAAAATCGGGGGAGTCTGTCTCAACAAATGTCTCTTTAGAAACGTCGAAATGACGTAAGACTGGTGCTGAAATGAACGATTTTTGAAGCGACTCAAAAGCATGTTGACAGGTGTCAGACCAGACAAATTTAGCGTCTTTACAGGTGAGAGCGACAAGAGGCCTGACGATCTTTGAAAAGTTTTTGATGAATCGCCGATAAAAGTTTGAAAATCCTAAAAAGCCTTGTAAATCTTTTAGACAAGACGGAGGTTCCCGGTCAACTATGCATCGTACTTTTTGAGGGTCCATTTTTGTTGGAATTTGAGCCTGAAAGTTTCAAATATGGAACATCAAGATCGGATAAGTCATTTACATCTTGTTCGAACATTATGGTAATTATAGGGATGGTTGTCTTATGTCTGCGACGTTGGGTGTTCCGACTAGGTACTGAAGTTTCATGTATAGAATGAGTGGGCTTCTTGTTTTGTCTGTGATTATTATTGGAATCACTTTGAGATTTGTATACTCATATATTGTACATCCTTTAGATACTAAAGAAGATTAAGTCAAAACATTAAGTTAAAATATTAGCATTGTCGAAGACCCAAAAGCTGTTGTGACGAATATTCCACGAGAAGTCCTTGCCTCCAGGAATTATATCCGCATCCTTATTAATCAACAATTTTAATACCTGTAGTTGAAATGATCATACCAAGATAAGTAACTTCTTGGACTTCAAACTCACATTTTTTTATATCACAGTGTAGCCCGGCTTTTCTCAATGCGTCGAGTACTTTATTGACGTGAGTCCTATGCTGGAGAAGATCATCGGAGTAAATTAAGATGTCGTCAATATAGGCAGTACAAAAGATATCTAAGTACGGTCGTAAGACCTCATTGATGCGAGCTTGAAACGTAGCTGGCGCGTTTGATAGTCCGAAGGACATGACAAGTATTTCAAACAGACCATATCGTGTATTGAATGCTGTCATCCACTCTTGTCATTCTGCAATTCGAATGTGATTGAATGCGGAAATTATATCCAGCTTAGTGTAGTATTTAGCATTACTAAGCTTTGCGAGGGCTTCTTGTATTAGTGGAAGAGAGTATCGGTTCTTGATAGTGATATTATTAAGGCCCCGATAATCTACACAAAAGCGTAACCCTCCTCCAGGTTTTTTGGCGAAAAGGACAGGCGCTGCTGCCGGTGATTTGCTGACGCGGATAAATCCTTTTTCTAATTGCTCGTTAAGGTACTTTCGTAGCACCTGGAGTTCTTCGACCGACATGTTGTAAAGCGGGCCATAAGGTGGTGTTGTACCTAGTTTAAGTTCAATTCTGTGATCGCAATTCCGGTGGGGGGGGGGAGTTTATCGACGCTCTTGTGGTCAAAGACATGTAGATGCTAGTGATAGTGCGGCAGGAGCTTCATGGAAGCATCGGGTCAATCCTTGGTTTGAAGAGCGATTTGAATATCTTCGAGGGAGATTCCAGCAAAGTGCATATCGCTAGCCGCTAGAAAGGATTTTCTGTTATTAGTATCTTCATTTTGAGGGTATAGTTCACGATACATTTTCTGAATAGGGATAAGGTCTTTTGGTAAATGTTTTTGCATTGGGAATGACTGCTGTGGGGTGGAATTGTTCCCAATTTCTCTGAGACTTTCATCTACTTCATAAAGGGACCAAGTGAAGATTTTAACACCTTTTTGTTTTGATTGTGTATGAAATGCAGCGGCTCCGATTTTCCTGGGGCGACCATTCAAACTTTCATCGATATTAGGTACGAAATGAGATACGTGATCTCTGTAACTAGGAACAATAATATGATTGATTTGAGCCAGAAGGCAATTATCTTTACAATAGCTCGAGTTAAAGCAGACAGTGTCATTTGACCAGTCAATGACGGGATTGTGCCTCCGGAGCCACTTACGGCCAAGAATAAGCTCACATTTGCCGAGATTCGTGAGAAAAAAAGATATGGATTCCCCATAGCCTTGGATATTAAGTTTGAGGGTCGTTGAATGAGCAAT
Organism: Podosphaera xanthii; assembly: GCA_028751805.1. Lineage (NCBI taxonomy): Eukaryota > Fungi > Ascomycota > Leotiomycetes > Helotiales > Erysiphaceae > Podosphaera > Podosphaera xanthii. The sequence continues at coordinate 1,772,450 of JAPWIX010000012.1, read as the reverse complement.
TTGGGCGGCTAGCCTACAATCGACTAGATAGAGCTGTCGGGGTTGTGGAAGTTTGTTGATAGGTAGACCTTTACCTTGCGCAGAGTCAAAGTCGTAAAATTCATCAGTAGCACCACAATCAAGAAATGCTTGTATTTGAAAGCTTATTCTATTTGATTCTATGGTACAGGAGAGAAGGTGGTCATTCTGCGGGGTTGATAAGGACAGAATCTGCGATATTGCTTCGCAATTAATACATGAATGTAAAAACCTTTCTTTCTCTACGATGGGTTTGACTGATGTTTTGTAAGACTTAATCTGGTTGGGTCTCTGATCGCGACTAAGATCAGAGACTATGCTTTTTCCTGCTCAATCACCGTCTTTTTGTCTGCTGATCTAGACTTACCTTTATTCCACAGCGCTTCGGCGCAAATTCGTGCCCGGTGTCCAGAGTCATAGCACCAGCTGCATAAATCATTCTTGAAGCAGTACGTACGCTTAGAACACTTCTCGGCCTCATTTCTAGGGACTCGGTGACTGACAGCATCTGTTGCAGTCCAGGAAATATTATTGCCGAGTTTTGTTGAGCTCAAGTCCATTGGTTCCTCTGCAGGAAGAGTGCTAGGCGTGGACTTAGTTGGAATAAAGGTACGGTAAATATCTAACGCTGATTTAACTTCGTAATAATTAGGGTTAGAAGAGCGCAGGACGGCATCGATATGTCGAACCTCGACAAGATAAGCCGTTAGGTCTGCTGGTAAGGGCTGGCGTAGCATCACACGATTCTGAATGTGAGATACTATAGTTGGATGCAATGAGTTATAAATATGGTTAATAGGGGCATCATCGGCAAGCTCTGTTTTCTGAGCTACTTCAAACCAGTCAGAAATATGAGTTGCTGTGTCCTTCCTACCCTGCTTAATAGTTAAAATTTTCCGCCTGGCAGCATTGCGTTCGTCAACATCGGCAAAGGCTTGTTCGAGAACTAGAATGGCGTCACTAGAAGTAATTTGACCGTGCCATCTCGATTTATACCGTATGTAATTGTTGAGTAGGCTTTGCCTTCAAGGCGTGAGACTTGATAGAGCATCTTACTTTGCTCGTTTGGGTACCAGTCATTATTCGCAATAAACTTCATATTAATTTTTCGAATAAAAAGTGGCAGCTCTTTGCGTAGTACGACGTCATTTGCAGAGAAGACTTCAAGGTCAGGGTGTTCGGCTGATCGTACTGAAGCAGGAGCGCTCTGGCGGGATGCAGTAAGTTGGTTATCGAGGTTCTGAATTTGCTGCTCCTGGTTCTGGATTTTTTGTTGGAGTGAAGTATTCTGCTGTTCTAGCTGCGAGGAACTCCGGCTCGATGATTTCTTTTTTTTTCTGGAGTTCTGTGACAGTGTCGACAAGTTCCTCATGCTTTTCGAGTAATGTATCGTAGTCATTTTTGTGCCTAAAATTTCCTTATCGAGTTGTACGTATAAGTAGGCAAGATCCATTATTTCCGCACTAAGTTGTACCGCGTTGGCTTCCTGGCTACCATTTTGCATGGCTGCGATGAAAAGATTCTGATTGGGAACGGAGCAGAGAAGAGGAAATCTTTGAGTGAAATGAGTATCCCGATCATTGAACTGGTCCATGTCAGAGGGGTGGGCTTGGGAGTATGGCATGCCAACGCCCTCCGGTTTCCAAGGGTTATTTTCCATTTATTGCGAATAAAAAAAATAAAAAATAAAAATAAAAAGTAAACAGATACAACTTTTTTTAAAAATAATAAAATCTATGAATGATGGAGGTTTTTTTTATTTTTTATTTTTTTTTTTGAAAGTAGGTTGAATCTGAATGAAAATAGATTTACTTGTATCTCGAATTCGGTCAAAAGTGGGTTGTTGAAGCTATCTACGCACGAGGGCGGTAAATAATTGCGATTTTCCGTAGACAATATTTCACGAGAATGGGAATGTGAGATTGATCGACGATGTCAGATCAAGTGGAAAAGATTGTCTACATGGAGAGAAGGCAGCCTACAGGGCATCAATTGTTATTTATTTATTTATTTATTTATTTATTTATTTATTTATTTATTTATTTATTTATTTATTTATTTATTTATTTATTTATTTATTTATTTATTTATTTATTTATTTATTTATTTATTTATTTATTTATTTATTTATTTATTTATTTATTTATTTATTTATTTATTTATTTATTTATTTATTTATTTATTTATTTATTTATTTATTTATTTATTTATTTATTTATTTATTTATTTATTTATTTATTTATTTATTTATTTATTTATTTATTTATTTATTTATTTATTTATTTATTTATTTATTTATTTATTTATTTATTTATTTATTTATTTATTTATTTATTTATTTATTTATTTATTTATTTATTTATTTATTTATTTATTTATTTATTTATTTATTTATTTATTTATTTATTTATTTATTTATTTAAGTGTTTTTTATGTCTACCGGGCGCCAGTTATACTAAAGCCCCATCCCTGAGGGAACATGGTGACTGCGATACATGATACGGAAAAAGGTGTGCTCTGGCAGCGAGGCCATTAAATTAGGTATGGGTACAGCGGGTGCTATGCAGCAAATTCCTCACATAAATACATCATCTGTTGCAGATGGGACAGATTTCTGACAGAAAACTGGCCTTCTCCAAAATAGTGGCGAAACGATTGGCTCCATGAGAGGTGCCGAGGAGAACGTCAGGTGGGCCCAGGCTTCGTCGAAAACCAGCCGAAGCAAGTCTCTCTCGCATGAGGGGGCAGAAAACTAGGTGTGTGATCGACTTGTTGGCCCCGCAGGAACAAGTCAGGAGGGCGTCTTTGTGATGAAACCTTTCGTGATAAGAACGAAAGTCGCCGTGTCCAGTACGATATTGGATCAAATACCCCAGATAGCGGCGAGGAAGACGTAGTTCCTTTGGGGGTTTCTTGGGAAATGGCATACCCAGTACAGAATAGGTGGGGGGAGCATGAAATTGCCACCATGCTGAGGTTATGTCCCATATCTGCCTTTGTATCCTTGCGCGGACTCCGGCAAGGGAAGCGCCAGAGGGGGCTGGTTGTCGAGCAGCCTCTCCTGCCAACTTGTCGGCCAACTCATTACCTGGGATGCCAATGTGGCCGGGAGACCACATTACTTGGACCTTGCCAGGAGATGCGATGGGAAGAATCCTCCTCGCAAGCCAGCGAGAAGCGAGACCCCGAAATTCCAAAATCTATATTTGCGAGGACTTGGAGGGTGAGGAATCGAGAACGCGATGTGCGGCCTCTTGGTTGTCGAGGATTAAATTAATATTGGTTGCAAGATGTGTTGAAGGAGCTGCTATAGCAGCCCTAAGGCCTGCGAGAGCACCGATAATTTCGGAGTCGTAGACCTCAAAGTCGGGACCAAGGGGCACCTTCACTTCAGCCACAGTGATATCTCTGCAGAAATACGGCACCTGCCCCCGCGGAACCATTTGCCTGCTTTGAGCCATCCGAGAAGACAAGAATATCCCATGATGGCAGCTCTCCAATACGCTCATCAAATTCTTGGGCCGAGAAGTCTGCTCGAGACTGATTGCGAGGAGATTTATAGGAGGTGGGTAAAAGCTGGGGTCGAGAGATGGGAGGAATGAGCTTTAGTTTTTCGGTAAGGCGGGTGTGTGGACGGGAGACGATGGATCTTCGAGCCACAAGGTGAGAAACTGTCCGCGGCGGCCAGTCTAACAGCAGAGCGGAGGCGGATCTCCTCAAGTAATATATGCGCAGGCTTGAGGCAGACCTCCCTTAGGAGTGCTGGAGAGGGCGTGGTCTTGTACACTGGTAGAATCGCTCGGGCCAGGTTAATTAGCGCTCGAGAGATCATATCTACAAGATGTTGAGATCGGGTGGAGGTTGGACGTCCTCGACGAAGATAGGAGTGACCGCGCCACCAGACCTCAGCACCGTATAAGAGGACAGGTAGAGCCGCTGCCAGTGCTGCGTTGCGGAGGAAGGCAGTGGGTACGCCACGATTGGTGTTGCCAAGCTGCCGTATATGGGCGCTGATCCGTTATGTCTTAGCACTCCATTCCTGGACATGTCCTTTGAAGGAAAGCTTGGTATTAAGGAGAACATCAAGCCACTTTATGGATGGGCTAGCATTCCTTAAAACGCTGTTAATGGTCAGGGAAGGGGGGAGCTGACGGGATCTATGAAAATGCAGGATCTCCATCTTGTTCTCAGCTAACGAGAGGCCAATTTTATTGCACCAGTGGGTGACGGTATCAATCCTGACGGCAGTCAGACGCGAAGATTCGACCAGAGACTTGGCCACCGAAAGAATTGCCACGTCATCAACGTAGCCATATGTGGGAAAGCCTTGTTTAAATAAAGGCTCAAGAAAAAGGAGGAATAGAATGGGTGAGGCAGGAGATCCTTGGGGCAAACCATGCGGTATCTCCAAGAACTCTCCAACGAAATCGTCTACCCGAAGGCGAGCTCTCCTGCTAGAAGCAAAAGAAGCAGCCCAATTTACATAAGGAATAGGCCATCCCTGTTCGCGCAAGCGGGCAGAGAGACGACCAGGCTGGATGCTGTCAAAAGCGCTTTCTACGTCGAGGGTAGCGAGAGTGCACACTTGCTTCGCGTCCCACGCTTTCTCGACATCGTGGACAAGACTCTCTACGAGGTCCATGGCCGATCTTCCAGGCAGTGCCCCCAGTTGCGTTTGGGAGATAATCCGGCTTGACAAGTCCCAGAAGGCGAAGCGTCTAGCAAATAAGCGTTCCAGCCCTTTCCCTAGGACCGGAAGAAGTGAAATTGGTCACCAGTTCGAAGGGTTAGTAAGATCATTCTTATGAGGTTTAGGTATTACCACAACTTCAGCACGGCGGAAAATACTTGGGTGATGACCGTATATCAGACAGAGACTGTATAAGTGTACGATCCATGTGCGCCATGCTTCCACTTCCCAGATGAGGCGGAGAGCAGAAACCGAGAGATGGTCGTGGCCTGGAGTAGTGGACGATGTACTGAGTAGACAATGTCGTACTTCGTCTTCGTCTACGGAAAGAGGTGCTGGGATCGCTCGGGATGGACATGTAGGGGAGTACATGGATACATCAGGATCCCTGCTTACGCGAGCGAGCTTTGTGCGGAAAAAGATGTCGGCGCGCTTAGTTGGGGTACTGTACGTGACGCCTTTATATTGAATCGGAGGGGGACCAAAGCGACTGGAGAACTTTCGCCATCCAACCACTTTATGGGCCTCCATTATTGAAGACACGCTATCCAAAATTGCGCGCTTATGCTCACGTTTGGCTCGCTTAATAGTTTTGCGGAAGCTTCGGTGCGCCCTACTGATGAGATAAGTGTGTGAATATTGGCGTTTTGGGATGGCAATATGGAAATATAGTGTATCACGTGACAAAACTAGTGCGAAACCGTAGAATGTTCATAGAGTCGTAATTCGCGTCAAGGAGAGGAATACATGAATATAGAAAAATGACATTTTGTACCAACTTGATTACCCAATCTTTTGTGCTAGCACATCACATTACCGGTGATATACCAACACTGATCAGTAATTCTTAACATCGGTCATAGATCCGCATACGGTATCCATATGAAGGAACGTCCCATGGAGTTGTCGACCTCGGCTGAACTGAGCTCCGACGTGTCAAATCCAGAAGCACTAAGTATTCGCTCTTCTTGCTACGCATCCATCACGCAAACACACCAACTAAATTATATTGCATTACATTATATTAAAAATAAAAATGTCCATACAACTAGATACTGTCGAAGAGGTAACGGCTTATGTAAAGGAAAAGCTTAGCCTGTATAAATCCAAAGGTATAAGAGATGATCCGCTCTGGGAAAGATGGGTGGAAGATTTTGAGGGCTAGGATATAAAACTATTTAGTAAAATTGAGTCAGAACTGAGGAGAGATCTTCGAGACTTCCTCATCTCTCGGGGAGTTTATATGGAACCTAACCCAAAAGGTAAACATATTGATCAACAGCTTGCCACTGAAGTTAAAAGGGAAGAATTCCACGAATGGACCCCCGAACAAATAGCTTTTTATCAAAAGAAGAATCCCCTCGGAGTTAGCTCGAGATGCGATCCAGAGGACCCAAGCTATAAAAGGCATGAGCGCACTCTTCGAGCAGCCGCAGAATATGAAAAGAGGAGAGAAGATGTAGAAAGTTTAAAATACGAAATAAAGGCTGACTATAAAGAAGAAACTAAATTTTTTAGTGAAATAAATTCAGACTGTGAATTTAGTAAACAAACTAATGCTGAAAACAATGATTACTCTCCACACGGTGTACTGAAACAACGCCAAAATCAACAAAATAATTATCAACTGCCATGGGAAGAGCGTCCACTGCACAAAAGCAAACAACTAGAGTCTCTGGCCAAATTGTACAAAGATGAGGATAAATATAAAGATGGAACCGATAGTTTCGACTATAAGGTGAAGATATTTTTTAATAACTGTAATAATGCTTGTGTCGAAAAGAAGTATCTGAAAGACGCCATTGGAATTGTCACGGCACGGCATTCTGTCCCGTCATGTTATAGGGTCACGTGGATGGAGGATGTGAGATTGATGGCTGAGGCAGGAAGGAGCACGTGCGCGGTGATTAAGTGGAAACCCGCCCGCCTAGGAATAGCCTCAGGGCTTTTTGTACTGGGATATTCTTCTTTTCTGTTTCTCTCCAGCTTAGTATTCGCTCCATAGATTGAATTATTGCTATACAAGCTGTATTTCACTTGTGCATATTCTACGCCGTGACATAATACTAAGCTCTCTAAACTACTCAACGCGACCTCTGTAGAGAGGTAAAATACTAATTTTAGACTCAGTAATCTGTGGACAGCGTTTCGCTCACGATTATCTGGACAGTCATCGATTAATCGTCTCGTGGACAAAAGATAGTAAAAGGATGCCAGGAGAGTGGCCGAAGGAAGACTTCAAAACCTCGGTGTACGCCACCCGCGCACCCGGGGCAGAGAAGGACCAAACTACGAAGATTGACGTTCCATGGTACCAGCAGGTCACTATTGACATGTTGGACAACGATTACAACAAGAGAAACGAACGCCGCGCTGCTGAGGTTAAGAAAGAGACTGATCAGGAACGCCACGAATACATCCTCAAGACTATGTGCACCGCCCTGGCTGATCGCGCCAACAATATCAGCAACTACCTTCGAGAAACACGGGAACAGAAGGCAGAGGCCGACAAGATGGTACAATACTGGGTGGAAGAAGCTGAGCGCTGGAAGGTTGCATTCGCAGAGGCCACTCTAGATCTTAAAGCCAAGGATAAGGGTAAGCAGAAGGAGGAATCTAGATCGGTGCGAGGATCTGCTGCCCACAACACTTCTGATAAAGACACCACCGGCTGGGAGGCCTCAGAGCCACCACTAAGTAACAAAGATGTCCGTGACCCACAGGATATGCGATTCCGCCACCGCCAGCAGATTGAGAACCCACCCATCTTCACTGGTGCTGACATTCCTACCTTCGACAACTGGGAACATGCTGTTAAGCGCAAGTTGAACGGCGATTCGCTCTACTTCGATGATGAAAACCACAAAATCAACTATCTATTGGGTTTTATTGGTGGGGATGCACAGGAATTCATCAAGCCCTACCTCGAACCAGAGAGCGTCAACCACATCACTGTTGCGATGTCCATCGTCGAAGTTATGCGGGGAGCCTACGGCAAGACCCGAGGACAAAAGCGCTCCGAAGCTCGTGCCAACTTCAAGAAACTCCGGCAAGGGGATGACAGCTTCTCAGCCTTCTTCACCAAGTTCTTGACCTTCGCTTCTCAATTGCAACTTAGAGACGAAGACCGTATGGATGAACTTCACGAGAAGATGAGTCCCAAGCTGCAAAACGTCATCGCAGGATTGGATTTTGAATCTACCTTGGAGATGTCGCAACACTGCTTGAAGATCGAACCACACCTGCGATTAGCGCGCAAATCTGAGGATCAAGCCGCTCGCTACCAACAACGCAAGGACAAGTTCAAGAAGCTACCTCTCCTGCCGGACCACTCTCGTACTGCACCTCCAAGGGCATCTGGTCCACCTAGGCCAACCGTCTTGGCCCGAACTTCTGGTGTCTGCTTCCATTGCCACAAGACTGGTCACTACGCTGACGCTTGTCCTACTGCTAAAGTCAATGAGGTGGATGAGAAGAAGGAGGAAGCTGAAGCATCTGGATCAGAATTCACTATGAGCTCCGACGAGGGAAAAGATTGTCTCTAGGAGAAGTCGCCTTCCTAGAGAATAACACGTATCAGGTAAATGGCATTGATTTGGAAAATTTGTTTGGCGGGAAGCCATTAGTCATAAATTGTACTCTTGAAACTAAAAATAAATCGCAATTTCCAATCTCTGCCCTCATTGATACTGGCGCTAATGGATATGCCTTCGCAGATCGTAAACAACTACGTGATTGGTACCGATATAGTAAGATTAAGATGACGCGCTACAATCTCCGTCATCCACTCTCTATCAGAGGCTTCGATGGCGGGTCATCCCGACCTCTACGCCATGCCTACGTGATGACACTGACTATAGACTCGCACCGAGTCAACATGCCGTTCTTTGCTACCACACTCGGCAACAAGAACAAGGTAATCCTTGGTCGGCAGTGGCTGGCCTATCATAACGTACTCCCAGACTGCGTGCGACACCGGCTGTGGTGGTCAGAAGACCGCAATGATCATCAGTGGGACGCTAACCGTCGTGACCGACTGATTGAATTGCCTCCTCTAGAAATCAACAAACCTTCTGTTAAAAAATCTCCACCTTTTATGCCTAAGCAGATATTGAAACGCCCTACAATAGTAGCAGACGCGCCGGCGACCTCTTCGACTATTTTGATTCCCCGGCCTACGCTGCAAGAGCGACAAGAAGCCTACGATAAGAAAAAGGAGGATCTGGGTCTCGACGAAATGGATACACCTACGCTTTCAGTCGTCGAGGTGGAGTCAATTGAAGGGGACGACCAATGCTGGTTCGTAGAAATAGAAACCGCTTGCGACGGCAAAGAGATTGTGCAGATTGCGGAGCTCACTGAAGAAGAAGAGAGGGCGCAATTGTTGGCACAATTACCTCCTGAATATCATGACCTTGCTCATGTCTTCTCCAAAAGACGCGCGAATGAATTGCCGCCACATCGGGAGTTCGACCATAAGATTAATCTGGATAGTGAGCCTGAGGTCAGGCAAGCTCCCCTCTACAAAATGAATCAGAAAGAACTAGATACCGTACACGCTTATATCGAGGAGAACTTGGCGAACGGGTTCATCGAACCTAGTGATTCTCCATTCAATTCCCCGGTCTTGTTCGTCAAGAAAAAGAATGGTGACCTTCGATTCTGTGTGGACTACCGGAAACTAAACGCACACACGCGGAAAGATCGCTACCCTCTACCCCTCATTGGTGAGACATTAGCCAAGATGGCTGGTTCGAAGAAATTCACTATTCTAGATGTCATCCATGCTTTCAACCGTATCCGGATGCATCCAGACTCAGTGGGATGGACTACGTTTCGTACTCGATTCGGTCAATACCGTTACCGCGTGTTACCTTTTGGTCTTTCAGGTGGCCCGGCCACTTTCCAAAGATATATCAACTCGGTCCTAGGCGATCTGCTTGCACGTTACGTTTCCGCATATATGGATGATGTATGCGTCCATTCTGAAAAAAAAAATAAACACGTGACAGAAGTACGTGAGGTCCTTCAGCGTTTAGACAGAGCGGGACTGCAGGTGGATATTAGGAAGTGCCGCTTTAATCAAGAGTCAGTTAATTTTCTGGGCTTCATCGTTAACACTTCTGGACTCCTGTCAGACCCGAAGAAGCTAGAAAGTATTCGCGCATGGGAGAGACCTACTAGCAAGACTGCCATTCAATCCTTCTTGGGGTTCTGCAACTACTACCGCAACTTCATTGAGAATTTCTCCCGGATCGCTAAGCCATTATACAACCTGACGGCAATCCCAAAAGGCCAGTTGTTCCAATGGACCGAGCAAGCTGAAGAAGCGTTCCTTGCCCTTAAAGAGAAATTGGTCAGCCCACCCATCTTATTGTACTTCGATCAGACAAAGCCTACACGTGTAGAGACCGATTGTTCTGATCTAGCAACAGGAGGAGTACTCAGTCAATTGCAGGAGGACGGCATATGGCATCCTGTGGCTTTTCACTCCCGAACCTTGAGTGGTCCAGAGGAAAATTACGAGATCCATGATAAGGAGCTGTTGGCTATCATCCAATGCTTGAAAGAATGGCGTGCAGAGCTCACCAGCGTTTTGGAGCCGTTTTTGATTCTGACCGATCACCGAGTTCTGGAATACTTTGGTCAGAAGCAGCTGCTCAACGATAGGCAAATCCGATGGTCAGAGGTGCTATCGCAATTCCGTTTCGACCTTCAGTACCGACCGGGAAAAGAAAACATCCTGGCGGACGCGTTATCTCGCAAGAAAGAACTTACCCCTACACAAAAAGCTGCAAAGGAACTGGAACGTACGAAAATCCTCCTCCCTCAAAATAATGTTACGTTGCAGCATGACAGCAAGGTGTTAGCGCCCATCGATGAGGATCTGGATACCATTGATCGTACGCTCCTGGCCAACCGAGCAGATCCCGATCTCGAGGATCTACGCCAGCAAGCACGACAGCGGGAGGAACCTTATTCTTTGGAACCTACCGGATTGGTGCTTCATAAGGGACGCGTGGTGGTGTCAGCCAAAGACAATCTCCGTACTCAAGTGTTGAAGATGATCCACGAATCTACATCCACCGCTCATCCAGGACGAAACAAAATGAGGAAACTAGTTGGCAACCGTTATTGGTGGCCACGATACGCAGCAGACATCGAGCGTTACGTGCAGAACTGCCACGTCTGCCGACGATCGCATAAGCCTAGAGACAAGACACCGGGCCTACTACAGCCCCTGGCCATCCCAGAACGTACATGGGATGATATATCGATGGATTTCCACGATGTGGGAGTACCAGACAAGCGAGGGTTTAATAACATCTGGGTAGCCGTTGATAGATTGTCTAAACGCCAAATCTCCATCCCCACTACCAAAAGTGCTACAGCGAAGACTGCTGCAGACCTGTTCTACCGTTACGTTTGGCGATTCCGTGGCGCACCGAAGACCATTACCAGCGACCGCGGTCCGCAATTCATTTCGGATTTCATGGATGAGCTGTCAAGGTTAGCGCGCGTCAAACTCAAGCTATCTACGGCAGAGCATCCGCAGACAGACGGCCAGACCGAAATTATCAACCAGATCATCGATCAGCGACTACGACCATTTGTTAATTTCCACCAAGACGATTGGGCGGAGCTGCTTCCTGCTCTAGATGCAGCAGCAGCAGCTATGCCAAATGAATCTACGGGATTGTCGCCATCAATGATTGACTACGGTTACGAAATGCGTTTGGAATTCGACTGGAATCAGCGGGTAGAACCACGAACCCCTAGAGAGAAGCTGAATCGGGACGAGGCCGCTGTGTGGCTTAAACGGATTAGCAGTGCGTTGGATTATGCTAAAGAGAGCATCAAACGCTCACAGGAACAACAGCGGGTTCAAGCCAACAAACACCGCCGAGAAGTGGACTTTGACGTTGGAGATAAAGTGTATATCCGGCGCGGTGCTTGGAGAACTACGAGACCGTCGGATAAGCTGGAAAATCCAATGGTCGGACCATATCGGATCATTGCAAAGGAAGGGCATTCATTTCGCGTACAACTACCAGCCTCCTGGAAAGTACACCCTGTGTTTTCACCAGATAGACTGCGCAAAGACCCAGATAACCCGTTGCCCGGGCAGGCCAATCCAGAGCCGCTGGCGGAAGAGGTCAATGGGGAATTAGAATGGGAGATTGAGAAGGTGTTGGACGCTCGGCTGTATCGCAATCGGCTGCAGTACAAGGTTAAATGGGAAGGCTGGGACGCAGACGAAGAATGGTACCCGGCTGCCAACTTCCGGAACGCACCACTCATATTAGAAAAGTTCCACGCTGAGCACGCCGAATTGCCAGGGCCACCACGACGTCTTGCTACGTGGTTGGACGATGCCGCACATGATAGATTTAGTGATGAACATCCGGAAGATAATATGGTGACCAACCAAGGTCGTGACAACCAACGCCGTCGCAGAAATTAGTCGATTTGGGACAATCGAAGGCTGGGGAGGGGGTGATGTCACGGCACGGCATTCTGTCCCGTCATGTTATAGGGTCACGTGGATGGAGGATGTGAGATTGATGGCTGAGGCAGGAAGGAGCACGTGCGCGGTGATTAAGTGGAAACCCGCCCGCCTAGGAATAGCCTCAGGGCTTTTTGTACTGGGATATTCTTCTTTTCTGTTTCTCTCCAGCTTAGTATTCGCTCCATAGATTGAATTATTGCTATACAAGCTGTATTTCACTTGTGCATATTCTACGCCGTGACAGGAATCATGTTTGCTCGGGATGCTAGAGAAAAGTACCTGGACCTCACGTTACATGACAACCACCTGACTTTCGACGAACGCTGCGACTTAATTAAATCACATTATGAAACAGATCACTGGATAAATAGGCGGGAAACCGTTTGGAACACAATAAATTTAATTGAAGAGATGCGGAAGTGCTCAGACAAGCTTGAGGCGTTCAACAATCTCGAGAGGGAGCTTCGTCGTATTCAAAGGGGACTTCAGTCACACGCCGGAGATGCTGTTTTAAGAACTCGAATTATAAATGCTTGCTCTGGAGTTGCAGAATTACATTTTGTATTATTCTCACCAGCCAAGACCGCCGAGGGAGTTCGTTCCGACATTCGGGCACGCTTCATGCAACTTTCTTTGTCGAACACTTCTTCCTCTCAATACCATCAACTCGAATATCCCGAATGAGGATACGACAGTACCTATCTAGCTGAACGTCAGTACCAAACAGCGCGAGGGCAAGGTAAAGGACAGGGTAATCGGATATTTAATAATAAAATCAAGAATAATGGAAAAGAATTTAGGGTGGCTGACTCAAAATGGAATAAATGCTGCATTGTCTGTAAAAAGACAAATTGTTGGTCTTCTGAGCATACGCCAGAGGAGAGGCGAGTAGCTTTTGACAAAGTCAGAAATACATATCCTACCAAAACTGAAAACGCCGTGCAGCAATTTATACTACAGTTTGAAGGAGAATCTCCAGTTTCTGAGCTGCATCACTTTCTCACTATAAATGAGCCAAATGATGAGATAGATCCCGACGAAGAGAACCTTTATGAAAAAGATACCTAACAGTATCTCACTTCAGAAATTGGCGAAATAAATGCTTTAACCTATCTTCAAAATAAAACTATTCAGCATAAATTTACTGCCCCTAAACTCAAATTCGCAACACCAGATCGGGAAGAAGGAAGAATTATTACTGCTGATTCGCTCAATTTCGATACTTTTTGCAATAACGACGATAATATTTCTAAAGAATTTAATATAAAAATATCCATACCTAACGAATTTTATTTGTTTAATCAGCAATTTTCTATTGAGTGTTGTAATAATAAGTACGACGAAAGGATTTTTCATGGAGTTTTAGTGGATACAGGTGCTGCTGGTCATTCGACTGTTGGAGTTGGGCAGGCTAATGCACTGCAAGCAATCCAAAAGGAGTTAAAGGTCGATAAGGAAAGGGCTGGGGAGGTGAAGATTTCGGGAATTGGAAATGGTGTTTTTGTTTCCCTTGGCTCTATAACTCTACATACGCCCATCGGCAAAGTTACCTTCCACATTTTACCTTGCAACACACCTTTTTTACTCGGTTTACAAGATATGACATATCTGGGTGTAACACCAGATATACAGAAAAACGTTATGATGAAAGATCAAAAGCCAGTTGCAGCTCTTATTCGCAAATATGCACATTTGTGGATGACCCTCGGCCATTTTGAATCTTTATATATTTACGAAAATTCGAACGAGCCGCCTATCTGCTATCTAACAGAACAGCAAATAAAAACTTGTCACCGCAGATGGGGGCACCCTTCTGCTACCAGGATGTGGAAAGTTCTCCGACGTGCAGGGCATGACATTGACATTAATATCATCAACAAAATATCTAAATATTGCCAAGACTGTCAATTGAATGCAAATCAACCCTTACGTTTTAAATTTACGCTCGCCAATAAAGATGTACCATTCAATCACACTGTCTTTGTTGATGTCTTGTATTTGGAAGATGGCCCGGCAGTTCATTTAGTTGATGCCGGTACAAACTTTGGATCTGCCGACTTCTTAACTGGAAACGAAAAAGAAGGGGCTGTATCAACCTCAAATTCGATTAACTGTTGTTGGAATAATGTTTACATCGGTCCGCCAGATTATTTAATCCACGATGCTGGTAAAAATTTTGCGTCTGCAGAGTTCCGCACAACCGCTTCGGGGTGGAAGACTCATGTAGTAGAAGTACCCATAGAAGCACATAATTCCATCGGAAAGGTTGAGCGTGCGCAAAAGACCTTCGTCGTGCCTACACGATTTTCAAGCGAAATTTTTCTGGACAAAATGTTGACCGCCATTCTCTTCTAAAAATGGCAGTCAAGGCCCTCAATGACTCAGCCGGACCAGACGGTCTCGTCCCTACCCTCTGTGTTTTTGGTACTTATCCCCGAATCACGTGGGACGATGCTCCAGCACCTGTAGCCAAGCAGAGGGCAGAAACCATGCGAAAAGTAATGGATGAACTTCAAAAATATCGAGCGACTCAACTTGTTAATCAAGCCAAAGATATGCGAAATGGGCCGCGGCGACCATCTTGAGAATGTGCCGATCAAAGGGAAAGTAAAAGTGTGGCGCGAAGCGACTAAAAATGTGAGAGGCCACTGGACAGGGCCTTATGAGTTATATGACAAGAATGGAGAAACAATCACCGTTCTTATCAACGGAGAAAAGAAAAATTTCCGGTCAACTTCCGTTGGCAAGTGGTTTGAGCAAGACGAAGACCCTAACAATATGAAATCCATACATAATGAAAAGCAGCCCACTGTCTTAAACCATGATCTCACAGAAACTCAAACTCAACGAGCTCGTCAGCCTCAAATGTCTCAACCACCTAGACGTAGCCAAAGAGAAGGAAGATTTACTGGTCAATACCACACAACAGATTATTGCATGGCTCTTAATGGAATGAAAATCGAAACCAAATTTAACTCGGTGTACCTATCTCAAGACGAGGAAGCAATCAAATTATCACTAGAATTGCGGGCGAAAGGATTAATTACCACCCCTGAGCCACCTTTCTCCGCTTCAAACAAAAAGGAAATAGAAGGGTTAATCGCAAACAATGTATTTAAATTTATTCCTTAGAATAAATCTCTACTGGGTAAACGAATCTACAAATGTAGAATTGTCAAGGGTATTAAAGGCAAAGAAACGCCCAAGCCTTTCGAAAAATCTCGTCTGGTCGTACAGGCTTACAGGGATGAAGGTAAATCTTTTGTACTCACTCAATCGCTCACTATACAAAGGGCAAGCCAACGCTTGATATTTTGTTTTGCTATATCTCTAATCCTAATCTACGGTCACACTCTATTTCTTCGAGATATACAGCAAGCATATACACAATCAGAAACCAATCTCACAAGAGATATCTACTGCTGGCCATCTCCGGAAATTATCGAGGCTATGAATTTACCCTCAAACACACTTATGCATATTGTCAAGCCACTATACGGAATCCCGGAAGCTGGCAACCATTGGTTCGACACTTGGATCAATTATTTGACAAAGAAGCTTGGCTTGAAGTCGTCCTGTTTCGATCCGTGTCTACTTGTTACTCATAGCGACCCATTTAGTATTACAGGAATGCAAGTCGACGATACACTTTTCCTGGGAACGGAAGAATTTCTTAAGCTTGAAAATGCCCAGCTAAAAGAAGCCAAATTTCCTGCGAAACCTATCGAGCGCTTAGCCGAAAACAATCCACTACGATTCAACGGCTTACTCATATCAATTCGTGATAATACACTTTACATACAACCCAATGGTCAAAGTAACAAAATTAAGATGGTCAATCCCAAAAGCCCAAACTGCCTTGACGACCACAAAAAGCAACGAGCACTTGAAGCATGGATATCTTCAACATGTCAGCCACTTGTTGCATTTAGACTATCAAGAGCTGCCCAGCACAAAAATCCCGGGGATTCCGAGATTAAGGAATTGAATGATGCATTATTCGAGCAGCTAAATAACCCAAATGCCGGCCTAAAGTATATCCGCTTGAAACTAGAAGCCCTGAAAACTTACTGTTGGGTCGATGGATCATTTGCTAACAACAATGATCTAACGTCTCAAGTAGGCTTTGTGATTACACTTAGAAACGAAACACCTGGAATCAATGAATTTACGTTCCGTGGAAACATCATCCATTGGAGCTCAACCAAATGTAAACGAGTCACTCGGGCAGTTCTTGCTTCAGAATTATATGCCATGACCAATGGAGTAGATATCGCTATTCCGCTCTCTATGACGATCAACCAGATCATGAGCAAACTAAGCCTACCAATAGTTCCATTAATTATCTGCACTGACAGTCGCAGTTTATATGAATGTCTGGTCAAACTTGGAACAACGAAAGAAAAACGGCTTATAATTGACGTCATGGCTATACGGGAGTCTTACGAGCGAAGGGAACTCACAGAGATCCGATGGATCAATGGGAAAAACATTCCAGCAGACTCTATGACTAAAGGAAATCCAACCTCAGCTTTAAAAACACTCGTTGAAACGAACGAGTTGAGAGTTAAACTAGAAGGATGGGTAGAGCGTAAGTAAAGAAAAATCCAGGGCTACAGTTTTGAAACTATTTCTTTGGTTCTTTTCTCGTTATCTTCTCATTTAAAGAATTGTCAGTGTGTGAATATTGGCGTTTTGGGATGGCAATATGGAAATATTGTAAGGGTCGAATGATAATTGCTATTTGCAGAATATCTAGAGCTAGATACAAAAGAAGATCTTGAAGTGAAGAAGCAAAGAAAACCGAGAGCAAACATCATATATCTATTCCTAATGTTCAACATTTCCTCCCTTTCTTCGCATAATCTAAATCAAAATCGCATGATCTACAATCTCTGCATTCGCCTCTAACATCTTATGATGCTTTGGTGTCCTTTGTGTAGACAATCAGTGTCTCGTCACGTCTCACTCTTCATCGCAAACGAAACTGTAAAATCAACATATGTTACCGTAAATGTTTGGGGAAATTTGCGTGTCGGAGAAGTTTCAGCTTGGAGCTGCTTAGTAAAGAGTATTCTTTTTGCCTTAGGCACAAGCCTTAAAATTACCGGGCATTGGCCTGTGACATAAATAGGCCTTAGCATAATGAAAGTCAGGCCTCAGGCCTGTGACAAATATAGTGTATCACGTGACAAAGCTAGTGCGAAACCGTAGAATGTTCATAGAGTCGTAATTCGCGTCAAGGAGAGGAATACATGAATATAGAAAAACGACATTTTGTACCAACTTGATTACCCAATCTTTTGTGCTAGCACATCACATTACTGGTGATATACCGACAATAAGGATCTCCACTTCTCCGCGCATCAGCATACCGTCGGCGTTGGTCAGAGCATTCCTGACTCCAATAATCCTTACACAGCACACATGCGGGTCTCGGGGGGTTGGCTGTAAGTAGAATAGCCGATAGGGTAGAAATACCAGAGGATGTCACCGCATCTATGAGTTGGGAAGTGGGTTCCTCAAAGTGCAGGCTAGGAGGAGCGGTAGTTGTTAGGGCTTGATGGAATATCTCTGAAGTATCTGCGTCAAACTTGGGCAACTTCATTGACGGAAAGCGCCTTGAGACTGGAGAGAGCTGCACTACGCCAGATATCGTTTCATGATTGGACGTTGTGTGAGCCATTGGATCCACCCGTGCCAAAAGTCCTTCCATGTTAGTCAGAACAAGGTCGAGGACGTGGCCAGCGCGATGAGTAGGAACTCCATAAGGTAAAGCCGACCTTAACGAATGGTCATCAATCCAGTCGACAAAGTGTACGACTCCAGTCGAACGAGACATATTAGGCTCCCATAGTTCGTGGTGAAGATTAAAATATCCCACAAATATGGAGTTGGGCTTCACTGGCCAATTAAGAAGAGGGCTGATACAATCAGGCATAGGCGCTCCAGGTTGCCGGTAAAAGTTAATGGCCTCTACAGACGGAGAGTACTGAAGGAGGAGCGCGACGATATTGGGTGACGAACCACTGTCTAACTGAATCGGACGGAGGTTAGAACGTTTTCGTACGTACGTGAGAGCGCGAGGGCGGGCTAGCTTCCAATCACGATTGGGAGGAGTGAAGATAACGTAGGCCGGGTGGGACTTTGTTACATTCTTGAAATTAATAATTTTAGTCCAGGGCTCCTGAACAAAAATCACATCATAGTTGCCTTGGAAAGCGGCTTGCAAAAGTATGAGGTGAGAGGATCCACCGCGTCCGACGTTAGCCTGGAGGAAACGAAGACGAGGCGGGGGGTGGCTGCTAAAATAAGCTCTATTATTCATAGAGGTTTGGAGTGTTATTGGACGCTTGCCTGTCTGAATCTATTTCCATAAATCCATGCGAGGCGTTCTCAAGGGCGGTAACCCTATTTTGGGTAGCGGAAGGAGCGTGTGTAGAAGGATCGCTGGAGTTCCCGGAGGGAGGAGACTGATCATTTGAGTTGTCGGAGTTGGAGGTAGTAGTAGCAGCACCAGCAGCACCAGCGGCGGCAGCGGCGGCAGCAGCAGCAGCACGACGGGACTTGCGAAGCTTGTTACGGTTGCCCGAACGAATTTCGGTAACCTCTTTCATCGAGAGTTGAATAAGTTTGCCCTTGTGAGGGCGAGGACGGAGGGGGCAATTAAGGTCGTCTGCAGGGTGAGGGCCCAAGCAGTTGATGCACCGTCGAAGATGAGAACATTCTCCTTGGTGGCGGAGGGTGCCGCAAGAGGCGCACAAAGCTTGGATCCGGCAGCGAGAGGATTCATGGAACCCGAAACAAGCTTCGCACTGAGCTACCTTCGGGTTAGGGATGTAGCGCCGGGATGGGGCACTGTCAACTATCCGAAAGGTCGGAACCTCCTTTGGGAAGAATATAACTGCAGTACGGAAGGGGTCATGACCATTCTCATGCTGCGACCAGCGGGCGCTAGATGGGGCCACACCTGTCTGCGCTTGAGCAATGCTCTTGACGTCATCCAACGTAGAGGAAGCCAGACTTGATACCGGATTCCAAATGGTGCGTGGAATGCGTTTGACGACGTATTTAATATGCTCCTCCACTTGATGTAAAGCTCCTGAAAGAGAGGCCTTGATGGAGTCGGCGTGTTCTAATGCAAGATTCAGCAATTCCTTGGACGAGAAGGTTATGCTGAATCCGGTTGAGTTGCGGGAAACGGAGGCAATACCCTCCTTGAGGCCAGGGACGATTTCAATAAGAGCAACTTTAACTGATGTCGCATCTGCTCTAAAGAGAGGGGCGTCTTCTGTAAGGCGAAAAATGGCTTTAGGGCCCCTGCATATTACAGTAGGTTTTTGCGCAGTTGCGCGAGGAGGTCAATTTTTGGTGCTGGGCTGAGCGGCAGCCGGGGGAAGAGAGGCAGATGGGCATGCGGCGGTTGCTGCCCAACTTTGGGGTTGATAAGCTTGAGGAACGAAAGGTCGGGAGGGAATGTTTTGGCTGGGCTTGGGTAGGGAGCTCGCCGGCTTGGCCTGTCTCGGAGAGTCATGTCGCATAGGATGCCCTGAAGCAACCGCGAAAAGAAACGCGTCAATTTGTTCGCGCACGAAAGATTTAATGAGAGGGTCTGCCTCTTCAACAGATGTCCAAAACTTGTTATGGAAGTTCTGAACCCAAGTAGCCCGGCCTTTTGCAACGCGCTGTACAAGCTCGAGTTCATCAGCGACGCGCTGGGCCAAGGGAGGAGGTTGCTGTGATTTGGCCATCACTGGCTGGATGACCAAGTAGTAAGAGGCAATGTAGATTGATTTAGGAGGGACAGTCTATGAAGAATAGGGTCGGCGTTGCGGGCGTTGATAGAAACAGATAAACCAAGGCTACGTTGTCAACTGGTATTTACAATGTGCGAAACCCATACTAAAATAAGTGATATCACGTGGTCTAAGCTAAAGTCCACACCTTGACACATACCGACTAGACACACCACAAAAATAAGACTAATCCCAAACGCTTAAGCTCGACACAAATGACATTCTTCTGAAAAACAATAAATCAAATAGAAATTTTTGCCCAGTACGTTTAAAACTTGTGTTTTATGTTTTTTTTTTGAATCAGAACTGAGTGAGTAGAAGGGGCTGGAAGTAAGGGTATTCCGTATAGCTGCCGGACAATCTGGACCCCTTACCGACCAGTCGGTCACAGTGTTGCTTTGCTCTGATTGGCTGCACGAGGAACTTCATTAAGGACAGCCAAGCAACTCGCTTGATTTTTTCAGACTGGCTGCGCGAGTGGCTTTAAATCAATTACAACAACGCCCTGCGCTTTAACTGCCCTGAGGTGACAAAATTCTTCTGCATTCTTAAGATAAACAACACCAGATCAAATTTTGTAATTTGAAGACAGATCAAATCTAAAAATAGTGCCGAATATTTTCGAAAAATTGGACCCCCTAAGCCTAACCTCCCAATGTCCGCCAACCCCCCCTCCTGTCACCCCAAATTTGGAAAATCACATCAACATCAAGCCGACAAATCCTTATTATAAAGTCTACAAATCAACTACAATTGCCATTCAAATTGACAGGCCTCCAGAAATGTATTTAACATTGCCGCTGCTGCTTTTTTAGCCTCCAATTCGGGTTTTCTGGATGCTAGTAGTTCTTTGTGTGCCTTCTGTTCAGATTGTGCCTGCTTGATCTGTTCGATTGAAGAAAAGCGAGTATTTGGGTCAACTGTTATTCTTTTACGTGAAGATTTAGAGGATAGCTGTCTGATCTGAGATTCCTGCATGTGGATTGTCTCTTGATCGCGAGCTCGTTGAGCATTACCTAATGAAATGGCCTTGCCTGCTTTACTAATTAATCTCATCCATTCGCCGTCCTCCCTCTTCCTTTTTTTTAGACTTTGTACTATCTTAAGTAGCTCCCTCGAATTGCTAGGTGTTCTAACATCTATTCGAGTGGTTCCAGACCTTAGAGCTGTTGAAATTGGTACATCCAACTTTGGATAAGATAGCTGTGTGCACTCAACAAGACCTACACATACTAATCTTCCTATAAGTTGCGAGGCTGGTAAAATACGCTAAACCGTATTAATACAAATCACTAGATTTCCTTTTACTTTAGATAGATATTATAAATAGCTGTGTCTAAGTGGGAGTAATAAACAACTCCTCACTTACGATTAACAGACTCCTTCTTGTGCCAATCTGTCTTCTCTGTGAAATGATCTCTCTCAAGTCTTACCACTTGCTGCTACCACTACTTCCAAACAACAGGTTATGACCCGGTGTTCTTAGCATTCGAGATACCCCCCCCCCTTTCAATTATTTATCCTCATTGTTCTCAAGCTTACTACTTCCAAATAACAGACAACAAATTCTCCCGAAACTATCATAATGTCTACCAACCAAAGCCAATCAACCTTCTTCAGCGAACTGAACGAATCAAAGCATACTGTAATAGTCGAGGCTGAAGTATCTTAGAAGTAGATAAAAATGAGCATCAAATCAAAGAATATAATAAATCTAAAGACCAAAGGACATCTACCCTATCCTTTATGTACATGTTTCCATCTAATATTAAATCCCCTTACATCCGAACGCCTAATCAACCTTAATATAATTTAAATGACAATTCTCATGCTGTTCAAGAGTTACTCCTCCAGAAGTCCTATCCTTGCAACACTAGCGTAAATGAGAATCGGCGCCAAGCCTCTAAGTCTTCTTCTAAACTTTATAATGCCTCAGGCATTACTTCACTATGAACCCAGCACCTGGCTAATATGCCCCCTCCCTAACCTTACTACACCTCAGGCTTCAGACCTGTAACATTACCTCTCCCCTCTCCAAGGTTCTTCACAAACCAGAATTACTCATGGCAGTTTCAAACCGCTCCATAGCCACAGTATCTCTCACATTTTGATAGGGCTCCCATGTTGGTGACTGATAACCTGACCATTTTACCAACGCCTCTTTTCGAAATCCTCGACCCCTCTTGCGCTTACGTACTTCCAAAATATCTTGCACCATCCATTCTTCTTCACCCGACTCGCTTGATATAATTGCTGGTGGTTGATGATCTGTTTGGGTTTGTGTCGGCAACGGGTCATTCGCAGCTGGCTTTAACAGACATGTATGGAATACATTGTGAATAGCCCTTGGAACATCCAGACGATAAGAATGGCTACCCACCACTTCGGTAACTGTATATTTGCCATGCAGCCAATCAAACTTCTTGCACGGCCTATCTGTTTGAATATGACGAAGATTAAGCCGAACCTTATCTCCAACATTAAACTTTGGGGCTGGAGCTCTTCCCCGATTGGCAGCTGATTCTTGATTTTGCTGAGAAGAAACCATTGCTGCTTCGGCCATCTGTTGTGCTTCTCTTAACTTTGAAACCATATTTTCTGCTTTCTGAACTGGTGTTATTGGATTATCTGTATTAACTGCCTCTTCCCGGGCTTCGATAGGGTCAACATTATATCCATGGGTTAGAAAGAATGGACTAAATCCTGTTGAAGCGCTATTTCGGTTATTTGCTGCAAACTCAGCCACTGGCAACAGGTCTGCCCAGTCCTTCTGGCTATACGAAACAAAACACCTAATATACCTCTCCAGCTCTTGGTTCTCTCTTTCCGTTGCGCCATCTGTTTCTGGATGATACGCTGTAGAAAGGCGTCGCTTGATTCCTATTAACTCACAGACTCGTTTCCAGAAGGCATTGACCCACTGAACTCCGCGATCACTGACAATACCTTTCGGGAATCCATGATATCTCACATGCCTGTCCACAAATCTGGATGCCGTGGCTTCTGCGGTGAGTTCTCCTTCCTTCACTGCTTCATACGACTTTCCTTTACTTAACCGGTCAGTGATAACTTGAATAGTTGTACATCCGTTAGATAATGGCAGACCACTGATGAAATCGATGGTGATTTCATTCCAGATTCTCTCAGGCACTGGCAATGGCTTTAATAGACCCTGCTTTTTGTGACGCCAAATAGTAGCATCACCACAAATATCGCAGTTCCGGACAAATCTTCTCACATCACTCAGCATGTTTTCCCAAAACCAGCGTCGTGATACAACTCTGTATGTTTCATCCCTGCCCGGATGCCCTGTTAATGCTGAATCGTGAGATATTTGTATCAATTTTGTTCTCAATGGCTCATATGCTGGTATCCATATCCTATCTCGGAATCTCAACAATCCATCTTCTCCGATCGAGCATTCTGAAATTTGAACCCGGGTGACTGAAACAGGCATTTTTTGATCGCCACGATGCACCGATTCTATCAACTCTTGATACTCTTCGTCTTGTTCTACTCCCAACTGCCACAACCTATTCATTTCTTCATCCTCAAATGGAGAATCTACTCTGACATAAGCTGGTGAAACTATTAATCCTGGAGGTATTAATACTCTATTTAGATTGTTAACTTCTTCTCTCTCTTTTCCTTTTGGTACATCCTGGTCACGTCGAGACAATGCATCTGCTAGAACTTGTTCTGATCCTGGCCGAAACTGCAGCACAAAACGGTGACGGGAAAGCTTTTCTTGCCATCTGATTTGTCTCTCGTTTAACGGTTTGCCCCGTACTTTAGTGAATGCTTCTAAATTTTTGTGATCTGTTAAAATACAAAACGGGTGCGCCAGACTTCTCAGCTCTGAGTCCCAATCTTCAATACACCGGATGATGGCCAATAGCTCCTTGTCATGAACGTCATAGTTACATTCAGCAGGAGAATTCTTTCGCGAGAAGTAGGCTACAGTTCGCCATACTGCTGCTGCGTCGTTTTGTTCTTCATATGTTTTATTCTGGCATTGCATAAGTACACCTCCAACTGCCCATTTACTTGCGTCTGGCTCAATTCTTGTCGGTGCTTCGGGGTTAAATGGGGCTAAGATGGGATCCTTCATGAATTGCTGTTTCAAGCTCTGAAACGCAGCCTCACACTCCTTAGTCCAAATAAACTTCACTCCTTTACGTGTCAACGCAGTTAGTGGGTACACTGTTCTTGAATAATTCGAGATGAACATGCGATAATAATTTGCAAATCCTAGGAACCCTCGAACTCCTTTCACCGTCGTTGGAGCCTGCCAATCCAGAATTGCTTGGATCTTTGACGGATCCATTCTAAGCCCTTTTCCAGCTTCTACAATGTAACCTAAGTAGGTTACACTTGGCGCTTCAAATGCGCATTTCTTAACATCGATTGTTAATCCCGCGTCCATCAATTTCTTTACTACCAACTTGACTTTCTCACGGTGATCTGCCCGTGATTTGTTCGAAAAAATAAGCACATCATCAATGTACGCTGTACAGAACTCATCCAGATGTTGCTGCAAAACTGAATTGATGTAGCGCTGGAATGTTGCTGGACCTCCACTCAGGCCAAATGGGGTTACCAACCACTCGTATGTTCCATATCGAGTTCGCATTGCCGTCTTCCACTCTTCACCCTTAGCAATCCTGATTCGATGAAAAGCTGAACTGACATCCAATTTTGTCAGCCATCTCGACCTTCCTACAGCCTCTAAAGTCTCTTTTATCAAAGGTATCGGATAACGATCTTTTCTTGTGACTGCGTTTAGACCGCGATAATCCACACAAAATCGCAGCCCACCTCCTGGTTTTTTCGCAAACAGCACCGGTGCCCCACATGGGCTTTTTCTCTGTCGTATCCATCGTTTATCCAGCAGCTCAGTTAATGTCTTACGTAGAACCAACAGTTCATCTCGAGACATACTGTAGAGTGGACCCCATGGAACTTGCTTCTCATGTCCGTTCTCATCAAGCTCCAATGGCATTTGATGATCTATGTTCGGGCGGTGGGGTGGCAACGTGGCTGCATTCCTTGGTTCAAAAGCTTCGACTAAGGGAAGGAGATAGTCCGGCAAGATATCTCGAGGATTCACCGGCGCTTTAACGCTTAAAGCTTTTTCAATATCGTGCATTGACGCTGCAAATATTATTGTAGTCTCTGCAGCAACACTCCTACTGAACCCAGTGGCATTCAATAAAACACCATTTGTTTGCAATTTTTCGCCTGATGACCCAACTTCAATCCCACACCCCCGAAACCTCAACAACTTTTTATCGCAGTCAACAGTAACTGCATGCTCTTCCATCCATCTCAGTCCCAGGATGATTGCTTGACGCTGCTTTGGTATCACATACATGTAAGCCTTTTTATTTGATATCCACCGACGTCAATCTTTGCCCAGGCAAGATGCGTAATCATTTCATCCATCCCCTGGCTCACTCCTTGAACCCGTCTTGGTCTCAATAGTTCTTGTCGAGGGAGTCCCAATTTCGTTGCCAGTGTATCGCTGATTGTAATGTAGCACGTATTCCCAGTATCTACTAGCGCTTCTTCATATGATACATCATTTACTTGCACGTCAACCATCATCGGCTCCGTTTCCATCCTTGCTTCTATCTGAGTTACAGCATTGCTTTTATTACCGACTCTGGTAACAATAACTGTGTCATGGACTTTATTTCTGCTGTATTCTTTCTTCAACACCTTCGCGTGGGATTTTTCCTCTTCTTCAACTACGCCAGGTGGCTGCCAACTGGAATCATGCTGAATATTTTGTGTCCCAATGACTTTCTCAGTGCTAATAAATTTCTCTAGGTTATCCAATTTTGATATTTTGTTGCTCGAAGTTTCAACACACGATTTCTTGGTCTCACATGTACTCTGTTCCGCGCATGAAGTAGGAGATGAATGTTTAATTTTTCTATCTACCGATACATCAATCATATGCTCCCAGGGGTGACTTTCTCCAGGAGCTACACATTTTCCGAGTTGCCGCGAGCTGCATCAATCATCAAGTGCTGTTGCGATCCCTCAATCCCCTCAATACGCCTCACTTCATTGATTTGAGGATTACCGCCCCTCCGAGGATCCAAAGCGCTTCGAAATCTACATCTTTGCTGATGATGGTTAGACCCTCCGCACCGAAGGCAGAGCCCTTCTTGCCGACGTCTCTCTCTTTCTTCCATAGAAACCCAAGGCGCTCGTTCTCGATTAATATTGTTGGGCCTCGAACCCGCTCTTTGACTACTGGCAGAAGACATTGATGACGCTGGGTTTATGCTTGTGGCGTTCCCTATTCGTGATCTCATTCTCATCGCTTGTAGTTTGGCGTCTATAGACAGACACGCCGCTCGAAAGGTGTAGTATGATGTGTCCTCAAGCTTGTACGACACTAATCGTGACTGCATTTCCTTGTTCAAGGCTTCCTCCAACGTATTCACCTGAACATCTTGTGGCCATTCCTCGCCCCTGCCTGAGCAAGGAGTTCTTCAAAGCGGGTTACAAAATCTGAAAATGACTCGTTGGCTTCCTGTTTAGTCGCATTCAACAAAGTTCGGGCATTTTTCTTCTCATTGGGATCCCCGAACGTACCCTCAGCTCTGTCAAAGAAAGCGGTTGGATTGCAATTAGTACTAAGTTTCAGGCACATATTGTACCATTGTTGGATTCTTCTTTGGGCGCTCGTTTGTAGATGCATGTACAAGTACCCAAACTGCTCCTCATCGTTCCCAATTGCTCGGCCGTCCGTTCTCAGCTTTGTCTGTGCTTCCGTTCTCCAGGCCACCCACTCTGAGCGCTCCCCGCTGAACGATTTCAGCTCTCCTGTCCGGTGGCGCGGTCTGTTATCATCAGCAACAGGCTGTCGGTCGATGTCCATCTTATCAGTGTCAACATTTGGCCTTCGTTCCTCAACTTCTTTCCCCTTCTTCAGACATTGAATAGTCTCAGCTTGAGCCTCTATCTTGGCTTCCTGGATTTCGATCTTTTGCTTCATCCCATTCATAAACTCCATCATTAAGTCCAACTTCTGGAGTATGATGTTGTCGGCGCTGTCCATGGTGCAATGAAGTGACTCCTTTTTGACTGATACGTCAGAATTGGATCGAGTTTTGTTTGATGTTGGGGCGTCGGTTATTTCTATATCACTGCTTGAATCCGATGGTTCGCCGTACGTCATGTATCCCGACAATTTGGGGAGGAATCCGCGTTCTTTCAACGAGGTGAAAATAATGAATTTTGCTCCTTAAGAGCGGCAAAAGTCATAAATTTTGCTCCTTGCGAGCAATTTCAACAGGCTCCTTACGAGCGACTACAATTCCGTCTTCACTTCGAATCTTGCTGGTACGGATTACCAGTAAGAAAGGAGATTTATTATAATGTAATAGTCGAGGCTGAAGTATCTTAGAAGTAGATAAAAATGAGCATCAAATCAAAGAATATAATAAATCTAAAGACCAAAGGACATCTACCCTATCCTTTATGTACATGTTTCCATCTAATATTAAATCCCCTTACATCCGAACGCCTAATCAACCTTAATATAATTTAAATGACAATTCTCATGCTGTTCAAGAGTTACTCCTCCAGAAGTCCTATCCTTGCAACACTAGCGTAAATGAGAATCGGCGCCAAGCCTCTAAGTCTTCTTCTAAACTTTATAATGCCTCAGGCATTACTTCACTATGAACCCAGCACCTGGCTAATATGCCCCCTCCCTAACCTTACTACACCTCAGGCTTCAGACCTGTAACACATACCCGATCTATGCAGTAGTCCAATGTCGTTCAGCTCAGCGGTTACGATAACTATGACTTATGGTTTAATACTATGATAGTAGTGTGGGATACACACAAGCTCCACGAGCTTGTGGTTGAAGGAATGGCTGCTGAGGAAAATAACCCTACCGAGGCTTATGCATACAAGGAACTATGCACCCTCGCCAAAAACATCTACATACAGGTGGTGTGTCCGGATATTCTAGCTTCACTGCTAGAACTCCAAAACCCCCATCTGATGTGGAAATACCTCGAAACTGAATACAAGAGAAACAGTACGTTCAATCTTGTTTATCAGTTCAGGAACCTGGCACTCCTTGCGATCGCCTATGTTCCTAGCCAGCCAATAAGTGCCTTCATTAAAACTTTTGAGACCGAGTACTCGAGGTTGACTAAACTCGCCAGAGATTCCTCTGACGACAATAGAAAACTTCTAGCTCAATTTCTCCAGAGTGATACAATAAAGCGTACTTTCATCTTGGCCTTCTTAGCTCAAGGTCAGAAAAACGTTGTGGATAACCTGGCAACCAAAGACAATCTGTCTTATGCCGCGGTCAAGCAACGACTTCTTGACCTTGACCAAGAAACGCCAGTGGAAATGGCAATGGCAACTCGTTCCAAAAGAGGTAAACCCTTTACCTCGAACCTGACAAAACCTTCTAAGGTTGCAAAACTCCAGGAGTGTACATACTGTTTGAAGCATTTTCCTTCAAACAGTTCTGGACACACTTGGAAAAATTGCTCCAAGGTTCGAGAAAGGGGTCGCAAGAAAAAATATGCAAGTTCCTCTGGTATACAAGAGCAGGCCAATATAACTACATCCCAATCTGAAAATGTTAGTAAACAACCCTTCTATTTTGACACAGGTGCAACTTCTCACATGTGTCCTGATCCAGATCGATTTATCCACATCTCGCGAAGCTCCGGTTCTGTGACCTCAAGCTCAGGTGAAAAGATGAACGTCGAAGGAAAAGGAACAGTCATGTTGAACTGCAAACTGTCTGATGGAACTGTTTCTCAGTTTACGATGGAAAATGTATTATATGTACCTAAATTAAGCCTACCTCTATTTTCATGGAGGATTGCCAGATCCAAAGGATTTTCTCTTTGTGATGATGGTAATTTTATAACAGTTTCTAAAGATAATAGAATACTATTTGAAGCTCATTTTTACGGTCCGTTTCCGTCGATCCCGGAAGCGGTGATAAATGACCATGCTCTTACAACCTATGAATTTTGGCACAAAGCTCTCTGTCATTCTGTTCCCTCCACGATCACAAGTACAGAAAAGCTTCTTCCAAATTCAAGTATTATTCCTAAAAAACCCTCAGATTTCTCATGCAAAGCTTGCATCGTTTCCAAATCTACTCATAAAAAGCCCAAACCATCTCAGATGAGAGCTGAAGAGAAAGGCGAATACATTCATTCCGATCTCTGTGGGCCGTTTCCCACTCCATCATATGGAAATGCACTATACTACATCTGTTTCGTTGATGACGCGACTTGTTATGCCAGTGTACAAATTCTCAAATGTAAATCTGAGGCAGCACAAGCCACAATCAAATTTATTACGGAATTGAAAACACAGCACGACGTTAAACTCAAGTCATTTCGGACAGATAATGGTGGTGAATATGTCAACGCTACACTCTCCAAGTTTTTTAAAGAGAACAGGATAAGTCATCATCTGACTCCCCCTTACTCTCCTGAATCAAATGGTGTCGCTGAAAGATTAAATCGCTCTATAGGCGAAGGAATACGAGCCATGCTCTTACCGTTTAAAGACAAAAGACTTTGGGCTGAAGCTGTAAGAACATTCATTTATACAAAAAACCGAATAGCACATGGATCTGTAAATGGACAGACTCCTTATGAAGCTTTTCATGGCACTAAACCATCCATTTCTCACCTTCAACCCTTTGGCAGAGAATGCTACGTGCATATCCCCATGACTAAACAACTATCAGGAAGCAAGCTTCTCCCAAAAGCAGAAAAAGGTATTTTCGTAGGTTACACCAAAGTCGATCACTATTATCGAATCTTTGTTCCAGAAAAATGAAATCTTATTATCTCAGCTGATGTTACTTTCCCTGCAGTGAAAACCAACTCTGAGATAAATAACTTCCCAGCTGATATGAATAATCCTAAACAATCAACTACGACTCATGTCACTAGGACAATATCAATCGGTAATGGGCTTGAACATCAGATTCAAAATTCTCTTCCTCAAGATCCTAGTCATGGTTCTCAATCCACATCTCAGCAATCAACATCAACATCATCCGAAATCTCGACCAATACCAACACTACAACTTTTCCTCTACCTCAAATAGCTCCGCTCCCTTCTCTGAATGTTATGTCCATACAATCCAGACCAAAACGCACAATCCGTCCTCGGACTTTCGATGACACGATAACGGGGGAATGGTGGAATGCTTCTCGTGTTCCTCTTCAACCGGCTTCGTCGAATTCTACCAATGCAGATGGTCAAGATTTCGCCATGGTCAACAATTTTGATGAATTACAGCCCAAAACATATAACAGTGCAAAACTGTCTCCCAATTGGGACCAATGGAATTCAGAATTTGAGGCAGAAATGTCATCTCTTCAGGAGAACAAGGTTTGGGACCTTGTCCCACGCCCAATAGGAAGAAAAGTTGTTGGTGGAAAATGGGTTTGCAAAATCAAAAGAGATTCCCATGGAGAGATTCAAAGATTCAAAGCACGGTACGTAGCTAAAGGCTTCTCTCAAATTCAAGGCTTAGACTACGACGAAACCTTTGCTCCCGTTGTTAGATTTGACTCACTACGACTATTGCTGGCGATATCTGCAGCTAAAAAGTGGAAACCGAGACAACTTGACATAAAAACCGCATTTTTGTCCGGAATCTTGAAAGAAGAAATTTACATGGAACTCCCTGAAGGGTACAGAGTAGGAAATCATGTCGCTAAACTTAATAGGTGTATCTACGGACTGAAACAATCACCACGGGAGTGGTACTTCAGGTTGGCTGAATACATTATTCCCCTTGGTTTTGTTTCCTCCCTCCTTGACCCATGTGTGTTCATCCACAACAATGGAGTTTTAATCATCGCGGTATACGTGGATGACATAGTATTATTTGGAGAACAAGGAGCCCTTATGGACCAGTTAGTAACCCACATCAAATCTGAGTTTCAGGTAAATGATATGGGCACTCTCCATTGGCTTCTTGGGATTCAGATTGAATACTCTAATGCAGGAATCAGCCTATCTCAGACCGCTTACATAAATAGAATCTTGGATCGATTCTCTATGCAAGATTGCAACTCAGTTTCCACGCCCATCGAGCGTAACCAACGACTGATGATGGCGATAGATGGAGAACCTAGAGCCAATGCAACTCTGTATCAGCAAATCAGCAAATCATCGGATCTATAATGTATATCGTATCTAGCACCAGGCCTGACCTTGCATATATAATATCTCATCTCTCTCAGTACAACTCAGATCCATCAATCTCTCATTACAGTGCGGCAAAACGAATCCTAAGATATCTCAAGGGAACAAAGGATCTTAAATTAATTTACAAGTACGAATCCCCACTCGTACTAAATGGATATTGTGATGCATCATACGGAAATTGTCTTGACACTCGTCGGAGCTTCGGCGGCTATCTATTCCAACTTGGTGAATGCACCTTCAGCTGGAAATCCAGGAAACAGCGTACCGTTGCTCACTCCACTTGTGAAGCTGAGTATATGGCGTTGTGCCTTGCAACAAGACAATTTATTTGGATTGTTCGTGGTCTCCATCAGCTTCTTGGACAAGATATACCAACGTCCTTGTCGACAGATAACAACTCTGCTATTGATATTGCACATAACCCAAAACTCAATGATGCCACCAAACATATTGATATTGTCTACCACTTTACTAGAGAACGAATTGACAGCGGATCCCTTCTATTACTACATATCCCATCAGCAGAGAACCTGGCGGACATATGTACAAAAGCTTTGCCCAACCCAAGATTGAAACACTTATGCACCTTCATCTTCGGTACAAAGTGAGGAGGGGTGTTGAAATTGGTACATCCAACTTTGGATAAGATAGCTGTGTGCACTCAACGAGATCTACACATACTAATCTTCCTATAAGTTGCGAGGTTGGTAAAATACGCTAAACCGTATTAATACAAATCACTAGATTTCCTTTTACTTTAGATAGATATTATAAGTAGCTGTGTCTATGTGGGAGTAATAAACAACTCCTCACTTACAATTAACAGACTCCTTCTTGTGCCAATCTGTCTTCTCTGTGAAATTATCTCTCTCAAGTCTTACCACTTGCTGCTACCACTACTTCCAAATAACAAGAGCAGATGGAGGTGGTGTGGATAGTCTCTTTGGAGATGTCTCCGGGGGTTAAGCTACCTGCGATGAATTAAGACTCTTGTCAGGATTCCAAGGGACAAGACCAGATGCTTCCCAGCCACCACGTAATACTCTTTCAGTAAGAGTTTCAATCCTGGACTGATTGTAGGCGCTGAGGAAGCGTTGCTTCTTGACAGGCGTGGCGTCATTAAGATGAGCGAGATCTGTGATAATTTTTCGGTAACAAGACTTTAAGGGGGAGAAAACACCAAGATCTAGTGGCTGAAGCACATGTGAAGAGTGAGGTGTAAGAAACACAAGCTCAACATTATTCCTTTTACACTCCCACATGAAATCTACATCCACATGGCTTCCGTGACCGTCCATGGCGAGCATCCGAGGGCGGCCTCCAGGCTTTGTTTGAGGCAAAAACACATCAGTTAACCATCCCAAAGCGATCAATTTACTTGTTCATCCGTTTTCTGATGTTGTAAAAGTCCAATCTGGGGTATTTTCTTCAAACCATGACGTTTGAAGACTATTCCCTTTAAAAATGATCAGTGGCTTAATAATTCTGCCTGTCGCACTGATACACTCAAGAACAGAAACCCACTCGCGATTCTGAGGTGATTTAACAAAGGTACGAGTCTTCTTTGAACAAGACAGTACCTTAGTGTTTGAACAAACACCAAGTCCAAGTCCCTGCTCGTCCATATTCCAGATATCACCAGTCTGGATGTTAAACCGATCTCGAACCTCTTTGAATAGTTTGTAAAAAATTTCTAAGGCTATATGATTGGTGCCAGCAGCTCGTAAACTCTCAATCCGTCGGTCGACAATAGATGCAACTCTAGGATTCCGTTTTATAAACTTTGGTATCCAATCTTTCCCGAGTGGATCAGTATCTTTACTCATACTGAGAATTCGAGAAGCCATTTCTCGTGTTCTCGCGTGTGAAGGGGGAAACCTTCGAGCATCCATATCAAGGATCCCCTCAGCAAGAAATTCCTGTTGATTAGGAGTCAACCGCTGCACTCCTTGTTGACTTATTTGCTGCGGGACACTACCTGTGAGTCTATCACGAAGTGTGCTTCTTGGTACAGAATACGCGGTAGCCACGGCCTTTACAGTTAAATTTGGATTACTTTTTAAAGCTTCAATGGCTTCACGAATCGAATTCTCACGTTGACTCGTTTAGATAGAATTTTGGGTGGAAACAAGGTAATTTATTTGGGGGATAGCAAAATTTGCAGACGAATTTGGGGTGGCGGACAGGGGGAGGTTAGGCTTAATTGAAAAGTTGTATGTCTAGTCGGTGTGCATCCTAATCAAACAAAAACTTCTAACATGGCATTTTTGGATCCATTTACTCGCTCTGGAATCAGGGCGTTAGACATAGTTGATGGAATGAGTCTCAGGTGATACGTAGCACTGATGATATTGGAAGAGAGTTTTCAACACAACATTCCAGGCCACATGTGAAGATAGGGATATCTCCTCTCTGCTTTATCTCAAACAGTTGAAAGATGAATCAAGAAGATGAATAACTTCATAAGCTGGACCAAATCGTCTAATTCATATTACCCTTCCGTACACCCCACTAACACCCTCTTCAAAAGATAAATTCCTTGATTTCTCGACTTTTTTCTTCAGATTCTCGGACGATATACATTTGTTTGAAGCACATATTCATTTTTGCAGGTACAGTGGTAATCACGGCCCATCCTGTAGATGATGAGGGATTTGAAGTCTTCCTTGAAGCAGCTTCAATTGCGTGATTAATCCTCCCTAGAACAAAACGACTTCGCTTATATTAATTGTGCGGCATCCGCTACTGTATCGATTTAAAAATCGAAAAATGACTTTCGATCTAATTCAGTAATGATGACCTGCTTGGCTTTCTGGCTTTTACAGTGTTCCGTCGCGGGGTGTACGCAAAGTATTCTGATTTGGCGTTGGATAATGATATCACTGAAGATTGGGCGTTACACGTACATTTATTTTGTTACTGTTTAATTTCGCTCAGGGAAACACATACATCTAAAATAACTTTGCAGATATTGGATTGCCTGTTAGCTTTACTACAATTCTTATCTTGAATTATTCCTTGCCCTTGCTCTGTGCATGACACACGGCGTCTGTTTTCTAGCCATTCACTGAGATTTTCTATAGTCAATCAAACACGGTTTCGGAAAGAAATCGGGAAGACGTGAGTTTTAATCCTTGAAAATTGGTCCGGAACGTCGCTTCAAGTTTACCATATTTGTCTGTCTTGAAAGGGAGACAAAGATGTTGTTTTGGAGGAGGTTTACAGATGCTGTTTCTATGCTATAGACCATCAGTCTGTTGTCGGTACAAATTCTTTGTACGACTGCCGTCTCAGCTATAGCCTAGAATTTTCTGATTCATATATTAAGTTGTTTCTAGTCGCCTCGAATAGCTTGAGGAAAAAGCTTAGAATGACTCTCATGTGGCTGAGTCGATATGATAAGTCAGGCTGTCTTTCATCGAACGGGGTACCGCAACGAGCCGCTCTTAAGGAATTATATCTTGAGCTTGCTGACCGGATTTTCATTGCAGATTATTCCTAGGATCTCATAGGCCGTTACTCGAGAATGATAATGAATGGAACGGTCGTCCAGTGTGCATTTTTCGAGTTATATTCTTGTTGAAAAACCTTCGACTCTAGTTTTTTGCTTTTAATTGTTATGTCCTAAACCAAATCCTGTATCCTAAATACCTGAAACCGGGTGAGCCGATTAGGATCAATACTACGACCTGTTTATCTCGTTCGTACCGCTTGAACTGCTATAAAAGTCGTAGCTAGTTAAATGCATATAGAAACTCGAAACTCTAACTCCGGTAAAAACATAGAAGTTCCCCAAGATTTGGTCTAGAGCTCGTACTCCCCGCCCATTCCCTTTTCCACCATATCTTCCAAATGGCCACATTTTTCAATCTCCGCCGAGAGCAAGAGATGAGCCGGTGGAAAACCCCCTCTTAACAGCCAATTTCCCTCCCTTGCTCTACAAATTCGTGAGAGACTATGTTGTTAGTCACTGCCCCTTATATCTCTTCTTCGGAGTTCAGAGTCCCAAAGTCCATTCTCTCTATTTAAACATCTACCCACGCAGCTTTAGCCCCATCTTCTGCTTTTCCAGCAGTAGCCTTTATTTTTTTTCTGAATTAGTCTTACGTAGTTAGTCTAGAGTTGTGAAGCGAATGATTTGAGAAGATACGTATTCTTCCCAGGATGACTCAGTTTGACGATTGGAACGCTCATACTCGGATCTCATTTCCAGGTACCACTACACGAATAAAGCCTCACGGAATACACCCTTTTCCGCGAATACCCATCACAAGGTATTGGAATTAGTGGTTCTAATTAGGCAAACAGTCTTAGCGCAATCTATCATAGAGAAACGTATCAAGATAAAATGATCAATATAATAACTAGCACTACTGGCCTAAAAGTAATAACTATTGACCTCCGAGGTCAACGATGACAATATGAAGATCCTGATCCGTAGAACCTCACGTTCTCGATACCCATTCCCAAGGATAACGCCTTGCTAATTTACATCATCATGAGAGCCCTAATCGGTCCTCTTCTCATGACTTCTGTCATAGGTTACAGCCAAGCAATCCTGGTTGCCGTTATTTTCTTTTTTTAACCCCATTTTAGCGTATGAAGCCTGAGGCAATGACACGAATGATTACGAAGATACAGCCTCGCATGATATTCATTTACATCCATGTCGCTTTGCAGGGGTTTAATTGTAAATCTTTATACAAAAGGAGAAGTTCCCAATGATAATCTCATGCAGAGTTCCTGCAGCTCTGATGAATCCGGCCATGATGTACGTTGAGAACACTAGGATGTCTTGCAAAGGGAAATGCTGATTGGACGTATTAGCTCATAAGATTTTTCCCTAAAACATTTACACCCATGTAACTTTCACCAAAAATCAATCTGAAAATGAATTCAAATTTATTTTGAAGATGTTATTTTTCATTTCTATTCAAGGTTCCTAAAAAAATAACTGTAGATATCATAGCTAATGGTCTATAGATCCGCCTTGCACTCGAATAACTGCCAAGCACATATCTTGCATGCAACTAATAATATTTGCAAGAGTTTCAGGCTTTGTGCATTTCTGCCAGGCTTCTTCCACAAGAGAATGAATTTCAGCTCTCCCACGCTGCCGTCCCAAATCGGACTCTCCATATCGATCCTGCATATATGACCTCATCAATCCCCATACATTTTCGATTGGATTCAAATCAGGAGAGTAAGGTGGCCAAACCATAGGTACTATCCCATGTTCACAAAGGTACTACTTCACGACAGCTGCAGTGTAAACGGGGGCGTTGTCAGGCATTAACTGCACAATAACACCCGTTATTGCAAAGCTTGACCTCAGAAATCCATCAACCTCTAGCAGAATGCGTTGACTGTAACCTTCCCCAGTTGTTTTCTTACAGCCTCTTTGTCAGAACACAAAAGGACCTGCTTGGATGCCGGCAAAGCATCCCCAAAACATCCAAGTCTTATTTTTCGTATAGCGATCGATGAAGCATGTACTTTGGTACTCTCCGTGCTCCTATAAAAAAAACCTTTAACGTTCACCGTCTCTCTTTCAATAATAACACGAAAACTGGCCTTCCTAGTGAAGTGTACTTTGTTGACTGAACCATCGTTTATCCACCTCTCGTCACTCCAAATTATCCGACACCAGACATCTAGACTTAATGACTAGTGTCGTTCAGTCCACTCAGACCTTAGTCTTCTATGTTTGTCAGAGAGGGGAGGCTTATCACTGGCAATGCGCCTGCTGAAACCTGTTCCCTGGAGAGCATTTCGAGTTGCATCTTCGCCAACAATCCATTGCGGAAAATTGACTGCTAGCTCCAGATACATCATTTTCCGAGTCTCTTCCGAGCTGCAGACAAATATTTTTATCTCGTCTTCTTGTTCGGGATTTAATCTAGGCTTTTGACCAGTTCTTTTTCCTGGCTCAACACATCCTATGTGAATTGTAAATTTTACTTGATGAATAGTAACTCCAAGTGCATCAGAGATCTCCCTATTACTTTTTCCAAATTCATGAAGAGTTAAAACCTGATTTAAATTAGCATATTTCGTGAATAGAATATTTACGGTATTAAAAACTCATCTGAAGCCTCTGAACTTGATTTCGTTTACTTGGGTAATTGCGAGCATTTGTGGAGTTGTTTTGGGAGTTCATTCTGTGATGATATGAACCAATGATAAAAGTGTAACTTCCTCATGTCTTACCTGTGAAACTGTGATAAATTTGTAAATATTCATCTTATTGTTTATCTATACTATCATGTTAATGAAAAGGTTAGGAAAGAGCTTTGCAGACGATATCGGATGAAGGAGACGATAAGGATTAGGAAAACTATGGGGGGTCAAGGTTAAGTGAAGTCGCCTGTCATTTACAGGGGTTTTTTTTGCCAATATTTACCCAAACATAGTAATCTAACTTGATGATCACGATTAAGCGAGGCCGAGTGTGGTAAAGCTTAAAACTCTGTTCAAAAATAAGGTGGGGGAAACTGAGGTCAACAAAAGTGAAGTCGCCTGTCTCTCCCCACTTTGTTTCGCACTAAGCCTTAAAAATCGAGTTCATACGTTATATTAAAACTTGCAATTTAGGTTTGCTGTTGATACAGATTTTTAAGCCTGATATTAAATAGGACCCCGTTTGCATTCAATACTTCCTCACATCTTCTAGCCATACTCCCAATCAGTTGTGTGAGCTTTTCCTCTGTTGTACTGTGGTACCATGTCTCTAGCACAATGAGTCGAATTTCCGCCCTGTTCCACTGTCCCGTCCGCTCGAACTCCGGGTATCGTTCTTGTATGTAGTATTTCATCATACTCCATACATTCTCGACCTGATTTAAGTCAGGAGAGTTAGCAGGCCAGGGCATAGGTTCAACTTCATTGGTATCGAGAAACTCCCTAGCCGGAAGTCCTTTATTAATAGAGTCGTTGTCGTGCATAGAGATATAATCATGGCCCGTCGCTTCTCTCTTTTGTCTGATCCAGTTACCTATCCTTGGGAGGATATGTTCACTATGTCCTTCAGAGGTCATACTTCCCCACTCCCGCTCCCAAAAGACACAAGGACCTCGTTCGATTCCCGCGAAGCTTCCCCAGAGCATCTAATAGTTGTTCTTCTTGTAACGATCGATAACACAAGTGTCATCAAAGTCTTGGCCCCTCTTTTGACGATATTAGAGTCCGAGATATTTTTGAAAATGAATAAGATTAGATTAACCTTTCTGGTAACATGTCCAGACATTATTCGGCTATCGTTTATCAATGTCTTGTCACTCCGAAGAACTCGTGACCACTCTTGACGCAAATGCAGATGCTGTTCGCTCCACCATATTCGGACCGCACGATGATTTTCAGAAAGCGGGGGAGAGCTACGTGGAATTCGCAGCTCGTGACCCCATTTTCTGAGCGCATTCCGAATAGCGAATTCTTCAGCACTCCAACGACGAAAGTAGAGAGCCAGTTCAAGCAACGATATTTGCCTAGTTTCCCGCGAAGAGCAAACAAATGCTTCCAGCTCATCAACTTGGGCTGAGCTTAAGAGCCGTGGACGTCCTGTCCGAGATTGGGGAGAGGCACGACCAGATCTGACCATACTCTAAACTTGAAGGATTGTGACTTCAAGTTGATCTGCTATTTCTCTATTAGAGAGTCCGGCTCTGTGGAGTGTGAGTATCTAAATGTACTTAGTTTATGGGGAAAGTTTTCTTATGGCTGAGTTCCAGTAATCACCTGCAATCTTTGATCTTGAGTGAGATAGGGCGTATGTCTGATAACAGGTGGAGTAATTTGAGTATTCATTCTGCTAAGGTTTTTGTTAGCAATGAGGTACATTTATCTGTTTGATTGGAAATTACATATTTGTATTAAACGAATGAAACTTATTGTATACTCTATCGCGCTAAAGATTTGATGAAGTTTGTGTAATGAGGCTAAATGTTGTTCCAGATGTTTAGGGAAAATTGAGGTCAGCGAGTGTAAACAAAACTAAACTTGGCAGAAACGAGCGGAAAAAGATGCTTTGCAAGAAATGAATCTTGGCACAGAAAATTATGTAATAGTACTTGAATACTGTAAGAATATTGAATAATATTAGCCGAAAATAATTATAAACGGAGCTACAATAAGAATAACACTCAAGAATATAAATCAACATAAAATACAATAATCACTGTTGTACTGAGGCTGCAGGATTTTACGCATCATCATCCCACCGCACCGGAGATCTTTTTTCCTTATTTGATTGCCCACGCATCAATACTCGAACTGTGAAAACAAGTACCCGCCCCCCCCCTTTGTATCTCCGAATACAAGCCCTCCGACCGGTGCAATGGGTTCTTCCAGCGCGCCGTCATCATCGTCGCCTGTCGCTCCAAGCGACAATCTACATCCAAGCCTTCAGGTCATTGCCGCTGTAATTGAACAAGCTGAACGCCAGACAAAGCAGAGAATGGGCCTGGCTCAAGAATTTCTGCAAAACATCGACGCCTGGGCTAAAACCAAGGCAGGAACTGAGGATGCATTACTACTGGCGCCATTCATCGAAAAGATTGCACCAATCGTGACTGCGTTTGCGACTGGTAATGCTCAAGCACCCGTAGCACCCTGTAAGAATCCTCCCCCAAGATCAAGCACGGTAACAGCTGTCCCTAGGGTGACGAGCCCGGGGGAGGGTCCCAATCTGGCTCTCCCCAAAAGGCCGGAGGCCAAGTCTCCGTGGGTCACAATAGCCAGGAAAGCGGCAAAACTCCCAACACCACCCGCCGCCACGCCAATCCGTAAGCCCGCTGTACAGAAAAAGTCGGCCATGCAAGACCCCCCGAAAGAGGACAAACGACTCTTCCTTCGAATCGAACAAGATCACCTGTGGCGGAAACTTTCACCTGTCACAATAAAGAAAATTGTAACCGAGAGAGCTGGGGTCGCACCCTCAGCAATCATAGCGATGACACAAGTTAGGTCAGGCCTAGCAATCGAATGTGCGTCAGACGCACTCAGAGATACAATACTGAGGGTAGGCCCTTCTTTTCAAAAGGAAAACATGACAATAGAGCCTGCGTCAGACTGGACCTCGGTTATTGTCCCACACGTACCCTTATACATCCGAACAATGGATGCAAGATTAGAGGTCACAAGTGATATGGTGAAAACAGAATGCCAGGCAGTCTGTGGGGTCACGCCCATACAGGTGCGCCCTAATTATGTCAAACTAGGGCAGTATTCCACTAGCTGGATTATACACTTCAAACAGGTACCAGCAAACCTAAAATTCAGACTCTTCGACGAAAGCGGCCCGGCGATGCCATTCTCCCGTCGTCGCCCTATTGAACAGTGCCAG
The DNA here is from genome assembly GCA_028751805.1 of Podosphaera xanthii. Lineage (NCBI taxonomy): Eukaryota > Fungi > Ascomycota > Leotiomycetes > Helotiales > Erysiphaceae > Podosphaera > Podosphaera xanthii. The sequence continues at coordinate 1,731,858 of JAPWIX010000012.1, read as the reverse complement.
CGATGCTGGGGTTATCATTCAACAAGAACATGCGTCAAAGGACAGCGATGCGAGAAATGCTCGGGGACGCATGAGAAGATAGAGTGCACTGCCAACCTCCCCAAGTGTGCCAATTGTGCTGGACCGCACGAAGCCACAAACTTGGACTGTATGGCCCGACCAAGCCGACAGCATGGTCAAGTAACGCCTCGCACACCGGCTGAATTACGAATAATTCGAGAACGTGGTCACCGAGATTTTAAAGCGGCGATTACGAGATCCGAAGAGAAAGGTAAAGCCCCTGAGGCCACCAACACATCAGCAGAAAAAGGTATGACTCCTGAGGTCATAAGCATACCGGAAGAAGAGATGCGTGATAATGAGTAGGACACCAAATCCTCATAACTTCTACGAGAAACTAGACACCCTTCTATTTCACCAAGTGAACGTTGGAAAGGGTGGATCAAACATGGATATAGCACTCCAACAGGCGTGGGAAGCAGAAGTACATGTAGTCATGATACAAGAACCTTGGACCGTGCGGAAAAACGGAGAATTCATCACGAAAAGCCACACAGGTTTCGATAGTTTCATACCCTTCGGAAATACGGCACCGAGATTACGCCCACGCGCTATCACCTTCGTGAGAAAAGGACTCCAAGCGACTCAAATGAGTCCATCGTCATCTAGCAAGACGTCGGACTACTGTTTCGTGCAGGTAAATGGACTAACTTTTGTAAACGTCTACCGTGCTCCTGGCCATAGTGGGACCTTAGACCCTCTATTAAACTGGCAGCCCCCAGGCCCCTCGGTAGTGGGGGGCGATTTCAACTCCGTTTCTCAGCACTGGCAACCACTTACCGAACGTCAATACGGAAATGGCGATCTCATCATGGAATGGGCTCGCAATCACCATATGCAGCTAGTAAGTACCATCGGGGAAAGCACCCATCGAGACGGGAATGTGCTGGATATCACCTGGAGTAATACGACGGCACAAGCAGCAGTTTCATCTCGCTTCCAGTGCACATCGGACCATTCGACAATCGAGGGATCAGTCGACACACCCGGAACATCGAAACTAGCTGGGATCCCAAGACTAACACGGGTGAGGGATTGTGATCTTGACAAGTTTGCTGGATGCGTGAAGCAATGGATACGGCCGGGACCCCTCGGCAGCCCAACCGAGATCGAAACATACACGACGGAATTAATCCAGGCTCTCCAGGACGCGGCCACAGTCGTGGGTCGAGCTCCCGCAGTCGGCAGGGGAAAAACAGCGCCTTGGTGGAACGAGAACTGCAAGAATCGACACGTTGACTACCAGACTGCTAAAAACTCCTCGGGCAACGTTGAACTAACGCGCAGGACATTCCGAGCCGCGGTAAAGGCGGCAAAACGCGAATACTGGACCAAGCAAGTTGAAGCAGCGGAGACCGAATCACAAGTGTTCAAACTAATGCGATGGGCCAAACCGAAACCGGCGAAAGAGCCCCCTCCTCTCCAAGTCGCACCGAACCAGTGGCTTTCAGACCCTCTCCAACGGACGACCGCACTTCGAGACTCTCTTCTGGCGCGATTCAATTCGAGCAACGATATCAGTACGTGGGAAAACGGACAATCCGACTCTATTCCATGGGACGGCGTTGTCTCAATGGAAGACGTCACAGCAGCAACGATTGGAAGCAAAGAAACGGCTCCAGGACACGACAAAGTAACGGTACGACTCTTGAAGGTTTGCTGGGGCACGATTGGAACGCACGTCAGAGACCTCTTCCAGGCATGTTTGGACCTGGACTATTTTCCAACACCCTTCAAGGTGGCCGAAGTTGTGCTACTCCCAAAGACAGGACGCGACCTCACTAGCCCCAAAGGATGGCGACCGATATCTCTACTCTCCAGCTTAGGTAAGGGACTGGAACGACTGGTGGCAAAGCGGATGTCTTGGTTGGCAATAAAGTATAAGGTGGTACATTCACAACTGTTCGGCGCACTCCCAGGACGCTCAGCAGTCGACTTGGTATCTTGCGTTATACATGACGCAGAAGCGGCAATGAGATCTAACAAAGTCACAGCAATAGTCACGCTCGACATTCAAGGAGCTTTCGATGCAGTTCTACACAATCGACTGCTCTCACGAATGCGAGGTCAGGGCTGGCCGTTATCACTCTGCCGCTGGGTAGAGTCCTTTTTGGCACAGCGGAGGGTCATGGTAAGATATAAGGAAGGTGTTACCGACGAGAAAATAGTCGAGTGTGGAGTCCCACAAGGATCACCACTATCGCCACTCCTATTTATGCTTTACATCTCAAACCTTTTCGAGGATGACACATCTAACAGCAGATTTGGCTACGCCGATGACATCGCCGTTGTCAGAGTAGGCAAGAACCCACGTGAAGCAGTGGATGCGGCCCAGGAAGAGGTGGATAGAATAACCCAACTTGCTCTGACACACAAGATACAATTCGATGCATCCAAATCGGAACTGCTTATCATCGGAGGCGGACCCAAGAAAAGATTAGACACATCGGACCTCACAGTACAAATCGGCGAACAGCAAATTACACCTTCTCCGCAAATACGATGGCTTGGAGTCTGGCTGGACTCACAACTAACATTCAAGCAGCATGTCCAAGAATGGAGTAGTAAGGCTCAACGAATCTCAAATTTTCTACGCAGTATCAACAAGGTGCAGCGAGGGGCGGCGCCGGGACCACTCGTTCGTGCGGTGAACGCGTGTGTGGTTAGCACGGCACTTTATGGCGCTGAGGCTTGGTGGCCGGGACTTACCCGCATCACGACGAAGCGAGACAAGAAGGTAAGTACAGGTGTGGGATGGCATACTAAACTTCTAGATCGAACGATTTTGACAGCAATACGAGCTGCATTACCAGTCTGGCGGACGACTCCCAACATAGTACTTCACCGCGAATCGGGAATTTTGCCGACAGAGATAATTTTACAACAAAAACAACTTCGTAGCACCGCTAGAATTCGCCGACTCGACACTTATCACCCGCTGTCATCAAGGGCAAGCGAAACACCAAAGGATGCAATCAAACGACTAAAGCTCCGCGTGGGCCAGAACGAACGAGTCTTCCGAGTTCCTGAGCGCTATCAAACACGCCTCCAGAACGCGAATCACACCCTCCCCGCATCGGAAGCACCTGGAGAGCTTCGACAACCAAGGAACACAAGGGTCGCCGCCAGGGCCAAGTGCAACAAGAAAGATAAAGCAAAGCTGTTCAAACTTTGGCTTAGAAACTTACCCGCAGGAACTGTGTGTGTTTATTCTGATGGGTCATCATCCGGTCCAGCATTCTCAGCATATGGCTACGCAGTATATATGGACGGAGAACTCACAGCAAGCGGCGGAGACCAACTTCCCGGGGCAGAGGTCTACGACGCAGAAATCGCCGGGGCTGTACGAGGTTTGGAGGTAGCATTGGGAATCAGGGGTAGTACTGGGATCAAGGTACTTCTGGACAATCAAGAAGCAGCTGAAGCATTGGAAAGCGGGCGCACAAACTCCTCGCTACCAGCAGTCAAGAGATTTAAGGAATTGTGCAGCACTCAGCACACGGTTGAAGTACGCTGGATACCAGGACATAGCGGTATTTTCGGAAACGAAAAGGCCGATACATTAGCGAAAAGGGCACTGGCATCAAACACCAGGATCCGAAACATATCTGCATCGGAAAATGTGTCTAGAGAAAATAAAAACACTCTCACATTTGCAGCACTAAATCGACAAGTCTCTATCAACTCACAAAAGTTGGCAGAAGAATGGTGGATTAAAAATAGAACGGACAGGTATGAAGACCTCGATCTTTTGATGCGACGAAAACGACCACCAGAACTCGGCCTCCCTCGATGGGCATATCACCGACTGATTGCGGCAAGGACAGGGCATGGCGATTTTGCAAGCTATCACAGACGCTTCAAACATCAAAACGCGGAAATTTTATGCAAATGCGGACGAGAGAAACGACCATGGCATTTAGCGGAATGTCGACCGTCTTTACAGAAATGGAGGACGGAAGCGAAGGAACCACGACCTAGGATAAGGGAGATGATTGGGCAAGAAGGATGGCAGATATTCTGGCGTTTTTTGACTGTAACGAAGTGTTACGGTAAGACCTGAAGTCTTGAATTGGATTTTGAACAGGGGTGCGAATGCTCATCTGTAATATCTCTTATGCGCCCCCACTTATACGGCGCGAGGATTAGGGTGTTGTGCAGGGCACTAACTCCTTAGAAATAGTGAATTCACTTGCATTTCTACTTTATTATCACTCATGTAGGTAGCGAAGATTTCATGTATGTAGATCTGGCCTACCCGTGCCATACCCCCTGGGTGCAGGGCTTGTGCCCGGTCACGTTAAAAATATCAAATCAAATCAAATCACTGTTGTACTATAAAGTATACATATACACAAATAATACATAAATTATGAATATACACAAATAACACAAATATAGAATATATACATAAATTATACATAAATATAAATTATACATTAATTATCTTTATACCAAAATTATACATATATATACAAATTATACAATTAAATAAATTGGGTATAAATAAATAAATTACGACTACAAGGATTAACAAGACTAAGATCGGCAAACTTATAATGCAGATCAATAATATTAAAATTAATAGTACAAGAAGTACTAGCACTAGTCTGTGCATGGGTTCTAAAGTAATACAGCACAGACCATCTCAACACCTACTCTCATGATAGGGTATTGTTCGTTGATCCGCTTCTTATAGGGTACAGGGGTTAAAGCGGGGATAAAGTGGAGATAAAGTGGTGATATTCCAGGTTACCTCACGATAGATCCACAGTATCCCTGTTAGCTTCAAATTTTAAAATCTTATGGCCTAAGGCATAAGAGATATGCATCTGTATATGAAGTCCAACGCCCACCTTCATGTCTGCACCTTTCTTCACTCGCGCACACCTGAGGTCTTTTCGTTTAAATCATTGTCAGCTATTTACTATTATTTTGCTCAACGGCATACTTTTATTTCATTCATCTATCTAATTTTTACTTCATGTGAGTGCATCTGAACCTTAAGTCAACTACTTTAGAAGATTTTAATTTACTGTACTAGATTGCCGCAAAGATGGATTCACCTCAACAACCTTCTCCATCATCAGCATCTCCTACTTATGCAAAACGCCTAACACAAACTCAACGTATTCAAGTAAGTCTGAAATCTACAAATTGATAAGGTTAAGAGAGTAACATGTGCAGGTTAGAACCTTGGCCAGTGAGGGACACAGTTACGTCAAAATCTCTCAACGCCTTGGGATTACATGGCGACAGGTACAATACACCATGAGCGTTGAAAATACCGAGCCTCAGTACTCCAGTGGTAGGCCACCTATTCTAAGTAGTTCCCAGGTCGATGAAATAGAATTTTTCGTCTGTTTATCATCGGAAAATCGTCGGATGTCATTTTTCCAACTTGCACATTTTATATTTCGGCACTTTGGTGTGAGCGAGAATGTGATCCGACGTGAACTGGCAAAGAGGGGATATGCACGCAGGATTGCACGATTAAAACCTCCTATCTCTTCAGTCAACAAACTGAAGAGATATGAGTTTGCCAGAATACATCTCCACTGGCGGAAGGAACATTGGATGAGAGTCCTCTGGTCCGACGAGACTTGGGCTATGAATGGTCGGCAAAGTGATCGTTGGGTCACAAGAAAGGTCAGTAGTCCCTTAAAGGCTCCTAAGATTTAGAGTTCCCTTGAGCTAAGTTTAAGTCAAAGATTGGGGAAGAGTACGAAGATACCTGTGTCCTAGCCAAGACGCGGAGGAGAGTTGGGTGGATGTTCTGGGGATCTTTCTTTGGACGACAAAAGGGGCCTTGCCTGATTTGGGAGAAGGAGTGGGGCCATATCACTGCGGCCAGTTACTGCGAGAGGATAGTGCCTCTCATAGAGAGTGCGGTCTTTCGGGAACCAGGACTAGATGTGATGCAGGACAACGCCCCTCCTCACAAGTCGAGGCAAACTATGCGTGAGTTTGAAAGGAGGAATATTTCTCTAATGGAGTGGCCGCCATATTCTCCTGATTTAAATCCGATAGAAACTTTGTGGAGTTATATGAAAGCGTACATGGAGCGTCTTTATCCAGCGTTGGATCAAGGGGGGCAGCGGAGTCAAGGGCATCTTCGTCAAATAGTGAACGAGGCGTGGGATCTGGGGCTTAATGGGGATGACTTGGAGAAACTGATAGATTCGATGCCCCGAAGAATCAGAGCCGTTTACGAAGCTGAAGGCGGATATGTAAATTATTAGCTAGATAGAAGTATAATTTATTTATGAAATGTATTAATGAATTAAAAAGTGAATAGAGGGCTATAATGGACCAAAAAAGCAAAACCAACGAATATTTCGTTGTGAAATTTTTGCCATACAAATTTAAAGTTTAGGTGGGGAGATCTACTTATCGTCATGCTAATTCAAGTTAGTAAAAGCCTATATACCCTGTAAAAGTCGAATTTTAGCGCCTATACACGATTAATACCGTAGTATCAGAGTATCTGCCCTGTAAAATACTGGGATTTATCTCTACTTTTTCATGTTGATCACTGAGTAAAAGATGCCCCTCATGCCCTGTATGTATGTTTCGCAGAACGACTCAGTTTGACTTTTGGAACACTCATACTCAGATTTCATTTGCAGATACCACTACGAGAATAACGCCTTAAGCTGTGTACCCTCCTCCGTGAACACCCACTATGGACAAAAGCGAGAAAAACCTGTGGTTATCTGAGCACGCTTTCGTCATCTTACGAATACAATATCACCGCGAGAGAAGTGGTGTGCGGGTCTTGCTGAATTCGAACCAGCTTTCTCCTGTATCAAGTGGGGCATGTGTCCAGGCTATCCAGACTCTACTTGGGAGAATAGCCCAGATGATGTAGCACTGCACCATCCGACCCTTAGTCCAAGATTACGACGCCTTTTAGAGGTATCATACCCGACAGATTCATTGAACATCTTATTCGGTCAAATTATCGCCACGTCATTCTTTACTATTTATTAAACGCATACCAGAGGATAATTTGATAAATTTAGTGACTGATAGCAAAAATAAGATACATAAAACATGGATCCGAAGAAAAAATAAAAACTTTGCCGGAAAGGAAGGAATTCTGAGGTGCGATTCACAGGTTGAACTATACGATACGTTCTCTCAATACTGGCCGAATATAGCAGGACCTGTGAAATCCCATAGTGGGTCTTAGGTTTAAGTATTGTTAAGATTTACTGAATTGTTGGTACTCACTCTTGCAACACTTATCCCTACAAGCCATTTTGCGGGCATGAATAAGTATTGCAAATACAAACGGAAAATTTACAGTGAATCTTTTCAATAATTATACCAGGATCAACTATGGATTTTGACATGTTTTACCTTAGTTGTTTTTTATTATTATTAAATCAAGTCCTGGTCTAAGCCCTTTACTTCCTTGGAGTCATGGACTAGTGTACTCGGCTAAGATCATGTCTGAGACACGCCTAACTCGATACCATCGCGTGAACCGCTACATAAATAGTAGCTAGTTAATTACGATTAACACAAACCTATGGCGGGCAAAGACGAACTCCTCACCTTCACGTGGTGCCTGCTGTAAACGCTCAATATGTTCGTTGCATATTTGAGATAGCGAAGAAGAGAAGCGCATCCAGGTCGCAGCGACACAAGCATCACTCATTGTCAGGACCAAGCTGCTGTCTGGTCGATTTCTATCATTGACGACAAAACTCTTCAAACGAATCACCCGACTGCTATCCTTCCGATCATTGTTCCTATCTGGTTAAATAGATTCACCCATTCAAAGATTACCCGCGCCTACTGGCTCCAACTATACGCCCTGGTTGCCATGGACACCCGACGGAGGATTGAAGGCCTGCAGCACAAAGTTGTGGAGGGTTCTCTTCAATGGTTGGGAAGTCAATTTACAGGAAGGGCAAACGAGTAATAGTAATATTGACAGAAAGACTGTCATGAGGGAGAAGAGGTGTGTCTGAAGAGGGAAGTTAGGCAGGACTGTCGCTGAAGTGTACGACTTTGGGGCTTGTCCGCTAAGACTTGAACGAGAGATGGTGTTGTGATCCGTTATCCGGGGCATTTTTAACCAGGAGTCTTTGCGGCCTGAACGCCTACTTTGATAATAGGGTTAAAGATTGTGAGATCAAACTTCGCGCGGTTGCGACGGACAAGATGATGAAGCATGCTGAGGAGTCTGAGGTTTTTACTTTGTTTTTTCCTTGAACAGGTATTCACGGTTGATGGGAGAAGCAACGGGACGTAAGTCTTAACAAGTGTAACCCTATAGCGGAACCGGCAAATGTGTCTTTGGTATGAGTATTCAGCGACAAGGTTGTATCATCTTAGTTCTAGCGACTGAGGATAGCGTACGATTTCCGAGGTCTTTCGTCTCAATAGGGAACTTTAGGGTGCATGTTTGCATGTCATCCGTTGACCTAATAAATGCCTCAACAACAACACAAACCTAACCTAACTCCAAAATCAAAAACCTACTTTCCCCAAAATATGAAACAAATAGTATCAATTTAAAGTCCAGAAAACGCGACTTCTCATCCCGTTTCCCTTCATGCCATGCCTTTTGCAATGGCTAGTTCATTCGGTCCCCGCTGAGAGCAGTGGACGGGTCAGATCGTAGTTGTTTGTTTGTTTGCAGTGGTGTTTATTCATGCTATGTAGAGTCCAAGACTATTATAACACTACTAGGGTTCCTCTCTGACCCAAGTAACACCTTCTACAGTGCTCCTATCCCCTTTTACCTTGAACCTAAGATCATCGATACATTGACCCATGACGCTTAGCCATTTGGCTCAGTAATTACCTATAGAATTCGACCACCTTTTCTACGGAACCTTCTGCTCAAAAGTTTTTACCGTAGTTGGTCATACCAGAATTCACAGAGAATGGACAATCACCATATATTTAACATAGAAAAACATTTGACTTGTAGAGAAATATTGTATGATTATTTTATGATTGAAATTTTCATCTTAGATGATCAAATTACTAAGTGATTATCAAAAATATCAGATTTGCGATTAACTTGACCAGATTTGTAGACTACTGTACATCGAACGTAGATAGTAGCCGAATAATGTTTACTTCTGTAGTATGATCGCTAGGTGGTGAATGATTTATAGACGTCATGACTACCGGAGCGTCCTAAAGTGATGACTAATCCAATTTTTTTCTGGGAATTAGTTGTAAGAATGGCTCGCCTGAATCTCCTATCTACCGATCGTTCATGTTCTAGGGACACCGGTAAAACTGCCTGGTATTTTCAATTGAAGTCATCGCAGTCGGTATAGCGTGTGTTCTGCTGATTTTACCCTACATAAAGCTCTTCACAGGTCAAATTTAGTCATGATTTGTGAAAGCTTCTAATCGGGCTCTTCAAGTTATTTATCGTCGAATCCTGGCGCTAACTAGTCTCGTCCCATTGAACTAAAAATATTTACAAAAAGACATTTTACTGGATCTCGCGGATTAATTGAAGATGCCACCAAAGAAAAAAAATAATACCAAGAAGGTCAATGATGGAGACAGCAAGTCTAGCGAAGCTCCAGAAGTCGAAAAAAATGTGCCAGCAGAGACTGAACCCCAGGAAGATGAATATGCACCAACTGGTGGTTTGATGGCTATGATGCGAAAGAGACAGAAGAAAAAAAAGGGAACTGGTCAAGATTTCGAACTAGCCGGAGAAGATCCTCCAGAAATAAATACATCAGATCTCATCGATAAAAAACCCTTAGAGGCCACACTTGATGAATTCGAGCAACCAGAAAAAAAAGGCAAAAGCAAACCCACTCCAGCCAGTCAGGCAAAGGCAGATAACGTCGATGAAGAAAAAGGAGCCGATGGCAAGATCTTGACAAAGGCTCAGAAAGAAAAGCTGAAAAAAGAGAGAGAGAAGCAGCGAAAGAAAGAAAATGTTTGTTTGCCAAATTTTCCAACCACCCATTTTTCTTCTAACTCAAGTTTTAGGCGGCCAAAAAAAAAACTGCTGCACCTCCTTCACAGCCGGTTGAACAAGTAAAAACGACTACGGAGAAAACCGAAACTGCTGCCTCGAATACAGGTGGGGCGGGAAAAAGCAAAAAACTTCCTGCTGCTCTAGCTAAAATACAAGCGCAACAAGAACAATTAAGGCGACAAGAGGAAGAAAAAGCTCGCCTGATCGCAGAGGAGAAAGCTAGGATTGAAGAAGAAGAGCGTCGTGAAGCAGAGGAGGAAAGAAAAAGAGAAGAGGCGAAAGCTTTGAGAAAACAGAGAGAGAAAGAAAAGATCGAGCAACAAAAGCGAGATGGAACCTATTTAACCAAAGCCCAGAGAGAGGAGAAACTCCGAAATGAGATGAAACTAAATCAAATGATAGCTGCTGGTGTAAAAATCGGTGGCACGACTACAAACGAGAAGAAAAAGCCCAAATATGATAAACGAAAGAAGACTGGACGAAAAAATCCTGAAGAAGCTAAAGTAAGTAGCTAATTACCTTGTCAATTTTGTCACTAACTTGGCTCAGATTGAGGAAGAAAGGGCACTGGCTGAAGCAGCCGAAAGGGCCAGAATAGAGGCCGAACGGAATATTGCTGAGGCGGCCGAGAAAGCTGCAAAAAAGTTGGCAGAAGCAGAAACTGCTAAGAAAAGTGAGGAAGATGACTTAGAAGATTGGCAGAATGTCGCCGATGAGTCTGATGATGATGTGAAGGAAAATTGGGATGCGGATTCGGAGGAAGAAAGAAAGAAAGCAGAAGCCAAAAAGGCCAAGACCAAAGTCACTGACAATTTGCCGGATAAAAATACTAACGCTAAGCCAGAGTTGGAAAACAAATCATCAGAATCATCATCGGAGGATGAGGAGACAAGCGCTGCTCAAGCCGCAGCCGCAGCTCGAAAAAGAGAAGCTGCTGAAAGGCGAGAGAAAGCACATGAAGCAGCTCTCGCGGCAAGGTCTAAAGACAACCTTAGGTCCCCGATTTGCTGTATCCTGGGACATGTCGATACAGGGAAAACAAAATTATTGGATAAAATCCGGCAAACAAATGTGCAGGAAGGGGAAGCCGGTGGAATTACCCAACAAATCGGTGCCACATACTTTCCAGTCGAGGCAATCAGAACAAAGACAGCTATTGTCAACAAGGATGGCAAGTTTGAGTTCAAAGTTCCTGGTCTATTGGTAATCGACACTCCTGGTCATGAGTCTTTCTCAAATCTTCGATCCCGTGGCTCATCATTATGTAACATCGCCATCCTTGTAGTTGATATTATGCACGGGCTTGAGCAACAGACTCTAGAATCAATGAAATTACTTCGTGATCGGAAGACTCCATTCATTGTTGCGTTGAATAAGATTGACCGTCTCTATGGCTGGAAAAAGATAGACAATAATGGGTTTCAGGAAAGCCTTGCCCTTCAAAAAAAAAGTGTTCAAGATGAGTTTTTGAAACGTTTAACAGATACTAAAGTACAATTTGCGGAACAAGGATTCAATGCCGAATTATATTATGAAAACAAGTCCATGGCAAAATTTGTTTCTCTAGTACCAACCTCAGCCCATACCGGAGAAGGTATACCTGATATGCTCAAGTTGATTCTTCAACTAACTCAAGAGCGTATGGTTGGGTCACTCATGTACCTCTCTGAAGTCCAAGCGACTGTTTTGGAAGTAAAAGCCATTGAAGGTTTTGGAATGACTATTGATGTTATTTTATCCAATGGGATTCTTCGGGAAGGAGATAGAATTGTTCTCTGTGGAGTTGATGGTGCTATATCTACAAATATCAGAGCTCTCTTAACACCAGCACCATTAAGGGAACTTCGTCTTAAGTCTGCCTACGTTCACAATAAAGAGGTAAAGGCAGCTCTTGGTGTAAAGATAAGCGCGCCTAACCTTGATGGTGCCATTGCTGGTTCAAGACTAATGGTCGTGGGACCTGATGATGACGAGTCAGATATTGAGGAAGAAGTAATTTCGGATCTTGGTGCGCTATTCAGTCGAGTAGAAAAATCGGGACGTGGTGTCACTGTTCAGGCGTCGACATTAGGATCTCTGGAAGCCTTACTAGATTTCTTAAAGGTTTCCAAGATTCCTGTAGCCAACGTTGGAATTGGACCTGTCTTCAAGCGTGACGTTATGAATTGCGGAATCATGCTTGAGAAGAACAAAGAATTCGCGGTAATGTTGTGTTTCGATGTCAAGATTGATAAAGAAGCGCAAATGTACGCGGATGAGCTAGGCATTAAAATCTTCACAGCCGATATCATCTACCACCTCTTTGATGCCTTTACCAATCACATGTCAATCATTGCCGAGAAAAAGAAAGAAGAAACTAAGCTAGATGCTGTCTTCCCTTGTGTCCTTAACACCGTCGCCGTCTTTAACAAGACCGGTCCGATTGTCGTTGGGGTGGATGTTGTCGAAGGGAATCTCAGGGTCCTAACGCCAATTGCAGCTGTGAAAACAAATTCCGTCACGGGCACGAAAGAAATCATTAAACTGGGCAGAGTGTAAGTTTGTGTGTCATAACATGTTGTCATTGCTGACGATAGATAGGGTTGGTATTGAACGAGACCACAAGCAAATTCAAGTTTGCAAAAAGGGACAGCCTTCGGTCGCAATAAAGATCGAGATGGGTGGCCAACAGCCTACTTATGGCCGTCACTTGGAGGAATCTGATACTCTTTATTCCCTGATCAGTCGACGGAGTATCGACACATTAAAAGAGTTTTATCGGTCTGATGTGAGTAACGAAGAGTGGCTGCTTATCAAAAAGATGAAACCATTATTCGATATCCCTTAGTGAATGACTGAAATTGAGTAATGGAGATGATAATACGTAAATGAATCACGATCATCAGGCCGCTCATCGCTGGTTATATGAGTATGATTTAAAAAGTTGGTTTTCTATAGTGTGTCTAATTGTAGGTTCCCAGATGTTCTACATTTCGGAGAATTTATCCCTCTTTATTTCTCTAGATACTATATCGAACGCTGTTTTCCACATCTATCCCAAAATGAATTATGTTTAATTTCATTTATTCGCCGTAAACAAAAACTACGGATCTTAATAGAATAATCCTTTGTCTGGCAGTATGTGTCTCAGACCGAACACTTCAGACTGAAGGCTAGATGCGTTCCAGGATACGGTATGTGACTTTAATTTTGGATGTTGAATGACGTCCCCTTATGCTAAAAAGTACGCACAAGCTTCAAAGGGTTTCAATATCCAAAAATGACCTGTACGACTGGCTTCATAGTTTGCTATAAGAGGCGTCTCTGATAGTTTGAGTCCCTCAGGAACCTTCCACAAAATATCTTTAGGACGAAAGTTAACTACTACCAGCACCTTTTGATCCTTGAAGGTTCTTAGAAAGGCGACGATATCCTCGTTTCCCTCATCTACCAACTCAAAGTCTCCGTAGATAAGTACGTCTTTGTGAGCTTTACGAAGGCGGAAAATAGTTGCCCAGTACTCAAATACGCTATCCTTAACGCCAACCTGAGCAGCGACATTAACAGAGGTGTAACTTTCGTTCTCTCGCTGCCACGGAATATTTGTCGAGAATCCAGCGTACTTTGACGAGTCCCACTGTATTTGTTTAGAAGGGGTTGAAGAAAGGCTTTTCTGCGTGACGACTTACTTGCATTGGAGTCCTGGCATTATCTCGTGATTTTTTCTGGATCTCCTCCAGCGTAATGCGATGGAGTTCTTTGTCGTTGGGGTAATCTCTTAATACTCTGTAACTGTATTAATTGAGATTGAGGCATGGGAAGGTAGATACTAACTCTGCCCACGCGTTGAGCGTTTCAATATCACGATAATCCTTGATATCTCTCTCTTTTGGAATATTTACCATTCCAATTTCCTGGCCCTGGTATACATAAACGCAACCGCTTTGAAAGGCTAAGAAAGTGGCAAACGACTTGGCACATGCGACTCGATGTTCTGGGGAATCCGAGCCCCATCGCGATACGGTACGGCTCTGATCATGATTTTCTAAGTATAGAGCATTCCAACCGTCATTATCAAGCATGAATCTTTGCCACTTATTGACAATTTGCTTAAGATTCGTAATTTTCCATTCGCCAGGAGAAAATTTACCCCGATCTCCGAAATCCATATCCATGCTTCAAGGGCTTAGCGTTATCCAAAACTGAAGTCAAAATAGTAATTGAAGCAGTAAGATACTTACATTTCAAAATGAAATATCATGTTCAACTCAGATCGGTCAAAAGCAACAGCATTTATGATTTCCTTGGGATCGTTCACATGTGGCATCTCGCCCACGGAGAAGGCATCATACTCTTTAAGTATTTTCCCAATCGCTAGTAGGTATTCGTGAAGTCGAGGACCACACGCAAAGTACTTTTCTCCAGGTTGATACTGTAAATCAGGACGTGTTATTTCAGCATCTGGAAGTCCAGGTACTTTGCTGATGAAGTTGATCACGTCCATTCTAGGGCTTTTTGAGCATGATCTTGACTTAATTAATTGAGGGAACGTACCTAAATCCATCGACACCTTTACTCAACCAGAAGCGTACAATATCATGAACGGCGTCTCGAACTTTTGGATTTTCCCAATTAAGATCGGGTTGTTCGGCAGCAAATAGGTGAAGATAGTACTCGTCAGTGTTTTCATCATACTTCCACGCACTTCCTCCCCACATGCTTCCCCAATTATTCGGGGGCTGTCGTTTTCCATTCTGGTCATACTTTGGCTTTCGCCAGATATAAAACTCTCTATATTCATTTGCTTTGCTTTTTTTTGATTCTTGGAACCATTCGTGCTGTTCTGGTATCAGCGAAGACTTGTTTGCGCAACCCTGGATAAATTATGTTCTACCTGGTCACTCGTGTGGTTGACTACGAGATCCATTACGAATTTTAAACCTCGGCTGTGACATCCTTTGATCAATTCATCGACATCTGCAAGAGTACCGTAAGGAGGGTATATGTCTTTGTAGTTCGATATATCATAGCCATAGTCAACCTGAGGACTTGCGTAGATAGGACTGAGCCAAATAATATCGACCCCTAAAGTCTTGATGTAATCAAGTTTAGAAATTATCCCGGGAATATCACCCAGACCATCACCGTTTGAGTCCTTGAAAGAGGCGGGATAGATTTGGTAAACAGCGGCTTCTTTCCACCAAGCACGCTTGACAGTATCCTCGTTATAAGGCATATTTGACAGCCAGCCGATGAATCTGGGGGATAACTTTAATCGAATGCTCGTTTATCTATTCATATATCATGAAGATAAATTAGACGGATTGAAGCATATCCTAAGGAGATGCAGCACCAATCTAAAGTAGAAAAGGCACACAGGGGCCATACAGCTTTAACGCTTTGTAAGCAAAAGTGGAGTAAAGCTTTTTTGGGCGGCCGGATGACGTTGTCACTGGAAAAACAAGAATAAGTGAAGCAAAAATTCTTTTGTTACTTTACAATAATTCAATAAATGCGGAGAAATCTTGACAACAATATACGTAGTTGAACAGTATTTTTGCGGAATTTACAAGATCAATTTCCTTCAAAATTAGCGCTGTGCGTTTGGCAGAAAGTCTCTGACTTTTTGTAAGTCCTAATATTTCCATCTTAAAAGCTATGACACAGAGTCCAATACATTTTACTTACATAATTTTCTTCTTGCGTCTTTACTCCCTTGGCACTGGTCCATGATTTCATAACTTAATGACAGACCATCCAACCTTAATACTATTGAGATTTCGCATCAATCGCCTTCTTTTGCGAACGCACTATTAAAGGATAGATCAGCATGTCAGATGAGGATTCTTTGATTAACCGATCCCCGCGTTTAGGCAGTTACCTAAGCAAGTATGAATCGGAGTTGTCGGTGTGTCCGAAGAGAGACGTCCAGGACCCGTGTAGTAATCGGAACTATCCATGAGAGCGTAATGCATAGACCAAAATACATCATCACGTGCCACATATACAGATAAGATTCACTCGCGTCTTGGCGCTGTTAATTTAACATGATATCTAACGTATCGCATAGCAGAAGAGTTAGACGAAGGACACAATTCTTATAAATTAAGTTAAACCTGAGTGATAGCATTATCCTGAGTAGCTCCAATACTTATAGCGCTGAATCCAATAGTTCAATAGGCGCTAACGATCCAAAAAGTTTCATTTGATTGAGCGCTTCAAGGCTGGTTAATGAATGTCATTGATGGTTCTGTCTCGCTCTCAGCAAGGATGACGAAATATTGTCACCTGGAAGATGTGGCAGGAAAGGAAATCAAGAGGAGTGCGGGTTCCGGATTAGAAGAGATGTCTACCTCTATTGAAGCTACCCTTGGGAGGAGCTTTTATCTTTGGATAGCTTTTTCTCATTATTTCTCGTGTGAGCGGTTATGTAGGAGTTGCGACACGATTAATAGGATTTAGCTAAGGACCGTCAATCAAGCTCTAATACCTACATGAATGTAATGAGTTATAACTCAATCTCTCTTACACAGGAATTTTCAGCGAGCCCTAGTCCTGTGAAAAATTACTTACCATAAAGGATAGATGCTAACTCTTGGGTGTGAGTCTTGCACGTCTTGTATAGCTTTCTTTGGCAAAGTGCAACATTTATGCTTAAAATTATGATTTTATTTATATTCATTGGCTGATAAAGGGCAGTTAAATCAGTGGTAGTATCGCTTTCTTTGCATGCGAGAGGTCGTGGGTCCATTACTCGCACGGTCCAATCGCCTTGTGATGAATATGTGATGCCCAAAGATCTGACGTGCACATCACCCCAGACACATCTAACGCACGTTTACTCATTATGAAAAAAGCTGATGTACACCAGGTTTATAACTAGTCTTAAAGTTGTGCTATAATAGGGAGGTTTTCAATATGTACGAAAATACCATCATTGGCGGCGTTGCCGTGAATTTTTAAGCGAGGAGTGGCATACACTATGGCACGGAAACTGGGGAGCCCTTGTGGTTCCCTGCAGAAGATATTTTTATCCCCAGTACAGCAGAACCCCTCTTAGCTAATAGTGGGTCCCGGTATAAATGTTGAAAAGATTCATCGTAACTTGGGGCTTTATATTTCCAACACTTACCCTTATGGATCATTTTGCATGCAGGGGTAAGTATTGCAAATATAAACGGTAAAATTTCTATGAATCTCTACAGTAATTATACCGGGACCCACTATTAGCTAAGAGGGGTTCTACTCTGATACTACGGTATTAATCGTGTATAGGCGCTAAAATTCGACTTTTACAGGGTATATAGGCTTTTACTAACTTGAATTAGCATGACGATAAGTAGATCTCCCCACCTAAACTTTAAATTTGTATGGCAAAAATTTCACAACGAAATATTCGTTGGTTTTGCTTTTTTGGTCCATTATAGCCCTCTATTCACTTTTTAATTCATTAATACATTTCATAAATAAATTATACTTCTATCTAGCTAATAATTTACATATCCGCCTTCAGCTTCGTAAACGGCTCTGATTCTTCGGGGCATCGAATCTATCAGTTTCTCCAAGTCATCCCCATTAAGCCCCAGATCCCACGCCTCGTTCACTATTTGACGAAGATGCCCTTGACTCCGCTGCCCCCCTTGATCCAACGCTGGATAAAGACGCTCCATGTACGCTTTCATATAACTCCACAAAGTTTCTATCGGATTTAAATCAGGAGAATATGGCGGCCACTCCATTAGAGAAATATTCCTCCTTTCAAACTCACGCATAGTTTGCCTCGACTTGTGAGGAGGGGCGTTGTCCTGCATCACATCTAGTCCTGGTTCCCGAAAGACCGCACTCTCTATGAGAGGCACTATCCTCTCGCAGTAACTGGCCGCAGTGATATGGCCCCACTCCTTCTCCCAAATCAGGCAAGGCCCCTTTTGTCGTCCAAAGAAAGATCCCCAGAACATCCACCCAACTCTCCTCCGCGTCTTGGCTAGGACACAGGTATCTTCGTACTCTTCCCCAATCTTTGACTTAAACTTAGCTCAAGGGAACTCTAAATCTTAGGAGCCTTTAAGGGACTACTGACCTTTCTTGTGACCCAACGATCACTTTGCCGACCATTCATAGCCCAAGTCTCGTCGGACCAGAGGACTCTCATCCAATGTTCCTTCCGCCAGTGGAGATGTATTCTGGCAAACTCATATCTCTTCAGTTTGTTGACTGAAGAGATAGGAGGTTTTAATCGTGCAATCCTGCGTGCATATCCCCTCTTTGCCAGTTCACGTCGGATCACATTCTCGCTCACACCAAAGTGCCGAAATATAAAATGTGCAAGTTGGAAAATGACATCCGACGATTTTCCGATGATAAACAGACGAAAAATTCTATTTCATCGACCTGGGAACTACTTAGAATAGGTGGCCTACCACTGGAGTACTGAGGCTCGGTATTTTCAACGCTCATGGTGTATTGTACCTGTCGCCATGTAATCCCAAGGCGTTGAGAGATTTTGACGTAACTGTGTCCCTCACTGGCCAAGGTTCTAACCTGCACATGTTACTCTCTTAACCTTATCAATTTGTAGATTTCAGACTTACTTGAATACGTTGAGTTTGTGTTAGGCGTTTTGCATAAGTAGGAGATGCTGATGATGGAGAAGGTTGTTGAGGTGAATCCATCTTTGCGGCAATCTAGTACAGTAAATTAAAATCTTCTAAAGTAGTTGACTTAAGGTTCAGATGCACTCACATGAAGTAAAAATTAGATAGATGAATGAAATAAAAGTATGCCGTTGAGCAAAATAATAGTAAATAGCTGACAATGATTTAAACGAAAAGACCTCAGGTGTGCGCGAGTGAAGAAAGGTGCAGACATGAAGGTGGGCGTTGGACTTCATATACAGATGCATATCTCTTATGCCTTAGGCCATAAGATTTTAAAATTTGAAGCTAACAGGGATACTGTGGATCTATCGTGAGGTAACCTGGAATATCACCACTTTATCTCCACTTTATCCCCGCTTTAACCCCTGTACCCTATAAGAAGCGGATCAACGAACAATACCCTATCATGAGAGTACTGTATCATACAAATTTTCATAGAATCAGGGACAAAAATAATCACAGAAGGGACCCACAGGGACTTTCGACTTCCATTCTATAGTGTACAATGTATCAGGGGTATAAAAAATCAAGTAGCAGATTCAAGATTTAATTAGATATGGTGGAAGCGTATACATTTACTGGGAGAAATAACTTTTGTTTAAAAGTGTGTAATTTTCTAACCAAGAAATATTGTGGTTGAATAATTTTGTAGATTGGGTAAGATGTATAATTGGGCTGTTCGTTGTTATTTTTGTCAGAGGAAAACTTCCTCTATTTATACATGAAGCCATTAACTAGTCCCAAAATAACTTAGTTTCTAATCCCTCTAAAATGTTCTAAGATATTTTGACTAAGAGAGAAAACTCTTTGACATAGGTGTTGAGATGGTCTGTGCTGTATTAATTTAGAACCCATGCACATAATAGTGCTAGTACTTCTTGTACTATTAATTTTAATATTATTGATCTGCATTATAAGTTTGCCGATCCTAGTCTTGTTAACCTTTGTGGTAGTAATTTATTTATTTATACCTAGTTTATTTAATTGTATAATTTGTATATATATGTATAATTTGTGTATAAAGATAATTAATGTATAATTTATATTAATGTAGAATTTATGTATATATTCTATATTTGTGTTATTTGTGTATATTCAAAATTTATGTATTATTTGTGTATATGTATACTTTATAGTACAACAGTGATTATTGTATTTTATGTTGATTTATATTCTTGAGTGTTATTCTTATTATAGCTCCGTTTATAATTATTTTCGGCTAATATTATTCTATATTCTTACAAGGGGCAATTAGTTTTACTTTCATGTAGTATTGTAGCCCTAAATAATGTTACTACAGTACAATCTCGCTATAACAATTAGGGGCAAAACTAAAACAAGGGTTCTTATTGGCCTATTCAATTGAATCCCCCAATCGGGAGCCTTGGTTAAGTTTTGCCCCACATTGTGATAGCGAGATTGTACTGTAATTAGACAGATTCAGCGCTGCACAGTAAGGTCTGCAATACTACATGCAAGTAAAATTAATTGCTCCTAATACCCTGTACTTGGATGTAATATTTATATACTGGGGGCAGGGGTTTAGCTTTTTGGCTGAAATTAATACAGTAGAGCCTGTCAAAACCCATAAAGGATCCCACTATAATTATTGAAAAGATTCACACTAATTTTACACTTTATATTTGCAATACTTATCCCTGCATGCAAAATGATCCGTAAGGGTAAGTGTTGCAAATATAAAAGTCAAAGTTACGATGAATCTTTTCAACATTTATACCGGGACCCACTACTAGCTAAAAGGGGTTCTACTGTTCAATCTCGCTATAACAATGTGGGGCAAAACTTAACCAAGGCTCCCGATTGGCCAATTCAATTGAATACTCCAATCGGGAGCCTTGGTTAAGTTTTGCCCCACATTGTTATAGCGAGATTGTGCTGTATTGGACAATTAGATAATTGGGCTCTAAAGTTATTATCTATTTTGTAATAGTCATCAATTTAAATAGGCCCCTGTCACGCTAATGCAATATCGATGACTTAGGCCTGTAGTATTGTAGAGTGCCACTACGTTAAGTTTTCCAAGCTCCACTCAAAATATGGGTCTAGACAGGGTATATATGCTTTGGCTAGCCTGATTTGAAGAGCTTGGCAGTTGATCTATGGAAATTTACGAAAATACTTTAAAAGTTTGTACTATATCACTACGATAAAATTTGGCTCCATGTCAATTAAAGTGGGTTTTACAAGGTATATACGCTTTTATCTAACTTATTTTGGTATCTTTAGCGAAATACCCATGCCAAAACTCCAAAATTTATATCGTGAAAAGTTCAGTACGATGAAATCGTCTCCCTGTCTACAATCCTAGTAAAAAGTTGAAATTTCTGCTTATGAAAATTATGAAATATATAATATTGATTAATTACAACCAAGTGACTGAGACATTACAGGTACTTTTTGATTAGAAAGCCCTCAAGATTCTACATGTCCGCCACCAGCATCATATACAGCCTTGATTTTCTGCGGCTTGGAATCAACAAGATTCCTCAAGTTATCCTCATTAAACGCCCTGTCCCAGGCTTCTCTAACAATAATTCGTGTTTCCTCTTCTGTCCGCCGCCCTCGTTCGATCACGTCAGGATTTTTGTATTGAATATAATTTTTCATCATATTCCAGACATGTTTTGTTGGATTGAGATCTGGAGAGAACGGTGGCCATTCTAGAGGAACAGTATTCCTTTCGCTTAGTTCTCGCTTTGTTCGGGCCGCCGAATGGGAGGGTTCGTTGTCCTGCATCACCACTAAATCTGGTCTCATTGAGACCATACCATAGATGAGAGGTACTATCCTCCCACTGTAGCGTTTGGCTGTTATCGAACCCAATTCTTTCTCCCAAAAAAAAGATCCCCAAAAGATCCATCCAATTCGCCTTCGAAAATTGCTAACGACACATGTATTGTCGTAGACTTCATCTGGCTAAGTCAAGGGATCAGAGAAAGAACTTAATATAAGAGGATATTTGAAGGCAATACCAACCTTTCTTTTGATCCAATATCTAGTATGCCTACCATCAGTCACCCAGCTTTCGTCAGTCCAGAGTACTCGCATCCAATCTTCTTTCCCCCAGTGGAGATGATTTCTAACGAAATCCTAACGCTTTCTCAAATTTTCTAGGGAAAGTGGAGGTTTCGAAGTGGCGATCCTTCGATCATAACCCCTGTTTTTCATTTCCCGCTCAATTACTTTTTCACTTACACCAAAGTTCGGGAAGACAACATTTGCTACCTCAGAGTAAGGCATTTGACGGTCTTTTTGAGAGGAAGTTATGTAAGTTTCAACTTCGTCGATTTGTGCACCACTGAGTAAAGGGTTCCGCCCACTAGACTTTTTGGGGGTGAGCTTGGTAGTGTTCATAGCATATCGAACTTGTCTAAGGGTAATTTCAAGTCGTTCTGCAATCATTTTGGACGAAAGACCCTCTCGGGCTAATTTTCTTACCTGACAATTCTTAGAATTGGTGCGAAAGCATTGTTTTGATATTAAAATCACTTGCAAATGTTTATCTCGAGACAAACGTTACTCATGTTTAGGAGATATTGATGATTGTGGAGGTGTCTGCGGTGGATTCATTTTCCCTTGCTGAGAATTAATTTAATTGTGTGCTACACTACATTACACACAATTGATGATCTGATTACAAATGGGTGGCTATGCATAGCTTTCACTAGAATGTGAAAGTCCTGATAATCTAGGCAGACATAATTGCAAGTTTCAGACTAGCTGGGGTAGAATTTCATGTGCGTAATAATGCATATATTGATCCTTGTATTATCCCTGAAGCGAAATTTTATCCTGCTTTTGCTAGGCGACGAATTTTATCGTTGTGATATGTGGTGTCGGAACTTCGTTCCCCGCCCTCATGAAAATGTCAAAACACCACATTTTCAAAAAAAACGACAACCTCTACAAGCCTTAAATTACAAAGATCTGGCGTGAATCGATAGACAACCAATAGATGAACTATTAAATGCGGGGATTAAGCAATCAACGCGGGCGACGCGGCTTATTAATGTTACAAGTGGGACCTATTTTGGTGAGGTAAAAAATATTGGAACCCCCTAGCAACACAAAAACGTCACATAGAGCAGCCAATGAGATCGCACCAAAAATGGTTATGTAACCCCAAATTCTCACAGATTCACATCGGCAAAATGTGCCATGAACATGATTAACATGCCCTTCGTGCTAGAGTAGAACCCCTCATAGCTAATAGTGGGTCCCGGTATAAATTTTGAAAAGTTTCATTGTAACTTGGACTTTTATATTTGCAACACTTACCCTTACAGATCATTTTGAGTGCAGGGGTAAGTATTGCAAATATAAAAGGTGAAATTTCAATGAAATTCTTGAGTGAATATACCGGGACCCACTATTAGCTAAGAGGGGTTCTACTGTACTACCTATCCCCCCCAACTGTGTAGGGCTTAAAATGCGTGGTTCTGAGTTTCCACTCTGTCGAACCAAAATCAATCCCTTCTCGATACAACTTCATCTTTCTCCAGCATCTGTGGTAGTTTGCCAAGATCGTGCTATTGGACACACTCGCCAAGATGAGAGGCAGCTGTATGCGAAGCTAATCGATATTGTACTCGCACATCATCCGCGCATTCTGCTTACACCCACACCAGTAGTGCTCTATGTGGTTCAGTTCACAGTGGTACTTAGGATAGTATAGAACCCTGTGATACCGCCCATTTGAGAAACTTAGCACATCTTCCTCAATTGCGTTCTTTAGCTGTGAGAAGTCATCCTGCACAGATAAGAGAAGCTTGGCGCAACAACCTACCTCAAAGTCATTAGATATTATGATACAATTCTTACATAAACTTGATGTAGGTTTATAATTTGGATAACTTACTACTGGTGGAGCATTGTGGAGGGAGGGCCTCACAGTCACCACACTTTCCCACAACATACGAGCAGATATCGCAAAGCTTCTTTGCGATGCAAGTGCATCATTGCTCTCGACCACGACAAAAATCACACCAACGAGCTCTGGAGCAATTTGGGTGAGTATGTTGAATAGGCCCTTTGCAGGGGTCCTAGGTTTGTTTCTTGGTGCAGCTTTTGCAAGCCGCCATAACTTCACAGATATCACATCGCGGCTTGTGACATTCAAGGATCATTCCGTCTTCTGGCCAAAGCCCGCGTTCCAGCATCACTTGGCAATGATGAGAGAGGGTGGAACTTGACGGGTACATTTTTATGCATCGTGGGAGATGATAAATTTAAGTCACGTTGACGATTGAACAATGCTTTGATATTGGAAGACTTTGCAGCCTCAGACTGCAATTCTTTTGCATGTTTTCTAGCTCTCTTCCCAGCTGAACGAGATCCGTTGCCATAACTTCCCCTCAAGTGCTTGTCAGCATCTGCAGCCCACGACAGTGTTCACTTCCCTTGGGTGTTCGTCTCGGTTTCAATCTCAACATCATCTGCACCGGCTTGTTAGACTTCTTTCAAGGCTTGCCGCTTGCGACTCCTGATTTACTAGACATACCTTCATAGTCCATGTCCAAGTTTCCACCAAAGTCCTCAACTTCAGTGTCCGTATTGCATTCTTCGGCGTCAGAGTCCCCGAACCAGACTCCATTATTCTCTTCTCCTAGGGTTTCTCCACCAGAGTCTTCTCTAGTACTGCTGATGATTGAACTTTCTGGGCCTAGAAGGCGAGGAGGTGAGCTCTCAGAAGTGGTTGTCTGCGTTCTGACGTGTCGGTTCGTGTCTTGTCCTTGACGAATACGCCTCATATGCGCTTTGCATGCTCTGATACCATGAAGAATTCTGCGTGGTTAACAAGTGTAGGTATTTACAATAATGGAAGCTCTGCAACGGATGGTAACTGATATCACGGTTTGAAAAACTTATCGTGAGTAGCTATGTACATAGGCAGGTAGGTATCATATGATGATTGAACAAGAAAGATCGCGACAAACTCGAAACATCACGTCCCAGGACGCGTCTATCAGACACTAGTACCATAGGCAATTAACCATGAAATTCGGAATAATGGATGCTTCCCAATTAAGACTAGCGTCTTCTAATCGGGACTAGTGCGGCCGCCAGCATCCACTAGCGCATAGATTGATCGAGGACTCAATGAAACCCGAGGCGGGGAACAAAGTTCCGACACAAGAGTATGTGAAATTCCTCACGCAAAGTGTATCGCAGCTTCTAATTTTGATTCAAATAAAGTTATGAATTCATTATTCTAATTATCCAGTTCATTATAAGTTATTGAGGCTAGTACTTTGTCGGGCCACCTTGAGCTTCACAAACGGCTCTGCCCTAAGCTTCTGCCACAATCCTTCGAAGCTCATCCTGCGACCTGTTATTTTCCAGAGCTAAATCAGGATAGTGATATGCGATGTAGTCCTTCATCAACTTCCAGACATGCTCTATGGGGTTCAGGTCAGGGGGAATATGATTGCCATGTAATCAGAGAGATGTTTCTCTCCCTAAGCTCATCCATAGTTTGCCTTGCCTTATGAGGTGGGGCGTTGTCCTGCATTAGTTGTATATGTGGATAACTCGAAATCATGCCGTGGATAAGAGGTAATATCCTCTGACAATATCTATCGGCAATTATAATACCCCACTCCCTTTCCCAAATCAAGGAAGGGCTTTTTGCGCTCCCAAAAAAGAGCCCCAAAACTTCCATCAAATTTTCTTCCGAATGTTACTCATGACACATGTAGCGTTAAAAATTTCATCTATCTAGATGACAAATTAAGTTAGGAATCTCAAGTTTCAGACAAAGTAGGCGGTACTCACTTTCCTCGTGATCTAAACACTACTATGTCGTCCATCAGTCACCCAGGTCTCATCTGTCCAGAGAAATTTCGTTCAATCTTCTTTACTCCAGTGAAGATGTTTTGTAACGAACTCGAGTCTCTTTCTCTTTTTTTCTGCAGAAAGTGGTGGTTTCGAAGCGGCAATACGACGGGCGTATCCCCTTGTTGACATTGTCCGTTGGATTACCTTCTCACTAACTCCAAAATAACTTAAATGTGCACAGGCTAGCTCGAAATAGGTCAATTGACGGTGTTCTGGAGATAATGTAACAAAGTCTTCAATCTCGTCGACCTCTTCACTGCTCAAGACAAGGGGGCGACCGCTACTATTTTCAGGAGAGAGATAGATAACATTTGCTGCATGGCGAGGCTTGTGATAAGTCACTCGCAGTCGTCGCGCGATCTTTTGGTAGCTGTAGCCTTCTCGGGCCAGAGTTCTCACCGGCCGATTTTCAGAGATGACGTATGATTCAACTCTCTTTTGACGTGATACTTGTTCTTTTGTCACTTTATATGCTCTGGAACGAGCATAAGATTAAGGTGAGGTTGATGATGGTGGAGGCGTCTGTGGACGATTCATCGTTGCAATCATTTAACTGATCCATTCTTTGGCCTCCTAAATGAATTATTTAAATTCAGAATTTATATAGCTCACAATCGGTAAGTTTAAGACAATTTACTGATGTGATGGCGTCCTATAGAGATCAGTGATGGTATTGCTGAACAATAGTTGAGTGGCAGGCGTTCAGGAGACGACACTGTAAAACCGAGGCTAACCAGCATAAAAATAATAATCCTGACAGATGAGGCCTACATATTTTTGACTTTGAGTTAGATGTCATAGGCCCCATACACTCCCACTTTAAACCCCTGAACGAGATATACCCTGCACAGACCCACTTGTAATAACATAATGTAGCAGCACAGTACCTCGCTATCTTGCCATGACATCGATGCCTAAATTACAACAGAGCCTAGCGCCCTTTTTTTTTTTTTTTTTTTTTTTTTTCTATTATCCTATTTCGGCGCCTGAAGGCCCACGTAGGTATTTTTCGGAAGATACGTATTCTTTGTTATAGAACGACTCATTTTGACGTTTGGAACACTCATACTCAGATTTCATTTGCAGATACCACTACGAGAATAACGCCTTACGACATGTACCCTCTTCCGTGAATACCCACCACAGGGAAAAGCGAGAAAAACCTGTGGCTATCTGAGCATGCTTTCGTCATTCTACGAATACAGTATCACCGCGAGAGAAGTGGTGTGAGGGTCTTGCTGGATTCGAACCAGCTTTCTCCTGTCTCAAGTGGGGCATGTGTCCAAGCTACCCAGACTCTACTTGGGAGAACGGCCTGGACGGTGTACCACTGCACCATCCGACCCGCCTAGCGCCCTTACTGCAGCTTGTAATATGATTATCTATTAACTAATTCTTCTATGATTACAGAACTCAACACGTTTGTCCCAGCGCCATACGCCTGTGAACCGACACTAACTCGCAATCAACTCAACTTATCTAAGGTATCGAGTTGCAAGCCTTGTTTTTATGTTTGTGCTGTAGCAGGTGTAAGAAGTACACAATTATCCGTAGCTGGATTGGAATCAATCTCACCTCCAGAAACCGCAATCGACTCAAATCAAGACCTTCTGAGTTGCTTGAGTTGATTGTCACCGAGTCTGTGTGAGCCAAGACCTCATAGTCTGTTGTCGCTTCTGATCTTCGTTTCTCCCCTTCATAGCCAATTCATATCCATCCAGTTGCTTAAAAAAGGTGTTGTAACAGTCGTCATGTTCCTCCAGATGTGGCCTAAGCACCTTGGATCAGCAGCTTTGCCGATAAGCCACACTGGAAGCTTGTCACTGCCATCAGCATTACAACAGAACTGTAATGTTAACCGAGCCTTCTCTTTCTCCGTACCTAGGTCTGCTGTGTAGAAAGACCTCTATCAGGTACCATCTTTCAGTAGATGCCAGTAGATGCCAGTCTCATCACAGTTATAAACATCTTGAGGAAGATATTGCTTTGCCAGTTCTTGTACCTGTACAAGCTACTCTGCGTTAGCAGCTTTAAATATACTTCCATCCTCATCAGGCCGAATCCATGATTTGATGTTATACCTGCTCTTAAATGCAGTAAGCCAGCCATTGCTGAATTAAGGCGCCTCCGTGCCTTAATGACATGCAAAACGCTGCCAAAAAAGAGCTGCCTACCGGATTAACAGCTAACCAGAGATTGGAATGTGCGGCTTTCGCTCTTGATGCCATTGGAATACCGCTTTGTCTAGCTCCGGCCACTTGAGTGGCTTCTCACGCTGTTTTGCAGGGTGGAAAGACGGGTCTGATTCGTCAAGATGACTGTATCTGGCACTGAGGCTCTCGGATATCGCAGGCTGGGTGATTGTTCGGTGAAATCCGTCCTCAAACCACAATCTGAGCTGTTGTTGACGAAGTTACGGGTGTGGTTGAGCATGCCTGCGAAGAGCACGCCTCTGTGGGACTGAAATTCCATGCTGTTTAGGCATTTCTATTTACCTGTATAACAAGATAAACCTTATCAGAAGAGAAAATATCGAGAGGTTTGAGGTTGCCCGCAAAATTTATAAGATGGAGCCGATTTGTTAGCGTTATAGAGGTTTTACTGTACTGCACAAGTATCAAAATTTCGATAAATCTTTTCAGTCATTACACCGGACGCACTACTGTTCTAGCAAGGCTCGATTGTAGTGCTGAAGATACGACGCCCTACGTCTATCTACTCTACTCCGCCGCGAGAGTCGACGTAGCGGAGAGATTTCCCAGCTAAACACCGACTCGCGTCGGATACTATCGTCACGACCGAAGTTGCATGCCCCGCCTCCAGTTGGATGTGTAGCCAGTTTAGAAAGTATTGTCAGAATTTATGCGAGTCGAGTCTTGGCATACGTACAAAGCTCCCCTTAGGGTCGGATGGTGCAATGGTACACTGTCCGGGCCGTTCTCTCACGTAGAGTTTGGGTAGCTTGGACACATGCCCCACTTGAGACAGGAGAAAACTGGTTCGAATCCAGCGAGACCCGCACACCACTTCTCTCGCGGTGATACCGTATTCGTAGAATAATGAAAACATGCTCAGATAACCGTGGGGTTTTCTCGCTTTTCCCTATGGTGGGTATTCACGGAAGAGGGTACATTTCTTAAGGCGTTATTCTCGAAGTAGTATCTGCAAATGAAATCTGAGTGTGAGTCTTCCAAACGTCAATTAGAGTCATACTGCGTCACACATCTTCCGTAATCATTCGCGTCATAGCCTCAGGCTGCATACGCAAAAATGATTTAAAAAAAAATTTAATTTGTTATAATTTTATCATAAGTCATCTCTTGACGCATTTTGTTGCCTACCTTCAAGATGGCAATTCATTCCACATGTGATCACATCGTTAATCAAAAGAGCCAGTGATTTTAGTTTACGGGATAGATCATGTACGGAGGTACAGCCCATAAGTATAATTCCTCGTCGACCAGGGGGGGGGCTTGGCCACCACAACGCTTTCCTTAATTAGGCAACATCGCGAGAATTCACCTCGCACCCATCCCTACTGAGTTTTGTATGTATTCCGATGCCAACAACATCAACGCAATGGATTCATCAACAAATCCAGTGTATGTAGCTCCTCTTGGACCTACACTTCAACCTCCAATCAAACGGCCTAAAGCCCCTGACCTCACACGAGACCAACGACGAGATATACGCCTTTTTCACTCAATTGACTGGTCATATAAGCAAATTCAAGATCATTTACCTTTCAAGCCAACCTTCGCACAGATTCGCTATGCGTGTTTAAGCGTTAAAGCTACTCCTACGAAACGATCTGGTCGCCCTCCGGTCCTTACACAAGCTCAAATTGAAGAGCTTGTTGAATTCGTATGCGCATCAACACAAAATCGTCGTATGTCGTTTCAGAAACTTGCTGAAGTACTTGATTTTGGAGTCAAAAAACAAGCAATACGATCCGCACTTTCAAGAGAAGGATTCCATCGACGGTTAGCAATGCGAAAGCCTCCAATTTCCGAGAAAAACCGACAGTTGTGTTTACAATGGGCTCTTGAACATGTTGAATGGACAATGGATCAATGGTATCAAATCCTTTGGACAGACGAGACTTGGATTACCGGAGGAAGACATACACGTTTATGGGTTACAAGACGACCAGGAGAAGAATGGGATCCTACTTGCATTGTAGAGAAACACCAAGGAAAAAGGGCTGGTTGTTTTGGGGGTGTTTCCACGGACATACCAAAGGACCAGGTATCTTCTGGGAAAAGGATTGGGGCTCTATAAATCAGGAGAGCTATTGCGCACATACAGTTCCAATTACTCACGGATATGTTGAAATGATGAGAAGAAAAGGAGTTCATTTGGTTCTTATTCAAGATTCAGCTCCTGGTCATGCAGCTGGAGAGACAAAAGCAGATCTTGCGGAACGGGGGATTATAGTTGTTTTTTGGCCTCCATTCTCTCCTGATTTGAATCCTATTGAAATGGTATGGCATATTATGAAGAATTATCTTCAAGATAACTACCCTGAAAATATGTCTTATAATCAGCTGAGAGACGCAGTGAAAGAGGCGTGGGAAAGGATAGGAAGACATGAGTTTGAGGAGTTGATTCAGAGTATGAAAGCGCGTTGTCAAGCAGTTATTAATGCCAATGGATTGTTTACTAAGTATTAGTTATTATAAGAAAAGGAATTATTTTGCATTTTGTATTATGAGTTTGGAATCACTGAATCAATGCTTTGATCATTAGAACTCATTCAAAACACAGTAGGAATGGGTGCGAGGTGCATTCTCGCGATGTTGCCTAATTAAGGAAAGCGTTGTGGTGGCCAAGTCCCCCCCTTGTCGACATGGAATAATACTTATGGGCTGTACCTCCGTAAGCTGGATCCTGGGCTGAGAGTGAGGAAAGATGACACACTTGCAAAATGTTCACTTAATTATAAAGTTTGTAAGTCTAACAAGGGTTTGAGCCACCGTAATTTCTCTATTATCATCTAGTCATACACATTCACCAGCCTCTAACTATCCAAGCCTAGTCTTTTTGTCCTTAATAGGAATCTCTTTCCCTGTGACACCCTTATACTGCTTCCTTATGAAGTCGGAAATTTGTTCGTCTTTGGCTTGCTCTAGTGCGCTCTCATTGTCTTGTTTTCCTTGACCAAGCTTCTCCTGAATGAAGTCGATACCTGGAAAAAGTGTTAGAAGTGATTATCGTGGGAGATCCCGTCGGGCTCCAAGTACACGGACCTTTGTCTAAATAGTCCTCATTCTTCTCGCTTTTTCTACCTCCTCCAGCAGCACTGTTGAGCTTATCTCCGATACTACCGAGGAATCCATGATTGCTATCTTTATCATCCTTCTGTGCATTCGATGATGAGTTTTGCTGGGACGAGTTCGAATGGTCACCAGAGTGAGCGAGGTTCTTGATAAAATCCATGAGTTTCTAGGTGATGATAAAAATAATTAACCAAATAATTTTTGAGCTTGTGGGTATTTTAGGAAACAGGATTAACATTCCATCTAGCGGAATTCAAAGTTATTTAAAGAACAGTCATCGTACATCGGGCTATTGATGACGTTGAACATATAATCCCTTTGATACCCAATGTGACATCATTGTGATGTGCCCGATGTACTCAAATGATGAAGGCACAACACCTATCCTTAACCCGCATGAATATTAAGTTAGGTCACGCAGTATGTCTGTCCCAAGGACAAAAGAAAAACTGCGTACAACTTTCACAAGTGAGTTCATGTAACAATATGCTGCCTTTTGCACACTAACTCCAATCATTTGGGATACATTGACGAGTCGAAAAATATGTGTCTTTTTGAGAGTAGCACAGAGCTTTCCCCTGTATAAAGTTATAATACTTCCCAACTCAATATTTGACAATGATTACAGAATCTGAGGATGTGATTCGAACGAGAACAAGTGTACTTCAAGAGCTACGGTTAGGATAAAAACGTATTGGGGGATCAGTTGTGGTTGACGGAATGAGAGTGATTCCAAATAAATATGGTAACTCGTAATTAGGCTCACTTAAATTTAAGGTCTGGGTGTAAAAGTGCCCAACAAATTCATAAAGATGTACATGTATTTCCCCTCTTAGAATTATTACTCTATCCCTAGTCCTATATAATTATGAAAATTCTGCTAGAATGTGAAATAATAAATAATGATGAGTTCCGGTATTTGTATCTCAGTCCATTTTTTACTCACACACTGTTTGCTGATTGATTGGGTTCCAGGTTGCTAAGATGCTGCACCATGAACTTGTTTACCTGAGGCGGATGACTGCAAATACAAAAATTACACAAATCATGTAACACTACACTACTTTCCCCCAATGGTCGTCCTCGCAGTATTATTACTGGGATCTAAGCTGTGCTTAATTATGGCGCTAATACATAAATAGTAGTGATCTTAAATAAAATCCTCAAATTTTACACAAAAAAGTCTTGGCGCCCGAAGGCTTGCCCCGATATTCAACTTGAATTAAATGTTGGTTTAAGCCTAGTTAAGCTAGACTTTACAGTAGATATTTATATATTTTACATCTACCCAATCGAAATCTTGCGTACAAGAAAAATCCGTTAGTGCCTTTTGAGTATCATAAGTCTATACTTCGTAACTCTGCCATCTGCGTCTATAAAAGCCTGACATCTTCGTGACTCGCTAGCTAATAGCTTTGATAGTTGTTCTGACTTGAAGGATCTCCATATCTCCGTTACGATCATACGTAGCTTGTCGTACGATCGTTCTTTCCCACTTAGTAGGTTAGGATAATTGTACGTTGTGAAATCTTTCATTAGATTCCAAACAATTTCAATCGGATTGAGGCCTGAAGAGTAATCTGGCCAGGTCATGGGAAACATCCTTTTTTGGCTCAGTTCAGCTGTTGTTTTAGAGGATGAATGAGAGGGGGTTTCATCTTGCATGAATAAAAGGTCTGGATTCTCCCATATCCTGAAGCTCATGAGAAGCACAAATTTTTCACAGTATCGCTCTGAAGTTATTAAGATCCAATCCTTCTCCTAGGACAAATGAAGGCCTTTCTCAAATTTGCGCAGAGCTTTTTGATCAAAATATATTGGTTGATGGTAGATATTGATGAAAAATATAGGCTAGTTGATGGCAGTCTCGATATATTGGGTGTGAAATTTCCACATTATTGGGGTAAATAGAAGCAAACTTTTATCAAGGTCTTGACGCTAATTTCAGTTAATCTGAATGCCTTAATATTGGCCAAGAGATGGAATTCTAGCTAGGAAATACCCCTGGAGGTACGTCACATAATGAGGATGAACTTCAGGGGAAGGAAGTGTATAGCCTTATGAAGTCCCCAGTCCAATGAGCTGTTTGGTCCGACTTTCGGAGGTGAAATGTTTCCATATCTAGACTAACCGATGCCTCCTTCGGCCTTACATAACGAGGTTTGCACCTGAAGCTAACCTTACTCACGTCCCGAGAAATCCTCTTGGTTAATCGACGCACGCATCTGTCCTCTCGAGTCCCTAGCAGCCTGAAGGTATATCCTTGTTCTAGCCGACGATATCTAAGCTTATTGCTAAACCCTAGTCCGAGTAGGGAACTGTACAAAGTGATTACCCTCTTCCCAACCACTACAAGAGATGACGGTTTAGTTGTTGCTGGTGGAGAGACAAGTTTCACCCAACCTTCTCGTTGCCTCGAAGGTCCCCCCTCTATGGCCGACCGCGTCTCACCTTGCTGACCGTCAATCTACCTTACATCCACGCCGGCACTATAAGTCATCAGGTAACTGTCTCAAGCGACATGTAGATAACGTGGGGTAAGAGAGGGAGAGAGATCTGTGTCAGGCTAGGGGTTATCATCCTACATGATACACGAGATAGATGCATCAGCACGCGGCTAAAAGGCTAGACCAGAATCATGGAAAACTATAATCTGATAATTTCCATAAATATATATATATATATATATATATATATATATGTATATTATACAATAGAGGAATTCCTGACACCAACCAATCTTTACATCCAACTTAAAATCTCTCGGATGGTCTTTCAGACACATTTGAGTTGACTCCCTGGATGTGTATTTTTGTGTTTATAGTTAAAGCAGACGGTCACTGCACGAAAGCAATAGCACAAGACAAGATAACATGAAATCTGTACAAAGAGAATCGAGTCATGCCAGTACTACCGGTATTTGTAGGTTCTCTTCAGCTAATAGAATGTTCTTGAAGATGGAATCACCCGGGATATTGTTCTAGAAACTTCTAAGGAGTTCTAGCAGTAGAAAAGATATACCATTTCTGGTGATCTCCGCGAGGAATCTCCGTTTTCTTTGCTTCGATTAGTTTTCAATTATTTTGTCATATTCTATAAATATCCTTCAAATATTCAGATTTACAGAGAGCCGGACGCTATGACGAAGTTACACCAAAGACACTCGACAATTAAGAGTATAGATTCATAATTTGAAGGAAAATTTAAGGTACAGGAGTCGGGCTTCGTACAAGACGAAAATAGCAAGTATTGAGATCTTTCAGATTATAAATTCAACCGGAAGGCTTAAAAAATTAACATAAGACAACTCAATAATGGTTTCCTTAAGGTACTCTATCTGCGAAAATTTGACGGCTCATCTTCCGCGGGACGGTAGATGAGAAGGCTTTAACTCGACTTGAGTGAAGCGGGAGTAGGAGAGACAACGGAAATCTTCCTGCAGGCTATTGATATGAATTGTTTCGGAGAGGCGGAGTGCTGATTGGACGCAACGCCGCAGTACTGATCGCTCATGTAGCTGCAAGATGTTCCGGCAAGGGAAGATGTGGAGGATTTCAAGCGCACAGTGGTAGCAAGGCTCTAGAAGATATCAGCTGACGAACGAAACCAACGGTCCAGGAGGACACGAATAATCTGGTACAAAGGCAGAATCAGACTCTACTATGATATTATAGTAGAGCACAACACTTGCTCCGAAGAAGTCACATTAAGGACGCATCAGCGGGAGCAGAAACCCCGCTAGCTTCAGGGGAAAGAATTGTGTTGAATGGGGTCATAAATGCATTTTGATTTGATTTCAATTAACCCGTTCAGGTACCCAATGGGCCCATGCAGGTAACTATAACTGTATATATACATGAGGGGAAACCTTACCGGTGAAAACCCCTCGATTCTGCCTGGTTTAATCTTTACAATTTATCCCGGTTTACCCAGGTCCTCCTTCAGGAAGTGCAATTTTCACTATTCAGCCAGTGTAGATTCCGTCCTATCCCTTGCCAGATCGCTTTATTTTTCCTGACATTGCTGCTTCGACTTCCCCTGCAAGTCGAAACTGTTCTATCCAGCCTTGGGTGAGTATCCACTGCGTGATTCTAGCCACATCTTCTGGGCTGTTCATCATGGCTTCGAACGACCTATCTTTGGCTAGTCTTAGGACTTCGCCTCTTCCCCTTGCCCACTGCGGACACGCCAAGACCATGTGCTTGACATTTTGGGACGGATATCCACATTGACATCTTGGGTCGTGTACTCCCGGGACTTTTCTTCTATACAGGTAAGAGTTGAGCCCGATATGCTCGCTTCTCAGCTGAATGGCGACACTACTTTGGGCATAAATGCATTTATTCGAGACATAAGAGATGAAGCCCTGCAAACCACATTGTTAATGTGGTCGGAAGCTCTATTGACGAGTCTTCTGAAGGCACTTCAGACAACTGAGCAATCAATGAGAATTATTGCTCAAGTGAAAGAATTCGAAAATGCACAGTTCGAGAAGGAGATGGAAATTCTCAGGAAAGATTATGCTGAGCGATACGGCAGGCTGCTAAGCTCTGTCTTAGCCGAAATGAATAGACCAAGTGTCAGAGTCCAAGCTTAAATTATCCTTGGAGCGACCCATTTGGATTTATCGCAATAGAATATTTGGCGTTTTGTGTTACAACTGCAGGGTACGGGTTTCTGGCGTGTTGGTGCATGACAATAGGTGTCAGCTTCAAGAAGTAAATTTCCTTTGTTGACATCTTTCCTTCACTGTTTGAGATTCTCCTCACATGTACATAATAGGGCTCTGGGCTGCTCACTAGATAACTCACGGTTTGTCTTCTGTCAATCCTAGACTATTGAGTTCATTCGTCGTCCAATTATCTGTGCCCACAAGTCCCGACTAGCATCCGCACCCCTCGCCTCTATATTTCCTCACTCCTGCATTTCCGCACTCCTGATTACCCCGACCTCCGCCGTACGCAAAGTGGTTAACCTTTCATTATCTACGCCCTACAAGCAATTTTGCCGTCCACAATTGTGACACCAAGCCATGAGATCTACGTGAGTTGATATCTGCACCAAGAAAAAAAACACCCTCTATGATTACAGAGAAAGGACAGGGAAAGGAGAGAGTTTACCGCGAGAACAGCAACCTGCAGATCATAAGCAGACACAGCCCGGGAAGTTAAGAGTGTCAGTGTACAAACGGGGACTCTCCAGGGGCTCGGCAAAAGAAGCAAGCATCGCAGGGCCTTGCCTTATGAGCCCACTGGGGTTAATGCATTGTGTTTGACCAGGGATAAAGTAGGAGCCACTCCTACGAACTGCGGCCTTGGACCTTTGCTCGAAATGATGGAAGATGGGAGCAGAAATGTTGAGACGGGCAGTTCAAGAGTTGAGGGCTGACTGCTAATCAGAGATTTGTTTTTGTGCGTTAGACAAGGAATGGAGCTCGGAGTTGTAATCCTCCGCGGGGACGGGGATTACCCAAATTGTGTATAAAAAAGCATGGAGTTGCACCCTGTGTAAATCGTACAATGTTTTGTCATATATCCTCATCACAAGCTTACAAAATGTCTTAACCCGTTTCTACTGCCACCTCCTCCCGTCCGACCAAAGAGAGTTGGACTAGGACCAAACTTTGGACAAGGAGCTTACGCTGGCCGTAGAAGCAGCAAAAGGCAGAGGGCAGGCGACAACGCTCCCCAAAATTTGTCGAGACACCCATTGGTAAACAGGACAGAAAGGTATCGGAAAGAAATGAGAAAATTATGTCAAAAGTGTGGATAGATTGGGCATTTAAAAACACGGTGCTTGTCAGCAATCCTGGAAGCTTGGAAGTAGTCCTATTTGAAGGATATAGGATATCACCCAGCAATCTCAAATTATGTGGGATTCTTGGATAATCGAGCTGGGCTCCGGTATCGAGAGGTTGAAAATAGCAGACGGAGAAAAAATAATTGGAGGCAAGGGATGTTGGAGCCAGACCCTCAGGAGAAAGAACAAGCTCAGGAAAAAGTGTACAGGGGCGAGTTTCCAGGTCTTTCGTTTGAAGAATTTAGTGGAGAGAGACTGAGTCTCGACGGTCAACCGATGTTACTTGGATATGGCGTATTCATCAGATTTAAAGAAGACTGCAAAAAAAAGCGGGACTCCGAGAAAAGGGCAAAGTTCGAAAAGCAAAATAAAGGGGGGCTTGGAAAGCTCGATGTATTTTTGAATGCTGGCGATACAAATGATTGTGCTTGACCCTTCGACATACCAGGCAAGCTCAATCATGATAAGCAGATTCAAAAGGTTCAGAAAAGAGTAGCGAAGCGAGAACGGTCGGCTATTAAACATCCAAGGGAAATAGTAAGTAGGCAAAGAAAAGGTCTTTTTGATTTCAAGAAGATGGCGGAGGAAATTAACGTGGAAATAAGCCTGATGGATTTATTCCAGATTTCGCTAGATATAGCTAAGGCGGTTCCGGGTCTCTCAACTTGAATAAATAAGGGAATGTTGCAAAAGAGGATGAAAAAGGAGTTGAATCTTAATGATGAAAAAAAAAGAAAGGAAAACCGAGCAGCATCGCTAGCTCTGAGTTTTTATCGGGAAGGCTGGCAGAGTGTGAAAGGCTATCACCGAAACACGTACAAAAAGGCTTGGTGGCTTAATACTGTCTATTTTCTACTTAAGGTCGGAAGGCTTTAGGTGGATATTCAATATGTTT
The DNA here is from genome assembly GCA_028751805.1 of Podosphaera xanthii. Classification (NCBI taxonomy): domain Eukaryota; kingdom Fungi; phylum Ascomycota; class Leotiomycetes; order Helotiales; family Erysiphaceae; genus Podosphaera; species Podosphaera xanthii. Next base: position 1,694,358 of record JAPWIX010000012.1, on the reverse strand, counting down.
ATGTACATATCCTTAGGAGCATCACTATAGCAACCAATAGGTCGCCCTAATCTTCCAGACCCTTGTTAGCTTAGTGGCAGGCACAGCCTGTAACATTATCTTCCTTCCATTTTATTTTTCTTTTCTTTTTTGTTTTTAAATTTATTTAGTTTTGATCTTTTTTCCCGAGCGGCCCGTTCTTGCTCCGACATTTTCTCCAACGTTATCTCCCGTACCAAACTTAGCCTCAAAGATATCCAAGGCCTCTGTTACGGGCTGAGCCCTGAGTAGAAGGCTGGTCGCAGGGACCAGCCGAGTGGCTAGTAGACAAGGCTCCCGGAGGCGGAGAGCCCCACGTAACCTCTGAAGTAAAGCCGACGGCTGTCGGCCCGGAATGGGTCTCGAAGGGAGAAGACTTCGGAAGAGGGTCCCGGTGATCGTCCACAATAAGGATGATAAGGGGGACCAAGAGGAAGGGCTTCACAGGGCGAGACTAACGGAGAGAGGGACACTGAGCCGGGAGGGAGTAAGGAAGCTGATGACCGGGGCTTGGGTCTCTGCGATCCCAGGAAAAGACAGTCTATAAGTAGCATGCCTCCCTACGTAGGATAGGTCTTCAAGATAGTTTATTTCTAAAATTCCTTACGACATTGTTTATTCAAGCTATTGATTTCTCTAGTCTATTACATATAAACTATCTTCACTATCTACTTTTTTCCTCTCTTCTCTATTTCGACCTTGCTCACAGACGTTGGATGACATACGAGGTACCGGACGACGACACCGATTCGAGTATCACACAGGAATCATTCCATAGCATGGCAGCCATGCATCCTGGGGCACCGGAGGTAAATATGGCCGACGCGGAAAGGTCACAGAGCGTGGGGACCCTGCCGGGTGCTGAATCGAGGTCGGTAGAAGGAGGGAGAGTGGAGGTGAGGGGAAGACGAGAGGCGACGCTACCGCGGTGGAGTGGTGCCAAAACGGATTTCGATTTCTACCTCGCCAGGCTGGGGGCCAGGCTGCAGTCGGACTTTGCCCCTCTCTACTCGGAGCAGACTATCTGTCTCGACATGATAGAGACCCTCCCGGATTCAGCAAAGCCAAGGGTTGCGGCGTGGTTCCAGAAGAGATTGGCGGAGGACAGCTTGAGTTGGAAAGGGCTGTTAGATCATTTTCGGGAAGTTTTTGCGGATCGACAGGCCCAGCAGTCTGCCATAGAACGGCTGCACAGGCTAGAGCAGGGCGAAGACCAGTATTTCTCGGAGTTCCTGCTGGATTTCGACCAACAGCTGGGACAGTGTGGGATGGGTGCCTTGACGGATCTAAGCAAGTCAACAGCGCTCCGGGCGGCATTAAATCACAAGCTGCGTCACGCTTTGGTGGGGTCACCTATGCCTCCGCCGGAATACTATGAGCAGGTTGCGTCACGCATACGGGAAGTGGCAGCGGACCTTGAGAGCCTACCCGATTATCGACGGAACTCCTCCGGACCCACCACGACAACTCGCCTGGGTCCTCCTAAGAACGGGGGAGTAATCCTCCCGAGCGCGGCTCACGGAGTTAGCCGACCGATGGTGGATGCAGAGGGAGACGTGAGAATGACGGGAACTAGCGCGTTGGTGGCCGCTTTTGGAAGATTCTTGCTGGACGCACAGAGAGGCGAGGGGGCGAGCGTCATGGCGGCGTTGCGAAATGAGGGTCAAGATCAGAGTCAGGTAGATCGAAGTGGGTTGCCTCGAGCGCCATGGAAAAACCGAGCCGAGGTACGTAGGCTGATGAGGCAGGGAGCGTGTATTCGGTGCACAAGAATGGGGCACGTGGCCAGAAACTGTCCTCGGTTCCGAAGGGCCCTGCAGCCGGACAACGTGGTAGGGGCGGTAGGCGGGAATGATCGGGACTCGGAAGACGGCGGGTCGGGAAACGAGCAGCCCTGAACAAAGTCGCGTTCAGGGGTGACGAGGGCTCGGCAGGAAATGTAACAATCACTTCCCCATTATTAATAGATTGTTTTATAAACTCCACTTTTTACTGTCTAGCAATGATTGATACTGGGTGCTTATGCATGTCTGTGATTGATGAGACCCTCGTGCGCAAGGAAAATATTTTTACAGAACCGGTGGCTCCGCGGAACCTAAGATTGGCCGACGGAACGAAAACAGTAAGCATCACCAAAGTTGCGCATTTCAAGGTAGATATCGACGGATACCAAGATCAGGTCTGGGCTTACGTGGTACCGAAACTATCGTACCCGATCATACTCGGGAAACCCTGGTTAGAACGAAGCAAAGCCGTTTACGCGGCGGGTGATCACTCCATCCGTTTGGCGCTGGGGGGGGGCCATATCATAGTGAGAGCGAGTGGATGGAGCGACAAGGGTAACGAAGGCAGTGAACAATTGGCGGGCGTAAGATTGGAGCAGGACTCCCGGGTGTCGTACCAAGCGCTATCGAAGATTTGCCAGCAGGCGTTGAAGGGGGGGTCCGGTCGAGTAGCGGACGTGGTGGGGGCTATCTCTATACATGATATCACCAAGGCTCTAGAGGTGAAGAGATCGATGACAAGGATAGAAGTGGAGAGAACCCTGCCGCAGGAAGTTCGAAAGTTCGCCGACTTATTTCTAGACGACAAGCCCGACGATGAGGATACCCTTCCGCCACTAAGACCGGGGGTAGACACCCAGATCAGGTTGATAAAGGACGAGCGAGGGAGAGATAAAGAGGTTCCATGGGGTCCGCTCTATGGAATGTCAAGAGAGGAGCTGTTGGTACTGCGGAAAACGTTAACGGAGCTCCTCGATAAAAACTGGATCCGAGCAAGCAGCTCGCCAGGGGGGGCACCAGTGCTTTTTATTAAGAAACCAAACGGGGGGTTACGATTCTGTGTGGACTATCGGGCGCTGAACGCAGTGACCGAGAGAGACCGCTACCCTTTGCCTCTAATCCGAGAAACCTTGCAGATGCTCTCAGGCGCTAAGTGGCTAACCAAGGTGGACGTCAGGTCAGCCTTTCACCGGCTGCGTATTAACGAAGGGGAAGAATGGAAAACGGCGTTCAGGTCCAGGTTCGGCTCCTTTGAGTGGCTGGTCACCCCTTTCGGGTTAGCCGGGGCGCCTTCCGCATTTCAACGATGGATTAACAAGGAATTAGGTGAACTCCTGGGTGAAACTTGTTCAGCTTATGTTGATGACGTTGTCATATTCTCGGGTGGGTCGCTAGAGGATCATTGGGAGAAAGTGAATCAGGTACTGGACAGGTTAAACAAGGCGGGCCTTAAGCTAGACCCCAGTAAGTGCGAATTTGCGAAGGAGGAAATCAAATATCTTGGCTTCATTATCAACGTTAAAGAGGGGATAAAAGTGGACCCGGAGAAGATCAAAGCCATCGCCTCATGGGAGGTCCCGAATAATGTAAAGGGCGTGCGAAGTTTTCTAGGTTTCGCAAACTTTTATAGAGGCTTTATCGAAAACTTCGCGCAAATCTCAGCGCCACTGATGGCCCTGACGGAAAAGGGGACCCCATTCAAATGGACGAACAAGCAACAGGAAGCCTTCGAAAAACTGAAAGCGCTATTTATATCCGCTCCGGTAATGGCCCTCTGGGACGGGGAGAGGAAGACAGTGTTAGAAACCGATGCCTCGGGATGGGCGACCGGAGGTTGTCTGCTGCAGCAGCAGTCAGAGGGGCAGATGAGACCGGTCGCGTATTATTCAAAAAAACTGGCGCCGGCCGAATGTAATTACGACATTCACGATAAGGAGCTGTTGGCGATAATCAGATGTCTCAACGAATGGAGAAGCGAGTTGCTAGGGCTAAAAGACCCATTCGTGATCTTAACAGATCACAAAAACCTCCAGTATTTTATGTCGACAAAAAAACTTTCGGAGCGGCAAGTTAGGTGGTCGCAGCTACTATCCCAATTCAATTTTAGGCTCAATTTCCGATCCGGCAAGTTAAGCGGACGGCCCGACGCCCTATCACGTCGACCCCAGGATGTACCAGCCTCTGAGCAAGACCCAAGACTAAAAGGCAGAGAGTTCACGTTGATCAAGGAGGAATGGCGCCCGGAGACGTCAGGAAACATCAGTGAAGTGCGCGTCGCGAATGTGGGGGAGGTTAAAGACGTGCCGAAGGGGAGTGAGCTGTTCGAAGATGAGGAGATGCAGGGTCTATGGGATAAGGGCAGAGAGGTGGACGCATCCTTTGAGAAGGACCTCTACGGTAGCATGTGGGCAGGTAAAGAGCAGTTTCCGTCCCACTTACAGTTAAAAGTGTCTAAATCGGAGTGCGAAATTGACGGAAGAAGAGCATTGTGTTTCAGGAAACGCCTATGGATTCCCGAATGGGAGCCTCTGCGCACAGCGCTAATTCAACGAACCCACGACTCGCACGCTACTGGACACCCGGGTCGGAATAGTACGATAGCGATCTTGTCAAGGTCCTTCTTTTGGCCAGGCATGGGTAGGATGGTCAGGCGATTCTGTAAAAATTGTGACGTTTGCGGGAGATCGCGTGTGTGGCGTCAGAAAAGACAAGGGCTGCTACACCCATTGCCCGTACCGGAACGCTTTCACAGCGAATTGTCCATAGATTTTATGACAGACTTACCGGCAAATAACAAGGAGGACCCCCGATATCTGATGGTAATCACGGACCGGCTGTTGAAAAGTGTAACATTGGAGGCAATGAATACCATGAACGCAGAAGACTGTGCGGAACGCTTCATTAACTGTCACTATAGATTCCATGGATTCCCTAGGGCGATAACCTCGGATAGGGGCTCTAACTGGGTAGGGGATTTCTGGCGACACCTTTGCAGCGCAGTGAACATCCAACAGAGATTGTCTACGGCTTTCCACCCGGAGACAGACGGAGCAACAGAACGGATGAATCAAGAGGTCCTGGCTTACCTTCGAGCGTTTATCTCGTTCGCTCAGTTAGAATGGGCGTCGATGCTGCCAACCGCGCAATTAGCAATAAACAACAGGGATAGTTCGGTGTCAAACTTAAGCCCTTTCTTCCTACAACATGGCTATCACGCTGAGCCGATACAATTAAAAGAGGTCGAGTCTCCTACACCCTTGTCATTAAGAGCAAAGCGCGCAGAAAAGTTCGTAAACAGGATTAAGGAAGCGCAAGAATTTGCGGCGGCGGCAATGGCGGCAGCTCAACTGCAGATGGAAGAGCAGTCCAACAAGAGGCGGGACCCGGCTCCATCTTTCGAAGTTGGTGACAAAGTATGGCTGAGCCTGAAAAATATACCAACTCCGCAGCCGAAAAAGAAACTAGCCTGGGTGAACGGCAAATACTCCGTAATCAAAATTATTTCACCGCATGTCGTCGAGTTAGATGTTCCATCGAAGATTTTTCCCAAGTTTCATGTAGATCTTCTCAGAAAAGCAGGAACAGATCCACTTCCCTCGCAAAGACAAGACGATTCGCAACCGGATCCGGTAATGGTACAATCGGGATCGGAAGTGGTACCTGAACAAGTAGTAGAAAGAATACTGAGAGCGGAAAAGGTTCGACGTGGCCGAGGATGGGTTCGACGGGTGTTGGTAAAGTGGAAGTATTTTGCCGAGCCGACATGGGAAGATCGGGCCGACATAGAAAACGTCAAAGCATTGGATGAATTTGAAAACAAATTCGGAAAGGGCGATAATGTTGGGGTCAACGAAGGAGCTCGTCAGGGTAGGCGAAAGAAGCTAGCGCGGGAATAAACAGATCTAAAACGGGGGGTAATGTTACGGGCTGAGCCCTGAGTAGAAGGCTGGTCGCAGGGACCAGCCGAGTGGCTAGTAGACAAGGCTCCCGGAGGCGGAGAGCCCCACGTAACCTCCGAAGTAAAGCCGACGGCTGTCGGCCCGGAATGGGTCTCGAAGGGAGAAGACTTCGGAAGAGGGTCCCGGTGATCGTCCACAATAAGGATGATAAGGGGGACCAAGAGGAAGGGCTTCACAGGGCGAGACTAACGGAGAGAGGGACACTGAGCCGGGAGGGAGTAAGGAAGCTGATGACCGGGGCTTGGGTCTCTGCGATCCCAGGAAAAGACAGTCTATAAGTAGCATGCCTCCCTACGTAGGATAGGTCTTCAAGATAGTTTATTTCTAAAATTCCTTACGACATTGTTTATTCAAGCTATTGATTTCTCTAGTCTATTACAGCCTCGGTCTCTTCCAAACTAGCTCGAGGCTCCCAATTTGGCTCTTCAATCTGCTCCCATTTAACTAGGACTTCCCTGCGAAAACCTCGACCTCGAGAACGTTTTTCTGCTCTCAGAATCTTTTCAACGACTTGTTCAGGTTCTCCTTCAGCGTTTATTATGGGAGGTGGCTGTCTGTCTGTAGATATTTGAGAAGGCAGAGGGTTTTGAGGATCCCTTTTCAAGAGTTCGACATGGAATCTAGGGTAGATATTGGAGGGAACGTCAAGCTCCACGACGTGGGGAGAGATTATTTTTGTTATACGATATTTTGCGTTTAGCCAAGATAATTTCTTCGATAGCTGTGGCGTCTGTACATTTTTCAAGTTAAGCCAAACAAGATCGCCCACTATATATCGTTCCTGTGGCTGTCTCTTCTTATTTGAATTTGATTCCGTACGTTGCTGGGTTGCTGCCATAGCCGCTTGTGCATATTCTTGTGCTTCTGTGAGACGTTTGACAAATTCGCGAGCTCGTTTAGTTTGGCTGGAGGCTTTTATGCTGGAGGAGGATACTTGATCGATGGGTTCTGCATGATAGCCGTGGGTTATAAAGAAAGGGCTAAGACCAATTACATTATCCCTGTTGTTTAGTGCTAACATAGCTGTAGGAAGCATCGATGGCCATTCGTACTGTGTATATGATATGAAGGCACGCAAATATGCCAAAACTTCCTGATTCATTCGTTCAGTACTTCCGTCGGTTTCTGGGTGAAAAGCTGTCGATAGACGTTGCTCCATCCCGACCAACTTGCAAAGGCAGGTCCAGAAATCTCCTACCCAATTGGAGCCGCGGTCGGAAGTGATGAATTTTGGAAATCCATGGTACCGATAATGACAGTGTACAAATCTTTTTGCACAGTCCTCTGCCGCCATTGTATCCATTGCTTCAAGAGTGCAGCTCTTTAGTAGACGGTCAGTTATTACCATGAGAAATCTTGGGTCTTCTTTAGATTTTGCGGGAAGGTCTGTCATGAAATCGATTGATAACTCAGAATAAAAACGATCCGGGATTGGCAGGGGCAGAAGAAGGCCCTTCTTCCTTTCTCTCCAAACGTGGGAACGTCCACAGACATCACAATTTTTGCAGAAAGTTCTAACCATGGATGAAGCTCCAGGCCAGAAAAAATTTCTAGACAATATTGCGTAAGTACTATCACGGCCTGGATGTCCCGTAATATATGAATCATGGGTCTTTTGTATCAGGGCTGTTTGGAGCGGTTCCCAATTTGGCACCCAAACCCGTCGGCGAAAACGTAACGCTCCCACTTTCGTCAAAATCGCACTCGGATATCGCGATTTTGATATGTAAGTCTTTTGGGAAACTTCGCTCCTCCTGTTTGACGGCTTTATACATTTCTTGTAAGGTGCTATCTTCCAAACAACCTCGATCCCAGAGTAATTGGAGATAGTTCTCATGGAAAATTTTCTTACCCTTTGGTATAAGGTTTAAAGGCTGAACAACAGTTGTAGGGGAGATCGAAATGTTAGTGATAAGTGTTTTTATTTTTGCTTCCTGGGAAGATGGTTTTTGTATCCATGAGCTTTTTAACAGCTGCATTTCTCGGCTTTTTAGTCTATCGTCGTCCCCATTTCTAGGCATATCTTGTTCACGCCGTGAGAGAGCGTCGGGACGTGCTGATACCTTTCCAGCCCTGAATTTAAGCTGGAAATTATATTGTGATAAGGTTAAGCTCCATCTAACTTGGCGTTCTGATAGTTTCCTGGTAGTCATAAAGTATTGGAGGTTTTTATGATCGGACAACACCGTGAAAGAATCTTTTAACCCCATGAGTTCGCCCCTCCATTCCTCTAAGGCGGAGACAACGGCTAGAAGTTCTTTATCGTGAATCTCATAGTTGCACTCTGCAGGCGTCAACTTTCGAGAAAAATATGCTACGGGCCGTAGAGAATTCGAGACGTCAAACTGGGAGATACAAGCTCCCATAGCATATCCTGAGCAATCAGCTTCCACTACGGTTAACTTGTCAGGGTCATATAAAGCTAACGCAGGGGCCGTTATGAAGAGTTCTTTTAAAGTTTCAAAGGCCTCATAATGGTCCTTGAGCCAAAGGAAAGCACGATTCTTTTTCGTCAAGTCCAGCAGAGGTTGAGCAATTTCAGAAAAATGAGGGATAAACTCTCGATAGAAATTGGCGAATCCCAAGAAACTTCGAACCCCTTTGACTGAGGTGGGGGCATCCCATGCCTTAATTGCTCTGACTTTGTCTGGGTCGACCTTTATTCCTTCTCCTAGACTGATAATAAACCCTAAATATTTGGTCTTTTTAACTGCGAATTCACATTTCTTAGGGTCAAGTTTCAATCCTGCTTTGTCCAGACACTCCAATATTAAATTTACTTTATCCCAGTGGTCCTCAAGGCTATCGGTTGTATAGATGAGGATGTCATCTAAGTATGCCGTACAGCACACGTCGAGGTATTCATTCAATGTCTCGTTGACGTATCTTTGAAAGGCAGCCGGGGCACCTTGTAAACCAAATGGTGTAACTAACCATTCAAAAGAACCGAATCTTGTACGGAAAGCAGTCTTTTCCTCATCTCCTTTTCTTATTCTTAACCGATGGAACGCAGCCCGGACATCGACCTTGGTAATCCAAGTTGATTTTGAGATCGATCTAAGTGTTTCTCTAATCAATGGCAAAGGGTACCGGTCTTTTTCCGTAATGGCATTTAGGGCACGATAATCAATACAAAATCGAAGACCCCCACCAGGTTTTCTAACAAATAAAACCGGTGCCCCCCCGGGCGAGTTGCTAGCCCTTATCCATCCCTTGTCTAGATGATCAGTTAAAGTCTTTCTCAAAACCAAAAGTTCATCTCTCGACATGCCGTATAATGGCCCCCAAGGTATTGCTTTGTCACGCCCTTTTTCGTCTTTTTGGAGGTCGATTTTCATGTCAGAAGCTCGATGCGGTGGAAGTGCACTATCCCGGTCTTCTATGAAAAGCTGCCACCGATTTCTGATTTCAAACGGCAACTTTTCTCTGATACTTTCGGTTGACTCGGTGTCCTTTGGCTCTAGAGCTCTATTGATATCGTCCATTGTTATTGCAAAGATTTGTGTATCTCCGTTCTCCATAGACGAGCTGATAAGTTGTAGAGCTTCTTTTCCTTCTACTTTGGTGGCGGCGGCAATAAATTGGACCTTAGATTTTAATCGCGAAGGGCACCCCTCTGATACCAGTCTTTTTCCCTTACAACAAGGCCATTTCTATCAGATGATCCAAAGCGGATAGCTCTTTCTTTGGCAAGGTACACGACGTCGTTGTGTTCCATCCATGGCTTACCTAGGATTATGTCGTAGGCTAGATCTTGAACTACATATCCGTAGACAATTTCACGTCTACCATCAATATCGACGGCTACATGTGTTATTTCAGAGATAGTCCTTTCTTTTCCATCATTTTCAGCTAACTGCAAAGCTCGTGTTAGAATTGGTATGCGCGGGAGATTATTTTTTATCACAAGACTCTTTGAGAATGCGGCAAAACAGAGATATCCAGTATCGACTAAGGAATGGACAAAAAAACTGGAATTTATTTGGCAGTTAATCAAAAATGGTTTACTGTTCATTCTATCGAGTGCATTCTTTACGTTATGTGAATAATTTCTCCGACACCCCTGAACGCGACGATGTTCAGAGGTTACTCTTCCCCCGACACTTCGGCATCACTGGTGTCGTCATCCATATTTGTCTCCAACAAAGTTTTCTGAAAAGAGACGCTATCGTGGCTCTTGATATGACCAACATTAGCAGGTCTTATCGCGGCTCGGAATTTGGGACAAAGACGGGTGTCGTGTCCTTTTTTCTGACATCGTATACATTTGCCCTCTTGGGAAAGTCTCTTAAATTCATCCAAAGATCTCCACTTTGCCCTAGGTTTGCTCTGGTCCTGATTTTTGTTAATACCATTTAAGGCGCTTATTATAGTCTGAAGAGATCTCATCGTGTTTATTCCTCCCATCTTTGTGTCGCCATCTGAATCTAGGCTAGGGCCGGCTTTATCTTTGGAATTCTCGGAAGTGAAGAAGGATGCTGAACCATTTTGTGGGAGATACCAGGTTTTCCTGCCAGCGGAACCACTCGGCCGATACGAAGGGGTATTCTCCAGTCGAGCAGCAACAACTCTCACTTTGGATACCCATTTTTGGTAGTCATCAGTTGGCATAGACTTACTAAGTAAAAGTTGACGGAGTGGTGCATTGATTGCCGTTTCGAGGAGGGATATCTTGGATTCGTCATCTCGCCGAGTCCCGCCGCACTGAGACAGCTTTATTTCGAATTCCGTGAGAAAATCCGAGAAGTACAGACAAGGTCCCATTCTCATACGATTAAGTAGGTTACCTGCGACTTGGCGAGCTTGCTTATCGCCAAACTGGGCTTTGAGATGCTCTAGGAAGTCTGCCCAGTTATATTTTTGGTCAGGCCCTCCAGTTTCGAACCAATTAAGAATCCGGGGGTGTTTCTCAGATGGAATGGAGTTGAAAATGGAAAGGCAAACATTACGGTCCGATCCAAGCATACCCCTTTGTTCCTCAATTTTGACTTTCATTTGGAACACATGCGAGTTGATAGATGTGATCATACCGTCCCACATAGGCCATTGGTTTTGGCTCGAAAAATTTGAGAGGGAAACAGGTGCCTGGTGAAACGCCGTTTGCTGGTTTGGATGTTGTTGCGTCGAGAATTGCTGCATCGAGGGTTGCATTATCGTGGGTTGTTGCATCAAGGGTGGCTGCGTGGAAAACTGCTGATTGTTGAGGGATTGATTCTGCAGGTCCTGGGTAATCTTGAGTAGAAGCGCTTGATATAGTGCAGGTGGGATATTGTTGAGGTCTACCGCCTCCTGGTGAGTTGTTTGTTCATTCTTCGTCGATGATTCGCTTGGATCTGCATCCGGCATTGGGGCATCTTGGCCCCGTGGGGTGTGAGGGTTGAGTGGTCCCGTCATATTTTCACTTTCTATTGACAGAAAAGAATCTGCGTCGCTGGTAGAATCGCCTTCGTTTTCGGGAACCCTAATTCGCATAGAAGCCCCAATCGGGTCTTCTCTTCTAATCTCCTTTAGAGACCGGTAAATGACTTGTGATAGAGTACTATCTGATTAAAATTTGAAAGAAGTAGAAAATATGTGAAAGGCTATCACCGAAACACGTACAAAAAGGCTTGGTGGCTTAATACTGTCTATTTTCTACTTAAGGTCGGAAGGCTTTAGGTGGATATTCAATGTGTTTATGTACATATCCTTAGGAGCATCACTATAGCAACCAATAGGTCGCCCTAATCTTCCAGACCCTTGTTAGCTTAGTGGCAGGCACAGCCTGTAACACAGAGCTGTCGTTAAATTCAATGGAAAAGCCGTTCCGGATACTGATATCCATACGGACTCGAAGAAATTATGAATTAGTAAAGTTATCTTAACCAGAAGATACAGCCCAGGCAGATCGGGGATCTGATTTGAACATTGTGACGATTGGTTTCTTGAAGAGACTCGGCCTCCCTGTGAGAATGTTAGCTAGGACAAGTCTAAATGGCCTGGTGATGAATTTTACTGAAAGTAGATCAGCGAAATTAACTTACTGCTAGAACATATGTGAGGCCGTTTTCGGACTCAGATTCATTGGAAATGCATCTTTTGTTGGAGTTGCTGTGCTTCATGACGAGATGCAAGAATTAGGATCAGGGATTCTATGATTGAGTTAGGTGATCAAGCTCGTAGAGAAAGATTTGTCATGCATCATGAACTAAAGATGATGCAGTAGAGGACTAGGCTGACTCCGAAATAGGAGAGTCCAGTGGTGATTTAAGTGATTGGTCAGTGTCGGAAGAGTCTGATTCATCAGATGATGAGGAGACTGTAGAGCTACTAGAAATAGAGGAATAGGAAAAATGTTTCGACCTCGGCAGGTCATAAAAAGGCAGGAAACCTTAACAAAGAACAATGCGAATAAAATTTTAGTGCAAGACACGGTTGAGAATATATCGCCTCCGATAGTATATAAGGTAGTGGATATAGTTATGAATTCTCCAAGAATAGGAAGGAAGAAATTGGACTCGTACCTGTATTCCTGCGCTTACGCAATTGGCTTAAAAACGAATATAACTATTGATGAAGAGGAAATTTTAGCGGGAGATCTATAGTTGCCGATAAAAATGGTCAGAAAGACGGAACGCTGGGCAGTCGCTTATGAGGCTCGGGAGTAGAGGGCAGCAAATGAAAAATTCGGCCGAAGAGAAGTCACAGAAATCGTTCTAGGTGCCACAGCATTCCGAAGAGCGTAGACCAGAAAAACGAACGCTATCAGAAGCCCTGCAGGCGCAAATTATTGAATAATTCTCAAGAATTATGGTTCAATCGGTGAATTAACAAAGGATCAACAAAACTAACTAATAGGGGTATTGTATACCTATCAAGATCTTAACTCTATAGAGCTCGAAAACTTACCTTTTACTGACTTACATGTACATCGAGCTCGATCGAAAGAAGGTACTCCTCTGTTTTCAAGACTGAGGTAACAGTGTTGGCCGCCCGGGAAGGAATTCTGCATGAGAAGAATCGTTAAGTATAGTCTGCGATGTGGTTTATATGAACCAACGATAAAAACAAATGGTTGCTTATTGGACTGGAATGTTATGGTACAGCTAGTTGATAAATCAGATAACCCGGGAGAGTGGAATGAACCGAGGCTTACATTCAACTTTCAAAACTTGGAAGAGGGAAAGACTGATTGATTTGAAGGATTAATTTCTCGTTGTCATGATTATCTTGGGCATCCAGAGCATAAGAATTTATTTAAGTTAGACTTGAAATATGGGTATCGGGCAATCATAGTGCATCCAGAGGATCGGCACTACTTCTTGTTTTCGATGCCGGGAATGGGACAGTTACACCCAACGAGAATGCCTCAAGGTTACTGCTCGGCTAGTTTTAGCTTTACGGAGCAACTGTTTCTTGTTTTAGGTTAAATACTAGCGACAGAAAAATTCTCGGGTATGGATTCTGTATTACTCCTCAGATCAGAGAGGCAGTTGGCTGGGGCAACGCTTTACAACAATGAGATCTTTAGCAGATTTAAATCGATCGAGGAAGGTTACAGGTTGCCAGAAGATGAGCTGTTATCACGAATAAGTTGTGCAAGATTGAGGTTATCCTTTAAAAATTTGTAATTGCTCGTAACAGAGACCGTTGCCCTGGGGGTAATGCACAAGGCTGGAGGGGTTCTGGCAACAGAGACAGGGATATATGATAAGATTAGAAGCTTTCTGCTACCATAGGATGCTATGGGGGTACGAAAGTATGTAGGTGCGGTAAGAATCTCCAGGAATTGGGTGAAGAGCTTTGCGGAGATAAAGCAACCACTCTGACGGTTGACAGGAGATGCTGAGCTTTCATGGGGTGCTACTAAGCAGGCTCAATTTCAATTATTAAATGGGAAGTGCGCTGAAGCAATCGAAATGCATGGCTGGCACTGCATCAAACCAGTCACGTTGTACATCGACGCAAGCCTGTATGGTGCAGATTGTGCCATCACCCAGATAAGAATTAATGATCAAAGTAAAGAGATCAAGGTGTCGACATTATATGACGCCTTCACGCTTTCCAAGACACAGAGGAATTACAGAATATACAAAAAAGAACTATGTGCCACAGTTAAGTTCGCACGAAAGTACGAGCACATGTTAAAAGGCCTGTCATACTCTGTTATTTTGACGGACCACAAACCACTCAGTTATTTTCTGAAGTCATCTACACTGGATGGGATGTATGCAAGATGGATATCTGAGTTGCGGTGTCTGGATATGGACATAAGATGAATTCCGAGCAGCAGAAATGCGGTGGCGGATGCGCTTTCAAGGACGATTTACCCGGGTGCGGGTTGTGACACTATGCCTTTGGAGGAATTAGGCGAATTAAAATCGGATGAAGGAAACCTACCATGGGTTTGAAAATATGGGAAGGATGGTTATCAAGAGATCTTGCGAGAGGCGGGGAAACCTATAAGAAGAGAGATGAAAAAGTTGGTCTCGACCTGCGGCGGGTCACATGAGGAGCTCAGGTGGTTGTTCGGTTGCAAGGCGCTGCAGATAAAGGAAGAGCAGTGTGTTGGCGAAGGAATGAGTGTATAATTGAGAGAGCCAAGGGACCAGAATCTCCAGGTACAATTAATGACAAGCCTTTGCGTAAAAGACGCACGATTCGATCGGTTACTACACCCAAAATTCATTCGGCCAAGTTGGTTTAAAGATATGGCGGAAGATTCAGTGGATTATAGATTCCCATTAAAATGCCAAACGAATGTGCAGCGAGCTGCGCTGATAAGAACGGCTGCAAGATTTTTGGCTGCTTAGAATGAGGATCTATATTATGAGACGTCTTAAATGAGAAGGCGTGTCTGGTTAGTGCAAGGCGAACCGAGCTAGTCTGAGTCAAATCTGTAAGTTGCATCAATTACGCCACTCATGCAGATCAGTTGTGTTGGGAAATTTTGTAGTTAAAAGAGTTTGTCTGTCTCGGTTTCCATGTAATAGTTTACTTGTAATGTTTTGATTCTACACAACCACCTCCCACTATGCTAATTCCCTTGTCTGTCATCCAGTCATCCAGCGATAGAAGACCTCCCAGTTTAATAAGACGGGTGGCATCAAAAAGAAATGTTTTGTGAAGGAGGAGCTGACTTCTGTGTTGGCAGAAGATGTATGTCGACACAAGAGTCTACATAGCAAGCTGCCTGGTATGCACTTAATTCGGAACAGCAATAAGATCACAAACAAATACAAAACTAGCTACAAGTAAGCCGATAGAATTTCTGGGCATCGAGTCCATTGGACCTCTTTCTAATGTCAAGAGTATGAACGAAAGGTGGATGATTCTAGCAGTGCACTATTTCTCTCGCTTTGTTTGAGTAAGGGCAACTGAAAGAAGTGACTCAGATACTACCATTGATTTCTTGAAAAGAGAAATATCCGATAGATTTGGAGTACCTGTTGGCATGTTGGTTGATCCAGGGCACCATTTTGGAGGAAAAATACGCCAGTTCGCGGAGTCCCGCGGCGTGGTTTGGTGCAGCCCGGCGGCGGCAGCAAAGAAAGCTGTCGGTATGGTCGATAAAACCGTGGACATACTACAAAGGGTATTTAAGATGACATCCCCAGAGTTGAAGGATCGAGTGAACAATGTTCCGGCCGATGTGCTGGAGGTCAATAAAAGAGAGATCCCACATCTGCTATATTTCCCAGAACGAATATAATTTGAATTTGCCCCAATGGGTACATTGGAGGTGAAGTTTATCGTAGAAAATTGTAGAGCCTTGGTGTTAAAAATGGCTGATAGCGTTTGAGATATCCTACTGAACGAGGATGGTCACGCAAACGAAGTTATAAAATATATTTCAAGTCATGAAAAGACGAAGCTAATAGCACTGGAGCGCTCAGATCTAGCCAAGGATCGAGCTGAAAAAAGACATAGTTGTGGTATAAGAAAAACCTGCACATACAGCCCGGGTGATTTTGTTTTGTTGCTCAACTACCGCCACGCAGGAAAGAAATTAAAGCTCTTCGGGAGAGGACCGTTTGTAGTCACAGGCCTAGTCGGTAAGATGGGAAAGTCTTACACGTTGAGACAGATTGACGGAACGAGAATACCCCGACATTACTATGGGGACAGTCAGCTGGTGAGATGAAGGTGGCTGGGTATTTGGGGTAGGGCGATTTTAGTGGCTGGGAACGGTGGTGAGATTGGTAAGATAAAGAGGGGGATTTGGTAGAAGGTTTTGGCGATAGGGCCAGGTAGGAAAAATATGCGTAACCAATTCAAGACACAAGATTTGACGTGGAGAGCTACATCACGAGATCTATCGTACTATATATAAACAATACAGTCGTCCCTCTCTAACTCGATAGTGGGTCCCGGTATAAGTGTTGAAAATATTCATTGAAATTCAACCATTTAAATTTTCAATACTTACCCTTGCCCTATATTTTGGGCGCAGGGATAAGTATTGCAAATTTAAATTGTTGAATTTCATTGAATATTTTCAACACTTATACCGGGACCCACATCGCTATAGATGAGGTTGGACTGTACCATTTTAACATCGGATCCACATTTAGGCCAATGGTCTTTGTAGTGGATGCTATACATCACATGATATGTATCACGTGATAACATATATTTAATGTCAGTTAGCACCTTAATAAAACTTCATGCTTCATTATCACAGGTTATAATCCCTGCACTTCCGCTGCCAAGCATCATTCACTGCCTTCACTTCGACATCTACTCCACGTGCTTTCATCTTCACATACACTACGATACTGCAGCAATTCCCGCACAGTCACACGATGTCATCCTCCAACATAACAGACGACAAATCTAACATAGATGTCAATTCCAAAACCGATACCCTTGAAAATGGTATTGTAATCAATTCCATATTATTCGCCACCAAAGATGAACTTCAAGCCTCAATTAAAGAATCGAGCAGAAAGACTGAGGTCTTTACTCTATCAGAACGTCTTTCAAGCATTGACAAAATGACACCAATTCCAATCCTCAAGTCCTCAAACTGGCAACACTGGTGCGAATCTATACAAAATCTTATTCAACTAAGTGATACCTCAGCTGCTTTTCTCCTTGAACCGCCCAGAAATAAAGCCTTAACCATGTGGAAAACATGGTGGGCCCATAAACTAAAGGAAACCGCACCAGATGTTCGAACAGCTCCTAGTGACCGTCCGAGAACCATTCTCACTAAAATCGTTAATGCGTCCAAAGTCAATCTTCACAATCAAAACATGAACGTTGTACACCGTTTTTGGAATTTCCAGCCTTCTGACAAGATGTCAGTGCAGCCATACGTTAAGGAATTTGATAGACGTTTTCAGGACCTCTCAGAGCACTCATTTGTAATACCCGGAATCGAAGCTCAAATGAGGCTCCTTCTTCTCTTTCATATTAATCGCATGCAACCAGAACTTGCCAGCCGATGTCGCGAATTCTCATTTCAAGACACAATCTCCGAATGTCTTCAATGGAATTCCTCTGGATCCCTCAAACCTACCCCTGCTAAAACCTGCACCACGTGCAAATTTTGCAAAAACCTGGGACACAAAGAAGAGGATTGTAGGAAGAAAAAGAAAGCGGAAAAACACAAGTCTCAAAGAGCCGATAGTCACAGCAATAAAAATGTTCTTTCCCTTCATAACCCTCAAGATAATTCTGGGTACCAGTTAGACACAGCAGCAGATTTTCATGTATCTGGTAATGAATTTGATTTCTCCTCCTATACTAGTTCCCCTCAAATAGTTCGTGTAGCTGGCGGAAGCCAAGTGACAGCCACTGGACGCGGCAACCTCATATTCCCATCAATTGAAGGTAATACCGAATTGCTAAACGGTGCAATTCATATACCAGGGCAAACTAATCGTATAATATCTACTGCGCAACTTGAAAAATAGGGATTCTCAATACGCTGGCCCCCTAAGTACCAAAATGTTGAACTGCTCCACCCGGATGGCTCCGTATGTGCTGTATTTCGTCGCATTTCTGGAAGATTAATTTTCATTCCCTCTGAACCCAATCGTGAACAATCTAGTATTAATTCAGTAAAACGCGACTGGCACAGTATACTAGGTCACCCTGGCCAGAAAGCGCAGGATGCTGCTCTAAAACGCGCTGGTATCATGACATACAAGTCTCTTTCTGACTGTGAAATTTGTACTAAAACAAAAATTACAAGATCTAAAGGCCTTAACTCTCTCCGTAAAGCAACTTCATTTGGAGAAATCATTCACATGGACCTAGTTGGAGGTCAGAAGTCCTTACAGCCTACAACTACCGATGATTCTATTCCTAATGCAACCTGGTTCCTTCTAGCAGTTGATGAATTCACTGCTTGGAAATGGGCCTGGCCAGTGTACTCAAAGAAAACTGTTCCAATCATGATCCGTAACTTTCTTGAACATTTAAAAACTAAATTCGACAAAACTGTCACGGGTACTAGCGTTGGCATGGTGATACCACTAGCGTGGCGATTAGGCGAGCACGCGTACATGTAGATTCCGTAGACCGTCTAGTTTCTCTTTTATGCAACTACAAATATATTACCCTGAAGATTAAGTTACTGCCCAACTGCCCGTGATAGTTAGTTGCATCTCTTTAATCGCACGCGCGCTAGGTTACTTTTTCAATCCGAGTCAAAAAAAAAAAAAAAATATTGTTGCGTGTCGCGATCCTTTCAATCTACACCCTTTTGTATTTTACACCGAGCCACCGAGTACCGAAATCAAAGAGTAACCGAGTCGCCAAGCTACCTAGAATTTGAACCGAGTAATTGAGATCGGGATAAAGATCTTGTTCCCGTGAAGCCGAGACTATGGAAAATCCCTGGGGAGAACAAATGAATGAAGCTAGTAGCATCCCAGCTCCAACTCAGCAATTAGCAAGTAGACATGATATAGCTTGGCGAGCCTTAGCTGAAGTGATGGGAAATTACCCAGCGCTGGGAGAGATATTTGACGGTGTAGGGTTTGAAAAACGAGTAGACCTTTCAAGCTTGGCTGATGCTCCGGTCGAATTCCGAACAATTTTTCACGAGATGTTCAGCCTTATTAATCAGCACTCTTCAGCAAACCGACAAGCTCTACAAGAAATGCGAGCTG
Organism: Podosphaera xanthii; assembly: GCA_028751805.1. Taxonomy (NCBI): domain Eukaryota; kingdom Fungi; phylum Ascomycota; class Leotiomycetes; order Helotiales; family Erysiphaceae; genus Podosphaera; species Podosphaera xanthii. The sequence continues at coordinate 1,675,494 of JAPWIX010000012.1, read as the reverse complement.
CTTTAAATGACAGAAAAATCTATCCAGAAGCTTCGATCTTCTATAGAGAGAAAAAATACTGAAGTAACATCGCTTCAAAGACAACTCACCTCCATTTCAAATGCAAACCAAGCTCCTCAGCCACAAGCACCTGCACCCCAGGGAACAACTTCACAGGGGCAGCCTCTTCAAACAAGTATTTATCTTGATAGGCCACCATCATTAAATCCCTTCACAGGAGATCAAAAGAACGTTGTAAAAAGGCACAATGAGTACACCGCCTGGAAGTTCAAATTGATAACTTAGTGGAATCTAAATCACACAGCATTTGAAACAGAATTCAAAAAAATTTGCGATATAATAAATTGGCTAGATGGTGATGCTTATACGCGCCTCCAATCTAAGATAGGTGTGTTCTTCTCTGCAAATGAAAATCCAACAAACTGGCCCTGGGCTAGCTCTGGCGATTTTTTTCAAGAACTAGATCGTAAGTACCTCACTGTGGATATCAAAGCAATCGCAGTAGGAAACTTAAATGAATTGAAAATGGTTGGTAAATTCAAAGACTTCCCATCGTTTATATCAGAGTTTGAGAAGTTCGCCGATCAAGCAGATCTTAGCTCAACTATGCGTGTTTACCATCTTAGAAGAAAAGTTTCGGAACCTTTGCGAATCGCCGTCAAAAACCATATACCAGCGCCTCCTGAAGATTCGATCACAGAATGGATCGAACTATATTATCAATTTTGGAAAAACCAGGAGGCCGATCGCCAGATTACGGGTAGCCCCGAAAATCTAGGTGTAGGAGATAGACCACACCTTCAAGGACATAACGGTAAAATTCAAACCGGTGATCCCATGGATTTAGATCGAATGCAACTCAATCGAGTTTCGGTGACGCCAGCCGAGTGGCAATATCGTAGAGATCATGGTCTTTGTAACCGATGCGGTGGAGACGGCCACTATTCAAGAAACTGTTCTTCGGAGTTAGCTAAACGCAGTAAACGGCGATTTGATACTGCAGATCGCGACCTACAGTCAGGGTCAAGGTCAGGTCCACAGGGTATCCAAGGCAGCTACCGTGGAAACTACAACAGTGGCCACGATCTTCGACCTCGACAAGATGCTTTTCAAGCAAGCCAGTACCAAAACTATCCCTCCCATAATTACGGCAGAAATAACGATATAAGACCTAGGGGTAATTATAACAGTAACAGAGGTGGATTTAATAGTGATCGCACCCGTCTTCGTCTTCAAGAGATTGAAGAAAGTAACTTTAACCCTAGGTCTACATATAGTTCACAACCCTCTTGGGAAACTCATTTGGATGAGTTTAGCCATGAACGAGGTCAAGTACTCGGTGAAGTTGACGCCGATAATGGTCACTATAGTCGTTTTCCAGCAAGCAGAAGTAGCCAGGGAAATGGAGGGCCCCAGCATTAAGTCGCTTGCGGGGCGTTTCTGTACATAATTGTGTTGATTCAGGTAAAAGCTTATGTAAATATCGAGGGATCCCTCTCGGAGAGCCAATCTTATTGAATAAATTAGGCCAAAAGTCAATATCACTATCTGGAACCTTCAATTCATTTGTACAGCGCAATATTTCCTTTCCAGTGTCCATACTTCTTGGCACTGGTAGTACCGAGCTTATGTTTGTGAGAAAAGCTTGGGCACAAGCTAAAGGTCTGTCCTTCATACCTCTACCTCAACCTCGCCCACTCTACTTAGCTGATGGCTGCGTGTCGGAGTTGATCACACATCGCATCGTCGGCTCCCTGAAAGTAATGAACCATATGGAAGAAGTTAATGCCCTAGTTACCACCCTCGGTCCCGAGAATGAGCTAATATTAGGTTTCCCGTGGTTGGAGCTTCATAATCCCACCATAGATTGGCAATCTAAATCCCTTGTATTTGACAAAGAGTACTGCGCAAAAAACTGTCTGACGCCTCGAACTTCTAATTTTAAGCCAGCGTCTGTTGTAGAAATACCGGACGAAATACACATAACAGGAGATATAGCAAAACAGCCATCTAACGCGTCTAACCTTGTATCCATACCAGACCCAGCAAAATATACTCAAACTACACCCATTGGAGAATTATCGTCTTTAAAAATGACAACTATTTAAACGTCAATGACATCAGAATCCTTGACGCGCCTGGATTCTTCCAAATATCTAAGGATAAAGATGTTCACGTAATGAGAATTATGGCAGAAGATCTGGAAACGCTAGATTCAGTCCAAGAGAGAGACCTCAGTGTCCCGCTCCTACCAGAAATTGATTTTCAAGAATTACTCCTGGGTCGTGGTGACCCTACTGTGTGGAAAGACCAATTCTCTGAGCCTTTTCATGGTTTTATAAACTCACTCTTCAGCCAAAATATAGCAAAACTAATGAAAATTACAGATGAAGATGTGAAAAAGTTCTTCAAAAAAGTTGATAGTCCCCCACCGACAATAGAGGAAATTAAAAGAAAAATGCCCCAGGTCTACCATGATGTGGCAGATGTTGCTTTGCCTCAGGATGCTGCAAATCTCCCTCCTCATCGTTCATACGATCACAAGATTGAGCTTTTACCTGGGAACCAGAAATTTCCACAGTCCCGAGCTCGACCATGTTCCCCCTCAGAACTTCGTGTGATTAAGCGTTGGTTAGACGACCAGCTTGGAAAAGGCTGGATTCGACCTTCAACATCGCCAGTGGCAAGTCCAATTCTCCTTGCTAAAAAGCCGGGGGGAGGCATCCGCATTTGTCATGATTTTCGTGGTATTAATAATATATCAATGAAGAACCGTTACCCTCTACCTCTTATTAAGGAAACCCTCGATCTCATCTGTAATGCTAAATCTTTACTAAAGTCGATGTTGTCTCCGCATTCAATAGAATTAGGGTAGCGGAAGGCCATGAGTGGTTAACAGCTTTTATTACACGTTTTGGTCTTTACGAACAACTTGTCACCCCATTTGGATTAAGCGGTGCCCCGGCGACATTCCAGCGCTATATTAATGATATATTATATGACGTTTTAGACAAATATGCTACAGCTTACTTGGATGATGTCTTAATTTTCTCTAACTCTGAAGAAGAGCACATCGAGCATGTTAGAGAAGTACTTAAACGACTGCGCACTGCTGGGCTGCAAATTGACATTAACAAATGCGAGTTTCACACCAAGAAAACTAAATACCTGGGCCTCATTATCACGCCAGGGGGAATTGAAATGGACCCGGATAAGGTAAAAGCTATTCTTGAATGGGAACCACCGACTTCAAAAAGACAATTGCAACGTTTTTTAGGTTTTGCAAATTTCTATCGTCGATTTGTTAAAAATTTCTCTGAGCTTACCCGACCACTTCATGGACTCACTAAAAAAGACGCTGCATGGGTTTGGACACATGGCTGTGCATCATCATTTGAAAATTTAAAACAGGCCTTCACGAAAGCGCCATCTCTAGCGGTTTTTGACTGGTCAAGAAAAACAGTTGTGGAAGTAGATGCAAGCAATTGGGCTTGCGGGGGTACATTATCTCAATACTTTGGCGAGGAGCTTCGTCCCGTAGCTTATTTTTCGTCCAAGCATTCGACACAAGAATGTAATTATGATATCTATGATAAAGAGCTCCTTGGTGTGATAAAATCTTTGGAAGAATGGCGGCCAGAATTGGAAGGACTACAAGACCAATTTGATATTCTGACCGACCATAAAAACCTTCAGACATTTCAAACAACAAAAGAATTAAACCAGAGACAAATGAGATGGGCAGACTTCCTCTCCCGTTTTAATTTCCGCTTAGTCTACCGACCTGGCTCGGTTAATACAAGGGCGGATGCTTTGAGCCGAAGGCCACAAGATGCACCAAGAGATATATTAGACGACAGGCTTTCGGCCAGGCGAATTCCATTAATCCCATCTTCTAAATTTCATCATACTTTTTCTTTGAACTCTATGTCTTTATACCAAATAGATGTTTCTCGACCGATTGATGATTTAATCTCTGAATCATATTACGACTCCTTAGTAATGCAGGAAATAGTGGACGATTTGTCAGACAAATCGAAAAGGCACTGGAGAGCTTCCTAGCAAAAATGCTAAAAATAGCATTTAGCGAGTGTCGAATTGTCGCTGGCCGAGTGTACTACCGGGATCGTTTACTTATTCCGCCAGATGACGAAAGTATCCAGCTTCAGCTACTTCACAGAGCACATAATTCAGGACCTGCTGGCCACCCAGGTAGAGAAAGAACCATAGACCTGATTAACAGAACCTATTGGTGGCCAGGTATGACAATAGCTGCCAGAAAATTTTGCAAAGGCTGCTTACTATGCACAAAGACAAAAACACCCAGACAGTCTCCTTCTGGTCTTTTAAAACCTCTACCTCTTCCCATTAAACCATGGACAGATATATCTATAGACTATATTACACCGTTTCCCGATTGTGAGGTTAGAAAACGCAGATTTAAACATATCGCTGTCATAGTTGACCGGTTGACTAAAATGCGACATTTTATTCCAACCGAAACTCTGGAGACTGAAGAACTAGCAGAAGCTTTTGTTGAAAAAGTTTGGTCTCTACATGGGTCACCAGAGCGAATTGTGTCTGACCGAGGGACTCAATTTATTTCGGCGTTCTGGAGAGCTTTATCACAAAGATTAGGAACTACACTAAAACCTTCTTCTGCATATCATCCGGAGACGAATGGTCAAACCGAACGTATCAACGCCGAGGCAGAACAATTTTTGAGACTTTACGTAAATTGGGCGCAAGACGACTGGGCTCTGTGGCTTCCACTTGCCGAATTTGCGGGTAATAATTCAGTTTCTTCTACCACGGGAGTAAGCCCCTTCTTTGCCAATTACGGCTACAATCCAAGACTCGGCATTGAGCCTCAGACGCCCGCAGCACCCACACTATCATCTTCACAAAAACAAGAATACTTTAAAGCCCATGAAATAGCCAATCGGTTTAAAACTGTTCTTGAACATGTTAAAACTATGTCAAAAATTGCTCAAGATCGATATGAAAGTAATTCAAATTTTCGACGTACGGATGCGCCAAGATTTTTTGTGGGAGATGAGGTTATGGTTAGCACGGAAAACTGGAATATGGGACGACCTGTTAATAAGCTAAATCCACGCTGGGAAGGCCCCTTTCGAGTGGTTAAAGTATCACCGCACGCTGTTACAGTTGACCTACCAAAAAATATCAAAATCTTCCCAACATTTCACGTATCAAAAGTACAATTGCGCCCACACGAGCGAGCCCCTGGGCAGCAGGACGGAGACATTAGGGCCAACGATGGTAGAGTGGTTGTAAGAACGGACAATCAAGAAGACGTGGTGGAGTGGCGATTTGATAAAATTACAGGATATAACCAAATGGTAAACAAACGCTGGTACTATCAAGTACAATGGTCGGATGGTTCTTCTTCATGGGAGCCAGCTTCTCATTTAAAAGGATGTGATGACGCACTCTGGGAATTTCATGACGCGAACCCACAATCAGGCCCACCAAGACCATGGCTAAAACGCAGATAAATTAATTTTCTGTTACAAGATACAAGAGCGTTTCTCTTGTTTAGCGAGAGGGTAGTGTCACGGGTACTAGCGTTGGCATGGTGATACCACTAGCGTGGCGATTAGGCGAGCACGCGTACATGTAGATTCCGTAGACCGTCTAGTTTCTCTTTTATGCAACTACAAATATATTACCCTGAAGATTAAGTTACTGCCCAACTGCCCGTGATAAAAACTCCTAAATGCTTACATACAGACAGCGGCACAGAGTTCTCTAACGCAAATCTTAAGGAGATTCTACAATCTCGTGGCATCGAGTGGCAAAGGTCATCCTCTCACGCACCAGAACAGAACGGAATTGTCGAACGAAATGTTCGTACTGTCACGGAAAAGATGCGCTCACTCCATCTGCAATCTGGCCTACAATTAAAACTATGGCCAGTGATCTTAACAGCTGCCATTAATATCTTAAACATCACCACAAACAATGCAGCACCTAATTCATCATACTATGCCGTCTTTGGGAAGAACCCAAATATTCACAAACTTCATCCATTTGGTTGTCGAGCCTTTTGGCTCAACCCCGATCAAAACAAACTAAAATCAAAAGCAAAAGATGGTATCTATGTTGGAACAGAATTTTCCGGTGGCCATATAATTTTAAACAATGAAACGGGAAAAACGATCGTACGACGTGATATCCGTGTACATGAAAGCTCATTCCCCCTTCGGACCAGTGTCCTCTCTCTTCAAAATAGTAACAGAAATATCATTCAAAAAGCTCTATCCGGGCCTAAGTCAAAAGAATGGAACAATGCTATAGACCAAGAAATTGACAACATGCAACGTAACAAGGTCTGGACGCTTGTTCCCCGCTCTCAAGCAATGGGCAAATTGATGACTGGAAAATGGACGTTAAAGGAAAAACAGGACGGTCAGCTAAAGGCTAGATGGTGTGCTCGAGGGTTCTCTGAACCATTAGCTGATAACACATACGCCGATGTCCTTCCCCCAACATCCATGCGAATGCTCTTGGCATTCGCCGCCCAACATAACTTTCATATACGTCATGTCGACATAACTGCCGCATTTCTACATGCAGAAATTCATGATCCAATTTACATTGAACAACCTCATAGCCGTGAACAACCCGGAGGTCTAATCTGTAAATTACACAAGGCCATATATGGATTAAAAACTGCACCTCGAAGATGGCAAAAGAAACTCCGAAATGTCCTTAATGGCATGGGCTTTCATGCGCTAAAATTTGACACAAACATATTTCGCCATCAAGAGACCATCATCTCTACCTATGTAGACGATTTCATGATTATATCTCCCTCAAAAACAAAAATTCACCAAACAGTAACTCTTCTGGAAAACGCTTTTCAAGTTAAAGATCTGGGTGATATGACCAAATTTCTCGGCATTAATATTGAACAAAACCCCGATGGAATTCGGATCAATCAGCAAGATAAAATAGAAGCATTATGTGATGATATGGGTATGATTAACTGCAAAGGCTCCAATACTCCAATAGCAGGTGACAATCTAATTGATTCTGATAAAGATCAGCAATGCTCAAAAGAAGATTCAGCATTGTATCGCTCAGCTGTTGGTACTTTGCTTCACATTGCCAATATGACTCGACCAGACATTCAATACGCAGTTAATCGTCTTTGTCGCCATGTGCGACAACCCTCACAAAATGCCATACTGTCTCTTAAGCATGTCATACGTTATGTCTCCAGAACTAAAACAGCATCTCTATTCTTCTCAAGACAAGATGCATCCGGGCTCATGGCATCATCAGACAGTAGCTGGGGAAGTACTACATCTTCCAAAGGAACATCTGGAATATTCTTTTTCGTCAATGACTCTCCTATCGCATGGTGGTCGAAGAAGCAGACAGTAACAGCCCAGAGCACTTGTGAAGCAGAATATACTGCTTTAACAACTTTGGCTATTGCAGCCCAATGGCTTCGTCCACTCTACGAAGAACTCTTTCAAACTGCTCCAAAACCTATCTTAGGGCCTGTTTGGATAGGAACTGCGGGAAAACTGCACCAGCGAAAGTGCACCGCGAAAAACTGCGCAGTTTTTGACGGTTTGTTTGGATACGAACCATAACTGCGCAGTTTCCCGGCAATTCCTGCGCAGTTCGTAAAATCCATTCCTGCACCACACAAATGAAAACTGCAGCGATTCGCTCCAACTTTTTGACTTCTTTGCAGTTTTGACTTTGACATCTCAGCCTTCTATTATCAGTGACGTCAGCTATTTCTTTATCGCTATGATGCAACGAAACACAACATCTAATTCTGCTTTGAGTGATCGTAAACGCCGTAGGCGTAAAACCTTTCTTTGTACTACGATTGCATGTATTGAAACTGCTTCGTACTATCACAATACGCACAATGATAAAGCTCGGCAACACGACTCAAAACTACAAGGAGAGAGCTGGGTGAACGAAATGCTCAAAGGCCATGAAGAACGCATAACCAATCTTGGTGTATCAAAAGAAGGGTTCTACTTCGTAGAAAACCTGTTATTACGAAGAACGGCTTTCCAACCCACACGGAGAATGGGGACAAAGGAGCAGCTGGCTATCTTTCTGTTCGCGATACGAACTGATCTCTCGATGCGACAACTAGCAGAGCGCTTTCAACGAAGCACTGAAACAATACAGCGAACATATCATAAAGTTATGCGGTGCTTCATTAGCACAGACTTATACAAAGCTACAATCAAGCCTGCAACGAACGAAACACCGCTATCATCTGTGATTGAAGATAATACGAAAGACTACTATCCGTGGTTTAAAGATTGCATAGGGGCAATTGATGGGACACATATACCAATTTCACCACCTGATAGTGAAAGAGCTGTTTACAGAAACAGGAAGGGTTTTCTTTCGCAGAATGTACTCGCCGCATGCAACTTTGATCTTCAATTTACGAACTTGCTCTGTGGCTGGGAAGGGAGTGTTGCGGATTCTACTCTCTGGTTTGAGGCTATACGATGTCAGGCAATCAACTTACCCCAGGACAAGTACTTTCTTGGAGATGCAGGATTCCCAAACTGTGATGCTTGTTTGACACCTTATAGAGGTGTCCGTTATCACTTGCAAGAATGGGGGAAAGGAAACAAAGCACCGCAGAACAAAGAGGAGCTATTCAATCATCAGCATTCAAAGCTTCGTAACATCGTGGAGAGAATTTTTGGAGTCTTGAAAGCAAAGTACAAGATTTTGACACGGCCTCGTAGTTTCAAGCTGGCTGCTCAAGTGCGAGTAGTTGCTGCAATCTGCGTGCTTCACCATATTCTTTCTGATATCAACGAAGAAGGACACTCGCTCAATATAGATGATAGTTACGAAAACGAGCAAGAGCCCATCAGAGTAGAGCAAGCCTACAACATATCACGAAGTGAGACACTTCGTGCAAACAGTCGCAGGGACAATATCGCTGAAAATATGTGGGCAGCTCATCTTATTAAGCGGCAACGAAGAAATAGATTATGACTATAAAAGCTCCTGAAATGTCTCGTAGATAATGAACTCTGCCAAACCCTCGTCTACTTTCGCTGCATGCTTTCTCATCTCTTGTTTAATCCAATCCTCTCTAATACTCTTTCGCTGTAATAGCAAATATCTTCGTGCCATCGAGGTATCCGCCAAAACTTCCAGCATAGCCAAAATCCCTTTATCCGTCAAGCATGTTTCACTTTGTATCTTCGTAAAAGCCTGACCATCTAACGAAGCAGACGCATCTTCTGGTAGCTGTGATGCATCGTTAGAGACTGCAGCTTTGAGGCTCTCCGTCATGTCCTGTAATACAGACACACCTGTTACTCGAATACGCTTCATAGGTTGGTGAATGCTTGCAGAATCCCGGTGTCTCTTCGTAGCTTTGGAAATTTGTGGTGTACCTTCTTCGCTGCCAGATGCGCTTTCATTGATGTTGAGGCTGATGCGTGGACGGGGAGTAGGTGTAACTGGTATGACTGAGTTTGAGCGGCTTCGTATAAACTCGAAACTTGACTCTTCTTCTTCGTCACTTGAGATCTCGTGTGGCGTATCGTCTTCTCCTCCAAAGAAGCTATGTTTCCCAACCGCCAGCTTATTACCGAACATTTGATCCATATCTTCGTACCAAGGAAAGGAGCTTCGCTGCCATTCCTTTAGATGTAGACGTTTCTATTGGTAACATGTCAGCAATCTTCGTAGCATCATGCTTATATGACTTACTTCTAATAAACTATCTCATACTTGAGACTCAGCTATAACTAGCTTGTTTGCTGAATCATACCCAAATCCAGAAAGTTCGCTGAGAAACTTCACTTCCTTAAAGTCTTTCTTCACCCTGCTGAACTTTGATTCTGAGGAGCGCTTTGTTTTCAATTCATCGTTGAGGCTGTCTGAAACTTGTTGCCAAACAGATTCTTTAAACCCATTCTCTGAAGTGTTGCCATCAATTGTCGCTTGCTTCAGGATGTCAATCATTGTCAAAACATCTTCATCTGTCCATCTCGCATTGGGCTGTCTGGCTTTCAGCGCTATTTTAGTGGCCGTCCTTTGGAGCTGCGACATTGCTAATGATACAGCGAAGAGAGATATGGCGAAGAGTATCAGAGTAAAGATTGACTGCTGAGGCGGATGATGTCATCAATAACATGGTGTCACGGTTAGCACTCTGCAGCCTTGCTGACAAATCATGCTATGAACAGCTTTCTAAGATCTGCGATCTGGCGAAGCCAAACAACGCAGGTTTACTCGCAGCTATTCCTGCAAACTTTGCCAAGACACGAACTGCGCATTTCTATGAAAAGCTGCACCTGCGCGCAGTTCCTATCCAAACAGGCCCTTAACTGAAATAGATAACACATCTGCAATCAAAATCGCTAACTCCGATAAGGTAACTGCCAGAAATAGACACTTCCTTATGCGAAAATCCACCGTCCGGGAATTAATCAATACCGGACTTATCACACTGAAATATACTCCTTCAGACCTTTGTCGGGCTGATGGGCTTACAAAAGCACTAAACCGCTTAAAACATTCCGAATTCTGCAAACAAATTAGACTAGACCTAAAGCATTCACTTTCTGGGGGGGTGTAGTGGATGCTATACATCACATGATATGTATCACGTGATAACATGTATTTAATGTTAGTTAGCACCTTAATAAAACTTCATGCTTCATTATCACAGTCTTAGTTAGACGAAGTGACATTGCCAGACCCTCTCCCGACCAATCAAGCCTCCTCATCTTCGGGAATTGGCCCCATTACTTACCTCTGGTGGCGACCTGCACCACCGGCTAATCAGCGCGGCACCTTTTTAGCTTTGGATCCACAATCAGCCCAATGCCTTAGTCAGGCGCACGTGATACATTTCAACTACATCCACCAATCAGCGCGCCCCATTTCCGTCAGTGTTCTGCCGATTCTAGGCGGTTAGATCAAATGACGTCGCCCTTCTCCCTTCTGACCAACCACACGCCACCTCTTCCTCCTTCTGGCCAATCATCTTTGCAATCTTTTTACCACGGATCCGCAAATAATCAATACAATATACAGCACACAGCAGAACCCCTCTTAGCTAATAGTGGGTCCCGGTATAAATGTTGAAAAGATTCATTGTAACTTGGACTTTTATATTTGCATCACTTACCCTTAGAGGTCATTTTGCGCATAGAGGTAAGTATTGCAAATATTAACGGTAAAATTTCCATGAATCTCTTCAGTAATTATACCGGGACTCACTATTAGCTAAGAGGAGTTCTACTGTACAGTCTCGCTATGACAATGTGGGGCAAAACTTAAACAAGGGTTCTTATTGGCCAATTTAATTGAATCCTCCAATCAGGAGCCTTGGTTAAGTTTTGCCCCACATTGTTATAGCGAGATTATACTGTAGAGGGGCACGATGTTGGATGATACCCACGGAGTAGGGGAGTCACCGCGCATTGCTTACACTTACTTCACGGCTTGCGTAAATAAAACCAAGGATGTAAATTGCCTTTACAAATTTAGGGTAGCTCTCTAGCTTTATTAAATAACTTATCTGAATTCTTACGTGTCTTGCCTTGAGTGTCATAACACTCATTTCTCAGCACCATGTTGGGCATGGCCCGCTGTAAGCCTACGGTCCTATTGGAACCTGGGGAACATATGCTATCTCCCCACTCGTGAACGCTTTCCTTTTATTATCATTTGCTTCTACAGTAAAACTTCTCTAACACGATAGTGGGTCCCGGCGTAAGTGTTGAAAATATTCATTATAACTTGCACTTTTATATTTGCAACACTTACCCTTACAGGTCATTTTGCGTGTAGGGGCAAGTATTGCAAATATAAATGGTTAAATCTCAATGAATATTTACAACACTTATACCGGGACCCACTATCAAGCTAGAGAGGGACGACTGTATATCGGGCTTGCACAAGCGTCAGCACGTCGGGTAGTTTTTCTAGACTGAACTGACCGACACGTTACTTCAAGAAACATGTTATGCATTGGCACGACGCTAATCAATAAACAAACAAACAACTTCTCAGGACTAAGCACGTCACACTATGACGCGCAACTCCAACTCTTGGAATTGCTCTTTAAATCACCATGTTTATAGGAAGCGTATTTGTTGTGATCAGACAAGGTCAGGCATGATGGAACCAGGCTGGCAGTGGCCACGTGACTAGCAAGGGTGGAGTGGCGCACGTGAGGACTATGTTTGCTCTGTCTGTTCTGTTTGCTCTGTTTGCTCTGTTTGCTTGGGTTGTCTTAGGGCTAGGGTTGTTCGGTTAGTCCAGCTAGCCCACTGTGTAAATAGTAAGGGAATGTCATCCTTAAAGTGACACATTTTTCCGCAATCATTTTACACACCTTCATTAATACATCCAATTCTATAAACATCAATCTACTATCCGTACACACTCTCTCTAGATACCTTTCTCGACATCAAGATGACAACCACCGCTGACGCATATATTGATCAATTTCAATCCGCACTACAGAACGTTAACAACGCAGCGGATACCCTCTCCACCACCGACGATGCCGAATTCCACATCGGAAAGGGACTTGCTGCTGTTACGTTCGTAAAAGGAACGAAACATATCACATGGTTGGAGACATGGAGAGCCACCAGGGCGGTCGTCTCTAACGGACGATGCCCGTCAATCGAGTCTCTGATGTCGAGCATTAGGGAAATGTCCGGAGGGCGATCTGCCCAATCAAATATAGCACTCGCGGCCCGGGAGCCCCCAAGCAACATCATCTTGAACCCCAACGAAAAATGACTCAAGTGTAGGCACAATCACCTAAACAGAGATTGTTTCAGGCTCCATCCTGAGCTTGCGACAGGACCAAAAGGTGAGCGTTGGCGGGCGAATCGAGAACTTGCTCACCGGCGGGGTCGGGGCAATTATGTAGCAGAGACGGGAGGAAGAGCTCGGGCAGACATGGACGAAGATGGTGTCGGCGTAGTTGTAGCTGCAAGGACTAGAAGTGAGTCCGCACATAGCAATGAATACGTGACAATTTACGATACTGGTGCCTCGCACCATTTTGTCCCTTGTGAATCTTTATTTGTGTCCATGACTAAACGATCCAAACCGTTTCTGTTCGATCAAGCTGTTGGAAACTCATCCCTAACCATGCAAGGAATAGCAATCTGCAAAATTGGTAATATCAAATTCAAACTTGAGAATGCACTCTACTCACCAAATTCATCATGTATCATTATTTCAGCTGGCAGACTCCAACGTCGTGGATCAATCACAGCCGACCAGCACATGTCCCTCTTATCCCGTAAAAGAGACGACCAATGTACCCCAATTGCGAGTCTCCAACGCAATGATGTTTACTACATTGAGCCGCTGCCGTCGCATCTCAAAAATCAACCCCAAGCCCCCATTGTGGCGCCAGGCGTAGCAAGAATACCAAAGACATCAAGCGCGCAACGGTGGCATCAACGGTTAGGCCACACTGGGCAAAAGATCTTGACGAAAACAGCCCAGTGCTCCAAAGGGTTGGAAGGTATCGACACAAGTGAACTAACAACGTGCGAAACATGCCACCTCAGCAAAGCGCAGCGATATGTTTCACGTGAACCACGACTCACTCCTTTTGACCCCCTCGATGAAGTTTTTGTCGACACGGTAGGCAAACTGACGACAGCACTCAATGGCCACCAATATGCCATCATCATAACAGACGCAAAATCCCGCATGCGATGGGCATTCTCAACATCAACCAAGGACCAAATTGCAACCCAACTACTCAAATGGATCAACGAACAATTCCATCAATTCAACAAGAGGGTGCGCGCAATTTTCAGAGATGGCGGCTCAGAATTCTTCAATCTAAAAGATTATTGCGACAACCATGGCATCAGGACAGACACGTCAGCACCTCACACACCTGAGCAAAATGGTGCCTCCGAGTCTTACAACAAAGTAGTCCTTCGAAAGGCTAGGTCTATGCTCATCGACGCACGCATGCCAGCCTGCTACTGGCCCTGGGCAATCGAACACGCATGCTTTATCACAAATCGACTGTATTGCCTCAGAACCAAATCAGTCCCCATCATAGACTTTCTCCAAGGCCTAAGACAGCCGCATCCAGAAACAATTGACTTTAGCAATCTCCCTCGATTCGGCTGTCGCGCATACAAACTAATTAACCCCAAACCAGGAAAATTTGATCCAAGAGCAGAAATGGGCTGGTTTATTGGGTTCCAGAAAAACACTAACAAGAACTTTTTAATTTACCACCCACATCGGACTGCCGCGCAGGGATTGAAATGGCGTGAAAGTTTTACATCGCACGCAACATTCAACGAAGACGTAGTCTTTGGTGATGAGCTCAACTCTACGGATCGTCAGCAAACCTCAAGCTACAGGGCCAATCATCGCTCTATCTTCTCGGAGCCAATACAATCACACTACACACAAACGTCAGCCGAATCTCCGCAAAGAACACAAGGACAACATACCTCACAACATGATCCACCCACTACTCCGGACATTCCAACTCCAGAGTTATTCAACCAAGATCCATCAGATCTCAACAATCAGAGGGAGGACACACCGGCGCCAACTTCGCCCCATCTCACAATGAACTCTTCACTCAATCCGCACGAAGGATCATCTGTCACTCAATATCATCCTACATCTGATGCAACGTCTCCTCATACCTAGCAGGATTCAGATCTTCAAATTATCCCTTATTCACAACCATATGAAGATCAGAGGGAGATAATTGCTGTTGACGAGCTATCAGAAAATGACGACAGCTCAGAAGATGAACATTATGACCAAATTATGACAGGATGGGACCCCATTCCCCAGACAGCAGGAACCAAAAGGCCACACTCACCAGATCATGACACTATGATCACCCAGCGTGGCAGAATGACCAAAAGAGTTGACTATAACAAGCTACACCACGGTATGGCAGCTGTCCCCTCCACGGATCCTCAGACATGGGAAGAGGCAATGACAGGGCCAGAATCATCCCAATGGAGAAAAGCAGCAACTGAAGAATTCGACTCGCTACAGAATAAAGGGGCCATAGAAATCATCAAACTATCGCAAATTCCCCAAAACCGCAAGCCAATGAAGTGCAAGTGGGTATTCAAGAAGAAATACCTTGCCAACGGCGACATTGAGAAGTATAAGGCCAGGTGCACTGCAAAAGGCTTCACCCAACGCCACGGAATTGATTATAAGGAAACCTTTGCACCCACACCAAGACCAGAAACCGGAAGAATTATGCTAGTACTCGCACACCAGCTCAGCTGGCACAGAAGACAAGGCGATGTCCCGACTGCATTTCTCAATCCCGACCTCGACATCGAGCTTTTCATGGAGCTGCCCAAGGGATTTGAAAGAGAAGGCTGCATCATCAAGCTGCACAAGGGGCTTTATGGGCTCAAGCAAGCGGCTGCTCTCTGGTATGACGATGCAAAGGCCAAACTAGCTTCCCAAGGACTATTTCCCACAATATCAGACGTGTGCCTCTACACCACCAGCTCCAAGGACATCTTTGTACTGCTACATGTCGACGACTTCCAAGTTATGGGGCCAAACCTCAGCAAGATAGAATCGTTGATGCATGCCCTTCAAAAGAAATACAATCTAAAGACAGTCAACACAGATCTGTTCCTTGGCATCGAAATCAAAAGCTCACGACATGGTACCCTCAAACTATCTCAAGGACAGTATGCCTGCACCTTGATCAATCGTCATGGTCTATCAGACTGCAAGATAGCCAACTCACCAATGGAGCGCCTAATGGAATCAAACAACCAGCAATGCTCGCAGGGAGAAAAGACAGAATACAACTCCAGCATTGGGGGGCTCCAATACCTCGCTAACAACACCAGGCCGGACATCGCATTTGCAGTAAATCATCTAGTAAGATTTCTTGTCAACCCATCAAAGGAGCACTCCATAGCAGCGCGTCGTGTATTGCGCTACATCGCTAAGGATCCAGACCAAGGCATAAACTTCACGAAAGCCAGAGGCAAGGCTGTGTTGGAAGCATACTCTGATGCAGACTTCGCCGCAGACCCATCAAACAGTCGATCAACGTCTGGCACACTCATAAGGCTCGCATCTGGCCCAATCTCATGGAGATCACATTTGCAGAGGGAGGTTGTCCTCTCAACAACTGAAGCAGAATATCTGGCAGCAACAGAAACATGTCGCCAACTCCAATGGATCAAATCGCTGCAACAAGAGCTAGATGTCTCAGATCTCATTGATGGAGCACTCTGCACTCGCCTTTTCGTGGATAATCAATCAGCCATCTCGCTCATCAAGAACCATGACAACCACAAGCGATCCAAGCACATCGCTCTCAGGAATTTCTACTGCAGAGAGCAGCATCGCGAAGGAAAAATAAAGGTGGAGTACATAAGAACTGATTCGCAGCTTGCAGATAGTCTCACCAAGCCCAGATCTCCGATTTCAATAATCTAAGCTGACACCAGAAGTCGTGACCGACAGAGGGAGTGTTGTGATCAGAGAAGGTCAGGCATGATGGAACCAGGCTGGCAGTGGCCATGTGACTAGCAAGGGTGGAGTGGCGCACGTGAGGACTATGTTTGCTCTGTCTGTTCTGTTTGCTCTGTTTGCTCTGTTTGCTTGGGTTGTCTTAGGGCTAGGGTTGTTCGGTTAGTCCAGCTAGCCCACTGTGTAAATAGTAAGGGAATGTCATCCTTAAAGTGACACATTTTTCCGCAATCATTTTACACACCTTCATTAATACATCCAGTTCTATAAACATCAATCTACTATCCGTAGTAATTCATCTAGCATACCTAGGCAAGTGCATGCACCCAATCAGACACCTCGTAAAATAGTATTCCCTCACTTGGTGAAATCAGACTTGGGGCCCTACATCTAGTTCTCTTTCTTGGCAAGTCCCTACTGGAGATAATGAAGACTTAAGATAAGAATCCAGACCGCCCTACAAATAGACTGAGAACCAGCCTAGCATCGGGTGGTTTTAACCTAGTTTCCCGCTAACAAACTAGTTTGACTCAGAGAGTACCCATTTTTGTAAACTCTGCGTCTCTATTCTAGTCTCACTAAGGAATCCAGGTTGGCTGCATTGATGTCATTGTGTTCGCTTTTTTCCACCCCGTCTAAAACTTTCAAATTAGGGACACGAAGTAATGCCAAAGACATTTCGACGCAGCTTGGAATTGAAGCAGTTCGAGGGAAATTGTGGCGAAGGCTGATGAACTAAAAGATCTCGAGGCGGGGAAAGCAGAACGGGTTCGTGTCACGGCAGCGAAGCACTTGTAGAATGATAGTGTAGAAAAGGTAATGGCAGTGACCAAGCTCACCGAATTCAATTGTGGTCAACACGTACTTCAGTGAGCCTAATACCTACTTTCCTATGCTCTTCTTTGCTCGCCTTCTACTGTAGCCACTCTAGTAGCTCCTGTTTAAGAATATCTCGATAACTGGAGGTAAAAGTTGTAGAAATTAAATCATGAGGCAACAGTCTCACACGAGAATACGGAGTAACGTGATCCGTAATTCCCTGTTCTATTCTTGATTGGAATGGTTCGAGCATTACTCTGTCACTGCGTTCCACTTCCATCAATTAACAATCCATTCACACAACGCCTTTTAGCAGTTAACCAGCCCCGAGTTCAATTGATTCCGTATTTAATCTGCAGTCTCGCTACTTTATCTGGCGAGAGTATGGCGCCGCCTCTGGTCCCCAAGCGTGCGCTTCCCCCTGACCCACCAGACGCCGGGAATCGCGTCTCGAAACCGAAGTCTACGTCGAGTAAGAATTGCAGCAATAGCCTACCAGCTCGCTCGGCAATGAAATCCGCTGAAGCCAACCGTAAGGCCAAGGCAATCGAGAGAGCGCTCAGTGTGTCGAAGCTCTCCCCCGATGCTGGCGAAGCAATGGATGAAACAATGGATGAATTTCAGGACGTCCCATCGAGTGATACCACCGATAGCGTATGCGCCAATATTGATTTCAATACAACGGACAATGACTTATCCTCGAGTGAAAACTGGGACACTACCAGCACTCCACACAACTCTGCGTCTCTTATGGATGCCATCAAGGGGCTTTTGGACCTGACGAATGATTACTTACGAGAACTTGAAAACAAGCATCCTGGTGTTGGTGCTGACTTCCTCGCGCTGCTAGCAGATGGCGCATCCCGAGCCATGCGTGGCCAGCGCGTGTATGCTCCCATGCCGAACCGAAACAAGTCACTTTCTACTGGACATCAAACGAAATCGTGGGCGGAAAGAGCTGCCTGCCAAAACTCGGAACAGAAAGTCTTCTCCTTGAAGAAACCCACAATAAGAGCATCACCTCCCCAAGGACAAGGTAGTGAGGACCGTCGTATCATGATACGGCTAGGCCCCGATCATGAAGCTAGGAAGGCAGATTCGTACGAACTTCGACAAGCCATACAGAAACTTGTTCCGGACAGTACTTTAGTTTCTGATGTGTGGTCAGTGCCCTCAGGCGTTGCTATACTCGCACCGACCCCAGCGAAAGCTGCTACTATTCTACAGGCAAAAAGCGCAATTGAGAACCGCTTTGGGAATGCTCTTGTTGAACGACAAGAATCCTGGACGACATTTGTAATAGGGCCCATCAAGAAGAAAGTTCGATGTCACGATGGTCAGTCTGACAGACTCTGCGACCCCCTCGAGGGTCTCCTACAAGAGGAACTCGCGACTGTCCGTGAATCAGTTCCCATCAGATACATGAACTGGACCTTACGTTCTCAACAGAGTGAGGAGCCAACTGGCTACGTTCGAATCTGCGTTCCGGAATGCAGAGCTAGTAGATTTCCCTCCAGACTCCGCGTCTTTGGTGCAGCAGTATCTGTACAAAGAATTCGTAAGCGACAGGAGGTCTTAACATGCACCAAATGTTATGAGTTTCACGCTTCCAGAACGTGTGCTAGGGCGAACAAATGCGGTGTGTGCGGGGCTGATGCACACGAGGGCCCTTGCACAAAACCTCCCAGGTGCTTAAATTGTAAGGGTCCTCACCCATCCACAGATATCTCCTGCCCCGCCCGTCCACGTCGCAGGAATGGGGTATTGGGCCGTCCGATGGGGATGCAACTTAAGCAGATCCGCGCCGCAGGTGGTAGAGAGTTCGCTAAGTCGTTGAAGCAAAAAGCTGCCACCGCCGACCAGACGCATACATCAAGCTCTGAGCCCGAATCTATCCCTTCATCACAATAAGAATGGTCAGGAGACAAAAACAGCGGAGAGCCGCACCTCTCCGCATTATGCAGGTGAATGTTGGTAGATCTTCTTCAGCACATGATATCGCACTTTCAATAGCAAACGAAAATCAATTAGACATCATACTTATACAGGAGCCCTGGATTTTCCATGATCTCTCCAAGCAGATATCCAAGGCCCACAAAGCATTCGAATCGTTCTCCCCACTTTCGACCTGGCACTCCCGACCCAGGGCATTCACCTATGTCCGAAAGGGAGCCAAACTAAGACCATTTCAGGTTGCTGCGGACTCATCCCGAGACATAGTGCAGATCTTAGTGACTCTCGGAAATAACGCAAAATTACCAATATGGAATATCTACAATGCCCCTACGGGGTCAGAGGGAGCAGGAGAGGGTCTGTCCGTACTTCTCAGTGGCACAGATTCCCCCTACTTTGCAGGTGGTGACTTCAACCTCAGACACCCACTTTGGGATTCAAAAGTCACTGAATCACGATCCTCCTGCACAAAACTCATTGATTGGTATGGTTGCAAAGGCCTCAGACTCCTCAATCCGACCAACACACCCACACATAACCGCGGGGGCACGCTCGACCTGGCCTTCTGTACAGATGAGAGCGCAACATGCGAAATTCGAACAGATCTACACACCACATCCGATCACGAGACCCTGGTTTCGACCTTATGTTGGGACCGACGAACTACTTCTGACTCCAAGTTGCAGTACAAGGCGTTGGATAGTGAGCTTTTTCTAAAACTTTTGGGCAACAACCAAAGTTTTACTGCGATCACGTCCCTGGAGGAACTAGAAACGGAAGCCAATAATGTTATAAATTTGATTCATACTGCACTACATGGTGCCTGTCCTAGGAAAAAAGCGAGAAACTTTGGTACTCCGTGGTGGAATGATGAATGCCGACGGGCGGCTCACGACTACCATAGAGCTCGTCGAGTAGGCCCTGCATCTTTCGAAAAGTTTGAACTCCAGAGGGTCGTTCGTCAGGCAAAGAAAAATTACTGGAAATCACGCATTGAAGACTCAAAGACACTTACTGATGTCTACAAGGTGGTCCGTTGGCATAATGCCGCCCCTAGATATCAGTCCCCACCTCTCCGTAGCGATAGCTTGAGAAATCCGGTATTCGACCCATATGCCAAAGCTCGACTACTACACGAGGCCTTACTATGTAGGCACCTCGAGGCCGAAGATATACCGCCGGATACCCCTACGGTCCCATGCCGTAGCATCCATTGGGTAGCAATTTCTAATCTGGAGGCGTTTAAAGCAACATGCCAAGTCACTCAAACAACCCCCGGTGAAGATGAACTAACCACTTCTGTACTGCGTCTAACCTGGCCGGTCTTAGGTGATCGTATCACCAATTTATTTAATCACTGCATCAACCTTGGGACCCATCCACGTGCGTTCAAAACAGCCACGGTGATTATTCTCCCCAAATCCGGGAAAAGAGATCGAACTCTTCCGAAGTCGTATCGACCAATAGCTCTGCTATCTTGTCTAGGAAAAGGCCTTGAGCGACTTGTCGCCCGCCGTGTTTCCTACTTGGCACTTAAACATAAGATTCTTGCCCGCGATCAATGTAGTGCAGTCAGGAAACGTTCAGCCGTTGACCTTACCACTGCACTTCTCTGTGATGTGCGTGAAGCGTGGGGAAAAAATAGGGTGGCTGGCTTGCTCACAGTCGATGTTAAGGGAGCATTTGATGGAGTTCTTCGCAACCGTCTGATATCCAGACTACGCTCCCAAGGCTGGCCCAACAGTCTCATCCAATGGGTCTTCTCTTTTTTATCCGAGCGGCAGGTACGTATCCGCTTGGACCACATTACAACTGAACCGTTATCTATCCTGTGCGGACTCCCACAAGGATCTCCTGTTTCACCGATCTTATTTCTTCTCTATATGGAACCACTTCTAAGACTGTCGCGTGGACGCTTTGGCTACGCCGATGATGCTGCATTCCTCTCATCAGGTAGAACATTAAAAGAATGCCAGACAAAGCTGCAGAAACAGTTGGATCTCTCGCTGGTCTGGGCAAGAGAGAATGGGGTTCTATTTGATATGCAAAAGACTGATCTGATATACTTCCATAAAAAACGGAAATTCGTAGAGCCTCCATTACAGGCAGGAAACATTGAAATCACTGCGAAGGAACTTGTTAAGTGGCTCGGGATTTATTTTGACAGAAAGCTTTCGTTCCGGGAACACATACGACTCGCCTGTCAACGATCCCGAGTAGTAACAGATCATGTGCGTCGAATAAGCAACACCAACCGTGGTGCGTCTCCCGGCCTGCTTCGGCAGGCTGTTCAAGGCTGTGCGTTTGCAACTCTATTGTACGGAGCGGAAACTTGGTACAGTCCCCAAACCTCGCAGTGGGCTCTAAACCAAGTGCAAACCGCCATTAACCGGGCCGCCCGGGCAGTACTCCCGGTCTATAAGACATTTCCTATTCCGGCGCTCCTACGCGAAACAGGTTGGGGGCCAGTGAATGCTTGGCTAGATCGCATTCATGATCGTATAGCCGTAAGAATTGCCGCATCTGACCCTGGGCATCCCCTTCGTCATAGGTGGAACTCTTCCCACTTCGCCTGGATTCGTCGACGCCAGAAGTTAGAGTTATCTACTGACACTTACAAACCACCATGGATGCAATTCGATCGCGAATCTCTGGCACTACAAGTTGGTGCATCAGGACGCCTTAACGGCCTTGAATCTTACGAAAGGTGGGCACGGTAACGTAACCCACTCGACCTGACGGTCTTCTCAGATGGCTCAGTAAACAAGGCTGGCAAAGCAGGAGCTGGGTACTGTGTCTACCGGGGCTCACAAGAAATTCTCTGGAAAAGTGCCGCTTGGACATATCGCACAAATCTACGACGCAGAGATTATTGGGGCAGTCGCTGGCCTCCGGGCTGCCTGCTCTCACTTCATGGCCCGCTTCGCGACTAACGTAGCGGTGTGTCTAGATAATGAAGAAGCCGCTATTCGCCTTCACAGCGGTTGGCTCACCCCCTCAAGCTCCCATCAAATTACGGAATTTCAGAATCTCCGTGAAACCTGGGCACGCAGAGAAAGAGCTGCGGCCGCCAACATCGGAAATGTTCAAATAAGGTGGATCCCAGGCCACAAAGGAATTGCTGGGAATACACGTGCGGATACCCTAGCTAAGCAGGCCTGCAACTCGGAGATAACTAGGTCCGAGGCTTCAATCGCAAGTGCATATAGGCTACTAGAAGAAAGATACAATGAAGCCTTAGCCTCATACTGGGACCTGAACGCGCCTAAGCGATACAAGGACCTCCAAATCGGGATGAGCTCGCGTATCCCGGCAGAATTATTCATAATCCCAAGGCGCAGTTTAGGGTCACTTCTCTCTGCTCGCTCTGGACATGGCGATTTTGCAGAGTACCATCGTCGATTCAACCATAGCGAGGCTAATTTGTACTGCTCCTGCGGCCGTGAAAAGTCTCCAGAACACCCATTCTCCTGTCCGCTTTCAAGGCGAGAGGGCAGCCGACCAAAAAATCCGACTGGGCGCTGCTTAGAAGATCACGTAAAATGGACTCTCAGCACGAAGGACGGTGCTCAAGCCTTTCATAATTGGATGCTAGCAGTCAGGCCTTATGAACTATGACCCTTATGATTCTTATAAAATTCGAGATACTTAGTATATTCTTGGGGGGAAAAAAAAAAAAAAAAGATTAAGTTTTTATTGGTGGTTGGGGGGCGAACATAATGCGGTCGTACATTTTGTAGCCGCGGCCAGATATACTTTGTATTGTGCATCTGCGCACACTTGGCCGGGAATTAAACATTCCCCAGCAGCTCTAGACCCACTTGGGTTGCTTGTGTAGATAATTTCGATGTTATTAGACAACTTGACACGCTTGGTGGCTTACAGCCGCGCAAGCACGCCAATCGTCCCATGGGAGACAAGAGGCCGGGTCAATCCCGCGAGCCTACTTGGCGTTAACCGTTGATAATAATAATAATAATAATAATACTCTGTCACTGCGATTAAATTCGTCTCCCTGTCAGTTAAAAGTGGATCTTGTATAGAGTATCAGGGTCAATTAGGTTTAATTGCATGTAGTATTGCAGGCCTAAGTATTGTTACTAATCAGACACAATTAGCGCTAGTTAGCAACAATATCTACGAATGCAATACTACATGCAAGTAAAACTAATTGACCCTGATACTCTATATAAGATCCACTTTTAACTGACAGGGAGATGAATTTTATCGTAGTGACATAGTAGTCGCTGGATGGGCATTTTAAGAAATGTGTTCAGATAACGAATCAAAATCCGTTGTGTAGACTGAAAGAGAATTAAGAACAACGTTCTTGAGATGTGAAAAGACTGTTTTGACTGCTCGATAAATCTAGTAGAGAAGTGACTCATCTCGCTGGTCGTCAGGAATCGGAGTAGAGTGTGGCGGCAGTCAAGGAAATTCCTGAAGAGAATAGTGACTCAACGGGTAAAGGAATTGTCGACATTTCGGCCTCGGACAAGCCCACACAAACTTATTTTCTGCATATTTGAGAACCATTGTTTCCGAAAGAAATATTTCTCGAAAATTTAATTGCCTTAGATATATAAAAAAAACAGAAGTATGTTTGCTAGTTTCATTCGACTATACGATGTGAATTTCAAGACCCAAACGCTCTTGCGATGTTGAGGGCTAAACTTCGGAAAGAAAGCGCAGCGAATGCTATATTAGAGTCGGTAAAAGGGGGTGTAAGCAGCCTCATTTATGGAACTATCCCCTCATATCCGGCGTAAAACTCTAGGATACTTGAAAGATTTCAAGTGCACGGAGATCTCGAAATCTAATCAAACAACTTTATCGCTGTTATATTTATCCATCAATATAAACTTCAAAATTCTAAGAGTGAATAGATTCATTTTAACTATTTCTGGTTTTTGAATCTCACAGCCAGAATATTTGATCACTATCACGGATAGGTACGACGATCTCAGTATTTCATTTCCGAATCGATGCGAAATGTCAAGATTCTTCTACCGACCTGGACAGACAAATATTGGATATTCGTCAAACAAAATCTTCACTAATCTTTCTCACAGCAATAATACTGTGATGAATCAAGCATTCAATATGTAGCTCAACCAACAATAATGATGGTAGAAAAAAATTCTTCTCGTCAAGACGAATGAGAGTTGATGGAAAGACTTTAGATTAATCTTTTTTAAATTCCGAAGATTTGAAGGGCTTTCTCCATCTCAAATCAAGTAGACACCATCTCTAATTTTTATCCTGATTGAATCTTTTTCTTCTTATACTCGGATATGTGAATCCATAAAGCTTGCTGTGCTTCTCTTTTATACTTTTTCCGAATGTTTATCAGGAGCCCTTGAAAGTCCGGCTGTAGCAATCAATCGCTGTTCCTCGATAGAGAAGAGTGAGGTTCCTTGCTGAAGCGCGCCAATTAAGAGCTGGATGGAGTCTGAGTTAAAGTCATCTGCACTACGTAGTTGATCTATCTCATTTGCAAATTCCTCTGTAACTTTGGCCAAATAGTATTTAGAGAAAGCATCAGAAACCTCTGTATTGGTCATCGATTGTCCTTCAATCTGAGTATCCTAGAGTTTGTCAACAATTAGTGTTTCAGCTTGCATGGGAATTTGATCGGACTATTTTGTCTTCCGGGCTCGAGCTCCTTGCTTTCTGGCTTTCAGCATTACTATCTGTATCGGAGGATACTGTTCATAAGTTAACCCAGGGTGGGTAAATCGTATAAAGTTACACGAACCTTCAGTTCGCGATTTTCTCTTTTTGTGGCGTTTTGCCTTGCCATTATGCGCACTTGGGCGTGCCATTCAATTTAAAAGCGTCAGTAACGTGAGGGTAAATGCTGAATACATATTCGAGTTTCGTCCGCCAGCTTTGATTAGAATTAAAGTCTTTTAATAGGCGTACCAGTGACATGACAGGCAATATCCCACCATGATTGAATATGAAACTGAAATAGTCAACACATGGAACAGTAGGGCCCCTGTTATTCCGATCAGCTATATACCGCTTTTCCATTTATCAGATGTTTTTTCCAGCATGAGTTGATTTCACACGCTCAGGTCTGCATGAATTAATGATTACTGTGGTAAGAAAGGATAAATTCAATGATCAACTAGTTAATGACTACAATCGTCCCTCTCTAACTTGATAATGGGTCCCGGTATAAGTGTTGAAAATATTCATTGTCACTTGGACTTTTATATTTGCAGCACTTACCCTTACAGGTGATTTTGCGTGCAGGGGTAAGTATTGCAAAAGTAAATGGTTAAATCTCAATGAATATTTATAACACTTATACCGGGACCCACTATCGAGTTATAGAGGGACGACTGTACGTAGTTTATCACCGAGCTGCACAGATCACCGAGCCGCGCAATTTTCCTTGGCTTTTTACTTTAAATATAAATAAATCAGCCACAACGCAATATATCAATACTACTACAGTAGAACCCCTTTTAGCTAATAGTGGGTCCCGGTATAATTACAGAAGAGATTCATAGAAATTTTACCGTTTATATTTGCAATACTTACCCCTGCGCCCAAAATGACCTCAAAGGGTAAGTGATGCAAATATAAAAGTCCAAGTTACAATGAATCTTTTCAACATTTATACCGGGACCCACTATTACCTAAGAGAGGTTCTACTGTATCAGGATTGACTGTCACGGAGGGCGGCTTGTAATTGGTAAAGCACGGGATCAGTGAACCTGTACATAGAACCGTAATTAACCCTCATTTTTTATTGGTCACCTGACTGGCTTTATAATTAAGGATTATCATGTGATTTTTATTGTGGTCATAATTATTGTCGTGTATTATGAATCCTGAAATACTAACTTATCTGCACCCTACACGGAATCCACGCGCTTTTCACATCTCTGATATCAAGCATCCTATCTATCTACTTGACTTGCTCTACTTAATATTTTAATTTGTCATGGAATCTTGAAAAATATTTTGCTCTACCTGCATGTGCTACTGTCCAGCGAGCGATTTCTTGGTGAACAAACATGGCAATACACTCATGACATGCTCTAAGCATTCTAAAGAACAAGTCCAATCTTCATCGGATCAATTGGAAATTTTCTTTCTTGAAATCAGCACTTGGAGTATGCTTGTGAGTTTTTACCCTCCTAAATATCGCTCTCGGAAATGTTCTAAGAGCCTCCATAGCAACAAACCAAATTACTGGATATAAAATACTAGTTTGATCTTAACCACTTACCCGTTAAATTTAGGGATTCTATTGAGAGCAATGATGATAATAATCGCGACTTCTGCCCACTGGATCACGCCATTGGCCCACTTGTTGGACTTATTCGAGAAGCTAGTGGCCACAGATTCCGGCAGATAAGGACTGCAAGAAGCAGTGAGAGCAAATATTATTACTAATGCTGTTCGCACGATAGTTCAAACGTCCAGAAATCAAAGAAAACAGGCAAACGCGATCGTGACTCGACAATGAGATCAAGAGTGATACTGATCCCCAGGATGAAGAAGATGAACCTGTCGATATCGGTGAAAGTACATCTTCTAATGATTCACATGATACTGTATCGTCGACGTCTGCCTATCTTGATATTCCTAAGGAACAGAAAGAAATCGGGAATAAAAAGCTACTCAAGATATTTAAGGCTAATTACACAAAAAACTTGCAGTTTTTTTAGCTGATGTAAGACGGTGTAAAAGACAAAGGACCATGCCCAGAACATGGGATCAAAATAAGCATCCTGCAACAACGTACTTTTGATAAAGGTTTTGAAATAAAACCCCAATCAATTTCAAACTTCAAGAAAATACTTAGCTCCAATCTCTGTGAATATGTCTATATATATGACAAGAACATTGGATGGAGAGCACTGGTATCGGAGGCTTCAAGTGACCCGACAAAAATATGGAAGCTTGCTAAATGGGCGAGAAAAGACTCGGAAGAAAAGCGAAGGTTACCCCAGATTCCGGAAATCATAGACGGTGAGGGAAATGTTCATACTAACAACAGTGACAAAGCTAGAGTAATGGCACAGCATTTATTTCCTCCCCGGGCCGAGGCTGACATAGGAGAAATCGCTGAGACCATATACCCTTCAGAGATAGAAATTTTCTCCAGATCGGTCGACGAAGTGGAAATTGAAGATATCCTCTTGCAAGTACCGAACGACAAGGCCCCAGGGTCAGATGGTGTTCCGAACCGGCTTCTTAAACAACGTAGGGGAACACTGAGTAAACCACTGGCCGAACTATACAACGCCTGTTTTTCTATGGAATACCATCTCAAGTGATTCAAAGAGTCGGTCACGGTAATACTAAGAAAAACCCAAAAGCCAAGATATGACACTCCAAAGGCATACCGACCGATCGCTCTCCTAAATACCATGGGAAAACTGCTCGAAAAGCTGTTAGCCAATTGTATCTCGAAAGTAGCGGAAGAATTCAACCTGCTCCCGGAAGAACAGATGGGGGCTCGACCAAAAAGATCCACAATTTCGGCAGTAGAACTTTTAACTCAGCAGATTCACACTATCTGGGGAAAAAATAAATAACAAGTGGCGTCTATTCTCAGCCTGGACATATCCGGAGCCTTCGACAACGTTTCCTACGACAGACTTCTTCATAACTTGAAAGAAAGGAATTCCAAGATGGGTTACTCAATACATTAGATCCTTCTTGGAAGGAAGAACTACTTCGGTAGACTTAGGCTCATTTAAAGGCGAGCAAATTCCCACTTATACGGGAATACCGCAGGGATCCTCTCTATCTCCAATTCTCTTCCTCTTCTTCGCTAGCAATCTCCTCCCAGAACTCCAAACGGCAATCTCATCGGCAGTATGATTTGTGAATGACACAAATATGTTAACGTGGTCAAACACAACCGAAGAAAACTGCCGCAGAAACGAGCAGCTACACGAGAAATGTGTGTCGTGGGCTAAAAGTCACGGGGTCAAATTTTCGCCAGATAAGTACCAGTTGATGCACTTTTCCAGAGCAAGGAAAAGACACAACTTTCAAGCACCCGTACTAATCCAAGGCCATACAACTAATCCACAGGTCACCCTACGCATCCTTGGAATTCAGTTAGACCCAAAGTTAAATTGGGGAGCTCATGTGAAGAGTGTTCAAGCTAAAGCAGACACTCAAATGCAGGCTTACACAGTCTACTTGGGGAGCCACTTTTCACAAATCAAAGATGTTATATAACGCACTAGTTAGACCGGCCCTTACCTATGGGTCCCCAGTTTGGGCCGAGCCCGGGACAAAGGGGAACATCCCCGAAAGGATAGTCAAACCGCTAAGGGCAATACGAAGAAAATTCTTACTCAGTATCACAGGATCATACAAGTCTAGCAGCACGAAAGTGCTAGAACATGAGACGTCCATCCTACCGATGGAGATCTATCTAAAGAATAGAAGGGTGCAGCACGCCGGGCTCACTCGTAACTCACCGATCCAAATGACCATTGAAAAGACCTGTCAGATGATCAGGCAACAAGGAAGAGGAGGCAACAACTGCGGATCTTTATGTAAGGGAAGGAATAGAGATGAGTAGGCTAGAATCTGCGATGAGGAAGAGTCCATCAAGGGACAAAAAGAGATGGGAAAAACGGCCGTGTTCCAAGGGTGGGCGAACTCTTGGCCGCATCAACACCGGAATGGAACCCAGAGAAACAGAACAATAGCCGACCCTGAAGAATGGAATGCCGCCAACATTTATACCGACAAGCAAACAGGTAGGAAAAAGTTGAACTTCTCAGGAACGCCATCCCACTTACATCGACACCTAACAAGGTCGCAAAGCAGCATTACCATACAGATAAAAAGCGAACACATCGGGTTCAAATCTTATCTGTATCGAAGAAAAGTGTCTGGAGTTAACGATCCAAGCTGTTAGTGTGGGTATCCCTCGGAGAACGCCAAGCACGTTGTTAAGGGCTGCGCCCTGGATTGTGTTGACTGGTCTAGCGAGCCCAGTTCTGACCAATCAAAGGGATAATTATGCACGGGCACGTGTGTATAGTTATGCAGAGATGAGTTTGACGAAACACAACGCACAGACAACATAGGTATACATATATACTATATGTAGTAGATAGTCCGTGTAGAGGGAAGGGGACCCGCTTAGCCCTTCGCGTACCTGTTAGTACAAGCTTAAACGTCCGATAAGTCAAAGGGACCGTGTAAGGGGCAAACGATTAAAATAGTTACATGTAGAGGCGTTATCAAGACCCTAGTAACAGTGGAGACATAAGAGAGCTGATTCCCTTGCACAGTTGTATCTACATAGATAGAATATACACAGTTTGTGGCACTCGCTTGTCGTGCAGTGACCGACGCCAGCTAGCCCCTCACACGCGTGGTGATTTCCTGCCCACGAAGGGTCAAAGGAAGAGGAAAGGTGTGGAGGAAAGCGAAAAATCGGTCATTCGAAGCGATGATTAATAACCCAGAAAATCTCAGTAGATTAACGCAGTGGATTCTCGATCAGGGGTTTTTAGAGCATTATCGTTTGGCCGGGGAAGTGGAGAGGCGGGTGTCGGAGAGAGAAGAGAAAAGATGCTTGGAGTGAAGGGATCCGCACTGCGCAGGGCAGTGTGAGCGCACTTCCTAAAGGTAAACATTTAAAATACAACAGAATCTTACCAGGTAGGTTTAGGGTGTTCTTTATCGAAAGGTTTTCCTCCTGGGTAAATTAAGGGTACGGTAGACACCTACGTGGGCCACTTTAGGCGCCACACTAGGTCAATTGAATTCAAATCAAATACATATAAATATATATATTTGAATCTTTCTAGTATTGGAACTGTGAATTTTGGAAATCCTACTGGGTAATAAATAAACTAAGTCGAATGCTTCTTACATAAGTTTTATTCTTCAACTTGACTTCCATGATAATTCACGTGACCAGGAAGAAATGGGTGTTGATTAAGGGACGTTATCTAAATCATAGAACATCACAGAATGCTCAGGATCTTCATGTAGCCAAGTGATCACTGGAAAATGACAAATATTCATCTGGATCCACTAGACTCGTAAAACAAAAAGAGACTAGTGCAATCTCAATGGTAATTACTCAAGCAGTAGGACAAGAGCAAAATTTATCTCAGCTTAGATATCAACTCCAGACTGTTGAAAGGATGGGGGCTTGTGGATAGCACCAGGTTGTTATACCTGCTTGAGATAGTCACAAATAATATGAGAATTTTAGCTTATCACAAATAAGAGAGGGACCAGAGTGGCACAAATAAGACTCTGTAAATCTGAAGTGTGGAGTTGTTAATTACTCCCACTTGGACACAGAGTGCTAGCTACATAATCTATAATAATCTAGCGCTAAGAGTTCTAGTAATTTAGTCGTATACGGACTAGCATATTATACAATTTAGAGTCTAAACTGTTGGGAGACTAGTATATCTGTGCATGTCGCTTGGAGTTTTTTGAGTAGTTTTTTTTTTAAATCATTTTTGCGTATGCAGCCTGAGGCTATGACGCGAATGATTACGGAAGATATGTATGTGACGCAGAATAACTCTGTTTGACGTTTGGAACATTCATACTCAGATTTCATTTGCAGATACCACTACGAGAATAACGCCTTACGACATGTACCCTCTTCCGTGAATACCCACCATAGGGAAAAGCGAGAAAAACCTGTGGCTATCTGAGCATGCTTTCGTCATTCTACGAATACAGTATCACCGCGAGAGAAGTGGTGTGAGGGTCTTGCTGGATTCGAACCAGCTTTCTCCTGTCTCAAGTGGGGCATGTGTCCAAGCTACCCAGACTCTACTTGGAAGAACGGCCCGGATAGTGTACCACTGCACCATCCGACCCTATCGCTTGGAGTGCACAGCCCTATCTCTAAACTGCTAGTAGCACTTTTTTTTTTGTTTGTAGTGGTGTTTATTCGTGCTATGTAAAGTCCAAGACTATTATAACACTAGGGCTCCTCTCTGACCCAGGCCACACCTTTTACAGTGCTCCTATCCCCTTTTACCTCGAACCTAAGATCATTGATACATTGACCCATGACGGGTAGCCATTTAGCTCAGTAATTACCCGTAGAATTCAACCACCTTTTCTACGGAACCTTCTGCTCAAAAAAAATTGAAAAAGAGCAGCCGTGGAAACCGGTACGCGGGAAAAAGTCTCAAAAAACCTGCAGCTCCAGCCAGGCGAGGCCTAGACACCAGAGCCACATGAGGTGTGTATCCCCATCTGTATCTCCCTAATATCCCATAGTCCAGATATCCTCCTTATACCGACACCACCAGAGCTCAGGTAGCGGTGCTCTTTTCTCGGGAGACAGTATAATGCCAGAAAATCTGTAAACAGTGAGAATTCATCTTAGTAGAAAGGGCCAACTTAGTCTGATCTATCACCACCATAACGGGAGCTGGGTACGCCCCCGAAACTCATCTGGGTGACTTTTCCTCCGTGACCAAGTGATGCGTGTTTCTGTTGGCTCTGAAGATAAACTCCAGGTTCGTTGGGGACACCACGTACAGGTAGAAACGCCGTCTTCGTCCCCCGCTAGTAGCACTTAATTTCAACACAGACCACTGTCTTTCACGAGGAAGCGCCAACGAATGCAAAGAGACCAAGATAAGAGTATTACTACTGTAAATGGTATCAAGAGTGCGATAGACGAAGTTTCTGCTGTAGAAGCTCGGCGTTCTCCAACTACTATAGAATAAGCCGTGTCTATTACTCGAATAGTAGAAACAATATCACGCTTCGAATCCATACATGATGAATGGCGATTAGAGTAGAATTTTGGAAAATAAAAGGATTTCTTTGATAGGGAGGTTGTATGGTTGGGTGCACAGCATCCGCAGAAGCGCGAGAGCTACATAGGCAGAAGTATGAAATTCATACCTACTTATTCTGTGCAAGTTTATTTGGGACCAAACTATATATTTGTATATACTGTATCAGATTATATAACATCGAGTTTATATTTGGATCTATTACCCCTGAATACAAAATTATTTTCTCAGGGGTAAGTATTGCAAAGCAAGATCCGAGACTAACATATAAGTTTAGCGATTACAGTAGAACCTCTCATAGCTAATAGTTGGTCAAGGTATAAATATTGAAAAGATTCAGTGTAACTTGGACTTTTACACTATGCAAAATGAAGTTCGCTTGTTCAGCCAACTTTTTACTCAAAAACTCGTAGCTTCAGAACCACTCGATAGAATAAGTCAAAAACCTACATAGATGTAATTAAGTGTCTAACGAAGCATATTCTAAATTTTTGAATCACGACTTAAGGAGGTACAGCCCATAAGTATTATTCCATGTCGACCAGGGGGGGCTTGGCCACCACAGCGCTTTCCTTAATTAGGCAACATCGCGAGAATGCACCTCGCACCCATCCCTACTGTGTTTTGTATGTATTCCGATGACAACAACATCAACGCAAAGGATTGTTTACTATGTATTAGTTATTATAAGAATAGGAATTATTTTGCATTTTGTATTATGAGTTGGGAATCATTGAATCAATGCTTTGATCATTAGAACTCATACAAAACATAGTAGGAATGGGTGCGAGGTGCATTCTCGCGATGTTGCCTAATTAAGGAAAGCGCTGTGGTGGCCAAGCCCCCCCTGGTCGACATGGAATAATACTTATGGGCTGTACCTCCTTAAGTCGTGATTCAAAAATTTAGAATATGCTTCGTTAGACACTTAATTACATCTATGTAGGTTTTTGACTTATTCTATCGAGTGGTTCTGAAGCTACGAGTTTTTGAGTAAAAAGTTGGCTGAACAAGCGAACTTCATTTTGCATAGTGTAAAAGTCCAAGTTACACTGAATCTTTTCAATATTTATACCTTGACCAAATATTAGCTATGAGAGGTTCTACTGTATTAGATTTAGACCCATCATGAGTTTACAGAGTCTATAATAGTTGTAGCTTGGTTACTTGTTTAAATCTTCGAGCTTGAAAGGTTCCGGGACGTATCAAACTTAAATCTTGGTTGCAAAAAAATCTCTCCCAAGACAACGAATAGTGATTAATTACACTACTTTCATGGCTTTAAAATTAATGAGAGTTAGCGGGCGATGAGCCGAATATTCGATATTAAAGTCGAGACACTTTATAGATCTGACAGGGTCAACTAAATTGTACGAAAATGTTTTTCTGCGGATTTGAAATCCCACAACTTCGTGAATTTTGATGAATGACCTTTGATTTCTCGGAAGTTTTTATGGTCTGGGCAAAAATTTGATTGGGGCAGAATAGAAACAAAAAAAAATTTTGAGTCTGATTTATTTTGCTCCAAGTAAAAAAAAGACATGGGAACATCATGAAGTCATAAATTTCTGATTTAAAGTCTAAAAGCCACTGTTATCTATATGTAGATCTATAGTTAGGCGGCGATTGTGACTTCAACCTCAACGCCAGCTTCGATGTTGATGATGATTTGCTTGACGACCTCAGTGGGGGCGTTAAGACTACAATCTGTTAATTATGCTACCCCATTTTTTCCAAGAATCGACTTACTCTATTAGACGTTTGTGAATTCTCATCTCGAAGGTGTCCCATGTCTTTGAACCTTCACCACAAGGAGTTTTTCTGGTGGTAACCTTCAACGTCTTTGTCGGAAGACGTACGGGACCTTTCACACGGAGATCTTTCGTTTTTGCGCGGTCGATAAGCTCGCAGCAAACCTTCTCTAGAGACTGTACCTTTCGTGAAGTGAGGGTGATCCGAATTTTCTGGGTTTTCTTTTCAATAGAAGGTTAACTAGTGAGTAGAGTTTTAGGATATATCAACTTACTGGCGCCTCCCCGTAGCCATCCTTTTCTGGTTTTTTGTAAGACATAGTTCAACTTGTTCTTCCTTCACGACTCGAACGCTTTGTTACGGCAAAGTGATGAAGGTGGACGGTACTACGATGTATTGGCGTTGTTCAGGCGTGTGTGTGTGTGAAGATTTTTTTATTCTTATGCTAGTGCCGGCTTAGCACTCGCTTAACTAAAGTCCGGCAATGATTACTCAGTAAGACATCAGAATCCCTCTTAGCCGTAGAATGACCAATATGAGTTCACATCTGGCATCTCTTCCTCCTATGGTTAAATTTCCCGAGGCGGACTGGATAATTCACCTTGAAACTGCAGAATGGAAGGCCTGTCTGGATTCCTGGATTCTAATAGCTAGCGCTCATCTTTCACTTACAACTTTTGAATTTGAACTTAGCTCTTCTAAAGATGAATCTCTACCAGTTTTTATTGTCTCTTTTGTCGCTCAGGTAGCTTCTTCAAAAGAAAGTTTGTCTTCTACGATAGAATCTTCCAAATTAATTTTAATCCGAAAGATGTGCTTCCTACTGTCTCACAGGCTATTAGAGCTCAAACACCCGCCTCAAGCACTACTACGTTGGGAGTTTCTTGCAGACACGAGCAAAGTATTTGGAAAAATTAATGCTAGAAAGCTTTCAACTTTAGTGCAAAAGGGCCATCTTTCTACTCTGGAGCTCTCTATGACACCTCTGAAGGCTCAACTGATTAAAGAATTAGATGCTGGAGTCACGGGAAAATTAGAAGAAACAGAAAGGAATCTGAACAGAATTAATCAATTACTCTTTGTATGTCCTGAAGCAGCCGCATTTTTTATGGCGGGGAGCGACTTCCTTGATGCCCTTGTCGCTGGTTACAAGCTTATGAATCCCTCCTTGCGCAAAGCTATTATTTCAACTTTATACCTGTGTATCATTGGTCTTACAGCACAAGAAAAACCTAATATCTCTTCCTTGGTAGACCAACTTTATTCTCTGAAATTGACGGCGGAGGAGCAACAGGCATCAAATCCCTCTACTAACGATACAATTATCTCAGAGCTTGTCACAGCGACTCCCGTCTTGAAAAAAATTAATGATCGATTAAAAAAGATTAATCCTGAGTCTAACAGAATAGATTCTATTCTACTTTCGCTGGAAAAATTCCGGAAGTCTGAGGCACATATAAAAATAGCTCGAAGACCCGCTAAAGCTAAGGTAGACAAGGGAAAATCCAGGGCTACTAATCGTGATATTGAGAATTATTCTGAAAATGATCAAGCTCAGATACGTAGGATAAGCTTGATCGCCCAAGTACAGGATCTTCTCCCTGATCTTGGTTCTGGCTTTATTTCTAAGCTTCTTGATGAGTATGGTGATAACGTAGAAGTTGTCATAACAAACTTACTCGAAGGATCTCTTCCAAGTCATTTAGAAATATTAGACCGAGCTGCGCCTTTAAATACTTATGAAAATCCTAATCTTAGTTGTGAGACAAAACGAGGACAAATAACTTCACACCTACCAACCCGTCATAATGTGTTTGATGATGATGAGCTCGACCACTTGGCATTAGATACCTCACGTCTTCACTTTGGCCGCCAAAAAGACTCTCGAACTGCTGAAACGATTCTCAACGATCGTTCATCGGCCCCTAGCAAAGCAGCTATAATATCAGCACTCGCAGCATTTGATTCTAATGATGATGAGCGTGATGACACCTACGATATGGCTGATATAGGTGGGACTGTAGACTCGGCCGGCCCAGAAAATGCTTTAGAGGCGGCTAAACTTACAGCCTCGCCCGAAAGTGTCCATGATGATATTTTATTCCAGGCTTATAAAACTGATGCAAAACTATTCGCTTGTGATGCGGCCACTAGACGAGGAGAGCCAAGAGCAAAGTTAAGGAAACAGCTCGGGTTAACAGACAATGCAATTGAAGGCTGGGCCATCATGCTTTCACGCGATGAAAGACTGTTCCGAAGGCTTGAAACTAGATTTGGAGAATTCAGTGGCATACAGAATAATCTAGCTTCATCTACGTGGAGGGCGAGTGATGAGGAGCAGAGTGCTGAGAGAACTGATGAAAGGCCAAAATCTGCCACTAGGGGGTTTCGAGGGCGTCGTGGTGGACAAAGAGGGACAGCAAAAGGCATTGCCTCCGGGGAAATTCCTGGTAAAGAGACGATTATTGTAAGGAGAGGAAAAGAAACAAACAAAGGCTCTAGAGCGAACCATCAAAGAAAAGATCAACGAGCAAGAAAAATGGCGAGAGGGGGCTTCAGTGGTTAATCTATCAGCCATTTGCGGGCACTAAGTATTCTAATTTCATCTAAGAACAGCCTGCAAGCTTTTCAATCGGTACCCTGAGCTATTCAATTCAAACGAAAATACCACACTTGCTTACTTAACCTGAAATCTGAGACTAAAGATAAAATTTTGTCTCATCACCGAGACTTTCTAACGAGGCTTAAAGGATTTTAGATTATTTAATTGTTTGACCAGAGAGGAAGGCTAGCGGAAAATTATCACGGCTTGATCCGCTTTACTGAATATACCAAGTTAGCTACCCCTAGAATCGAGATCTCGACAAAAACATTTTTATTTAAGCTACCTCTTCTGGTCCTCCAATCATTACCGGGATGAAAAAAGATCAAATTTTCTTGAAATTATCTTACGACAACCAGAAAATAAAAATTAAATATCTGACTGTATAATTATCTTATAAAATATAAAAGGTCTTACTGATCTAAATGTGTGGCACATATTGATGTTAGCATAGATAAGTTATTTATGTGAGCGCTATACTATTGATATCCTCTTGGAACGCTTACGAAGAAGGGTAATCCCCATTTTGACTAATGATGCAACGCGTCGCCTCTTACATTACAAGATAGTAGATACCTATTATGCCTGGAGCACCGAGCAACTTTCTACTTGCAGTAACCACCGTTTTTTGTAGAAACTTTAGACGGTTTACTCGCCACTTCTATTAGTATTTTTGTTGTGAGCCATAAGTATATCATTGTCACAGTCTAGACAAGAGCGCTTGCGCAGCTAAATGAATAGAGGTAGTTTATATTCTATCTGAAGAGAAAGCAATCTATCTCGTAGTCCTACAAATATATACAAAGCTCTGCTCCTCGTAGATAATACCATAGCCCTAACATCAATGAGGATTCCTGAAATAGAAGTTAGCCACGGAGTAGAAGGTTGCCGCATGCCAGGAAGCTCTTATGTTTCAGCTCCATGATCCATCTATTTTGGGAATTCTGATATACAGTGTCTCAGCCAAAATTAACATCAGCCACTATATCTGCCAGTGCACAATGCACTACCCCTGTTAAGCCTGTGCACGCCTGTGCACGCCTATGTATAACATAGGCTACAGGAATTATCCAGCTTACCAGCTGTTACAATACTCCTCCTTCTGAAAGACTGCTCGCCGGCCTTCTAGGCTGTTGTTGCTGAAAAATTATCCAAGTAAATGTTGACGTCTAGATCCCTTGGATCACAATCACTTTCCCTCCAAAAAAAAAATTTGATGCCGACCTAACGCCCAAATCGCAATCGTAATCGCAGTTCCAAACTCTAACTCTTGTCCTTCTCGGCATGATGACTGTTGATATTTCATTGTCGTTATTATTGTAAACCCAACAAGTCCCCAAGGCGATCCATCTCTTCTCAAAGGGTGAGTAGGTTCAACATCACAGCCTCCATGAGTTCGTTAGACTCTGCATCATCTTTATCACTATCATCCATAGTCTCTGAATTTCCGTAACCCTTTACATGATGCTAGTATCTCAGGAGTATCTGCTTTCCAAAGTACCAGGTTTCCAAGTCGCCCATAATCCTCGATTATTTATCTATCGTATTTATGCTCCAGCTGACGTAACAGGACCTGGGATTTATGGAAGTATGAGATCTTCCAATAACGTAGAAGATATTGCTCAAACTTTGTTGATTCAGGCAACATGGGCTTGATTGCACAATCAACCCTTGTATTACCTCCCTCCTCATCCCTTCCACTTTTGAGAGCCAAAGAAAGATATATATATATATATATATATATATATATATATATATATATACATATATTTTTTTTTTTTGCTTAACAGGTTGGAATAATATGACGAGCCAGACTTTTGTAGGATGTATGAGTCGTGAAAAAAAAAAAAGAAACATTTACAGAATAACATAAGATAATACTGTAAGATTAAAGAATGACTGGATGTGAATATATGACTGCAAATAATTGAATGACTGACTGACAAATGACTGCGAATGACTGACGGATGATGAACTGACGGGCGGCCGACTGCCAATATCGAGAACTGAACGGCTGAGCTGATTCAACCAAAAGTAACAGGCATAATGTAGTAGAAACACATCTACTGGTAAACTGCGGTTCACTGTGGCTGATTGCTAAATATTCCGGAGCCACTGTTGCCTCGAAATATGAACCGAACTGAAAGGAAATGCTGAATATTCTGGAACCGCTAATGTCCAAGAATATGCCGAGTAAAAATTGAGTGCAAGCAACTAATAGACCGTGGCTGAACCGCCAGCCTATGGTTGACTAGCTGCTGAGATTGCTGACTAAATACTGAATACGGCGAGCAACAGACTACGATTGTCACTGACTGACTAACTGAACTGACTCAACCTAGTGTAACAGGCAGAATATAGTAGAACCACAACTACTGGATAACTGCGGATGACTGCTGAATATTTCGGAGCCGCTGTTGCCCCGAAATCATAATTGAACTGCCGAAAAATTGTTCCGAAGCCGATATCTCCCGAAATCTCGACCAAAATAATCTGCTGAGATTGCTGCCGACTGAACGACTGGCCGACTGACTGAACTGCTGAAATGGCTGCCGACTGAACGACTGGCCGACTGACTGAACTGCTGAAATGGCTGCCGACTGAACGACTGGCCGACTGACTGAACTGCTGAAATGGCTGCCGACTGAACGACTGGCCGACTGATGAAACTGCTGAAACGGCTGCTGATTGAACGACTGGCCGACTGATGAAACTGCTGAAACGGCTGCTGATTGAACGACTGGCCGACTGATGAAACTGCTGAAATGGCTGCCGACTGAACGACTGGCCGACTGACTGAACTGCTGAAATGGCTGTCGACTGAACGACTGGCCGACTGACTGAACTGCTGAAATGGCTGCCGACTGAACGACTGGCCGACTGACTGAACTGCTGAAATGGCTGCCGACTGAACGACTGGCCGACTGATGAAACTGCTGAAATGGCTGCCGACTGAACGACTGGCCGACTGACTGAACTGCTGAAATGGCTGTCGACTGAACGACTGGCCGACTGACTGAACTGCTGAAATGGCTGCCGACTGAACGACTGGCCGACTGACTGAACTGCTGAAATGGCTGCCGACTGAACGACTGGCCGACTGACTGAACTGCTGAAATGGCTGCCGACTGAACGACTGGCCGACTGACTGAACTGCTGAAAAAAAAAGGAAGAGATAGAATATATGTCACAGTCTAGACAAGAGCGCTTGCGCAGCTAAATGAATAGAGGTAGTTTATATTCTATCTGAAGAGAAAGCAATCTATCTCGTAGTCCTACAAATATATACAAAGCTCTGCTCCTCGTAGATAATACCATAGCCCTAACATCAATGAGGATTCCTGAAATAGAAGTTAGCCACGGAGTAGAAGGTTGCCGCATGCCAGGAAGCTCTTATGTTTCAGCTCCATGATCCATCTATTTTGGGAATTCTGATATACAGTGTCTCAGCCAAAATTAACATCAGCCACTATATCTGCCAGTGCACAATGCACTACCCCTGTTAAGCCTGTGCACGCCTATGTATAACATAGGCTACAGAAATTATCCAGCTTACCAGCTGTTACAATCATCATGCTAAAATGAATAGCAAAATTTAGGTAATACTTAACTAGTTGACTGGAACAAATAGAGTGTTACGGGCTGTGCCCGATAAGGTTTGGCTGGGCTATCTTTCAGGCCCAGCCTCGGTTAATAAGTCCAAGCACGTGATCGGACCCGAATTTGTTCCTCGAACTTAAACCCTCGGCTAACTGTCATCAGAGGCGAGAAGACAGATCATTGATAGAAGCAAGGCCAGATCACGCAACAGGACAAGGACAGATCACGCAACGGGACGAAGTCAGATCACAGAACAAGAAGAGGACAGATTATTAAGAGTATAGAAGGCTATCGCAGAGATCACTAATGGGAACAGAAGATGTATTTAATGCAGCCTAACTCCTTCAGCAAATCTCCATGGAAAAATATAAACTTCTTTGTGGTATTGTTGACGAGCGTTGTCCATTTCACTCCTGACCCTTAACATATATTTTTCTATTACATTTTTTCAAGTTACTCCGTGAGATTTAGTCCGGAGTAATTGTCTTTACTCCCTCCTCTTCTTTCTTTGAATCTGTGTATGAGCTACAAGGTACCAGATTACTCATCATCTTCATCGGGATCAGAAGATTCGTTTCATAATGTAACCTGTTCGCATTCGAAATTGACGACGGAAACACCAAATAAAATGTCGCAAACACCAGACCCAAATATTGACACTACTATGTCGGAAGCAGGCCAGTCAGATTTATTCGCCGGAATTTCACAATCAGATAGACAAGAAATATTGATAATGCTGGAAGAAAGGAAAAAACGCGCGACGGCTCCCCTAACTCAGGTATCAGAAGCCTCGCCGACAAGAAGAGTTACATCACTGTCCAAATGGAATGGTAGTCAAGATGACTTTGGATTTTTCATGGACATGTTGAGAATAAAAGTGGAGGATGAAATGGCAAATTGCAAGGAATCAAGATCTATATGCGTCGAAATTATTGGAACTCTACCAGACGATAAAAAATCTCGACTAGCAAGTTGGTTTTCGAGATGCAAGAAGACCAAAAGATACGATTGGGGAAACCTGCTCGACGCCATAGAATCAGAATTCGAAGACAACCAAGCACAGCAAGCGGCGTTAGAGCTCGTACAGCGGATGGAGCAGGGTAGCCATCAGTACTTCCTTGACTTTTTGAAAGACTTTGAAAACAAGGTTGCTTCGTGCGGCGGAGATGAAATGTATACACCCGCGACAATGACGAGACAATTGAAAGGGTCTTTAAATAACAAATTACGCCGGGCACTAATCGGTGTCAAATTGCCACATGTTAGGCAATATGTAGAGTGGGTAACTGCAGTAAGAGAAGTGGCGGAAGAAGTTGAAAGCCTCTCAGACTATCGTCCCAAGGGAGTAACTCAAACAGTTACCAAGATAGGACCACCAAAAGGTGGAATTGGAGTTTTCAAGCCCGAAAGTAGTAGAGACTACGTAGATCAAGACGGGGATACTCTCATGACAGGAACTGACGCTATAATTGCAGCAATTAAAGATCTGAAGCTGCATAACATAGAATTGATAAGAAAGAATTTCCAAAAACCGAAGCCAAAGAATACATGGCTCGAGAAGAAGGGTGCTACCAAGCCTCGGGCTTCTTGACGGTCAAGTAAAGAATTTAGCCGCTTACTGGGAAAGGGTGTGTGCGTCCGCTATACCAAAAGTGGTCATAAAAGCTTTGAATGTCCTGAATACCGCGCAGCTCGCCGGCCAGAAAGTGAACTAAGTCAGCTTGGGGAAGATACGTGTGGTGAGAGGGAGTCAGACTCAGATTCGGGAAACGAGGAAGCCTGAGTAAAGTCGCTCTCAGGAACCTAAATAAGATTAAACCAAAAATTGCTGATAAAATTCAATCGAATTTTACTACTGAGCCCTTGTTAATAGATTTTTTGATTAATGATTCGTTCTATACAAAATCAATGATTGATACCGGGTGTCTTTGTTTCGCAGTTTTTGATGATATTCTTGTGCGTACTCATGGACTACATAAAGTAGATATTCCACCCCGACCTTAAAGACTAGCAGATGGTAAAATTGGAGCTCGTATTACCCAAATTTCATGCGTCGACATGGATATTCATGGAAGAAAAGAGAGAATATGGGGTTACGTGATGCCAAAACTTGCGTATCCGATTATTCTAGGGAAGCCCTGAATGGAAAGAAATGATGTAGCGTATCTTGCAAAGAGGCGATGCTTAAAATAGGATCCAGGAGGAAAGGGATAGTCGTACGCGCCAGCGGCTGGTACGAAAACGAAGCACCAGCACACATTAAAACACGAATTTCGCACGTTACCAGTTCTAATTCCCTATTAACGTCACGCTCGACATTTGCGGAACTCTATAAAAATGCGGACTTATTAACAAGATCGACATTAGGTGCTTTATCAGTCCAAGATATTACAAGGGCCCTCGAACATAAAAGGATATTGTCCAAAGAAGAAGTCCAGTCCAAACTCCCAAAAGAAATCCGTTCCTACACCAACATTTTTCTAGACGATCATGCAAAGTCGAATAAAACTCTTCTACCCCATCGTCTTGGTGTAGATACAAAGATCAATTTCAAGAAAGACGATCAAGGCCGCGATAAGGAACTCCCTTGGGGGCCATTGTATGGAATGTCACGTGTCGAGCTTTTGGTGCTCAGGAAAACTTTGTCTGAATTATTGGATAAGAACTGGATTCGGGCGAGTAGTTCCCCAGGAGGGGCTTCAGTCTTGTTTATCAAGAAACCAGGTGGAGGACTCCGTTTTTGCGTCGATTATCGGGCGCTAAATGCTATAACAGAACGAGACAGATACCCACTCCCTTTGATTAGGGAGACATTGCGAATGGTATCCCAAGCAAAATGGCTTTCAAAAGTAGATGTGCGGTCAGCTTTTCACAGGTTACGGGTAGCGAAAGGTGATGAGTGGAAAACAGCCTTCAGCACGCGTTTCGGATCGTACGAATGGTTGGTGACTCCGTTTGGGTTGGCAGGAGCACCAGCCGCTTTCCAAAGATGGATCAACCAAGTGCTAGGAGATTTGCTCGGGGTTACCTGTGCAGCATACTTTGACGATATAATAATTTTCTCGGAAACGGATTTGGAAGACCACTGGCGTAAGGTGAGACAAATATTGGAGCGTCTTAAAATCGCGGGTCTCAAATTGGATCCCGGTAAATGTGACTTCGCCTCAAAAGAGATAAAATATTTGGGCTACGTTATAAATGTAGAGCAAGGTGTGAAAATGGACCCTAAGAAAATCGAAGCTATCACGTCCTGGGAAGCTCCGAAGAATATAAAGGAAGTTCGAAGTTTTCTAGGCTTCGCAAATTTTTACAGAGGATTTATAAAAAACTTCGCATTAATATCTTCTCCCTTACATGCTCTTACAAAAAAAGGCACTCCCTTCGGTTGGAATGAGGAACTCCAGTCATCCTTCGAAACTTTAAAGAACCCTTTTACCACAGCGCCAATATTAAAAATGTGGCACGAAGATCGGGAGACGGTTTTGGAGACTGATGCTTCCGGATGGGCCACAGGGGGCTGTCTGTCCCAATTTCACAGTGACGGCATTCTGTACCCAGTGGCATATTTTTCAAAAAAACTTACTCCAGTGGAATGTACCTATAACATTTACGATAAAGAGATATTGGCTATTATCAGGTGTCTGACCGAATGGCGAGGTGAATTGATAGGCCTCCAGAAACCATTCACAATTTTCACGGACCATAATAATTTAAGATATTTTATGACAACGCAGAAACTAACAGAACGACATGTGAGATGGTCACAATTCTTTTCGCAGTTCGATTTTCGACTTACTTATAGAGCGGGCAAGAAAGAGGCACGACCCGACGCTCTGTCGCGTCGCACACAAGATGTACCCAAACTTCCAGAAGATCCTAGGTTAAAGGAACGAGAATTCCGAATGATTTATCCCAAATTGTGGAAAGCCCCATACAAAGAATTGGTATCCAACTTAATTATGGATTCCGAAAACAAAATTCCAGATGGTGCATCTTTATTTGAAGACGAGGAATTGCAAAATTCCTGGAACAAGGCAATCCGGGAAGATAAAGCCTTTAACAAGTTGTACTTAGCTATGTGGCAAAAGAGTAGATCATTCCCAACGGAACTTAATTTAAAAACATCTTTATCGGAATGCCATATTGATGAGAGAGGAGTACTTTGTTTTAGAAAGCGGTTGTGGATTCCAGAATGGGAACCCCTCACAACAGCCCTGATCCAAAGAAGTCACGACTCACTCGCAATTGGGCACCCAGGTCGGAATAGTACACTAGCTATTGTATCTAGAAACTTTTACTGGCCGAAGATGAGTGGAATGGTACGTCGTTTCTGTAGGAATTGTGATGTGTGCGGACGTTCGCATGTCTGGAGAGCGAGACGACAAGGGTTACTATTAGCACTTCCAATTCCGGATATATTCCACAGTGAGCTCTCCATAGACTTTATGACGGAACTGCCAGCCAAGGATAGTAAAGATCCGTGCTATCTGATGGTCATAACGGACCGCCTACTAAAATCTGTTACACTTGAAGCCATGAACTCCATGGATGCGGAAAGCTGCGCAGAACGTTTCCTCAACTGCCATTAT
Organism: Podosphaera xanthii; assembly: GCA_028751805.1. Lineage (NCBI taxonomy): Eukaryota > Fungi > Ascomycota > Leotiomycetes > Helotiales > Erysiphaceae > Podosphaera > Podosphaera xanthii. Next base: position 1,630,876 of record JAPWIX010000012.1, on the reverse strand, counting down.
CGCTTCCACGGCTTTCCTACTGCATTAACATCGGATAGAGGAAGTAATTGGGTCGGTGAATTTTGGACAAATCTCTGTAAAGAAGCAGGTATTGAACAAAGACTTTCCACTGCGTTCCATCCAGAAACAGACGGTTCAACGGAAAGAATGAATCAAGAAGTTCTAGCATACATAAGAGCTTTCATCTCGTATTCCCAATTTGAATGGGCTAGAATGTTACCCTCAGCACAGTTAGCGTTAAACAACAGGGATAGCTCAGTCTCAGGGTTAAGTCCTTTCCTCATAGAGCATGGTTATCATGTGGAGCCTATACAGCAAATACACCCCATCTCTAGAGAAGCTCGATCAAAACCGACCAAACTAGCAGAAAATTTTATAAAACGAATTGAGGAAGCGCAGGAATATGCTTCGGCAGCTATGGCAGCGGCGCAAATACAGATGGAGGAACAAGCCAACAGGAAGAGGAATCCAACACCACAATTTCGCGTCAAGGATAAGGTCTGGCTTAACTTGAAAAACATTCAAACACCACAGCAGAAAAAGAAATTATCATGGGTAAATGCCAAATATAAAATAACAAAAATTATATCACCTCATGTAGTAGAACTTGATGTACCATCGAAAATATGGCCAATATTTCACGTCGATCTTTTGCGTAGGGCAAGTGAAGATCCTCTTCCGTCACAAAATGTGGACGACACTCAGCCATCACCAATCTTGATTCAAAATAAGGATGGCCATACTCAGCCGGAGCAAATAGTAGAATCTTAAGAGCCGAAAAGTTTCGCAGAGGAAAGACCTGGATAAGGCGTGTCTTAGTCAAATGGAAAGGCTTCGCCGAACCTAATTGAGAAGACAGAATTAATATGGAGGAAGTTAAGGAGCTTGACCTATTCGAAAAGAAATTCGGCAAAGGAGATGGTGTTGGAGAAACTGAAGGGGCGCGGCAAGGATTGAAAAAAAAAAAAAATCTCCTAGTGAAAACTTGATTGATATATGAGAACGGGGGGATGATGTTACGGGCTGTGCCCGATAAGGCTTGGCTAGGCTATCTTTCAGGCCCAGCCTTGGTTAATAAGTTCAAGCACGTGATCGGACCCGAATTTGTTCCTCGAACTTAAACCCTCGGCTAACTGTCATCAGAGGCGAGAAGACAGATCATTGATAGAAGCAAGGCCAGATCACGCAACAGGACAAGGACAGATCACAGAACAAGAGGAGGACAGATCATTAAGAGTATAGAAGGCTATCGCAGAGATCACTAATGGGAACAGAAGATGTATTTTATGAAGCCTAACTTCTACAGTAAATCTCCATAGAAAAATATAAACTTCTTCGTGGTATTGTTGACGAGCGTTGTCCGTTTCACTCCTGACCCTTAACAGCAGAAGATATTGAAAGAATCACACAATGGATCTTAGAACAGGGATGGATAGAACAATTTCGACTGGCTGGGGAAGTTGAGGCGCAACTAAAGCAGAAAGAAGACTCACTAAGGAACCAAAGAGGTAGGTAATTGACGAGTTGGTAGCTACACTAGGCATAACAGTGTAAACGCACTTCCTGAGGGAGACCCTAGGAAAACCAGGAAAAATGTAAAGAATTTAACCATGCAGAACCAAGGGGTTTTTACCGGGAGGTTTCCCCTTCTGTATATGTACAGCAATAGTCACCTGCATGGGCCACAAGAGCTCCCTATCAGAGTAATGAAATCAAATTCAGAAAAATATGACTTGAATTTTTCGTCTCCCACGATGCATGACGATGTGACTGTGAGGCCCTCCCTCCACGATGCTCCACCAGTAGTAAGTTATCCAAATTATAAACCTACATCAAGTTGATGTAAGCATTGTATCATAATATCTAATGACTTTGGGGTAGGTTGTTGCGCCAAGCGTCTCTTGTCTGTGCTGCATGACTTCTCACAGCAAAAGAACGCAATTGAGGAAGCTGTGCTAAGTTCCTCAAATGGGCGGTATCACAGGGTTCTATGCTATCCTAAGTACCACTGTGAACTGAACCACATAGAGCACTACTGGTGTGGGTGTAAGCAGAATGCGCGGATGATGTGCGAGTACAATATCGATTACCCTCGCATACAGCTGCCTCTCATCTTGGCGAGTGTGTTCAACAGCACGATCTCGGCAAACTACCACAGATGCTGGAGAAAGATATAGTTGTATCGAGAAGGGATTGATTTTGGTTCGACAGAGTGGAACCTTAGAACCACGTAACATGAGCCCTACACAGTTGGGGAGGATAGGTAGTAGCGCGAAGGGCATGTTAATCATGTGCATGGCACATTTTGCCGTTGTCAATCTGTGAAAATTTGGGGTTACATAACCATATTTGGTGCGATCTGATTGGCTGCTCTATGTGGCGCTACTGTGGCGCTGGGGGGTCCAATATTTTTTCCCTCACCAAAATAGGTCCCACTTGTAACAATAATAAGTCCACGTCGCTCGCGTTGATTGCTTAATCCCTGCATGTATTTGTTCATCTAATGGTTATCTATCGATTCACACCAGCTCTTTGTAATTGAAGGCTTGTAGAGGTTGTCGTTTTTTTTTTTTTTTGAAAATGTGGTGTTTTGACATTTTCATGAGGGCGAGGAACAAAGTTTCGACACCATATGTATCACATCCCTATCCAAGCTAACTAATTCCCGTTAGATCAACCCTAATATCATAAGCCCTTTCCATTCCTAACATTCCCAAACATTGACATAAGGTAATTAAAATGTCTGACGTCTGTGCAGATCGCTAACTACAAGTGAAATATTAACATAAAATATAGCATGGTTTAATTCTCTATTTTCATATTTTCGCAGATAAGTCAGGTTGTGAAAATTAATGTCAGGAGTTAATTAGCATTATCAAAAGGCTGCACACAAGCATTGGGGTTGAAAGCTACCTTTATTCCACTTGACTGTAAAACGAGAGCCAATTCAACGTTGATCATTTTCTTTGCATCAAAATGTGATGTTGAGATCAACGGATTAAAATCTTAACCTATCCGGATAGCTCTATAGCTATGATAGAACTACAGTAGAACCCCTCTCAGCTAATAGTGGGTCCCGGTATAATTACTGAAGAGATTCATATAAATTTTACCGTTTATATTTGTAATACTTACCCCTGCAAGCAAAATGACCTGTAAAGGTAAGTGTTGCAAATATAAACGGTAAAATTTATATGAATCTCTTCAGTAATTATACCGGGACCCACTATTAGCTGAGAGGGGTTCTACTGTATTTGACTAGTTCTACGAACTGCCTAGATTTTCAATTGTGGAGAAATTTATGGAGCTCACAAGCGACAACTAAATTTCTTCTGTTGTGTTTAGGCACTTCTTGATTGCATTAAATAATTGGGCCTTCCAATTCCGAGACGCTACCGCAGGAAGTAGAGGGTAGCTAGTATTTGTCTTCGAAGTCCAGGGTACTAGACGAACAGACTTCAGTTCGTCTTAAGATATCAAGTAACTTTGTACGATATAACCAGAACAGATAGATAAGTCAGATTTGAGGTAGTCTTTGGAGCACGAGACTTTGCAGGTGTAAGCAACTTTACAGTTTAAATATTCAGATCGATTACTATTTGGATACTGTTTCACAAGTTATAAGACATAAGGATACGCGATTTAAGTGAATAGAATTTCACCCACTCCGAAACATTTAAGATGAGTGAGCGAGCGCCTGGATATTGGCTTGACCTATTCAAGAGAAGATATAATCTATTTACCCGCGTCATCGAATGTGTATGTTAGATGGCATCGGCCACAATACTGTCGGTTCAACATAGCAGCCATAAAGACACCAGCTCCGCACTGGAAAAAGTTAGCACGGGATTCGGTGAGCAAATCTTTAAGTGCTATGTCTTACTTCGGGTGCAGGACACTCTCTCCGTAAGCGTTCAATCTTGCCATCACCATCAACCTTATAGTATTTAAGGACAGCCAACTTTGTCTTCTTACGCTTGTGCTTGATCTTCTTAGGGGTAGTGTAAACCTTCTTCTTGCGCTTCTTCGCTCCACCACGTAGACGTAATACAAGGTGGAGAGTAGATTCCTTTTGAATGTTGTAATCAGATAAGGTGCGACCATCCTCAAGTTGCTTGCCGGCGAAGATTAAACGCTGTTGGTCTGGTGGAATGCCTTCCTTGTCTTGGATTTTTGACTTGACATTGTCGATGGTATCAGAAGACTCCACCTCTAGGGTGATGGTCTTACCCGTGAGGGTCTTGACGAAGATTTGCATGACTACCTGCTTTAGATTAGAGATAGGTCCAGAAGAGGGCAACAGATGACCCAACCTAGACAATTAATTGTCTTCCTGAGTGGTTATGCGTTGTAAGTTGAAATATCTCGCCTGAGGATTTCGATGAGTTTATTATTCGTGGAATGATTGGTAAGCGGCAAAGTAGGGTTAAGAAGCCCTACTTCGGTTAACAGATACTTGTCGCATAATTTTGTGATCAAACGTAAGTGAACCACAATCGACGACGCGAAAGTTATACGATAAGTTACTGATACACCCACACGGAAATATCTCCGTGCCTGAGACAGTATCACTTTATCAACCAAGGACTAACTAACGTTAAGATGGTCAAGAAGCGGGCGTCCAAGTGAGGGAGACCCGCACTCATCGATATCTGATAACACTCCTCACTAACTATGTCTCCAGTGGACGCAATAAAAAAGGACGCGGCCACGTCAAGCCCATCCGCTGCTCCAACTGCTCGCGCTGTACCCCTAAAGACAAGGCAATCAAGAGATTTACTATCCGCAACATGGTCGAATCTGCTGCTATCCGTGCGTCTCCAATCGAGCCTCCACTAAATTCAGCGATTCCTCTTATGGAGATTAATGCAGAAATAGAAAAACAATGATAACTGGCTAACCTTTTGTTCAGGTGATATTTCGGACGCTTCGGTCTTTCCTGAATACACTGTTCCCAAGATGTACCTCAAGCTGCAGTACTGTGTCTCTTGTGCCATTCATGGCAAGATTGTCCGGTATGTTGTGCACTGAGATGAAGCCTTGGTTGAACTTCCGGAACCGATTCTCCTCTTTATAGGCTATCTTGCTCACTTTCCCTAGTGTTCGATCTCGTGAAGGTCGCCGAAATAGAGCTCCTCCTCCTCGAGTTCGATGTATGTTAATTCCTTCCTCTTCCACCTCTGCCACTAATTTTTGTGATAGACAACAAAGATGGAAAAAAAGTCAACCCAAATCAAGCCGCGGCCAAAGTAGCCCAGGCATGATCAATGTGAATGTATAAACGAAATAGGCGCTAGAAACTCAATTTTGAATTGAGCGAAATTTTGTTAAATGATAGCTTTACCATGTATAAGCAACTCGAGTACAACTCTCGGGTCATAGCTGATATTCCCACGAATTTACAGCCTTGGTCCTAACAATACCCAAGAAATAAAATCAGCTATCTATCTTACGTTCCCAAAAATCATGCTCTCAGTCCAGAGTCACAAAGTGATACCTAAATATCATCTATAGAAATAAATCCTTAACATTTATGTAGCACTCCAACTAGGAATTCTGAGGCCTATTAACTATTTTATCTACAACTGTTAACGGTTCAATTCAGATTCAATTCAAACTACGGTGAAGAAAGCTTGAAGGACACCTTAGTCCTAAACTCTCAACTCCTACTTCTTAGCACATGTACAAATATCAGAGTCTCTGTGTAAATTGCTTGACAAGACGAATGTCATAATTGCGAAGGTTGATTAATGATCATGTGTTGTGACGTTGATATCAATTGGATTAACTTTACGCTTCGGCGATCAAGAACCGAGTAGACATACGCCATATGTAACATGTCAATGGCACTAGACCTATCTTAGTGATCTCACCAGCAAATAGCACACGACCTTAATTACGAAAATTTGACTGTCTGCGTTACCCGTCTACGTCCAAGTACCTACTACAGTTCACTCTCGCTGCAAAAATGTGATGCAAGACTTAAATAAAGCTTCCCGTTGGAGGATTTAATTGAATTGGCCATTACAAGCCCACTTTTATGTCGTGCCCGACGATGTTACAATGAGAGTGAACTGTGCACGCTCTGCATTGCTCTTCTGCTACGGTTTTTAGATGCAGGGCGCTGGGGGACGAAGACGGCGTTTCTACCTGTACGTGGTGTCCCCTACGAACCTGGAGTTTATCTTCAGAGCCAACAGAAACACGCATTACTTGGTCACGGAGGAAAAGTCACCCAGATGAGTTTCGGGGGCGTACCCAGCTCCCGTTATGGTGGTGATAGATCAGACTAAGTTGGCCCTTTTTACCAAGATGAATTCTCACTGTTTACAGATATTCTGGCATTATACTGTCTCCCGAGGAAAGAGCACCGCTACCTGAGCGCTGGTGGTGTCGGTATAAGGAGGATATCTGGACTATGGGATATTAGGAAGATACAGATGGGGATACGCACCTCGTGTGGCTCTGGTGTCTAGGCCTCGCCTGGCTGGAGCTGCAGGTTTTTTGAGACTTTTTCCCGCGTACCGGTTTCCACGGCTGCTCTTTTTCAATTTTTTTTGAGCAGAAGGTTCCGTAGAAAAGGTGGTTGAATTCTACGGGTAATTACTGAGCTAAATGGCTACCCGTCATGGGTCAATGTATCAATGATCTTAGGTTCGAGGTAAAAGGGGATAGGAGCACTGTAAAAGGTGTGGCCTGGGTCAGAGAGGAGCCCTAGTGTTATAATAGTCTTGGACTCAACATAGCACGAATAAACAAATCTACTACTAGATGCACGGCGCTAAAACCTCCCTAAAAATATCAATGTTTATCTATTTATTTTTATTTTTATTTAAATCATATTGTATTCAGCCTCATGGCTATAACAAAAGATTTAAATAGATTCTGTTTTATTAACTGCTTTCCCCTGTATCCCTAACTCTGGGGAAGGGTCGGATGGTGGTGTGGTACACCGTCCGGGCCGTTCTCTCAAGTAGAGTCTGGGTAGCCAATGCACATGCCCCACTTGAGATAGAAGAAAGCTGATTCGAATCCGGCAAGACCCGAACCGCATTTCTCGCGTGGTCATGTATGTGACGATGACGAAGGCACGCTGGATAGTCGTGGGTGGCTGAAGTGCGTTCCTGCGGCAGACATAAACGGTTGAGGGCTGAAAGGGCTGTAAGGCGCCTGTATTCGAGTTATGTCTTCAAATGATACTGGGTGTGAGTGCCCCTCATGTCAAATAGAGTCATCACTCCATTTACCGTACCAGTGTCATTCGTGTCATAGCCTAAAGGCTGCATATACAAGAATGAATTAAAAAAAATAAAAAAATAAAAACACTCCGGGGAATCCACCCTCCTTTGGCACTAGTCTTGGCTCATAACTTATTGAAGACTATCCAACATTACTATCAGCCGATGGTTTCGCTCTCAAGCAAACATTTCGCAATACAATACAATCTATATCACCTGATAAGGGCCCAAAGCAGCAAAGCCAAACAGATAAGAAGCGAACATATTGGGTTCAATTCTTATCTTCACCGAAGAAAAGTCCCTGAAGTAGACGCCCCAAGTTGCCCATGTGGATACCCCTCTCAAAATGTGAAGCCTATGATCATGGCTTGCCCGCGATGGTCGAAAGGAAGAACTGAAGTGTGGAGGTAAGCAGAAGAAAGCTCCTTTGAGGCGATGATGAATAGTCCCAAGGATATTGCAAGAATAACTAGCTGGATTTCAAAAGAAGGATGGCCCGAGCAATTTCGCCTCGTGGGGGGTGTTGAAGCTACAAATGAAGCAAGGAAACAGAGGCCGGAAAAGAGAGGAGTACGATGAATAGAGGGGGAAAGGGGCCCACATGCGACTTTATAGCATTCACCATGCTTCCTAAAGGTAAGTCTTCGACCAATTCAACAACAAAGAAATAAAACAAGCATAAATAGGGGGTTTTTACCGAAAGGTTTCCTCCTTTGTACATACAATAGTTACAGATTCCTGCATGGGCCATTCTAGGCACTTTATCAGGTCAATGAAATCAAATTCAAATACAATCATTATATATATATATATATATATATTATCTTGTATTTCGAGTCGTGATACAACCCCCCCCCTTTGAAAAACCTATTTTGCCTGGAAATATGGATTTATCGATTAGCCCCACAATATTCACGAAAAAACTGTCTAATTATAAACTGTAAATAAACACTAAACGCGCATACAAGTGAGGTTTCCTGCGGTATGAAGAATACTCTGATAGAGATTATAAAGATAAGTAAGTTCACTTAACAAAATAGTAAAGTTCAAATGGTTCAATGAAGTCGTTGGATCTACACTATATTCTAGACATAATGAAACCCGTGGTGACTTCCTTCTAATTTTTGGGATACGCAGACATTATAACCATAACTCATTCAACCAACGCCATTTAGCTCCAGCTCCAAACCTGTTCGTATTCCTTGTTGTGCATTAGTCTGATTTACTGATTAGTTTGGGGGAAGAGCACGGTTCTCGAGACCTGCGACTTTGTGGCGATACGAAGACCTTCTTTTTAAAAAAATCATTTCTGCGTATGCAGCCTGAGGCTATGACGCGCATGATTACGGAAGACATGTATATCTCGCAGAATAACTCAGTTTGACGTTTGGAACACTCATACCCAGATTTCATTTGCAGATACCACTACGAGAATAACGCCTTACGACATGTACTCTTTTCCGTGAATACCCACCACAGGAAAAAGCGAGAAAAATCTGTGGTTAACTGGGCATGCTTTCGTCATCCTACGAATACATCATCAGCGCGAGAGAAGTGGTTTGAAGTTCCTGCTGGATTCGAACCAGCTTTCTCCTGTCTCAAGTGGGGCATGTATCCAAGCTACCCAGACGCTACTTGGGAGAACGGCCCGGACAGTGTACCACTGCACCATCCGACCCGATGCGAAAGCCAAGTATGTGACGTAAAATCGTTAGCGCTAAGCATAGACATTTTAACTGTAATTGTCTTCGTAAGCATCACGTATTCGGAGCCTCACAAGTACATGTATGCTTAATTACTTTTGTATATCTTTGTTGAAAAACATCTCAAAATTTTACAGCCTATTTATTACGTCAGGATTTCTTCACAATGTACGGACCAGATTTCATTTGGGATAAAATTAAATCAGATACTCTTTCAACTTGGTAAATCTACTATACATAAGAACTCTTCGGGTATTTAGTATCATTTACATCTATTTCCCGGTCAAAGTTTGATTCAATTACACAAAACAGTTTCGCTCCGTAGTATCACTTCAATTTAATGTGAGGAATTCCCCTAATGGTCAGACCATGAACTACGAGTATGGCCAGTTTCCCTACATCCCTGATATCTTATTCTATTGTATCCGAGCTCAACACAAGCTGTGTAATATCGTAAAACTTTCGGCATGGTCTCGTAATGAGACAGGCTCGACCAGCTGCCTATCATACGCCCTAATATGTTTAAAGTTGTGTTTATTCGTGCAATCTTGGATCTAAGATTATCACAAGGCTAGGGCTCCTCTCTGGCCTTAAATCTGAATAGACTGTTGGTATTCTGCGTCAATCTACGTCGTTTCCTGCATATCTCGTCCGCCTCGTTGTGAAACACTATACTTTTCTGACAGGCTGAGAGTTTCTTTCTTCGCCCTTTTCTCTATTCTGAGTTGCTGGTAGTGATGGCGTATCCAGCAGACCTAGCGTGATTTTGGCCCGCCTCATACAGGTTTTCAATAGAAACGTAAGATCCGGGTAGATTATGTTTCGACGAAGTAATTCTGCCATTGTTAGTTTAAGAGCTGGACGTCGATTACGCTCAAATTGATAACAATGGACATGGAAACAGTTGGAAGATGAATTAGTAATGAAGGATTACGAGATAGAACCTTTGAAATTGAGAAGCTGTGGAACGAGTGAATGGCCTGAAGTAAATGTGTTTTGTGAGTTTTTTATATTTCATATTTCTTGACTCATCTTGTAATCGGCCTCTAAGTTACGACAAATGTTTAGAGAGTTGAAAGTAGCCAGATATGCTTCAGCGGACTCGTCGTACGCGATTGTTTATTACAAGTTGTGTTGAATTAGGTAATATCGGTTAATAGCCTAATAACGTGACTAAGGATTAGGAGGAGATGAACCTTCATGCGACCAAATTTGACGTAGGAATCTACTGGTTATTGACGGATTCATAAATTCTCCATTCATTAAACTATTTCCTCCGTTCCACTCCGGTATTGGAATTGCATGATGTTTGCTGGACAACATTGATATGATGGCAATTTGGAGATGTATGTAATATGTTTGTCGATGGACTTACTCTAAATAATTAATATCTTATTTCTATACTCATACTTGTCTATTATTTCAACAAGTTGCACATAACTTTACTGGACGAGATTACGTCTGCTGCTGTAGCGACGTGGACATCAAACTCAGTTTAATTAGTAATTCAATTTGCGTTCACCGCTCGACGGATTCAGCATCAAAAAACTTTTGCAACAGAATTTCAAGGGGGGTTGTGTCACGACTCTGTATTTCTTGATGAAATGGTTAGGGTGTATTTTGTTAAATAGGAAAATAAATTTAGTTATGACATTGTCGGAACATACGCTCCGGTAGGCCTGAGGCCAGGCTTCTGCCTTAGGCATTTAAGGAGATACAGATGGTATGACGTTACAGCGGCGTACGTAGAGGGAGTTAGAGGCAATCAACAATCACTTTTATAGCAGTAACCCAATTCTAGGGTCGGATGGTGCAGTGGTACACTATCCGGGCCGTTCTTCCAAGTAGAGTCTGGGTAGCTTGGACACATGCCCCACTTGAGACAGGAGAAAGCTGGTTCGAATCCAGCAAGACCCTCACACCACTTCTCTCGCGGTGATACTGTATTCGTAGAATGACGAAAGCATGCTCAGATAGCCACAGGTTTTTCTCGCTTTTCCCTGCGGTGGGTATTCACGGAAGAGGGTACATGTCGTAAGGCGTTATTCTCGTAGTGGTATCTGCAAATGAAATCTGAGTATGAGTGTTCCAAACGTCAAACAGAGTTATTCTGCGTCACATACATATCTTCCGTAATCATTCGCGTCATAGCCTCAGGCTGCATACGCAAAAATGATTTAAAAAAAAAAAAAACCCCCCAATTCTCATTACTCGTGATATCACAGAGATTGACCCTATCATACCAACAGACATAAATCAATTTTGAATAAATAGAGAAATGATGTAGATAAAAATTAAAAAGAAAACATTGTAATTTTGTAAAGTGAAATAACTCATAGATTGTAATCTCAATCTTTATTAACCCAGTATTATCCCTGCTATTCTCCAAAAAAATATAGATGAAATATTTTGCCTGGTCCCTCAAGCCTTTCTTTGTAGAGTCCAGCCCTTGTTACAGGGGCTTTGGGCTAAGCAATGACAAACTAGATACAATAATACTTCTCTGACACGATAGTGGGTCCCGGCATAAGTGTTGAAAATATTCATTTTAACTTACACTTTTATATTTGCAACACTTACCCTTACAGGTCATTTGCGTGCAGGGGTAAGTATTGCAAATATAAATGGATGAATTTCAATGAATATTTTCAACACTTGTGCCGGGACCCATTATCGTGTTAGAGAAGTTTTACTGTAGTTTTATTAGATAGGTTTTTGTACAGTCGTCCCTCTCTAACTCGATAGTGGGTCCCGGTATAAGTGTTGAAAATATTCATTGAAATTCAACCATATACTTTCGCAATACTTACCACTGCACGCAAAATGACCTGTAAGGGTAAGAGTTTCAAATATAAAAGTTCAAGTTACAATGAATATTTTCAATACTTATACCGGGACCCACTATCGAGTTAGAGAGGGACGACTGTATATAGAAAAGGAAATATGGTTTGGGGCGGGAGTAACAGCAACTCCCACCTGATACCTTCTACAGCTTCCAATTGTCCCATAAGTTTGATCATCTGTGAACACAAACATAACAAGCTTTAAGAACATTCCATTGAAGCGCATACCAATTTAACAAGACTTATGCCCTGCTTCTCCCCTCAACCGTGACTACCTGCCCAAGGAAACAACAAAAAACCTCGGACTCCTCACTATGCTTCATTATCCTGTCTTTCGTAACCGTGCGAGATGTGATCTCACAACGTCCTCGTATCTTGTCGCATCAGGTGTTCAAGCCACAGGACTTTCAACTTGGACATAACCCAGATAGCGGACTACAACACCATCTTTTGTCGATCATGGCCTTGGCGCGCAAAAAACTCTCGAAGTTGAGGTATCCCCTAAAATTCTCCTTCCAAAAACTCTATCCTCCCTCCACATCCTGCTTACTTGTCCTTCCGACTCTCATAAATTCCCACTAGAACCATATCCTTTCTCGATTGTTGCGAGCAATCTCCCTTCCCAAATTTGTGCCCTGCGACTTTCATTCTCCATCGAGTATCCGTATCATCGAGGGCGTATGTTTGAGGACCTCAACAAGGTAAGAGCTGCCTCAATTTCATCGCGGGTGGTCCAAGGTAGGAAGATAATTGATAGGTTGTAAAGTTGACAGAGATGCATGTGAGATCGAAGTCAAGATATGGTAGAGGGAAGGCTTGACGTGATGAGAGGGCTCCGACTGAGAATGCTAGTGGACCTCTGATCCTGATCCTGGGCGACTCCTCTTGGCTATCTCAAATATACAGCGAACATATTGTTTGTTTATTTGTTTTCTATTTTACGTCTAACTTATACACTAGTCCCAGATGGAAAAAGACGCCAAAGCTTACTGCTCTGGTACCTGAGGCACCCATCTTCCCCAAACCAAAGAAGAAGAGACCTGAATTAAATTGCGGGGCGTGGTGATTTAAGCTTTCACCTTACCAATAGCAGAATGCGACCTCTTAAAATGAGGGCCAGTTTTACTGAGAAGAGAAATTCTTCAATCAAGCTATTAAAAGAAAAGAAAAGAAAAGAAAAGAAAAGAAAAGAAAAGAAAAGAAAAGAAAAGAAAAGAAAAGAAAAGAAAAGAAAAGAAAAGAAAAGAAAAGAAAAGAAAAGAAAAGAAAAGAAAAGAAAAGAAAAGAAAAGAAAAGAAAAGAAAAGAAAAGAAAAGAAAAGAAAAGAAAAGAAAAGAAAAGAAAAGAAAAGAAAAGAAAAGAAAAGAAAAGAAAAGAAAAGAAAAGAAAAGAAAAGAAAAGAAAAGAAAAGAAAAGAAAAGAAAAGAAAAGAAAAGAAAAGAAAAGAAAAGAAAAGAAAAGAAAAGAAAAGAAAAGAAAAGAAAAGGAAAAGTTTTCGGACCTAAAAACTCCATTTTTGCGCCATCAAAATGAAGGGAGATAAGGCTGAGTCCCATTTGCATATCCATCTCGGACTGCCATTAGATATCGATAGAAGTCGGTTCCGGAGGGGTTCTTGGGCAGATCTCGGTGAAAAAATTTGTTTTTTCCCACCATTGCGCAAGTTTGGAGGTTCCGAGAAGGAACTTGAGCTTATCTGAGGATCCCTTGAGTGGTTTTGGGGGTCGAGATTTGGGAAGCGGGCAGTGCAGAAAATGTGACGGGGACTTGGGCCCGCCACAGGTGCATGTTGTATGAGCAGAGGCGTGTTCAAAGCGGATATGGTAGGATGCGAAATCTCCATGTCCAGATCGCGCTGCGTATATGCGAGCGGCGTGGTGCCGGGGGAGTGACAGCTCGGTGGGGCACTCCGTACGGAACTCGATTTCCAAGTCTTGGTATGACTTGGGGGCGTGCTATGTCCAGTACTCTTTGTAGGCCGTAGCTGTTACATTTTTGACCCAAGCTTTTGCTGATGCAAATGTAAGCGGGGGGGAGGGGGGCAGCGCCATATCCATGGCTTCCTTCGCAGCTCTGTCTGCTAGGGCATTACCTGGAATTCCAGAGTGGTCCGGGATCCAATGAACACGAACTTCTCCAGATTGGGTGTGGGGCAGACGTGCGCGTTCTAGCCATTCACGTGCTTTGGACGCGAATCTGCCGAATATCACTTGATAAGAGCTGTCGGGCTACGTGTCAGGGGTTTGGCTAGAGACATTCATCACGTGAACACTTGACATCAGCACTGGTTGCCAGTCAGTGGGAATTAGGGGCAATTCTAGAAGGTTCTTTGCAATTCCACGGCGTTCTGGGATTGTTCGGGAGTTGAGGCAATATAAGAGTATCCACGGGATTCTCCATGCTTCCACGGCCTTCTACAAACTTCTATGTATGGTTTAGTTGGAATAGTCGAAATATGTATTTATAGGAGCCTCCTCTCACATCTGGATGGAACAGATCTGAGTCTTGTATTTATCACTTATCGTTTACTCCTAGAAGTTTCCACAGCGTCTTGAAGATTATCTTGTCTTTATCTAGCCCACGTCTTGTTCTTGTTCTTGCTCAGCTGTCATCCCTGTCCCAGGTTAAGATCTTGACACTACGTCGAAGTTGTCAAGAAGGATCCACAAGTTGTTTGCGAATCGCGTAATAGGTAGGTCCATAGCTGTCTCTGGAGCCTCTAAAGCGGCTGCTACTTCAGCATCAAAGGCCCCGAGTGATGGGCTAAGAGGTATTCGTTTCAGACATACCACCCGGCCTGCTTGGATGATTGCGACGCCGTCCACCAACACGAGGGCCAGAGGCTGATTTTAGACGGCTACCATCTGAGTATAAGACTAAGTCTTGTGAGGGGATATCCCCAGGGAGACGGCATGAGGCTCTGGTGACTCTTCTAGTCATGGCACACCAGCTCTCATTCCTTAACCAAGAGGGATTAATTGGAGGGTCTAAGAACTCTACAGGTAGGAGACTCAGAGCCCATCCTGCAAGGCGGGAGATGCGTCTCTGTTGGTTTAGGATCAAAGTGGTGCGGCGGCGAAGAGGGTGCCGGGGGTCGAGGCGATGGATGCGAAGGGAGGCCTGGCGAAGTTTTAAGTCCAGCGCAATATCTGGAGGGGGGAGACCCGCCTCTCTGTGGAGCGCAGCGGCTGGTGTGGTACGGCAGAAAGGAAGAATGGCTCTTGCGCTGGTTCGAGCCACTTTTTGTAGGAGGGCAAGATGACCTTTCACTAGATTCGAAACAGTCCGAGACGGGGAGATAGCGCGTGATTGGCCTGGCCACCATGTTTCGGCCCCGTAGTAGGCAATGGGTAGTACACAAGTGGTGACAGCTTGGCGCAAAAGTTTAGGTGGAGCACCTCTTGTAGTGTTACGGAGACTGCGGAGCGCGTTTGCCACAATCAGTGCTTTGATTGCAAGAATACGCACATGCCATTTGAAGGAGAGTTTTCTGTCAAAGTAAATTCCAAGCCATCTGGTGTATGGGCGATTTATCTTTTCTACTACAGAGAAATCACCATGCTTGACCACAGGGGTATTACCCGGGTACTTGTCCGCCCGTCTCCTCGAGAAGTGCTGTAGTTCTGCCTTGCCAGGGTCAAAGGTGATGCCTTCCTCTTTCCCCCAATTCAAGGCTTCTTTCAGTGCCTTGGATAATGCGATACAGTTGTCGTGTAGCGATTTTTGGGTCTCAAGAATCGCGACATCGTCGGCATACCCAAATCTGCGGGAGATGCATCCCATCCTGAACAAAGGGGATATATAAAGCATGAAGAGGATAGGTGAGACAGGTGAGCCTTGGGGGAGGCCACAGTTGACTGTCTGGAGGGGGCCTGTCTCGCCGTCTAGGCGAATTTGTACATAGCGGCTAGTAGCGAAGGAGGCTACCCATTTGACAAGGAAGTCTGGCCAGCCTTGCTCCCGCATGCAGCGAATAAGTCGGCCCGGGAGGACGGCATCAAAAGCACCTTTTACATCGAGCGAGAGCATACTAGCGGTGCGTCCCTCGTTTAAGGCTCTCTCAACGTCATGGGTAAGACAAGTCGTAAGGTCAACGGCAGATCTTCCTGGGAGGACGCCGAATTGCTGGGTGGTTAGTAACTTATCCCGCACTGCGATCCAGGCTATACGTTTGGCTATCAGGCGCTCTAGTCTCTTCCCAAGCACGGAGAGGAGTGCTATCGGGCGATATGAGCGAGGAGAGGAAAGATCCGCCTTATTTGGTTTCTGAAGCATTATCAAGATGGCTTGCCGGAAGCAGGCGGGATGATGGCCGAGAGAGAGACAGCTGTTAAAGAGTGAGTAGACATGGTCCCCAATAAGGGGCCAAGCTAAGCGGAGGATAGCAGTCGGGATCTCATCGGCACCAGGGGCTGTGTTGCCTGCTTTAAGTATTGACTCCTGAACTTCGTCTGGGGAGAGCGGTGGGAACATGATTGAGCGTGTTGCAGCTGTAGGAGCGTCCATAGGGATATCTCCCGCCTCAGAAAGGTTTTGGAGCAGATTACCAATTAGAATTTCTCTCTTATCAGGTAATAATGTCGCGGGGGCTGGTCTGGAAACCTGGGGTCTTTGAGAGGTATGGAGCGGAAGTTACCTGTAGATTTATGCCATTTCGTCAAATCAAAAATATCTTTATCCGTGCTGGCTGCCATAATCTTGCTCGTGCAGAAAGCCCTCTTTGCTTTCTCAATCGTATATCGGTACTCACTCTTTTCTCTGGTGAGGTCTTCTTCTGCTAAGGATCGGTTTCTGAGCCTTTTGTACCTTTGACGAGCCAGTTTGCATGAATCATCCCACCATGGATTGCCCTTGCCGTGGCCAAGTGATCGGCGCGCTGCCCCTGTATATGCCGTGCGGATAGCATCTGTCAGTTTCGCGGCACATTCATCCAATGACTGTTTCGTGGGAAGAAGAGGAGTTGGGAGCAGTCCTTGAATAGAGGTAGAGAGGAGACAAAGGAAGAGTTCGGGATCCAGCGTGTCTGGTCTAAGCCTTCGAAGGGGTTCAGTGTAACCTACCCAATTGACTAAAGTGAGAATCGTGGTGTGATCTGATGTCGTGTCCAAGTGGGGGGCTAGTGCGCACTTTGTCGTTTGGACTAAGGGACCAGATCCAAATACTAGGTCGAGCACATTGCCTCGATCGTGTGTTGGCTGATCTGGAGGAGAGAGAAGAGAGAGGCCATTCTGGTCTAGCCATTCTGTGAACTTTTCGGCGCCAGAGGATGGGCTGCGGGACCATGAAGGTTGCCATCTAGAATGGCGCAGGTTAAAGTCGCCAGAGAGAAGCAAACTTTCTTTAAAAGGGAGGGAGAGGAGATAGAGGGAATCAAGAGCGCTATCGCTAGTGGAGTCTGTGGGTGCGTTGTAGACGTTGATTATGTATAGCGACTTACCAGAGGGCGAAAGAAGTCGGAGAAAGAGCAGGTCGCTAGAGAGTGCCGAGTAACAATGTTCTGAACGGAGGCATGACCTCTTGCGTACATAGGACATCACCCGGGGCCGTGAGGACGTCCAGTCGTCGGTTGGCGAGAAGGTCTCAAAGGAGGGATGGCGTTTTGTAATACGCCGGGCTTGGTCACTTTATATGTAAGGTTCTTGTATTAAGACAATATCGACAGACGCTAGGTTAGCTTCGTTAAGGGCTATCTCGTGCGCTTGAGCTCCTCGGCCGACGTTCACTGATATGATTTTTAGTGAGCAGGTGCTTTGTTTGCGGCGGGACGAAGAGATCATTACAGTTGCGACTAGTCATTGCTCTGATCCTCCATGAGAACTTCATAGGGGTTAATAGAGTTTATTGATGCCGGCTGTGTTTGGCCAGTTGCAGCAGGAGTTGCGGCCTTGTTTTGCGTGAGAGCGGGGATAGCCTTAAGCTTGACGCAGCCAGCTTCAGCTTGCTTACGCAAGCGAGCGTCTGCGTTAATCCGACGGATCGCGCTCACTTGCTCCTTCGACTTTGGTGGGCTTGAAGGCTTTGGCCGAAGCTCGCATTTTGGATCGTTAGCGGGGTGGGGTCCGTGGCAATGTATGCAGCGGCTGGGGCAGGTGTGATTGTCAGTGGCTGCGCATTGGTTACCATGTTCCTTCTCAGAGTGTTTAGAAGATCCACAGAGGCGGCATCTTGGTTCTGAGGCGTAGGTGCGGGCGTTGGGCTATAGTCAGCACCGATTGCACTGCACTGTGGCACGGCGTTGGGGAAGGATTTTTGTCTGAGTTCGGCACCCAAAGAGAAAGAGGGTGCGTGGGAGACGGTTATGTAATTCAGGAAACGGGCAATCCAGGTTGTGGAGGAGGATGCCGGAGTTTTCTCGTTGTCCCGCGACGCTGTAATAACTGTCGGGGCCACCCCAGCCGCAGCAGAAAGGGCGTCGTGCAGGGCAGCTTCGGTTACCGGTTGGAGACAATACTTCCATTTCTTACCTATACGCTTTATCGCACCGTATGAGCGTGGGACATGTTTGATTCTGTAGGATGTCCATAGGCTGGCATTCTCTACAGGGGCATTACCGAAGAAGCTGTCAGACTTTATTTTCTCTTTAAGCGTTGACGATTCCCCAACTTTGGGGCAAAGAGCGAAGCCGGTCTTAGTGGGCTGCACGTTTATAAGTAGTTTGCCATCTTCCCCTAGCCTGGATTTGAGGTGGGTCTGGATAGCGTATGCTGAAAGATCCCGGAGTTTGTCATCAGTAGGGATTCGAACGAATAGGCGATCCTTTGGTTGGGGTTTTTTGTTGCCAGGCGTCGGGGCATTTGAGGTGGGCCCTTGGGCTGTGCGGTTCGCGAGGGGCTTTGAAGCCGTGTTGGCGTATGTCATGGGCGCCTTGCCCCGTGAAGTATGGCTGGGCGCAGGGTTATAGGTGGAACAGGCAACAGGCTTGTCGCAGAGGTATGCGTCAAAGTGACGAGTAGCTGTTTCTGCCAGATCTTTGCAGAAGTTTTTGAGGGCTTCTGCCTGCTTAGGAGGGAGATTGGCGTGGTTTACCGCGCTGCATTTTTTGTCGAGGATGGCTGAGATTCCTCCAAAAAGGGCTTCTGCTTCCTTAGCTCGGGCTGTCATAGAGTCAACACTCCTTGATAAGGCTTCCTTTATAGGGCCTGCGGGGGCAGGTTCGTCGAATGGGTCTGCTTCCGACATATCGTCATACACCAGCGTGTCGATATCCATGCTGGGTTGTTGGCTGTAATCCGGGGTATCCCAATCCACGGTAATAGTGTCATTGTTGGGGCTGAGGATCAGCGCCTGGCTCTGTAGAATGCCCTCCATTACAGAGAGGGCCCTCCCCGAGGGTGCTGCACGCAGCGTACGGTTTTGATCCGATGGGGGCTTGACAATAAGAGGTGGTCTTTGTTGTGACTTTCGGGATAGGCCCAAAGATGATGACTTGCTATTTGTATGAGTGTTTCTAATTGGCGCCAGATTGAATGAAATCTTATGAGTAATGTAGAGTCTAGTTGCTATGTAATATCTTATTGCGGCGAACATATTGAACGCTTACGTAGAACCGTAATTAACACTCATTTTTTACTGGTCACCTGACTGGGTTTATAATCAAGGATTATCATGTGATTTTTATTGTGGTCATAATTATTGTCGTGTATTATGAAACCTGAGCTCCTGATTCGTCTGCACTCCACACGGAACCCACGCGCTGTTCGTATCTCTGATATCAAACACCCTATCTGTCTACTTGACTTGCTCTACTTAATATTTTAATTTGTCATGGAATCTTCAAAACTTTTTTGCTCCGCCTGCAGGTGCTTCCGTTCAGCGAGCGATTTCTCGGTGAACAAACATGGCAATACACTCATGACATGCTCAAAGCATTCTAAAAAACATGCCCAATCTTCATCGGATCAATTGGAAATTTTCTTATTTGAAATCAGGACTTGAAGCATGCCTGTAAGTTTTTACCCTCCTACATATCGCTCTCGGAAATGTTCTAAGAGCCTCCATAGCAACAAACCAAATTACTGGATATAAAATACTAGTTTGATCTTAACCACTTACCCGTTAACTCTAGGGATTCTTTTGAGAGAAATGATGATAATAGTCGCGACTTCTGTCCAGTGGATCACGCCATTGGCCTACTTGTTGGACTTATTCGAGAAGCTGGTGGCCACAGATTCCGGCAGATAAGGACTACAAGAAGCAGTGAGAGCAAATATTATTACTAATGCTGTTCGCAAGATAGTTCAAACGTCCAGAAATCAAAGAAAGCAGGCAAACGCGATTGTGACCCGACAATGAGATCAAGAGTGATACTTATCCCCAGGATGAAGAAGATGAGCTTGTCGATACCGGTGATAGTAAATCTTCTAATGATTCACATGATGCTGTATCGTCGATGTCTGCCTATCTTGATATTCCTAAGGAACAGAAAGAAATCGGGAATAAAAAGTTACTCAAGGTATTTAAGGCTAATTACACCAAAAACTTGCAGTTTTTTTAGCTGATGTAAGACGGTGTAAAAGACAAAGGACCATGCCCAGAACATGGGATCAAAATAGGCATCCCGCAACAACGTACTTTTGATAAAGGTTTTTAAAATAAAACCTCAATCAATTTCAAACTTCAAGAAAATACTTAGCTCCAATCTCTGTGAATATATTTATATATATATTTGAATTATTCTAGTATTGGATTTGTGAATTTTGGAAATCCTACTGTTTAATAAATAAACTAAGTCGAATTTTGATTACATAAGTTTTTTTCAACTTGACTTCATGATAATTCACGCGACCAGTAATAAAAAATGAGTGTTGATTAAGGGACCTTGCGTTTACAGCTGGCATCACGTGAAGGTGAAGAGTTCGACTTTGCCAGCCCCTGAGCCCCTGTATGACAATGTATTTAGTCCCTGGGGGCAAGTGAATGCTTGGCTAGATCGCATTCATGATCGTCTAGCCGCGAGAATTGCCGCATCTGACCCTGGGCATCCCCTTCGCCATAGATGGAACTCTTCCCACTTCGCCTTGATTCGTCGACGCCAGAAGCTAGAGTTATCTACTGACACTTACAAACCACCATGGATGCAATTCGATCGCGAATCTCTGGCACTACAAGTTGGTGCATCAGGACGCCTTAACGGCCTTGAATCTTACGAAAGGTGGGCACGGTAACGTAACCCACTCGACCTGACGGTCTTCTCAGATGGCTCAGTAAACAAGGCTGGCAAAGCAGGAGCTGGGTACTGTGTCTACCGGGGCTCACAAGAAATTCTCTGGAAAAGTGCCGCTTGGACATATCGCACAAATCTACGACGCAGAGATTATTGGGGCAGTCGCTGGCCTCCGGGCTGCCTGCTCTCACTTCATGGCCCGCTTCACGACTAACGTAGCGGTGTGTCTAGATAATGAAGAAGCTGCTATCCGCCTTCACAGCGGTTGGCTCACCCCTTCAAGCTCCCATCAAATCTGGAATTTCAGAATCTCCGTGAAACCTGGGCACGCAGAGAAAGAGCTGCGGCCGCCAACATCGGAAATGTTCAAATAAGGTGGATCCCAGGCTACAAAGGAATTGCTGGGAATCCACGTGCGGATACCCTAGCTAAGCAGGCCTGCAACTCGGAGACAACTAGGTCCGAGGCTTCAATCGCAAGTGCATCTAGGCTACTAGAAGAAAGATATAATGAAGTCTTAGCCTCATACTGGGACCTGAACGCGCCTAAGCGATACAAGGACCTCCAAATCGGGATCAGCTCGCGTATCCCGGCAGAATTATTCATAATCCCAAGGCGCAGTTTAGGGTCACTTCTCTCTGCACGCTCTGGACATGGCGATTTTGCAGTGTACCATCGTCGATTCAACCATAGCGAGGCTAATTTGTACTGCTCCTGCGGCCGTGAAAAGTCTCCAGAACACCCATTCTCCTGTCCGCTTTCAAGGCGAGAGGGCAGCCGACCAAAAAATCCGACTGGGTGCTGCTTAGAAGATCACGTGAAATGGACTCTCAGCACGAAGGACGGTGCTCAAGCCTTTCATAATTGGATGCTAGCAGTCAGGCCTTATGAACTATGACCCTTATGATTCTTATAAAATTCGAGATACTTAGTATATTCTTGGGGGGAAAAAAAAAAAAAAAGATTAAGTTTTTATTGGTGGTTGGGGGGCGAACATAATGCGGTCGTACATTTTGTAGCCGCGGCCAGATATACTTTGTATTGTGCATCTGCGCACACTTGGCCGGGAATTAAACATTCCCCAGCAGCTCTAGACCCACTTGGGTTGCTTGTGTAGATAATTTCGATGTAATTAGACAACTTGACACGCTTGGTGGCTTACAGCCGCCCAAGCACGCCAATCGTCCCATGGGAGACAAGAGGCCGGGTCAATCCCGCGAGCCTACTTGGCGTTAACCGTTGATGATGATGATAATAATAATAATAATAATAATAATAATAATAATAATAATAATAATAATAATAATAATAATAATAATAATAATAATAATAATAATAATAATAATAATAATAATAATAATAATAATAATAATAATAATAATAATAATAATAATAATAATAATAATAATAATAATAATAATAATAATAATAATAATAATAATAATAATAATAATAATAATAATAATAATAATAATAATAATAATAATAATAATAATAATAATAATAATAATAATAATAATAATAATAATAATAATAATAATAATAATAATAATAATAATAATAATAATAATAATAATAATAATAATAATAATAATAATAATAATAATAATAATAATAATAATAATAATAATAATAATAATAATCAGTGGGCGCAGGGAAGAGGAGGAGTGTTACGACAAGCGCACAATCGGTCGTTTGAAGCAATGATGGACAACCCAGAAGATGTTGGACGAATAACGCGGTGGATACAACAGGAAGGATGGATAGAGCACTTTCGACTAACGCGAACGGTGGAGGCGGTGATGGAGGAGAGGAGGATGGGAAAAGGATAAGACGGCACCCGCACTGGCTAATACAGTGTAGGCACTTCCTGAAGGATTTAACATCATACAACAAGTATTCACATAAAGATTTGGGGGTTTTCACCGAAAGGTTTTCCCTCTGTGTTGGTGTCACAGGGTAATTGGTATATCTACTGCAGTAGAAGGGGTTGGTCTTGTGGTAGTGATTGAGTCTATTCTAGGTATCTAAGTTCTAGGAATATACAAGTGGTTTTACCCCAAGTCATGTGACCACAGATAATCGTTGAACCGACACTGGCAACTCTTAAAATAAAAAGACTAGTGCCTGAAGAGGCAGCATGTAAACAACCATCCATAAGAGCGTTACCCTCCAATCGAAATTTGGGATGTTCCCGGGTAGATCCTCAAGATCAGCAGAATTACAAAAGAAATGCCCAATGTGCAATTTGGTGGACAGAATAGTGAAAAAACAAAAACAAAATTTATGCAAAAGCTCAAGTCCACAGACCCATTAAACTTCGATCATCTTTTCACCCATCCTTCGACTCGAATCTCCACTGAATTCGTATCCACGAGAGTCTCTAGAGCTTTGTTGGGGCTAGCCTTGGCCATGGCGTCAGCTGGGTTGTCTTTCCCATCGATCCATCGAACTTCAAAGATCTCCTTTCGCTCATATGATTGGCGCAGAGCCATGATATCGATCATAAGGCGCTTCTCCCCGGTAGTGCCTAGCTTGACAAGACATTCGTAAAGGGAATAGGAATCTGTGCAAACGATTAACGGCAATGGCGCTAATCCGAGCTGCTTCATGACCATGGAGATCGTCGTATTCAAGGCAAAGGCCATGTCAACTCCGGCGACCATTCCGTAGATCTCAGAGGCAAGTACAGAGCGCGTGACGCGCTTCGATTTGGTCGAGCTGTAATGGACGATATTGCCGCTGAAGATAAAAGAATCGTTTCCGGGCTTCTCATTGCCGATGGCTAACACGAATCCAATCTGGGAACTGAGATCATCATTGTTGGCATGTGAACCATCAACAAAAACGTATAGAGCAGCACTGTTAAGTTGCAGGGCAATCATATTGAGTCCCCGGTCTAGATGTAGCTTTTGCCATTCAAGGCGCTTGTCAAGTCTTACCACATCTGCCCTGGTTGGTGCCTGCTTCTGTGCAGCCTGAGAAAGGTCGAATGATGCCTCTGGTTGACAAATCTGAGCTATGTAAGCTCCTCTGGCTCTCTGTCGAGCATATTCGCTGTACATATCAGGACTCGCGATGTCCGAATTTACTCCATTTTCAGGAATAGGGGCTTTAGCGAGATTTCTGCCGACCAACTCGATCTTCTTTCTTTGGTCCTTTTGCCGAAGAGATATTGAAAAACCGTCTTTGGACATTGTCAACGTACATCCATTGAAGGACAGGGAAGTCTCAGGTGTCAATTTAGTCTTCGGCTTCGCCGTGAATTTTAACTTGCGCTCCTCAAGTTCAGAGAATTGATTTTCAGACAAAATCAGGGTATCGTCGGTTTGCATTCCCACAATGCCCAGTGGAGCCTTGTCCTTTGTGATGAACAGACAGGGATCATACGTCGACGGTTACATATTGAGATCATCCTGATGGTGACTCTTGTAAGTGAGGAACCAGTGCAGACCGCTTTCAGCGATACCATACAATGGCTTGATCATTTCCATGATCAATTTGTTGCCGTTATCATCCAGGTACTTGGGACGCAGCGCCTCAGGTAAACGGGCGAAGAGGGGTCGCTTGAGCTCACTCACAGACTGGGTATAAGCTTGAGTGATATCTCGAAGCCATACCGCAAAGGATTTGCTTTCCATCGATAGGAGTGATGACGCTAGCGCTGCGATCAATCTCTGACTTGCACGTTGCAATGTGGGGGATTGCGTCAAGATGGACGTCTTCTCAGTATCTCCCCATGCAGCTATCACCATACTAGTCTTCTCAAAAGGATTTGATGTACCCTTGCCCTTGATCTCACGCACAAATCGCGCTTTGTACATTCTGAATTTGTCATGAATTTTCGAGTCGTATTTGACGAGCTTAAACACGCCATTTTGCATAAACGACGTGAATTCATTGTCATCTGAAAGCTCGAATGGTACTCCGGGTGTCCTGATCACACCTTCCTTGCGTAGCTTGACCGCAAGTTCCCAATCTTCTTCTTCTTTGGCCGTCAAATAGATCACCAAATCGTTGATATTCTTGATCTCTGACATTAGATGTTGAATGTCTCCAAATTTATCGGATTCCGCATTTGGAAGTTAATTGACCAAAGCCGCTGGTGACACGTTTGGATTAGCTGGCTTCGGACGGTTCTTTGAGCCCTTTGGGCGACCTCTACGGCATCGTGGTGGTTCTGGTTCAGGGTCGTATACGGGGGCGAATTCGCTGTCATTATCACCATCTGAATCTGAGGCTGACTCACTTGAAGTTTCGAGAGTTGCGGTAGATTTTTCATCACCAGGTTGATTAGATTGGTCACGATGAAAATCGCCAATTGAGGTATCTGGGTTGTATGGCAAAACCTTGGTGGTAGAAAAATCCGTTGGGCCTTTCTTCATCTTGACAGTGACTCTCTCGCGGTCAGGGTCTACCGCCATCAATCGGTAGGGGACTTTCCAACCTCCCTTTTCTCTATTGACGATGACGAGGTTACCAATTGGCCAATCCAGAATGGGAAGAGTGTTGGGACCGTTTCTGGTATTGATTGCATCATTCAGGGCGCGTCGTGCACGGAGGTGATTGAGTTCCTTCATGGCTTTCCTCATTGCAGCTGCTCGGGCTGATGTTGACGGTGATGGAGCTGATGCTTTTGAAAGACGGGGATAAGCTCCATAGACTAAGAGAGTTGGCACTAAACCCTTCGGGCCGACTGAATCATTGACCGCTTTGACCGCTTTGACCGCCATTTGAAGCATGACATCATTGGGAACCGAATGTCCCTTTAACTCATCGAGAATGATATCATATGCGCGCCTCAGGGGGGCATGTGCTCTCTCCACCTTACCCACGGTGTTATGGGCCTCTACAGGAGCCTCGTCAATGGTAATGTCCATCGAGGTTGCATGAGAACGGAATTCTTCTGACGCAAAATTTGTCCCTGCGTCATGGCGAATGATATCGGGTGGACCCAAATACACGTCAATCCAACATGCTCTGAAGGCATTCAACACTGCAATTGCAGATTGACCTCCTACAGGCAGCCATCGTGCTGCTTGGTAACCGGTGGCTTCGCAGATCACATGGAGCAATGGTTTGCCGTTGAGATACATGACATCGACATATACGATGTGGTTGAAATTGTACTCTTGCGGTAGTCTGAATTTGAATCGACCAGGTGATCGGCCGTGAAGTTGACAGTAATGACAGAACTTATTGATTTCCTCGATCAATGCTTGAGACACATCTTCGCCAGCTCTGCGGAGAACAGCTACCAGTTGTTGTACAGAAGGATGTCCGAATCTGCGGTGTACGCGCTTCAATTCGCTTTCCGTGAGGTTGCTAAAAGCGAGCACTTTTTCGGGTTCATTCAACATCAAGAATGGGTGGCCGTATTTGACCAAGATAGGTACAGCTTTCTCCGTTGAAAACAGCATGTTCTTTGTCGTATCGAGGCTGATTCCAAGCTTCTTCATGTCCTGAAAGCATAAGAGAAAGGGTGTAGGTATAGGGACAACATGAAAAATAATATCGCCAAATGGAGTGTTCACCTCGATGGTGCCGATTGAGTTTGCACTCCCTTTTCCGAATCGAATATCGTGGCTATTAGCCGATGATCTGTCCAGCAGTATCTGTGGGAATAGCTTCTGTAATGCAACCACTTGAGGGTATCCAGCGGTCTAAACTCCAGCAGCTCCAGTGTCAGGGATAATACCCTGGAAAGACTCTTCAGAATATCGCGAATTCACAGAACTCGCCTCAAAAATTTCAGCCTCATCAAACTGAAGCTCCTACTCTCTCTCTCTACTGTACTCCGTCGCAAAGACATCTTCCCCTGTAATTCCGTATCTCGCCGATTGGTAGTTCAATTGTTCAACGATTTTGACAGGGTTGATTGTCTGAGAAACAGATAGTCAGCTGTCGAGCTGCTCCAACTCTTCCTCATCAGAATCAGGGCCAGCTTCAGCGTTAACATCCCAATTGGCGTACAGGTATTGACCGACGTCATCGATAGAGTCATCAAAACCTTTAACACCTTCCCAATCGACCAAGAAGGCTTGGTAATCAGTCATGGTAGGCAGGTGACCCGATTCCTTGAAATATCGTTTATTCTTGAATCTGTCGAATGACTCACGGCGTTCCTCGTCGGAGTGATTTGTTGACCAGCAGCCGTCCTTTCCGCACACAAAGCACTTCTTTTGCCTGTCTCCACCACCAAAGTATGGCCATCGGCCACGAGAACCTCGGAAATTGCCCCGGTTATTACTTCTACCTCTTGACCCGCCGCGATGTCCGTAACCGCCTCGATTTCCTCGATTCCCTCGAGTACTCTCAAACCTTCGCTCTAGGTAATTCTGTGCATTCTTATCATTAGTCGATGACTCCATTACAAAGCTTGAATTGATCTCCTTCTCCTCATTGTAGATGGCAGTGCTGATGTCAGCTTCCAGGGCTTCAGCGCTGAGGGGAGGCTTGAACAATGCCTGCTTGCATTCGGGAACACCAAGGCACGCGTTGTAGACCTTGTCACGCATAGTCTGGTCTGGTTGAGCTTGATGCGAATCACTCAGTCCATTGAGGACCTTGCGGAGAGTAGTGACGAGATGCTCGAAACACTGGGAAGTCTTCCATTTGGGGTTCTCCGCTTTGATATTGCCCATGCTGATTCTCATCCAGATGTTGAGATACTCTTGCTTATTAGATTCTGTCTCAAATTGCCGCCGCAAAAGCCATATAATCTGGTCAAAGTTGTAGCCTTTCGCAGATATCTTGTCAAAGAAGTAATCCCAAGTTTTGTCTTTCAACATAGACAAAATTGCGTTGTGAAATTGCGACTCTGGTAGGCCAACCTTTCGTGCATTGTCATGGAAAATCCGAAGCTTCTGCCCAAGGGTATCAAACAATTTGCCGCTCCATTTGTTCTCATTGTTGCTGTATAGCTTCGACATGTCCACTAGCTGTCTTGTGTAATTGTCGGATGGCTCTAGAGGTGTTGACGGTGGCCATGGGTGGGTCGGGATTTCGCCATTCAATATTCGCTTAATTTCAGGTGGGAGATTGTTCAAAACTAAGTTGCCTGGTGAGTTCGATTGCCATTTATTTCTCTGCCGTTCATTGTTGGAATCGATTAATCTTTGGACGTCCGACAATGATAACATGTTTAAACTTCGTTGAGGTGTCGGAGCTGGATTTGGGTTGGTAGAGATCTCGGAATTCTGTGTTTTGACCGCAGGTTGAGAATCTGAGTTCGGAGTGTTTGGATTCGGAGTAACATCATCTTTCTGAGGTGGATTCTCTTCAGATTTCGGTTGGGAATCATCTTTGATGGTATCTGGGTCACTTTTGACGAACGGTGCATGTTCTGGTGGAGGAATGGAAGATGCACGCTCACTCCAAGCCTTTGCACTTTTTGCTTCCATGATATGCTTGTAGAGGCTCTTCTTGAAGGTCTCTGCTGCCAAGATATGGTCTTTCCATGCCTCTGATAGACCGAACGCTTTGTTGATGTCGTCAACCATTGGCTGGTTCCATTCCTGGTACTCTTCAAGCTGAGCGAGGGTAAAAAGGCGCTCATATATTGGTCTGGGCCAGCCTGGGGTGCCGCCAATATAAACACCATTTGCGACAAGAGTCTTCCTCATGAACTGAACAATGTTTTTGTGGATTCCCTTCCATGTCTCCAGTGTCCAATCACAGAAGTCTTCCGTGAATTGCTCGAATAGGTTCTGGCCGATGAATTTGAACTCAAGGTATCGGTTTAGCTGGTAGGCCATATATGCGTACTTCTCTGGGGCCAATGCATCGTTGGATGGGGGTTCTCCCTTCTGTTGACGGTATGGTTCAATGTCAACCTGATCCTTGATCTCCTTCAAGTGCAGAGGGAACGTATTCAAAGTCTCTGACATGGTGATGTGGACCCGCTTTTTCGGCTCGCGGAAGTTGGTATAGTAAACAAATTCTGGAGGTCGGGAAATATCGCCACGAAACAACGATTAATCGTATCGGGTTCTCAGACGCTCACAGATGTCAATCGGTCGTTAGGTATTGGTTCCAAGTGCCGGAGACCGAATAGATACGTTGGTGGTTGAGAATTGAACGCGGTGATTGGTTGGCGTGATGGACGCAATATGCAGCCGAGTCAAGCTTACAATTTGAAGCTTTGAGTAGGCTGAATACCTTCGCAATCTAACTCAGCACGGAACTGCTAATGCAGAGCACCCTGAGGTTTATCCGAAGTAGTATTAGCACAGGATCCTGACAATAGGGGTCGTGGGGTTGGTATCCCAAGCCAATCTCTTTCCAGGGCTGTCTCTTCTGCTTTACCTCGCCGCTCTGTGATTAACCTGATAGTCAATCACTGATCAGTGTTGGTGTCACAGGGTAATCGGTATATCTACTGCAGTAGAAGGGGTTGGTCTTGTGGTAGTGATTGAGTCTATTCTGGGTATCTAAGTTCTAGGAATATACAAGTGGTTTTACCCCAAGTCATGTGACCACAGATAATCGTTGAACCGACACTCTGTGTACAATAGCAGACTCATAGACACCTACATGGGCCTTAGGCACCTTATTAGGAAAATGAAATATCAATCAATCAATCAATAATAGTAATAATAATGTATTTAGTCCCAAAAAAATTAATGAAATTCCGAGTATATCGGTATAAGAAGGGCTCTTTTTCAAAATCAATCTAGAGTAAGCAGCCTGGGGCTATGACGCGCATGATTACGGAAGATACGCAGAATAACTCAGTTTGACGTTTGGAACGCTCGTACCCAGATTTCATTTGCAGATACCACTACGAAAATAACGCCTTACGATATATACCCTCTTCCGTGAATACCCACCAGAGGGAAAAGCAAGAAAAACCTGTGGTTATCTGCGCATGCTTTCGTCACCCTAGGAATACATCATCACCGCGAGAGAAGTGGTTTGAAGTTCCTGCTGGATTCGAACCAGCTTTCTCCTGTCTCAAGTGGGGCATGTATCCAAGCTACCCAGACTCTACTTGGGAGAACATCCCAAATGGTGTACCACACCATTATCTGACCCGAGGGTGTTTATTGCCTCAATATCGATCTTTAAATGGAAATTTGTCTGATTGCCTTCCAAGTCCCAGAGGCAAATACGTGTTTAGATACATGTAATTTCAGCTAATCATAACTCGAAGAGAGAACATTCATGACTCTGCTATTTTTTTCCACGTGATGTTCGATTTACTAGATCGCACAAACATCGACTTAACTGGAAATTGTGAGAGTTCGTTAATTGGCCTCGATTATCAAATCTGCGCGCGCGTAATACTTATCCTTAAGACTCCGAACAAGTGATGCAACTCGCCGGAAAATATATCTAGCCGAGAATTCCTAAAAAACAAGGCGAGAAGTAGATAAATTATCGCCTTAATGGGAAGCTATTCTAGGTTATAAGTAAATTTACAGAGAACATACTAGACTATATGCTCGTAATACGTATGAAAAGTTGAAGCCTTGGGCATGTGGCGTTAATGATATAATTATTTCTTGTTGATGGGACTACGGCCCTAGCACGCGAAACAATGACGATCGCGTCGCCTTGGAAGTCCATAGTCATCTTGCATCATCTTAGAATTAATTCTTCAACAAAGCTATTCTTACGCAGTATCTTTGTCTTGCTTGATAATAACTCTATGATTAGTTAGACTTCATTATTTCTCGACCTATTGGAAGCTTCTGCAAACCAGATAATTTACTATTTCTGGATCCAAAAGATCGTGCTTCCAGGACCTTATCTCGCGATATTCATATTTATGGCGGCAGTCATTAGGATTATACCATACTCTAATGGATCTTAGGGATTAGCATGACTTAATAAATACCAAACTCCATGAAATATGTATTTACCGCGACCGCTGATCTCGAAATTGTATCAACATCTCCAGCAGACTCACCATCCCTTATCTCCACCGGTTATCATTCTTGTTGGTCTCGAACCGGATGCACTATGTGGATGCCGAATTCTAACTCGGCTTTTGCGAAATGACTACATCCCTCACAAGATAAAACCAATTGCTGGCTATGGCGACTTACAAAAAACCGGCGAAGAAATAATTAGACCAATGATGGAAAGCCAAGGTGGCAACGGAGGCTTCGTAATTTGTCTAGGAATCGGAGGATTAGTTGATCTTGGGAGCCTTCTAGGGATTGACGTAGAAGGAGATGAAGAAAGCTTTGGCGGGGTGGAAGTATGGGTCATAGACGCGCGACGACCCTGGAATCTCGCAAATGTTTTTGCCTCCTCTCCAGTCTCATCGAAATCACAAGTCGATCGTATCACGGAGAATCAAACCCACACAGGCATAGATGCGGGGAAAATTTTACGGGGATATAAACCAGGTAAAGGTGGAATTATCGTCTTTGATGATGGAGACATTGAAGAATTACACAAGGAAAGAGAGGCATATCTTGCCTTAATTGATATGCCAGATATTGAAAATGATGATTTAGACTCGGAAGGAAGTGAAACCGAGAACGATGAAAATGACCAAGAAACTCAGAAGCTTAGGGCAGGTCAGAAACGTAAATTCTACTCAGATAGGGATGAAAATGACCAAAGTGAAGATGAAAGTCGACCTGTGCAAAGAAGACGGAACAACTCCGTAAGTTTGTAACACAATGAATGTGTTCAGCACCTGACTTGTCATTGTAGTCGAGCCCTCCACCCGATTCTCCAAATCGTCCAATTCAGAAAGATCCCTTTTCGATAGACAAAGCACCTGTACTTTTAAGATCCTCTTCAGGATCTCCTTCTCCTGCTCAGCCCCCTAGTCAACCTTCAGCGCGAACTCTTCGACGTCGCCTGCTAAAACTCCGCCACAAACACGAAGCTGTGCTGCAGAAATACTACAGCATGGGTTCCTCTTATTCTGAACCTATTTCTTCAATGATGTACTCCCTAGCCTCTGAACTAGGCCGTGAAGATAATGATTTATTATGGATGACAATAGTAGGTGTGACGTCTATGGAAATTTATGGCCGATCATCTGCAGGTGTCGCTATATCGACTGAAAAATTGCAATCTTCGAAAGGATGGCGGGGAACACGTGGATCACGCATTCGGCAGTTACTTCGGGATGAAGTACGACGTCTTAATCCTCCAGAACTTACTGATACTGCCATCAACGCCAATAGAAGTACTTGGCCCGAAAATCAAGGTGTGATTCTGACAAGTGCGCGGACTCCTACCGATACTAGCATAAGGATTTCTCCTGAGCCTAATCTCCTTCTTATTCGCCACTGGAGCTTGTATGACAGTATGCTTCACTCCCCTTACATGTCTGCCAGGCTTCACATCTGGTCAGAAAGTGGCCGTAAGAGATTACATAAACTTCTAGCCAAGATGGGTATCAGTCTTATTCAATGCAAGCAAAACTATACGCATATGGATATCGAATTAAAGCGAAGCTTAAGAAATAAGTTACTCAAATATTCAGATTTGTATGGTTTGGATGGCCTAGTGCCGGCTGCAGACTCCGATAGTAAAAATGTGAACTCAGCGAAAGAAGGCTGGGGGTTTGTTCGAAGCTGGGGCTGGAGAGCTACGCTGAGCGCCCACGATGTTGTTGTCGTGATCGGTGCAATTTTAGAAGTCGGAAAGAAGTCTAATTTAGCGAATGAAAATGGCCCAAAAGAAAGAAGACCTGAGAACAATGATACTTTTGATGAGGATGGCACATTGGAGGGAGAAGAGTGGGTCGGGCGATTTTGGCATGCCTATGATGCTCTCGAAAAGTAATGCATTTAATTCCTCTAAAAACTCATGAAGTATTAAAACTGACTTGATATTAGAATCGAAGAATTGAAAGCTGCTGTACCAATAGCTCAGTACTTTCATCGCGCAATTCTTCGTACTGGAACGGCCTTGATTGAAAATGCCCAGATCAAACATCTTCGAGCATTCCGGATGTGTATCGTGAATGATGTACCTAATATTAAATTCTTTACTCATCCCTCAGCTTTAACCAAGTTAGGCCTTTGGATCGGTGAAGCTATTGCACAACAAGAGAAAGAAAAAAAGGGAAAGTTAAGTTTTGGAGGACGCGGGACGCCTCTTGTTATAGCATGCTTGAATGAAAGTCGTGGTGTTTACACTGTCGTCGGTATAGGAGGAGGGGGCGGAGCTAGTCTTGGATCTAGTGAACGGCAGCAGATCAGAAACGAGAAAAATGCAAAAGCTAAAGCCAAGGCTCAAGATAAGGAGTTAGATCGAAAAAACAAAAAAGTAATTCGTGAACAAAAGCGTGAAGCCCGGCGTCTAGCACTCGGTGGTGAGTCTGATGGAGAGGAATCCACTGAGTCTGAATCGTCTGATTCCTCCGATGACAGTGAATCACAAGAAGAGGATGACGATGATGATGATAATGGCAAAAGCCAAGTCAAAGGATTCGGTAATAATAAATTCGGTAATGCATTTCAAGAAGTAGTTGAAGAAACTAATGTCCGCGTTCGAATCGACAGCTTTGACCACTGTGTGGTGGAAGTTAAGCGAGAAGATCTCTTCGGATTTATTGACAGTCTCAGCAACAAGTCTGTAATTGGGTAAAGCGGGCGGAATCGGAAATCTAATGGGATATATCAATGTGTTTATGAAAAATGCCCTTGACCAAACGAATTAATCGATAGGGGCAAGTTAATAATTCTGGCTGGGGAGTACTTGATAATTCACGGGTAACGCGAAGCTATGATATAAAGGGAGCAAGCACTGTTTTACGATTCCGGCTACATTATATAATTTCTAAAAAATACTAACTTCGAATTACCTTTATCTCGAAAAAAAATTATTAATCGCTTGTCAATTCACGACTCGGGAGGCTTCCTCAAGATAAAATGGATATAAATACCCATCCGCGAGGATGAAATGTAACAGCAAGTATATGTATTGCACGTCTGTCATAAGAATTAGTCTCTGGTAAAGGAG
This sequence comes from Podosphaera xanthii, assembly GCA_028751805.1. Classification (NCBI taxonomy): domain Eukaryota; kingdom Fungi; phylum Ascomycota; class Leotiomycetes; order Helotiales; family Erysiphaceae; genus Podosphaera; species Podosphaera xanthii. Next base: position 1,596,990 of record JAPWIX010000012.1, on the reverse strand, counting down.
GACCAACGTACTAGTCCCACTGGTATGAGTAACACCTTAGATGAGAGTGGTGTCTTGAATTGAGAAAACTTATTCGAAGAAGAATCGAATAAAAGATATGCAACTCGGTTGCAGACAGTATCAGGTCAATCGGAGGATTGTGCTAGACGCATCCCACCAAATCCACCCCAGCTCGACGATTGACAGCATCTCGGAATCATCTGGCCCTATGTAGCTGTATACAGATAGTAAATATTTATGTAGCCACAGGCTGCTGTCCCATAAGGGTTGAACCGGAACTTATTCAGCCCCTATTAGCATACCACTCTTGATTTGATTAAACCTATATTCTTGCTTATGTAAAGTTCGTCCGTGCGTCTACATTTTATCATTGAGGCAAAAAATTCCTGTAGCTCACTTCCCGTAAATAGAATATGGATTTGTTATCAACATACATTAGGGAAAAGCTGTTGTAACGTCATCTTACATATGTATTGGTCACTATATTAAGATAGATACAGTCGTCCCTTTCTAACTCGATAGTGGGTCCCGGTATAAGTGTTGAAAATATTCATTGAAATTCAACCATTTACTTTTGCAATACTTGCCCCTGCAGGCAAAATGACCTGTAAGGGTAAGTGTTGCAAATATAAAAGTCCAAGTTACAATGAATATTTTCAACATTTATACCGGGACCAACTATCGAGTTAGAAAGGGACGACTGTATTCGCAATATGACCAAGAAACCTTACACTTTGACATCTAAAATAGTCGGCCATTCGTACTTGTGATTGCGGGATTTTAATCCATGTTTTGTGTACCGAATTGCCCGATGTGCATGATGAAATAATGTACTAGTGCTTGCGGGACCTCTTCTCATCCACTTAAAAAATCGATTCAAGCCACACGGGATCCCCCAACGCTAATTAAGTTACCCTCGGCATACACTAGTATGCGTACAGGGTGTCAGCCATAAAACTCGTTAAACCCAAATTCCCAAAAGTACAAGGGTATACCCAGCAAAATATCGCTTACTAATACTAAATAGGCTAGATCAAAACTCTAATTTCTCCGCTTTTGAAGTGTCGCTCTAGTATGATTTCTGTTCAGCGCCATCAGCTTATCCTGTTTTCCCACGCGCACTCTAGCAATCACGATATCTCAACGACAAAAACAAACATATTAAATACTATTTAATATAAATATAATAGAAACAATAACCATGAACTCTCCAGAAAATTCAACTGCTAGAACCTATCGACCCCAACTATCGCGAGACCAACGGGTCGCTGTTCAAACACTTAGGAGTTACAGTCTTTCACTTCAAGCAATCGCAACCCAATTAGGAATCTTCCACCGGCAGGCTCAATATGCCTCCGAACGTGCTGATGTCTTGGATCCCCAAAGACCAGGCCGTCCATCTAAATTGAGTGTTAATCAAGTGGATGAGTTTGAGCATTATGTTCGTAGCTCTCTAATTGGTCGATTCATGACCTACTTGGAATTATCTATGTACCGAATCTCTCACTGGAACATTGGAGAACATGTAATCAGGAGAGTCCTCAATAAAAGAGGATACAGACGTTGTACCTCCCGTTTGAAGCCTCCGCTCACAGAAGAAAATAAGATGAAACGATTACAGTTTGCCCGAGAACATCTAGAATGAACTACCGAGCAGTGGAACCAGATTCTCTGGTCGGACGAGTCTTGGATTACTGGTGGTCAGCACACACGTGTGTTTGTAACGAGGAAGGCAAGATTTTATTACTATATCCTACTGTTATGTTGTACTAATGAAGGATATCAGCCTGGAGAACAGTTTTATGATACTTGTGTATCTTCCCAATTTGCGCGCAGGAATGGGTGGATGTTTTGGGGTTCCTTCATTGGCTCAGAAAATGGTCCCTTTGTTGTATGGAATAAAAGATGGGGCTCACTCACAACGAAATCATACTGTGAACGGATTTTGCCTTTCATAGTATCGGCAAGTGAAGCACACCCAAATATGTCGTTGATGCAGGATGGTGCACCGTGTCATGCCGCACTGAATACTATGGAAAAATTGCAGGAGGTAGGTATACGTCCGATTGTCTGGCCACCATACTCTCCTGACCTTAATCCTATTGAGTATTTGTGGAACACGATGAAGGATTACATACAATCTCATCATCCAGATGTGGAAGTGTGAAGGCTAATTTCCCAAGCCAGGCTAATTGAGGTGATTTTAGAAGCATGGGAATCAATCACATCGGCAGAACTTGTGAGGCTTATCGCAAGTATGTCATCAAGGTGACAGGCAGTATTCGCAGCAAATTGTGGATCAACTAGATATTAATCGGGCATTTCATTACTAGATCTTATTGAGAAGATGGCTCTATAAAGTAGAGAAGCGTGGTGTAGGATTATATATCAGTCATTCAACATACGTAAGCTTTAATGGACAGACTATGTACGCATGAGAGAATTTATAATATTGTAACTGTGGAATCCCACGTGACACTTTGGTTCCCTAAACTTGATATTCTCAACAGATCTTGTAAATAATAGATTTTAGAGTTATCATTAGGATGATGAAATGTAGAAATAACGGAGTCCTTTAGAGTTTAACAAAGTTTTGTCGTCAAGGGTTTTTCACCATTGAAAAAGCAATTTTAGTGTTGGTCATGCTCAGGACTGTTGAGGCGCGTCAGGGGTATCAATACAAGCCATGTCGATCTTAGCTATAGTAGGCAAAGATTTATATAAAAACCCACTTTATACCCATCCACTAATGCGACTTACTCTCATGATAGGGTATTGTTCGTTGATCCGCTTCTTATAGGGTACAGGGGTTAAAGCGGGGATAAAGTGGAGATAAAGTGGTGATATTCCAGGTTACCTCACGATAGATCCACAGTATCCCTGTTAGCTTCAAATTTTAAAATCTTATGGCCTAAGGCATAAGAGATATGCATCTGTATATGAAGTCCAACGCCCGCCTTCATGCCTGCACCTTTCTTCACTCGCGCACACCTGAGGTCGTTTCGTTTAAATCATTGTCAGCTATTTACTATTATTTTGCTCAACGGCATACTTTTATTTCATTAATCTATCTAATTTTTACTTCATGTGAGTGCATCTGAACCTTAAGTCAATTACTTTAGAAGATTTTAATTTACTGTACTAGATTGCCGCAAATATGGATTCACCTCAACAACCTTCTCCATCATCAGCATCTCCTACTTATGCAAAACGCCTAACACAAACTCAACGTATTCAAGTAAGTCTGAAATCTACAAATTGATAAGGTTAAGAGAGTAACATGTGCAGGTTAGAACCTTGGCCAGTGAGGGACACAGTTACGTCAAAATCTCTCAACGCCTTGGGATTACATGGCGACAGGTACAATACACCATGAGCGTTGAAAATACCGAGCCTCAGTACTCCAGTGGTAGGCCACCTATTCTAAGTAGTTCCCAGGTCGATGAAATAGAATTTTTCGTCTGTTTATCATCGGAAAATCGTCGGATGTCATTTTTCCAACTTGCACATTTTATATTTCGGCACTTTGGTGTGAGCGAGAATGTGATCCGACGTGAACTGGCAAAGAGGGGATATGCACGCAGGATTGCACGATTAAAACCTCCTATCTCTTCAGTCAACAAACTGAAGAGATATGAGTTTGCCAGAATACATCTCCACTGGCGGAAGGAACATTGGATGAGAGTCCTCTGGTCCGACGAGACTTGGGCTATGAATGGTCGGCAAAGTGATCGTTGGGTCACAAGAAAGGTCAGTAGTCCCTTAAAGGCTCCTAAGATTTAGAGTTCCCTTGAGCTAAGTTTAAGTCAAAGATTGGGGAAGAGTACGAAGATACCTGTGTCCTAGCCAAGACGCGGAGGAGAGTTGGGTGGATGTTCTGGGGATCTTTCTTTGGACGACAGAAGGGGCCTTGCCTGATTTGGGAGAAGGAGTGGGGCCATATCACTGCGGCCAGTTACTGCGAGAGGATAGTGCCTCTCATAGAGAGTGCGGTCTTTCGGGAACCAGGACTAGATGTGATGCAGGACAACGCCCTTCCTCACAAGTCGAGGCAAACTATGCGTGAGTTTGAAAGGAGGAATATTTCTCTAATGGAGTGGCCGCCATATTCTCCTGATTTAAATCCGATAGAAACTTTGTGGAGTTATATGAAAGCGTACATGGAGCGTCTTTATCCAGCGTTGGATCAAGGGGGCAGCGGAGTCAAGGGCATCTTCGTCAAATAGTGAACGAGGCGTGGGATCTGGGGTTTAATGGGGATGACTTGGAGAAACTGATAGATTCGATGCCCCGAAGAATCAGAGCCGTTTACGAAGCTGAAGGCGGATATGTAAATTATTAGCTAGATAGAAGTATAATTTATTTATGAAATGTATTAATGAATTAAAAAGTGAATAGAGGGCTATAATGGACCAAAAAAGCAAAACCAACGAATATTTCGTTGTGAAATTTTTGCCATACAAATTTAAAGTTTAGGTGGGGAGATCTACTTATCGTCATGCTAATTCAAGTTAGTAAAAGCCTATATACCCTGTAAAAGTCGAATTTTAGCGCCTATACACGATTAATACCGTAGTATCAGAGTATATATTCTATCTATGTAGATACAAATATACAAGGGAATGGGCTATTTTATCCCCCCTCTATCACCAACTCCTTGATATGCCAAACTCGTATACATGAAGTCATCCCCATGAACTCGTACCTATAACCCGTACAAACCAACTTGTACCCATAAACTAGTATACATGAATTCATGTAGATGAATTCGTACACATGAGCTCGTATACCTGCGCTCGTACACTCCTCACCTAATCTCTCCGGCTATTTCTAACTCGCCACCAAAGGACTAAGCGCAACCCCTTTCCTTAGCGTGGACTGACTGCATAAACCTGCAGCCTTGTGCATAAAGCATAAACAAGATCAGCACTGTATAACTATACATATTTAACGGCGTATAGTTATTCCTTGATTAGGGCAGACTGGGCTTAGTCACCAGACCAGTCATACATCCAGGGCGCAGCCCTTAACACTACTCTGATACTACGGTATTAATCGTGTATAGGCGCTAAAATTCGACTTTTACAGGGTATATAGGCTTTTACTAACTTGAATTAGCATGACGATAAGTAGATCTCCCCACCTAAACTTTAAATTTGTATGGCAAAAATTTCACAACGAAATATTCGTTGGTTTTGCTTTTTTGGTCCATTATAGCCCTCTATTCACTTTTTAATTCATTAATACATTTCATAAATAAATTATACTTCTATCTAGCTAATAATTTACATATCCGCCTTCAGCTTCGTAAACGGCTCTGATTCTTCGGGGCATCGAATCTATCAGTTTCTCCAAGTCATCCCCATTAAACCCCAGATCCCACGCCTCGTTCACTATTTGACGAAGATGCCCTTGACTCCGCTGCCCCCCTTGATCCAACGCTGGATAAAGACGCTCCATGTACGCTTTCATATAACTCCACAAAGTTTCTATCGGATTTAAATCAGGAGAATATGGCGGCCACTCCATTAGAGAAATATTCCTCCTTTCAAACTCACGCATAGTTTGCCTCGACTTGTGAGGAGGGGCGTTGTCCTGCATCACATCTAGTCCTGGTTCCCGAAAGACCGCACTCTCTATGAGAGGCACTATCCTCTCGCAGTAACTGGCCGCAGTGATATGGCCCCACTCCTTCTCCCAAATCAGGCAAGGCCCCTTCTGTCGTCCAAAGAAAGATCCCCAGAACATCCACCCAACTCTCCTCCGCGTCTTGGCTAGGACACAGGTATCTTCGTACTCTTCCCCAATCTTTGACTTAAACTTAGCTCAAGGGAACTCTAAATCTTAGGAGCCTTTAAGGGACTACTGACCTTTCTTGTGACCCAACGATCACTTTGCCGACCATTCATAGCCCAAGTCTCGTCGGACCAGAGGACTCTCATCCAATGTTCCTTCCGCCAGTGGAGATGTATTCTGGCAAACTCATATCTCTTCAGTTTGTTGACTGAAGAGATAGGAGGTTTTAATCGTGCAATCCTGCGTGCATATCCCCTCTTTGCCAGTTCACGTCGGATCACATTCTCGCTCACACCAAAGTGCCGAAATATAAAATGTGCAAGTTGGAAAAATGACATCCGACGATTTTCCGATGATAAACAGACGAAAAATTCTATTTCATCGACCTGGGAACTACTTAGAATAGGTGGCCTACCACTGGAGTACTGAGGCTCGGTATTTTCAACGCTCATGGTGTATTGTACCTGTCGCCATGTAATCCCAAGGCGTTGAGAGATTTTGACGTAACTGTGTCCCTCACTGGCCAAGGTTCTAACCTGCACATGTTACTCTCTTAACCTTATCAATTTGTAGATTTCAGACTTACTTGAATACGTTGAGTTTGTGTTAGGCGTTTTGCATAAGTAGGAGATGCTGATGATGGAGAAGGTTGTTGAGGTGAATCCATATTTGCGGCAATCTAGTACAGTAAATTAAAATCTTCTAAAGTAATTGACTTAAGGTTCAGATGCACTCACATGAAGTAAAAATTAGATAGATTAATGAAATAAAAGTATGCCGTTGAGCAAAATAATAGTAAATAGCTGACAATGATTTAAACGAAACGACCTCAGGTGTGCGCGAGTGAAGAAAGGTGCAGGCATGAAGGCGGGCGTTGGACTTCATATACAGATGCATATCTCTTATGCCTTAGGCCATAAGATTTTAAAATTTGAAGCTAACAGGGATACTGTGGATCTATCGTGAGGTAACCTGGAATATCACCACTTTATCTCCACTTTATCCCCGCTTTAACCCCTGTACCCTATAAGAAGCGGATCAACGAACAATACCCTATCATTAGAGTACAGTTTGTGGCACTCGCTTGTCGTGCAGTGACCCACGCCAGTTACCCTTCACAACTAGTCTCTCCTAAGTGTCTGAACAGCAACTCGCTGGTCTTGCGAGAGATATGGCAGACGAGATCTGGAGGTCAAAAAGTCCGAGTGCCCGGCGTTGTGTATTGGGTATCGTTTCTATTAGGTGGGATTAGATCTACAAGTGGTTATTTTGACCTTGAGGTTTGCGAATGCTGAGATTCGTCGTGATACTGAGATGCCGAATGTTGGTGTCATGAAGCATGCTACCATAAATGGGTCTTATCCTCGGGAAGCGGAGAAATTGAAGTTAATCACTAGCCTATTCCGTAGCGGTAGGCGAAACAGATCTGGGTGGCTCCTTGTAAGTTTAAGATTGATAGCTTTAAAAATGCTACCCCACACCGCATATAATCTCAGTTCTTACGGCGTACGTCATTTGCGGTTGACTTCATCATCTTCACGCCAAAATTCCATAATATCACGGTTACGGATGCTGCTGTGTTTACAACAAGGCTCAAAATTTCACCCAATGTCGTGACAAAATGACAGAAGGAATAATATTACTCAGTCAGCGCTGAGTAAGCGTTCTCATCATAGAAGTACAGGAGATGATGAAAATCAGGAACACCAGCGATTACTTAATAATGAACATGAAGAAGAGGTATTAAAATACACTCGGCAAATTTTGAAGAGCTATTTACTACCATCAGCGCAGACAGTGCTAATCTGTCGTTTGTGCTGATTCCTAGGACAGCATCAGGTTGAATTCAAGACTCCTGGATCGATGGCTCCAGTAGCAAGAAACAAAATTGTTTCTTTGCTTCATCGCCCGATAGACAGACAAGCCATGAGCATAAATTCTACCAGAAAATTCTGATGTTTGAAACTGAGACGGCAAGTAAAGCCAAAAGAGGCTGGCTACGACCTTTTATCAACGGTCACAGGTCGATCAGAAATTCCTTAAGTGGCGGTAAATACACAACAGAATGACAACTTATCATTTACCGGACTCTAATCACTAATTTCAGTAGACGGATGTCGGATTATTTTTTCTGCTCGTTGCTTTTAGAACTAACGTCTACACCTCGTTCGACGCACAGAAGGCCATAAAGGCACGAATAGGCGAAAACTTTGAGTAATCTGAGATGCGTTCGACAAAGTGTCAACAGAAAATAATTATAGCTTGGTTTAAGTTGGATCGGCATCTGGTCTTTCCATTCACTTTTGGTGCCCAATATCTTAAAGAAATGGGACTTACCTTAAAGTAGCCAGAAACGCGCCAGTGATTAGCACCCAACGAAACTAAGCTCGAAGTTAGAGAAACAGAGGTTTAAATCAAACCAAGTTCAGCTTCGGCACAATCTGATACAGAGACAGGATATTTGCTCAAACCCCTTAGCGATCACGTCATCCGAGCAGATGTCCAACTAAAGGTACCTACGATAGACAATGAGCGTCTCTTAGAGACTCCGAATATATCCATCTAGAATAAAAATAGGGATTTATTAAACATTGAGCAGTTGAGAGCAGCATTTAGCTCTAGTACCACGATGTCCGGACCCTCGGAGACGGACTGATATTGTGACCAAAATCAGGAAATAGAGCAGGAGAAGGAGCTCGAGATTCAAAATAAATTACGCCACGGGAAACAACAGCCCCAAAGTAAAACCTACAAAGAAGTAGAAAAGTAGAGCAAACGTATAATGCGCTTTGTAGCTGACGCTGCTCAAGAGACAGCAGTAACGGCTCGAGGTAGTAAGATTCCAGAGAACCCCGGAAAAACGATCTATCCTAATTATAGATAAGCTAAAACACAAGCCACGAAACGAAAAAGACAAAAAGGTGGTAACGGATTATCAGAGCTGAATTGTAGGGAAGGTAGGACGGCGTAAATCGTTAGATGACAGGTTTAGAAACAACATACGTAATATAGGAAACAAAGATTATCCTAAGGCTACTTATTATATTGTTTACTATCTAGCAATAAATTATAAAATTGAATCAAGAAGGCTAGTTTTAATATTCCCGTTGGGAGTTTTGATATTACCAGTGATGAAGTGTGCCGCAGGGTGGAAGCGTGAGCGCGTCGTAGACACCTTATACTTAATATTCAGCGCGCAAGGGCTTCATTTCTAAAGTGACACAAAGGAGATGAGAGCGCTGCTTGACTACCAACCATGAGGTTCTCAGGGCTAATGGTGTGACCGCGCTTGAAGATAATTGGTAGATCTGGATGTGATATTCTTCAAAAAAATTCTGGTCCCAATCCGAATGGGGACATTCTGGTCCGTGCTACAGTAATTACACGTGAGCCCATTAAGGTAGATTATTCTTCCGCCTCCCGAGAAGTTACATGAGCAATTTCAAAAGCCATTTGTGAAGCTATCTGCCAGTTTGTTGATACAATATGCTAAGAGACCGGCTGGCAGCAACAGGCTACGCCCAGATTTCCCAGGCGGAGGATTCGGAATCTGATGAGGATGTAAACAACGGTTATGCTTCTTTTCCATCAGCTTCAGCTTCACGCTTTACGTCGACTGTCCCAAACGGTCATTATGCCATAGATGCAGAAAGAAATAATAATGTGCAGCTCAAATCACAGCAGTCGGAGAGAAGGACGAGGAGTAATTCATCCGGTGTAGATATCAAGGCTATTAACGTGAGACTTGAAAGATGGGCGGATGAAATTGCGTCCAAATTCAAGATGAACAAAATTAAAGGTGGTAAGTCAGAGCAAGAAAAGTTCGAGATACATCACTCTGTCTTTCAAGCGCCCGAAGGGATCCAGCCTGTGACAGCAGAAGCGCTTGCATCAGAAAATTTTCCGGGACGCATGTCGAAGCGTGAATTTGACGAAATTGTCGAAAGTGTTCGAGTTGCAATTGAGCAAGGAGTGCATCCTAAGATGATTTCTCAGGGCAGCTCCGGGAGTTACTTTGCCCGAAATGCAGATGGGGAAGTTGTTGGCGTCTTCAAGCCGAAGGATGAGGAGCCCTATGCTGCTGGTAACCGTAAGCACTACCATCTATGCCATTTTTGCTTCTTGTCTAACAAATTAACCAGCTAAATGGAACAAATGGATTCACAGGAACCTTTGTCCATGCTTCTTTGGTCGAGCTTGCCTTATTCCTAATCTAAGCTACGTCTCTGAAGCGGCGGCATATACTCTGGACTGTCGCTTACGAACGAATCTTGTTCCATACACCGATATTGTGCATCTCTCATCCAAGTCATTCCATTACGATTTTTGGCATCGTAGGAATTATTATCGAAGAAAGAAGTCTTTCCCTCCAAAGGTGGGTAGTTTTCAAGTTTTCTTGAAAGGTTACAAAGATGCCAATATTTTCTTAAGGGAAAATAGCTGGCCTGACCACAGTGGTGGATTTAAACTTGTAGATACACGACAAAAAAAAATCAAGTCATGGACCGAGACGTGCAGAGCGTCCAGCTCTTCATCGGAAACAAATAATCACGAGGATACAGCGCTTACTGAACAAGATCAAAACCCTCGATTTGTGTGGACGGAGGCATTACAACAGTCGTTTCGCGAGGAGCTTGAGAAGCTTGTCATTCTAGACTATATTATGCGAAATACAGACCGAGGATTAGATAATTGGATGGTCAAAGTTGACTATAAGAATCAGGATGTCTCTATCATATCTGATCCAATCGAAATGAAAATTGATCATGAGGAAGAGCTTGCACCTCGACCTTCTGTGACGGAAAGCGCCTCGGAACCCGCGACTTACAGGCAACAAAAGCCTATGAATGCGAAAAGCGATTCAGCAAACTATAAAAAAAAAAGAAGTCCCAAAATATCAATTGGAGCTATTGATAATAGTCTTTCCTGGCCATGGAAACATCCTGACGCCTGGAGAAGCTTTCCATTCGGATGGCTATTTTTACCAGTTTCACTAATTGGGCAACCATTTTCTCAAAAAACTCGCGATCATTTTCTACCACTGCTAACGTCAAAACAGTGGTGGGTTGAAACTCAATTGGAGCTCAAAAAGGTGTTCAGCCAGGACGCCGACTTCAAAGAACGGATGTTTGCAAGGCAGATCGCTGTTACGAAAGGACAAGCTTGGAATGTGGTAGAGACTCTGAAACTCAAAGACCACGGCCCACTTGAATTGACTAGAAGAGCTAGAGTCTGTGTATGGGATGATTTAGTAGATGTACCTGTTGCAATTCCGATGAGAATATCATCCGTAGAAATGCGTCGACATCATGACCAAGAGCTTCAGGAAGAAATGGATATCAGTATCGTCAATTCGATGGGCACACAGCCCGATCTTTTAGGGTCAGCAACACCGACATCCGAATTACCAAACGCAAACCGCTTTGAACTTGCAGGCACTCATGTCAGCACAAAAAATTCTATAATACATTCAGCTCCAGTATCCGCAACCATACCAAACACAGGAATTAGTCGAGACGGAAAGAATGGATTGGCTAAACATTCTCAGCGCTCAACAATTAAGTTATCTCGCAGTCGTATGAGTTATGACGGCCCATCAAGACCGCAAATCGATAATTCTCACATGGAAAGAAGATTTTCCTTCAACTTAAAGGCAAAAGAAATAGCTCTTTCGCACGAAGGCGATGACTTAGAAAGCGATCTAGGATATGCCGCTGCCGAGGAAATGGAAGGGAATCATAGAAAGGTTATCGTAGAGCGACTGGAGACTGTAAAGAGTAAATATCCTGTGTTCACTTGGTGTTAGCTGGCTTGGACGACTACTTCATAATGGAGAATTTGGTTCTACTTGGGGTACATTGGGGGCGTTTGGCAAGGGAACTGAGAAGATGGTCTTGGGGGCGTATGGCAATACAGGACGTAAACTAATTATCACGAAAAAAATGTAATATTGCTAGCATTACTGTAATGCGAAGTTGAAAGCTTTCGCACATCCCTGTGAAGAATATCCCGGAAACGATGGTTAGGTATTTCTTATCCATGACTTCCCTACTTTGCGGTGACGCTACCCGATATATTGTGATACTGGCGCCCTTCGATTACGATTACTGAAGTCTTTGTTATATAGAGATGATTGAATCAAACTTGCCGTCGTACTGTGCTTTGAAGCATCGAAGATCTTAAGATTTATCTGAGCTTCCGTGTGCCTTTCTACTCACCTAGCCCCAACCCTTACCTCAAATATCTCATCTATTTGCTGGCCTATCGCATCTTTCCACCTTTAGCCAAATCCCTGTCGAAATGTCAGAAGGAATTGGCAATGGGAACGTGAATTTTCTTATCCCTCGCCTTGTAAATTTACTCTACCACAAGCTCATTCCCTTCCCTTAAGGAATAGCGAAAAAAAGCAGATACTTCAATCATTATTATTTAGTTACTAAGGTTAGCGTCAGCAAGACCTTAAAGGGGTCGAATTGTGCAGTTATACACCGTCCCAGCCGTTCTTCCAAGTAGCATCTGGGTAGCTTGGACACATGCTCCACTTGAGACAGGAGAAAGTTGGTTCGAATCCAGCAAGACCCTCATACCACTTCTCCCGCGGTGGTATTTTATTCGTAGGATGAAGAAAACATGCTCAGATAACCATGGGTTTTTCTCGCTTTTCTCTGTGATGGGTATTCACGGAAGAGGGTACATGTCGTGAGGCGTTATTCTCGTAGTGGTATCTGCAAAAGAAAACTGAGTATGAGTGTTCCTAACGTTAAAATGAGTCGTTCTACAAAGAGAATACGTATCTTCCGGAAATACCTACGTGGGTCTTGAGGCACCGAATTAGGATAATTGAATTATTAAACTTTTTAATTGTATATTATCAACTAGTAGCTATTAATAGATATACTGATAGACTTTTTACTAATAGATGGGTGCCATTAATAAATCTACTAATAGATGTGCGACACATTAGGTACCTGTAAATGAAATCTAAGTATGATTGTTCTAATCGTCTAATCGAGTCATTCCACGAAATATAGATACAGTCGTCCCTCTCTAACTCGATAGTGGGTCCCGGTATAAGTGTTGAAAATATTCATTGTAACCTGGATTTTTATATTTGCAACACTTACTCTTACAGGTCATTTTGCGTGCAGGGGTAGGTATTGCAAATGTAAATGGTTGAATTTTAATGAATATTTTCAACACATATACCGGGACCCACTATGGAGTTAGAGAGGGACGACTGTATCTTCCGTTATCATTCGTATCATTCCCTCAGGCTGTAAAGGCAAAAATGATTAAAACAAAACATTTGACCCGTTTGGCCTTGCCCACAAGCTTGGCCGGGGGTCGAATGGTGCAGTGGTACATCGTCCGGGGCGTTCTCCCATGTAGAGTCTGAGTAGTTTGGACACATGCCCTACTTGAGACAGGAGAATTCTAGTTCGAATGTAGAAAGTTCCTTCTCCACATCATGCTTGGTCATGTATTTGGCGATCACAAAGATACACCGGTGAACCAAAGGTGGCTGGCATGAGTTCCTGCGGCAGAAATTAACGGTTGGGGGTTTAGAGGGGTTTCAGGGCGCCCGAATTCTTGTGACATCTTGAAATGATGTTTGTATGTGAGTGCCCATCATGTCATGTTGAGTGACCGCTTCATGTACCTTACCAGAGTCTTCTGAGTCATAGCCTAGATGCTGCAGTGATTGAAAAATAAATTGGGCGGTAGATGTTCGCGCGTAATGCATACGTGCGTCACACGCGAGATACACGCCCTTGGAGAGGTACCAGACTGACATACCTAGGGAATTAACAGGCAGCAAGGTGAAGAAAGAGGCATCGATAATAACCCTCAGCTGAAGAACTCAAATTTCTTCTCGATTCTAGTCATTTTGATTAATATCTAAGACGATCTTACAACCATGAAAGGCCCAGATAAATTAAATTCATGATCGTTGTAAGTAATCTATATGCTCATAGGCACTGGGATAAAAAACTAATTTCGATAGTAGAATACTTAAAGTTATTTACAGTGGCCCTACGGCCAAGATAACCCCGATCAAAGGCATGGCAGAGATGATAGAGAATATTCATGGTGTTACAGCTAGAGATACTACGTCCCAAAAACGTCGAAAGATAAATGAATCCCAATTTCAGCCTCAAAAAATCATTGACCTTGATGATGAAGTATTACCAAACGAATTTGCGCTTGGTTGGAAAGAAAAGAGATCAGAGCTTAACAAACGTGATTTTGAAGGAAACTCCAGACCATCACCCAACGTCATATCGCTAATTGATGACGATGATAAACATGATGGTAAATTGGACCAGGACTCTGACATGAGAGAGGTTTGCTACGGAAAAATTGAAGGTGCCGAAATTCTCGTTCATAAAGTTCCGACAGCAAAGACAGGAGTAACTTCAATCTCACAGAATTTTTGGCCTCAGGTCCGAATTATTTTGCGGCGACGCTTAGGGGAGAATGATAGTGTAATTCATGCCATAGACTCTACCCGCTCAATTATAGGAACAGTTGACCCAAGTACTGCTATCGGGCTGACACCTTTGCTTGATTCTAATTATGGTATACGGACTACATCGAGGGTCTTGACCAGAGCAAAAAAAGAAGGTGACTTACCCCCTGGAAGTGAAATCAATGCTCGCTTCGGACTTGATTTGAATTTATATGGCCCAAAGAAATACGCACTCAATATCGGAAGGCACTTGTCTCAGAAGAACCTTTGGTTGCGGACGCCGTTATTTGTCGAAGCTGGAGTCGAACTCCACAATCCTCACGCAATTAGGCCCCCATCTCTACATTCACAATCCCAAACTCCCTTGACAACGAATAACTATGCAAGCAACCGCCAACAAGGACCAGCAAGAACCACAGAAGAGATACGAAATGATGTTTTAGGTATGTTCGACTCTTTGCAACGTTCAGAAAGACTCGCAGAAATGAATCCTGACTCTCGAATCACTACCACACTGCTTCAACATCAAAAACAAGGCCTACATTTTATGATAAACAAAGAAAAACTCAATACTCAAGGTGAAAATGAAAGAGTGAATAACACTCTGTGGAAAGAGGTAATTACACCCAGTAGTCAAAGAATTTATGTAAACATTATTACTGGACAAGAAGAATATGAATTACCAGAACAGGCCCTCGGTGGGATCTTAGCTGATATGATGGGTCTCGGAAAAACATTATTGTCACTATCCCTCGTGACTAAAACTCTAGACATTGAAGCGCGAGAATGGGCTAGACTTCGGCCGACTCAGCAAGCAGAAAGCCAGGAACCTGCTCCCACGCGGAAAGGTAAAGTAGCGCTTCGAAAAGTTGAAAATACTTCCCTTATTCTAAATGCCAAAACAACTTTACTCGTGTCACCACTGAGCACGATTTCAAATTGGGAAGATCAAATAAAACAGCACGTTAAGCCTGGTACTCTGAGCTACTATATCTATCATGGTCCGAATCGCATGAAAGATCCCCGAAAATTAGCAAAATATGATATCGTCATAACAACATACGGTTCTGTTGCCAGCGAGTTTACTAATCGCTGTAAGAAGAAAAATGGACCTTATCCACTTGAAGAGATCAACTGGTTCCGCATCATGCTTGATGAAGCCCATATGATCCGAGAACAATCAACTCAGCAATTCAAAGCCATTCGCCAACTAGCTGCCAATCGTAGATGGGCCATTACTGGCACTCCTGTACAAAACCGCCTTGATGACTTGGGTGCTTTGATAGCATTTCTTCGTATCAAGCCATTTGACGAAAGGGGAGGGTTTGCACAATACATTTTGACGCCCTTCAAAATGTGTGATCCCGATATATTACCAAAGTTAAGAATTCTTGTCGATAGCATCACACTAAGACGTCTTAAGGATCGAATCAATCTACCTAAACGTCATGACCGTATAGTCAAGCTTGATTTCAGCTACGAAGAGCAAGTTGTCTATGATATATTTGCGAAACATGCCAACGATCGAGTCAAAGTCATGGTCGGACAGAGAACGAGTTCCTTGAAAGGAAAATCTTATGCTCATATTCTACAATGTATTCTTCGTCTTCGATTAATTTGTGCTCACGGAAAGGATCTACTGAGTCCAGCAGATCTAAAGATTATGAATGGTCGGAGTAAAGACTCAGCTATTGATCTTGAAGATGATGATGAAAATGGAACTTCAAGCTTGACAGAAACACAAGCACAAGAAATGTACAGTTTAATGAAAGAGACTAACGCTGACATTTGTGTCTCTTGTGAGGAAAAAATTGGACACAGCGACTCGGTCAATCTTTATGGTGATGACAAGAATGGCACCGTTATTGGACATATGACCCCTTGTTATCATGTCATTTGTCCAAATTGCTTGCAGAAATATAAATCAGATATGGAGAGATATGCATTAGGCCGATCAACAATTGATTGTCCAATATGTCAGCAGCACATCAAGCTTACTTATGTCCCACTGCGGCAGACTGGCATCGATGAGGAAGATTCTACGTTACTACTCTCTAAGTATTCTAGGCGAGGCAAATCTATCGAAGGATATAGCGGCCCTCACACCAAAACCAAGGCTCTTATTGATGACTTGAATTCATCAAGGCGAGAGTCTCAACTGCTGCCTCCGGATCGTCCTATCAAGAGCGTCATATTCTCTGGTTGGACGTCTCATTTGGATCTTATCGGTCTTGCCCTCGATGAGAATGGTTTTAAGTATGTGAGACTTGATGGTAAAATGAATCGCACTGCCCGTTCCGAGGCTATGAATACTTTTCGTGAAGATCCTACAATACTAATTATCACTGTTTCTGTTATGGCTGGTGGCCTCGGACTCAATTTGACCGCGGGCAATAAAGTCTATATCATGGAGCCGCTTTTTAACCCAGCCGCTGAAGCTCAAGCTATTGATAGAGTTCATAGATTGGGGCAAACCCGAGAGGTCGAGACAACGAGATATATCATGAAGGACAGCTTTGAAGAGAAAATGCTTGCTCTACAGGATAAGAAGAGGAAACTCGCAAGCTTGAGTATGGATCGCGGCAAAATAAGATTCGATAAAGCTGAAGCAGCGCGAAAGAGACTTGAGGACTTGAAATGCTTGTTCAGGTAGATCGACGCGTGTTTAGCATTGGTTGAATTTTGAACATAGCCTGAGTTGGGTAAACGATAGCTGAAAGTTATATACAAGCCACGTATTCTGTCGTCGCAATACCTCTATCAGAGTGGAGGGAGATCTAGTCCATGCTAGCGATCCCCGAACCACATCATTCAGACCATATATTTCAATATATCCTTCCAATTAGAGCTATTTACTGAAGGAGCAAAAAATCATAATTGACGATAAAAATGGTTGCCTGCGTCCATTAAACTTCTCAGGGTTTAATTGTGAAGCCGCCGTCCATTCTGGATGTGACCAAAATATCAGGCTCGCACCCAGCCCACTTGAGCGTTGATACACGTCTCTCCATCCGAATTGGAACACTAAGTGATCAGGTTTGGTGGTCAGCAGAGTTTATCCCTGGCTGAGATAGTCGGCTGATAAATTTTCATATGCATCCATTTTGAACTGCCTGGCTTTGCCTTTGATCGTAGGCCGTCAGCTTCCACTCAAAGAAGAGCTTGTGGTTCCGGAACAATAAGTGTTTGGTGAAAGGGCGTTAATGTCTTAAGCCGTGGTCTCACGATGTTGGGATTATGTGTGGGGTGCGTTTGGAACCTGCTTCGATTGTGTGATGGACGAAAACTTGAATTTATGACATCTAGCTATCTTGGGTCGCATTTAGGGCCCGAGTAGACTATGCTAACTCGCAGGCTCCATCTTTTTTGATTGGAAAAAGAAAAATTCGGATTTCATTTCTGCTAACCCAAGTAATCATCTTCATCCCTATTCAATTGTAACGTGAAATTGCTTTTGTGTATGACTGTATGCCAAAACCACCAAGCCTAACTATACAAGTAATTACTTCCTTAATATTTCATTTCTTCCCGATGCATAAGGTACAGAACGTCAAGTGCTCACGAAAATGATAAATGTGCGCATTGAAAAAATCATCCCGACAGGGACCAACCATTTCTTAAACGCCGACCAACCTCTAGCGCCATCTTCTGCCATAGTGTACTCATTAAACAATCGCGAAAGCCACAGTTAAAACAAAGAGACAGATGCAATCCTCGTCTATTCGGATTTCCCACTTTTTCCACGCTCTCGAGCTGAGTTCTCAATATCGTTTCTTCTTCTCCTTCTTTCCACACCCCCATCTATAAAACTAGCCCCCGTTACCAGTTCAAACCCCCTCCCATCACTGCTCCCGGCGCCGTCCAGCATCTCAATAGCATCTTCCTTTGGTGTTCCTGGCATTTGCACCTTAGTAGCTATCTTGCGCACCCAACCCTCTACGCTGTTAAGATTGAGGGTTGGGAATGAAAGACTACTACTACTAGGTCTAGAGAGAGTAGAAACGGTATCTTCGGGAGCTATGTTTTCTATTTCCCCATCATTTAGATGAATTTGTGCATTCTCTATGCTAATGGTAGATGTCGATGGGAGTGAATCGATGGCGATGCTAGGAAAACGTTTACTAGTCCAGGTATTTAAAGCATCTTTTGCCGGTCCTGGCTTGCGAACATTCTTGCCCAAGGTACCTACTCCTCCAGGGCCACGAAGCCAACCTAAGCGATCGAGACTGTTTGATAGGCTATCAGGTGATGGAAGAGAGTTAAACGAGTTTGAGTTGAACTGAGAGGGACGGTAACCTGTGGCTGATGTTTTTCGAGAAGTGGTACTTGTTTGGCTATCGATCGATGATCGAGACAAGCCTGGCAAATCTGAAGACATGCGTGGGGTTGAAAATGCAGATATCGTAGTAAAGCTTCTTCTTCGTCGAGGAGGAAAGTAGTTGAGTGTTTTTCGTGAGACCCGGATTATCTCAACAGGTGTCGAGGGTAAGGAATCGAGTGTAACCCAGCAAATATGAGTCCAAGGTGTTTCGTCATCACTAGGAAATTCTGTAGATATTTCATTCGGCCATTTATCTATGATAGAAAAAGGGGGTTCTTCCCTTTCGGCCGACTGACCTGTGAGATCACCTTCCATGGGAACATCTGGGGGGGTAGGGCATGGCCTTCCTTTGATTGCGCATGCATTGACCGGTAAATAAACTTTCTTTCTAACTTGTATTGAATCTCCAGCCCATAGACGATTTGCTTTCTTGAAAACATCCATCTTGGAATGAAATTTGAGCACTACTCCCTGGAGTGTATCATCTGGCTGGACATGATATAGATAGACTAGAATGTTATCATCGTCTTCCTGTCCATTCTTTCTATCTTCCTCTACAGATGTCCTGCACTTGTAATTGCCAGCACTATCTATCGAGTTTGCCACACTATCCAGACCCTCTAGCATTCGTGCTTTTTTCCTTTCCTTATCCTTATCTTCCCTTTCGAATAGATCACCTATCCCAATTCTTGCATCTTTCTGTGTAGTTGAGTTCGTGTCTGGTCCCCAATTGCTCGGTGATTTCCCTTTATTAGTGGCAGTCGCAAGCCAACCTCCTCTCCTCTGACTTAATGCTGGTCTCCTAGGCCTGTGTCCGTCAGAGTGACTATCACCAGCCATCATTGAGAATGCCATTTCCTGTAAAGCGTTCAATCCTTGAGTAGCCCAGGATCCATCCCACACACTCTTTTTAGCTGCATTTGTCTTGGACCTCTGATTTTCCTCAGCAAACGTTTCTTTCCTGATTGGTGAGCGTCGTCTTCTCTCCGTATGAGGACTACAAAGTTTTGGATTAATAGGACTGACTGATCGAGTACAGCTTGGCGTGCCTGTGTCACTTCTGGTAACCTGGCTTTCTTCCGTATTTCTCGACTTCTTGTTACGAGATCTGACACCAACATTATCGGTAATACTAAGGCCCGAATGCTGGCGGGAAAGAGTTTCTGCGAGAGGTAATGCGAGATTTGTGGTCGATGAAGTAGCGCTAGAGGGTAGTACCATGATGAGACGAATACGAATGAAGATTTGGATCAGACCAACCACTGTTGTTGTTGGGCATGAGAGCTGCTGGAGGCCTGACAACTGCGGTCTGTTTTTAGTTGGATCATAGATAGATGAATACAATGTGCTGTTTTTGACAGCTGAAAAAACAATAGCAAAACAGATCAAACCCTAAGACACTGACACGCAAGGGCTGCGAGTTTGACGTTGCTGCGATGGAATAGGCTTTGGCATTGTTACAAGAAGATCTTGGCGCTACCGTGGCTTCCTCCGCCATCAATAAACGCGTTTATCGCAGACTAAAATAAATTTTACAGGTCTACATAAGTTGGCATAGATTTGGGTTGATAAATTCTAAGCTATCACTTTAGATATTAAAGATGCTCTGAGAATTACCTCTTGGTTTTAATGATCTCACCTCCTTCCATTACCTTGTAAGGTTGTGGGCTGAGCGGATGCATGAAAGGTAATTGCTAAAACTAGTACACTGGAACCAGTCTAAACCGATTGGGGGTGTCGATCTAATTATGGAAACGATTCACTCAAAATTTACCCATTATACTTGCGATACTTACCCATACATGCAAAATGGCGCGTAGGGATAGGTTTTGCAACAGTAAGTACCAATAATACAATAAATCTCAACAATAATTAATCCGCGACCCACCATCGGGTCAGACTTGTTCTACTTTTCCGTTTTCTTCACACAGGCCCTCGCTTAGGACTCGGCAGGGAGAGCTCTAAGCGAGGAATCGTCAGGCAAAATACTTTCAAAACTCTTTCTCACGGCCTCCGCCTTAAAATTGGTGACGTCGAAAGCTTACGATACCTAAGAAGTAAGAATAAAGTAAAGAAGATAGGCTTGTTTGCATTTCATAAGTTGAATTTGATTGCGAGTGATTATTAGCCAAATGTCTCCATGTTTGCGTAGCTCTATTACAATTATGAGGGAGCAGTGCGATGTGCTAACTTGCGAGTTTGAATAATGATCCTTGAAGGTAAGGATAGAACAAGAATGGACTGAGAAAAATGTATAAGGTATGATATATTACTTTTACTTATCACTTCTATCTTGATGGTGCACTCTCTTTATATACATAAGTAATAGTTAGCACCCCAGATTTCAGGTTCTATTCAGAGAGTTGGAGACTATCTCGAGCCCTCTACGCATAGGTTGTGAAGTTTATAGAGCGTATATGGAGATAGATGTATATGAATGTATTCAGGTAGATAATGATTATGTTCCACTTTCTGAGTCTACGACGATGTTAACAATGTGCGTGCCAAGGTATACTATATGACTCAGCAATTCTTGACACACCCCCATGCTGAGATATCTAACTTTAGCGTCATGAGCCCTCATCAATTAATCCGTATGCGTGATCTCCCAAAGCTCTATAATTAGTGTTTGCGATATTAGAACCCAGCTCTTTGACATCGCATCTAGACCTCGTTAACTCTAAAGACGGTGGGGATAAACCGCAGAGCCTACATCTGCAGACAATTTATGTTTCCTTGCAGTTCAGCCCAGCATACGTATATGCCTTGATACAAGAGTATCCCTGATGTGTGTCGAGCAACACCTTATTATCTGATGAGTACCGAGTTGCAATTATTGTGTGCTAGACGCCTTAATGCCTAGAGTTTTTGAATGCTTCGCGAATGTATCGTAGGGAAGCTGTTTCGTTAGTATATCGGCCGGATTTTCGGTTCCGTCAATCTTGCTTATCCCTAGTCGATTTCTGGATATCAGATCGTTCCTTATGTAGAAATAGCGAATTTCGATATGCTTCGCTTTATTGTGGAACTTTCCAGAATATTTGGAAAACTCTTTGGATGCTTCATTATCACACCAGAGTGTCGGAATATACCGTTGTTGACTGAGGTCGTTCCAAAGTTTTTCCATCCATGCAGCTTCTTTAGCTCCTTCACTGACAGCTATAATTTCTGCTTCCATGCTGCTTAGTGCCGTACTCTTCTGGCGTTGTGCGGCCCAGGAGATTGCTCCTCCATTGTATACTACGGTATACCCCTGAAAATACTTCCTATCATTTTCAGTTCCCCATGTAGCATCAGCGTAGATATCGAATACGTTAGATGACATGCGACTGCTGATAGTGTTTGGCGCATAAGTTATTCCATGATTTGCCGTACGTTTGAGAAACCTTAAGAGGTGCTTGGCATGGAATAAGAATGAGAAACGTGGTTTTGCCATAAATCTCGCCAATTGACCTACTGCGTACGAGATATCGGGTCTAGTGCCATTTGAAAGGTAAATTGTTGAACCCACGATTTGTCGATATAGAGCGGCATTGTCATCGTCAAGGAGTTCGTCATTTTCATGTTCTTTAAGGACAGTCCCTGATACCATAGGTGTTAAGACTCCATTGCAATCTTTCATTCAAAGTTCAAGTAATTTCCGTATGTACATCTCCTGATGAATAAATATGGAACGATTTGGTCGATCTCTTTTTATCTGGAAACCAACAAAGGTTTCCACCGGACCAAGATTTTTACAGCTCCATCTCTTCAAAATCTTCTGCTTTATATCATCGATTAAATGTCGACGGCCAGTAACGAGCATATCATCAACAAATAACATGATAAAAACAAGTTCTCCTTTCTCCCCGATTGGTGATGATATGAACAAATTTGGGTCTGCATCACCTTGGTTAAAACCTATATCTTTAAAATAACGTTTGACTTCGAGGAACCATTCTCGAGGTGATTGCTTTAATCCATAAAGAGCTTTGTTTAGTTTAAGGTAATATTTATTTTCCGAGCCTTTAATCCATGGCTTTAGTAGATGGAAGTACTCTGGAATTCTGAGGTAGTTGGGTTCCTTAAGAGTTGGCTTAAGGAATGCCGTATCAACATCGAGGTGGTCCAGTTCTAGGTTGTTGGTTGCTACATAGGAGAAGACAGCTCTTAATGTTGCGTAACGAACTACGGTCGCAAAGGTTTCGAAGTAGTCGATTCCGTGCTGTTGTTCATATCCTTTTCCAACAATTCTCGACTTTCTTCGAGCAATCGAACTATCGGCATTGAATTTGTTTCTTAAGACCCCAACGAGAAGAAATTAGTTTTCGCTCATTAACCATCGACTGGTTCATTTTGAGTATCTCAAATATCTCGTTCTTCTCTAGAGATTTTAGTTCATCTAACAGTGATTCTTTCCATGCTTTTCTATTTTCGGAAAAGGCCTGTTCTAAATTAACGATTCAAATGGGACAGCGAGGGCACCTATAGATGTTGATTCTTCCCTGTGTTCAATATGAACGGCATTCGTCGCTTTAACCATTAAAGCGGTTCCGCGACCGAAACCCTTATTAGTCTGATGACCAGCATTGGACCCTGCTACTTTTACTTGAGCCTCTGATGGATGATTTAGATTCTGTAGATCTATGTCAGAGTTCATGCTAACTCTACTATGCAGATTTAGGCCCGAGTCTCCATTGACTCTATTATCCTGAGGGTCAGAGTTCATGCTAACTCTATTGTGCATATTTGGGGTATGATCTGTTGCCAGATTTCTGCGCGAGCTATTTGTGGCCTGTAGCATCTTAATGTTAGCAATAGTACCTTGGATCATTAAGCCGGGGAAAACATGTTCTTTAAATTCGCAGTCAACGCTGCGTAGCTCTGTTCCCGTTTTACTATTCAGTAGAACCCACATAGTATTACTCTGAATACCTATAAATATCCAGTCAGTGCGTATATTTGCAGCAGGCTTTGAAGCTGCAGTTTTAGTCTCTTTATGTATTAGCGGGAATGCTGAGCACCCGAATACGCGTAACTTCTTTAGGCTAATTGCTTTATCAGAGAATGCTGTAACTGGTGTTATACTCGAGCCGGGACGAGTATCCTCTGGACCGAAGGGCAGTGCCGTTGTTGGAAGTCGATTTCGAATATACATTGCATGCTCGATGGCATAGCACCAGCAAATTTTCCAATCTATTTGGGCATGGAAAATCATGGAATTCGCAAGTTGCACTAAATATCCAATAGCTCGTTCGGCAACTCCATTTAGTGAATGTTTGTAAGGTGGAGAAGGCTGTACTTCGATTCCTAGTTCACGAGACCAATCTTTCCACTGTTGTCCGAATTCCCCTGATCCATTGTCTGCTGTGAAAAATAAAGCTCTTTCTCCAGTTTTGGGCTGCAAGTGAGTTACTATTTCCTTGATTAAGGGCAAGCATTCGGCTGTGCTTTTATTTTTGAGAAGTCTGATGAAGCCGCATCTGGATGCATCATCGATGATAATCAAAAAAATAGTTGTAACCTCTGATTGACGTTGGTAATTTTCCAGAGATGTCAGCGTGTAGTCACCGTGCTATTTTAGACGTTCTGTTGTCTGTCTTCTTCGAGAATGTTTCTTTTAATTTGCAAACTAGACACGCTTCACAGGCATTTTCTGCACTGCTACATAGTTTTGGTTTGCGAGGCATATCTGGTAGTCGAGAAATTGTCTTATAACTTGCATGTGCTAATCTGAAATGCCAGAGTTCTGCGTCGTTGGTTGGAAAACGCGACATTTCGTCGACTGGCACTGGGATATTCATTGTACTTCCCGATTGATAAGCTGCGAGTGAGTGCTTTAAATTGAGTTCAGCCTGTAAATCTTCATCGAGAATTTGAAAAAGATTGTCGTGTATTGAGGCGTTGAACAGAATTTCCTATTTTTCTTTGCTATTGCTATCCCGTTCTCAAATAAAACGCTTATGCCATCTTTGTTCAAGGATCCAACTGAGATTAACCTGATACCCTTAAATTCCGGAACATACCAGACGTCTTTAAGAGTTAATCTTCCAATCTTACAAACTCCGTAGCCTTCCGATGTGCAAGTGTTTCCATTAGCTGTTGTTACGGTTCTGGTTGATGACCATCTCTTGAGACCTGAAAAATCTTCGAGTCTCCCACTGAAATGACGTGTCGCAACTGAGTCGATTTTCCAGCCTGATTTATTTTGGGATATGAACATTAAAGCTGTTTCCATTACTACGTTTGCACATGCATAGGGATATGGATATTCTTCATCGTTTCAGCGTCTATCGAAGTCTGCAGCTACATCTGCATACTCATTTGTGCTACTCTTTTTCTGCATTCGATGAAATTGATCCTTCGCATTTAGGTAATCCGAGCATTCTTTTACCCAATGACCAGGTTTGTGACAGAAACCGCAATTCTGACGACTGGCATTATCACTGTGATAATTGTGGCCAGTATCTTTTCCACGGTGGTTTGAGGTTGCTGAACGTCCTATGCCACTACCTCTTCCTCGAAAGTTACTTCTTCCTTTAAAAACTCCTCCGCGTCCGCGTCCTTGACCCTGACTTCCACCTCGACCTCTTGTACTTCTGCCTCGATTATTTTTCTCAGCACTGGCTAAATTTGCAGAAGTCACAGCTTGTTGGTCAGAGTTTGGATTAAGCCTCTCTGCTGCTCTTAGAACAGGCAGCGCTGCTTGGAGGTTAAGTCCCTCGGTTTCTATCCTTCACTCTGCGCCGTGCCAGTTCACCTTTGATTCGGGGATTTTATGAATTGATATCATTATTCGCTCTAGGATATCATCGTCTGATATAGAGCGCTTCGTCCCGAGGAGTATTTTCTGCATGCCAGTCAACTTTGCGTAGTAATCGTTTATCGACATAGTGTCGGGATTGAAAAAGGAGTTGCAGAAATCCATTCGAACAGAAGTGTTTATGGATCTATCGGGGCTACCGTTGAGTTTGGTAACTTGCTTCCAAAGATTAGCCGCGCTTCGAGTACTGAGAGCGGCATCGAGATCATCAGAGCGATGAATAGGATCGATTGATCCGACGATAATAGACATAGCCTTTTCGTTTCTGGCGATCCAGTTTCCGATATCAGCATCACTGACACCATTTCCCTCCTCCTTGACGGGCTTGTGTTCCACTCCGGTCACAATTGACCACACGCATGCTACCTGCAGAACACCCTTGATAGTTGACTCAAACTGTGGGTAATTAGTACCGTTGAAGATCTGAATTTGTCCCCATGAGGTGTGGTTAACACCATTGTCGATCTTTGCGAATGCTGAAGACATCTTTCAGTTGGGGCGAAAGGAAAAAAAAGTAAAAGTGCTGTAGGTATGATAATTTAGATAAAAAGGAATTCCGGGCTATAACCTGTCAAGTTTATAGAGCGTATATGGAGATAGATGTATATGAATGTATTCAGGTAGATAATGATTATGTTCTACAATCTGAGTCTACGACGATATTATACAATGTGCGTGCCAAGGTACACTAGATGACTCAGCAATTCTTGACATAGGTTACGCTTCTTGCATATCACATGACTCGGCATTCTCGGCATATACGACTCGGTCTATACGACTCGGTCTGTGTGTCTCGGTATATATGACTCGACATCCCCGACTGTTCAGCCTGCTCGTTAATGCATACAGGGTACAAGGTGTGTATGAGGTCATGCCCTTGTTACCTTGTGTCTTCACTAAACAAACACTAATATCACTAACCACAACAAGCTTCCAATAGTTGACATTCTCGGCTAGACAAGTATCCGACTGAAGGCCTACCACAGGAGATAAAAAGGATTGGTCGGGTGGTGCAGTAGTACACTGTCCGGGCCGCTCTCCTAAGAAGAGGCTGAGTAGCTTCGACACGTACCCTATTCGGGACAGGAGAAAGCTGGTTCTAGTCTGGCAAGTCCATCACACCACGTTACTCTCAGTGATAACGTATTCGTGGGATGACGAAAGCATGCTCAGATAACCATAGATTTTTCTTCCTTGTCCCTATGGTGGGTATTCACAGAAGAGGGTACATGTCGTAAGGCGTTATTCTCGTAGTGGTATCTGCAAATGAAATCTGAGTATGAGTGTTCCAACCGTCAAACTGAGTCATTCTGCAAAATATACATGTCTTCCGTAATCATTCGCGTCATAGCCTCAGGTTGCGTACGCAAGATTAATCTTTAAAAAAAAACATAAAAATAAAAAGAATGCATTTGAAATATCAAATGTCGGTCTTTACACCATTCCAGTCTAGATTTGCAGCTTTAGGCTCGAACATAAGATTTTGTACGGTGCTTGTGCATTTTCAGCTAAAATATCATATCATTTCGTGAATATCTTAATTTTTGGTGATACTTCAACGATGATCATTAGCGCTTGGGAGGATGGACACTTAGATTGGAGTAGATAAAGAAAATCTTAAAGTTAGCCAGAAAATGAATACCTAATATGTATGCCTCTATCAACACTCTATTTACAAGGATATAGCTTTAAGTGCGGTAAGCCCAAAAAATCACGAGATGGTGTTTTCTTGATTATAGCTTGTACGGTCAATCTATCAATCGTCTAA
This sequence comes from Podosphaera xanthii, assembly GCA_028751805.1. Taxonomy (NCBI): domain Eukaryota; kingdom Fungi; phylum Ascomycota; class Leotiomycetes; order Helotiales; family Erysiphaceae; genus Podosphaera; species Podosphaera xanthii. The sequence continues at coordinate 1,569,833 of JAPWIX010000012.1, read as the reverse complement.
TAGATTTATTGAACTTTGAACTATTCTCTCAGTTCCGTGCCCATTGATGGCACTCACTGGAATAGCTTGGATACCTTGTGTCCATACATTAACTTGCTCACTTGGGTGCTCTTCTAGCCCATTATTGATTTTATCCAAGTATTGCTTTAAGTGAGAAAAATTCTCCTCTGTATCAGGTAAGTCAGCTTTAGTAGCAACAACAAACCAGGGCTTGCTAGCGATCTGAGGCAATTCAGGCGCCATAGGATTCATCCCGTTTGGCCCAGAGTGTACAATTATAGTTTCTTGACGATTAGCTAGAGCATCTTCTGGTGATCTGAAGGGACTCCAGCGGGCTTCAATATGGCTCTTCTCATTTATTTCTTGAGTTTTCATCCGCTCGTACATCCCAACTTCTTTCCAAAGGGCCTTAAGTGCTTCAACGGCATCACCTGCATTTAGATCAATCACAAAGGCAAGTACTCGGGCTCTCTCTACATGTCTTAGAAAAGTACTGCCTAATCCGCGGTCTAAATGAGCGTCTTTAACCAGACCAGGAATATCGGCGATAGTGAACTGTGTTCGTGGCTCTCCATCTTTGTAAGTGGAATTCACAAAGGGACGGCCTTTGTGATTATCTAAGACTACTGTGCCAATATTGGGTTGAATAGTGGTGAAAGCCCAATTTCCAACGCGCGCACGACTCTTAGTCATGGCCCGAAGTAGAGTACTCTTCCCCGCGTTGGGTAGACCTACAAAGCCAACATCTGCCAGTAGCTTTAGCTCTAGCTCTAATGATATTTGAAGTCCCTCTTCTCCTTTAGTCGCATATTTGGGTCGAGGAACCATCTTAGTCACAAAATGCGGATTTCCGAGCCCTCCAACTGCACCAGCAGCAAGTAGTATTGGCTTCTCCATTGGTTTGTTCAAATCTAGAGACACAGGAGCTGGTGCCTGCATCATAGCCAAGGCAGATTTTCGACCGCGTGGTAATCGCGGAAATTCTGCTGTCGCAACGTCTTCGGGGGTGATAGCAGGATGCAAAAGCCACTTCTCTCGGTTCCACTTATGAGGTCTACTCCCGTCATCATCATTTCGATATCCATTGTCCCAGCCTCTGTAAGATCTATTTCTTTCCTCTTCCAATGCCACGGGGTCAATCCGGTCGATTTCTCTGACAACAGTGCCTACCGGAACATGTATGATTACATCCGCACCCCGCTCCCCTCCTTTAGTTTTGCCTCTACCATTTCTGCCTCGACCGGCGCGTAAGATGTTATGCCGAGCTAGTTTGTGAAGAGAAGTTTCACCTCGTACTGCCTGGATAAAGACATTACCTCCCGTACCACCATCACCGCCATTCGGTGGTCCGGCTTCGATGTATTTCTCACGGAGGAATGAAACACATCCGTTTCCTCCAGAACCCGAGAAAATGGTAATTGACGCTCGGTCGAGAAACACTGTACGGGTGTAATCGCTAGGTGATGGATTAAGATAGAAAATTTGATTTGGTGAGTGAGCATTCGCCAAATCCGGCGCGTACGTGATTTGTTCAGTTAAGCTGGCGTTTTTCTGTTGAGTACGAGAGAAAGAAGAGAGGGTCCGAGAAAGTCTGGGAGCAACCAAAAGTGGATACAGGAATGGTGTTAGAGTCCCTGGCATTTTTTGACATCTGGGTGACATGGTGATGGCTAAGATCTAGTCATTCTTTAATCCCAGTCCAGATGGTGGTTCCATTTAATTTTACAGGCAATCGATGCAGTTCTTGATTTATTCGGCCGAATAGATGATGAAGTCTAAGCTAAGCTATTGTGTGCAACATCTTGGAACATGTAATGAGAGGCCTTTTAGGTCGATTTCATGGAAAACTAGTATCTGAAGAATTTAAATAGCTTGGGGCGGTAGGGTTTTATTGACTGTACATCTATTCGAACGTATGTGACCGATCATTCTTCGTTAACGTCTGACATCAAACTCACCATATACAACTTGCCACCTTTTGCTTGTTCTCTGACACTCAAAACTATCACACCAACTCAAATGGCATGGCCTATATATTATTCAAATCTGGCTAACGTATTAGGAAAAGTTCTACATGCTTGCTGGAATCTAAATTTTGTGAAGCAATAAAAAAGCCACGATTTCGTCACTCTCATAATATAACCCAAGGAGTAATCCCAGTAAAACTTACCACATGGATCCCGATTGTGCAATCTGCAGCCAGCCAGCAGCCGTGAATTGCAAGTGCGAGGCCAGGGGATTAGATATAGCAATAAAACAAGCTGAGGAGAAGATGATGACTTCGGTGACCGCAGAGATTCGGTGTGTAACTCATCACCTTGCCTATCAATTCCCACGAAACCTCTCATTAAGGTTCTAACGAAAGCCTCTCATTTTGCTAATGCAGCACGATGTGAAACAGTAGCTGGGTCCGCGTCCATGCTCGAGACCATATTCTAGCATATTTTAACATGCTCAAGCGTCGCCGCGAAGTTTTTCACGAAAAGCAGCTGCAACGACTTACTGAACATGCAATGTTCGTCTACCATGGGCAACCACATCCCTCCGACATAGCCCTCGCGGAGGCAGATTATAAACGTGGTGTTGATGAAGATTGGAAATTTAGTGTACAGCGTTATCCAGAAGTCTTAGAGTACTTTTATGGACTGGTAGAATTCACTTTACCGAGCGATGACGACCCAAACGTGAGAGATCCCCAGCTAGCTGGCGACCTTACATTAAATGTTCCACCATTGAGTGATTCGGATTTTGGGTCATCATATAGAGACGGAAGAAAAGTAAAACTGAGAGACAACGATGAAGTTCAGGAACGAAGAAGACAAAGATATAGTAGGACAGAGGAAAGACCTATCCCAGTACCATCGAGGGATAGAAGGAGGGATGTTGAATATGGGATGGGTCCAATAGATTTACAACCACATCATAGGGGATATTCGTATGCTCCTGGATACTAGGTTACACAAGGGTGTACAGACACCTTGTGAAATTGAGCTAAGTCTCAAAGATTATACACATTGAATGCAATTACGAATATATGAAGAGAAGGCCACTCACCTGACAAAAAGGCCTGCTAATGTACGTTTCACACACATTCAAAACATTTATTAAACCAGTGGCGTACCGCCGGCGTCATCATCAATTGATACTCAAGAAGATTTCAGCCATTAAAATCCCGTTATCCGTCTATTATCATTATTCCGGATATTCCATATTCCCGAGAATAGGCAAAAGATCTGAATCTATAAAGAAAATTTATATTGCGTACTGTCATACATGTGGCCGTCACATCAGCATTTGTGCTCAAGAAATCATTGTAGAAAATTGGAGGTTCACCAAGAGATATTACTCATAGATGAAAAATTTTACAATTTGTCTTTAGGGGAAGCTTCTTTAAGCACCGCATTTTCGTCAATTTCAGCATGCGTTTCAAGTGCAAGTCCATCATTAACTCTTCCATTTTCCGCAATGGCCGTAGCTTTTCCATCTTCGTTGAATTGGACAGTTATAGGTTTGGTGTTTGGTGCCGAGGTGTTCGAGGCTTCTTCAGCTTCTAAGCGTTGAAGTTCTTTTCTAGCCTTAGCAATATTCTACATCAAATTAGTTAGTTTAGATCGGATATATGTCAAATTATTACAACTAACCCTTTCAGTCTCGGCATCTTGATCTGCTTTCCAGAATTCTAATTTTGCCAACACCTGCTCTTTGACGATAGGAATGTCGGCAGCAATTATAGGAGGATCGATTCCCATGACGGCACAATCCTCCATTACAGAAGGAGGGCAAGAATATTTTCCCGTGACAGTACTCTCTTTGTTGGCAGGTCTCTTGGATTTTTTACCCTTCTTTCGTTCTGCACCTGCAAAGTAGTACTCTTCCTCTTTTTTAGCAATTTTCGTGCCCTTTATGCCTGAGTCGTCGACTTGGCGTTGTGGAACTGCCTGGAATCTAGATGGTGCTTGAAGAGGCGCTTTCTCCTCTGAGTATGAGGGATCAAGGAAGTGAAGTAAGCTGTGAGCACGGCGGATCTCATCTAGATAGGCTTTGTCGCTCGCTTCCTCCAGGATCTGTTGCGCCCGAGCCTTTTTCTTCTCTTGCTGATACTTCATTTCATTAGCTTTCTTCTTATCTCTCGCCCGTTGGCGTGCCTCATATTCCCATTTCCGAACAGCTCGATTTTGCTCAAAAAAATTATCTTTGATCTGTTTTATAGCAAGATATTTAGCTTGCTTTTCATCTTGAAGCCTATTTTTTTCGTCCCGGAGATTATTGATATTCTGGTAAGCATTGTTTTGTTCTGCCTTTATTGTTTCAAGTTCTGACTGAATCTGATTGTATTTTTCAGAAAGAGCTTTGCTTTCTGGATCCTCTAATTGGTCACGAAGTTGTTGAAGTACAGCTTTTTTTGCGTCTATGGCCTTTTGTGACTCCTCCAGGGCGGTAAAATTTTTACGTTGTCTTCGCAACATGGGAATTCCGTCCAAGGCTTTTCGTTCTTCTACAATTTTCATAGTTCCTGAATTGACTAGCTTTTCTAGACTCTCAATCTCCCTGTCTATATCTTCAGCTGATTTATAATTTAGACGTGACCTAGCAGTTTTTTGTTTGGAAATCATATCTTTGAGAATAGCATCTTCTTTCTTGATTTGATCAAAAAGTCTATTGCGACCAGCTTTGCCAGCGATCTGTTTTTCCCGAATCTCTTTTAGCTGGGAGATGAGTTGAGCGCGATGCTTAGAAGATGGGGAATCGTCAGAGGTAGGTTTGGCAATATCTAGTTTAAGCTTAATCTTGTCCTGTAGCAGATCAGTCAGTTACATTGCTCACAATTCTTGGAGATAAAGACATACAAGACTAGCCACAGCTTCGGCATACTCTATCTCGGCATTTTTAAGAGCTGTCTTGTAAATTTCTTCATCAGGCTTCTCTGGCTTATCAAGGCATTTCTTTTCATTCATTCCCACTGTAACGGACATTATTGCGAGTTTTAGTTACCACTGAGCCTGACCGAAGATTCAAAGCCGGATATTTAAACCACCATATATTGTATAGGTGATGTATGTATAGTTTGATCAATCGAATAACTTTTTAGCGGCTCAGAGTGGTATAGATAGAGGCTGTTTGTATTTTTGAAAAATTGTCTATCACGTGAAAAAACAAAAGCTAACAAGAAATCGGTTTCTTACCTAGATAGCGGCAATCATTCACGCCATGGATAGCTAGAATCCGTCAACACTAGTGGCGACTAATTTTTTTCTTTCACACGCTACTGGCATTAGTTACGATTGACGCTTCTATCCTACCATAGAGATATATCAACTGCATCTAAGATTTCTTTCCGCACGTTAGCACCATCAGCTTACTTTAAAACACTCTACAAAAATGTCTAGCGACGAAGACCGCGCTAAAAAGCATCGCGAAGCCAGCGAGAGAGAAGCAGCTAAACTCTGGCGTGCGTGGAGAACTGTCCATGAAATGGTACAAGATAGGGGATACGAACTTTCAGAGGAAGAAGTCAAAATAAGCTTCGATGATTTTAAGCACAAGTACACTTCCGATGATGGATCTGTTTTGTGGGTTCTATATCACTACAAAATTTTATGCGCGAGATCTAACCTAAAACTTAGGCGCAAGAATATGACCTTCTCTGCACGGCCAAGCGATGCCATGATGAAAAAATATAGCAATCCTCCTACAGCAAATGACCCAAACCCAAGCAGTCCTGACATTGGCACCATCTGGGTTGAGTTTCTGCCGGACACGAGCGTTGGTATCAAGCAAATGCGCACATTTGCCCAGCATCTAGTTTCAAATAGTTTTCACACAGGAATTCTTGTTACCTGTGTTAGTATCACGCCGGCAGCGCTTAAGATTATTCCTGCTGTCGCAAATGAAACCAAAATTGAGTGCTTCGTAGAGCAAGATCTGTTAGTAAATATTACACATCACGAACTTGTACCAAGGCATGTTCTTTTGAGCAAAGAAGAGCGGGCCGCTGTACTCAATAGATATCGACTCAAAGATACCCAATTACCAAGGATCCAGCTCGGTGATCCAGTCGCACGTTATCTAGGGCTCAGACGGGGGCAAGTTGTTAAAATTATTCGAAAATCTGAGACTGCGGGACGATATGCCAGTTACAGGCTTTGTGTATAAATTTAAATGAATTTTTTGGAGTATTTATCCGGCGTTGTGGCGCTCTCTATATTTTATTCCATGGGTGAGTAATTAGTTCGACACTGGATTCGGAAATTTTAGAATAACACTCAGACACTTTCATGTAGATAATCTCGATAATACTGGAACACTTATATTGTCCTTTAATCCGGCACCATAATACAATTATAGATTGTTTTAAACTAAACAACTACAACAGACTTACGCGACTGGAATTTACGATTGAGATTTTATTTTTTAATTCTCAAATGAAAAGTAACTACTACTCACAACAGATAGATTTGTGGAGAACGTATGAAAGATCCGCCGGATGACCATGTAGCAAGCCAGAAGGAAAGAAATTCGGGGACCTGTTTCCGAGAAACATAATAGAGAAGAATTGGTTAGGATCTGCAGCGAAGTAGAGTCCATCATGCGGCAGAAAGAGATCGGGAAAATCGCTATATACCAGAAGTGGAAACCCTCCTACTCGCACCAATCTCGCAATTTTATCTTGAGACAACGAGTCATAGTCGGTCCCAAATTCTGGAATGCAGCAAACCCTTACACCGACAAGTCAGAAAGAAAAAATGAGGTTCTCACGTGCACATCTTCTCTACTTCACAAAAACATGAAAATGGTCCAGTGTAGCATTTTTAGGCAGATAATAAGTGGGCACACCGGGCTCAGATCTTTACTGCACCGAGAAGCAGTCCCTGAAGTCGCCAACCCAAAATTCACGTGCAGATATTTATTGTAAAACGTCAAGCATGCGATCATGGCCTGCCGCCTAGGGAACAAACGAAGTTCAGGAGTGTAACGAAGAGCCGAGAGCCGATCATTAGAAGCAATGATGAATAACCCCTAACACGTTGGAAGGATTACTCAGTGAACCCCAAATAAGGGACCGTTGAAGAATTTTCGTTTGAGTGAGGCAGTCGAGACGGTGGCTGAGAAAAGAGGGGAAGTGGAAAGGAAGAAATAAGGTAGGAGGCTTGACCAGGCGGATACCACATCAGGTAGGAAATTTTGATTGCACTTCCTTCAGGTTAGCAAAAGAACCACGAAACACTACTAAATAGGGTGAGGGGCTTGACGGGAACTTTTCCTCATGTATAAATAAGAGAAATTGATTGGCACCTGCGTTGGCCATCAAAGGTGCCACTTTAGGATAATGAAATTAAATTCAAAAAAGTGAAAAAATTTATTTGCTCATTTTTTTGAGTTGCAGCTGTGGCAACATAAACTTGCATTAACATATTTATCTATTGAGAATTTGAATTTCTCCTTTATCTTTTATTTGGACACATATACGCATCCCTTTATACGACCTTTAGGGTAGTCTACCACAATTCAGTTGATCACTTTAGCCGATGACGACCCATTGAGTCGTAGCAGACAACGTAAAAGAGGGTTATTTTTTAAAATCAATCTAGCGTCTGCAGCCTAGGGCTACGACGTGAATGATTATGTTAGAAATTTAACAAAAAAATGATTCATTTCTGTTTCATTTCTCAATTAGAGTAACAAGATAATCATGTATATCCCTGGAGGATAATACTCATGCATGAGATCATCGATATCGGAAACTTGAGTTTTAATGTTAGGTTTAGTAATTGGATGGCGGTTTTTAAGTATCATCTCGATGTTTCATAAAGTACTTGTCGGATTTGGTAGCTACTAGTCTTACGTATTGTTTTAGGTTACTACGATGAAACATTAGATTCAAAATGGGTCTATCAGGATAAAGATATTGAGAATAAGACAAGTAGATAGACTATATAGTTCTTACTGGTCACGATCTAAGAACTCAACCGTTCCTCAAATGAAAAAGCATTACTACAAATTAACGACGACACTTTTCTCTTATATATAAGATTTCTATGCTGAAGACGACCCTACTTGTACAATTGAATATATTTGGTGTTTACAATCGCTATTCTATATATTCTTATATTTTCTATAATTCTACAGATTACGGAAGATAAGTATTGTTTGTTTGTTTTTACTTTGTAGCCTCAGCCACGAGCTCCGCGCTTGTATAGCATGAGACTGGTGGGCCCGGTAGGCATCTCCCACAAAGTAGCGCCTTACTCGTTCTCACCAATTACCATAAACTCCGAATTAAGTACAGGCTAATAGGAGCAATTAGTTTTACTTGCATGTAGTATTGTAGCCCTAAAGATTGTTACTAATTAGACAAAATTAGGGCTGTTCAATAACAGTTTTTAGGTCTGCAATACTACATGCAAGTAAAACTAATTGCCCCTGATAACCTGTACAAAATATCGCATCAGGTTCGATTCCTAAAAGCGCTTGTACAGTGTCTCAGCCCTTAAGATTGTTAGTGGCTGATGTTAGTTTTGTATGTTAAGATAGGTGGCTGCAAGGTATAGATACACAAAACCAAATTAGCCACTAACAATCTTTAGGGCTGAGACACTGTACAATTGGTGCAGTGATATCAGTTCCTTTACTACGGTACAGGAGCTCAGGGCTAAGTAAAGGCAGTCGAGATGGTAAGTTCTGTTTATTCCGATAGTGTACATATGTATATAGAGTACACATAACTTATGACCTAGCCTGCGCTCACTTATCCCTGAGTCCCTGTATGTTCCCAAAAGGAGACGGAAGAAATGTATAAATTTCGCAGAATAACTCAGTTTGACGGCTGGAAAACTCATGCTCAGATTTTATTTGAAGATGCCACCACGAGAATAACGCCCTAAGGCATGCATCCTCTTCTGTCAGTACCCACCACAAGGCAAGGCGAGAAAAAACCCATATTTAATTGAGTTAGCATTCATCGTTCTAAAACGAGTCACACAGCGAGAGAGTATGGTCTAAGGGTCTTGCTGGATTCGAACCAGCATTCTCCAGTCTCAAGTGGAGCATGCGTCCAAGCTACCTATGATGTCGGAATTTTGTCCCCCGCCCTCAGGTTTCATTGAGCCCTCGCTCAATCTATGCGCTAGTGGATGCTGGCGGCCGCATTAGTCCCTATTAGAAGACCCTAGTCTTAATTGGGAAGCATCCATTATTCCGAATTTCATGGTTAATTGCCTATGGTACTAGTGTCTGATAGACGCGTCCTGGGACGTGATGTTTCGAGTTTGTCGCGATCTTTCTTGTTCAATAATCATATGATACCTACCTGCCTATGTACATAGCTACTCACGATAAGTTTTTCAAGCCGTGATATCAGTTACCATCCGTTGCAGAGCTTCCATTATTGTAACTACCTACACTTGTTAACCACGCAGAATTCTTCATGGTATCAGAGCACGCAAAGCGCATATGAGGCGTATTCGTCAAGGACAAGACACGAACCGACACGTCAGAACGCAGACAACCACTTCTGAGAGCTCACCTCCTCGCCTTCTAGGCCCAGAAATTTCAATCATCAGCAGTACTAGAGAAGACTCTGGTGGAGAAACCCTAGGAGAAGAGAATAATGGAGTCTGGTTCGGGGACTCTGACGCCGAAGAATGCAATACGGACACTGAAGTTGAGGACTTGGGTGGAGACTCGGACATGGACTATGAAGGTATGTCTAGTAAATCATGAGTCGCAAGCGGCAAGCCTTGAAAGAAGTCTAACAAGCCGGTGCAGATGATGTTGAGATTGAAACCGAGACGAACACCCAAGGGAAGTGAACACTGTCGTGGGCTGCAGATGCTGACAAGCACTTGAGGGGAAGTTACGGCAATGGATCTCGTTCAGCTGGGAAGAGAGCTAGAAAATATGCAAAAGAATTGCAGCCTGAGGCTGCAAAGTCTTTCAATGACAAAGCATTGTTCAATCGTCAACATAACTTGAATTTATCATCTCCCATGATGCATGACGATGTGCCTGTCGAGTCCCACCCTCTCTCATCATTGCCAAGTGGTGATGCAGTTCCACAATCCGTCCAAGCCATTAAAGAGGAGCGGACACGAGTTGCTTTGGTAGATCTGAAAGTTCTTTTGGCCAAGAAGATAGATCAGGAGAAGAAGTATGGACTTCCTTTCGATGTCCATAGTAACTTTTACATGCGCCATTTAATGGTTCGTCAATTCCTTCAAATGCAACTTGCTAGTCATGTTGTAGGAAGCCGTCGCCAGCGTGCACTCCTTGTTACTCAGGGTTTCGGCAAAGGGTATTTGATAGGGAGGAGAATTGTACAATGAGAACGCTCCTGGGTATAGGAAAGGATGATACCCCAGAGAAGTCAAGGGGTTGGACGTACCTCATGGATGGATAATGAGAACATCATCGAATCCGTGCGGCATTTTGCGAAGAAACAAGGAGACAGTAAATTTCAACTGCAAACTTACCTGTATGATATAGGAAACACGCTAATAAACTTGATAGAGCTCACTTCACATAAGCTTGTCCCACACGTTAAGACAATTGCCCAGGAACACTCGAATGGTGAAACCATTAACATAAATCTCGCACTTCTCGAGAGTGGCTGAGAATACTGGGCTATCACTACGGTGATGTCAACAAGAATTTGTTCGTCGATGGCCACGAAAAGCACAACGTGATCGAATGTAGAAAATATTTCGTTCGGACACTGGGAGAGATGGAGGATTACCTAGTCGAATTTGATGAAAATGGAAACATCAAAGACAAGGAGTATCCACTTGGATGTGAAGTTTTTGGCGCGGTCTCACGACCCGTCATCCTAATTACTCACGACGAGGCAACCTTTTCAGCAAACGATGGAATTCGTCGGGCCTGGATTGAAGAAAATGGCACATTCCTCCGACCAAAGACCAAAGGGTGGGGTTAATGGTGTCAGAGTTCCTCTCACCTTTCGGAAGACTAAATCTTTCGTTTTTCTCGCCAGAGCGGCGAGCAGAAGCCATGCAGTCAGCGCAACTTGTGTCGAATGAGGCCTTCGAAGTACTCGAGTATGGCAAAAACCACGAGGGGTACTGGAACGGCGAAAATTAGTTAGAGCAGGCTGTCAAGAAAGCTCTTCCCATTGTCGAAGCATTGTTTCCAGGCTATGCCCTGGTCTTTTTGTTTGATAATGCCACAAGTCATTCAATTTTCTCGGATGATGCGTTGCGGCCGACCAAGATAAACAAGGACCGTGGCGGAAAGCAGGCGTGGCTACGTGACGGCCATTTTCATGTGGATGGAATCCGGCATGAACAAGCAATGTCGTCCCGGGATGCTAACGGGGTCTTGTAACAGAAAGGGGTTCAGCAAGTGCTGCTGGAATGCGGGCTTTGGTCAGAAGGCGGAATGATTCTGGAATGTCCCAAGCCGCGATGTGATAACTGTGAAGTTATGGCGTCTTGCAAAAGCTGCACCAAGAAACAAACCTGTGACTCCTGCAAAGGGCCTATTCAACATAGTCACCCAAACTGCTCCGGAGCTCGTCGGTGTGATTTTTGTTGTGGTCGAGAGCAGCGATGCACTTGCATCGCAAAGAAGCTTTGCGATATCTGCTCGCATGTTGTGGGAAAGTGTGGTGACTGTGAGGCCCTCCCTCCACGATGCTCCTCCAGTAGTAAGTTATCCAAATTATAAACCTACATCAAGTTGATGTAAGCATTGTATCATAATATCTAATGACTTTGGGGTAGGTTGTTGCGCCAAGCGTCTCTTGTCTGTGCTGCATGACTTCTCACAGCAAAAGAACGCAATTGAGGAAGCTGTGCTAAGTTCCTCAAATAGGCGGTATCATAGGGTTCTATACTAACCTAAGTACCACTGTGAACTGAACCACATAGAGCACTACTGGTGTGGGTGTAAGCAGAATGCGCGGATGATGTGCGAGTACAATATCGATTACCCTCGCATACAGCTGCTTCTCATCTTGGCGAGTTTGTCTAACAGCACGGTCTCGGCAAACTACCACAGATGCTGGAGAAAGATATAGTTGTATCGAGAAGGGATTGATTTTGGTTCGACAGAGTGGAAACTCAGAACCACGCATCATAAGCCCTACACAGTTGGGGAGGATAGGTAGTAGCGCGAAGGGCATGTTAATCATGTGCATGGCACATTTAGCCGTTGTCAATCTGTGAGAATTTGGGGTTACATAACCATATTTGGTGCGATCTCATTGGCTGCTCTATGTGGCGCTACTGTGGCGCTGGGGGGTCCAATATTTTTTCCCCCACCAAAATAGGTCCCACTTGTAACAATAATAAGTCCGCGTCGCTCGCGTTAATTGCTTAATCCCCGCATGTATTTGTTCATCTGATGGTAGTAGTAGAAGTTTTGTTTATTCGTGCTATGTAGAGTCCAAGACTATTATAACACTAGGGCTCCTCTCTGACCCAGGTCACACCTTTTACAGTGCTCCTATCCCCTTGTACTTCGAACCTAGGATCATTGATACATTAACCCATGACGGGTAGCCATTTAGCTCAGTAATTACCCGTAAAATTCAACCACCTTTTCTACGGAACCTTCTGCTCAAAAAAAATGAAAAAGAGCAGCCGTGGAAACCGGTGCGCGGGAAAAAGTCTCAAAAAAACTGCAACTCCAACCAGGCGAGGCTTAGACACCAGAGCCACACGAGGTGTGTATCCCCATCTGTATCTCCCTAATATCCCATAGTCCAGATATCCTCCTTATACCGACACCACCAGCGCTCAGGTAGCGGTGCTCTTTCCTCGGGAGACAGTATAATGCCAGAATATCTGTAAACAGTGAGAATTCATCTTAGTTAAAAGGGCCAAATTAGTCTAATCCATCACCACCATAATGGGAGCTGGGTACGCCCCGGAAACTCAATTGGGTGACTTTTTGTAAGAATATAGAATAATATTAGCCGAAAATAATTATAAACGGAGCTACAATAAGAATAACACTCAAGAATATAAATCAACATAAAATACAATAATCACTGTTGTACTATAAAGTATACATATACACAAATAATACATAAATTATGAATATACACAAATAACACAAATATAGAATATATACATAAATTCTACATTAATATAAATTATACATGAATTATCTTTATACACAAATTATACATAGATATACAAATTATACAATTAAGTAAATTGGGTATAAATAAATAAATTACTACCACAAGGGTTAACAAGACTAAGATCGGCAAACTTATAATGCAGATCAATAATATTAAAATTAATAGTACAAGAAGTACTGGCACTAGTCTGTGCATGGGTTCTAAATTAATACAGCACAGACTATCTCAACACCTATGTCAAAGAGTTTTCTCTCTTAGTCAAAATATCTTAGAACATTTTAGAGGGATTAGAATCTAAGTTATTTTGGGACTAGTTAATGGCTTCATGTATACTCTATTGCAGGGGTAAAAAGTGAAGGAAACCCCTGAAAGCCAAGATCTGACAGGGATTATACAATATGCCATTGGCTGCAATATTTTGACCATACCAAATCCGACAATAGCTGAACCTTATTTGTATGGGAAATTTTGCGTGATAAAAGAAGTGTAGGAGATCCCTGTAACTCGTTGAAATGATGATATTCTATTCAAAAGTGCTAGCTTTTCAAGTATTAAATACATTTTTACCAATAATTAAGCATCATTAATACGGAATCGAACCTCCTCTTGCTCTGATGACTGCCTGGCACCTTTCTGGCATGCTCTCTACAAGCGTAGCCAGTTGCTCCTGAGAAATTGACTCCCATGCCTCTAGGACTGCATTACGGAGCACTTCCTCAGATGGATTACCAGAATCAAATTCTGGGTGGTGCTCTTCAATATGGGATTTCATCATATCCCACACTGACTCAATTGAATTCAGGTCTGGGGAATATGACGGCCAGACTATGAAATCTACCCCCCTTGATGACAGCTCTCTTTTCGTACGTTGAGCAGAATGGGCAGGAGCACCATCCTGCATAAAGAGAAGAGGGCCGTGAGAGTCAATTGGTTGTGTTACCGCGTGGATTAAAGGAACAATCCTCTGGCAGTAACTCTCCGCTTTTATAGTCCCCTAATTCCTACTCCAGAAGAGGGCAGGGCCCTTCTGGTTCCCATAAAAGGAGCCCCAGAACATCCAACCACGCTTTCGAGGACCTTTTCTAACCAGGCAAGTGTGATAATATGTCTCCTCGGGCTAAAAAATTAGATTAATGCAGTTGTTACATGGCTGAGATCTGGACTCACCTTCCTCGAAACCCATACTCTTGTGTGACGTTCACCAGTGACCCAAGTCTCATCAGACCAAAGAATTTGGGACCACTGTTCAGGTGTCCAAGAAGAGTGTTCTTCCGCCCACTCTAATCTTTTCCTCATATGTGCAGGCGTTAGAGTAGGCTTCGCTTGAGCAATGCAACGCTTGAACCCTCTTCTCTCAAGAGCACTTTTGATTGCGATTTGGCCACAATTCCAGTGGGAAAACTTAGCAGCAAGCTCCAGGTGGCTCATCTGGCGGGCCTCACTTGAAGACGTGACAAACTCTTCAAGCTCAACTTCCTGCTGAGCGTTCAAGGCGTGGGGTCGGCCATTTCGCTTTTTGGGCGTCAGACATTGCCTTGCAAGGGCATATTGTACCCTTCTTTCGGTGATACCGAGTTGATTACCGATGGCGAGATGAGTAAAACCAAGGCCACGTAACGTGTATATCTGGACTCGCTGATCCCTAGAAAGCTGGCTCCGTGATCTTGGAGTAGTGGGAGATGCTGGGGTGCGCATTTTTCTTCGCAGTTTATCGTGAGGATATAGATTATTCGATATGTCGTGTCAACCGATTTAGTGTGGTACGAGGATGCTGTGCAACTATCGAACATAAGAGAGAAGGTTCAAGGAAGAAGGAATGCCTGGGTTGCCTTATTGCCTTAGTCTAGCCATTTTTGTAGCGCTAAAGTCGGAATGTCAGGGATAGCCCATGTAAATTACACAGAATGTGGGGCTTTACTTCTCACCCCTGTAATAGAGTAAATAGAGGAAGTTTTCCCCTGACAAAAATAACAACGAAGAACAGCCCAAATATACATCATACACAATCTACAAAATTATTCAACCACAATATTTCTTGGTTAGAAAATTATACACTTTTAAACAAAAGTTATTTCTCCCAGTAAATGTATACGCTTCCACCATATCTAATTAAATTTTGAATCTGCTACTTGATTTTTTATACTTTTCCTCCGGGACCAAGTGATGCGTGTTTCTATTGGCTCTGAAGATAAACTCCAGGTTCGTAGGGGACACCACTTACAGGTAGAAACGCCGTCTTCGTCCCCCTGTCAAGATAAGTGTCTGCAGGGTATAGACACACAAAACCAACATCAGCCACTAAAAATTTTTGGGGCTGAGACACTGTTTAGTCAGTAAAAGTCACTGTGGAGAGGAAACATGTTGTGAGGGATAGAACAAGTGAGGGTCTAAACTGTGTCGTCTGATCAGAAAATAATTTCACCTTTTCCAATATTATGCACTGTCCTCGGAATTTTATTCTCACCCTTGTTGATCTCTATGCTCCACTCTTACCTTGTCGACCAAGTTCCATCTCTACACACAACAGCACCATGCGCTACTGCCAGATTCGATACCTCCATTGTATCAGTCGCCACCGTGACTGCTGTTTCTGGAAAAGCAAAAATGTGGAACATACCTTCATGTATAATACATGTATGTAAAGCAATGAAGAAGGAAGGGACGAGGGACATTTGAAAAGAGAGCAAGAGACATGACTTTACACATCACTGATTGATGCTATATTTTATTTCATATATAAATTACTGATAGATTGAGATTAATTAAAGATAGAAGACACCTTATACATCTCTCATAATTTCTGATTCCTCTATTTAATCTCCTAATCACAAGTAAATCTTCGTTCCAACACATCTTTAGTGAGGACTAAGGAAAATTGTGCAGTAGAATAGCTGCTTTGATAATCAGGCAATAGTATTAGATTTTGGCTAGTATGACACTAGTAGGGATGTAGTCCCTGGAGCGATACACAGCCCCACATAGACCCATAGTCAAGTCTCTACCCTGACTACAGGGTATTTCTAAAATTGTTATCTTAAAATCTGATGCCTTTAGGTTTCATTACCAAGCCTTTTTTCCCTACGTGATAACCTTGATGTCATGCTGAGTGTCTGAACCGTGATCCACTGGTCTTGCGAGAGATATGGCTGGTGAGATCTGAAGGTTGGATAGTGTGAGAACTTATCATTTTGTAATAGATATCAATGTTGTTAGGTGAGATTAGATCTACACGTGGCTCTCCCTGACCTTGAGAGTTGCGGATGCTGAGATTCGGTGTGAAACCGAAATGCCGAAATTGATGTCATGAAGCACATCACTACAAAAGCGTCTCATTCTTCGGGAAGCGGAGAAATTATAGTTCATCACTAACCTATTTCGTAGTGGTAGGCGAAATAGATCTGGGTAGCTCCTTGTCATCTGAGGATTTAGGGCTTACCATTTTTATCCCTGGTATACATGTACATTGTCTCAGCCCTAAAGATTGTTGGTAGCTGATGTTGGTTTTTGTGTGTCTACACCTTGCAGCCACTTATCTTAGCATACAAAACTAACATCAGCCACTAACAATCTTTAGGGCTGAGACACTGTACACTTTGATATGAGTAATCGAAGGCCACTGTAGTCCCCTGCCATGCTGATAAGCGACCGACCTGAAAATACACAATTCTCCTTGATGGTATGGCGGTATTACGTGTGTTACTTTTTTTTTTAAAGATCATATTGTATTCAATCTAATAGCTATGACAATACGTGTGTTACGTGTAGCGATGGTAAAATATTAGCATCAACGTCAGGCTTTGAAACGACATTCTGACAGCCTTCGTCGTATCATACTCTGCTGATACCGCGACTTTATCGCTATGTAAGATGACAATCACAGCATCATGGGAATAAATACTTCAATATCGTGAACTCTATCAAGCTTCAGCGAATCGTCTCTTGAGGGTAAATGGGCCCATCCAGAATTGGTATCACTTGTTCAGGAAATTGTTTTTGGAGAATACACGTGTAGGCCAATGCGTCAAAGCTGGTAATGTAAACTAAAAAAAAAGATATTATGCAAGTTTGATCAAAACATCTATTCTTATACTGACACACATACAAATATCAACATCTAGCAATATATATGTAGGAGCTAAGGCTCCAAGGAGGCAACATACTACACATAAATACATAAAGCATTTACGGTTTTGTTAGGAAGGATCGAAAGGAGAGGAACTCTGAGTGTTTGAGAGGAAAAATATGTAACTAAACAAGGACATAGCTCTAAGGCTGAATACGCTATGATTAAGAAAAAAAATATAGGTGCTAAGGATCAAATATAGTTATACCTGTGCTACTGGAATTTGTACTACTCAGACTCCCATCCCCGTTTAGATACGAGGTGACGAGCACACGTCCCTGTGTTCATGAGACACTTCTTGCTCTATCTTAATGCCACTAGTTTTATATGTGCCATCAGGTCGATTCGTACGATTAGTTGATTGATTGCACCGATATATTGAACTTGAGCGGTCCGGTCCCGCAGATCCAATCCCGACACGAGTCATCAACGCGACGAACTTCGAACAAAGCTATCATATCAAGTGAAAAGTAGCCTTTTGCTTTAACCACTACTCCACATACGCTCACCAGTCACGACTTCGTGGCTGTCATCAAATGCACATGAACATGTTCTGTGCCAGGACTACAACATGCAGTCTTAGTTTCTGATAGTCGAAACGTTAAACGATCTGATCATCTACGATGAAGATCGCATTTATTTCCGAAATATCCTTTTACCGAGTCCGAATGTGTCCATCCTAACGTTATACTATAACTGTCACTTCCGAAAGAACTGCGTTTCATCATGGAGAGTAACCTTGCTAGTCAAGATTAACACGATTAATCATGAGTACATGTCTCTTAGAACGGCTCTGGAGCAACAAGATACTTATTTAATAGTGTCAAAAAAACTGCTGATGCTAGGCGCTGAAACAATCATAACCAGTGCCATTTGTGGGATGTGTAAGGGCTAAGAGTTGGGTTTGGCGTGGAATTTAATAGAGAAATACAAAATCGCTCCTGTGTGTACCTTGATTTTTAGCTGTCAACGCCCCCTTATAACCTTATCCCATGTAACTGATGAAAGTGATGCTTGGTTTCATACGTCAGACAGCATATACTACTGATAGTAAAAAACGAGTAAAACCTTAAATAAAGTAACTTTAAACTTTCATACCGGCTACAAATAGTAACCACGGACCTTATAGAGTCAGCAATTACTACTCTCCTCTGTATTTAAAGAGCGGCATCTCCCCAAGTGATTGATAGACAAATATCACGATCTGTATCATTTCATTTCTTATCCTTCATTTGGTTCTAGCGACGTCAGGGCTCCTTCGGCTTATCAGTTTTATACCCGCCACATATTCTCTCTACGTCGTCCATTAAGTTTGCCTTGTAACCTAACTAAGGCCCAGCAACGACCGTAAAGCGAGCCAAAGAATCCACTTTTCTTTCAAGAAGACGAATTCAAATTTGTTAGCCCCCTACTTACGACAGAAGATTGTATTTCACCGGCTAATTCTGGTGTAGGACGACCCCCATGTCAATCTATCATCAATTAAGATCAGCCAACCAATGGATTGCCAATGCTTTCATGGATCGTGAGCTGCAAAGAGAAACACCGGTTCTGAAAGAGTCAAAGGATCGCATTAAATTGTTTGGGACTCATTTCAACGTTTAGATGAAGGAAAAAGCCTGATACAAGAAATTCTTTTCGACAATGAGAAGATTCGTATTCACCGTCATAGCCGTGCTAGAGCGTGTAATTGGGTAAATGTTTGGGCTCAGAAGATATTTGTGTCGTAGGATAAACCTGGATCCAACTTTTAGCCTTGTTTTATCATACCCGGAACCAGACATGGTGATCGAAGATGTATGGTTTAAAGCTGTTAGTGCCGAGAAATTGGTGAAACAATAAGTATGATAGATATGAGCAACGCAATTAGTACCATGGCGTTTTCCAGTCGCATGTTGTGAAGGAGTACTGAAAGACTAGGTCTGTATATCAGGAGCATCCTTTATAGTTCGATGTTATGTTTGCATGTATTTTTTTCAGAGCCTTCAAGCCATCAAAAGGTCTTCGTCTTCACACTCTGAGCTGCAGGAGTTTTATCTTCGTGATGATCTACTTTTTCCGGATGCTAGCTTTGGCGATTATTCATCGTCAAAAGTTCTGGAAACGATCTTGATTAGATGCTATGGTTATATTGCGGCGTGTTAAGTGTAAAACTTGAAACGTTTCGTATCGTACATTGATTTCTAGCAGCCATTGTTTTTGTGTCCTCTTTTGAATCAATCTGTAGTGAAATAGACTGTTCGTTGTCCTAGAATGGAAAGGCAGAGTAAAGATTGCTGTATGTTCGGCCTTGCGATAGAGTTGGCCAGAGCCGAGTAGCGACCTGGGTCAGATGGTGCAGTGGTACACTGTCCAGGCTGTTCTCCCAAGTAGAGCCTGAGTAGCTTGGACACATACCGCACTTGAGACAGGAGAAAGCTGGCTTCAATCCAACGAGACCGTCACACCACAACTCTGGCGGTGATATTGTATATGTGGGATGACGAGAGCATACTCAAATAGACATGGGCTTTTCTCGCCTTTCCCCATAGTGGGTATTCACGGACGTGGATATATGCCGTAAGGCATCATCTTGGTAGTGGTATCTGCAAATGATATCTGAGTATGAGTGTTCCAAACGTCACACTGAGTCATTCGGCGAAACATACAAGTCTTCTGTAATCATACGCGTCATAGTCTCAGGCTACATACGCTAAAATGATTTTTAAATAAAAACACACATTTGAATCCATCAAAAGTTTCGATCTAATCTCGGGAAAAAAACTTGTTAGCGTCTACTGCAACTGAATTGAGAGTTTTAACGTAAGTTTGATTGTACTTGGGGTAGTTTTATTTCAGCAAAATGAAAAGGTTAAGTCAAATAAACCGAGATCCAACCTTCTAACCCCTTCGAGAAGGAAAATCCTGCAGATCCATCGGGAGTGAGCTTTAATGCTCAAAAGTATGGTTGCTAAGAGTTTCAAGACCCTCCACGAAGAAAGAAGAACTATGAAAGTGTGGGTGTTCCAAATTAACTACTTAGGACAGTGGACAAATTCTGCATAAAATAACACACGGGACCACCAAGACACCCAGACAAGTGGCTACATCTCCAAAGGAGACAATAGGAGCTAGTGTCACTCCGCAAACTGTGAGAAATGTGCTACGAGAGTCGGGATGAAAGGCTCGAACGAAAGCCAAGAAATCGACCGCGATGGCGCATCACAAAACAGTTCGATCACACTTCGCCCAATTGTACAAGGAGTCGACTATCGATGATGGGAAGAAAATCATTTGGACCGACGAAACAAAGATGAATCGGATTTCCATTGATGGCATCAATTACACTTAGCAAAGAGATTATCAAAGCCTACGAGAACGAGATACAGTTCAGACTGTTAAGTTTGGAGGAAAAGTGATAATTTGGGCCAGTAAGGCCTGGTCTGAGCCCGGTGCCATGATTCATGTGATGAGAAGGATGGATACAAACTAATGTCAATGTATCCTAGATCAAAATTTGACTCGTAGTGTGGAGGCAACGTGCCTTTTGGAAGACATGGCGGCCGTAGATCAGCTTATCTTTCAGCAGGATAATGATCCTAAATACACCACGCGGGCAACCAAAGCGCTTTTCAGGCCAAAAAATATCACCTGCTTGTATTGGGCTGCCCAATCCTCTGATTTAAACCCAAAAGAGCACCTACAGGGTGAATTGAAGAGGTGACTATTGAGGTATACGGATCACCCAAGGGAGTTGGGCAATTTTGGGAACGGATCAATAAAGAACGGGACAAAATACCAGCTAGCATCTGCTAGACCCTTATAGAATCGTTGCCGCGAAGAATTGAAGCCGTTGTGGCTGTAAAAGGTGGTACAGTAAAACCTCTACAACGCTATCTTCCGTAACGCTATATCCTCTATAACGCTATCAATTCTACCCGATCTTACAAATTATGCAGGCAATCTCTGACCTCTCGATATTTCCTATTCTGAGAAGATTTATCGTGTTACAAAGGTATACAGAAATGCCAAAACAGCATGGGATTTCAGTCTCACAGAGACGCACTCCTCGCAGACATGTTCAACGACATCCTTAACTTCGTCAATAACAGCTTAGATTGTGGTTTGAGGACGAATTCCACCGTAAAATCACCTAGCCTACGATATCCGCGAGCCTCAGCTCCAGATACAGCCATCTGGACGAATCAGACCCGTCATTTTACTTTACATAATAGCGTGAGAAGCCACCCAAGTGGCCGGAGCTAGACAAAGCGGTATTCCAACGGCATCAAGAGCGAAAGCCGTACATTCCAACCTCTGGTTAGCTGTTAATCCGGTAAGCATCTCGTTTTTGGTAGCGTCTTTCATGTTATTAAGGCACGGAGGTGTCTCAATTTAGCAATAGCTGGCTTACTGCATTTAAGAGAAGGTATAACATCAAATCATGGATTCGGCCTGATGAGGATGGAAGTATTGATCAAGCTGCTATTGCAGAGCAGCTTGTACAGGCATAAGCACTGGCAAGGCAATATCCTCCTCAAGATGTCTGTAACCGTGATGAAGCTGGCATCTACTGGAAGATGATACCTGATAGAGGCCTTTCTACACAGCAGACCTGAGGTACAAAGAAAGAGAAGGCTCGGATAACAGTACACTTCTGCAGTAATGCTGATTGCAGTGACGAGTTTTGAGTTTGGTTTATTGGCAAGGCTGCTGATCCAAGGTGTTTTTGAATCTGCAGGTGTCAACCTTGGAGCACTTGATTGCACATGGAGGCACAATGGAAAATTATGGATGACTACCGAAATCATGGTAGAATAGCTACTGTTGGAACATGAATATCGGACACAAAAAATAAGCGAGATTATTGTAGAGCATTTCTATTCACCCTTTTGACTCGTTTAAAGCCAAGTCCATTCTCTATAGGCCCATGTGCTGGTGGAGGTAAATTCACATTGTTATTGCCCAAAGTTGAGCTCATGCATTCATTGGATTTCCGGTTAACACAAAGGGATAAATATATTTAATCATAGAGGTTCTCGTCTGAGAAGAATAAGAAGATTTGAAGAATTTGCTTATGACTTTACAGTTTTATACGCGCATACTTTGATATTTTCTATCTCCTAATTTACCACGGTACTCAACTCAATTGATTACATCATCCAAGCTTTTTCAACAGCTACAGTAGATCTCATGTCGTATTGGCGACCGAAAAGTGCTCCTTGTAATTGACAACTTCAGTGCTCATATAGCTGCACTTCCACTGGTTCAGCACCTTATGAATATTAAAGTGTGGTGTCTGCCTCCAAACTAAACATGAACTACTCAGCCACTCGATCAAGGCATTATCACGACCTTCAAAGCCTACTATCGTCGCACATGGCTTGAATACATGCTAGATGAGCATGAGAAAGGCCAAAATCCCCTCCAAACAATTAATGTTTTGAAGGCAATCTGTTGGTCAATCAGAGCCTGGAATCAAGTAACAGTAACAACTATCCAAAGCTGCTGGAGGCGATCAAATCTGTTTACTTTTGACGGTGGAACAACGGAACCTGAGGAAGTCCTCTATATATCGCCTCAGCTTCTACAACAACTAGAGCTACAAGGCCGAATTCAACAGGCTATGTCCATTGAGGCTCTCCTTAACAATGAAGCTAATGTGGTCCAGGACATCTAAAACAATGAAGACTTACGGGATCATATTATACAGCTATTCGAGCCTCAGCCTGTCTCTGAGAGTGATGAAGAAGAGGAGGTTTTGACAAAAGTGCAATACAGCCAGGCGCTTCAAACTATTCAGTTGCTTAGGCTACATGAGGAGCAACATGACGACTGTAACAACACTTTTTTCAAGCAACTGGATGGTTATGAAGTGGCTATAGAGGGGAGATATGAAGATCAGAAGCGACAACAGGCTATTAGGTCCAGGCTCACGCAGACTGGTCGGCAATCATCTCAAACAACTTAGAAGGTCTTGATTTGATCCGATTGCGGTTTATGGAGCTGAGATTGCTTCCGATCCAACCACAGATAATCATTTACTAAATTCTTACACCTGCTAGAGCGCAAACATAAAAACAAGGCTTGCAAGGCTTGGAACTCGACACCTTAGATGAGTTGAGTTGATTGCGAGCTATTGTCGGTTCATGGGCGTATGGCGATGGGACATACGTGTTTGTTTGTTTGTTTGTTATTTTTAACGTGACCAGGCCCCTGCCTAGCACCCAGAGGGCATGGCACGGGCAGTCTAGGTCTACGCGCATACATAGCCTCTTATCTACCTACATGACTTGCTTAAACCCATCAAGGCGAGCGAACATAAATGAAATAAGGAAATATAACTATGGAGAAAATTTGCCCAAGGTTCTGGCGCCCTGCGCCGTGCCTTAATCCTGCCAGATAAAGGCTATGGGAAACATTACAGTGGAGATTTCACACCCCTGTTCAATATTCATTCAGACTGTAACACTTGGTGACAGTTAAAAAGCGCAAAAAGATCTTCCATCCTTCTTGCCCAATCATATCCCGAATCCTCGATCGTGGTTCCTGTGTGTCTGTCCTCCATTTCTGGATTGCCAGGCGACACTCTGCGAAGTGCCATGGTCGTTTCTCCCGTCCGCAATTGCACAACATCTGTTCGTCATGATGATTAAACCGCCTGTGGTAGCTGGAGAAGTCGCCATGCCCTGTTCTTGCTGCGATAAGGCGATGGTATGCCCATCTAGGAAGAGCTAGCTCAGGAGGCCGTTTCCTTCGCATGTACAAATCTAGGTCGTCATACCTTGACGGCCGGTTTTTGTGCCACCACTCTTCGGTTAGTTCCTGTATTCGCATCATGATATATCTATTTAATGCCGAAAATGTTAGGACACCTTGATTTCTTCCCCAAACATTAGTTGAAGAAAAGAAATTTGGTCCCCTGGGGTTCGAGGCAAGCGCCGCTTTTGCCAACTCGTCAGCCTTTTCATTCACTGAAATGCTGTTATGCCCTGGGATCCACCGAACTTCTATTGTTGGATGGGTCTTGACTAGCTCTCCAAATCTCATAACCTTTACTTGGGATGAGCTTGTTCTGCCACTGTTAAGGGCTTTCACGGATTCCTGATTGTCGAGGAGTACCTTAATTCCTGCGTTTCCTCCGATTTATAGCGCTATCTCTAGGGCTTTTAGGGCCCCGGCTATTTCTGCGTCGTAGATCTCGGTTCCTGGGATGTATTTCCCACCACTTGCGATAAGTACTCTATTTTTGTATATTGCATATCCATAGGCTGAGTGCCCTGGACCTGATGATGATCCGTCCGAGTATGCGCACAGCGTTCCTTCCGGTAGATCATCTAGCCACTTACTGACTTGAACTGCCTTTTCTTTCTTATTCAAACTTTCTGTGTCCTTGGCTATCATTTGCGTTGGTTGGTATAGTAGCCCCGGCCCTTCTGATGCTGGTAAAACAAGGTGGCCGTTCTGGAAACGAGTCAGATATCTATCCGGGTTTTTGAAGACACGTTCCTTTTGTCCCTGCCTCAATCCAAGGCGCTTTATGGCTTCCTTCGGAGTCTCTACTGCCCTGATCACCAGTGGGTGACGACTGTCTAGTCTACGGATCCTGGCTGCACTTCGTAGCTGTCTCTGCTATAGTAAAATTTCGGCCGGTACGATCCCTGATTCCCGATGAAGGACCATGTTTGGTGTGGTACGCCAGACTGGAAGAGCACCGCGTATAGCTGTTAGGATGGTCCGGTCTAGTAACTTGTGATGCCAACCAACACCTGTGTTAACTTTCTTGTTCTTAAGAGTAGTGACCCGAGTTAGCCCCGGCCACCATGCCTCAGCGCCGTATGTTGCTGTACTAACGACACATGCTTTGACCGCTGTTATTAGTGGTCCAGGAGCTGCGCCACGCTGTACACCGTTAATTCTACGCAAGAACTGGGATAGCCGTTGTGCCTTGCTACACCACTGCTGTACATGGTGCTTAAATAATAGCTGCGAATCAAGCCATACTCCTAGCCACCGAATTTGCGGAGAGGGAGTGATCCGTTGGTCACCTATCTTTACCGATAGGTCTGTTGAGTCAATTTTCTTCTTAGGCCCCCCTCCGATGATGAGTAGTTCAGACTTAGAAAGATCGAAGTTGATCATGTGCGTTGAAGCAAGTTGGATGAGCTTATCCACTTCCTCCTGCACTGCAGCCACTGCTTCACGAGGATTTTTCCCGATTCTCACCACAGCGATGTCGTCTGCGTAACCGAATCTACAGTTTGGTGCGCCATCCTGGATAAGCGTTGAGACGTAAAGCATGAATAGTAGAGGAGAGAGTGGCGAGCCTTGTGGCACTCCGCATTCAACCACTTTTTCCCCAGTAACTCCATCCTTAAATCTTACTCGCACCCTTCGTTGAGTCAGAAAGGACTCAACCCAGCGACATAATGTTAGCGGCAAGCCTTGTTCTCGCATTCGTTTGAGCAGCCTGTTATGTAGCACCGCGTCAAAAGCCCCCTGAACATCAAGGGTCATCACGGCTGTAACTTTGTTACTTCTCATTGCAGCTTCGGCATCATGAATAACACATGACACTAAATCGACTACAGAGCGTCCAGGTAAGGAACCAAACAGTTGTGAAGGAACAGCTTGATATGTTATAGCCAGCCAGGCCATTCGTTTGGCTACTAATCGCTCCAACCCTTTACTTAGACTAGACAGTAGCGAGATGGGTCGCCACCCTTTTGGGCTAGAATGGTCCCGTCCTGGTTTCGGTAGCAGAACAAATTCTGCTATCTTGAAAGGTCTCGGAAAGTACTCTAAGTTCAAACACGCCTGGTAGAGATCCCTGACATGTTGTCCTATAGTGCTTCAGCAGGCCTTGAGTAGTCGGACTGTGATTTTATCGCTACCTGGGGCCGTTTCCTTCATCCCAACGGTCGCTGCTGTGACGTCTTCAAGTGAAATCTCCCGATTCCATGGGATATGTTCCGGTAGGCCATCCTCCCACGTACTTATATCGTTACTGGCATTGAACCTGCCCAGAAGAGAGTCCCGGAGTGCAATAATCCGTTGGAGTGGGTCTGAAATCCATTCGTTGTGCGATATCTGAAGAGGTGGGGGCTCTTTCATAGACCTAGGTTTTGCCCATCGCATAAGCTTGTATACTTGTGATTCTGTCACTGTGTCTTCGACTAACTTTTTCCAATACTCTCGTTTTGCTGCTTTCACGGTAGATCTGAAGGCCCTGCGAGTCGTTTCTACGTTTCCGGATGTTTTTTTTGCCCTCCGATAATCAATATGCTTTAATTTGCAGTTCTCGTCCCACCAGGGAGCAGTTTTTCCCCTGCCAATTGCGGGAACTCGTCCTAAAACGTTAACTGCGTCTTGTAGTAATTGAATTAAGTTCCTCGTGTGACTTTCAATCTCAGCTGTGCAGGTTAGAGGTCCGGGCCTTGCCCAAAGCTTCACGCATCGTGCAAATTCGTCCAGATCGGAATCCTTTACGCGGATTTGTCTCGATATTCCTGACAGGTCCGAGTTTCCGGGGGTGTCGACTGATCCTTCGATAGTTGAGTGGTCCGAAGTACAATGGTAGCGGCTCGATACTGATGCAAATGCTGTGGTGTTGCTCCATGTGAGGTCCAACACATTTCCATCCCGGTGGGTGCTTTCTCCTATGGTATTTACCAGGTGCATATTGTGAGCTAAAGCCCACTCCAGGATTTGAGCGCCACTTCCGTACTGGCGCTCAGCCATTGGCTGCCAATGCTGTGAGACCGAATTGAAATCGCCCCCGACCAATGAGGGACCTTGAGGTTACCAACTCAATAAAGGCTCTAGAGTTCCGCTGGGACCTGGGGCCCGGTAAACATTAACGAAAGTCATACCCGCTGCCTGCACGAAGCAGTAGTCGGCAGTCTGACCTGATGAGGAAGGAGAGATTTGAGTCGCTGAGAGTCCCCTTCGTACAAATGTGATAGCGCGTGGGCGTATTCCGAGTTTCGTAGATCCAAAGGGAATAAAGCTATTATAGCCAGGATGGCTTTTGGTAGTGAATTCTCCATCTTTCCGCATTGTCCATGGTTCTTGGACCATGACTATATGTACCTCTGCGTCCCAAGCTTGTTGCAGAGCTATGTACATGTTTGATCCGCCCTTTCCCACGTTCACTTGGTGAAATAGAAGGGTGTTTAATTTCTGATTATGATTGCGAGTATGTGTTCTCCTATTCATGAGTCTTGCATAATTTGTTCCGGGGTATTAGTGGTCGCAGGGGCCTTCCCTTTCTTTGCTGACTCCGCTAACATAGCATTGAAGTCTCGGTGGCCGCGCTCTCGAATAATTCTAAGCTCGGCTGGTGTTCGAGGCGTCACTTGTCCATTTTGACGTCTAGGCCGGGCCATGCAGTTATGGCTGCATGATTCATGTGGTCCTGCACAGTTAGAGAACTTGGGTATTTTTGCTGCACACTCAGCTGCCTCATGTGTGCCCGTGCATCTTCCACATCGTTGGCTTTTAGTGCATGATCGAGTTGAGTGAAATCCCCAACAGCGTTGGCATTGTTCAATTGGCCGCCTGCGCACAAAAGGCATCGCTGGTCCGCTTTCGTGGAAGAGTCTAAACTTTAGATTGACAGGTTTTTGTTTGAAGTGTATAAGCCAGCTGGTGGAGTACTGGCCTAGTTTTACTTGAGTTGGGCGTACCTGCACGGGTTCTACACCGCAGACAGATAGGCATTCTGATTTGATCATGTCGTTAGTAACCAAAATTCTGTTATCTAGTGCCTTAAGATAAAGTGGAACATTTGGAGCTATCACAGAGGTCCAGTCTGAGGCTGCTTCTAAAGTTATCTTTTCTTCTTGGAAGGAAGGTGCTGTTCTCAAGATCGAATCTCTGAGTGCGTCTGACACGCACTCGAAGGCCAGGCCAGAACGGACCTGATACATGGCTACAATGGCTGAGGGTGCTACCCCAGCTCTTTCGGTTATCATTTCCTTAACGGAGACTGGTGAAAGTCTGCGCCATTCGTGTTCTTTTCCCAATCGGAGAAAGAGTCGTTTGTCTTCCTCTGTTGTTGGAAGTGTAGGTTCAGGCTGTGGAGCAGACTTTTGCGATATCGAGGCAGGGGTAGTAGCAGGGAGTTTTGCTGCTTTCCTAGCTACTGTAACCCAAGGGGATTTGGTCTCCTCAGGCTTTTTTGGGAGGGCGAGGTCTGGTTTTTCGGCCGGTCTTGACACCCTAGAGGCGGCTGTTGTTACCGTGTTCATTCTGGGATATGGAATCTTACAGGGTAATTTGGAAACTTGAGCATTGCCGGTCGCGAACGCTGTCACTATAGGTGCAATCTCTTCGATGAAAGGCGCCAACAATGGCTCTTCTTCTGTTCCTGCCTTGGTTTTGGCCCAGGCGTCGATGTTTTGCAGAAATTCCTGAGCTAAGCCCATTCTCTGCATTCGTTCGCGTTCTGATTTATGCATGGCGGCAGCAATGCTACGAAGACTTGGATGGAGTCCTTCGCCTGAATTGGCAGGCGTTGAAGAAGACGTTGCGCTGGTGGAAGCCATTGCGCCGTACGGAGGGTTTGTCTCGGTTGATACGGGAAAGGAGGATGGTGGGTATGACAGTTCGAGTGCAGATGATGTTGTTGCTTATAACACTTTGATTGATTTGCAAATTTATCAGTTGACAGTTTGATGATACACATACAACGTAGCAATTTGTGTGTTTTCTGCTGCAGCTGCCAATTCTCAAGATTAGCTTAGTGATGGGACATACGTGTTTAGTTTTGTTATCATGTAAGCATTAGTTAATCATATTACATGCTTTAGTAAGGGCGTCTCACGGATATAGGGAGCAGTTGTTCCACGGGGTACGAAGCGGGACTAGAAAGCTCGTTTGATGGGGGGTGCGATGAGGGTGTGTCAGGTAATAGGTGAGATGGTGGTATGGGTGAGGGGCGAGCAGCGGGAAGTGCTCTTCACAGCAGAAGAGAAATGGGCGGTGGGAGTGGCCTTCCGGAGCGGAAGAGAAGTGCAATTTAAACAGCGGTCTTCGCAGAGAAAGAGGATAATCAAAGAATAAAATTATACTCAGAAGACGTTGCGTGGAGAGGAAACCCCGCGACGTCGGGTCTACATATGTACATTTGATCTCTAAATGAGATCGTAACAATAACTCCACACGGGTTATATGAAACCCAGAGAACAACTCCAAAACTCCTACAACGGCACGCCAACGTCTAACCATGAAACCTGGTAAATCCTTTGTCAAATATTAACCCCTTGTAACGGCCTTGACACTTCCCTAACATGAAACATGTCAATCCGTGAAAGGGCGCTAGGCTCTGTTTTAATTTAGGCATCGACGCTATTGCGAGATAGCGAGGTATAAAGAATTACATCATTTGTTTATTGATTGTAAGGCCTTAAACTAAGTGACCCCTGTTTTACTAATAGTTAAAATCAACCAAACCAAGGGTTGCGAAAAAAGGTAATTGTCGACCAATCTGGGCTCACGTGATTTTTCCATATCGCTTTATCCTTCATAATACGGTACTAAAAGTCTCATGAGACTGGATGAACAACAATAGCTGTCGACAGTCTAGGACTATAAACTGCCCCAAGGCGTAGTACTCACTCTGGCGGCCATCAGAAATGTACATACAAATCACAAAGCATCTTCTCTCACACTTCCACGAAAGTCGCAACAAAGACCTCCCCATATTGTCAAGCCTCCCACAATTCAAAACCGTGCCCCGCGTGCACCGCCCTCGGTGAGGGCACTCTCTGAAATGGAATCCACCATTCAGAGATGCACGCCTGACGTGACACCCAACTTGAACCCTCTCAATGCAGATTGGGATTCTATGATACACGGCCAGCAGCCTGGCATGGACACCGATACTCTCGGGTACGATGACATGTCGGACGACGATCCTTTCGATGAACCTACCCCTGCCGGCCCGATTAAGGAAGCTCTAACAAAGAGCGTTGACTCAATGACAGCCCGCACTATGGAAGCGGAAGCACTGTTCGGAGGAATCTCAGCAATTCTCGACAAACAATGCCGCGCTGCCAGCCGCGGCTCTTTGCCCGAACAACAATACGTGGCCCTCAAGAACTTCTGCCAGGACCTAGCGAAAGTCGCAGGCCGCCACTTCGAGGCCTACATCTGCGACAAACCTGCACCGGCCATCAATCTTGCCCCCACGTCAAACCGGGAAACACGCGGCTCAAATTCGAAAACCTATGCAAGCGTGGCTAAACGCGGCCCCGTCAACCAAGGTCCCACATCCAATCTTCCTCACGTCCAGTAACTAAAGCTCATCTTCAGCCAAAATCCAACCGCCCAGATGATCGCTTGTTTGTGCGCTTTCCGGAGGGAGATCAAATACGAGATCTTTCTGCCTACTCCATTCAAACCCATCTCAAAGCCAAGCTGGGGTCTGACAGCCAACTGCTCGCAAATGTGCAGCCTACAAAAACCGGGTTTGCTTTATGCCCAAAAGATGGGGACACGAACACGCTTAAGGAAAAAATTGCTTCAGTCAGTTTCTTTGGCGATGCACCAATTGAAAACTCGACACCATGGACGTCATATAGAATCAAGCATGTTCCTCGGTCCTATGGTTCACTAAATCAAATCGACGAAGAGTGGAAATACTGCTTTCAGCCTGTTACGGCCGCAGCAATGCATGAGGCTCTTACCGCCGCAGCTGGAGTGGCTCCAATGGCCATCGTTGCATCGCGAGATAACGAGGCAAATCCGACGTCCTCTGAAACAACCTGGATCGCCCGCTTCCCCGAAGCACACCAGCGCTTGCCTCGCACCCTTTTCTTGTTTGGCTGCCGCACACAGTCTAAAATCCTCCCCCGCCGCCGCATAACAGTACAATGTACTCGATGCTGGCTCTGGCACAATGCTCGCTCCTGCGCGTCTAACCCTAGATGCCGCCTATGTGGATCTTCTAGCCATTTGGAGGACAAACATGGAAATCTCTGTGCAGCTACCGGAGCGCACTCCTGTCCAAACCGCTGCATCCATTGCCACGGGCCACACCCCGCAGATGACAAAAATTGTGAGCTTAGGCCCAAGACCTCAGGCACACCAAAGACAAAGGCACAAGTAAGCGAAATCCGCCGAATTAATGCAGCGGCTCGCATGAGGAAACAAGCAGAAGCAGGATGCGTTAAGCGCACTACCTCTTCCTCTCAAACAGCAGACTGCCGCAGGGCACTAATGACGAAACCAGCACAAGATTCAATTGCGTCACACAATTCCTACGGAGCTCTCGCCGTAGAGGTGCCGAGCGATGCCCACATCCACTCCTCATGACCAACACAAGCAAAAGGACTCCAAATAAACCATTAAAAATCTTTTCGGCAAATGTTGGCAGAGGCGCGGTAGCACACGAAATTGCCCTAAACGAAGCCCACCCAATTTCCGCGGATGTCATCTTGATCCAGGAGCCTTACATTTTTAAAGATCGCACCAGGCGGATCACTAAACGACATCCCTCTTATATCATCTTCTCGCCCATCAACGACTGGACAGACAACCGCCCACGGGTGATGTCATACATTCGGAAAGGCGCCTGTCTCCACTCAGAACAGGGCCACACTGCTCAATCTAGCGACCTACTCTTACTCAAGCTCACCACACCCTCCGGAAAGATGCTGCATAGTCTAAACATTTACAACGCACTTCCAGGCTCCAGTGGTGGCGGCGCTCTACAAACCCTTTACTCTCTCTCCCTCCCCCTTCATGGAAACCTTTTGCTTTTGGGCGACCTGAATCTACATCACACAAGATAGCAACCATCTTGGCCCCGGGGCCCATCCCAGGGCGCGGAAAAATCCGTGGACTGGGTAGAGGGTAATGACCTCTCTCTTCTCTCTCCCATAGACGAGGCTACACACGCACGCGGCAATGTTCTAGACCTAGTCTTTGGGTCCCCCGCTCTGATCACCATGACGCAATGTGTCATAGCACACCACTTGGAAACTACGTCAGACCACGCTACACTGCTCACCACGGTAGATTGGACGGAGGACACCGTTTCTCTCCAAAGGCTCAGATTAGATACTCTGGACCCCGCTCTATTCAACCGCTTGCTGACTACTACGATTAAAAACGTTGCCACGATTCCTCGGGCCCCAAAGTCGGTCGATCTAGACGGACTCGCACTAGATCTTACAGACGCAATTCGGGCGGCTTACTCTGGATCGGCTCGCCGTTCTCTTGGCCACAGGAAAGGCAACCCATGGTGGGACAACTCCTGCAAGCTCGCCCGCCAGAGATACAGGACACTCATAAGGAACCCACTGACTGACGAAGAATTTTCAGAGGCAAGGAAAGTATATCGGAGGGCCATCAAGAAAGCGAAGAATGAATTCTATTTGAAAAAGGTCCGGAATGCTAACACAGCTAAGGACATCTTTGGCATGACTAAATGGCACAAAACTACGGGCTCTTTTCGCTCACCGCCGCTCAAAAACCCTAGATCTCCAGAAAAGCCTCTAGCAACAAGCGTGGCCGAGAAGAGAGCAGTACTTGCAGATAACCTACTGACTAACCTCGCTCAAGTAGATGATATACCCCTGGATGCTCCCACAGCTCCATCACGCGCGATACCCTTTCCTCCGCTAACTCGCCAAGAAGTTAGGGACTCAGTACTCAGAGCCGGCAATACTGCTCCCGGAATTGACGAGATCCCGACCGCTATCCTCCGACATGCTTGGCCTCTAGTCGCGGAGCATGTGTACTCTCTGTTCAGCGGCTGTGTTTCTCTAGGCTATCACCCGAAGTGCTTCCGCCAGGCTACCGTAATCATGTGTCAAAAGCCAATCAAATCTGACCTATCATGCCCTCGGTCATACCGCCCAATTGCTCTACTCTCTGTTCTAGGGAAGGGCTTAGAACGTGCATTGGCTAAACGCATGGCATGGATTGCAGTCCGACACAAGGTCCTCGCCAGCCAACAATTCGGGGCTCTTCCAGGCAGATCCGCAGTAGACCTAACGACCTGCCTCACACACGACGTGGAAAGAGCTCTGAATGAAGGGTATACTGCCAGCATGCTTACACTAGACGTAAAAGGTGCTTTTGACGCTGTGTTCCCAGGCAGACTGGTGATACGGATGAGAGAACAAGGCTGGCCTGATGACCTAGTCAAATGGGTAGGATCCTTTGCTTCGGGTAGATCCGTGCCAATCAAGTTGGATGGCGAAACTGGCCCTCCACAACAGATTAACTGCGGCCTTCCTCAGGGCTCCCCAATCTCCCCAATTCTGTTTATGCTCTACATCGCTCCACTTTTTAAGATGGGCAGCATATCTCGCAGATTTGGATACGCTGACGACGTAGCAATACTGGAGACCCGAAAGTCGCTTCAAGAGAACTGTCTCTCGCTTACGGAAGCGCTGAAGGAAGCCTTAACGTGGGGTCAGGAGAAGTGTATTACTTTTGACCCCAACAAAACAGAACTCCAACACTTCTCGCGCCGTCGCGCAGACAAAGATCCCGGCTCCACACCACGTATCACCTACAGGGAATTCTCAATTTCCGAAGATACCACTCGCCCGTACACAAGATGGCTAGGTGTCTATTTTGACAAGAAACTATCTTTCAAATGGCACGTCAACATTCTCTCCAGTAAGGCTATGAAGGTAGCGAACGCCCTCCGAAGTTTAGGAAATACAACCCGCGGGGCGATACCGAATCTGCTCCGCCAAGCGGTAACCGCCTGCGTAATGCCTATCGCATACTACGGCGCTGAAACCTGGTGGCCTGGACGACATAGATCAACTCCACAAAAAGCCACAGTCTCAAACCGAGTGGAAGGGCATTTATCCTTACTGAGCCGAGTTGCCCTTACCAGCGCTAGAGCAATCCTCCCGGTCTACCGAACGACGCCAACTCCTGCCCTATTTCGCGAATCTGGACTCCCCCCTGAAATCCACCTGGAAGCAAGACTACGGCAGGCTGCTCTATGTATCCGCCGTCTAGATCGCCGACACCCCCTGCGTCGCCGGGCAGAATGGGTTCTGCAACACCGTAGGCGAATCTCTCGATTCTCCTATATAATCCTCAGCCTCCCTGAAGTAGAGTTCATAGATCCCCTTGTTCTCCCTCCATGGCATAATCAAGAAGGTTGGCATGCTAGTATTAAGCGAGTCTCTAGGTCTCCCTTCGGAGGCTTCGGGGAAATCCCATTCCAAGACATTGTCGTTTATTCGGACGGCAGTCGATTAGAGACAGATTCTGGTCCCCAAGTAGGAGCCGGTATAGTTGCGATGCAAGCGGACCGGGTCATTCTCAGGAGATCTATCCCTCTCAGCCCTATGCTGGAAATCTTTGACGCCGAAGCCAGCGCCGCTCTACAGGCTCTTAACCTTACCTTGTCACTCCCATCGACAAGGTTCGCTAATAATCTCTGGATCCTTACAGACAACTTGGAAGTAGCCCGCCGCCTCCTTTCATCTCCTGTCTGCTCCTCGCAAGAGCTCTTTGTAGATTTCACCAACAAGGCCGCTGCTTGGCCTCAACGGGTTCGTCTTCCTCACACTGTTCCGGGTAAAATCGAAGTTAGATGGATCCCCAGTCATGCTGGCATCCGTGGAAATCATCTAGCAGATCAGGCCGCGAAAGAAGCGACAACAATGCCGTCCCCCCCTCCTGCCTCTCTATCTCTAGCCGCTGCGAAGCGATGGGCCAAAGAGAAAATTTCTACCGACATTAGGAAATACTGGGAACAAAGCGCGCCCCAGTCATACCGGGATCTCGAAATTGGGATGTCTGAAAGCTGGCCTGGAGAATTAAAGCTACCCAGAGCCTTAGTCTCTCGCATTTACGCCGCCCGCACAGGGCATGGTGACTTTGCCTTGTATCATGAACGGTTTAATCATGAAGACTCGCATAACGTCTGCAGTTGTGGTGACCGAAAATCCCCAAGCCATGTGTTACAATGCAGGCTGCTGCCCCAGAGGCTTCCGAAGATCCCCAGGATATTTGAAAGCAAAGCTTCCTACTTCTTTGGCTCGACGCAAGGCGCGAAGAATTTTGCTAACTGGCTGGAAGCCACAAATTATTTCACTGAAATCTGCCCCAGAAGCCCACCCTCAGTGGACACGTACACTCTTATCTAAAAAAAAAAAAAAAGGCGTCTCGGAGTTCAACTGTTTAGGTCCATGGTTATTGAGCAGCAGATAACCAACATTACTTTCTATAAATCATTTAAATTGTCGTTGGAATTTATTGTTTTGCCTTCTTGTTTAAACATAGGGCAAATCTCTCCAGAAAACCGGGTTCCACTTCTGATGTTTGGGAAGCTGGGCGCCTCAGCCACTAGGGCAGTAAGCCCTAGCGTCCTTTACCTTCGGGTGTATATAGCGCGAAAGGGCTCAGGCCTGAGCTTGATAGACGAAAAATAATACAAACAAACAAACAACCAATTCGAGAAGAGTGCCCTATATGCCCATTTTTTCCCTTCCTTCCCCTTCGAATTCACTGATACGCCTGTATCTTCTCGTTGTAAACCGCCGAAAGGCTCCCCAGGATGCCTCCGGAGAGGACAAAAAATCAGCCGGTGCCAACACCAAGCAACCCGATCTCTTCTGCTAGTAAGCCAGTATCTACGGCTATTTGCAAAGGAAAGACAAGCAAAACCTCAAAAATCAAAGGCCTCGCGCATAAAATTACAAGCGCAAATGCGTCTGAGGCCTTTACCCAAGGGAAGGACATACACCTTCCCGATACAGAGATGACTGATACTGAAATTAGCAGTTCCACCAACCAAGTTCCTGAGAATAAGGAACCTTCGCAACAAGTTCTAGGGGCCTCCAATAGCTCCAAAGGGAAAATGATAGCTTCTACAGATACGACACACCTGGCAAACGCATCTGCTAAAGAAATTGATGCAACAACGGCAACGCCAAGACGCATTGCAACACCTAGGACTGTAAGGATAGTTACGGGTAGTACCAAGCAATCGACAGGAAAAGTAGACACCGCCCAGTCTAGCTCGAACCCATCGAAGGCAAATACTGTACCACATGAACTTCGCGCCTACCTAGAAGCCGAAGAGCGTCGTGCAGCACTAACGGCCTCAAATATAGCTCTCTGCACTGCTGCCATTGTCGGTGTAGAAAACGCCCTCTCTCCTCTGTCCAATGGCCAGAACAAGCAATTTATAGACTCAATGAAAGTCTACCTCCGAGCGGCTATAGCTCAATATATGTCGACTGGTCCTGGATCAACAGTACCGACCCTACCCTCACGCCCAGCAAGTAACGTTACTTTTTGGGAAAACCCCCCTGCCGGCTCACCTTACCGCCAGCCCATCCAAGTCTCCCAACCATCGGTTGTAGAGCCAGTGGCAAAGGCAACATGGGATACAATCACAGGGAGAGGAAAAAAATAAGCCGTCTACCTCGACAAATCTTGGACACGCTCGACTGAAGCAACCCAACCCACCCCGAGCACTGGCCAGACCCAAAGCCCCCACCCAGCAGGATGAGAGAATCTTTCTTCGTCTCGGAAAAAGCCACGACTGGCGCCAACTTTCCCCAGCAGGCGCTCGAGAGGCTGTGGCTCAACATCTTGGTCTCCCACTCTCCACCATCGAGCACGTTCATCGTGTCCCCACTGGCTTCGCGCTTCGAGCAAAAGACGCTGATACCCGCCAGACCTTGATAGACTCGGCGGAGGCTTTCACTCCCCTGGAAGCTAAGTTGGAAAAAGCGTCTGATCTGGTTGTTTTACGGATCTCAACGGTTCCTGTAGCCATAATATCTGTTCTCGGCAGAGTCCACATCACGGAAGAAATGGTCTCGGATGAAATAACAAGGGTCACCAATACAGTCCCTTCCAAGGTCCGACCACTCGGGAAAAATCGCCTTGGAACCCCCCACCAGTCATGGCTGGCATATTTTGAGAAAGCTTCTGCGCCTCGACCCGGCTTCCGTCTATTTGACGAATCTGGAATTGCAGTGCGACATAACCCTCAACGGAGGGTGCAGCAATATAAACGCTGCTTGGACTTCCATGGTACTCGAGGATGCTCCCGTGCACCGGCCTGCTGGAACTGCTCCTCAAAGATGCATTCTACCGCCGAATGCAAGGCCCACACAAAATGCCGAAACTGTGGGGGCCCTCATCGATCCGACAGCCGCAACTGCTTGGCTCGCCCAACCCGATCTGAACCAGTCACTAAGGAACAACTCGTAACTATCCGACAGGCCAGTCAGCGTGAGTTTGCAGCATTAGCCCGAGCCAAAGCAGCAGTTCGACGTGCAGAAGCAGCAGCTACAGTAGCCATAGCAGCCATGGAACACACCCCAGCAAGCCCCGCGGGAATCAAGTCAGTCAACTCGTTTGACGTGCTTATGATAGATACAGCCTCTACTGACGCCGCGCCAACTGGAGAGGCCAACTACGAAGAGCAAATATGAAGGGCACACCAAGTGACCCTTCCCGCCTCCCTCCTACACTAAGTTTTATGTCAATCAATGTAGGTAGAGGAGGCTCAGCACACGACATCGCGCTTTCCCGAGCTTATGTGCTAGGCGTGGATGTCTTGCTAATACAGGAGCCTTTGTGGCAAAAGCGCACAAAGACTACCAAGTCACACCCTGGATATATCTGTCACACTCCCACTGGTGGCGTAGATGTTAGACCAAGGGCTGTGACTTACACGCGAAAGAGTAACAGGATATTATCAGCCATACAGATATTTCCCTGTGCAACGCCAACCGGAGACTACTGCTGGGTAGTTGTCAATGGAATTACCTTTTGCAATGTTTACAAGGCGCCAAACAACTCAACAGCCATTCGTCCCCTAGTCAGCTGGCTCCCCCCTCAGAACTCGGTAGCAGCCGGTGACTCTAACGCCGTGCACTGGGCCTGGCAACCAGGAACGACTCGACCCTATGGACAGGGCGAAGAGATAGAAAGATGGGCCGAAAGTCACAATCTTACTTGTCTAATTGTCGGCGAACCCACACATCGAGCAGGTAATACACTCGATCTTACCTGGACCAATGTCAGCGGCGCCCGTGCTTGGGTCGACCACAGCGAATGCGTAACCAGTGACCACCTTCCCATCCGTGGCCAAATACCTATCGCTACCGCGGCTGTGAATAGTGAGCCTCCCAAGATAAGAGTGCGAAGAGAAAATCTACCTAGGTATGCCTTAGCCATTGCGCAATGGGTACATCCACCGCCGCAACTCGATTCTATAGAGAAAGTCGAAGCATACGCCGAAGATCTGTGTTTCCATCTCTCTAACGCGATCAAAGCGACAGGGACCCGAGCCAAAAATGGTAGTGGTAAATCTGCTCCTTGGTGGACGCCCAGTGCAAGACTGCCCATGCAGAATACCGAAAAGCCTCCTCGCCCCTAGAACGTGCAGATTGTGCGAAGAATTTACGAGCGACAATTAGCAACGCTAAAAAAGAACACCTGACGCGTAAGGTCGAGTCCATGACTACCTCGGGAGAAATATTTAAGTTGATGCGTTGTTTAAATCCTCGACAAGCAAATATCCCTCCCCCACTCAACTTTAACGGACGACTTGTTTCAGATCAAGCAGAACGGGCAACAATCCTGCGAGATGCTCTCCTCGCTTGGCACATGGCGACAGACGACCTTCCACCATGCACCAGCGTAAATGAGAGTTGTATCCCTTGGAATGATAATGTATCCGAGGAAGAAGTCCGCGTTTGCACAATTGGCTGCGGTAACACAGCACCAGGTGCAGATGGAATCTCAGTAGAACTTCTTACAGCCTGCTGGAAGACTATTGGACCCTATGTGACCCTACTATTTCAAGCCTGCATTCGGCTTGGAACACATCCAACTTGCTTCAAGTTGGCTGAAGTTGTACTCCTCCAAAAGGCCAATCGAGATCCAACCACAGTCAAAGGCTGGAGACCAATTGCTCTCCTCTCATGCTTGGGAAAGGGATTAGAGAGGCTTTTAGCTAAACGCATGGCACATCTTGCGATCACTCACGACGTGGTTGGCAAACAACAACTTGGTGCACTCCCGAAAAGATCAGCGACTGATCTTGTATCTTGTGTCGTGCACGATGTCGAAGAAGCTCGCTCACAAGGGTGGGCTGCCACATTTGTTACACTTGACGTCCAAGGAGCGTTTGACGCAGTCCTCTACAATCGACTAGTGACCAGAATGCAAGAACAGGGATGGCCCAGTCACATCCTTCAATGGACGACTTCATTTCTAGCACACCGAAGGGTTCAAGTTCGTTACCCTGGAGGGATAACTACTCAGAGAGAGCTAGTCTGCGGTGTACCTCAGGGCTCACCAATCTCTCCACTCTTGTTTCTCCTCTACATGGCGGAACCCATGCGTAGCGGCAACTCACATCTAAGGTTTAGCTATGCAGACGACTTTGGTATCCTAGGATTTGGCCCTACTATTGCTGAGTCCGCTGCAGCAGCTCAGCGCGAGGTGGATCATCTTTTTGAATGGGCACGAAATAACGCTGTAGCTTTCGACTCCGAGAAGACAGAGGTTATACAATTCCCAGGACGTCGCCGTGAAACAGCAGCAGTCGTCAACGTGAATGGCACGCCTGTCGAACCAGCCGAACATATTCGCTGGCTCGGAGTCCATCTCGATCCACGCCTCAACTTCCAGTATCACGTCACCCAATGGTGTGGTAATGCTATGAAAGTGGCTCAACATATGCGACGTTTTAACTCCGCCTACCGTGGAGCAGCACCGATGCCATTGGTCAGAGCTGTAGATGCATGCATTGTCCCAGTAGCGACTTTTGGATCAGATGTTTGGTGGCCAGGCCTAAAACGACCTACGCTAAGGGGGATAAGTACTCCTTCCACTACTAACATGTGTAGCATGATCGATAAAGCAATTCTGACGGGCTTGCGCGCTGCATTACCTGTTATGAGGGCCACACCAAACGCTGTCCTGCATAGAGAAGCAGGAATACCACCAGCAAACATTCTGCTCGAGGGTAACCGAATTCGAGTTGCAGCTAGGCTTAAATCTCTCGATAAACAACAACCTTTGAGAAGTAGGGCATCTGTGTGCCCAAACGTGGGAACTCAGAAATACAAGAAAAAGAAAAAAGGGTCCGCGAGACCAGAGCTTCAGATGTCGCGCGTCCAACGTGCCTTCCAACAGCTACCGGAATCAGAGGCACCTGATATCATACCTACTCCAATTTACGTCCCCGCACTGGGAACAAGGGAGACAGAAACAGAGGCCTGCACACGGTGGATCAAAAACGTTCCTGGAAGAGAGATTTGCGCCTATGCAGATGGATCATCGGAAGGACACGGACGCTGTGAGGGTCAGGACCCTTGCTAATGACTCGGGCTCTTGCCCTTGTATAATTACCTTACTCTCTGTGCGGCGTTGGATGACGTGGATCAGGATGTTGTGGCGCAAGGAGTTCTCGCTTACATTAGGTAACAATTTCTAAGCGCTAGCTATCATTACGATGATCCTTGTCTAGATAATGATCATCGCTTACTTACCCAATTTGGATGATAGCTATGTCCGCGTATATTGGGGAATATTAAGAAAGCTTCCAGAAAGTTCTAAAACGGTTTGTTGGCATCCTAAGGCGTGGAGATTATTCTAGCATCTTCTATGGGTTATTGCAAGTTCTAATTCTATGGCGTTCGGAAGGCTTCGGGGGTGATAGATCGGGATAACTATTTAAACCTGCGTTCTTCTCTCGTAGTTAATCTCCATGCACTTCTTAGTTATTTAATTTACAATTTTAGAACCTCACTTTTGAGTTATTCGAGTTGAGCCTCTTACAGTAGAAGTGCATCACTCTCATCTATCTCATAGACCAGAGATTTCAGATTTTTTTTATCAGATCATCAATCATCAGTAGGTTCATCAGTCAGATCTTCAACCATCAGTCAGATCTTCAATCATCAGTCAGTTTATCAGTCAGTCTATCAGTCGGCCAAATCACTCTCTTAGTTATTTGTTTCATCGTAATGTCGGGATTCAAGGACGTAGAAATGGATGACGGAATTAGAGTCAGTGGGACGCAAGACTCAGGGAACCAATTTTATATGGCACCAGAATCAAGTCAGTCTGGCAGCGAACAGGCGCCCTCATGGGTATCAACCTTGATAAGCACCTTGACCAATTTTTTAAGAAATCAACAATCAGTGCAGCAGATTGGAACTCCAGAAAGCAGACCAAGACACTCTCAACCACACCCGGAAAAGTTCTCAGGACTCGACTCTTCTCAGTACCCCCAATTCCGAAGCCTGTTGGAAGCTAAGCTAAAGATTGATGCCAATGCGATCGGTAGTGAAGAGGAGAGAGTTTGGTACGGATTTGGGCGCCTTACAGACGTTGCTTTACAAAGAATTCATCCCTGGATCGAATTCGCTAAAGGAAAGAACGATTTCACCGTTGCGGGATTTTTTGAACGACTAGATAAGGCCTTTGGCGACCCGGAGAAGACAACAAAAGCCATCAATAAGTTGAATACAATACGCCAAGGTAACCGCAATTTCCGAGAATTTCTCCAAGACTTCGAACAGACCCTATTAGAGGCGCAGGCATGGGATTGGAGCGACGAGGCAAAGAAAGGCTATCTCCGGGCTGGGATCAATCGTGATCTTACGGATCGGATGGTTTCGCAGACTGAATCTCCAGGGTATGATGATTTTGTTTCCCAACTACGCATGACGTCGGATAAGATGGAGAGAATGAAAGCTTGGGATAGCAGAAAGGGGCATAATCGGATACTCAATG
The DNA here is from genome assembly GCA_028751805.1 of Podosphaera xanthii. NCBI lineage: Eukaryota > Fungi > Ascomycota > Leotiomycetes > Helotiales > Erysiphaceae > Podosphaera > Podosphaera xanthii. The sequence goes on along the minus strand of JAPWIX010000012.1, from coordinate 1,527,873 downwards.
CTCAGTCTACTTCAACATTTGATACCCAAGAAGGTGGGGACCAAATGGACTGGGAACCGACCGCAACAATTAGCGTTGCTACAGCTCAGCGAACTCCCTCAGGTCAGGTGAGTAAACATTCACGCATTCGAGCAACTTGGGTGTCGCAGGAAGAGATTGGGCGAAGAATTTCTGAAGGCCTGTGCATTAGATGTGGGGGGCGGGGCCATATAATAAAAGGCTGCTCGCTGCTTCCCGCGTTGAATCCGAATCGTCGTAATAGGAGTCAGCTGCAGCAGTCAAGGGTCTCGGCATCTGCAGTTTCAGTGGATCTTAATGGTGAAGATGGTTCGGGAAAAGAATAGCCTCTGATAAAAGTCGCAATCAGGGGCTTGAGAGGGAGTGTAATCTGAGAGAAGACTGGAATCGGTTTGAGGAAGTCATGGATGGTGAACCTTTGGTTGTATCTGCTTTAATTAATGATACTATATTTGCTAATACACTCATTGATACCGGTTGCCTATCATATGGTCTTTGTGATTCCTACTTCGCTCAGAGAAACAACCTTAAGCGCTTAAAAATAAGACCACGTGAAGTCGTTGGCTTTGACGGAAAAGTAGCTTCATTTGTGAGTGAAGTTGCTGTTATAAATATGGATTTGGAAGGACACAGACAGTCGAAAGTATTTCTTTATGTTGCTCCCATTGGATATTATGATGTAATCTTGGGAATGCCGTGGATCATATCTGAAGACGCCAGAATTAACGGTCCCCGATCCGAGATGCTGATAAAATCTACTGGTATAATAACTCATAGTAAGGAATCATTTTTGGCTGCCTATGATCGGACCAAAGGTCCAGTGCAGATATCAGCTGTGGCTTTTGAACATTTATCTAGGAGTCTGCACAAGAATAAAAAAGTTCAGGTATTTGCAGCAAGCATGAAAGATATTAATAAAGCACTAGCAGGAAAGCAGCGATCAGATCCAGTGATAAGTTTACCAAAGCACTACCACGAATTTCTAGACGTCTTTGATCATACTAAGGCGGAATTACTACCACCGCTCAGAGGTAAAGGCATTGATCACAAAATTGACGTCGAAGCCTCAGACGGCCAGGAAGCTAAGATACCCTGGGGCCCATTGTACAGTATGTCCCGTGATGAGTTACTGGTCCTTCGGAAAACATTAACTGAGCTGCTTGACAAAGGCTTTATACGCGTGAGCAATTCACCAGCAGCTGCACCAGTCTTGTTTGTTAAGAAGCCCGGAGGGGGACTACGATTTTGTGTCGACTACAGAGGGTTGAATAGAATTACTAGAAAAGATCGGTATCCCTTGCCATTGATTTATGAAACCTTACGAAATATTAGCAAGGCGAAGTGGTTCACTAAACTCGACGTGATTGCCGCTTTTCATAAGATTCGGATTGCTGAAGGAGACGAATGGAAAACCGCTTTCCGGACTCGATACGGCCTATACGAATGGCTTGTTACTCCGTTTGGGCTGGCCAACGCTCCAAGCACATTCCAAAAGTACATTAATTGGACTTTACGCGAGTATTTGGATAATTTCTGTTCAGCGTATGTCGATGACATTCTGATCTATTCATCCGGGAGCAGATTGGAACATCAAGAACATGTACGGAAAGTGTTACGGCGACTCAGAGAAGCTGGACTGCAAATCGACATCGATAAATGTGAGTTCGAAACGAAAAGAACGAAGTACTTAGGGTTCATTATAGAAGCTAGCAAGGGATTGCAGATGGATCCAGACAAAATTGAAGCAATTAAGAACTGGGAAGCTCCAACATCAGTAAAGGGTGTTCGAGGCTTTCTCGGGTTTGCTAATTTTTATCGGAGGTTCATCCATAAGTTTGCAGAACTAGCAAAGCCCCTCACAGACCTCACTCGTAAAGATTGCAAATTCCGGTGGAATTCAGAGGCAGATTTCGCATTTCGGAAACTCAAAGAGATATTTATAAGTGCCCCTGCTCTCGGCCAGTTCGACTACGACAAGCCCACGCGAATCGAAACGGACTCTTCAGGATGGTGCGTCGGCGGGACACTTCAGCAACTGAATGATAAAGGGTTGTGGATTCCATGCGCATTCTTTTCAAAGAAAAATAATCCTGCGGAGTGCAATTATGAAATATACGACAAGGAGATGCTTGCAATCATTCGCTGCTTAGAAGAATGGGATGCCGAACTCAGGGGGTGGAACAATTTGACATTTGTACCGATCACAAGAATTTGGAGTACTTTATGACGGTCCGCAGACTTACAGAAAGGCAAATGAGGTGGTCCTTGATCCTTTCTCGATACAACTTCCGGATAGTACACGTAGCTGGTAAACAAAATGAACGAGCTGACGCCCTTTCTAGAAGAGACCAAGACATGCCTAATAACGAAGCGGACCAGCGCCTTACAAATCGTAGTATCCAACTCCTGAAGCCAGAGGTCTTAGTGGCGAATCAGATTGTAAGGCCCGTATATTCAAACAACAGCCAGAAAAGGCTCCATTCGGAAGGACAAGGGCTCGAGGATCAACATGTCGGAGAGTGTCCGAGAGAGTTGGAAGAGTGGGAATCAGCTGCCCTCGCAGATAAACAGTACATCGAAGCCCTTGAATCAGTTAAAATACAGTTGAGGAAGTTCCCTACTCACCTTGACCTCAAAGTATCAATTTCAGAATGTTCTCTCTCGAGTCAAGGCCACCTACTATTCCGAGACCGAGAATGGGTTCCGAAAGGGCTAGATTTGAGAACGAAAATAATTCAAAATACACATGACACACTCTTGAATGGACATCCAGGTAGAGAGGTCACGTATGCTCTAATTGCTCGGCGGTTTTTCTGGCCTGGCATGGCTAAGGAAATTAGGACATTTGTGGAAAATTGTGATAGCTGCGGGAGGAATAAAGCGTGGAGAAGTCGACGGCAAGGATTCCTAAAGCCTTTACCGATTCCGGAACGGATATGGTCTGAGATTTCGATGGACTTCATTACTGACCTCCCAATGTCTGAAGGCTGTACAAATATGATTGTAATCACAGACCGGCTAAGTAAAGGTGTACTTGCAGATGGCTTAAAGAATATTGATTCGGAAACGGTTGCTAGATGGTTTGTTAAGAATTATTTGCCTCATCACTTCCTTCCAAGTGCAATAGTTTCAGACCGTGGCTCACAATTTACAAGCGCTTTCTGGAAAAGACTATGTGAAATGTTGAGAATTCAGCGTAGGCTTTCTACTGCTTTCTCACCCGAAACTGATGGGGCAACCGAACGAATGAACGAGGTTATCGAGACAGTATTAAGACAATACGTGAAATGGGACCAAAGCGATTGGTTACAATGGCTTCCAATAGTTGTTTCGAGTATTTGTGGAAGAGACTCGGCATCTACAGGCATAAGCTCCTTTTTCTTATCTCATGGATGGAACCAGAGCCTGTATGAAGATCTAGAAACAGATCTCTCAGATAATGATAGAAGAAACTCTCCAATCGCTAGAGCTGATAAAATTGTCAGAAAGTTAAAGCAAGTTAGAGAATGGGCACAAGCATCAATGGCTGCAGCCCAAGAAGCTCAAGAACATTGGTCAAACAAGATAAGAGATCAAGCCCCAAGTTACAAAATTGGAGATAAAGTTTGGTTAAACTTGCAAAATATAAAGACAGATAGACCAAGCCGAAAACTCGATGCTAGGAACGCTAAATTTAAAGTTACGGAAGTGATTGGCTCACATAGTTTCCGATTAGATACTCCACCAGGAATTCATAACGTCTTTCATTCAAAGCTGTTGAGGCCTGCAAACTCGTCACCACTGCCTGGTCAGAGAGTAGACGACAGCCAGCCTCTACCATGCATTGTAAACGAAGGGGAAGAGTACGAAATTGACCATATTATTAATCAAAAAAAGGCTCCAGGAAAGGGAAACCATCTAAAATATTTAGTCAAATGGGTCGGGTATGCAAAACCAACATGGGAACCTGAATCTTTTCTCAAAGACACAGCTGCACTTGACAAATGGACAAACCTACCCAGATCAGAAAAGATGAAAATATCTAAGACCAACAAGAGGCGAAAACCAGGCTGCAAATGAGGTCATGAGGAGGGGGGTGATGTGAGGGTCAGGACCCTTGCTAATGACTCGGGCTCTTGCCCTTGTATAATTACCTTACTCTCTGTGCGGCGTTGGATGACGTGGATCAGGATGTTGTGGCGCAAGGAGTTCTCGCTTACATTAGGTAACAATCTCTAAGCGCTAGCTATCATTACGATGATCCTTGTCTAGATAATGATCATCGCTTACTTACCCAATTTGGATGATAGCTATGTCCGCGTATATTGGGGAATATTAAGAAAGCTTCCAGAAAGTTCTAAAACGGTTTGTTGGCATCCTAAGGCGTGGAGATTATTCTAGCATCTTCTATGGGTTATTGCAAGTTCTAATTCTATGGCGTTCGGAAGGCTTCGGGGGTGATAGATCGGGATAACTATTTAAACCTGCGTTCTTCTCTCGTAGTTAATCTCCATGCACTTCTTAGTTATTTAATTTACAATTTTAGAACCTCACTTTTGAGTTATTCGAGTTGAGCCTCTTACAGACGCTCTGCTTGGGGCTTTGTCCTAAAAAGAGAAGGGACAACCTTCTTCCGAGGCAGTGGCATTGCACATGAGGGAGAAGTCCTAGATGCAGAGATTATAGGGGCTAAAAATGCTCTAGAGGCTGCCCTGAGTTTCGTTGAGGAAGAACAACGGAAATTTGGGGATACAAAGCAGCGTATCCACGTCTTGTTGGATAGCCAACAAGCGGTAAAAATATTAATTACAGGTACCTCATCTTCCAGCCTCAAAGACGTACGTAGCTTTCATGCGTTATCTAAGACAGCTGAAGTATTTGTAAAATGGGTTCCTGGTCACTCAGGGATTCAGGGGAACGTTGAAGCGGACTCCATAGCTAGATCCGCCCTGAGAGGGTTGCCGAACCTGGAAATAAGGCCGGGACTACTTACCCTAGCATACCTTTGACGACTTATGAATCAGCGACGACAGGCGCTCCTTGACGACTGGTGGGAAGAAGCTTGCCCGTCTAGATATCGGGAACTAGACTTGCTCATGCGACGACGCAAACCCCCAGAACTGGCTCTCCCACGGCGGTTACTCCGCGAATTGATCGCAGCCCGTACAGGTCATGGTAACTTCGCAGCATATTATCGCCGTTTTCAATTTTCAGACGCTCCCACGGAGTGTACATGCGGGGAGGAAACAACTCCAACCCATTTTATTCTCTGTAGGCTTCATGCGAATATCACGCGTAAGCTTAGGAGATCAATGTCTCACAACGACTTCGTCAACAAGCTTCTTGGGCCCAAATGCCTCAGGAGCTTTACCATATTTGCGCAGGAAACTGGCTGTTTCAACAGTCAAACTGCTGGTCAATCTACTGCTCTCAGCGGGGATCGAATCAATTAGTTATCGCTAATGGCATGACATGGAAGAAAACGGAATGAGAAGTTGCGCTTTCTAGATTATAAATTGATATATTTTGTTTTTCATATGTTGGGGGAAGTAGGTGTTTGACTTTGGAGTTGGGCTGGGTTTGTGTTAATTGTATATAACTAGTTACTATTTGTGTAGCGGTTCACGCGGTGGGACCGAGTTAGGCGTGTCTTAGACATGATCTTAGCCGTGTACACCAGTCCATGACCCAAAAGGGAAAGAGGGCTTAGCCTTGGACTTAAATTAAAAAAAAAAATAAATAAATCAATCAATCATAAGACTGGATAGCCTTATAGAGGTTTTACTGTAGTACTAGATATTAAAATACCCTGCAAAACGATGTACACGTCGCTTACTCTGATACTACGGTATTAATCGTGTATAGGCGCTAAAATTCGACTTTTACAGGGTATATAGGCTTTTACTAACTTGAATTAGCATGACGATAAGTAGATCTCCCCACCTAAACTTTAAATTTGTATGGCAAAAATTTCACAACGAAATATTCGTTGGTTTTGCTTTTTTGGTCCATTATAGCCCTCTATTCACTTTTTAATTCATTAATACATTTCATAAATAAATTATACTTCTATCTAGCTAATAATTTACATATCTGCCTTCAGCTTCGTAAACGGCTCTGATTCTTCGGGGCATCGAATCTATCAGTTTCTCCAAGTCATCCCCATTAAACCCCAGATCCCACGCCTCGTTCACTATTTGACGAAGATGCCCTTGACTCCGCTGCCCCCCTTGATCCAACGCTGGATAAAGACACTCCATGTACGCTTTCATATAACTCCACAAAGTTTCTATCGGATTTAAATCAGGAGAATATGGCGGCCACTCCATTAGAGAAATATTCCTCCTTTCAAACTCACGCATAGTTTGCCTCGACTTGTGAGGAGGGGCGTTGTCCTGCATCACATCTAGTCCTGGTTCCCGAAAGACCGCACTCTCTATGAGAGGCACTATCCTCTCGCAGTAACTGGCCGCAGTGATATGGCCCCACTCCTTCTCCCAAATCAGGCAAGGCCCCTTCTGTCGTCCAAAGAAAGATCCCCAGAACATCCACCCAACTCTCCTCCGCGTCTTGGCTAGGACACAGGTATCTTCGTACTCTTCCCCAATCTTTGACTTAAACTTAGCTCAAGGGAACTCTAAATCTTAGGAGCCTTTAAGGGACTACTGACCTTTCTTGTGACCCAACGATCACTTTGCCGACCATTCATAGCCCAAGTCTCGTCGGACCAGAGGACTCTCATCCAATGTTCCTTCCGCCAGTGGAGATGTATTCTGGCAAACTCATATCTCTTCAGTTTGTTGACTGAAGAGATAGGAGGTTTTAATCGTGCAATCCTGCGTGCATATCCCCTCTTTGCCAGTTCACGTCGGATCACATTCTCGCTCACACCAAAGTGCCGAAATATAAAATGTGCAAGTTGGAAAAATGACATCCGACGATTTTCCGATGATAAACAGACGAAAAATTCTATTTCATCGACCTGGGAACTACTTAGAATAGGTGGCCTACCACTGGAGTACTGAGGCTCGGTATTTTCAACGCTCATGGTGTATTGTACCTGTCGCCATGTAATCCCAAGGCGGTGAGAGATTTTGACGTAACTGTGTCCCTCACTGGCCAAGGTTCTAACCTGCACATGTTACTCTCTTAACCTTATCAATTTGTAGATTTCAGACTTACTTGAATACGTTGAGTTTGTGTTAGGCGTTTTGCATAAGTAGGAGATGCTGATGATGGAGAAGGTTGTTGAGGTGAATCCATCTTTGCGGCAATCTAGTACAGTAAATTAAAATCTTCTAAAGTAGTTGACTTAAGGTTCAGATGCACTCACATGAAGTAAAAATTAGATAGATGAATGAAATAAAAGTATGCCGTTGAGCAAAATAATAGTAAATAGCTGACAATGATTTAAACGAAACGACCTCAGGTGTGCGCGAGTGAAGAAAGGTGCAGGCATGAAGGTGGGCGTTGGACTTCATATACAGATGCATATCTCTTATGCCTTAGGCCATAAGATTTTAAAATTTGAAGCTAACAGGGATACTGTGGATCTATCGTGAGGTAACCTGGAATATCACCACTTTATCTCCACTTTATCCCCGCTTTAACCCCTGTACCCTATAAGAAGCGGATCAACGAACAATACCCTATCATGAGAGTAGTCAGTTTCTCCCAACCACAACTTTTCTTCCAAACGGATCAGTGAAACACAAATTTGAATAATAAATATTCAGATGTTAAATTACTCTACAATTTTTTGAGACGTTCCGGTGAGTTTTGCGGACGCTCTAAGTTCGTGAATGCAAAATTGGCTATTTTTGAGGACATCATTTTGTTAAGTGTATAAATCAGAGATTATGATTGCTAGATTGGTAGGCTTCTTGGTAAGTTTCAGTGACTCAAGTCTGACCTCAGCGATACTGAGTGCCGGGAGACACAACCTTGCCGGATGGAATGATGATGGATCAATAGATGATATATGCCTAGACTCTTGGTTAGTGTCAATGGGCTATCGCCATATTAGCCTCTTACATCATTCCGGTAATCATCAGTGTACATTATTAACTTGGCTTAACTAATGAACTGGCGGCAGAATTAGTGCTTTGAGCTCGGGAGATGACTTGTTTTACAGGCTATCAGGGGCAATTAGTTTTACTTGCATGTAGTATTGCAACCCTAAATATTGTTACTAATTAGCGTTAATTATGTAGATTGAGCCAGTGGTTAGAGTGGCAATGAAATACGAAATTACGGCTAATTAGTAACAACATTCAGGTCTACAACACTACATGCAAGTAAAACTAATTGCCCCTGATTGTGAAGGGTAACTGGCGTCGGTCGCTGCACGACAAGCGAGTGCCACAAACTGTAAATATTCTATCTATGTAGATACAAATGTACGAGGGAATGGGCTATTTTTTCCCTCCTCTATCACAAACTCCTTGATATGTCAAACTCGTATACATGAAGTCATACCCATGAACTCGTACCCATAACCCGTACAAACCAACTCGTACCCATAAATTCGTATACAGTAAAACTTCTGTAACACGATAGTGGGTCCCGGCATAAGTGTTGAAAATATTCATTGAAATTCATCCATTTATATTTGCAATACTTACCCCTGCACGCAAAATGACCTGTAAGGGTAAGTGTTGCAAATGTAAAAGTGCAAGTTACAATGAATATTTTCAACACTTATGCCGGGACCCACTATCGTGTTAGAGAAGTTTTACTGTACATGAATTCGTATTCATAAACTCGTATACATGCTCGTATACCTGCGCTCGTACACTCCTCACCTAATCCCTATGGCTATTTCTAACTCGCAACCGAAGGACTAAGCGCAACCCCTTTCCTTAGCGTGGACTGTCTGCATTAACCTGCAGCCTTGTGCATACAGCATAACCAAGACCGGCACTGTGTAACTATACATATTTAACGGCGTATAGTTATTCCTTGATTAGGGCAGACTGGGCTTAGTCACCAGACCAGTCATATATCCAGGGCGCAGCCCTTAACACCGATAGCCTGCATATAGTGCTGATGAAATAAACAACTCAGGAAAGTGTATCGGAAAGAATATCTACCAACTCTGAGAATATCACTGAGTTAATAAGAGCTTGCTGGCAATCAACAATATGTATCGAAATCAAAAAAATAGGGATATCTATTAAAAAACCATAAAGTAAGAGCTAAGGGGTTAATCTATCTATATGTATATATCTACGCACAGACTAAGGAATATATGCCTCAGGCATCAACTCATTTCCTTGAGATTGCACAAATTGGTATCTTCAACAAGTGCAATACATGCCCTCTCAGTACTCGAACACAGCCGTCGGAAATTTTCAAGATAATGTTTCCAGAAGTAAAAACCCATACTCGGACATGTGCTGGAACTGAGAGATTATATATGGAAGGTCAATCAGGATCTTCTAACACTCTTTAGATCCATTTGATACGAGCCTGAATCGCTGGGCGAATATTTCAGTAAGCAAATGCGATTTGACAACAATATAAATTCGGTTGAACACTGGGTCGATTTAACAAATTTCTTCCATCACTATTGCCTTTGCAAGTCTTCATTTCAATGTATACTATCAAGGGCCCGTAGCTCATTATTATCTTCTCTGACTGGTCAACGAAACGGAGGCTATTCACGGCTCAATAGCTGCCGAGAAAAATCTGCTGTATAAACACTACATGCAGGGCATCCTCACAATCAAAATCAGGATCAGAATTGAAATCACAGGCAACCCTTTAAAGCGTTCGAAGAAGCCGTCAAGTCAGGCGCAGCAAACCTTTGTGTCCCTGAGAGATTCGCTCTCTCCCTTCCTAGTCTCCTCAATATTTCCTTCCCACAGTCCTGCCTCAGGATAAATCGCATGTCGTTGTAGGATGTCAGAAAAGTCTTGATCATGTGTGAAAGCCGCAAATCAGCCTTGCCTAGTCCCTGCGTATGTTATGGACTTTGGGATTTCGGGTAATTCGTGTCAGCTAATGATCCTCCTGGCTAGGAATATTGGAGTCAAGGGATAATGAGGCAAGAAATTGGTGAGAATTCAATTTGTGTCGGTTGCGAAGACGACAGATCTCGGACTTTGCTGTCCACGGGCTTTATTTCACCCCATAGCGGAATTGCATATGTTAATGTCACGAGGACTTCTCCAACCATTGTTGTAGCAATTATTTGTACCACCTTATCCACCTTGTTCCTTTCGCTCTTCTGGTCATCTTTCGTCATAGGTGGTTACGGATGCGGTTCTTTTAGGTCGGAGAGGGGAGAACCTCGGCTCAAAGTTGATTGGGATGTAACTCAATCTTAGCTCTGCAGAACCCAAGGTAAGAGCTAGAGGTATGTGGGGGCACCACGTATAGGTGCTGAGTCAGTGATCCCCTCATCGAGCCATGATAGTAGCAGCCCAACGATTAAATTCAGCGGCCTTTTATTGGAATGTTTAAGAATCAACTCTGACTATGTATTTACAGGATGAAATGAGCGATGATGAGCTTGGAAGCCAGAGAGTAAAGGGCATTGGGTAATGCATGTTCACATATATATACATATAGCATAGTTTGAAGAGATACCACTGAAGCTAACAAGAGTTGTCGATTTTGAATCAATTTCGCGACGGGACCTCACAATTTTAAAAGTCAAGATCGATATGAGGAATACACAATTTTTTACATCTTTTGAGTTGAAGTTTACTGAGACGTCAATGAAATCGGTAAAAAGAAGGCCTAAAGTAAAAGTTTCTGTAACTTGAAAAATAACGAACATGCCCAAGATCTCTCTTGTGATAGATGAAAGTTTAAAATATCAAAAAAAGAGGCTCATCCGGTACCGCATTTTAATTCTCACTCATTGAAAGCTGGGCTGTATTGTACAAATTTATAGTTTTAATCATGCATAGAAGCCTTTATCTTAGCTTATACACACAAGGCTTGAGGACACTTGCTTCACTGTGAACGTGCTGGGGTTCATTTTCAATGAAGTTTCCCTTACTCTTCGACTTTTTCTTCCAGGTCCCAGAGTTTGTACTGTCTTTAAATTCAGAGACCTGCACACACTTGCCTTTCATAGGCGTGATACCCTTGACAAAGCGAATTTTTACAAACATTTTGTTACTTAAGTCGATGGCTTCACTAGCTTCACCGCCAAGTACGAAGCCACGCTTCCTTAAAACTTCCACAAAAGCACTCACATTCGTCGTAGCCCCTTTATCTTCCACACCATCGACTTCAACTGCAGCTATAGCATCCAGATTCTGGTCCTCTTTCCGTTTAGCTTCAGCTGTCGGTCGCTTTTTATGACCAACACTGTGGTCTACTACCTTTTTTTGACTTTTTTCCACACGGCCAAAGCGAGATTTTATCTCTGCGATCCACAGTTCGCCCTTCCAGCGCAGTACGCGAAAAGCTTCTTCGATGAAATCGATCCAATTTGTACCCATAAGTGCCAGGCAGAAGATAGCCACATCAATACTGCTATCGTCGAGAGGAAGTTGAGCGATATCCGCTTTAGTGACGAGCTTTGAAGTTGACTGAAGATCAAAGCTAAGTACTTGGAGCTTGAATTTTTTGAGGTGAGGCTGGAGAGCTGCAGATAGAGCTGCATCGCCACATCCCAGATCAGCTATATTACAAATACCGTCGGTGCGAGGCAGTGGTGTTAGATCTCCGACATTCTTCCCTTTATCTCGCTGAGAACCTTTAATCTGACCTCGAATTTTAATTTCGGAGACGTAGCTATCAACAGGATTTTCAGGCCAGACTTCGACTTGGCGTCGAAAACCTTCGTGATATTGATCAAACATCTCCGGGTTTTCTTGGAAAAGGTTAAGCGAGTGAGTAGATGTCGTAGTATAAAGAGTCTGATTCAAATGCCGAAAACGGGCAGAAATCAGCTTTTGGCGCATGGCATCTTGAAGAGGTGTCAGGGTTGTCGTAGTTTTTGATAAAGGTACGGCATCTGATGCTAGCTTGGGTTCTGGAACTGAATCTGAACGGGAAGATTTTCCCTGGTCCTTGTGATCTAGCACAGTGTTTTTTTTCTCCTTTCTCTTTTTTTTCTCTTTGGTTCGTTTACTTTCATTTGATTCCACTTCCTCCGTAATTTCTTTCTCTGCCTCATCTATTTTTGAGTTCTGCTCGATGACTAATTTACTTTTGGTCTTTGTAACCTCGCATGTAGACTCCGCAATCTTCTCAACAATCTTTGGCTTTTTATCAGAGGACGTCTTATTTTTCTTTATTTTTTTCGATTTCCCTTCAATAACTTTTTCCCATAGATCTGTAAAGTTTTCATCATTTATTTCCTTGATGTCAAGCTTGCCGTGGCTGCGTTTACGTTTCTTGGTTGGCTTCGAAACAGTACTGTCATTGATGGTGATACTTGTCGAGTTGAGGTCTGCTTTCGAAGATTTCTCAATAACCTGGGGCCTAAGCGAATCTGACGAGACTGACCAGCCTGGCACAGCGAACATAGTTTAAGATTTAAGTGGCGTAGTTGATGCGACGATTGTATCGTTGTGACCTTGAAGATACGGCAGAATAATTTCTGCTTTGTTCAAGGCGGTGTGGTATCACTCGGCTCTGAATCTATCACACGGAACCATAGGGTGTCCCCCTGTACATATCGACAGCCTCGCATGGTATTCATTTACACCCGTGTCGTTTTTCAGGGCTTAAACTGTGGATCTTTACACATAAGGAGAAGTTCTCTATGATAACCTCTTGTAGGGCTCCTGCAGCTCTGATGAATTCGGCCATGATGTACGTTGAGAGTACTAGGATGTCTAACAAGGGGAAATGCTGATTGGACGTATTAGCTCATGAGATTTTTCCGTAAAACATTTACATCCATGCAACTTTCACCAAAAATCAATTTAAATTCAGATTAATTTTGAGATTGAAAATGCTATTCTTCATTTCTATTTAAAATTCCTATAAAAATAACTGTAGATACCACAGCTAATGGTCTACAAATCCGCCTTGCATTCGGATAATTACTAAGCACCTATCTTGCATATCACTAATAATATTTGCGAGAGTTTCAGGCTTTGTGCATTCCTGCCAAGCTTCTTCCACAAGGGATTGAATTTCAGCCCTCCCACGCTGCCGACCCAGATCGGAGTCTCCATATCGATCCTGTATATATGACTTCATCAATCTCAATACATTTTCGATTGGATTCAAATCAGCGGAGTAAGGTGGCCAGACCATAGGTTATTATGATTATGAGGAGAAGAAGGACATGCTGACAGTAGGTATGAAGTATGACTGGTGCACTTGCTGTTGCTATTCTGGAAAGATAATAATATGTATTCAAGGCTTGAACTCCTTTAGTCTATACTATCTAGTCCGAGGCCGAATACCTCATTATATACTTGTTCTACATACATCTATCCTCCAAAGCCATGTCTCTAGAACATTCCAGTTCTCTTTGATACCAGCATTCTAGAAGATTCCTCTCATAACTACATGTATCTAGAATGTTCCTGGATACCATGCATAAAGCTATTTAATGTTATGCATAAATTATGTATGTTTAACATATGACATCATTATTCTGATATCATAACATAGGTATTATCTCATATTCACCAAGGTACTCCTTCACGACAACTGCAGTGTGAACGGGAGCGTTATCTTGCATAAACAGCATAACAACACCCGTTCTTGCAAAGCTTGACATCAGAAATCCAATATCCTCTTGAAGAACACTTTGACGATAACCTTCCCCGTTATATTCTTCCGGCCTCTTTGCCAGAACTCAAAAGGACCTGCTTGGGTGCCGGCAAAGCATCCACAAAACATCTAAGAACTATTTTTCGTATGGCGATCGATGATGCATGTTCTTTGGTACTCTTCGTGCTCATGTAAAAATCTTTATCGTTTCGCATCTCTCTTTAACTAATGAAACGAAAACTGACCATTCTAGTGACATGTACTTTGTTGACTGGACCATCGTTTATCCACGTCTCGTCACTCCAGATTATCCGACACCAGTCATTTAGACTTAAAGACTGATGTCATTCAGCCCACTCAAGCCTTAGTCTTCAATGTTCGTTCGAGAGAGGAGGCTTATTTCTGGAAATGCGCCTGTTACAGCCTCTTCTCTTGAGAGCATTTCGAATTGCATCTTCGCCAACATTCTGTTTTGGAAAATTAACTGCTAGCTCCAGGTATGTCATATGTCGAGTCTCTTTTGAGCTTCAGATAAATATTTCCAACTCGTCATTTTATCCGGGATTTATTCTTGGTTTTCGACCAGTGCTTTTTCCTGGCTCAACACATCCCATATGAATCGTATATTTTATTTGATGAATAGTAACTCCAAGTATGTAAGAGATCTCCTTATCGGTTTTTGCAGCTTCATGAAGAGTTAAAACCTGATCTCAAGTGGCTTATACTCGTAAATAGAATATTTCCAATATTCCAAACTCACCTGAAGCCTCTGATCTCGATTAAGTTTACTTGACTGTTTGCGAGCATTTGTGGATGTCTTTTGGGAGTTCATTCTGTGAGAACATGAACCAACCAAAAAGTGCAACTTCCACAGGACGTAACTGTGAAACTGTGGTATATTAGAAAATATTCGTCTTGTTGCTTTTTTTCTACATGGTTATATCATTGGAAATTTTAGGAAATTGCTTTGCAGACGTTATCGGACGATCGAGATTAGGAATACTAGAATTCGACGAGTTGGAGCAGATAAAGAGGGGTCGAGCAGAGCAAGTATATAAGAGTGGGATGGAATAACATCAACACTTTAGCTTGATGGTTATGTAATATGATTTGTTTGGACGGACGTGCTAAACGGACAGTCCCAAATGCTCGCTGGACGTCCCTGCAAGTAGATTGCGCTTCCACGCTAACCAAATCTGCATTGATCAGCGATCTCGTCGAATATTTTTTGCGCTACTCCAAATTTGGTCACTATCGTTACAAGTATAGTAGTTACCATGACAACTTAGAGCCCGTGTCTAACAAACATAACATAAAGATACCATTTAGAAATTTGGTCCTGGAATTGCCTTAATAACTTTTCCAAATCGTCCAATTCTATCTTCCAATTTCATCTTCCTCACCTCCAACTTCGCCTCACTTATTGAACTCCAAATTGCAATGGCTGAACTGAACTTTAATGCGCTATCAGCATCAATCAACATATCTCAAGATACTAATGAAAGAGGTATTTTTCCCTTTCTTTCTACTAAAATACATATTGGCTGATTTCTCCAGGAATGGTTACCGGAAGTGCTCTTTTAGAGGCCCATGATGGGCATCAAAGTATACCAAATAATGAGGATACCCGTATGCTAAGCTCCCTAAAACTAATTCATTTATGGCAAAATTTCCACTAATATGCAATTTCTTCAGTCGAGACCCTGTGCGGAAGTATGGAAGAAATAATTGGTGTCCGGATCGACCAAATGGAGGACTGTAAGAGAGCTGTCGAGCACCTAGCTAACGAAAATGGATTTGCGACAGTCATCCGGAGATCTACCAAAAAAGATCCTCAAACTGGTATTTACTTAAAGATTGAGCTGGTCTGTACTAGGAGCCGTCAACCTGAGCTGAAAGGATCCGGGAAACGAAGAACTCCAAGCGGCCGAGTCGGATGCCAATGGAAGGGATACATAGCCTTCTACAAAAGAGAGAACATCTGGAAATTTAATGTCCAGAGAGACTTCCATAATCACTATCGGGTAAATGCAGAGCGTATTCCCGTTATTCGTCGCCATAAACGCAACGGTAACGTCGAGGTTTTAAATCAGATTCGTGCGCTTAACAATAATCGACGTCTAACTGCCCAAGACATTGCTGAAGAAGTTGGTCGAAAATATTCTCTGGAGGTTACGGCCAAAGATGTTCAGAACATTCGAGATGAAGACCAACGAGCACTGCTCGGAGGAAGGACCCCAACGCAACAATTCTTGCATAACCTACAAAACGATAGCTCTGCTTTAGTAGTAGATTTCCAAACCGACGCCCAGAATCGTGTTGAATATGTGCTATGGACATATCAGTGGTTAATCGAAACCTGGAAAAACCATAACGAAGTCATTTCACTTGATGATACCTACAAAACTAATCGATTCAATCTTCCACTGATGCAGATCACTGGAATAACAGGCATGAATTCCACCTTTAACGTCGCCTGGGCTTTGATCAAGGATGAGCGGCAAACATCCTATCAATGGGTGTTAACTCGGCTGCAAAGGATAATGGATGAGCATCAAATACCTTTGCCTATGGTCATAATCACCGATTATGATACCGCGCTAAGAAATGCCCTCGAAACTGTATTCCCTCGAGTCCCAACCCAGCTCTGTTTGTGGCATGTTATGAAGAATGTTGTATATAACATTGGCAAGAAATGGGAAGGTACTTTAGAAGGTACTCTTCTCGGAGAAAGGCTTGGCGGGGTTGGGACTGGAATAAGAAGAGAGGGCAACCATCTTGAGCACGAAGACGCTAATGCTAATGCCCACGCTGAATCTGTCGCAACACACTTGATGGAAGGGCTAGAAAGAGCTGTTTTCGGCGGGAACGCCCGGCCAAGAATAAATATTAATTCAGTGCAGCAACCTGGGCCGGGTTGGTCCTTCGTAGACAGTGCGGATGGAATTTTGAGTGCTTGGAGGGTTTACGTTTATGCCGAAACCGAAGAGATGTTCACCAACAACTGGCGAATACTTGAAAGAGAGTTTTCTGATCAGCGAGGTAAGCAATCTCTTAACGGTTTAATCATAGAAAAAACAGCCAAATAAGATATCCATAGATATTATAAGCTATTTGTCAACAACATATCTCCCTGTTGTTTATCAGTTTGCCTTGTTCTCATCCAAACTTCACCGAAATTATGGAGTCAAAGCAACTTCGAGAACTGAGGGGTCTCACTCTTCTCTCAAAAAGCACCTCAAAAACCGAAATGGTGACCTCATCGCTCTCAACAATGCCATAACCACAATGAGAGAAAAACAAGAGAGAAACTACCGAAACGAGATGGAGAAGCAAATGCATAAAGTGCTTCCTCAACATAGATCACAGTTATTTAACTTGGTCAGATGTAGAGTCAGCTTTGCAGCACTACGTATGCTCGATGGTCAGGCAAATCAAGCACACAATAACTCGAGGATGCCTCTGACCGTCAACTGGACTTGTAGTGGAGTTTTCACGGCGCAATTCGGTCTCCCATGCTGGCATCGATTAGTCGACGTTTTGAATACCAACAGTACGATTGAGATGCGCTCTATCGATCCGCACTGGTATCTCACAAAAATACCTCTACCTCAAAGAGAGGAAGACTTACGCCGCATTCTCGATCCTGCAGTTATCCCTCGTAGGCGTCAACGTATAAGGCAAGACGTAAGCGTATGAAGAGATCGTTCTCATGACGAGTTTCTACCTGTAAGACGTATTCAAGCGTCCGTTACTGCACCTCCCGAGCTTCAATCTTCAGCGGAGTCTCAATTGCCACCCCAGCAGGGTTTAATAGAGCGACGCCAGCCTACTCCATCAAAGTGCAGTATTTGCGGTCAGTGTGGACATCGCTTTAATAGCGCACACTGTCCTCTTAGGGTTCGGAATTAGGCAAGTTTTCTTGATTTGTTCTTGTATGCCGCTCAAAATACGTATATGTAATTAGTTCTTATACACAGTCTTCCCTTTTCAGTAGAATAGTAAATACTTAGATATAAATTTAATTCAAATGAAGAAAGTGTACCACACGTATGCATGTGAGCCCATCGATTGAACATCATTGATAGGAAAAATGTTGAAGATAATTACGCGTAACTAATTGTTACTGTACGGTTTGATGTTAGTAATATATAACACGATTTGGAGTAGCGCAAAAAATATTCGACGAGATCGCTGATCAATGCAGATTTGGTTAGCGTGGAAGCGCAATCTACTTGCAGGGACGTCCAGCGAGCATTTGGGACTGTCCGTTTAGCACGTCCGTGTTTGGAGCATCCTATTACTAACATGTGTATTCCCTGTAAAAGCTGGGATAAATCCCTACTTTTCTATGTCGATCACTGAGTAAAAGATGCCCCTGAGGCCCTGTACGATAGAGTGCTCATGTCATGATCCAGCGTAGTTTCTTCACACAATCGCAGGCAAATGAGGGGAGACCATGCACGAATTTAAACCCATTTTTCACATTCATCGAATATAATATGTGCTTTCCAGCGGCGAGAGTATACCAATCGAAGAGTTTACTTACCCCCGCTGATCCGATGAGCTGTAGATGATGCCCCGAAACATGAAGACTACTTTGTCGAGTTTTCTGACAACTTAATGCTCAACTTTGTAAATATATTTTTTAGGGTCAAAGTAACTAGTAATCGATAAAGGATCCTTCATATTTTTGCTGGCCTTCGCAGAGAATTCTTCTGCTTTTAATCTGTCAGAATCTGTACTAAATTACACTCAATTTGAACCGTATCCCGAGAAAGTATGTCTAATAGTTGTGCGCGCGAACGATGCGGACTAGTTTCTGAATCATTTTTGTATATGCAGCTTTAAGCCTATGACACGAATAACATTTTTTTTATCATATTGTATTCAGCCTAATGGATATGACAAAAATTTGAAATACATTTTGTGTTTTATCAAATATTCTATGCATCCCGAACTCCGGTGAGCCCATGCCCTTTTGGCACAAGTCTTAGCTCAGCACGAATGACATCGGTACGATCCATGGAGCGGTTTTGTCATTGCTATGAGGCTGAATACAATATGATTAAAAAATGATGTTATTCGTGTCATAGTCTCAGGCTACATACGCAAAAATGATGTAAAAAAAAAGATAAAAGGAGCGATGACTCAACTTGATATGCGGGGCACCCACACCTAATTATCAATTGTAGACATAACTCAAAGTCAGGCGCCTTAAAGCCCCTACTACCATCAACCGTTCACGCCTGCCACAGGAACGCATTCTTGCCACCCAGAGCTGTCTGGTGTGCCTTTGTCAGCATCACATACATGATCAGGCGAGAAATATTGTGTGAGGGTCTTGTCGGATTTAAACCAGCTCTCTCCTGACTTAAATGGGGCATGTGCCTCGACTACCCAGACTCTACTTGAGAACACGTTCCGGACGGTCTACCACTATACCATCCCTTTGCGTAAATCATAATGAAAACTAATAGATTCTCTCAAAAGCCTTTTTTCACATGTACAATCAATTGTCGCGACAAGAACCCCCAACCATTACGAGCAGTTCTACACTTTTGACATGCACCCCTCTTTAAACCTAGTTAAATAACTTAACGTGTAGCGTTTGATGGTAGAGTGGAGCTTCTAACACGATAGATTACCGCAGGATTTTCCACACATATGAAATGGGGCTTCGCAGATTACAGCATAGCAATGAAGCAGTTTGGTTGTGGAAATCACGTAAAAGATAAAGTCATGATGTGGTTTCTCAGTCATTAAATTGATCGTTAGCGTACAGAGGACACCCCAGAGATATCTATTTTTGAAATAGGAGTTACCAGATAAACACTATTCATGAGCTTCAAATTACCTCTCGGAAAAAAGTATTTCTCGAGCATCAATAGCGATTATTTGTAGAATTGACATGATGGCAATCAAGTATGATGACATATTCTTGGTCGAATCAATAATTTATTGGATACGAAAACTTGTAGTTGCAGCACCTCTGTATCTCGAGTGGGAGTAAATAAATTTTTTGACTGACTAGGCCCGCATGCTTTTGGATGGATTGGTCCTAGATACCCATCCTATGAATGCCATAAAAGTTATCGAGTAGGCTCTTCATCTGAGGTCAGATGGGGTTACCGTGTAAAGACCCATTTTATATGTGACGTAATACCGGACTAGAAATAATCTGTTCGCTGGCTAGAGCTTAGTGAGAATATACACTGGAGAGACTGATCAACGGGCTTGCTGTTGCCGATCCAATTATTGCGTGACAGTACGAGCCTAGTGGTGTGATTCTGTAAAGTCTAAGGTTGACAGGGCAGCGCAAAGGCCAGTTATGGAGCAGCCGAACAACAGGAACAACAACAGTCTGACGTGAGAGTCTCAAATTGTTTCCACCTGATATCCAAGGGGAGAAAGCCCATACTATGTAAACACAGTGAAGGTAGTAGATGCCTACACTGTTGCCGGTAGAGTTATGGGGGTATCATGCTGTAAGGTTAAGGCGGTTGTGATTAAGGTATTAATAAGGTTGTTTCAACACTGAGATACAGTTAAAGTAAAATATTATTCTTTTTTAGTATTGCTTTCCTGCAGTAGCCGTCTTGCTATGCCCCGTTACAAAAATCTTGAACACCCATGTTTATAAACTCACTAAACCTTCTCCCTTTTCAAATTTCGACATGAATGTCCGAGCCTTGAGTGATGACCCAGCCTAAAGTCCGGCGCTAATAACTCCCCTGAAATCGAGACATGGGAGATCATATTTTTCAGCTGCCGTTGTAAGTTTGTGATATAGCTTTGGAGCTGTTACAATTTTTTCATTTATTTTTCGCCATTGTGCTATATGGTATGAAATTATTTGATTCAGACACAGGCTGCTCCAGATGGCCACCGGTAATCGCTGCAGTTAAAAGCAAAAAAATTAAGTTATAGCGTAGTTAGGCCGGGCAACCAGGAGGATGTGAAAATGAAAGTTTGCAAAATTTTCGGTGCAAAAGTCAGTCCACTTAGTTTAGACTTATACTTTGGGATAATTTCAGCTTTAAAACTTAGTATAATTTCTACGGCTGATAAATCATAAGGTGTAATTTTCAATCAAAATTAAATTGCGTACCTTGTCTACAACGCTGAGTATAAAGCTTAGCATCTGAAACGATATGTAATATAGAAGAGCCTGTGCAATTATTTGAGCATTCTCACCTAATGTTGCGAAGTTGAGTCATTCCTGTCTGGTTTAGTATAATTCACAAAATGGATTATCAAAAACGATAATATAATTAGCAGTAGAGGAACACATGTAATTCTGAAGTTGACTATCTAAAGGTAAGCGAGGAAAGAAAAAGTCGTTGCGTAGTATCTTATACTTTTTTTGAACACTTTAACGGATAATTATTCCCATACGAGGAGTATCTCTGTCATGGGAAAGCTGTATTTATTCATGAAATAGATTCCTTTGATGCAAATAGGCAATCAACCAGCCCAATTAGGTATGATTCCCCTACATACACTCTCATAGTCTTGAAATAATTGAAAGTTCTTAGGAGCCCCGGGAGTTGTCCAAAACATGGTCCATTCCGAATTGGGTAGTTTCCAGCTGCCTCGACTACGTTCAAAATACCATTTGTTGACTGGGTTGTTTTTTCGGCTTCGCCAGACGACGCCTTTAGGAAAGCAATCTCGAACTATAGCGTTGAAAATCAAATCAGCAACTCCTGCATTTCCTTGGGATCGCTTTAAGACGGCAAATTTGTCAAGGTAAGGTACCATTCGTGTTGTATCAGCAGGATTTATGCCTGGCGGGGATTCCCACGTGAGAATTGCACCACCTTCATATTCACCGGCTACAATTATACCTGCAATTTGTTTATTGACACGACTCAAGTAGGCAGGAACATCAAGAGTGCGGCCGAACGAATCATCGATAAGGTAAACAAGACGGGAGAGGTCGATTTCGGGGCTTGTGAGTGACATCTGAGGATTTCCAAACTCTGGAGGAGTCCACGGCGATAGCTTAGGATTGGGGTGGATGCGAACAGTCATACCATGCTTCGCAAAAGTAGTAGGAGTTGGCTTTTCTGACCTGGAATCGAGAGGGCTTGGGAAAGACTGTTTGCCACGCCGACTTGCTGGCAAGGAGGAAGAAAAGATAGGTTTATCGGTTAGTAAGTTGTGAATAAGTGGGTTAATCTGACGTCTTGTACCAACCTGAACTGGTTGAGAAGATTCATTTTTATTTGAATTAGATATTTCTCTAGGGCTCGTAAGTATTGCAGAAGAGCTTTTTGGAGCCATTGAGAGTACACCCCTGATTAGTTGTAGATTTTCAAGGCGAATTAAATTCTCTTGCTTGGACCTCAGATTTACCTTCACATCTGATTCTTGGTTTGTATTCTGTTGGTCTGTAGAACTTGAGCAAGGCTCTCTATCACAAGCTTGAATATCTTCAGACACCTGTCGTTGTATGGAAGCATTTCTAATCTTGGTTGTTAATTGTGAGTCCCTTAAAAGAACTTGCTTCGTTGGTTCAAATTCTTGTTCCATATTTAGGAAAACATGATATCCATGGGGTAGGTCAGTCGTGGGTATGCCACCAAGAGGATCTAAGATTATAAGCCTATCAAGGGACAATTCATGGTCTTGTAATTGTTTTGGGACCTGTGAGTCCTTTTTACTTTTCTGAAGTGACGGATTTAAGTAAGCGTTAGTGAGTTCTTTCGTGATGGCAAGAACGATTTCATTTGCGGGTACTGCGAAAGCAGTTTGAGTAATCGATGTATATGCAATCGGTTGAATCACAAGTATTATACCTTGTTTCAGAGGATTAAGAAGCAGATTTGGAAATGCCACATATGCCTCTCCTGAACGACTATCGTCATGGGCGGGTGCTTTATCGATGCTAATAATATTATCGACAAGCCTAGCTCTCGTGTCTCCACTGTTCTCAATGGCTGATAATAGCCGAGTTGCTTGCTTGACTTCTAGTTCTTTCCTACGAAAGTCTCGCTCCGCAAGCTCCGATGGAGATCCAAGTTCACCATAGTAATCTAGGACCACTATACTTGTCAAGCCTAGCCTTCCAAGCCGAGAAAGAGTTCTACCAATTCCAGCAATGGTTTCGTCATTCAGTTCTTGTGGAGATCTAAACTTGACAATTGCGACGTGAATTTTTGTTTCGAGGGCAGTTTCGCAGTGGTGTGCAGGCTTTTGTAAAAATTTAGGACAGGTTTCAACTGCTGCGGGACCGTAAAATTTTCCCAAGTTAACCCCATATGGAACTGAAGAATTACTATTGTTTGAAGTTTTTGAGGCTGGACTGTTCCTTGGAGTAAATCGCTGAATGTAGGATCTAGCATCTCTTTTCGTCGCCGCAGAATTTAAGACTGAGACAAAGAAATCCTGGGATTTGTCAGAGTCGAGATCCGGGTGATGTGAGGACTATTGGCACCTTTTCTGAGGCTCTAGCTTCTATATGTGCCTGTTTCTTCTTGAGCATACCTCTCAAGACCTCTTTTGCCACATCGTCCTTCTCATAAGGCAATAATTCTTTCGGGATTCCGGAAACAGACAACAATCCGCGTGAAAATACCCTAAATTTCCGTCTACACATAATCCATGACTGTATCTAGAGATGTAAGCACAACTTCTCGCTCCTTCATGAGTCCTTACTCACATTGGAAAAGGAGATTTGTCCTCTTGATCTACAAATTTTTTTATATGAAGACAGAGGGTATACCTCAGCAAATTTGTATGGAGTAAAATACATCATTGTATAGGTACGTTTGTCATAAGGGCTCAAGATCCAGAGGTTTGAGAATTCATAAATATCATTCCCGAAATGGGCGGTATGGAATTTTTTATCTTCATGTTTTCCCTCAATTCCCTTTCTACATGTCGATGGCTCAGACTGCTCGAACGAAGCCCGATGTTATAATCTGACGGCGGCAAATCAATTTCAATTTCAATGCCAGTGCTCGTGACTGTGAAAGCGTAGATTAGGCGTTATCGCGCAGGGCTTGTTTGATTTCGGGACGTACGATTTACTTGTACATGCCTGTACTTACCCCACCACATATATCAAACAACCGAGACTCTGTACAGGGGTCAACTCTATACGGTAGAACCTCTCTTAGATAATAGTGGGACCCGGTATAAATGTAGAAAAGATTCATTGTAACTTGGACTTTTATATTTGCAACACTTACCCTTACAGGTCATTTTGCGCGCAGGGGTAAGTATTGCAAATAGAAACGGTAAAATTTCGATGAATCTCTTCAGTAATTATACTGGGACCCACTATTAGCTAAAAGGGGCTCTACTGTACAAGTGATACAGTACACTCACGTTACAAGAATTTGGGGTAAGACTTAAATAAGGCTTCTCATTGGAGGATTCAATTAAATTGACCAATGAGAGCTCTTTTTTAAGTTTTGCCCCACATTCTTATAACGAGAGTGTACTGTAATTACTCCTACACAAGCATTATCATTATACCTCGTCCCATGCAAAATCGTATGGGACGAGGTATAAATCTTATGCTTGTGCTGGATTAGATCAGGCTAAAGTAGGATGATCTCCGCTACAAAATCCGCTATATTATATGGTAATTATGACAGCACCATTAACTTTAATTTTTGGTCTTTACTGTAACCAAAAACGGTAAATATCAGAAATTATGTGTAGTGGTTGAAAGTACACTACATTATCAGGTTCCGTAGAAAAGGTGGTTGAATTCTACGGGTAATTACTGAGCTGAATGGCTACCCGTCATGGGTCAATGTATCAATGATCTTAGGTTCGAGGTAAAAGGGGATAGGGGCACTGTAAAAGGTGTGGCATGGGTCAGAGAGGAGCCCTAGTGTTATAATAGTCTTGGACTCTACATAGCACGAATAAACAAAACTACTACTACTACACTACACTATCGTTTTAAGAATGTGGAGCAAGACTTAAACAAGGGCTCTTATTGGCCAATCCAATTGAGTCCTCCAATAAGGAGCCTTATTTAAATCTTGTCTCACATTGTTATAACGAGAGTGTACTGTTTTTTTTTTTCTATAAATCATTTTTGCGTATGCAGCCTGAGGCTATAACGCGAATGATTACGGAAGACATGTATATTTCGCAGAATAACTCAGTTTGACGGTTGGAACACTCATACTCAGATTTCATTTGAAGATACCACTACGAGAATAACGCCTTACGACATGTACCTTCTTCTGTGAATACCCACCATAGGGAAAAGCAAGAAAAACCTATGGTTATCTGAGCATGCTTTCATCATCCCACGAATACAATATCACCGCGAAAGAAGTGGTGTGGGGGTCTTGCTGGATTCGAACCAGCTTTCTCCTATTTCAAGTAGGGCATGTGTCCAAGCTACCCAGACTCTACTTGGGAGAACGGCCCGGACAGTGGAGAGTGTACTGTAAATTCGTGTGATATTTTTATAACCAAATTTTCGAGAGTTAAATGACGAAAAGCATAAATTGAGGATTGAGCCCTGGTGGAGGAACTCCTTTATACAACTACTTGTCTCTTTTGGACTAGTGCTTAGAGGTGTCTGCGCAGTAATCTTGGGGGGGGGGGAGGTAGGAATTTTAATACATTTTGATCCCTTTAGCCCAGTTACTCCACTAACGCCTCTTGGCACTATTCCATCAACTCCTAACTTAGATTAAGACCATCCAGTATTACTTCAAACAGAATTAACCTTAGTTGTGCGCAATATCTTTTCAAAGTGTACTCAATTATTATTAATTTTTTTTGATAACATTAGATATAAAAATATTGAAGAAATAAATTTTTTTTTCTGTGACGATTGTAGAATATGTGTTCAGGTCAACTTGTGATAAGTATAATTCGCAATTTAAGACGTTTTATGTTTTTCTGTGCACTGGCTGGATTGTAAGATTTTAAGTAGGTGAAGTCTATCAGCTTTGGTGATGAATAGTATAAGCAGATCTACAGATTCGAGACAGTCAAATTCCTTCTTCCTCAAAATAAAAGCATTAAAGTATTAGGTGTGGCGTGGTTTGCTTCTCCATCTGACAGAAGTTACAAATGTCACTATTCTCTTTTCCCTATCTTATGAAGAGAGGCCAGACTGTTACCAATCTCAGTTCCTGCCTGAAAATAGGATGATTAGATCTTGTGATGGTACTTAATTTCATGTGACGTTATCACAAGATCTCTCCGTAAATATCAATAGCTTTCATATTCTTCGATAAACTTCATGCTTTCATTACTAGAGAGGCCAAAAAGAAGTACCGTGAAATATCTCGAACTGGTTATGCGACTATGGACGACAAGAAAGCTTTCCGAAAGGTTATTGAACGGGCGAAGATTTCCTTCTACCGGAAAATGCTCGACGAAGCTGCAAACATAAAAGATATCTTCCAGATAGCTAAATGGCAAAAGTCAAGGGCTCAATTCAATTCTCCTCCCTTGAAGAACCCACTGAATCCAGATGCTCCATTAGCCCTGACACCTGAAAGCAGAGGAGATCTACTAGCTAGATGCCTCTTGACAAATCAGTCGTTGAAGATATCCTCCCAACAAGCCCAACTGTCGTAGCCGCCGCTCTCCCCTTCCCAACGCTCACCATGGTAGAAATTTCAAATGCTGTTTTAGGAGCTGGCAACACTTCGCCTAGAAAGGATCAAATTTCTACCGCTGTTATACGTCTAGCCTGGCCAATAATTGCACACTTGGTACAAGATTTATTTCAGGCATGCTTAGATACTGGATATCATCCAAAATGCTTCCGCACGGCAAATTTTGCCATTATTGAGAAGCCAAACAAGATGGATTGCTCGTCCCTTAGATCTTATAGACCAATTGCTCTTCTTTCTGTGTTGGGCAAAGGACTCGAAAGGATATTAGCTAAGCGAATGTCATGGATTGCTATAAAGCATAAACTACTTGCTCGACAGTAATTCGGCGCATTACCACTTAGATCTAGTATAGATCTAACGAATTGCCTCACGCATGATATTGAAATTGCTCCAGCAAATGGTGAGACTGCTTCTATCGCTACGCTTGATACAAAAGGAGTCTTTGATGCCGTGCTGCGTGGAAGACTTTCGGCTATGCAGACGATCTAGCAATCTTATCAATTTCCCCCTCACTAGAGGAGAACTCGGAAAAATAAGAATAACAGTGAATGAGGCACTAGAGTGGGGCACAGAAGAAGGGGTTATGTTTGATCAGGCGGAATCTGAGCTTTTTCATCTTAGCAGAAGGAATACAGTCCAACCTCATCTATAGCGATACATTGGTAAGGCTCAATCCTATCGTTATAGATGAGATATCGCTATGTAAGAGTGTCACGTGCTAGAATCAGAAGAAGTCAGAAATCCCCCTCTCCTGCAGGCTGCGCTACTGTCTACTATACACAATCCTCTTATAACTATTAAGGCTTTGAAGCCAATCTTGATTGCAGTCTTCTGATTGCAATTCATGGAGTTGGAGTTGTTGTAGTAGCTGAAGGGGAGAACAAGCGATAATTTGGTGAGGTTCTGACGGTGAGGGGGAAATATATCGCTATAAAGGAGATATCGTTACTCGGGGGATCGCTATAGATGAGGTTGGACTGTAGAGACAAATATTTGAGTCGTCAGGTGCAGATAAGCAAATTCACCATTACAGAAGATACTCAAAGACCATACCTGAAATGGTTTGGAGTACATCTAGATAAAAAGCTCACATTCAAGTGCCACGTTCAAATACAATCAGCTAAAGCACTCAAGGTCGCCAACGCTCTCTGGTGTATAGGAAATACAGTTCGGGTAGTCTCACCTAAACTATCCAGGCAATTGGTTGGTGCCTATGTGCTGCCAATTGCATACTTTTGGGTCGAGTCCTGGTGAGCCGGGAAGTCAAGGGAAATCAGAGGAAAAGTATTGAGCAATAGGGCTGGCTTACACATTGAGGCCCTAGAGAAAGTCTACACAACTTGTGCTAGAGCTATTCTCCCTGTGATCCGAACTAAACCTTTAGTTGTTTTACATAGGGAAACTGGTCTCAATCCAGCCAAAATCGAGCTTGATAGTATTTCTCGGAGGTCTACAGCGCGTATCAGAAGGTTTGACCCTTAAAATCCACGGTACATCCGATATCAAAAGATACTTTCTTCATCTCTCACTTCCAGACTTGCTCGCTGGTGTAAAGCTGTCCCAGTCTCAG